>BSBM01000809.1:575000-1857500 GCA_027924585.1 Larix kaempferi | reverse complement strand
AACAAGTGAAACCCAAGTGGATGATCATGGATGTTATGCATGATCATTTAATCCCTCATATATCCAAGAATATGGAAAAGGAGATGTCTGATGCCTTAGTTATCCTTCACTAGAGAGATAACATAAAGAAGAAGTTGATATTGCATAAAAAACTCATATATGTAAAGATAACCATATCATACACAGTCACTAGTTACTTGATGAATGTCACACAAATTCATGATAAACTTGCAACAATTGGGGAGAAAGTTGAATAAAAAGAGCATGTAAATGAAGCACTGAATGGGTTCCGGTCTCAGTGGGAAACATTTTTCCAGGTTGTTTATGCTTAGGAGAATCTTCCCTCCTAATAAAGACTATGGGATGATTGTATCTAGGAGGAGACTCAGAAAAAAACAAGAAGATGACAGTGACGATGCCCTATTTGATTAGACAAAGAAGGGTAGAGGTAAGGGACCCAACAAGGGTAAGGTAAAGAGTGAGGAGTCAACCTTACAGCCAGGGAAGAAGGACTTCGGTAAAATCAAGTACTTCATATTTCATAAGCATAGCCATTATGCATCATAGTTTCAAAAGAAGAAGAAGGGTAAAGGGAAGCAACAACAAAATCAAGTAATAGCATCATCTAAAAATTGGATGAACAAGTTTACCTCCAAGATCAAGAATGATTTCTCAATGTTATCTTTCCTTTCTACCAACCTGTTTCCCAATAATGGCTGGTATCTGAACAATGGAGCATCTAGGCATATGGCATCATCCCAGGAGTTATTTTCAATTCTACAAGGATGTGTCTTAGGATTTCAAGTTGAGCTTGGTGATAATGCTAACTATCCAATCGCAAGATTCGATACCATTCCTTTACAACCCCTGCCACATAACTCTCAAGAATTTGATGATGTGTTATTTGTTCCAGGTCTCAAGCATAATTTGTTTTCAATTTTTGTCATGGAAGATAAGGGATTTGCAGTAGAGTTCAAGAAATAAAAAGTCCTTATTAGATCGAAGGAGTCTAGCCCACAATCAACTCAAATTATTGTGGTTAGGGAAGGAAACTTATACATGTTACAAGGTGAACATTTTTGAGTCCCAGTTCATAACACAAACAACTTGTTCAAGTTATGGCACAAGAGGATGGGACACATGCATCATAGTGCATTTCCTATTTTGATGGAGATAGTCACAGGTGCTCTAGAGTTCAACATTTAGTAGCAAGGAGTATGCATAGGGTGCATGCTTGGAAAGCATGCCAAGGATTCTTTCACAAGCAATGAACACAGGTCCAACGGGGATTCTAGACCTATTGTATTTAGATGTATGTGGACCAATGATAGTAGCATCAATCACATGAAACATGTACTATGTTTACTTCATTTATGAATTCTCTCTCAAATATTGGATATAATTCCTAAATACCAAGGATGAGGTCTTTACATAATCCTTACAACATCCATATACATTACATAATCCTTTGTAACATAAATCTCGAATTTCATAGCAAGTGGTGGAGTTTCCTAGCTTTTCCCCCTATGTGAAGACATGTCTACAAACCTTTGATTTATGGGAGTTGAATCCACCTTTAGGAAATTATTAATGATGCATTTGGGTGACCATTGAATTCATATAACTAATCCATGTCCCTTTTCTGAAATTTGGGAGGTTCGTAATGCATTTGGGAAGCCATTAGTGACCTCTACCCTTGGGGGTTTGAATCTCAAAATTACTAGTAAATTTCCCTATTTTCTCCTGAACTTAAATGAATGTTGCAGAAGTATTTTGAGAGTGTCCAAGAATCCATAAGATTCATTTTTATGTCTCAATACCTTTAAAACACTCCCAGTCCCAATTCAAAATCCTTAGGAGTCTTTTGGAGCCATCTACCCTTGGGGGTTTCAACATTGATTTTCCTAGTAATTATGTCTTTCATTCTCTAATTGTAAATGCAAGTTTTTGAAGTATTTATATAGTGTCATAGCATATAATATTTTCTTTAGTGTTTCCAAATACACCTAAATCCACTCCATACACTATTCGAAAATATTTGGGATCATTTGGGACAGTTTGGGCCTTCACTAGTCCAAGTTTTGAAAATTGACTAAATTGGAAAAAATTTCAAATTGGGGAAATTATAGTGGTATCATAGCATGTTCCTTGCACTTGTGAATTAATATCATACATTGAAGAATATTTTTCAGCCATGTATTACTATTATGATGAATCCTATGAGTACAATTCTTATGAGCAATATGAATATGATTGTGAGCAATATGAAGCAGAATGTGAATGGTATGAGGAATAGGTTCCATCATGCAACACTTATTACAATTTCATAAGGAAAGAGGGTTATTCTTATGACTTTGAATATGATGAAGATGAGTGTGTCACACTACAAAAGTATAATTCTATGAATGAATTACAATGATTGAGAGCAACATGTAAAACCTTGCCCCAACAATACTAATCATATCTTGCTTTGAAGGAAGATACACAAAAGGCCACTCCTTTTGAAGACTATGTTGATTGGGTGTTTGAAAATAGGCCCAAACATGAATATGTGGAGTTAGTGAAGAAAGGTCTATGCCCTTTTTGCAAAATACCATGGAGAGAAAATCATGTGTGTGTGAGTGAAAAGAGCAGTGAAATATCTGAAGCTTCATGGAATGCATTTGTTTCCTACTTGAAGAGAGTTTTTGGGTCTTCTTCAAAAAGAGGTTCCAAAGATATTGATCCTAAGGAAACCAAGGGGAAAAATGCATCAGCTCGCTTGAAGGAGCGAAAGGAGGAGACCCATGAGCCACCTAGTTCTGAAATAGGTGAAGTAGAAGAAGCAGTACATGAAGAGGATGGAAAGTCACCCCCAAGTGACTCTAAAAAATATGAAGAGACATCACATGAGCATGAAGAAGATTCTATTGAAAATATTGAATATCATTTCGATACACATTCTACCTTGGACATGAATCAAAGAGCATCTACTGATGTATGCTTGAACTATGAAGGAGTACCTATTGATGGGTGCTCACACCTCTATGTTGGTGACATAGAGATCACTTTTGAAAGTGTTGTTGCAAGCCAAACTTCCATTAAGCATGAAAATTAAGACCTTGTAGCAGTTGAAGAAGAAACAAGATCAACTTCCCCATCACCACTTGAGCTTCATGAAGTTGGTCCAAGTAAGAAGGAAGAAGATGAGGAGGTCCATTTGCAAGAGCCTCATTTTCTTGAAGGTTCATTAAAGATGAATGAAAAGAAGATCCAAGAGACCATTTGCATACTCCATGACACTCAAGCATCGGTGTCAAATTCGTGTTGGAAAGTTTCTGCATTGAGGGATCCATCCTTCCTTGAAGACATGGAGAAGATTCAAAGATCAATGTGCAACATTGAAGGTAATTTCATGTCCTTTCATTTTGATAGAAACAATTTGGTTGAGATTAATGAATGGTTACATGGAGCATACTTGAATAATAATGAGGATATTCATAAGCTCTAAATACAAAATGAACAACTTCTTGATAGGTTGCAAGATACTTGTTCTTCCTCCTATGTTTCAGATTGTCAAATGGTAGATTTCTTGGAGGATTCTCATGACATGATGGATCATGAGAAACATGGAAAATTGCAGGTGCTTTATGTGTTTGAATATGATCTTGATGAGAACCAAGCACTTGTTGTAGTGGAAGAGGAACTTGGGTTGCCTCTTGGAAATGGTTACACAAATCTTGAAGAAGTGTGTGATTCCACTACCTTCGAACCAACCTATGAGGAAATTTTTTCCCTTTTGAGGGATGTGCATGATCCTACCCTTATGGAGCCTACAAATGATGACATTTTTGCATATTATGATCATTTGTGTGAGTTGGTTCATTCTCCTACATCTTACACTTCCATATTTTGCAGCATTCATCCTAATGAAGTATGGGTGAAAAGTTTCTTTTTGATGGTGCCACATGAGGAGTATGAAACTCCTATATCTATTTTATATGATGATATGATTAGAGCAATTTCTTATTATTTACATTTGCAGCGGAATCCTTTCTTACCTTATGATGATACATATCTACATGGATGCACCTATGATGTTCACCTGAGTCACTTGAAGAATCGTGATTTTCCTTGCTCCTTGCTTAGTTTAATTCATGTTGGAGAAACTTCATCCAATACTTGGGTGAAGAGATGTATGATTGGAGCACATTTTTTTTGGAAGCAACATCCTTTTTTATTTCTTGATGATACACATATTCATGGATGCACAAATGGTACTTCTGTGAGTCCCTTGAAGACTCATTGTTTTGTTTGCTCCCTACTTGGGTCATATTTTAGTGGAGATTCTTCATTCACTTATTGGATGAAAGAATACATGGCTGATTATTTTGATGCATATTTCATCCTTTTGGAGAAACATTATAGGACATGGGATCCTGACCTTTGTCATTGGAGCAGATTTGATTGGTCACTTGATGCTTGTATGCACTTGGAAAATGGTGGTCTACTTACTTGGAGGTACAAGCACTTTCATGATTCCTTGATGAGGCACCTCCTTGATGTACATTTTTATTATATTGTTATGTACTTTGATGATATATCTTTTGTACTTATGATGTTTGGAAGAATCCATACTAGGAAATGGGATCCATTAATTCTCTTGAATGATGGTATGGGTTGGAGAGCACTCCTAATTGTTGGAGTGCAATACAAGCACTGGGACCCTGGAATAATTTTTAGTTTCATTGGTTTCAATTTTTTTGGGGGGGAAACAAGTAGTATGGGAAATTGAGTTCCCACTTAATAAGGTGATTTTAATCAGAGTAGTGCAACAACAAGCATGGTGGTTCATCTCTAAATTTTTCATGGGATATTGAAGACTCAAAGTTGGGCAACTCAGTGGCAACTTCAAAGAATTATACAGTGGTATCAGAAAGGGTTTCCAAAATATGAAAGAGGTAAAGAGTAATTGTGCAATAATTGTTTTGATGGTTTTAATTAATATTTTGGTGTTTAGTGGTGATGTTATAGGGGATATCAATATGAAAAAGAAAACCCACATCTCCTTGCTTTTGGAAACACACAATTGCAGTACATGAGTGCGACTACTCAAAGTTTTGGAAGAAAAGTTTTGGAAAGAAAGCAGGTTCTTCAAAATCCATGTTTGAAATTGCTTGAGGACAAGCAATATTGGGATGGGAGGATTTGTCATGTCCCAAAATTTTGCATTGGGTCACAATGGCCTAAGCCCCTTGGCCATATTCATGATAGTTGTCAAATTGATGCTAAGGGTCAAATAATTGCCAAGAATTATGTCCAAGTTAGTAATAATGTAAAATTAGATTCAAAGGTACAAGGTGGTTAAGATTAAGAGAAAAATACCCAATTCAAAGTTTGTAATATTCCCATCCAAATGAACTATCATCGAGGAAAATTACTAGTTCCCTAGGTTGGGGGTGGAAGCATTAAAAGTTGGAGTAAAGGAGCTACAAGACCTGAAATTACCTTAGACTTACAAATTCACATTAAATGGGTCAAACAAATAATAATAAAAGGAAAATAAGGTGTCATTGGATCATGAGGGCACATAAGAGGTTGTGGGACCCACATGTGGCAAGATTCCCCACTACACTTGGCATGATTCTCTCACCAATTCGAGTTAAATATGAAGGGTAACATAGTTGGGGGATTTTAAGATGTATTATTCATGGCACGATTCATGTAAGGTCGAATTGGAGTGGAAGAATAACTCCCATGGAAGAGGAGGAGGCATCTTAGAAGAATTGTGACACTTGGAGCTAGATTCCCTAACTCCTATGACAACAATGATGAAGATTCTATGAAACCTATGACAAATTTCAGACTTGATTGCTGACATATGACATATATGACATGTCAGGGATAAAAATATTCTCCAAGAGGGCACACAAGGGAGTTATGGAAGACAAGAAGCTTCCCCATTCGAATTGAGGGAAGATGGAGACTAGGAATTGTTGGACAAGTGGCACACATTGGAATCTATTCCCAAATCGAGTTGGAATGAGTCTCTTGGATGGAATTCGAGATAAGGAGGCCTTTGGAAGTTTATAAAAGACAAGAACAAAGAAAGAGAGTAGCTTTTGATCATTTCTCATTTTGAAAATTGGAGAGCATATCTTGTCCATGCTAGTGGAGTGTTTACTCTACTTGCCTTAGTACCAATTTAGAGGGTGAAAGATTCCCATCCTAATTGAAAAGTGGAGAGGCCATTCTGACCTTTCATTTGTATCTACAATGGATTTATTTGTTACAGGTTGAAGCTACAGGGAATCTCGTGATTCTTTCTTCTTCAACTTGTTCCCATCTCTATCTCACATTTCTTTTCATATTTTGGTTCTTGGAGGAAGGGCACACATGGTGAGATGATGATATCTTTGGGAGAGTACAAGATACAAAATTTATTTTTAATATGATATATTTAATATTTATTTTATTCTCAGAATTTCCTCAGGTTGAAATACCAAGTGAAACTATGTTAAAATACCAAACAATGTATAAATGGTGCCATTTTCCTCATATCTTGTTATGAAAGCTTGAAGTTGCTTTATTTCGATTTGTATCAGTTCATCTCTGTGATTTTTATGATGTATGAAGATTCATTAATGTGCTATAGAAGTTTAATATACATTACATAAGACTTTGGAACATAAATCTCAAATTTCATAGCAAGTGGTGGAGTTTCCTAGCTTTTCCCCTTATGTGAAGACATGTCTACAAACCTCTGATTTATGGGAGTTGCAGCCACCTTTAGGAACTTATTAATGATGAATTTGGGTGCCCATTTAAGTCATATAACTAATACATGTACCTTTTCTGAAATTTTGGAGGTTCGTACTGCATTTGGGAAGCCATTAGTGACCTCTACCCTTGGGGGTTTGAACCTCAAAATTACTAGTAAATTTCCCTATTTTCTCCTGAACTTAAATGAATGTTTCATAAGTATTTTGACAGTGTAAAAGAATACATAAGCTTAATTTTTATGTCTCAATACATTTAAAACACTCTCAGTCCCAATTCTAAATCCTTAGGAGTATTTTGGAGCCATCTACCCTTGGGGGTTTCAACATTGATTTTCCTAGTAATTATACCTTTCATTATCTAATTGTGAACGCAAGTTGCTGAAGTATTTAGAAAGTGTGTCATAATATAATAGATGATTTAGTGTGTCCAAATACACCTCAATACACTCCATACATCATTCTAAAATATTTGGTATCATTTGGGACAGTTTGGGGCTTCACTAGTCCAAGTTTCGAAAATTGACTAAATTGGGAAAATTTTCAAATTGGGGACATTACACAGGAAACATTGGTGCGGTTTAATAAAAAATTTAAGGATGATTAGGAGAATTTTAAGTTTCCCAGGAGCACATTCAGGAAGAGAATACCTCCAAATAAGTTTCCAAAATACACAATGTTGATGTGAAGCATCATGGATTTCGAGACTTTCAGATTTAGGGAGGTAGTGGACCAATATGTTTGGAGAGAATCCATGTTGGAGGAGTACACCTCAATTATGAAGAATGATGTATGTAACATTGTGACAAGATCAAACATGAAACACATGTCAACATAGATAATTACAAAACGAGGTTTGTGGCAAGAGGGTTCTCTCAAAAAGGGGAAGTGGAATACAATGATAATTTTTCTCCAATGGTCAGGTACACTTCCATTAGAGAAGTAATTCCTTTATTTTATATTATGGAATGGAGAATACATCAAATGGATGTGAAGACAACTTTCCTTAATGAAATAATTGAGGAATAAGTGTACACAGAGCAACTTCAGGGCTTTGAGATCAGTGGGAAAGACTCCCATGTTTGCGGAATGAAAAAGGCCATGTATGGACTGAAGCGAGCATTGAGAATATCATATCCCAAGATAGATGGGTACCTTTAGAGTATGGGATTCACCAAAATGAAGAAAATCCCAACTTATATTTTATATTTGTTGAGGTTGATTTGTTTTTTTTGGTATTGTATGTAGATGACATGTTTCTTATAGGTTCAAAAAAGCTTATTGTAGGGTGCAAGGTGGATTTGGAAGTTGAGCTTGAGATGAAGGATATTGGCATGATGCATTAATTATTGGGTTTGAAGGTTTGTAAAAAACTAAGGAATATTTTCCTTGGGCAAGGTAAGCATGTAGTTGAGATCTTGAAGAGATTTTGAATGAAGGACTACAAACCTATGGCCATGCCTATGATCACTAATCTAAATAAGGTAACAAATTCAAATTCAAAGATGGTGGATCCCACATTGCACAAAAAATTTATAGGTTTCTTAATGTATGTGGTCAACACAAGGCCATATATATGTTGTGAAGTGAACGCATCGAGTCAATTCGAGTGGATCCGAGGCGGGAGCAATGGGTGGCAGAAAAATATGCGCTTAGATAATTGAGGGGAACATTGGAGTATGGTTTAAGATATATTAGAGATGGTGCAGTGATGTTGTAGGGGTATATAGTCTCGGATTGGGAAATCCACTCACTAGATAGGAAGATCACCTCATGCTATTGCTTTAGCTTGGGATCAATGATGATATGTTAGCGCGACGCCAGTCAACAGGGGTCCCACTCACTGTCGACACATACCGCAGTATCCCTAAGCACCGACCCGGACATGGTTTATCCCGCCCAACAACACCTGCAGAGCAGATGAGGTCTCACCCGAGGCATCCAGGAAGAGCAGACAGAACCATATTTCCGCCAAATGAAGGAGGATGGTTGCGGCTATGATACTTAAACTTATTGCAACACTAGGAAGGAGATCTTTAAGCATTGAACAAAGTATTAAAGCAATATTCAACCAAGACATTCATCATTGCAACAACAGTAATTGTAAAGCAAGTATCGCATCAAAGAAGCATAACATTATTTGTATAGTGCAACATCGCATTACCATAACTGAACACAGAGATTGTACCAAAATAGCTTCATCATATTATCATTGTCGACCCAGATACAATGTCTCTGCAAAACCTAGATCTCTGCAATAACTCTTAACATCAAAACATACCCGAAAGACATACAACCAACATCAAAGCTTCGCATTATTCTCCAACAATTTTATGATGTCCTTTTACACTTACAAGTCTTATCTATATATAGGCTTTCGCCTTACAACTCTTGTCCACTTTCTAACAACTTGTTAACCGACACTATGGACAAATGCCTCAATGTCTAACTGACTTAGTAAAAAATGACCAAAAACCTGCATTATGCGGTATAACTGACTCAATAGTACATAATATGTGGTCCAAATGACCCAAAACCCGCAATCCGCGGTACAATTGACCTAAAAATGCATAAAATAATCCTTCGCTCGTCGCCTTTCGTGCCATCTTCTGCCTTGTCGCATCATAGGAGATGTTGCGATAACACTCTACCAAACCGCCTGCCAACATGATATATTGGTTCAACAAGAAGGAGAATTCCATGGTACATAGATAAGAAAAGATGGAGTATATGGAATCCAATACTACTATTTATGAGGCCATCTGGATTTGTAATTTTATTGTAGGATTATTTGATCAGGAGTTGGATCCCACAATAATTTATTATGATATTCAAAATTGTATCAAATTCTCAGAGAATCCAATATTTCATGACAGGTCAAAGCACATTGAGAACATATATCACTCCATTCAAGACATGATTCATAAATGAGCAGTAAAACTCTACTATGTACCCATAGATGAGTAGGTTGTTGATGCTCTGACCAAGCACTTAGCGAAAGGGAAGTTTGAAGCATTTAGAGACAAAACTAGATTGGTGCAAAATTCCTTCCTCCCTAAGAGTGTTATAAAAATAATAAAAACATAAGAAAACAACAATAATAATAGAACATGATATATACATGGAAAACCTATTTCTCATAGGAAAAACCACATGACAATGGCATATTCTATATTTTATTATTATTCAACAAAAACTTGCAATGCTTTCTTGTACAACAATGTCAAGGGTCATTTCCCTTCTATACAAAAAAATTGAGGGTTCTAGAAGGAAAGATAATACAATGACATTAGAGAAAATTTGGGGTCTAAAATGGGCCTCCTAAGGAAAATAATAAGATAATAGTTAAAATAATAAAATAATATTTATAAATTTTGGAGGAAGAGATAAAAAACTATTTTTTTCTTCATTTTTCAACATATCTCCTTATGGTTTTACTCAAATTTCAAGCCAGGGCACTTGTTAGATGTATAATTTAATTCTGCATCCAACGAGTACCCACACTGCATACTTTTGAGGGACCCTACCCCACGAAAATTGAGAAATGCATTAAAAAACATGTTACTTGAACAACAAGTACACTGCATACTTTTGAGGGACCCCACCTCGCGAAAAATGAGAAAAACATTAACAAATGTGTTACTTGAAAGTAACACATTTTTAATTTATTTCTTGTTTTTTGTGGGGTGGTGTCCCTAAAAAGTATGCATTATGGGTACTCGCCACATCCAACAAGTGCTCTCGCTCAAAATTTGATTAAAACCGCAGGGAGATAAGTTGAATATGAATTAAAAAATAGTTTTTTTTGACAAATATGTCAATTCATATATTTTGGTTGACTCTTTTTCTTGAAATTCTATTGGTTCTTGAATTCCAACACATCAATTGCTCTTTTCCTTATGGGGTGGCTCATTTTCTTACGAGGCCCATTTTAGATCGCGAATTTTCTCTAATGAAGGTTCTAGAAATTTTTGCTTCGAGGGCTCCGCCTCTACAGCCCCCCAATGCATACTAATCGCACACACGCCTAGTTATGTACTTTACAGGAAGAATATCGAAGGTTTGGATAACTTCATCTCCTAACATTCTCCAACTTGAAGTTGATATAAAAGAAGTTCCTTGCCTCTCTTGTGCACCCATGTGCCATTGCCCAATGCTGCATTCATCATATTTTCAATAAAATAGAGAATTTTTTCACCATTCAAACTTCTTTGTCCTGACCATCTTTGTAAGCATATCTATACTAGTCTCATCAATATCATTTTTCTCTAGTAGGGTCATGCCTTCTTCCACCACTCTCCTTATGAAATGGTACTTAATATCAATATGTTTTTTGTGATCATGAAATGTTTGATTCTTCACTAAGTGAATAGCACTTTAACTTACACAATGCAAAGTGATTTTCCCCTGCATCATCTTGAATTTATTCATCGATCACTCTGGCCATATTGCCTCTTTATTGGCCTCAATTGTTGCCACTTATTCTGCTTCAGTGGTTGATAAGACCACCACTGGCTACAAGTTATATCTCCAGCATATGTTCAACTTATAGCTCCACCAACAAGAGTGAAAGTGTACTAGACTTTCATTCATCTCTGTATCCACCAAAATCATAATCTACAAAAATATTAATTTGTAAATCTATCAATATGTAGAAAAGAGAAGTATTTGAAGTTCCCCTTAAATATCTTAGTATCCACTTCACATCATTTCAATTCTCCTTATCAGCATTCACCATGAACCGACTAACAAATCCCACTACTTGGATAATATATGGTCCAATGCTCACCATGGAGAACATGAGGCTCCCTAATGTTGATGAATAAGTTACATGAGACATGCTTGTCTTATATGCTTATGTGCTAGAACATTGTTCTGAAAAAAAACTTGAAGTGTGAAGGAAGTGGGATGATAATTGGTTTTGCATTCTTCATATTGAACCACTACTGAATCTTTTCTATATATGAATTTTGACTTAACCAAATTTTCTTACATGTTATGTCCCTGAGTATCTTCATCCTTAGAATTTTATTTGTTTCTCCCAAATCTTTCATTTCAAATGTCTTATCCAACTAATCCTTAAGATGAATGATTTTCTTCATGTTGAGACTTGCAACTAGTATATCATCAACATACAACAACATAGAATAAAATTTCCATCACCAAACCTCTTATAATATGCACAATGATCAAATTCACTTCTACTAAAACCTTATCTCTTCATGGAGGTGTCACATATTCTATACCACGTCATTGGCACTTGTTTCAATCCATATAGTGATTTCTTGAGTTTGCAAACCAAATGCTATTTTCCTCTTTCTTTGAATTCCTCAGGTTGATCCATATAAATCTCTTCCGTGAGATCACGATGCAATAAAGAAGTTTATATATACATTTGATTCGACTCTAAATTTTGTGCTACTACAAATGCAAGTAAAATTCTTATAATAGTTAACTTCACAAATGGAGAGAAGATTTCATTAAAATATGTACTTGAATTTTGCACATAGTATTTTTCAACCAAGTGATATTTATAATGTTCCAATAATCAGTCATTGCTATTTTTACTTTATATACCAACTTGTTTCCAAAAACCTTTCTTCTTGGTGGGAGATCCACAAGTTCCCACATTTCATTCTTGTGTAGTGCTTTTATTTCTTCATACGTGGCTTTCCTCTATTTATCTGCATTTTTATATTATGTAGCTTCCTAAAATGAACTAGGTTCCACATCATCAGTGAACAAAGAAAAAGAAGACTCAAAATCGAGAGAATACATTTCTAGACATCTCTTGGTACATATAGATATTCTAAGTTGTGGCTACTAATTGTTTTGCTCTTAATGTTGATCAAAAGCTTCATTTTCATTTTCATCTTCACTCATTTCTACTTCAATGGGTACAATATTAGGTGTCTAATATACCTCCTTCCTTTGCATGGATTTTTCATTAAAAATAACATCCTGATTAACAATTACCTTTTAGTCAAAAGGATACCAAAGCCTATACCCCTTTATTATATTGTCATAGCCCAGAAACACACACTTCCTTAACTTTGGGTCAATCTTGGACCTTTTTTATTTAGGCACATGGGAAAATGCATCACAAATAAAGATACACAAATGAGAATAATCAACTAGCTTACCTCACCAAACCTCCTATAGAATATGTCCATCCAAAATTGTTGTAGGTGATTTGTTAATCAGATAAGCAATTCCATTAATATCCTCTGTACATGATCCATTATCTAACCCATATGTTCTAAGCATGCTTCTTCCACGTTCCATGATTGTGTGATTCATTGACTTAACCACACCATTTTGTTATGGAGTATATGGAGTAGTCTTTTGGTGCTTAATTCCTTCCTACATACAAAATTTACCAAATTCCTTAGAGCAATATTCTCCTCCATTATCTAACCTGAGACATAAAACAAACTTACCCAAAGTTTTATGTACGCGTGCCTTGAACTCTTTAAATTTCTCAAATGCTTCCAACTTATTATTTATAAAATACACCCACACTCTTCTAGAATAATCATTTATAAAAGTTAGAAAATATCTAGCACCATTTATAAACAAAGTGGGGACTAGTCCAAATATAACAAAATGAATAAGTTGCAAAAGATCAAAACTATTAACATAGCTTGCAATAAACTAGACTCTCTTGTGTTTACCAAAAATATGCTCACACAAGCCTAAATTACAAGAATTAATCCCAAAAGGCATATGTTGGTCATGCAGAATTTTCATGAATATGTCCAAATTGTTGATTCCATAACATCACTGCATTTAGAACATTCCCTGAGTTTTTTGTTGTTGCATGATATATCACTATATCACCAAATAAATGATGACAAGGTCCCATAATATTCTTCTTTTTCTAACACTAGGTCTCCTTTAGTCATTTTGCAATGGTTGTCACAAACGGTAGTAGAATACCACAAGTTATCCAACATATTGATTGAGAGCAAATTATTTCGTAGATATGGTACATGGCATACATCAAACAACTTCCTTTCTCACCATACATAAAGTTCATGATGGAACTAGAGGAGAATGGGAGCATCCCCTTTCTTGATGTCCTATTAACTAGAAAAGAAGATGGAACATTAGGACACAAATTCTTCAGAAAAAAAGACTCATACTGAGAGCTACCTCCACGCAGATTCTCACCACCACCCATCTCAGAAGATAGGAGTACTTAACATTTTAGCATTTAGGGCCTCAAGAATCTCAGATGCGGAACATTTAGATGGAAAAAAATACCACCTCAAAGAGGTCTTCAAAAGCATAGGTTACAAGCCTAAGGATATCAAAAAATATCTAGACATAACCTACAATAGGAACCATGCTAATACTAAAACCTCCAATAACAAGACCAACAACCTTAGTACCCAAACATCCAACCCAAGAGCTTACGTACCTTACATTCAAGGGGTCACTGATAATATTTCCAAAATCCTTAAAAAGAAATATATTACAAACTCTTTCAAACCCCTGGAGACCATTAGACAAAAAATGAGATCGGTAAAAGACCTAGTCGATCAAAGGCAATTTAGGGGTGTTTATAAAGTTCCATGTTCATGCAAGATTTGTTACATAGGTGGGCCGTTCCTTTCATACTAGATTAAAAGAACATGGAGCTGGCATAAGGAATGAACGTATCCGAACCTCAGCCCTTGCAGAGCATTGTTTCAAATCAAACACCAAGTTTGCCTAGATGACACCAAAATTATAGCAAAAGAAGACCACTACTTCAAAAGAAAATTTAAGGAATCCTTAGAAATAATGAAGCTTCGAGACAATTTGAATAGGGATGGAAGCTTTAAAGTTAGCACTAATTGGCTTCCCTTTATACTTAATAGTAAATAAAAAAGATAACCTAATTATTCAATAACCTAACTATTTAATAACCTTAATATTAATTGAAACCTAATTATTTAATAACCTTAATATTAATTGAAACCTCATTAACCATTCTTTTAAATTAATAATAAACATTATTTAAATTAAAACATCCTCACTAATGTTTTAATCTAACTTTACCAATAACACAATTTCAATAAACTTATAATGTTAGCATTCATGATTAAGCTTTACGAATATTAAAATTTAATTATTTATTTATCTAATTAGTTAACATTATATCATAACTTACATTTTATATTCAACAATTTTATTTATTAATCTAACTTTACCAATAACACAATATTAATAAACTTATAATTTTAACATTCATGATTAAGCTTTATGAATATTATAATTTAACTAATTAATTAGTTAACATTATATCATAACTTACATTTTATATTCAACAATTTTATTAAAGGTTTTAGTAAAGCTAGTTAATATTATAGTAGTATTTTTAAGTTTTATTTTATAAACTAATGCTTAGCATAGTTTAATCTAAGACTTTAAATAAGAATAAATAAAAATTAAACGAGGGATTTTCCTTTATGATTAAGATTTAGGAACATTATATTTAATTAATCATCTAATTATCATTCCAACATTTATTTCACCAAAACCCTAATTTCTTCCCAAACTCTCATAGTCGACTTGACTTATCTCTACATCTAAACTATTAATATCTTAGATCTCATGCTCTTCATATTGACATTGCGTCCTCATGATGAATCCTGGTATGGATTCAAAACGTCGACCTCGTAACATGGAAACTGTGGATTCTCCGAGACTTTCTGGAACCAACAACCACATAAATCTTGCAACAGAAACTTCCTTTCTCTTCCATCATCCACCTTTATCCTATATCCTATCTTCCCATGATTTCTAAAGGATGATCATCACCCAGGTAGTCTATCCTACCACTATAGGGATAATATTTGACAAACCAACCTCTATGTGGAAACATGTGGAAAAATGCACTCAAGTCCAAAACCCAAGCATATAAAAAATATCTATGGTTACCGAGATAAAAATATACACAAGCTGTCATGTCTTCTGAATTTATTGTGCTAGTCTCATTTGATGGTTCATATTGTTTTTCATCCTTCTTTTCCTTCTTCAGATGCTAGCATTCCTTCCTCGAGTGCCCTAGTTTCTCTCATTTCTGGCACTTCCCTTTCAATTTGTATCCTCTAGACTCTATATGGATTGTGATCTACCTTGTTGACCCATTTCAGTAGATCGACCTCTCATAGATAGTGCTTCACTAGTAAAAAGGTTCCAAAGACTATTTTCATCTCAGCTCTTGTCCTAGAAAAGAGGCTACCACATCATCACATTTTAGAGTTCCTAATGATGAGTTTGTGATGGTGATCACCAAATGAGCCTAGGTATCTAGGAGGGAACAAAATAAAATGATTTATTTGTCCTCATATTCCACCTTTACACCTTTAAAGACCAATTTACTGATAAGGGTAATAAAATCATTCAAATGATTTGCCATAGTTGAGCCCTCCATCCTCGGATGATAAAGTTTTATTTTTTGGAAAACCTTTTTTTTAGAATGAGGATTTTCACAATTACCATATTATTGTTAAATATTATGGAATTGAACTGTGTTAAAGTTTAAAAGGTTTCCCAATGTTTTGAGTGGACACTCCACCCATCATCAGGGGAACCAAGAAAATATTTTCAATGTGAGAATAGCCTTAGGTAAATAGGATTTGAAAGAAACTAGTAAGAAATTAAAGAAATTAGTTATTAAAAAAATTGAGAGTTAAAAAATACTCATTTGGAAAGAATAAAATCAAAATTGGTCAGAGAGTGGATGAAAGAAGAAAGAACTAATAAAAATCAGGAAAATTGAGTTAGTAAAAATTAGAAAATTAAGTTGGAAGTAATCAAACATGTTAACAAGGAGGGGCTGAGTTTATACTAAATTAATAACTCAGTAAAATTTAGGACCGGTGAAACAAGATTAAAATAAATAAATAAAACATAAGAAATGATGATTTCAGAGATGAGGATAAAATAGTAAAGGAGAGGGAATCTCGAAAGTGGAAACTAGAGGGGTAAAGAATGAAATAGAAGCAGGAAAAAGGAGAACACTAAGGGAAATTAAACGAGGAGAATAGAAAAATAAGAGAAAAAAGAAGGGATAAAGATAGGGAATTAAAGACTTAAACTATGGATAATGGATTTCCAATGAGTGTCTCAATCTGTAGCCATCTTCATGGTTTAAATTGTCAAGGTGTTTTTCAATTTGAGGGGCTTCCCTGATAATGTGGGAGGAATAATAGGGACATGACGAAAGGATTTTGGTTTGTTCAAAGCAGGTGAGGTGCTTAGCTTTATGAGAATGTCCAACGATAACTGATTTAGCTAAGTGATTGTGGAAGGTGTCAGCTATATGTTCTTTATAATGGGTTTTTATGGATCTACCAATTTGACCTATATAGGACTTACCATATGTTGGAACCAAAGGCTATTCAGGTTCTTCACACCTCTAGATATTCTAGAGACAATATGTCGAAAGACAACAATCAACTAGTAGAGCAATCGACTGGAGGCTTGAATGAGTGGTCAATTGATTGGTCGACTGAATGGTCAATGAGGCAATGGTTAGTTCGACTAAATAAACCGACTAATCAATGAGACATTGCATATTTATTGGAAACAGTTAGAATTGATGACCCTTATTTGTGGACTAGATCATCCTCACTTCAAGGGAGTTTGTTAGATTCAGAGACTATAAAAGAATGACCCTATGGGTTGTATTGATATGAATAATGTATCGAATTATGTTTCTATGGATGTTGAATAATGCATTGTGATTTTTTATCAGAATGCATTGTGCTTAAGTGTTGTAAATGATGTCTTTAGACACCACCCCTCTTCTTGGCCGAATATTGATCCCTTCTACTATTTTATTTTATGTTCAGTTGTTCAAAGGTGTTTTCTCAACACTATAAGAATAGGGGATTTGGCAAACTCCTTGTCTAATCAATAGATCGAATTTATCTTTAACACCTCTAAAAAAATTGTTTAAGGGGTTTATGGGGTTTGAAAATAATTTTATTGTTCTTTTTGGATAAAATCATGGAACTGTGATCAGTTAGGTTATGAATGTAGGGAAGTGAGATAAGATTCCTGAGAGGGTTTGTGAATGATAGGGTTTTAGGGTTTGAATGGAGGGCACAAAAAAATATTTATTGAATTGGGAGATGGAGTAACCATTGGCTAGGAATGCTTTAGTAAGGTGGTTTCTCTCTTTTTTGAAAAGGTTGGGATCAGAGTTTCGAAAAAGAAAGAAATCACCTTATTAAATCCCTCCTAGAAAATGGTTAATCCATCTCCCAAATCAATAAATATTTTTTCTATGCCCTCCATTCAAAAGCTAAAACCTATCCTCTACAAACCCTCCCAAGTCTCTTATCTTTCTCCCCTACATTCATGGCCTAACTGATCACATGTCCAAGATTTTATCCAAAAAGAACATTAAAACTCTTTTTAGACCCCATAAAACTCCTATACAACTTTTCAAAAGTGTTCAATATAAATCCAATCCATAGCTTCACTAAGGAATTTACCAAATACCCTATGCTTTTGGTAAGTCCTATATAGTCCAAATTGGTAGATCCATTTAAACTCGTCTTACATAACATATAGCTAACACCACCCATGGTTGTCTAGCTAAATCAGTTATCATTGAACATTCCCATAAATGTAAAATCCTCATATATTTTCACCAAACCAAAATCCTTTCCTCAACTCCCCATTATTCCTCCCACATTATCAGGGAAGTGGGCCTTGAAATTGAAAAACTTACGCGAAGATGGCTACAAATTGAGCCACTAATGGAAACCCATTATCCATAGTTTAAGTCATTAATTCCATATCTATATTGCTTATTTATTCCTTCTGTTTATATTCTCCTCCATGTTTAATTCCCCTTAATGTACTCCTTTTCACACTTCTATTTCATTATTTACCCCTCCAGTTTCCACCTTCAAGATTTCATGTCCTTTACTATTTTTATCCTCATTTATTTATTTATTTTCCCTCTTAATTATTCTTGGGTTATTAAATTAGTCTAAACTCCTCCTCCTCCTCATTAACCCATTTGATTACTTCCAACTTAAATTTTAAAAATTATTAACTCCATTTAGCTGAATTTTATTAATTATTTCTTCTTCCACCCACTCTCTAACCAATTTTTACTTTATTCTTTCTAATTTAGAATATTTTTAATTCTCAAAATTTGTAATAGTTGAACTTCTAGATTACTTAGAAACAAATAATTTCTATCAAATCTTATTTTAGTTAAGGCTATTCCCACACTCGAAGTATTTTCTTGGTTCCCCTAACGATGGGTGGAGCGTCCACTCGAAACGTTGGATAACTTTGTAAAATTTAACATTGTTCAATTCCAAAAGATTTAGCCTTATTTTTTGACGATTTACTCTCATATAGCTTACCAAGTTTCTTTGAAAGGGATTACATAGTCTTTTCTTTATCAACATTGAATAAGGCGGAGTCTTCTAGGAAAAAACAAATTGTAGAAACCGCTTTGTCTAGCTTTATTCACTCCCCATCTATCATGACACTAGGTTTTCTCGCAACCACTTTCAAGTCTAGGGATTGGTCATTTTGAACCAAAAAATCTGCCACCATCTTCCATAAGGATAATTTTTTTCCAACAAACTTTTCAATATCAAACTTGGTTAAACCTCTTATCATTATTACAACTCCCACTTTGCAGAAAACCCTATGCCAATGAGTCTTACAGGCTCTAATACCAAATGTTATAAAAATATAAAAAATAGAAGCAAGCAACAATAACAATAGAACACAAGATTTACATGGAAACCCTATTGTGTGTAGGTAAAACCATGGGGCAATAACAACTTTGATATTTTATTATTACTTGGCAAAAAACTTACAATGCTTTCTTGTACTACAATGTCAATGGTCATTTCCATTTTATACAATACATATGAGGGTTTCACAAGGAATCAAAATATGCTGCGAGGCTCTAGAAATTTTCACCTCGAGGGCTCCACACCCCTCTCTACAACCCCCCTAGTGCATACGAATCATTTGTGGGCTTGGTCATGCACACTACCAAAAAATATCAAAGACCTAGATATTGACTTCATCTCCTAACAAAGATGGAGTGTTGAAGAATGTAGCTCAAACAAGAACTTTCACACAAGTTTAGTGTGAAAGTGTCGGAAGTAGTTCAAGTTAAATCTATTTTGTAATTTACTTTATTATTAAAGTGAAAGTCTTATATTTAATTGTTGAGTCTAATAAAATTATTTTTATACATTAGTGATTTAGATTAATCTCAACCATACATATATTTGAGAGATTGAAGTTTTAGCTTAAGTATAAAGGCATTTCAAGATAGAGGATTTAGACACATATACACTCAAATACAAGTTTTGTTGGGAGGTGATTTATTTAGTCGATTGAGCAAGTTTAGAGCATCAGAGAGGATTCGGGGTTAGGAAATATGCATAATGCAGTGGACAGGTCCATATAGGTGATTTCGAACAATCATATAGATTCTATACAAACAATCTTACAAAATAGTATGTATAGTTATATGGACAGTCCATACAATCTTACAGAATAGTACGTATAGTTGTATGGATAGACTATACAACAAAAAATAGCGGATATGTAATTTTCTCATTTTTCTGCACACAATGTTTCCTTAGTAAGTGTGTAAATATGTTTTTGGGTGTACTGTATAGCTATTATTTTGACAACTTGTGGATGTTTCCTTCCAAGATTTGATTTGTTAATGAAAAGATAATTTGAGTGTTTATGCTTCCAATAATTTTTTTCCAGTTATGAATAAAATTATTGTTATGTAAGTTAAGAACATAAAGACAACAATCACCTACGGTTTGGAAATTTAAAAGCTTTTACTTTCCTAAAGTCTTCACACTTTTATAAGTACATAATTTCTCTTTCCACACATGGAAGTACCTTTTTTAATCAAATATGTACCATATTTATATGAACTCCACCTTTTGAGTTTGGGAGTTTTTTAAACCAAAAAAATGGACTTTACGAGCATCTAATTAGATCTAATGACGTAGAGTCCAAAATTCAACTTTTGATAGCACAATTTTGTTTTGTTTTAATTAAAAATCCATCACAGTAAGTTAAAGTAATGCTTATTGTGTTGTACAAAAAGATTTCCCTCACAAAAGGGTATAGAAGCATGGCCATCATAACACTAAAAGTTCTCTAAGAAAGGAGGGAGACAAATGATTCATAGGTGGTTCCTATGGAAACTCAAAAAGGAATAGCCACCATTAAAGAGAGCAATATGGAATTTATGAACATATGAAAGAAACTAAAAAAACTAAATAGATGTGATGTGTTTACACAAAATTAAGATTATTGGTTTCCACCTTTGTTTGAAAATATCATCTTGTAATTGGATTTTGTTTTTGTCATTAAATCATGTATATGGTTTTTGGTGTTATTGTCTTTAGGGTTTTGTATTGGTTGAGTTCAACCGTTGTTTATTTCAATATGGACCTGAATGATATGTATGTGGATCACTTTCTTGCATATTAGCACAGTTGTTTATTTCAATATGGACCTAAATGACATGTATGTGGATCACTTTCTTGCATATTAGCACCGTTGTTTATTTCAATATGGACCTAAATGATATGTATGTGGATCACTTTCTTGCATATTAGCAGAGTGATTGGTTTTGCACAATTTATGGTGTTCTATATCTTGTCATAGATAGCACCTAATTATGGGATTGACTCATTAATTCACTTTTAAATGTGGATTGGGTTGTTTTTTCCTTTTTGTGACTTTTACACTTGATTAGGGGATTGACTAATTAATTCACTTCCAAATGTGGATTGGGTTGTTGATGCATTTTTGTGCCATTAACAACATCAAGTGGGAGGGTGACGAGGAAAAATGTTTGACACTAATTTTTTTTGAGGAGAAAATATGCATAATCTAAGTGCAAAGATAAATTTCAAATATTTTATGTGAATGGGAGACAAAAACCTCAATATTTTGGGGTTCAGTTATCCTTGTCCAACAAGAAAAGAGCCCTAAATAAATTCCAAGTTCAATTATGCATGATTTGTGAGCACAAAGATGATATATGTTTTTCTCAATATAGTGGGTTAGAGTGCCTACATAGTTAATAGAGAAAATTTTACAAACGGAATTTGAGGTCTTAAAAAAGTATAAAGGCATTTTTTTAATATTATAATACTTGTTATTGTTTAATCATTTATATATAATAGTTTTCTAAAGGTTTCATTATTTTACCCATGTCATGGAAATGCAATTGGAAAATTGGCAATGGATCTTCACTACCCTTGTGCTTGGCATACCCTAATAATATTTTTATCTTATTACACTTGGGAATCATATTTTCCCTATAATTTTTAATCTCTCTATCCTCGAGCATGGAGTTATCATTATAATTTTTTATGTCACTACCCTAAGGTTTGACAATTAGTCTATAAATTTTGTGCAATTAAACACATTTTAATCTCTCATTTATGAATTATTTTGTCATAATAACATAATATATTTTAATTTTTCATTCCTTTACATCTTGATAATAAGAGAAGAACAAAAAGACATTTCATTCTATCATCAATTATGCTTATACTCTAAGATACTAGAAATTTGCATTTTAGACCTCATGCAATGAGCATTAAGCACTTAAGAAATCCAAGAAGCTTCACTCTATTGCCAATCATGCTTATATGTTAAGATGTTGGAGGTTTGCATGTTAAACCGTCTATACAATAAGAAAGCATTACTCGTGGCATCTCTAAAAGGTATGCAAAAACGATTCAAATAATAAATACAAGCTTAACCTAATCAAAATATTGACCATAACATCATCTCATTGTTGGTTGGAAACATTTTGGTATACTTTGGTAACCTATCTTTTATTGATGCATGTGGATGTCGCATGTAGGGTGATGCAAACCTCTATTTTATTTGTTTTTTATATAGTGATTTGTATTATCTTAAGTAATTGCATTCAATGATATTATACCTTCGAACACCTGTTACATCATTATCATCTAGTTAAAGTGCATCCAAAAAAAATTATATGCCCATTTCTTCTTGTTAATTTAGGGTTTTATTGCATCTTATCTAAATCCATGGTTAGCTTGTTCTTTTTTAATGGGTATAAAAAAGGCATTAGGGAATTCTAGGTTACTTGTTATTGCAAACCAGGAAGGTTTATATGATGACTTTAGAGTTATCGTTAACGATGGTCCTAATGGATACAAGTGCTTTTTCAATCCCATGTTTATTTTATAATTTCTTGTTTTTGAATGAATTGAAAGTGAACACTTTACCTTTAATGGATGGAAGTTATTATTTAAGTTTTGTTGACATAGGTAAATGATCCTTATTAACCTCACATGCTCAGTAGGAAAAAGCATCCAATTTGAAATTCCTTATAGTGGGCTCTCTCATTTGTTGCATCCACTACCATAATTTCAGTTTTTATGAGTTTGAATGAAATGTATCTAATATGCAATGAAAAAATGTATAAAATGTAGCTGACTAAATCCTAGCTAGGAGTAGTAACGAGAGTTGGAATGTCACTGATAATACAGGCAAATAGTCCACCACTATTATCATAAATGAGCTTGAAACAAAACCTTCCAACTCCATCCTGAAATGAAATGATCCAATTACCAAGAACACTCCCCATCATAAAACTAACAAGATAAAATAAAAAATAATAATATTCTAAGCTACCAACAATATTCTCTTATCACCTAGAAGCTCCATGTTTCATATTAAGCATTAGCAATCACAAGATAAGTTAAAATAAACACAACATTGCAAGAATATAAAAATACTAGCTAACAACTGTAATGCCCCATATTTGCACACTTAGTAATTAAAACTCTAATGTGAATTAGCTTAACATTTTCATTTGTTTTAAGCTAACAAGATAAAATAAAAAATAATAATATTCTAAGCTACCAACAATATTCTCTTATCACCTAGAAGCTCCATGTTTCATATTAAGCATTAGCAATCACAAGATAAGTTAAAATAAACACAACATTGCAAGAATATAAAAATACTAGCTAACAACTGTAATGCCCCATATTTGCACACTTAGTAATTAAAACTCTAATGTGAATTAGCTTAACATTTTCATTTGTTTTATTATATGTTAGACTCATCGAAGTTGAGTAAGACTATTGTTATGTGAATAGATGGACTCCCTATGTGTGGACAGTAAATGGAATATAATGTTTTAATTTATTAATGACAATAAATATGTTATTTCAATTGAACATTCAAAATTGAATATAGAATATCCATATGAGGAAGGCTGATTTAGTTGTTTGCAAAAGTACTTACATGATTATTTGTAAATGTTGTATTAGTGAAATGGATTAACACTTGAAAGAGTTGGGTATGGCTTTATATATGTTTCATGTTAATGATGAACTATTCCACATGTTAATTGGCTATAAGATAGGCAGATTCCTATATTACCAAGGGGCACGAGATGTATTGAGCATCATGAGTATAATGATGTTATATCCAATTTCATGCTATTTAATTGTGAATTCCAATATTTCTATGACTTGTGGGTGAGTGTGAGTTTTGACAGGAATTGTGACTTTCCCAAAGTGGTTTTTCAATGACGGGACCCCTTAGAACAGTGATGGCACGATATGGTTGATGTAGGGTGTTGACCCTAGTACTATTGGGGGGGTGGAGGAATTTCCCACCGTTTATCCCCTGAATCCTAGAGTCGTGGGAGGTTTGTGTAGCGCACTCCCCTAGACGTGTGATGACGACTAGCGGATGCCTGCTGGGGAAGCTTGGTCGATGTGTGTAACGTCCCCTTCCATCGTCAAATGCAGGGAAGGAAACGATAAACAACACACTGGGGCTTTTGGCAGACTTAGCCCCAATATTACATTACTCATAAATTCATAACAATTAAAAACTTCTATATGCAGATTCATCTCAATATAAACACAGCGGAATTAAACATAATAGCAAGCACACAAACAGTAATGCCTAACATATATATATATATATATATATATATATATATATATCACAGCGGGGGATGATTCAGCATATAGAGACTCAATCTCATTACAATGCCATGCATGGATTCCAAATTAAGATAATCAACTCATTTCATTAAACATGGACAATTTAACATATTGCAGAACACAAAATGCAAATAATTTATAATACACAGAACACTTATCTTGAGGAGTAGATGTCCAACGACTGGCTACGTGAGAGCAACGTTCCACCCAACCATAGATCTCTTTCCAGCCTATATTCTTTCAGCTGAGAGATCACCCCCGAGCTGGGCTGTGTATCCATTAAGGAGGAACTAGATGGCTCACTCACGGTCAGGGTTTCACTCAGACAGCCATGCCAAGCCAACACACAGTTGGGTTTTTCAAGCATGCAATGGGAAATGGAGGAGGATGCTAGTCCCCTAAGCTCAATCCCAGAGCCACATACACTTCAAGCTGGACTCAGCAATCCCATCCTGTGTTCATACATCCACACTTGGATTTCTCACAACTCTGTCACGAATAACCCCAAATCCGTCACTGATTTTCTGGGCTGTTAAAACTGGGTTTTCCCATGGATTTCGGGGTAGCTAATGCTCCCAAATTCGCCCCAAGGTTCATACCAATGGATCCCCCATTGGATTTCACTGTCCAATACCAAATCTGAGCGTTTTTGGCTCTTCAAAACGTGGGTTCTTTCAAAGTCGCGATTTCTCGCTTTTCACTCTGCTGGCAATTCGTTTTTGGATGGAAAATGGTGCTGGTAAGTTTCCCAATGGAATGGGGATGAGGAAGAAGCAACATCCATGAGTTAGAGTGGCTTGTGGTACAAGAAAACAGAGCCCATATTCTGCCATACGAATTTCTGAGCCGCCCATGCTCCATTGAAGCCATGGACTGAAATCCTCAACCACTTCCTTACAACAGAATTAAATGTCATCAAGGAAAGTCAAATGGGTTCTCAAGGTGACATATGGCAGCCTATGGTTCAATCCCTTAGCCCCCTCACCACTCCCTAGTGGATACACTTGGCCCCTTCTCATTCGTTGCCTCCATAGCCAGTTTTGGTATTTTATATTGCATGATGTTTATTTACATCCTATTACAATTTCCATGGCTTAAGAGCACATGGGCATCAAATATCAATGCTTTCCCTTTAAATCAAAATTCAGGCTTTCACTAGCGGGGCCTTGGCCTTGAGCTCCACGCTAGGAAAACATACATCACATGTACACATTATTTACATTAAATGCTAATATATCCTAAGGGTCAAAATGGGGTATTACAATGTGGTCGATCGACACTTCCGCTTACGGGTTCTATATGTGGTTAGGTCGTGCAGTCGACGCCACAGTATATTGCAGCAGAAGACGGGATGGTGAGGTCAGGAGATGGAAGTAGTGGTGATTAGGGGGCTGGATTACTGATGGATTGGATGGTGTTCTTGATTGTTATTAACCATCATGATTATATGTTTGATTTCACCATTATGTTATCTAATTTTGTCTTATTGTTTCTGTATGAATGATTATGAATGATGAATGATGCAGTGTTTAATTGTTCTTCCATATGTTGTTTGTGAGGATGTAATGATGATTTATTAGGAGCATTAAATGTGATTATTAGTACGCACGCTTAAGACGCGTGATTACATTACTATGATTGGTCGATCGATGAATAAATTAATATGATTATATTATCTATTAGTAACTTGGTTGACGAATTGATGAAAGCATTACTTGTGTGTTGAAAGTATGAGTTTGTTGACTTGTTTAATATGATTTAGATTTATATAAATTGATTGGATTACCAAATAACATATATAATTATATACATATAATATAAAATATGTCGTAATATAATATAGTATATGAAAATATCTTATTTGACTTATGAATGAAAGGATAATATAAATAAATGGATAGATAGGATTTGCACAAATTTTTTAGAAATTGGTTGTCATAGTTGCATTAATATGGAAGCATGACAAGTGAGACTTTGCATGCATATTTATTAATATTTTAATTATTTAAATCAAATTTCTATTTTTTGGAGAAAATGAATTTATTTGATTAATGATTATCATTTATGGGAATTTATTGATGGATGAGGAGGAGGATGAGGATTTTTTGATATAAATATGAGACTTGAGAGTGGAAGGAGGGAGGTTCTTTTTCTCTTGAAGATTATTTTGGTGAGAGTATTCTAGGATGGAGAATTTTGGGCATTTTGGGGTATGAGAAGTTGTGAAGAGTTGGAAGAGTTTGAGAATTCTTGGAAGATTTGATACATAGCCTATTGGTGCATCACTGTTCTGTTCTCTGGGGGTCTCGGGCACGGAGGGCTAGGAGGCCATTTGGATGGGACCATTCAATGGCTTCCTGGGGCTAGGGAGCTGGCTAGGCCCCTAGTTGGCTGGGAGGTAAAACCGTGGTTCCGCTTTTGGGCAATGAAGATGGAAGCAACTCGAATGGAGGAGGGAAGCTTGCTCAGTTTGGACTCCGTCACCATTCTTATAACGAGGTATTTTTCTTGTGATTTTAAATCGTTTATATGTTGTTGTAAAATTATCATATGATGCTATTGCTACATGATTTATGATGCTAATTTATGTTGTGTGAATCACCAATGAAGTTTTAAAAATTCTAAGTTATTTGATGCTAGTGCAAAATGCTTATATTTTGCTTATATGTTGTTATGGTTACACTTTGCTTATGTGTTGTTTATATACTGCTAGGGTTACATGATGTATATTGAGCTTGTATTGACACTCTTATACATTTCAAAAATAATTAAATAAAACAGATATTTAATTAGTTTAAAATTCTTAATGCCCTTGAGAGCCATTACACTTGGTATCAGAGCTCTTGGTTCAAAAACTGGAACTTGAAGGGCTTGCATCAACTTGAAAATGAATAAACGTGAAATATGAGTTTCCATTGTAAATGAAGACGTAAATTTAAATTGTTTTTGGGTAGGTTAATATTTACCGGTTCTAAGTGCTCTTAAGACTAAATTTTTTAGTTTTATGCAAATAGAGAATAAATATTTATGAATTCTCACTACTAAGTCTCTAAAACCGTTTGGTATATTCTCCATTATGAGGTAAGAGTTGGAACTGAATAACAAAGTTTACTTGTGTTTGAAATGTTGACGGGTTATTGATACTGATAATCCTACGGGACATAGAAAAAATCCTTATGGGTTCTGTAGACAAAGTACTTAAACTTTTGGTTATATGTATTTGTGAAGTCTGAATATACCCACACACATATACATCAACATTCTTCACTGTGAAATTAGAGTTGGATCAAACCAACAAGGCTTATGTGTGTAATATTTAAGGATTCTCAATACTAATAAACATGAGTTTCCTACGAGAAGTAGTGGAAAATCTTCAAATAAAATAGAATTTCTTAGTCTGCAAAAAAAAAAAAAAAAACGTTCTTTGCAGTCATTCAGCACTCCAGTCAGTCCAGTCAAGTGCTCCATATTTTTGGAGATGTCAAAACCTGATACATTCGAAGTAATAGGGCTCCATCAAAATTTGTTACCTGTGGTAGCCCAGTCTGCCCAGTCAAGTATTCAATATTATCCAGAGTTTCTGAACCTTGCATTTCACGTAATAGCTTTCTTTGTCCATTCAAGTGTTCAATATTATTCGGAGTTTCTGAAACTTCAAACATTTGAAGTAGTAGGTATCCTTGTACAGGAAGACTAGAGTTTTGACGGGTGCACAAACCATAGAGCTTCTCCAACTTTTCAATAACATATTGTCCTACATAATAGAGGTCCACTGTTAAAAAAAAAAAGTTTTTGCTTGCACCAAGAATTTCTGAAAGCTAATGTGTGTAGTTTTTCCACGTCTGTGCAGCAATTCGACCTTATCACCCTTAAGCCAAAAAACTTCACTATTAAGCACAGTACAAATTCTATCATTTTTTTTTCCTTTTCTAACACCAATGTATTCTGGAGCATACTCTAGGTAGAAAATATCTTCTTCCTCTTCGTGCTGTCTTTCATATCTTGAAAGAGCATCAATTGAGTATAACAATTTATCCTTCCATTCATCCCAAACAGAAAACAGTGTACTGGGAGAAAATCTATTCTCCAGCAGCATTCTAGGGTAATCATCCACCCTGAATAAACCCATCTCTTGATCAAGCTGACATATTTTCAAATCTGAGCTAAGATGGGCATCAAGAACTTTACGAAGAAACAGAATTTCAAGTCTGATATTTCTCATCTTCCTTGCAATGATAAGCTGTTCTGTTATTTTAGGAAGACTCTGTAACTCATCCGAAAGTATTGACAGTTCACAGCTTAGGGACTCATATACATGATTTGGGCCTTTTTCTTCTATCTGTTTTACTTTCTCTAACAGTATACTCTTTTCTTGGTATTTCTCAGTGGCTGCATCGAAATGCCCAAGGCTTGATGACTTGCCACAACCAAAAGAATAAACATCCCCATTGTCTGCCACCACAAAAGTTGTGTAGTCACCTGTGGCAACATGGATAGCCTTGATCCCTTTCAGTGATTCAATTGCCTTGGGCATAGACTCACATTCTTCATTCTCATGTCCCAAGCAACCATATCGACCCCATCCCCATATACATACACGTCCATCCTTACCCACAACAGCAGCATGCCATGCACTTGCTGCTACAACAACAGGCTGCAGGCTCAGGTGTTGAAACTGTTCAATTAGTCGAGGATAACGTTCATCGCTCCTACAACCATGTCCAAGCTTTCCTCCAAGTCCACAGCCAACGGAATATACCGACATGCCACTCGGCTGACATGTCAGAGCTAACAAATAACAGTAGCCTGCTGCAATTTGTACCACAGGAATATCCTCTAGACCACCTTTCAACAAATGTGGTTTCTGATCTTGTGGGTCAGTTTGATGGCCAAGTTTAGCATCCACACCCCAAGAGAATGTATACACTCTGCCTTCTCTAGAAAGTAAGGCAGTGAAGAAGTTACCAATAGCTACTTGTACTACGAAAATACCCTCCAGTGATTTCACCAGCTGTGGTGTGATGACACATTTAGAGCCTTGGACAACATACTCAGAGTCCCCAAAGGAATCTTTACCAAATGCATACACCCGACCCATATCACTTATAAGAATTGTTCGACCTGCCCCTGCAGTGGATTGAATTATTCTAATGCCCTGAAGTGACCTGATTAACCTTGGCCGCCATTCTTCTTCTTTTGTCCCATGACCTAGCTGCCCATAACTGTTAGATCCAAAGGAATAAATAGCCCCAGTCTTTGTTACCACAATACTATGACCAGGGCGAGCAATGGCTTGACACTTTTCACGCCTGAAGTATACTTCACCAGCCTTAAAAAAACGCAATATCAGCTTCCACGAACCTCCACATCTTTTTTTTCAAGCTCTCTCTTTCTTCTTTTATCATTGGTTTAAATATAGATCTTCTTTGGCACATATCCAATGCCGCAAGTTCAACAATAGACAGATCCAAATCAGGGGAAAAATTTGCAGGTTGTCTGAAAAACAAACATGTAGCCTGCAATACAAGATTGATTCAAAACCAAAATAATATTACAATCATTAAAAAGCCCAGAAAGGGATAAAATATCTTGTACTAATACTTGCCTCAAGGCTTGCAAGATCTTGAGGATCCAAATCACATTATGTAAGCACATGTAAAACAATTGAGGGGTTAGCAGCTAGCGGTAACTCCCCGTGGGTTGAATTTCCAAAGCGGTGGCGTTGCTGACGCTGAAAACTTTGTGGTTGAATTACAACAGCAAGAGATTGTTCGGTGATTCCATGGTACTGTATAAATGGAGCCTGTGAAAGGGCTCCATTCACTGTAGTGTCCATGGATATAGATACCAGCATCCTGTCAACATCAATATAGATACCAGCATCATAAATGAAAACCACAGGGCATGTGCTTTTCCGAGGTCCGGTAGGAGAGGTTTTGAGAGAACTAGGCCAACAACACGCAATCCAACTGCCTGTCCATGAATATCAATCGCAGGTGCTCCACTTGACCCTCCTCGTGCTGCTGCAATTTCCTGCACATAAAAGTTATTTCGGTGTGGGTCATCGAGCCGCTCCATTATGTTGTCATTCAATTGTGTTTTCCGAGGCTACACGTCAACTTGCTTCTGGCCATCCATCTTCAACCGGACGATGTCCTTCGTTAACGTCAACCTCACCATTTTCATGATATTGAGGCATGGTGGAATAGCTAATACTCTATATCATTTAATACATGCCAAATTTCAAATTTTAAATGCTGTATTAAATTCTCTATGATTATGGTCATATCCTTGACACAGTCCATATCCATATCTCATACATAGAACATATATATCTCTCAGGTCAAGTCAGTGATCTCTTGCGGTAGCTGGAATGAGTTATTAGTTTCTAGGGACAAGAGCCTGACTAGTCGGTGGTTTTCTAAATGGAAGAGCGTGTCAACATTTATTATTTGATCTTTGATTTTGAGAAGCAATTAGAAGTGCGTTATTCAATTACAACCAAACACGCGACACAACTATCATATTAAGACAATTAGGCTCGTCTCTATGTGGTGTTGTCTGTCAAAGACAGGACCTTACCCATCTAAGTTCAACCCTTTATTTTTATTGCTTATTGTATTTCATTTTGCAGCGTTGCCATAGTGATGTGTTCACATATTGTTCAATAATGTTAATGTGGTGGTGCACACACTATATATATATAAAGGATAGAAAGGATTTAAATAATAACATTATGATTTTTTTGAGATATGTACTTTGGATCCTAATGTACTTAATTACTCATTCTTGTTCCAAAGACTTGTAATGATATTAATAGGACCCTAGGATTTTGAGGAAGAAGGATATACCTCAGTGTAGGGTGACAATTACATTTAAGTCAAGGGGCATAGCCACTATATCTTTTCCTGAATGTATAGCTTTTGCATAATATTATAAACATGCACAAAATAAAAATAAAAATTCACGAATTAATACATAAATTAGCTCACAACCGTAGAATGAAAATAATGTGGAGTAGTGTCATAAAACGAGCCATATGTGGTTGGAAATATTTGTGAAGGAGGTATGACTAATAAATTGAAAGATGTCTTGATTGAAAGATGTTTTACCACATACAAAACATTGAACTATGTACAGGTTCTTCATCATTTTGTTACCTTTAATTCAAGAATGTGTTATTGTTATTATTTGAAAATACTTTGAGATATGACAATGTTTAAATTTTGTAGTTGATTATATATAGAGAGAGAGGGGTTAAATATAGCATTAAATTTTTTAGATGATATTAAAAAAAAAAAAAAAAATGGAGTCTGTAAAGAGGAATAGTATATAAAAAAGATAAAACTAATCATTTATATGAAGATGAATTAATTAGATGAAAAGAAATAATCAATTATCTAGATAAATAGAATTACATTATATATATATATATATATATATATATATATATATATATATTGTTTATATAGAGAAAATTGCATAATTACATTTTACTAAAATAAATTCTTTTTATCTAGTCTTTTAGCCTTTAAACACCAAAAAGAACTTTCCAACAATATTTATTAACAAATTTATATATTTAATCCATAACATTTATTAATAGATTATTGAATTAGTTATACAAGTATATATTTTATTATATTTAAATGTTATGACAATGAGATTAGGAAGACATTTAAATGTCATTTTGAGAAATAAATATTAATAAAATAAATAAAAAAAGTGGGCAAAAAGAAAGTAATCATAACCCTCGTTTATAAAGGTATAATAATTTTATCAATTATAATATTTTAGTCTTTAGGTTAGTAGTATGGAAGGGTTAAATTGTTGGCTCAACTAATAAATGATCGTTGGTTCAACTAATAAATGATAGCCCTGTATTGAAAACCTAAAACACAATGTAGTGTTTGAGAATATTGAAGAAGTTTCATGAATGGTGCATTTTAGCTTCTTCAATGAACAAGTCTATACATACTCTAATAGATAAAAGGTGTGGGATCTACCATAATGTTGTAGGCGAATACGATGTTATAGGCGAGAGGAATCCATATTGCATTACAAATATTTGATTTTTTTTTTAATTTGTCGTAAACTATTCAAACCATGAACCTTTGCCTATAAATAGTAGCTATGTAAAAACAATATTAAGCATAAATGTTGGGTTGCCCCAATAAACAAAATGGCTTAGGAATCAAATATTTATAATCTCAAGGTTTAAATATTTGAACATTCCTTGTAATTAAGAGTTTTGGTCTACATAGTGTAGAAGTGTAAAGAGGTCATGGTTGTAGATCTATGTGAGAAGGTATTAGTGTAATCTTAGACCCTTGATGGATGCATGTAGGCCTAACAGATCTACATTTAGGAATGGATATATGCTCGTGTAATTGAATTACAACTCATAATTAGATAACAATGTTTCCAAAATTAAGAAAATTTGTACTAAACCATTTCTAGTGAATGACTAAGGTAAATATATTAATACAATGTAAGTATTAAGTCAATGTTTCTAAAATTGAAAAAAAAAAAAAAAAATATATATATATATATATATATATATATATATATATATATATACAATTGAAAATTTTGAAGAGCCAAAAAGGAATTCGTGGAAAAAGTAAAAAGAGATAGTACCATTAAGATATGATTGTCAAACAACAAATAATATGATATTCGTTGGAAAAGTATAATAAAATGGTAAAGCAAAATTGGGATGGCTTAATAATTATAGTAGGGATTTATAGATCATAGTAATGAACCCCTATAAGAAATAGATTCTTGAACATTTATGCGTCGTGTAATACTCTTGTTGATAAGGGGCATTCTCTTCATTAGCTACGACAAAGAAGACCCTAGATCTCACATTGACCATGTTTGGATCTAATCATATCAGGTAATAAGTAAAGGAGGTCAATAGTAATGATCGTGAAACCAATAAGCATATATATATTCTTAGACAATAATTAATAAAATTTTAGTAAATATTCCTAATTGAAGGAAATTGTGGCATGCCAATCCCTTGATGGGTGGTGAACATATAACCCCAATCAAGATGTGGTGATAATTAAAATTAAAGTATAAATTGACTATAATTAATAAGACTTGAAATAATGGGATAAGGTCATGGATAGTTGAGTCACGAATGAAATCAGAATTAGGAGAGGGGATCATAAAGGGAAACATGTCTTGCATTAAGCAAGTTATGAGTAGACGAAGATTAACTTCCTATGGGGATCATATTCGAGCAATTCCTTGGGCTTGATAGAAAAATTATTTTTCCCACATTAAGGTATAAGGAGGTTAGTTATGTGGGAACATGTGTATTTTACCCAAACCATTGAATAAGTAAGTAGGATGAGTATGTGTATAGCATTTATAAGTCATATGCATCATGGTGGGTATACATATCCAATCAATTGCATTAAGTAAAGAAGCTCCCTTCACATTGTGAAAATAGACTAAGGTATCGTTGATAATGTGGAAGCCTTGTCATATAACCTATAGCTATATGATGTACCTATGTATATATGTAGGTCGAGATTCATGATGTTCATGATTTGATCACACTATTAGATAAATTAGTTAAAACTATAAGGTTGGAAACGATCTAGGTGTTAAAATTGAAATTGTAAGTATTTTGTGGATAACGTGAGACTCACATGTAAGATATATCCTTTCGCAATGTTAATTGATAAAGTGTACTTGGTAGATAGACATAGCACTACTAAGTTATTATGTAGTAATTCATTTAAAATAACGTCGAAATTTGGTTATAATTAAAATAACTAATGAGGAAGTAAATGGTGTTTGTTAGAAAATATTCAATGAAGCTAAGAATCAATAAAGGAGTCATAATAATACACCTTGAACATAAGGAAATGCTATATGGGAGTCAAGGTCTTCTATGAACTATGATATAGAAAACAACAGATTATGATTATATGTTAACTAACTAGGACTAAATGAATTGATAAACCTTGATGAAATTAGATCAATTGTGTGTATATCATGCAAAGCGTAACTTGAGAACACATCCTATGTGGTGGAAGAGGTAAAATTATGTAATAACAAGATGTTGATCATGTGAATGTCTCATGGGACTAGCATGGCTAAGGTATTTTAATCGGAAGGAATAGAGATATGGTATCGAAATTTTTCTTAAAATTGTGAATGACCATAACTTCGGGACGAAGTTTCTTGAAGGGTGGGTGTATGTAATGCCCCATATTTGCACACTTAGTAATTAAAACTCTAATGTGAATTAGCTTAACATTTTCATTTGTTTTATTATATGTTAGACTCATCGAAGTTGAGTAAGACTATTGTTATGTGAATAGATGGACTCCCTATGTGTGGACAGTAAATGGAATATAATGTTTTAATATATTAATGACAATAAATATGTTATTTCAATTGAACATTCAAAATTGAATATAGAATATCCATATGAGGAAGGCTGATTTAGTTGTTTGCAAAAGTACTTACATGATTATTTGTAAATGTTGTATTAGTGAAATGGATTAACACTTGAAAGAGTATGGCTTTATATATGTTTCATGTTAATGATGAACTATTCCACATGTTAATTGGCTATAAGATAGGCGGATTCCTATATTACCAAGGGGCACGAGATGTATTGAGCATCATGAGTATAATGATGTTATATCCAATTTCATGCTATTTAATTGTGAATTCCAATATTTCTATGACTTGTGGGTGAGTGTGAGTTTTGACAGGAATTGTGACTTTCCCAAAGTGGTTTTTCAATGACGGGACCCCTTAGAACAGTGATGGCATAGTATGGTTGATGTAGGGTGTTGACCCTAGTACTATTGGGGGGGTGGAGGAATTTCCCACCGTTTATCCCCCGAAACCTGGAGTCGTGGGAGGTTTGTGTAGCGCACTCCCCTAGACATGTGATGACGACTAGCGAATGCCTGCTGGGGAAGCTTGGTCGATGTGGTCGATCGACACTTCCGCTTACGGGTTCTATATGTGGTTAGGTCGTGCAGTCGACGCCACAGTATATTGCAGCAGAGGACGGGATGGTGAGGTCAGGAGATGGAAGTAGTGGTGATTAGGGGGATGGATTACTGATGGATTGGATGGTGTTCTTGATTGTTATTAACCATCATGATTATATGTTTGATTTCACCATTATGTTATCTAATTTTATCTTATTGTTTATGTATGAATGATTATGAATGATGAATGATGCAGTGTTTAATTGTTCTTCCATATGTTGTTTGTGAGGATGTAATAATGATTTATTAGGAGCATTAAATGTGATTATTAGTACGCACGCTTAAGACGTGTGCACTGCCCATGCATACGTCAATTCGTGATTACATTACTATGATTGGTCGATCGATGAATAAATTAATATGATTATATTATCTATTAGTAACTTGGTTGACGAATTGATGAAAGCATTACTTGTGTGTTGAAAGTATGAGTTTGTTGACTTGTTTAATATGATTTAGATTTATATAAATTGATTGGATTACCAAATAACATATATAATTATATACATATAATATAAAATATGTCGTAATATAATATAGTATATGAAAATATCTTATTTGACTTATGAATGAAAGGATAATATAAATAAATGGATAGATAGGATTTGCACAAATTTTTTAGAAATTGGTTGTCATAGTTGCATTAATATGGAAGCATGACAAGTGAGACTTTGCATCCATATTTATTAATATTTTAATTATTTAAATCAAATTTCTATTTTTTGGAGAAAATGAATTTATTTGATTAATGATTATCATTTATGGGAATTTATTGATGGATGAGGAGGAGGATGAGGATTTTTTGATATAAATATGAGACTTGAGAGTGGAAGGAGGGAGGTTCTTTTTCTCTTGAAGATTATTTTGGTGAGAGTATTCTAGGATGGAGAATTTTGGGCATTTTGGGGTATGAGAAGTTGTGAAGAGTTGGAAGAGTTTGAGAACTCTTGGAATATTTGATACATAGCCTATTGGTGCATCACTGTTCTGTTCTCTGGGGGTCTCGGGCACGGAGGGCCAGGAGGCCATTTGGATGGGACCATTCAATGGCTTCCTGGGGCTAGGGAGCCGGCTAGGCCCCTAGTTGGCTGGGAGGTAAAACCGTGGTCCCGCTTTTGGGCAATGAAGATGGAAGCAACTCGAATGGAGGAGGGAAGCTTGCTCAGTTTGGACTCCGTCACCATTCTTATAACGAGGTATTTTTCTTGTGATTTTAAATCATTTATATGTTGTTGTAAAATTATCATATGATGTTATTGCTACATGATTTATGATTCTAATCTATGTTGTGTGAATCACCAATGAAGTTTTAAAAATTCTAAGTTATTTGATGCTAGTGCAAAATGCTTATATTTTGCTTATATGTTGTTATGGTTACACTTTGCTTATGTGTTGTTTATATGCTGCTAGGGTTACATGATGTATATTGAGCTTGTATTGACACTCTTATACATTTCAAAAATAATTAAATAAAACAGATATTTAATTAGTATAAAATTCTTAATGCCCTTGAGAGGCATTACAACAACAATCTCTTTATTGACAATGAAGATAGCTTATAATGCCAAAAAAGGAACCATTTTCTTGAAGGCAATGGTTCTTTTTATGAGTTTGGTTTGTGGATCTTGGCCTTGCTAACTCTTGACTCTTCAACAACCTAAGATGATTATTGGGATTCTACAACATTGTCTTATTCTCACTTTTCAACTATTTTTTTATAATAAACTTCAATAAAAGTTGAGAAACTACAATATTTTGCTCACTTATGTGAGACTTTCCAAATGATTCAATATAATCACTCTTCTCACTTTTCAACTATTTTTTTATAATAAACTTCAAACAAAGTTGAGAAACTACAATATTTTGCTCACTTACGTGAGACTTTCCAAATGATTCAATACAATCACTCTCATCACTTTGATGTTCACTTCCTTTCTTTTGCTCGCACACTTTAGTACTTAAATTCTTGATATTGTTTTGCATTCAATTGGAAATTGTGTCATCTTTGCATTCATTTTAAAAGTTGAGAAACTACAATATTTTGCTCACTTATGTGAGACTTTCCAATTGATTCAATTCAATCACTCTCATCACTTTGATGTTCACTTGATTTTGCTTGCACACTTTTGTACTTAAATTATTGAAATTGTTTTGCATTCAATTGGAAATTGTGTCATCTTTGCATTCATATTTTGTTAGGGAGTATGGTTTATCACCCTCTTTTCTTCCTTATTTAGGCATGCAACTTACTTGGAAATCAATATTTTCCTTGCATCCCTCCTCACTTGCTTTGTCTTAACAATACCCTTTTGATTTTCACTTTTGAGTAAAAATGCATTAGCATTTTGATCCTTCATACCCACTTGTCAATCCAATTTCTCAATTCAATTATGCATACAAATTCCCTTGTTAACATAAAATAGTAACATAAAAGCATGCTTGATACTAATCTTCATGATACAAACTATAATGCATTACCTTAGCAACATTGAAACTTACCAAATGCACCACAAAACAAATTAATCAATGAGACACTATGTACTATGTTAATAATAAATTATGTAAATAGACACAAAAAGAATAGAGAAGAATTGAATTGATCGAGCTTTGCAACCTTGCATGCTGCACCTAGGGTTTTGAGCTGGCCTCTTTAGCCCACCTCTCTGTCCACCTACCCTTTTTCCTATTCCGGTCCCTTAGTACGAACTATGGATGAACCTCGGGGAGGGGCTGAGGGCCCCCCTGGCTCGACCCCCTCATCCTCCAACCTTGCTGCCTTCGTGTAGATTGGTACAGCTAAGGTACCTCTAACGTACCCCGAAACCTCAATGGCTCAAAAGATCACTCTGAAGTCCAATCCACCCAACAGCATAAACACCTGCATTTCCAAAGCCACTGAAAGACCCCAACTCTCTCTCCCAGCTGAACGCATCAATGCCAGGGCTCAAAAACTCAAAGATACACCCTGGTGGGAAAATTCATTGGTTTCTGGCCGACCGAGCAAGCCCTCCATGGCTGGATAATGTCCAAGTGGAAATCGAAGGCACACTCTGATCTACAACGAGGATCAAAAGGTTTCTTCACCATCATCTTTCACAAGCTAGAGGACAAAGCTAGGGTAGAAGATGGAGGACATTACTTCTTCAACTCAACAGGTCTATACCTCAGGCATTGGACATAAAAATTCAATCCAGACAAAGAAGACTTCACATGGGCCCCTATATGGATATGGATGTACTCTTTACCTCAAGAATATTGGGATGAAGACACGCTTATGGACATTGGCAACACTCTTGGCAGCTATGTCAGAGTCGCAGAACAAACCAAAAAGAGTAAGTACACATCCTATGCCCGTTTTTGCGTTTACATGCACATTGCTAAATCCTTGCCAGACTTGATATGCCTAAGCCATGAAGATACAGAATGGATTCAACCTTTAGACTATGAGCATGTCCCTTTCCATTGCAAAAAATGTCATGAACATGGCCACATGTATTGTAACTGTCATCTTAACAATAGCAGCCCCCAAGAAAACACCAAAGATGAAGAGGGTTTCCAAAAACTCGGAAAGAAAAGAAGACAGCACTGCAAAACAATTGTTGAAGGGAAAAAAGCTAAAGACCCCTCTACAAGCAATAGCTTCTCCAATCTAGAAGGACAACCAGAGGACCCCACAGCCAAAGAACCGCAGCAGGAAGAACTAGCCATCACCCAAATGACAGTTGATCAGATCCAAACCGATAATCCTCAATCTATTGAAAGCCTCAAAGGCAAACCCCTGCTTGAAGAAGAAACGAACCTGGAGGAACACGTGACTCCCGGGTTCGATCCAGGGCAGACAACTGGATGACAAGGACCTAAAGTTCATATGGATGATGAAATGATAGATTTAGAGATTGGGGACTTAGACCTCCTGGGCCTGAAGGATGCATGCACCAAAAAATATTTCAACACCATCTCTCCCAAACAAATCCAGCTCCTAAAAGAGGCCCTGAGTAAAGTCAGGCACCTCAAACTTGGAGTACAGAACCTCCCACAAAAAGAGAAACTCAAAATCCAATAGGATGCAAAAAAGAGAGGAAGAAAAACGGATCTCCAGTGGATCAGCCTACTAGGTACCAAACTGGTAGAATCAGGGCAATATGCCCAGCTAACGGAATTATTCCCTACTGCTCACCAAGGTTCCCAATGCAACTAATCTCATGGAATGTCCGAGGTCTCAACGGACCTACGAAAAACCGTATGCTCAAGCGCAAAATCATGCAAGACACACCCTCTGTCATTTTTCTTCAAGAAAACAAATGTACTCATGAGAAAGTCCATTCCTTGTTAACTAAGCTCTGGAAGGGCTGCCAAGTCATAGCAAATGATGCCCAGGGTGCTTCTGGAGGTATTGCAATAGCCTGGAACCCCTCCATTCTCACTCTAAATGATTTTACTGCAACTGCTCACACCCTCTTCACCTCCTTCCGTATCCTTGGTACCAACCTCTCGGGTCATCTCATGAACGTCTACGGACCCCAAGCCCCCCTGCCAAGCTCAAGTTCCTTAGCACCATCTCATGGCTCACCCATCAATAGCATCACTCTCTGCTCATTTTGGGAGGAGACTTCAACATGATAAATTCCCTTCAGGAAAAGAAAGGAGGACGCCGCTTTCTCACCCCGGAAGATAACTTTTTCAAGCACTGCATCAATGGCAGTGAGCTCATTGATTTGTAGCCCTCATAATGTTTCTTCACCTAGAACAATCGTAGAGCAGGGATCCATCAGATTACCTCTCATCTCGACTGATTCCTAGTCACTGAAAATTTCATGGACACTGGAGGACTACTCACTACTACGGTATTGCCCTCTGCAGGATCGGATCACTGGCCGATCTCTCTCAAATGGCAACACTCAGGTTTGAAAAAATTCCACCCCTTACGCTTTGAAAATTTTTGGCTTACCCACCCCTCCTTTCAGGATACTATTCAGGACTGGTGGCACAACATGGAGGCGGAAGGACGCTCCAAAATGGCCATCCTCCACAAGAAAATCAAAATCCTCAGATCCTAGCTAAAAATATGGAACAAAACGACCTTTGGAAATATATTTACGACCAAAATTTCCATCAAGAAGGAGATGGAACATGTCCAAAAAGACATCATGGAACAGGGCCACACTGAAGAACTCAAACAAAAGGAGAAATATCACCTGAAGCAGCTGGACATTAGATGTGAGCAAGAAGAAATCCTCTGGTGGCAGAAATACAGAGTCAAATGGCTTAAGGAGGGGGGAAAAAACACAACTTTCTTCCATCGCACCACCATCTAGCACAGAATGCATAATAGGATCAATTCTCTCATTTCAGTGGATGGCACAACTCTACACAATCAAGGGGAGATCGAACATGAACTCATCAACCACTTCAGAACTCTGCTCACTGAGGAAAATACCGATGGATCTCAGGCTATAAGTCGAGTTACTAGACACAGTCCCCACATTCTCACCCTGGAGCACAATGCCAATCTCATGAAAGAAATTACCATGGCAGAATTAGAGGCTCTAGTCAATCAAATGGAAGAAGGAAAAGGCCTAGATCTTGATGGCTTCACCAACAACTTCTTTCACCATTGCTGGGACATGTTAAAACAGGAAATTCTTGAAGTGGTTGAGGAATCTAGATCCAAGAGATGGGTTCTCCTAGCGCTCAACGCCACCCATCTCACCCTCATCCCCAAGGAAACTAGCACCACCACCCCTAAAAAGTTTAGACCCATCTCCCTCTACAATGTGGTCTGCAAAATCATCACAAAAGTTGTTTCCAATCGCCTCAAAGTGCTTCTCCTGCTCCTGATCTCTCCTGATCTCTCCTGATCAAACTGGTTATGTTGAAGGATGCCAAATTATCGATGGTATCATTCTAGCTCATGAAGTCATCCATTCCTTAAAAATGGAAAGAATCCCTGGGATGTTTATCAAGCTCGACCTTTCCAAGGCCTTCGACAAACTCAGCTAGACTTTTATTGAAAAGATGCTCCTGGATTTTGGGTTATGTCAAGACTGGATCAACTGGATCATGTCCCTAACCTCCTCAGCTTTCTTCTCCATCCTTGTCAACGGCTACCCCTCCTCCACGTTCTCCCCCACCAGAGGAATAGGTTAGGGAGACCCCCTCTCCCCCTTCCTCTTCGTTCTCATGGACGAAGGACTGGGATGTATGCTCAAAGCTCATATCACCACGAGAACCCTCTGTGGCATTCCCTTACATGGTATCCCACCCACAATTTATCAGCAGTTCATGGATGACAATCTCCTGTTTGCCCATCCTTCGTTCCAGGAAGCCTCAACCCTGAAACGCGTCTTACAAACCTACTCAGAAGCCTTCGGCACTACAGTAAACCTTGAAAAGTCCCAACTCTTCTTCTTCCACACTGACCCCATTACCCAAAGAAATATTTCTCGAATTCTTGGCAATTCCATCACCTTACTCCCCTCCAAATACTTGGGAGCCCCTCTCTTTGACTCTGCCATCAAACACTCCTCTTGGAGGGAGCTCTTGGACAAGTTTGATAGAAAAATTACTTCCTGGACCTTCCGCAGTCTCAACTTTCCCAACAGACTGGTGCTCCTCAAGTCGGTTCTTCAATCCATGCCCCTTTATCTCTTCTCGGTCCTAGTCGCCCCTAAGTGGGTCCTGGAATTAATGATAAAAATTCAAAAATCCTTCCTTTGGGGAGGAACGCATAACAATCACAAATGGGCCCTTATGAAGTGGGACACCCTCAGCACCCCAAAAATACAATGAGGCCTAGGGCTCAGGGATCTGGAAATCAACAATCAAGTATTTTCTGCCAAAATTTGGTGGAAATGGGTAACTGACACTGTCTCCCCCTGGGGAAACCTGTGGCATAGAAAATATGCCCGTAATTGGATGGCTCAACTCCGAATCCGCTTCGACCAGAACCCTCTAGGATCTCTCATCTAGCGGGCTACCAATTGTTAGAGAGCCATCATTCAGCAACACATTTTCTGGGAGGTCCGCAACGGTCAACATGCACTCTTCTGGTATGATTCCTGGCAGCAGCTCCCTCCCCTTCATTCTTTGGCTCTTTCTCTTGACCTTCAGGCTCACTGTGAACAAGGAAAACAATGCACTATACAGGACTATTGGACTCTATCCAACGCCACAAAAATCTGGGCATGGAAGCATTATGATCTTTGGACTCCCCCAATTCTGGAAGACAACACTGAGCCCCTTTGGAAAAATCTCCAAATTAGGAAAATCCGTGTTAGCAATGATCCTGACATTCTTTGATGGGGACACCTCCCAACGAGCACCTTATCCACCAAAGAGGCCTGCTTCATTCTCACAGCTACTCCTAAGGAATGACCCAATTTCATTTGGAAGAAAATTTGGGAGTCTCACCTCTGGCCCAAAACTTCCTCCTTCCTTTGGATCCTAGCTCACAGACGCATCCTAACCTGGGATAACATCCAAAAAAGAGGCATCCATGGACCCCCTTGGTGTCCCATGTGTGAAGATCATCCTGAAACAATTGATCATCTCCTCACCTCTTGTGATTATGCCAATGGCCTCTAGGACAAAGTGGCACTTCTCCGCAGAAGAACAAACATGGTCAAAGGGAACATTGTCCAGACCTTAGCTATTTGGGATCCCACTCCCTACCAAAGTGCTCTCCTCAATAGACTTTGGGATCTTATTCCTGGATTGTTGGTTTAGAACATATGGAAAGAGCGTAACCAAAGACAGGGGCCATCTTTACCACCAACCTGCAGGAAACCATTTCCCTCAAGCACTGGAGTGCCTCTGACTTACCCACTCTCCCCATTGAATGATCTATCCTTTCTGACTAGAACATTATCCTCCATTCCTCCCCCTACTTTCCTCACAACTCCCCTGCTTCCACACCAAGCCCTAATCATTGGAGCTTAACCCCCCCCCCCCCCCCCCCCCGAGATTTTTCAAACTTAGATTTGATGGAGCGTCTAAGGGAAATACAGGAGCTACAGGATTCGGAGGAGCCATCTAGGATGATACAAGAGCCATCAAGATTATCTTCATGGGTAACATTGGCCATGACACCATCAATGCTGCTGAACTTTTTGGGCTCTTGGAAGGACTCAAATGCGCTCATAGGCATGGATGGCTCCCGCTCATCATTGAAGGGGATTCCAAAATCATTCTCAGCCTTGCTAGTAAAATCCATAATGGAGCCAGAGTGGAAAAAATCTTGCCTAGTTGGAGACTGATGTAGAGACTCCGGGAACTTTCTAACTCCATCACCATTGACAGTTCCCTTACTTGCCATCATGTTAAAAGAAAAGCCAACGCGCTAGCAAACTACATTGTTAATGAGGGGGTAATCTGTAACAAGACTTATGTGGAGGATACCCTTACTGCTTCAACCACTAGGACTATCCATATCCAGTGCCAAACTCTAGCCAATAAGGATCTCATTCTCTCGGATGCGGGTGCTAGCTACAGGAAGAGTACAGATGGGCACAACCTCGCGACACCTGGCCCCATGCTTACTATATGCACCCATGCTGATGTCACCCATACGACATCAAGTAGATAAGAAATTTATAAAGCCTGCCCTCAACGTCGTCTCAGCCTCTCTGGCCACCACGACGATGGATTTCAGGCATGCGAACCACAGGCTCTTGGCTCAAGGCATCTATCTCCTATCTTCATGTTCGATGAGGCTCACTTGCCAGGTTATGCTACAGGTTCTTCATGCTCTAGGCTCTACGCTCTTTGTGCTCCAAGCTCTCAGTGCACTCAACTCCCTGCACTCGCACTCCTACGTTTGCATCACCTTCCCAACAACCATTATGGGAAGGAATAAGGGGGCCAAGACCAAGAACAAAAAGAACGAGAACACTCCGGAGGAAATTGCCATGAGGAAAGGATATGAACCTGAAATATCCATTCCAATTTGTCTGTTGCTGGATAAATGAGAGGCCAGGATCATAGCAGAAACCATGGCAACCAAAAATTTGGAGCAGCATCGGGACCCATACTGGCTCATTAAGAACATGATGGGGCAACTAATGGAAGATATGCAGTTGAATTGGGCCTCCTCGTACCATGCCACCCAATCCCTACTTGCAACTCTACCCAATTGGGCGTCCACTCTTGACACCCTGAATAACATGCACTGCTGGGACTCTTACGCTCCCACTAAACCCTTCAACCATGACTTTCGCTCTGGGAGCACCACCCCTAGAGATACCTCGTCGGCTGCTATCCTGACTACTACACTTGGCTTGGAAACGCTCAACCCCGGTGGCATCTCTGTAGCCATGACCCGCAGCAGGGAACAGTTGAAAGGTAAGGAGAGGTCTCAAACCTCCTTCCCCATTCCCAGCACCTTGGGTCCAATCTTGGCGAAACGTAATCGAAGTCTGCTTTTTCCCCTGTTCTTCCCAGAAAGACTAGTCCACTTCCCGTCGAGCACTTGGCTCCTGTCAAGCCTGTGAACATTCCTGGGACTTCTGCTTCTATGTCGAAGAATGCTGCTCCGATTTCCGCTAAGCCTTGGAAGGACAACGCAACCTACAGTTGCCCAATTCTGGAGGAGACTCCGTCAGCAACTGATTGAGAAGGTTTCTTTGTTGTCTTCTGTTTATTTTTTTTCCTTTCTAGATATGCACAGTCTGCAGAATGCCTCTAATGCCATGAAATCTTTGCATTTCTACCTGGTTCTCCCCTCAGTAGATAGGGGTTTTTTGTACTGTAATATTTTGATTTTCCTCAGCACTCTCGATAGACATTGATGGCACCTCTGGGCCAAACCATTGTGGACTATAATCTATTTTGTACTTCTATTAAACTAATATAATATGCAGCTTTTACAAAAAAAAATAAGAAATTATGTAAATAGAAACAATGAAAAAGAGAAAAAGCATGGGACCACTTCCTTGCATATGTCATCTTGGCCACTTTACTCACTTGTGACAAGAGACAAAATAGGTAATTCATTAGTTGAAAATTTATGTAAATTAATGATGTTGTTTTAACATGGGTAATAGTTGCAAAGAAGTTAGACCTTACCATAAGATAATATTTATATTATGTTTAATTAATAAAAATAATTTTAAATTTAGATTTATTGAAACTAATATATTGAAAATGAGTAAAAACAAATATGCCTTAATATGATGAAATTACACAAATTCAAGATTTTTACTGGTCAGGCTATTTACAACATCTATAAATGATATATCAACAACTCACATGCATTTCAATATAAACAAAGCTTTGTCAGTTATTTTCTTTTTTGACTTACATGAATAAAATTGATATAATGAAGCATACAATAAAAATACTTAAGGTAATTCTGAATTGTGAGAAATCATTTTAAAAAAAGCTCATTGAAAATAGATTTTAATAAAAATCATTCCAAAAAATTAAGAGAAAAAATATCTCAATTAATTTATCTTAAAAAGGAAATTAATATTGCCATAGTTTAAAGTGTGTTTTATTTAAACTTTAACAATTTTATCTTAATTTTTAAAAAAATATGGATGGACAACTACACTCAAGGAAAATGCTCCAAGAAAACTAGCATGCAACTAGGGGTTTTGGGATTCCAAGTTGGGATCATGTCTGAATCGAGGGGAGATCAACCAACATCTGCACTAGATGAAAATGCCTTCAGATTGTTTATCCAATCCCTGAACAAATTTGGTTCCAGACCTGAATCAACAAGATTTAACAAGAAATTGTCTAATATTCCTGAATTTGTCCATTTTGCAACCGTGGCCAGGAAAAAGTCACTATTGATGTTAGAGAGAGGTATTATTGGACAATTTACTGGGATCTATCCATCTCCTACATCCATGGATATTTGGATTCAGAAAAATTGGATAGTATTGACTAAAGGAAGAATGACATGTTATTTCTGTGGAAGAGGATTTTATGTTTTTTCTTTTTTAATTCAAAGTTGATAGAGATTTAATATTTCGCATTGGTCCATGTTTCTTCAACAACAAAGGAATGTACTTAAATAGTTGGACTCTTGACTTTGATCTAGACCAAGTCATTTCTTCAACGGTCCTAGTTTGGGTAAGATAACCTCATCTTCCTCTTCATTGTTGGGGATATGATTCTTTGAAACATATTGGGAATACTTTAGGCAAATTCATAGATAAGGTAGAGCCAAAGAAATTAATGTTGAAGTGTGCTCGAATATACGTGGAATTCAATTTTGAAAAAGGACTCCCTGAAGTAATACTATCTTGTTTTGGATAATTGGAGCCATTATCAACAGCTGGACTCAATTACTATTTAATTGCAAGGCATTCCATGCTTATGGCCACTTTGCAAAAGAATGCAAAAAAACATAAGATTATGTATCTGCATCTCATAACCAAACGATCAATGGAAGAAAGCTCATAAGAAGTCCAAGCAGGTAGTCGGTTACAACCTTATTGATCTTACTTCATCATCTTTGGTAGCCAATGCATCTGAACCACCACTCCATTTCACAATGAATCAATTTGATCCACTGCTTCAAGAAGAACTTCATGTAAGTTTTACTGAGGGTGTGGCTTCATAGATAAAAGAACCTGAATCATCATTCCATCCTAGAGTTTCATCCTTACTTCTAGGAGTAGATTTGGTAAATCTTGGTATTGATAAAGATAAGAAACCAATGGAACCTGATGAATCTAAACTAGTACAGGAACTGTAGATAGTAACAATAGGGGTTATAACAAGACATAAAGAAAGACAAGTTGCCACCGAGGAAGAAAAATTAATGGATGAGGTTGAAGAATGATCTACGTGAAAATTAGGGAGAAAACCAGCTATAGAAGTCCGAGAAGAAATTACAAATAAGTAAAATATGATGGGGATGCAATCAACATTAGACCACAATATCATCACAAGCTCAAAAAAATTATCCATTGATGGGGAAATTACCCTTGGGACTCCGTGTACTCACAAGGTAGGATCCACCAAGCCAACAATTAAATAATGAAATTAATCTCCTGGAATATTAGAGGGATGGGGAGAAAAAGTAAAGAGTAATCTATGAGACATTTGATAAAAACATAAAATCCCTCAATCCTCCTCCGGGAGAATAAACTACAAGATCATGAAATGTAAGAGCTAGAGAAAAAACAATGGAAAAACAATAAAGGGGTATTAGTAAGTTCGAGAGGCACTTCTGGAGGAATTAACACATTATGGGACAACTAAGAGTTTGAATTGATAGAATCCAAACAAAGTCATCATTGGATCTATTCTTATCTAGTAAGTATAACAACTAGAATATTCAATTTATGCATTTCTATGCATTATAAAGAAAAACAAGAATGTTGGCAAACTATTGCCAATGAAAGAGTAGTAGTAGGGATATGGAATTGTAATTTTGAAGGATATTTCAATAAAGTCCTAAATCGGGTAGAAAAAAGGGGAGGAACTAGTGTGAGGAATGTTTCAAGAGAAAAATTTAGAGGATATGACGTCAGAATGGGATCTAATACATGTAAAACTCAAAAATGGAAAGTTTACTTGGTCCAACAGAAGGATTGGGACACATTATATGTTAAATGTACAACATCACGAGTCATTCTCCAAGCCAATCTAGTGCATCCAGGATTGGGCCTCATGTGTTGAGGTAGGGAGTCTGAGTTGGAATTAGGAAATTGGAGTAGATTCTTGAGTTGAACTCAAGAATGCCTAAGCCTTCAGTTGCAAAAGGTTATTCCACATGTGTTGAGGTGAATGCTTTGATGTATCAAAGTGATGATGTTGTAAAGTCTCATTGGACAAGGCTCGGGGATTGTGTATCAAGTTAGATTCTCATGTGGACCTCTAGTTATAGTAGGTACCCATGGGGTGGACCTCCAGTTATAGAGGTAGATGCTTTGCATGTTGAAGCATTAATGTTATGTGATGTATTACTAAACATGGTCATCGATTGCTATTAAGTTTCCTTCAGAGACTGGGAACCTCTAGAGTGAATTACTTTAGCATATGATCATTTGGTCTGAGAGTAATATAATATGATCACAACATCTGAAAAATATTCTTAGTATAATCTGATATGATAGATAATTAAAGTTAATGCATATTGACCACGTAGTAAAGATAAGAGATAAAGATAAATGCATAGAGAAAAAGAGAATTCGAATTTCTCATGAAATGACTAAGTGAACTCGAATTGTTAAGCTTCAGTTAAAGCCACAATGTATGCCTCAATTAATTAAAGAACTCACAATGGTCACTACAAGTAAATCAATCAATATGATTTCGGTTATTAAATTTAGCTGAGTGTTAATAAAGAAGATCTAGTTAACTAAGTGTTATTGCATGATGACACTTATGTTAAACTAAAAGATGACACTTGCATGAAGACACTTAAGTTAGCCACCTAACTAAGTCGGAAAGCTTTCAGTTAAGGGGTGATTTTATCCTAAGACTCAGTTCAGTGATTTAATGCATTACATGAGAAGTGGGGTGCTCTTCTTCATGCAAGATTGATACATTCAGATGGAGGGTGAGTTCATCATGAAGTCAGAAGATAAAAATAGAAGTTGATGCATGTGAAGAATATATAAATATGTTATACAGGATTGTTGAATTCCATGTGAAGCGAATTCTCTTCTCCCTTGAAAGGAAGGCTCTTCTCTTTGTGCAGGATATTATTCTTGCTTGTTATTAATGTGATGGGCACATGGCAAGTTGATACAATTGATCTTTATTCTCTATTGCTCAATATTCTCTCTTATATAACACCTGGGGTGCCGAAAGCAATTTGCTATTTTGTAAAAAACATTCTCTGCTATATATCATACATATACTCTTGGATATGTCTTGTGTTATGATTTAATGTTTCATGTGATTGAAGACTCAAGTATTTAGTATTTCCACACATAAATTTTTAAAGTTCAAATCTCATCATATTTGATCAAAAAGTAACATGGTATCAAATCTCAGGGCGTGAAGGAGCTAAGATTTGTCAAGAAAAATTGATCCTATGTAGATCCTGAGGAGTTGAACACAATACTTGAGAGCCATGGCATCGATCTCTATTCGATCGAAAGAATGTCTTGAGGGCACTTCAAATTTCAACACTTGGAAGGTGAGGGTGTTGAAATTCTTAGAGGAACATGACTTGGATGGATATGTATCCACTGTGGTGGAGGAGCCTACATCTAATGAAGTGCGCATCAACTTCAATAAGAACCAAGCTAAACCCAAACGGATCATATATGATTCAGTAAAGGACAATTTGATGTCCGTGATCACTCTGTTGAAGACCACAAAGGAGTGATTTGATACATTAACAAAACTATATGAGAGGAAGGCCCTGAGTTAAAAGAGGGCATTGAAGAATAATATTTGAAACCTAAAGTTGGAGAAGGATGAGACAATGGCCTCCTTCTTCACCAAGATCTCTCAGGTAAGATATCAGCTTGTTAGTATTGGAGTAGTGGTGGATGAAGATGATCTTCTCCAAACTGTTATTGATGGTCTCCCATCCTCATGGGAGACATTCTTGGATGCAGTAAATGGTCAATAAGTACAACCTAACTTCGAAAGGTTGTGGCATGACTGCCTCCAAGAGGACGGGAGAATATAGAGCAAGTGAGTGTGCATCAAAGAAGAAAACCTTGCCCTCACGACAATGACAAGAAAGGAAAGAATAACGTCTCTCAAAAGAAGTTTTCACATTCGAAGAAGAAGGTATACAACAAGGACTTTGACAAGTTGAAGGTTAGATGCTACAACCGTGACAAGAAGGGCCATTATGCAAGGGAGTGCAAATCAAAGAAAAAGGGAAAAGGAAGGTTCCATGCTTCTACCGCTATAGAAGATTAAACTACTCAGAAGAATGCACTCGAAGAAAAGGAGACAAGGATGGAGTATTACCTAGTCTCATCACTTTATGGATCCAACATCACAAGTGAGGACACATGGTTGGTTGACAGTGGTGCATCCAAACATATGACTGATTATAAGAGCGCCATCACCAATCTCAAGGAGAAAATGTTTGCATGTAAGGTAGAGTTGGGAGATGACACAACCTATTCGATCCAAGGAGTTGGATCCACCTCATTCCAACTAAGTTTAGGAGATATTTTACATGTGGAGGACATTCTTTATGTTCCGAGATTGAAGAAGAATATCCTATCAGTTCCGGTTCTTGAAGGTAAGGGCTTCTGATTTATCATCATGGATAATCAAGCACTATTATGGCCGAAGAACAAAGACTTGAAATATGCAGCAGTGATTGGAGTTAGAGAGGAGGTCTCTACAAGGTACTCGGGAAGTACATTCAAGTTATGGTTCACAACACTATCAGTCCATGTGAGCTATGGAATAGGAGGCTTGTTCAACTCCACTACAAAGCGTTACCAAGATTACAATAAATGGTGAAAGGTATTCCCGTATCTGATTTTGAGCATGATAGTGTATGTAGGGGTTGTGCACTTGGGAAGAATGTTAAAAGGAGTTTGTCTAGCAATACTACTAGATCTAAAGGGATTTTAGATTTAATACATTCTAATGTATGTGGTCCCATTTCATCCCCTTCCCTAAGTGGATATTTATATTATGTATTGTTTATAGATGAATTCTCTAGAAAGTCATGGATTTATTTCCTAAAGGCTAAGAGCAAAACCTTTAGCAAGTTTCAGGAATTCAAATCCCTAGTTGAGAATCAAATAGGAAAGCACATCCATGCTTTGAGATCTAACAATGGATGTGAATTTAATTCACATGCACTTAATGAGTTCTGTAGTGATGCAGGAATTTGTATATAGTTAACTATACCCTACAACCCTCATTAAAATGGGGTTGCCGAAACGAAGAATAGAACCATATGTGAGGCTGCAAAATCCATGATGCATGATCAAGACCTATCTACTTCATTATGGGAAGAGGCCACCTGTATAGCAGTATATATCCATAATAGAACTCCTCGTGCCATTATGGATGAGAAGACACCTGAAGAAGTGTTCACTAGTGAAAAACCATATATTTCACACATGTGTATCTTTGGGAGATGTATACATTCATGTACCGAAATAAAAGAGGACAAAGATGGATCCATCAGGAAAGAAGGGAACCTTTGTTGGTTATAGTGAATCATCCAAAGCCTACAGAATATAAGTGCCAGGTGAAAGACACATTGAGGTCAGTCGAGATGTGACCCTCCATGAAAAGGAAACATTCAAGTGATCGAAAGAGATTCAGTATGATACAGATAGAGAGGAGCATGAGACTCCTATGATGGAGGAACCAGATACTAATTCTCCCCATTCAAATGTTCAAAGGGAGAATCCAACATTGTTCTCAGATTCACTAGCTCCTAATGAAACAGTATAATTGGTTGATGAACCTCCTTCCAAGAGTAGGTATGCAGGGTGCCGAGATATACTACAATATGCAGAGAGGCATGGAGCACCATTAGGCTATTCCAGAGAGAGAAAGCAACCTGACATATATTCAAGGTATGTTGAACAGATGAGTCGCATTAGTGATCCAGAGCCTTCCACCTATGAAGAAGTTGCAAAGAAACAAGTATGGAAAGATGCAATGGTAGAGGAATACAAGTCTATTATGAGGAGTGATGTTTGGGAATTTGTTCCTAAACTTGAAGGGAAGTCCATAGTTACTTCCAGATGGCTTTACAAGTTTAAGCATGCTACTGATGGTAGTATTGAAAAGTATAAAGCTAGATTTGTTTTCCGATGTTTCTCTCAGAAAGAAGGCATAGACTATGAGGAGACATTCGCTTATGTGGCCAGGTACACCACTATTCGAGTTGTGATCTCACTTGTATCTATTTGTCACGTCCCCATTTTGATCCCCTTTGCATTAAATTGTAAATGATGTAAATATTGTAATTTAATCATGGTGAGGAGCTCAAGGCCAAGGCCCCACCATTGATTTAGCATTTTATGTACCGGAAATCAAAGAGATAGATGCCTATGGTTCTTGTGCTAGAAGGGCACGATGTAAATAAGACATCATGTAAATACGAATTTAATGAAAGATACCCACAACCAGCTACGCAATGCAACAAAGAGATGGGGGCATGATCTTTACAAGGAATAGGGAGGGAAAATAACCAAACCCTTGAGCCATGGTGTTAAGCCATTTCATTGAGGAAACCCATGAACTCTTAACTACCCTTTTGGTCTCTTGCACCCAATCATTTAATTCTTCCAAGAATTGGTTGAGACAATTAATGCCTTGGGATGGGAGAGGTATGGCTGTCAATTTTTGTGTATGGGAAAGACAGTAACCTGGGAAATCGAATTTTGGCTTGCTGGGCAAGAAAACCCCCACGAAATTGTACCAAAGCCATTCTTCACCCATGGCCATTCTTCCTCTCACGCAGACTGGGCTTACTGAAGTGGATCCTCACGTTTTTCACCATAACCCTGCGTTTTTCCATGTCCAGGAACTCGTTTTTGGTATTGTGTAGTAGCTGGGAAAGGAGGGACGCGATTTTGGGCTGAGGGAGAGGTCATTTTTGCCCTTGGGGCATTTTTCTGGAATGGGTTGCTCTCCCAGTTGAATTTACCCAGTTTGCCAATTCGTTTTGAGTCTACCCACGTTTTTCTAAAGCTCAAGAAACCCCATCTCGTGCATTCCACTGTTGAAACATTTTTCTCATGCCCAACACTTACACTTTTGTTGTTATATGCATCCCTCTCCTAGCAACCTCAGAAACCCAACTGCTGGTTAGTATGGCTAATTCTGGTGTATCTATGGTTATGTGAGACCCTGTTGTTCCCTAGTTCCTTGTGGAGATCATGCTCAGCTCGGGGGTGGCAGTGGTGCTGAGAGACTAAGGAGCACACTGGCCTACGGTTGGGTGGAACGTTGCAGAAGCGCAGCTGGTTGCTTGGGACTACTTCATTAAGATAAGTATCCTCTTGTGCTATCTTTCAATTGTTTAATGGATGAATATCTTGAATGTAAAATGAATGAGTAATTGAAATTACTTCTGCTGTGTATAACCAAATACTTATGCATCCTCATATGTCTGGCATGCTTTTCATAAGTACCTGGGGCTAGATGCCCGGTTTGGGATCACGATCCTCTCCATTGCACTAGTATAATGGGAGGGGACGTGACACTATTCTAGGATGGAAGCTTCACCATATGGATGTGAAGACAACCTTCCTCAATGGTGAGGTTGAGGAACAGGTTTATAATCAACATCCTGAGGGGTTTGTGGTTCATGAGAAGGAGTCCCATGTGTGCAAATTGAAGAAAGCCTTGTATGAGTTTAAGTAAGCTCCCATAGCTTGGTATTCAAGAATTGGCAGTTATCTTCAGAGATTGGGTTTCTCTAAGAGCGAAGATGATCCAAATTTGTACTTCAAAGTAGTGAAGAACCAATCGTTGATATTGGTTCTATATTTTGATGATTTGTTCCTTACTGGAGAGGAACAACCGATTGCTTGGTGCAAGAGGGATCTCACTTCTGAGTTTGAGATGAAAGAATTAGGTCTTATGCACTACTTTCTTGGCCTTGAGATTTGGAAAAGAAAAGATGAGATATTTCTTTCTCAAGGGAAGTACATTGTTGATATATTGTGCAGGTTTGGCATGATGGATTGCAAATCCATGAATGCTTTGATGGTTTCTAATTTGAGTAAAATACATGAGTCGGATTCTGGATCGGATCCAGTGGACCCACTTTGTATAGAAAGCTTATTGGTTCGTTGATGTACTTGATACACTCGAGACTAGATATATGTTATGTTGTGAGTATTCTGAGTCAATTTATGTCTGATCTAAGACACAAACATTGGGTTGCTGCTAAGCATGTGCTTAGATACCTTCGAGGTATGATTTCTTATGGACTCAGATATGCCTCCAGTGGAGGGTTGTTGTTAGTTGGTTATACTGACTTTGATTGGGGTGGTATCATTGTGGACCGAAAGAGTACATCCGGATATTGTTTTAGCTTGGGTTTTGCTATGATCTCTTGGTCTAGAAGGAAGTTCGGATATGTATCCTAGAGTACTACATAATTAGAGTATATTTCTGCTAGTACTTCCTGCCGAGAAGCAATGTGGCTTAAGAAGTTATTTGTTGGGTTGTTTGATGAGAAGCTCGAGTCTATAGTCATTCGATGTGACAATCAAAGCTGCATCAAGCCTTCCGAAAACCATGTGTTTCATGATAAGTCGAAGCATATTGAAATGAAGTATCAATTCATCAGAGACATGGTCTAGAAAGGTACAGTGAAACTTCAACACATTGCTACTGATGAGCATATTGCAGATGTGTTAACAAATCCTCTGTTAGTGACAACGTTCAGGTACTTCCGAGACAAGCTTGGTATGGAAGAGAATGTCTCCCTCGCTGAGAGGGAGTGTTAAATGTACATCATCATGAGTCATTCTCCAAGCCAATCTTGTGCAGCCAGGATTGGGCCTCATGTGTTGAGGTAGGGAGCTTGAGTTGGACTCGGGAACTTGGAGTAGATTCTTGAGTTGGACTCAAGAATGACTTAGCCTTCAGTTGTAAAAGGTTATTCCTCATGTGTTGAGGAGAATTATTTGATGTATCAAAGTGATGATGTTGTAAAGTCTTGTTGGAAAAGGCTCAGGACTTGTGTGTCAAGTCAGATTCTCATGTGGACCTCCATTTATAGTAGGTACCCATGGGGTGGACCTCCAATTATAGAGGTAGATGCTTTGCATGTTGAAGCATTAATGTTGTGTGATGTATTACTAACCATGGTCACCGATTGCTATTAAGTCTCCTTTAGAGACTAGGAACCTCTAGAGTGAATTACTTTAGCATATGATCATTTGGTCTAAGAGCAATATAATATGATCACAGGATTTGACAAATCTTCTGAGTATAATATGATATGGTAGATAATTAAAGTTGACACATCTTAAACATACAGTAAAGATAAGATATAAAGATAAATGCATAGAGAAAAAGAGAATTTGAATTGCTCGTGAGATGACTAAGTGAACTCGAATTGTTAAGCTTCAGTTAAAGCCACAATGTATGCCTCAATTAATTAAATAACTCACAGTGGTCACTAAAAGTAAATAAATCAACATGATTTCAGTTAATAATAGTTAACTAAGTTTTAATAAAGAATATCTAGTTAAATAAGTGTTATTGCATGATGTCACTTATGTTAAACTAAAAGACGACACTTGAGTTGTGACACTTGCATGTCGACACTTAAGTTAGCCACCTAACTAAGTGAGAAATCTTTCAGTTAAGGGGTGAGTTCATCCTAAGACTTAGTTTAGTGAGTTAATGCATTGCATGAGAAGTGGGGAGCTCTTCTTCATGCAATATTGATACTGTTAGAAAAACAGGATCGCAGAGCAATAACAATAAACATAAATGAAAATATAATCACACATACACATTACAAGAGAGACACCAATATATCGTGGTTCACCCAAGATGGGCTACGTCCACACTGAATTATCCAGTCCTTATTATTATACCGTCCAACAAGGTGAAGGGATACAACTTGCAGCACAACCGCTGCACTTCCTCTTCACTGTCTCACAATATCTCTTCTTGATCTGAGAGATCTTTACAATACATAAAACCTAATACATAAAACCTAGCCGTGTTACTCGTTTATAAGGGAAATACAATGGGAAAATACCACAGGTTACCCAAAACCATGGGCCAAAAAACTGTTGGCGAAAACAACCCCAAATTTTGTTTCTCAGGGGCATTTCCCCTAAACCCCCATTTCTCGGGGGCCCGCTGGCACCTGGACCCCCTGGGGATCGTGCCGGGATCATAACCAAACCTATGGTTCAAACACGGCTGAATCATCATCTATGAGACTCGAAGATCTGGCTCCACAACCAAAAATCTCCCTCTTGGAGACTGATCACAACAACTCCACCACTGTTGTACTTCCTAGACCTTGGACTTGGCAAATTTCTCATCTTCATCTTCATGCTAGAAGGCTAATTGAAACTGAGCAGGAACTTAGTTTCTCTCTGGTTACTACCTTTGTGAACATGTCTGCAGGATTCTGGCTAGTATGTATCTTTTCCAGCTTCAATAGTTCATCTTCCATAACAGAGTGTATGAAATGGTACTTGAGCTGTATACGTTTAGTCCTGGAATGGAATGCTGAGTTATTTACAAGACGAATGGAACTCTAGATGTCACTATACAACCTACTATCCTTCTGCTTCTTACCCAATTCCTCCATAAACCTCTGCAACCAAATCATCTCTTTACTAGCCTCTGTAACAGCAACATACTCTGCTTCCATTGTTGAAAGTGAAACAACCTTCTGCAGTTTCGAAATCCAACTTACTTTTGTTCCACCTACAGTAAACACATACCTTGTGGTGCTCCTCCTGCTATCCTTATCACCTACCATATCCGCATCAACATATCCTTGTAGAACAGTGTATGAACCTCCAAAACATAATGCCTGAGTGGTAGTACCTCTCAAATACCTGAGAATCCCCTGTACTGCCTTCCAATGTTCTTTACCTGGATTGTTCATATATCTGCTCACAACTCCCACTGCTTGTGCAATATCTGGTCTTGTGCACACCATGGCATACATCAAGCTTCCAACTGCAGATTGATAGGGAATCTTGGACATGTAATCTGTCACTTCCTGTGTCTTGGGACACATTTCCTTACTTAGATTGAAATGGCTGGCCAAAGGTGTACTAATTGGTTTTTCATTCTGCATTCTGAACCTCTCCAACACCTTTTGTATATACTCACTGTAAGACAATGTCAATTTGCGATTTTTCCTGTCTCTCGTTATTCTCATACCAAGGATTTTCTTGGCAACACCCAAATCCTTCATCGTGAATGAATTAGCTAGCTTCCATTTGAGTACATTTATATCTTGCATGTTAGACCCTGCAACAAGCATGTCATCCACATACAATAACAAGATAATATATCTTTCATTGTCTAGCTTCTTCAAATAAACACAGTGGTCAGAATGACATCTACTATAACCCTGTTTTGTCATAAACCTGTCAAATTTTAAATACCACTGTCTTGGAGCTTGCTTCAAGCCATGCAAACTCTTTTTCAACCTGCATACCAAGTTCTCCTTACCTTTGACCTCATACCCTTATGGTTGTTGCATATATATCTCTTTCTCCAAATCCCCATGGAGAAAGGTTGTTTTTACATCTAACTATTCAAGATGCAAATCTTTTACCACCACTAGACTTAAGATAGTCCTAATTGAATTCATCTTAACAACAGGAGAAAATATTTCATCAAAATCTATACCTTTCTTCTGTGCAAACCCCTTTACAACAAGTTTGGCCTTGTACCGCTTCTTACCTCCTTCTTCTTCCTTCAACCTATAAATCCATTTGTTCTATAATGCTCTTTTACCAACAGGAAACTGAACCAAATCCCAAGTCTGGTTTCCTGCCAATGAGTCCATCTCCTCATTCATGCCTTGCTCCCACTTCTTTCTAGTTTCCACCTGCATTGCTTCTTCATAACACTCTAGTTCACCAGCATCAGTCATCAATAAATAATACATTGAAGGAAAGTATCGTTCAGGGATTCTACTTAACCTGGTAGATCTTCTTGCAGTTGCAGGAGTTTCAGGTACTTGCTGTTGTTTTTTATTTTTTGGCACCTTTGAAACTTCATTTTCTTTAATTTCATCAAGTACTGTGTACTCTATGTTTTCCTTTTCCTGTTTCTTTCCCTGCAACTGATCTTTATACATGACCTTTTCATTGAATATCACATCTCTACTCCTAATGATTTTGTTATTTTCATAATCCCATAAGCAATAACCAAAATCATCAACCCTATATCCAATAAAGGTGCATTTATTGGATTTAGCTTCAAACTTTGTTCTATTATCTTTATCAATATGGACAAATGCTTCACAACCAAACATCCTCATAAATGAGTAGTTTACCTTTTTACATGTCCATGCCTCCTCTGGAATACCACCATCCAAAGCACTTGAAGGCCCTCTATTTATTAAATAAATATAAGTATTTATAACATCTGCCCAAAATTGTAAGGGAAACCCTGCATGCAATCTCATACACCTTGCATGCTCCATGATCATTCTATTCATCCTTTCTGACACACCATTTTCTTGTGGTATTCCTGGGACTGTCTTCTCTCTACGAATCCCACGGTATGAACAGTAACAATCAAACTCCTTGCCACAGTACTCACCTCCATTATCATATCTGAGACACTGAGCCGATCCCCATACATCTGTATGCACAAGCTCTAACTTTTCATTCTTCTTCTATTTCCCAACCCTGAGAAATATGACTCTCTTCTGTTTTTCATAAACACAGTTCTCACAGAATTCCAAACTTACTTACTTCAAATCTGGCAGCAACTTCCTTGAGTGGAGAATATGTATCCTCTTCTCACTCATGTGGCCAAGCCTATGATGCCACAATGTTGTATCTGTTCCTGTGGAAGCTAAAGAGATAGAATGGTCAGTATTATGAGGACATAAATACAACGTACCTACCCTGTCTCATTTTGCTATCACCATTGATCCTTTAGTGATCTTCCACCACTTTTCTTCAAATGTAGATAGACAGCCGCCATCTCCCAACTGCCCTGTTGAGATCAGATTTCTTTTCATAGAAGGAATATGTCGTACATCTTTCAACAGCCAATCAGTTCCATTCTTAAATATTATCCATACCTTACCCATTCCAACAATTTTACATGGCTCATCATCACCCAATAAAACATGTCCAAAATTGCCTGGAACATAATCATGAAAATATTTCCTATGGGGTGTAGCATGACATGAAGCCCCTAAATATACTACCCAATAATCACATCTCTGTTTTTTATTTTTGGCACCTTTGGAACTTCATTTTCTTCAATTTCATCAAGTACTGTGTACTCTATGTTTTCCTTTTCCTATTTCTTTCCCTGCAACTGATCTTTATACATGACCTTTTCATTGAATATCACATCTCTACTCCTAATGATTTTGTTATTTTCATAATCCCATAAGCGATAACCAAAATCATCAACCCCATATCCAATAAAGGTGCATTTATTGGATTTAGCTTCAAACTTTGTTCTATTATCTTTATCAATATGGACAAATGCATCACAACCAAACATCCTCATAAATGAGTAGTTTACCTTTTCACATGTCCATGCCTCCTCTGGAATACCACCATCGAAAGCACTTGAAGGCCCTCTATTTATTAAATAAACATAAGTATTTATAACATCTGCCCAAAATTGTAAGGGCAACCCTGCATACAATCTCATACACCTTACACGCTTCATGATCATTCTATTCATCCTTTCTGACACACCATTTTCTTGTGGTATTCCTGGGACTGTCTTCTCTCTACGAATCCCATGGTATGAACAGTAACAATCAAACTCCTTGCCACAGTACTCACCTCCATTATCATATCTGAGACACTGAGCCGATCCCCATACATCTTTATGCACAATCTCTAACTTTTCATTCTTCTTTTATTTCCCAACCCTGAGAAATATGACTCTCTTATGTTTTCCATAAACACAGTTCTCACAGAATTCCAAACTTACCTGCTTCAAATCTGGCAGCAACTTCCTTGAGTGGAGAATCTGTATCCCCTTCTCACTCATGTGGCCAAGCCTATGATGCCACAATGTTGTATATGTTCCTGTGGAAGCTAAAGAGATAGAATGGTCAATATTATGAGGACATAAATACAACGTACCTACCCTGTCTCATTTTGCTATCACCATTGATCCTTTAGTGATCTTCCACCACTTTTCTCCAAATGTAAATAGACAACCGCCATCTCCCAACTGCCCTGTTGAGATCCGATTTCTTTTCATAGAAGTACATCTTTTAACAGCCAATCAGTTCCATTCTTAAATATTATCCATACCTTACCCATTCCAACAATTTTACATGGCTCATCATCACCCAATAAAACATGTCCAAAATTGCCTGGAACATAATCATGAAAATATTTCCTATGGGGTGTAGCATGACATGAAGCCCTTGAATCTACTACCCAATAATCACTATTATTATCTAATGCAATAATCAAAGCATCTTGTAACACATCACTTGCTACATTTGCTTCCTGGGTAGTTTCCTGCTGTCCATCTCCTTTCTTCTTTAGAGATCTGCAGTATTTCTTCAGATGTCCTTTCTTTCCACAGTTCCAGCATTCTATCTTTCCCAGTTTGGACTTGGATCTGCCTGTTTTAGACTTGCCACGATTACCTTGGTTCTTTCCTCTCTCCTTTTGTCTTCCCCTGCTCTCCAACGCATTACCTGATGTCTCACCTATGCTTTTTCTTCGCATTTCCTCGCTAAGAATAACACCAATAACATCATCAAATTTCAAGGTGTTTGAACCAGAGACAGAGTTACTTACAGCCATGACCAAGCTATTCCATCTTTCTAGCAATGAACACAAGATTAGAAGAGCCCTAACCTCATCATCAAAGTTCACACTTACAGAACTTAGTTGATTTGTAACCATATTAAACTCATTTAAATGATCAGTAACAGATCCACTTTTAGACATCTTCATATTAAATAAACGCTTAATTAGAAATACCTTGTTGGAGGCCGAGGGTTTTTCATACAGCTTACCCAATCTGCTCATTAGATCCTCCATTGTCTTTTATTTTAAGATATTGAAAGCCACCGACGAATCCAGGCTCAGTATTATTGTTCCCAGAGCCTTTCTGTCAAGAACCTCCCATTCTTCGTCCTTCATAGCCGCCGGCTATTTTGCTTTTCCTCCCAATGGTAGGAATAGATCTTTCTAGTACAGATAGTCCTCCATTTGCATCTTCCATAAATGGTAGTTTTGGCCATTAAACTTATCGACCTTAAACTTTCCTTCCTCTGCCATTGCTCCCACTCGAACTAGAAACCCTAGTTTCTTGTGGGTTTATCTGCCAAATAGACCTTCGGCTCTGATACCAATTGTTAGAAAAACAGGATCGCAGAGCAATAACAATAAACAGAAATGCAAATATAATCACACATACACATTACAAGAGAGACACCAATATATCATGGTTCACCCTGTGAAAATCCTCACAGCAGATCTAAGAGTTGATGTATAGCTCACAATGAAAGAATTTAGGAATAAGATTAATATTGGTCAATGCAGTAAAATGAGCAACAGAATAATAATACAGTAGAACTCAGATAGAAGCAAAATAACTTCACACACACTAATTCATTAATCACAAATGGAAAAATAAATAATACAATGCATGAGGATTCGAAGGCCAAGGTGGAAATTCGAATTAGCCTTCATGGAGAGATCAAAATATCACTGGAGTGTCATCGGAGCACAACTAGAAGTCTTCATCATCATCAGTGGAGTCATCAATGCACAAGTAACTGTTAATCATCAGTCAAACTGAGTCTAACTGAGTGTGGTAGGTGTAACTGGAACATGGAGGCACTAACTGAATGAAGGAGGATCAGTGGAGGGCGCATGAGGATCTAACTGGAGTCAAAATGGGAAGTCTAGTCTCATTGGAGGTCCATCGGAGTGATACAGTCAGTTGAGAGTCAGTCTAGCCTTAAATTACGGAAAGAACTAAAGATAACTCAACTAACTGAAGTGCAACTAAGTGGTAGGTGAGAGAGGACGAGTTGCTTCCTTAAATCAAGGAAGAAGGGCGCACTAAGCTCTACGAGGGATAAAACTGATCAGTGAGAAGCTCCCGGGGCTAGCTAACTGAGGGCTAGGTGCTGGGACTGATGACTGGGATGCATGCAATTGCATGCATGCATGCAAGACTGAAAATGCAAATAATGAAAATGCTTGTAAGACTAGGATGGAGTATAGGAATATCCTAACACCCCCCCTTAATCCATCCTAGGCCCTGGTAATTGAGAGCAAAGGTCACCCAATACAAATGAATGATAATAACAGTCAATAAACCAAGGAAATGGGGAAAAACCTCATGGGAAAAATACCCCCCCTCAAAATAGACTGTAAGGCACACACAAAAAATAAATGCTCCAAACTCAAGTAGGTGTGATGCTTGGTCATATGTCTAGAGGTATCTTCTTCTTGGGAAGAAGTGGATCATGCTCAAAAAGCATGTGCTTGTACTTGCTCTTCAGATCGAATGTGATGAGAACAAATCCAAAAGTACAAGGATGATCCTTGAACCTGTGATTCGAATCAGTTGCGGTAGGATCAAATCTATGAATGTGCAGATAGTCTTTTGTCTTCTCCTTCGAACCATCATGGGTGAGATTATGCTCAAAAGAACCATAAAATATCAGTGATTGCTTGGAATCCAAATCAGATCCAAGACTTGAATCATGGTTGCTTAAGATCTCCTTTGAACCATTTGAGGTGATATCTAAACCAATAAATGCATGAGAAATTATCCCAAGCAAATGGCAATGGCCATCATCTTCAATAACCTTCTGAAATCATGAAATAATGATCATACAGTAGTAAATAAGAGGTGATTGATCAAGGAGAGCGAATGCATTACCTCCAATGGCTAATTTAACCTCCGAAAAATTCATGAGATCATGATGCAAACCAACAAACTCTGGTGCAAGAGAGGATTTAGGAACCTCTGCAATTTCTAGAGTGTGAGCTGGCACAGAATTCGAAATAGAAGAAATTTGGAGCATGAGTGTAGAATTTGCAAGTTCTTCTTCTTTGTGGCTAACTTCAATATGAGATATGTTTGATATTGATTCATGATCAATGAGATCATCATGGAGGGAGAATGCATCACTCAGCTTACTCTCGAAAGGGTTTGGACCAATCCCTTCATTTTGCTTGCCAAATATTTCATCCAGATGGGCCCATAGCTCTTTTGGAGATTCAACATCAATGAAGTGGTGTACCATGCATCGAGACATAGCATACATCATGAATGCATAGACACTATCACCTTTATTTAACAAGACATTCTCTTCTTCACAGGATTCGAACTCTCTTTCAAAACAATAATCAAAGAGATCATGGCTCTTCAAATATGCTATCATTTTTTGTTTCCATTCATCATAATTGAATGGAGAAAGAGGAGGGATTTATTTTGAACACATTGAAGTTGTAGAAGACCTGCAAAAACAATAGAAAATGTCTGCAACTACTACTACTGCAAAAGTGCATAAACTGCTGCACTCGAAATCTTGATAATAACCTGCAAAAAACTCTCAGGAATGGAGATAGACAAAACTCTCAACATGATCTGATGCCATGTGAAAATCCTCACAGCAGATCTAAGAGCTGATGTATACCTCTCAATGAAAGAATTTAGGAATAAGATTAAGAGTGGTCAATGCAGTAAAATGAGCAACAGAATAATAATACAATAGAAACTCGGATAGAAGCAAAATAACTTCACACACACTAATTCATTAATCACAAATGGAAAAATAAATAATACAATGCACGAGGATTCAAATGCCAAGGTGGCAATTCGAATTAGCCTTCATGGAGAGATCAAAAGATCACTGGAGTGTCATCGGAGCACAACTAGAAGTCTTCATCATCATTAGTGGAGTCATCAATGCACAAGTAACTGTCAATCATTAGTCAAACTGAGTCTAACTAAGTGTGGTAGGTGTAACTAGAACATGGAGGCACTAAATGAATAAAGGAGGCTCAATGGAGGGGCGCTAATGAGGAGCTAACTGGAGTCAGAATGGGCAATCTAGTCTCATTGGAGGTCCATTGGAGTTATACAGTCAGTTGAGAGTCAGTCTAGCCTTAAATCAAGGAAAGAACTAAAGATAACTCAACTAACTGAAGTGCAATTGAGTGGTAGGTGAGAGAGGACGAGTGGCTTCCGTAAATCAAGGAAGAAGGGCGCACTAATCTCTAGGAGGGCTAAAACTGATCAGTGAGAAGCTCCCGGGGCTAGGTGTTGGGACTGATCACTGGGATGCATGCAATTGCATGCATGCATGCAGAATTGCATGCAAGACTGAAAATGCAAATAATGAAAATGTTGGTAGGACTAGGATGGAGTATAGGAATATCCTAACACACCCAAGATGGGCTACGTCCACACTAAATTAGTCTGTCCTTATTATTATACCGTCCAACAAGGTGAAGGGATACAACCTGCAGCACAGCCGTTGCACTTCCTCTTCACTGTCTCACAGTCTCTCTTCTTGATCTCAGAGATCTTTACAATGCATAAAACCTAATACATCAAACATAGGTGTGTTACAGTGTCTTTCTTTCTAAGGGAAATACAATGGGAAAATACCACGGGTTACCCAAAACCATGGGCCCGAAAACTATTGGCGAAAACAACCCCAATTTTTTTTTTCTCTGGGGCACTGACCCCCACACCCTCCAGCCAGGGGAGTGAAACACTCCCCCGGACCCCCTGCGGATCGTGCCGGGATCATAACCAAACTTGGGGTTCAAAAACGGCTGAATCATCATCTATGAGACTGGAAGATTTAGCTCCACAACCAACAGATACATTCAGATGGAGAGCGAGTTCATCATGAAGTCAGAAGATAAAAATAGAAGATGATGCATGTGAAGAATATATAAATATGTTATACATGATTGTTGAATTCAATGTGAAGCGGATTCTCTTCTCCCTTGAAGGCAAGTCGCTTCTCTTTGTGCATGTATTATTCTTGCTTTTTATTAATGTGTTGGGTACATGGCAAGTTGATACAATTGATCTCTATTCTTTATTGTTCAGTATTCTCTCTCATCTAGCACCTAGGGTGCTGAAAGCAATCTGTTATTTTGTAAAAGAAATTCTCTGCTATCTATCATAATTATACTCTAAGGATTTGCTGGGTTTTTTCATCCTCATTGTTTTGAGTGTTTTCCCTAGGATACATATTGTGTTATGCTTGAATGTTTCATGTGATTGAATGGTTCATTGACTCAAACATTCAGTATTTCCGCACTTAAAAGTTTTAAAGTTCAAAGCTCATCATATTTGCTAAAAAAAATAAAATTATATAGTAACTCGATTAAACATATTTATAATCCGTAGTTACTTAAAAGAAGACTTGGATATCTCATCTACCATTATACCCTCAGCTAATTTATATCACACGCCAATTATCATTTCTTTAACAAAGAATTTAAATTATGGAATAGTGACTTTTTAAGTTCAATCCTTTATGGCTCCATCATACTAAGGCTATTTAGATCATCACAACAACATGGAAAAGGAAATGGGAAGGTTCACCAAGCTACATATGGGAATTGAAATTAAAAGCAGTTAAACATGAAATCAAGCAATAGAACACATCTGTAAAGCAATCAACTGAAAGATATCAAAATATGAATTGTGAGTAGAATGGTATGTTCGCCACATCAGTTTGTTGGTTTCATTACACACATTGCTAGCAAAGGGGATATGATACGTATCCTTTTGATGAATACTTCCAGCAAGGCTTGTCACCAATCAAAAAAGAAGTCACCCAACTTTGAAGATTTGCAATAATCCTGTCACTTCCCAGGAAGCATATTTCACAGATGATTTCTGAACAAACTGTGAACTCGCCAAACCATTGAAAACCCACTTCCAAAATGGGCTACTTTATTTACTTCAATGGAGAGCGTTTTCAAACTTTCTGAACAAATCAAGAGAAATCCTTTCCCAATCAGAACTTAATTTTTCGTGGATTTTGTTTGTGGCCAGTTTTTCCAATGTCCAACTCAGCGCCCAGTCATCACTCAGGAATCAAATCAGTTGTTGTTTTAATGAACATTGTTACGCTATATTCAGGAGGAGGAGCTTAGGTTGGACTATAAGTATACCCTTCCTCCATATTTAAAAATCAATAGGCAGTTTATATAATAAGAAATTCTTGTTGGATTTACAATGTGTTCTGGTTTTTTATACATTGTGATAGATACTAGACGTTGAAGATCATGCAACTGATTTGGTTAATTAGTTTAAGATTTTGTTTAAAGATTCATGTATGCATAGATAGCCTTTGAATTTGTGCATTCAGTTTTTATGCATTTCTGAACTTGTTTCATGTCTTCATTTTAAAATTTTGTTTGCATTGTAACTTATATTTAGATTTGAATGTATATTTAGATTTTTGTTTGTTGTACTAAGATTTTATTTGTGACAATCATTTCATGTAATTAACTCGATTGAAATTCTCAGGGTACAATCCTCATTTGTATGTAGCACTGGTCTAACTGTGTAATTTCACGTTTGAATTGTAAATATTGTATTAAGCAGAGTTTGAACTATTCAATACATTTGTTGTATATCTCCTCAAGTACACCTCTGATGCTGCCATTCCATAAGATATCGTCCATTCACCCTATTTTAACATTGGCATGTTATTCTCAAATGGTGACTTTCAAATCTTTGTCCAAGACATTTTCATTGGTGAATTTCATATGCAACAAACCATTTTTAGTGTTGGCAAAATTATTGTTGGAATGGTATTTCTATAAACCTTTGTTTTGATAGCCTTTTGAATTATTTCTTATATAATTTAATAGGTGGTAAACATTGTTCTTGTAAATATCAAATGTTGATTCAATAATTGTCTCTGTAATAAATGAGTGTTTTCAAAGTTTTGATTGTTAAACCATTAAACATTTGTATTGTTTCCATAATATAAGAGGTCGTTGCATATTTTTGCAAATCTTTTGCCTTGTAGTTTATTTTATCACTTTGTAATATATATAATGAGTGTTGTATTGTGTGTTGTATATTTTAGATTTTCATTATGATGAGTTGTCAAATACATGTGAGGATGGACTCTGAGTATTAGGTTATTTGGATTGTTCATTTCTAGTTTAGTTAAATTTTCGACATTTTTTTCTTCAATTCCCGTACCTGCACTTCAATTCCTGCACTTAGTTTTTATCCTTGAGTTTTGGTTTGTGCATTTTAATTTGTATAATTTATATAATCACCAACAGATAGATTAATGACCTAACTCGTGAGATATGGTTATTCCATGACGTATTTCTTCCCTAGGTGATGAGCTATCCCACTTTGCTTGTTTTGCTTTTAGGTGTGTTCCCGACTTTAGGTTAGATTAGAATAAGCTAGTTTAGGCTTCAGTCCTACACATACAGTGTTGACACCTCTAAGCTTACGAGCCCTAGTTGATAATTTAATGTCGAATTAACTAGCATATATTTTACTTGACATTTTTGGAGCCATTTCCAGGGAGGTGCTAAAGGGGTTGAAGTGTAGGTAGATAGGTTTCCTTTACATTACACATCAAGGGGGAGGGGGAAACGGTAATATGCAAAGACGTCCTCACTATGGATTTTCCATAGTGCAATAGCCTTATGCATCCACTTTAGTGGGTTGCCCCAAAGCCTTGTTGTTTATTTTCATGCAGTAAGTGTGATTTTATTTCTGCAAATTTGATTTTGTTCACCTTCTCGAATTTAATTTCCCGCGAGTGTGATTTTTGAAGAACTAACTCATGTGAACAAATAACTCAGTGACAGGGAGGTCTAAAGTAGCACGAAGTGTTCAAGTTTGCTTTAAAGTAGTGTTCTTATTTTTACGCAAGTGTGTTTACTTTCCTACGAGTTTATTTACCTTTCTCCTAGTGTGTTTACTTTTGCAAGTGTGAGTATGATTTCTTTTTCACAAGTAGGTTTTATTTTATATCGGTGTGGTGTGTTTTTCAATTTCCCAATTATTTTTTAAGATTTAGTTTTCTTTTGGTTTGCACAAACTTACTCAAGTGTGTTTTAGATAGTTTTGATTTCATTTTTCATAAAAATCATTAAAAAAATAAAAATATATAATCAATAAAAAATTATGGGTGTTGTAAGAACCTTGTACACTAATCCTTGTGTGAAGTAGGACTTATCAACTGACAAAATCATTTCAAAGATGATAAGCTTGGAATAACTCTCTCAAATTCTAACGACGGGTGGGATCTCTTTTTCTTAGGAAGAACACATCTTGAAAACATTCAAGAACTTATCTACCTCTCCTAACATGATAGAAGAACCAAAGTTCCTCGAGCAACAAAAAGATTATCCTTGCCAATTTGCAGAGGATGCTGAAAAATTAGGAACTACATTAGATAGAGAGCAACTTGATATGGAGGAGTTTTCAACATGCATATTAGCATATCCTTCACGTGATACAAAAATCAATCATTCAGAAGAGGGGGATATACATAGAGATTATATTGAAATTTGGTTCAAAGAGGTAATCAATCCACAACTCCATTCACTCCTTCAACACTTCTTACTGTCAAATCAAATAGGTCGGTTGGTTCCTCATATCCAGGTAATCATTGAGGTAATGTTTTCATATGTGGATATGGGTATGTTTCTTATCTTGCTTCACACTTGGTTGTTAGAATATCAAGTAATACTGAGAGGGCAGGTGAATCGGTATTAGGATATCTATTTAACTTTTTATCAATTTCAAACATAATCAACAATGAAGACAGAACACACAATATTATCTTGGAATCCCAATTGAGAAAACCACCAATACTTTCTATTACTGCAAAATATTTACAAATAGTTTGCAATCACTAACATTTTGGATGCACCAACACCCAAATTTTTCAGCAACGACTGAAGGATGCACCAACACCCTGTTTACCAGCAAAAACTGGAAGGAGGCTACGACCCCTTGTAGGCTTGCATCCTATCCTTGTACCTCCCAACCATCCTTATTTGATTTTATCAGATTTCTAGATCTTCTTATTTCTTCAATTATGTCACTGGTTATTCTTCATTTTCTTGGACTCTGTCTTTTTTTGCTGCTACTTCGATCTAGACTCCAGAGATTTCTTTCTTCCAATTCAAGTATCTGTTTATATATATTTAACATCATGTATCTCATCCTTTTACAATTGCATCTCTTCATTCTGAAACTTGTGTCTTTTCACAATCGTGTCTTTCCAACAAGATTAAATCTTTGTTTATTAATTAATGAATAATATAATATGTTTATTATATCTATGTTTCTTTATATCTCTATTTATTAAGTCTATGTTTAATTAACTTATAGCTTCTGATAGTTAGTTTTATTTATTTCATGACATATTAATTATTCATGTAGCTTATCCATGTAACTTATTGTATCATGTCATCCTTCATCGTGAGCAACTTCTCTGTAGAAACACACAGGAACTCCATGGCTTCCTTTATGTAGGCATATTGTAATCCTTGTGTGGGAATTTCATAAACCTTGTGAGCATATATTATTTAGCCTTGTGCGGGCATATATAAACCCTTGTGCAGGAACACCCAAGCTTTGTGCGGTCATTTTCCATACACTGTCCAGACATGATTTTTCTTCAACTTGGCAGGTCCATTTCTCACACGTGTGACCACCAGAGGGAAAATTGAGAACATGACTGGATGGAAAATTCAACAAAGAACAGATCCATATCATTTGTTGAATTTATTTACACAAAGAGAGCATCTGGTGTGCATTTTAAAATGGCCTCTTAAACCCTTGATTTAACACTTAGACAATTTTATCAAACCCTAAGTCAATCATGAGGTGATTTTTATTTTCACCAATGTTGGAAATATGAAGCATCCACAACATGGGGGACATCATGCAAATTCCACCCATGTAAATTTCATCCTCTACAACCTCATCCTCTCTCCTTGGCGGGCATTTTATTGATTTCAGTTCCCAACCAGTAAAACATCCCGAAACCCCATCTTGGTAGACCTATAACTTTGTATTCAAGCATCTTTTAGGAAAATTGAGACCATGGTCAGATAAACACTTCACCACGCTATAGCCTAGCACTCTCGGATAATTTTAATCATTAACTTATGAGATATGGCAGTCATTTTTCGAGGGAAACTTAGACTAATTTTTCAATCCTTAGTTAATTTCCAGAGTTTCACCAAATTACCATACTTTCACATAATGATGTCAAATTGTAACAATGACTTCATGAGAGCAGTAGAACACCATCATATGATTTTGCAACCTCATCACACATGCCACATCATCATACATGCCATATCATCATTTTCTTTGTTAATCCTTTGTCATTAATGAACTTCTTTTGACATGAATGACAATCATACTCAACATTCTCCCCCTTTGTCATTGATGACAACAACTCTTCAATTTTCTCCCCCTTTGACATTAATGACAAAGGCCTCATTTTGACAGCTCCCCCTGTCAACATGTCTCCCCTTGACATAATGTATTTTCTCCTTTTTATCTACTATAGGGAGATTACTCCCAGCTGTTGTCTAAGATGCTCAAATGCTTCTTTGGGTAGTGGCTTAGTGAAGATATCAGCTATTTGTTCCTTTGTATCAACATATTCCAGTTTGACAACCTTTTGTGACACTTAGTCTCTTAGAAAGTGATATTTTATTGGAATGTGCTTTGTCTTGGAGTGCATGACAGGATTTTTGGATATGTTTATAGCACTTGTATTGTCACAATTTATAGCAATGTTATCCTCATATTTTACAAGTAAATATTCCAATGTTTGCTTCATCCAAATGACTTGTGCACAACATGATGCAGCAGCAATATACTCGGCTTCTACTGTAGATAGTGAAATGGAAGATTGTTTTTTTCTTAGCCATGACACCAAGCAATTTCCTAAGTAAAATGTTGCTCCACTAGTGCTTTTTTCTGTCATCAATACTTCCTTCCCAATCTGCATCAGTGAATGCCATTAGAGTGAAGTTATTTCTTTTTGGATACCATAATCCATAATCCATAGTAACTTTTAGATATCTAAGAATTCTTTTTACTGCAGCCACATGTGTTTCTTGTGGGTCTGATTGGAATCTAGAAACCAAACCTACAGCCTGCATTACATCTGGTCTTGTAGTTGTTACATATAATAAACTACCAATCATTGACATATACATAGTATGATCTACTTTTAAGGATTCGTCATCCTTGCTCAATTTACAACCAATGACCATAGGAGTACTAACAAGTTTGGATTCTTCCATTTTGAACTTTTTCAACATCTCTTTGATATACTTAGTTTGAGAGATGAAGATCCCTTTTTTTGATTGAGATACTTGTAAACCTAGAAAGAATGTTAGTTCCCCCAACATTGAAATTTTAAATTCCTTCTTCATTTCTGAAGCAAAGTTTACACTCAGAATTTGTAGATCACTTCCAAATATGATATCTTCTACATAGACTACAACAATGATCATATTTTTGTTTTCAAACATTATGTATAGATTACTGTCAGTGGCCCCTCTTTTATATCCTTGCTTCTTTAAATACTTGTCAAGTCTTGAGAACCATGCTCTTTGAGCTTGTTTAAGACCATATAGTTCCTTCTTAAGTTTGCAAACATAATCTCTATTTTTTGATAAGAGAAAACCTTCAGGCTGCTCAACATATACTTCTTCTTCAAGTTTTCCATTAAGAAATGCATATTTTACATCCATTTGATACACTTTAAAGTCCTTGTAGCACACAAAAGCTAAAAACATCCTAATGGATTCAATTCTTGCCATGGGTGCAAAGGTTTCTTCAGAATCAACACCTTCTTCTTGAGCATATCCCTTGCACACCAATCTGGCCTTGTTCCTTATCAGATGACCATCCTCATTGAACTTGTTTTTAAAGATCCATTTGGTTCCAAGAACATTCATGTCCTTAAGTCTAGGGACAAGTTCCCAAGTGTGGCTCTTCTCTATTTGATCAAGTTCCTCATTCATAGCATTGATCCAATCCTCACTTTTGCAAGCTTCTTTAAAGCTTTTGGGTTCTACTATCGAAAGTAGTGCTTGTTCTTCACCATAAAACAATTTTCTCCTTGTTTGAACTCCTGAATTTTTGTTACCAATTATTTGACTTTTAGGATGATTCTTTTGAACCCATCTGGATGGTGTTTTTGTGTCTGATCTAGGGGAGTCTTCATTCTCTACTTTACCTTCTTCTTCTTCTTCAAGAATATCTTCTTCTTGTGAATTTTCTTCTTTTTCTTAATCATCTATTTCTTTATCATCAGTTTCTTCAACATCCACACTTTCTTGGATTTGTATCATTCTTGGTTTAGAGTCATCTATAGTTACATTTGAACTTTCTATGATCTTGTGCAACCTTAGATAATAAAATCTGTATTCCCTTTTGGTGGAAGAATATCCAAGAAATATGCCTTCATCTATTCTAGAGTCAAACTTCCCCTAGATTATCATCATCTTTTTTTTATGTAGCATTTACTTCCAAAAACTCTAAAATATTTAACTGAAGCCGGTATTCCAAACCATAACTCATAAGGATTTTTGTCACTATTTACTCTAAGTTGTCCTCTGTTTTGTACATAGATAGCTGTATATACTGCTTATCTCCAATACCCATCATGAATTTTTGCTTCATTTAGCATAGTTTTGGCTGCTTCTTGGACAGTCCTGTTTTTCCTCTCAACAAATCCATTTTGTTGAGGATTTTTTGGGGCTGAAAACTGCCTCTTGATTTCATGAGTTTCACAAAAATCATTGAATTCATTTGAGATGAAATAAACACCATTACCTGATCTTAGACATTTAATCTTGATATTTGCTTCATTTTCAACAAGTGCTTTGAAATATTTGAACTTCATAAAGGCTTCTTATTTTTCTTTAAGAAATGCCACCCAAGTCATCCTTGTATAATCATCAATTAGTAACATGAAGTAATGTTCACCTTGAAATATTTTAGTCCTTGTAGGTCAAGAAATATCAGTGTGAATTATTTGTAATGGCTGAGAGGTTGTATGCTCTTTGACCTTGAAGCGTGTTCTTGTTTGCTTCCCATGACGATAGTGTCTACAAATGTGATTTGGTGGTTTTATGATCTTTGGTCAATTTCTTACAGCTCCCTTCTTACTAACTTTTACAAGATTGTCAAATTTCAAGTGCCCCATCCTTCTATGCCACAACAAACTTTCATCAATTTGACTCATATAACATTGTTCTTCATTTTCTAGAATATACACATTGCTTGGAAATCTCACAGCAGTCCCAACAAGTTTTCCTGAAACTTTTCTTCTGGTTCACACTTCTTGGAATCAAATATACATATGTGTTCTTGATCACATGTTTGGCTCACACTTGAATGATTAGGTTTTAATTTATTTACAAGAAAAACATTTTCATTTTCCATTTTGTCTCTAAGAGCCATTGTACCCTTCCCAATTATTTTAGAGGATAGATTATCTCCAAAAGTGACTTTTCCTTTTTTATTTCTTTTTAGGCTCATAAATTTGTGTGGGTCTCTGTCATATGTTTTGAGCAACCACTTTCCACATGCCATATATTATGTTTTTCTGTTGCACATAGAGCTATTGAACATTCCACGTCTTCCTTCTTCTTCCAAACCTTCTTTTCCTCATTGCCTTGAGATTTTGTGGTGTCGTTATTCATAGGAATCACTAGTTTACAATTTATAGCTATGTGTCATAGGTTGCCACATTTGTAACATTCTATACTATAATTATGTAGATGAGAAAACGAGTTATAGCTTCTTCCTTCTGGATTGCTTCTAGTGATATTCTTCTTATACAACAAAGATTGTGATGTAACTCCATTCCCAATAGGAGCATTTAGTTTACAATTTCTAGCTATATGTCCAAAATTGTTACATGCATAACAATTTCCCAAAAAGAGTTGTTGATGTCTGCTTGGCACATTATCTGCCCTGCTTTTATTTTGAGAGAGCAATTTTTTTACTGTATTCCTTTGCAACTGGTTTCATAAGTGCATCAACATAACTTCTTTTATTTCCTTCTTTATTTATGAAAGAGGATTGCTCTCACTTCTTTCCTTTGTCATAACCTAGTCCAATTTTATTACTGAATGATCTTTGACAAATTAGGATGTCATCTAGATTTTTTGAGTTGCTCTTAAATTTTGATTGAAACTATTCTTCACCAGTCTTCTTTCTAAGCAAGATCATTTCAGCTTCGAGCTTTTCTAATTTTTCTTCTCATTTCTTGAGTTGTTGTTCTAAATTGTTTTCGACCTCTTTGGATTCTTGAAGCTGATTTTTTAAGTCAACAATAATTCTTTCTAATTCTTTGGGGGCACTTGCAAGTTTTGCTTTAAGATATACCACACCTTCTACTTCTTTTTCAGATATTTTATTTTCTACTCACATGAATAAGACTTGTGCTTCTTCATATTCACTAGACTCATTTGAGCAGCTGTCATCCATGGAATAAAAAGTCTTCTTTCTGTTTATTCTTAAAAATAATATTTTTTCTTGAAGTTATCAGGGCACTCATCATCATATTTTTTTTTGCGATAAGGACATTTGGAAGCAAAGTGACCAATTCCCCCACAGTTAAAACATTTTAAGGGAAATTTCCCTTTGAAATTACCAACACCTCCATTAATATTTTTAACAAGGAATGCTTCTTCATCATCGGAGTTTTCTGATTGAAACTTCGTTTTAGATTTCTTATCTATTTTTGATGCTTTAAAAGTTGCTTCCTTCTTTTGAGAATTTTGTTTCCCAATCCTCATTTCATAAGCTATGATAATCCCATATAACTCTTCCATGGTGAGTTTGTCAATATTTTTTCTATCTTCTAGTGTGGAAATATTAGGATTGTAAATCATTGAAAGTGATCTTAGTACTTTTTCAACTATTTCCTTTTCTTTCAATTCTTCTCCTAGACCTTAAATTGCATTAACGATTTCATCAATTCTTTCAAAGTATTCTGAAATGTTTTTGTAATGTCCCTTTTTTGAATTTTATTAAAATGGTGAAATTTTCAATTTTTCCACTAGTTCGACCCTTGACTAGTATTGGTTTCTTGATCTCCAAATGGATCAAAATGCTCCCAACTTGTCACAGAAGGTATATGGATGGTATTAGGAAATTATTATGAGGTTCATGGATTCTTTAGGGTATTCAAAATTATTTTTCAACTCTCCTTGGGATTCTGGCCAAGGTAGGGGATTTGACTATCAATTTCTCTTAACTAGTATTGGTTTCTTGATCTCCAAATAGCTCCAAATGGCTCTAAATACTCCCAAATTGTTACAAAGGTATATGGATGGTATTAGGACATTATTATGAGGTTCATGGATGCCTTAGAGTCTTCAAAAGGATTCTGCAACTCTCCTTTTAATTCTGGCCAATGTAGGGAATTTGACTAGCAATTAGGGGTTCAATTCCCCATGGGGTAGATGCTGGAAATGGCTCTCCAAATGCCATTGGAACCTCTCTAAATTCTGAACAGAGGAAGGTTATATATAGGGGAAATCAATATAGTCTCATATGCATGACCATTCAGTTTATTAAGTCTTCTACAACCCTCTTAAATCAGATACAAAAAGACTAGTTTCGACATAAGGGGGAAATGATAGTAAATCTTCACAAATGGTTATGAAACTTAAGAATATTGCTCCAAATGATTGTATAATGAATATAAAAATTCTTCATAATATTAATGGAACTCCATATAACATTAATACATAATACATTGACTGAACCATTCGAATTTGATATCACTTGAAGTGCAAATAACAAGGTATTGAGGAAATGACACCATTTGTTCATAGTTTAGCATTTTTACATCAAATCTCTTTGAGTTTCGAACTGAAATTATTCTGAGCAGTAGAAATAGAGTATATATATTATATTACAAATATATGGGGCCTCAATATCTATCCCAAAGAGTTCATAACCTCAACAAGTGCGTCTCTCCTCCAGGAGCAAGAATATGCCAAGGAATAGAAGAATGGTTGTAGAAGCAATATGAAAGAGATGTGACCATGATCTACCATGTAGATTCAACCTGTAACAAAAGAATCCATTAAATCTCCAAATGAAAGGTCTGAATGGCCTTTCCAATTACCAACTAGGATGGGAATCTTTCACCCTCGAAATTGGTGCCAAGGCAAGTAGAGTAGCACTCCACTAGCTCTCTTCTCAAAGGCAAATTCTGAAAATGATCAAAATCCACTATACTTCTTTGTTATTGTATTTTATAAACTTCTAAGGTCCTCCATGGGTCGCATTCCTTCCAGGATATTCATGCCAACTCAAGTTGGGAAGAGATTCCAATGTGTGCCACTTGCCCCTCCAATTCTAGCCTCCTCCTCCACCAAATTCGAATAGGTGTCTCTTTGGCTTCCCTAAATCCCTTGAGCGCCCTCTTGGAGGCTATTTTTAGCCCTGAAATGTCATATATCTCATATGTCAGCATTCAGGTCTGATTTGTTTCATAGGTGTCATAGCATCTTCATCATTGTTGTCATAGAGCTAGGGAATCGAGTCCAAGTGTCCCACTAGCTCCAAAATGCCTCTTCCTCTTCCATGGGAGTTAATATTCCACTCCAATTTGACCTTAATTAATTCATTCTAAGTATATTGACCTTCCAACTCATCCCAATAACGTTGGGCTTCTTATGGATTCGAAATGACAAGAGGAGGATGCCATGTGGCATAGAAAATCTAGCTTGTGTGGGTCCCACATCCTCCATGTGTTTTCATGATCAATTGTCACTTTGATTTTACATTTTATTAATTTATTTATTCCCTTTATTAAATATTTATGCCATTCTAATGTCCAAATATCATTTATATCCCCCTTATTTCAAATCCCAAAGCTTCCACCTCCAACCTAGGGAACTAGTAATTTTCCTCCATGACAGTTCATTTGGATGGGTATATTACAAACTTTGAATTGAGAATTTCTCTTAATGTGACCAACCTTGTCCATTTGGATCTAATTTCACATTATTACTAACTTGGACTTCATTCTTGGCAATTATTTGACCCTTAGCATCAATTTGACAAACTATCATGAGTATGGCTAAGAGGCTTAGGCCATTGTGACCCAATGCAAAATTTTGGGACATGACAAATCCTCCCTTCCCAATATTGCTTGTCCTCAAGCAATTTCAACACATGTGTGTGGAAGAACTTGCTTTCTTTCCAAAATTTTGATTCCCACAACTTTTCTTCTGGAACCTTGAGTAGAGCCACCCATGCACTATAATTATGTGTTTCCAAAAGCAAGGAGATGTGGATTTTCTTTTTCATTTTGATATCCCTTGTAACAACACCACTAAACACCAAAATGTTAGTTAAATCCATCAAAACCATGTTTTCACAATTACTCTTTACCTATTTCATATTTTGGAAACCCCTTCTGATACCACTGTAATTCTTGAATTTGCCACTGAGTTGCCTAACTTTCAGTCTTCGAGATCCCATGAATATTTTAGAGAGGAACCACCATGCTTGCTGATGCACTAGTCTGATTAAAATCACTTTATTAAGTGGGAAATCCATCTCCCATACTGCTTGTTTCCCAAAAAAAATAAAATCACCGGGAGTAAAAATTATCCCAGGGTCCCATTGCTTGTATTGCACTCCAACAATTAAGAGTGCTCTCCAACCCATACCATCAGGAAAGAGAATTCCTGGATCCCATTTTCTTATATGCATTCTTCCAAACATCATGAGTACAAAATATATATCATCAAAGTACATAACAACATAATAAAAATGTACATCAATGAGATGCCTCATCAAAGAATCATGAAAGTGCTTATACCTCCAAGTAAGTAGACCACCATTTGCCAAGTGCATACAAGCTTCAAGTGACCAAACAAATCTGATCCAATGACATAGGTGAGGATCACATGTCCTATAATGTTGCTCCAAAAGGATGTAAGATGCATCAAAATAATCAGCCATGCGTTCTTTCATCCAAGAAGTGAATGAAGAACCTCCACTAAAATCTGAACCAAGTAGAGAGCAAAGAAAACAATAAGCCTTCAAGGGGCTCACATAAGTAGAATTTGTGCATCCATGAACATGTGTATCATCACGAAATAACAAAGGATGATTCTGCCAATAAGAATTTTCTCCAATCATATATCTCTTCACCCAAGTAGTGGATGAAGTTTGTCCAATATCAATTGAACTAAGCAAGGAGCAAGGGAAATCATGAGTCTTCAAGTGACTCAAGTGAGCATCATAAGTGCATCCATGTAGATGTGTTTCATCATAAGGTAACAAAGAATGCTGCTGCAAATGTAAATAGTAAATGGCTCTAATAATGTCATCATATAAAGGAGAGATAGGAGTTTCATGCTCCTCATGTGGCACCATAAAAAATAACCCTTTCACCCATACTTCATTAGGATGAATGCTGAAAACTATGGAAGTGTAGGATGTAGGAGAATGAACCAACTCACCTAAATGATCAGATAGTGAAGAAGTGTCCTCATGTGAATTCTCCATAAGGGTAGGACCATGCAACTCCCTCAAAAGTGCAAAATTTTCCTCATAGGTGGGCTCCAAGGTAGTAGAATCAACTTCTTCAAAAAATGTGTAACCATTTCCAAGAGGAAACTCAATTTCCTCTTCCACCACATCAAGTGCTTGGATCTCATCAATATCATCTTCAAATACATCAATCACATGTGAATTTCCATGTTTCTCATGATCTACCATGTCATGAGAATCCTCCATGCAATCTACCATATGACAATTTGAAACATAGGAGGAAGAACAAGTATATTGCAACCTTTCAAGAAGTTGCTCATTTTAAATTTTGAGTTTATGAATATCATCATTATTCTTCAAGTATGCATCATGTAACAATTCATTAAACTCAATCAAATTGTTCCTATCAAAAAGAAAAGACATGAAATTACCTTTGATGTTGCACATTGCTCTTTGAATCTTCTCCATGTCTTCAAGGAAGGATGGATCCTTCAATGAAGAAAATATCCAACAAGAATTTGACACCAATGTTTGAGTGTCATGGAGTATGCTAAGGGTCTCTTGGATTTTCTTTTCATTCATCTTCAAGGACCCTTCAAGAAAATGAGGCTCTTGTAAATGAACCTCCTCATCTTCTTCTTTCTTACTTGGACCAACTTCATGAAGCTCAAGTGGTGATGGGGAAGTTGATCTTGTTTCTTATTCAACTGCTACAAGGTATTCATTTTCATGCTTAATGGAAGTTTGGCTTGCAGCAACACTTTCAAAATTTATCTCTATGTCACCAACATAGAGGTGTGAGCACCCATCAGTAGGTACTCCTTCATAGTTTAAGCATCCATCAGTATATGCTCTTTGATTCATGTCCAAGGTAGAATGTGTCTCTTCCTTTTTCTCCTTCAAGCAAGCTGATGCATTTTTCCCCTTGGTTTCCTTAAGATCAATATATTTGGAATCTCTTTTCAAAGAAATCCCAAGAATTCTCATCAAGTAGGACATACATGCATTCCCCGAAGCTTCATATATTTCATTGCTCTTTTCACTCACACACATATGATTTTCTCTCCAAGGTATTTTACAAGAATGGCATAAACCTTTCTTCACTAACTCCACATATTCATTTTTGGGCCTATTTTCAAACACCCAATCAGAAAAGTCTTCGAAAGGAGGGGCCTTTTTTGTATTTCCCTTATACCAATCAAGATATGTATGATATTGTTGGGGCAAGGTTTTATATGTTGCTCTCAATCTTTGTAGTTCATTCATGGGATTATCCTTTGGTAGTGTGACACACTCATATTCATCAGATTCAAAGTCATAAGAATAACCCTCTTTCCTTATGAAATTGTAAGAAGTGTTGCATGATGGCACCTCTTCTTCATACCATTCACATTCCGTTTCATATTGCTCACAATCATATGCATATTGATCATAAGCATTGTACTCATAGGAGTCATCATAATAGTAAGACATGGCTGCAAATTATTTTTCAATGTCTGATATTAATTCACAGGTGCAAGGACCATGCTATGATATCATTGTAATGTCCTTTTTTGAATTTTATTAAAATGGTGAAATTTTCAATTTTTCCACTAGTTCGACCCTTGACTAGTATTGGTTTCCTGATCTCCAAATGGCTCCAAATGCTCCCAACTTGTCACAGAAGGTATATGGATGGTATTAGGACATTATTATGAGGTTCATATATGATTTAAGTTCTTCAAAAGGATTCTGAAACTCTCCTTAGGATTCTGGCCAAGGTAGGGGATTTGACTAGCAATTTCTCTTAACTAGTATTGGTTTCTTGATCTCCAAATAGCTCCAAATGCTCCCAAATTGTTACATAAGGTATATGGATGGTATTAGGACATGAGTACGAGGTTCATGGATGCCTTAGATTCTTCAAAAGGATTCTTCAACTCTCCTTTGAATTCTGGCCAATGTAGGGAATTTGACTAGCAATTAGGGGTTCAATTCCCCATGGGGTAGATGCTGGAAATGGATATCCAAATGCTATTGGAACTTCTCTAAATTTTGAACAGAGGTAGGGGATATATAGGGGACATAAATATAGTCTCATATGAATCACCATTCAGTTTATTAAATATTCTACAACCCTCTTAAATCAGATACAAAAAGACTAGTTTTGACATAGGGGGGAAATGATAGTAAATCTTCACAAATGGTTATGAAACTTAAGAATATTGTTCCAAATTCTTGTATAACGAATATGAAACTTATTTTGCATATTAATGGCACTAAATACAACATTAATACATCATAAATTGACTGAAACATTCGAATTTGATATCACTTCAATTGCAAATAACAAGGTATTGGGGAAATGACACCATTTGTTCATAGTTTAGCATTTTTACATCAAATATCTTTGCGTTTCGACCTGAAAGTATTCTGAGTAGTATAAACAGAGTATATATATCAGATTACAAATATATGGGGCCTCAAGAGCTATCACAAAGAGTTCATCACCTCAACAAGTGCGCCTCTCCTCAAGGAGCAAGAATATGCCAAGGAATAGAAGAATGGTTGTAGAAGCAAGCTGAAAGAGATGTGACCATGAGATGCCCCATAGATTCAACCTATAACAAAAGACTCCATTAAATCTCCAAATGAAAGGTTTGAATGGCCTTTCCAATTACCAACTATGATGGGAATCTTTCACCCTCTAAATTGGTGCTAAGGCAAGTAGAGTAGCACTCCACTAGCTCTCTTCTCAAAGGAAAATTCTGAAAATGATCAAAAGCCACTATCCTTCTTTGTTATTGTATTTTATAAACTTCTAAGGTCCTCCATGGGTCGAATTACTTCCAAGATATTCATGCCAACTCAAGTTGGGAAGAGATTCCAATGTGTGCCACTTGTCCCTCCAATTCTAGCCTCCTCCTCCACCAAATTCGAATAGGTGTCTCTTTGGCTTCCCTAAATCCCTTGAGTGCCCTCTTGGAGGATATTTTTATCCTTGACATGTCATATATGTTAGATGTCAGCATTCAGTTCTGATTTGTGTTATAGGTGTCATAACATCTTCATAATTGTTGTCATAGAGATAGGGAATCTAGTCCAAGTGTCCCACTAGCTCCAAAATGCCTCTTCCTCTTCCATGGGAGTTACTCTTCCACTCCAATTAGACCTTAATTGATTCATGCCAAGTATATTGACCTTCCAACTCATCCCAAGAACGTTGGGCTTCTTATGGATTCGAAATGACAAGAGGAGGATGCCATGTGGCATAGAAAATCTAGCTTGTGTGGGTCCCACATCCTCCATGTGTCTTGATGATAAATTGCCACTTTGATTTTCCCTTGTATTTATTTATTTAGATCCTTTATTGAGTATTTATTCCATTCTAATGTCCAAAAATCATTTATTACCCCCCTTATTTCAAATCCCAAAGCTTCCACCCACAACCTAGGGAACTAGTAATTTTCCTCCATGGCAGTTCATTTGGATGGGTTATTACAAACTTTGAATTGAGAATTTCTATTAATGTGACCCACCTTGTCCATTTGGATCTAATTTCACATTATTATTAACTTGGAATTCATTCTTGGCAATTATTTGACCCTTAGCATCAATTTGACAAACTATCATGAGTATGGCCAGGGGGCTTAGGCCATTGTGACCCAATGCAAAATTTTGGGACATGACAATTTTCTTCTTCCTTCATTTTTAGACTTTCAAATTGGGTTTTAAAAGTCTAGAGTTTTGACCTTTTTACCTCAGTGTCTCCTTCATAGATAGTCTGAAATTTGTCCTAGATCTCCTTCCCTATTTTTCAATGCATCACTTCGGAAAAGGTTGTTCTGGCTAACCCAACCAAGATTGCATTCACAGTTTTAGCATTGCTTCCAAGTTGTTTTATTCCTTCAAGATCCATGGGAGGGGTTTTGGCATATGTGTACCCTGTTTCTATAGACATCCAAACATCTAATCCAAGAGAAATTATATGGCTTCTCATCCTGATGCTCCAGAAAGCATAATCTTCTCCATTGAATATTGGAACCTTGGAGGACATTTTTACTTGCTGATCCATAGTGATAAAATATTTCTCTTCAAAACTTTTAGTGAAGAGCCTTCTCTGATACCAATTGTTAGAATATCAAGTAATACTGAGAGGGGGGGGTGAATTAGTATTAGGATATCGATTTAAATTTTTATCACTTTAAAACAGAATCAACAATGAAGATAGAACACACAATATTATCATGGAAGCCCAATTGGGAAATCCACAAAAACTTTCTATTACTGCAAAATTATATTTACAAATAGTTTGCAAGCACCAACTTGCTGGATGCACCAACACCCTGTTTACTAGCAAAAACTGGAAGGAGGCTACGAACCCCTACAGGCTTGAATTCTGTCCTTGCACCTCCCAAACACCCTTATTTGATTTTATCAGATTTCCATCTTCTTATTTATTCAATTATGTCATTGGTTATTCTTCATTTTCTTGGTCTCTGTCTTTTCTTGCTGCTACTTCGATCTAGACTCCAAAGACGCCTTTCTTCCAATTCAAGTATATGTTTATATATATCTTTAACATCATGTATCTCATCCTTTTACAGTCACATCTCTTCATTCTGAAACTTGTGTCTTTTCACAATCGTGTCTTTCCAAAAATATTAAATCTATGTTTATTAATTAATGAATAATATATTATGTTTATTATATCTCTATTTATTTATATCTCTATTTATTAAATCTCTGTTTAATTGACTTATAGCTTCTGATAGTTAGTTTTATTTATTTCATGACATATTAATTATTCCTGTAGCTTATCCCTGTAACTTATCGTATCATGTCATCATTCATTGTGAGCAACTTCTTTGTAGAAACATGCAGAAACTCCATTGCTTCCTTTTTGCAAGCATATTGTAAGCCTTGTGCAGGAATTTCATAAACCTTGTGAGCATATATTATTTATCCTTGTGCGGGCATATTATTAATTCCTTTCCAGGCATATATTAATGCCTTTGCGGGCATATATAAACCCTTATGCAGGCATTTTCCATACATTGTGCAGACATGATTTTTCTTCAACTTTGCAGGTCCATTTCTCACACGTGTGACCACCAGAGGGAAAAATGAGAACATGACTGGATGGACAATTCAACGAAGAAAATATCCATGTCATTTGTTGAATTTACTAACACAAACAGAGCATCTAGCGTGCATTTGCAAATGGCCTCTTAAACCCCTGATTTAACACTTAGACAATTTTATCAAACCTTAAGTCAATCATGAGGTGATTTTTATTTTCACCAATATTGGAAATATGAAGCATCCACAACATGGGGGACATCATGCAGATTCAATCAATGTAAATTTCATCCTCTACAACCTCACCCTCTCTCCTTGGCAGGAATTTTACTGAACTCGGTTCCCAACCAGTAAAACATCCTGAAACCCCATCTTGGTAGACCTATAACTTTGTCTTCAAGCATCTTTTAGGAAAACTAAGACCATGATCCAGATTTATGTGGAAACGAAATAAAAGAGCATACACATAATCATATATAGAGATATATTGCAAAGAACACAGTGATACAGTAAACACATATTCTATTAAATAGCGGAAATAGAACAGACTGCAAAATACAACAGCTAGAATGGTGGTAGCTATCTCTGAGAAGAGATGTGGCCGCTATGCTTGATCCGGATTTATGTGGGAACAAAACAAAAGATAGCATATACAGAATCATATACAGAGATATATTGCAAATAACACAGTGATACAGTAAACACATATTCTATTAAATAGCGGAAATAGAACAGATTGTAAATACAACAACTAGAATGGTGGTAGCTATCTCTGGGAATAGATGTGGCCGCTATGCTCATTCGTGCCAAGATGAATACAAAGAGAGGCCCAAAGGGCCTATTTATCATAAGCATGAGGGAAAGAATCCCAAACATCCAAAAACCTAACCCTAGAAGATGAACCGTCATAAAGTTTGCGGCCCCAAGGTGGTTAGTTGAACAGTCAACTTCCCGGGGTCATAACTTTTGCATATGATCTCCGTTTAGGGCGCTTGGTAGCCCATTGGAAAGGTCTATCCGAGATTTACAAATTTTGAATGGGCACAAATGTATTTTTTTGGCAATCGTTTGGCGTCCCAAATCGCCAAAAAGGTCGTTTAGGGCCTCAAAATGACCTCGGAAGTTTAGGACCCGAAAAATCGCTAAAAATAACAAATTACCAAAAGTGCTAGAAGACTGTTTTGAGCCAGTTGGAAGAGGTGGGTCACCGCCGATATCCACCTGGATCAATGCTCATTTGTGCCAAGATGAATACAAAGAGAGGCCGAAAGGGCCTATTTATCATAAGCATGAGGGAAAGAATCCCAAACATCCAAAAACCTAACCCTAGAAGATGAATCGTCATAAAGTTTACGGCCCCGAGGTGGTTAGTTGAACAGTCAACTTCTCGGGGTCATAACGTTTGCATACGATCTCCGTTTGGGGCTCTTGGTATCCCATTGGAAAGGTCTATCCGATATTTACAACTTTTGATTAGGGCCTCAAAACAACCCCGAAAGATTAGGACCCGAAAAACCGTAGAAAAATTACTAGAAAATTGGAAAAATGGGAAACTGTTTTGAGCCAGTGGAATAGGTGGGTGGCCACCGATATCCATCTGGATCAATCCTCCGCCCTTAGGAAGAAATGGTCTCCATTGTGTCAAATCCCTTATCATATGTCGAACTGTGTTTCGAGTTGAGCTCCCGGTGCGGCATTTGCTGAATTGGAAAGGTTGCCTTACTTTGGCATCTTCAGAGGGTTGTTATTGTTGTTGATGGATCCGCTGGAGTTGTTCAACAGTTTTGATTGTTGTGGTATCCTTGGTCTGCATCGATGTGGATGGTTTCTTTTGGGAGGAGCACCTTGAATGCATGGCCTTGAACTGTAGAGGTACCCGAATAGGCGATGCTGCATTGACTTTGTGTTCTTCTTGTTTCTGCTGAGTAGAAGGATAATGTGCAGAGGTTGTGGATGTCTCTGTGATCTGATGTTCTCCTTCAGTGGCAATTGCGAATAGAGAAAATTTCCCAGTGTGGGAGATTATCTTCCTGCCTTGCTTGGTTGGGGTAGGTGCAACTATCTCTGGTATCCTATAGAGTTGTCCTCCCAAAGTGACAATGACACTGCGAGGCCGTGATTCATATACAACATGACGCTTCCACATATATGGTTGTCCTAAAAGAGCATCACATACTCCAAGTGGGGCCACATCACACAATACCTCATCTTTGAAGGGCTTGATGACATATGGTAGGTGGCATTCATGATTGATGTGGATCCCCCGTCCTTGGCTTAGCCAACCAATGTTGTATGGTTGCGGGTGTGGTGTTATTGGTAGAATCTCTTGATGACTTCTGTTGAGATTAGGTTCTTTTGGCTGCTGCTGTCCACAGCAAAATGTAGAGGAATTCCTTTCACCCACATCTGTGAGTGGAAGAGGCGATCCTCTGCCTCCAAATCTTCTGGTTCCTCTGGTTGAATATGTGTGGTAGCAACAATGACATTGGGTTCTGCATCAATGATTCGCTTCCCTTTGTCTGCAATTGTGACATTGGGTTCTGAATCAGAATCGGAATTGGGATTTGATTCTGAAGCTTTGAGCTCAACCACCAATGACTGTTTTGAGCGACATTCATCAGTGTTGTGCCAGGGGCTTTTGTGGAACTCGCACCACTTCCCGGTGTCCTTCTTTGTCTTTTCGTTCCCCTTCTTCACTTGTGGTTGGGACTGGTTGTCCTTTCCCTGTCCCATGTTCTACGAGCCAGAGTTTCCCTTGCCCTACTTATGTGCAGGTCCAAAGTCGTGCTTGTTCTTTTGCTGAAATTTTTGCTCAATTTTTACAGCATACCGATAGGAAGATCCAAGTGAAGAGATGTCCAATAAATCCATCTATGTTCGTATGTACCAGTGTAGGCCACTACGATATTTCAGTACTAGGTGTCGTTCGGAGTCCTTGATACCCAACTTTGTGTGCAAGGTATGAAATTTGTTTGTGTACTCTGACACAGTTTGGTCCCTCTCTTGACGCAGAATGGTCCATTTTGTGTACTGGTCATCATAGTTTCCCATAGGGTAATATTGTTCCTTAACAACATCTATGAAAGAGGCCCAAGTGGGATTGACCTCAAACAATCCAGACTTGTCTAATGCGTTTTGCTCGCAATAAGTTTCCCACCAATTTTTGACATGGGGGACAACCTTGAGGAGCACAAAGGTGATATTTTCCCTGTCGAAAAAATTGTGGACAGAGAAATACCCTTCTAGTAGATTCAACCATTTATCTAGGGCATCGGCATCGATCTGGCATTCAAATAAAGGGATATCAAAATTAAATTGTACCTTGAAGGGAGTCGAATCTCCGAAACGACTGCTTGTTGAAGGTGTATCTACCATCGTCGGCATGCGTCGAAGGATCTGGGTGAAATTATCCATCATCTCATTCCTCTGTCGCGCGAGGGCTTCCTCAAGAAACAACTTGATAGGATCTCCTGCTCCGTCGTCTCTCTTTTCTTCCGCCATGGGAGTCCATTTGGGGCGGCGAGAGTGGTCTTCCCCAAGTGAAACTACTTCGAGACCCAACTCTCTATATCCTGACCTTGTTGGGGACATGCATCGAGAAACAATCAAAGAGCAAATTGCTCTGATACCATTGATACGAATTTATGTGGGAACGAAATAAAAGAGCATATACAGAATCATATACAGAGATATATTGCAAAGAACACAGTGATACAATAAACACATATTCTATTAAATAGCGGAAATAGAACAGACTACAAAATACAACAACTAGAATGGTGGTAGCTATATCTGAGAAGAGATGTGGCCGCTATGCTCATTCATTCCAAGATGAATACAAAGAGAGGCCGAAAAAGCCTATTTATCATAAGCATGAGGGAAAGAATCCCAAACATCCAAAAACCTAACCCTAGAAGATGAACTGTCATAAAGTTTGCGGCCTCAAGGTGGTTAGTTGAACAATCAACTTCTCGGGGTCATAACGTTTGCATACGATCTCCGTTTAGGGCGCTCGGTATCCCGTTGGAAAGGTCTATTCGATATTTACAACTTTTGAGTGGGTCAAAATGCATGCCGTTGGAAACCATTTGCCCCCCCAAATCACCAAAAAAGGTCATTTAGGGCCTCAAAACGACCCTGGAAGTTTAGGACCTGAAAAACCGTAGAAAAATTACTAGAAAATTGGCAAAATGGGAAACTGTTTTGAGCCAGTGGAATAGGTGGGTGGCCACTGATATCCATCTGGATCAGACCATGGTCAGATAAACACTTCAATAAGCTATATCTTGACACTCTAAGATAATTTTTATCATTAACTTATGAGATATGGCGGGCATTTTACTAGGGAAACTTAGACTAATTTTTCAATCTTTAATCAATTTCCAGAGTTTCACCAAATTGCCATACTTTTACATAATGATGTCAAATTGTAACAATGACTTCATGAGAGCACTAGAACACCATCATATGATTTTTCAACCTCATCACACATACCACATCATCATACATGCCATATCATCATTTTCTTTGTTAATCCTTTGCCATTAATGAACTTCTTTTGACATCAATGACAATCATACTCAACATTGGTTACATTAGAAATGTTCTTACACTTGAATAAATAGTTTCCTTTCTTTTTAGGTAGTGTAGGGTAATATGTATATAAATAAACCCTGCATGTTGTTAGTTTAGATTAAAATTTTAATGCAGCCTCATTTTACATTTTTTTTAATAAAAGAAATGAGATGAAGATAGTATTGATGGCTTAATACTAGAAACCAAAATAATTCTAGATCTTTATTTCTCTTATTACATGCCTATTTCTGACCATTAATAATAACAGTTGCTTGAGACCAATCTTTAAGGCATTATGGGTATTTATTAAAACTGTAAGGTCTACATAGTGATACCCCTAGGTAACTTGTACATCCTAGTTTTATATCAGAGCTTGTTAGTCAAGCACCCTTATCAAATAGTAGTAGGAGAGTGAATGAAACTCCTACTTGTGAGGGAACACTACTATAATCCTATATGAAGAAGATGGACTTAGGGACTAGAGACACCTTTCGGACCTTCTATTTTGGCCTTGTCCATCACACATTAAGAAAGTTTGACCATGCATGTCTTTGGACTAACCTCAATATGTGAGTCTATTTTTCATCCAAGCAATCTTTTATAGGTAATTTATAAATCATCCTCCAACCCAATACCATCTCATCCTATAAAAGGTTTTCAAATTTTCTCTCCCATGCACCCGCTATAAAAGGAATCTATCAACTCCATTTTAAAAGTGGATTTGGGACAACAGCCTTTGATGGAAAACGGGTGTAAGAGACTAACCCACCGGGATACTAAACAGGTCTGCTAGCAGCAGGTACCGGCTCGTGGTATGACTAGGCAAACTCATCGGGGTAGTGAACAGGCTCATTGGCAATGGGGCATTCTACGTGGGAAGGATATTTCTTAGATGTCTAAGTTACCCCATCAGAGTAGTGAACAAGCTTGTTGGCAATGGGTTCTGACTTTGATGTATTTCATTATACCTAGTCTATATTTGTCTGTATGAAGAATAGGCTTATGTACATCATTAAGAAGAAGTATGTATGGTTAAACCAAGGTTAAATGAACTCCATTTAATTGCCATTAGAGAATGTCCGTAAGTTGATCTTAAGACCTTGTCATCTAATTCATACTATCTCTAGGATGTCACTATCCTAAAAGTGGGACCCATAAGTTTAGAAATTTAATAAACTAAAATGTGAACTTTATCAACATTATTTGAATGGCAATAAGTCGTTGAGAAATGAAGCAAGGATGATTGGTTTCCCATGGGATTTATAGACCATCTACACCCTCATGTTTTATATCTAGGGACACAAGGATAATCCCCTATCATAATTGGTTTCCTGAGCATACAATGTTACTAGTAAATGAAATTGTATGTATGGTCTATTTCCAATCTTAAAATTTACAAGTGTTTTGGTCATTCACATAACATAACATTATTACTTCTTTTTCTAAGTTCTAGTTTTTCTTAGAATAATAAGTTGGCTTAGTTCTCCTAAAGACTACCTATAGACTATTGTCAACCATACTGAGTTTTAAATGAATGAACGGCTGATTCCAATCTATTCATGGCACGAAGATATGCCATATCTTCGGTCTGGGGGAATGATGGACTCTTAAATTACCCCTTTCTTTCACTTCATTTCACTATATTTATTATCATGTTTAATCATAAACCATCCATTCACCTTTTTAAAGCATATCATTTATTTAAAATCTATTAATTAAAAGCATTAAAAAATAAATGATGAAAATCTATACTTTCTAATGTATTTTACATGGTTTTAACTAATTTGTGATGATAAATTTAGTGTTGTGATTTTAATACTCATTTCAATATAATGGTACCTAGTTCTCCACTTGACTCGATGTATGGACTAAGTGATGCTAGCTGCCAATAAAGATAGACAGTTATGCTTACTTTGTGTAACGGATGTATTGACTAAGTGATGCTAGCTGCCAATAAACATAGACAGTTATGCTTACTTGGTGTAACCGTAGGAAGACACGAAATCATGGATTGAAACTTCAATAAAATGGAAATGCCTTGCAGGCTTTGAACTCCAATTTGTTAATGCATTCATCAAGGAAGGAAGGACACGTTTAGACCTGTTGCCAAATGAAAGAGATCATAGAACCAAATCGCATCACAAAATCTGCCTTGAAACCTGTTATCACCTAAACTGTAGTTACCCCTATGGATGTATCCATTAATGGAAGGGAATAGGGAAGGGCAACTCAAAAGGTGCAACCACGATCACCTCGACCTCCAATAGATGGTTGTCACGCCAGTCGAGGCAACCTTCACTTTATGCTATCTAGCCCAGACAACAAAGGGGGAGACCCAAATCTACTCCCGACGGGAGAGATCAAACCAAGACACCAAATCAATGTTAAGACTAAGTGAAATAAGGTGTATGGTTTATCCTAGACCTAAGGCTGAAGTCACAATATGAGTAAGGGGTTCAATGAGTATAGCTTTGGTTCATTTTTGATGTGAGAGTGACTTATAATGTTTGAAATGAGATCCAGGATTTAAGTACTAGTCGATTGTGAGAAAATCCACTGCCTTGGGAACCGTGTCCAATGCAGAGTAGTTTAGGGGTTGAATTGGGGCTAACTAGTACATGTGACAAGCTTGATCATGAGATATGACAACATCACAAAGGTTTAGTCCACCAAACAAGGATCAAACCACAAGTTAATCCAACAATCTAGGAAATTCGAATTGACTTGGAGAGAGATCAATGCCTTGGGATTTGGGATTAATGGAGTCAAAAGATTAACTTATGGTTTGTGACACCTATGGCATAATACAAGTGGGCTATTCAAGTTTTGATGGATGAAAATGTCTAGATCTAATAGATCATGGTTTGACCTAAGTGGACCACAATCCCTTAAAACAAGGAATGCTATCCCTAAGGCAAGATTTCACAAAGTGACCTACTAGACCTAGGTTGCAAGGTATGCTTGTTCCAAATCCATCAAAATATCGTGTACCCATGTCCTACAAGTGGACCAACTCCAATCTCCCAAGAAGTGTGACTTTTCCCAAGGAGGGTAAAAGATGGGGTAAGTGGGATCAAGACAAGTCCAATGGCATCCAAATTTTAGATCCAAGTAGGTTAATCAAGTGAAAATGTGGATCTACAGTTTCAAGGCAATCCAATGGTTAGATCTTACTAGATCTGAGTTTTGAGATACTAAGTGGTCCAAAATGGGGATTAACTCCTTTAAAATGTGGAATAAGGCCCACAAGGTAGAAATTGCCAAAGTAACAGTCCAATGGTAGGTTTTAGTACATGTAGATTATGATTCAAGTGAAATCTCAACTACCCATGTACCGGATCTAGGGTGACTCACCTTCCCCAAGAAGTGCGCCCTTGCTTGGAGAGGCTAAGTGCCTTGGGAAGAGGGTCAAATGGAGGCCAATCCTCACCAAACTATAGATCCGGAATGCCGTGGATACTTTAGAGGTGGGTTTTAAATATCTTACCCAAGAAGCCACTAGATCTTAGTAGATCTGAGAAAATGTAACAATGGGGGTTTTGATTAATTAGGGTTTGAAAATATTTTAGACAAGTGGATAGATCATGGAAATAAATTACCTTGAGATCATACCTGAGTGATGAATAGAGATGCCTTGATGTTGAGGAAGATTCCCACAGAGATCAAATGAGAGATTGTTGATTTTACTTGCCGAATTGATGCCCTAGCCCACAAGTGCGCCCTCCTCTACCTGTCAATCCAAGGAAAGCGATTTCAATCAGAGAGGTCAAGTATGGAGGAAATACAAGCGAAATGCAATAGTAACATGAAATAGAAGGTCCTGGGACAGTAATACTCCCTGTTACCAACGAAGAGATCAGGAGAAGAAGTAGGGAGAGTCTTCCCCTACCAATACTTTGTCCTCAAACCAAATCGGCCTCCACCTGTAGATACAAAAAAAAACGTGGTACAAAAGAATATGGCAAGACAAGATCTCCAATAACTCAATGCAAAGGAAGAATCAACGAACGAACACCCAAAAAATTCACAACACTGGAGATAGATGCAATAATAATTTTCTATTCCAATAATCCAGAGTCACAAGTCCCCTTTACAATGAGAGGCTCTCTCCTTTAAATAGGAGGGAGAGAGTCCATAATCTAACCACTGTTTGAATGAGTGGCTAAGATTAAAAGATAAAAAATCCTAATCAATGGTTGAGATGAGCTCAACAATAAAATACATGGATCACTAATAAAATATAACAATAAGTGGACAAAATCGCCCTAGAAGAGGGGATCCCACCAAATCATGATGACAAAATATAACAATAAGCTTATGGTGGGTCCAAGGGGTAATTTTAGACACCCTTGGTCAATCCCCATAGCACAATAATAATAAAATAGTCATCAAAGTACCAAATCGTACCTCTATGGACAAATCGTGGGCCTTAAGAGGCCTCATAAATCATCATAAAATGCCATAAGTGATGGATGTGGGTCCTGATGAAGTTGAAACTATTGGAGAAGGTGTGGAAGACATCCCACTCATCACCACTGATCATCCCATGCCAAAAATTTGCCTCAGTAGCCCAAATTGAATTCCTCTGTAGCCATTTCTTCCAATCCTGAAATGCCTCGGGAAGCGTGAAACTACCCCAAACTGCCTCCTGGAGTGTCTGCGCTGTTAAGGTAAGGGCACCAATGTGTCCAGGAGGGGGGTAATATGGTAAAAACAAGTGGTTGGACCACCCCCTCCAAGCACAACTCCCTAGGTCAACTAGATAAAAATCATCTCTGCTCTGACAGGGTCTTCGATAGACCAAAACTGCACTAGGATAGCCTACTGAGGCTCAATCATCACTGTAACTGCCCGGAACTGAAAACAGACTGTCTCATTGGACTCAAAAGGTCCAAATCTATCGAAGATGTGTACTCATACACCATATGAATCTCTGCATGATCATATAATATATCCAATATACCGGAACAAGTCAAATAATAATAATCTGTAAATGATCAATAAATGCTGAAAACCATAAACCATCATCATAAACTTGTATCTGATGCATAGAACCATCATGTACATGTACATAGACCATATATCATCTATCTGTATCATCACAAGGTCCAACCATCTCATGTCCTGTGATTGACCTTGGTCAAACTAAGTTTGACCAGGTCAACATTGACCAAATATAACTTAGACTATCATCAGAAGCTGTTGCAAAGTGTCAAAGGTTAATGCATGCTCTACAACTTATTCAAATAACAATCATAACACAAAGTAATCATTACTGGAGATCTAAATCCAAATATATAATGTCATTAATTATTATTTAACTCAAACTAGACTTTCAGGACCATACTCACTTCATAGTTGTGATCAATTTGCTAGTGAATGGTGAAGGCTAAAATAAACTGGCTAAGCTAAAGGATGACTTGACTGACTTGACGTTGTGACACTTTGGATATGGGAAAGGGAGTACACACCATAGTATATACTGAATGAGCAACAACACAGGGAATGGCGGTGTCTCACAAATGGATGAGTTGTTTAAAGAGGGTTTATTCACCTTTAACAGATGCACACAATCCATAATACAAATGAGGCCAGCAATTGTTTTGATATAGCATTTAAGTTCCATTGCTTTTTGGGCCTGAAGTTTCCATAGCCTTTGATCTATGTGTGTTTATAAACACATTGCATAGATTTACATTTATTTAGGCTCATTTGCTACAGGTGTTTTTAAGACACTTGTTTACCTGAGCACTTCTAGGTGTGTCATAGACAGCTTGTTTACCTAGGTATTTTTCATTTCACAAAAGATATAACATTTTATTTCTTAGCTATTTTCATTTGGCTTGCCTTTCATTCATGTGTATTGAGAAACACATTGCATGAACGGGCTTTTCATACAAGATATAACATTTGATTTTCCATACTTTGTATTTATGGTAGCACCAAAGGTTTTAGGTTTAGCCAACACAACTTTAGTGACTAGGGGGAATTCACAAGGAAATCCAACTCACCATAGGTAAGTTTTGTCACCAACTCAAAGCTGAGACACAATAAACAGGGAAGCTCATCCAATACAGAGGCTATAGTGGGGAAAAGTCCTCCATGCCACTAGTAAAGTGGTAAGTCAGGGTGATAAACTAAAAGGTAGGTAATGGATGGATGAAAACAATGAATAATGAAGCCAACACTAGCAAGCCAAGGTATGGTGGAATGATCACCTCTATTCTCCCTAAGGAGGGTAAAACCAATGAGTATGAATAGTGAACTTCTAAGTCTGAGTAGGGACAATATTATATATATAATAAGATCAGTCAGGTCCACATATCTATATGATCGTCAGATCATGGCACTAAGTGCTAAGACATGCTATAAGAATAAATATAAAAGCAATATAACCACAACACCATGATATACCTGCTGAGTCATATACCTGAATGCTCATCATTTGAACCATCATCTGTCTTCTAAAACTGCTACTGTAACTCTGGGCACTACTGACTGCTCTGCACCAATGGTATAGTGGCTACATCGGTCATCTCTCTGAGTGTTCTAAGACTCGGTCATGGCATGAGGAATAAAACCGTTGTCCAAATCTGATAGTGATCCAAATAGATGTTCATCTCAGCATCTCAATGTAAGGGAACTGGCTGAATAGTGTACTGGAATAAGAAAAATAGTGTATGGTAGCCCGACTACTATATATGTGATAACAGCTTTAGTGTTGTGATTTTAATACTCATTTCAATATAATGGTACCTAGTTCTCCACTTGACTGGATGTATTGACTAAGTGATGCTAGCTGCCAATAAACATAGACAGTTATGCTTACTTGGTGTAACGGATGTATTGACTAAGTGATGCTAGCTGCCAATAAACATAGACAGTTATGCTTACTTGGTGTAACGGATGTATTGACTAAGTGATGCTAGCTGCCAATAAACATAGACAGTTATGCTTACTTGGTGTAACCGTAGGAAGACACGAAATCATGGATTGAAACTTCAATAAAATGGAAACGCCTTGCAGGCTTTGAACTCCAATTTGTTAATGCATTCATCAAGGAAGGAAGGACCCGTTTCGACCTGTTGCCAAATGAAAGAGATCGTAGAACCAAATCGCATCACAAAATCTGCCTTGAAACCCTAATTTTTTGAACTTGGTTTTCGTTTTTGCATTTATTTTATATATGATGATTATATAATTTTAAAAATAGAGTATGATTTACTAATTTTCTGTTGGGTGCAGATCTGTAAAGCAATTCAACTGAAAGATATCAAAATATGAATTGTGAGAGTAGAATGTTCTGTTCGCCACATCAGTTTGTTGGATTCATTTCACGCATTGCCAGCAAAGGGGGGGATGATACGTATGCTTTTGATGAATACTGCCAGCAAGGCTTGTCAACAATCAAAAGATGAAGTCACCCAGCTTTGAAGCAGATTTCGCGGATGATTTCTGAAAAAACCGTGAGGAATCCCACCAAACAGTTGAAAACCCACTTTCAAAATGGGCTCAAATTTAGGGCACTTGGTTGTTGCAATGATAAGATTGTATGTTTTTATTAAGAGTGGTTTGAAGGAAATGGTAGGACAGGTGAAAAGGAGAGTTTCTGAAATTCATTACACAGCAAGTATCAATCTCCAGATAACATTCATAGTTTCACGGGTATGATTTCATTGAGACTATACCATACAGAAGCAGAAAGGAAGAAAAATGCAGAAGGAAAATAAACATACATGTCATCAGGTAGATAAACAGTATATATTTATGAAGATGGAATTAAGAACAAAACAGTGTTAAGGTCTCAAGTTTGATTTCTGAATGTAAACACAATTCTACATGCAAATCACAGTACAGTGTAAAGCTATTAGATCTACAAATTGTTAACCAATTATGAAAAATATAAACAACCAAACATTCAGTATAGCATTAGTAAATGAGAATGAAAAGCACAGTCTATAATGAATCACTGATCTGGAAGCATGAAACATTACTCTGTATTTATTGTCTGAAGGATTACAAGTCGATTTTCTCCTTTTTCCCAATAGAACTCCCTGCTCCTTTTTTCTTCTCTTTTTTATGTGTCATTACATAAAAGTATTCAAATTCATATCTAAAAAATATGGATTAAAGCCTATCCTTAAATATTACAACTATACCAAATCGATCTCAAGATATTTTTCAATTAAAATGTAAAATCGCTTTTGGATTGAGATCCTAAAAAATAGGAAAACTTTTTTACTTTGACTGCAACTCTCTATTGTAATTCTAGCAAGAGATTAACATTTAATAACCTTAGAACTCACGACTTTTAGATGCCTTTAGAGTTACTACACCTTGGAGGTTTACAAAAATTTGAAAATTTTCACTTTTGATTAAAACTGGCATCTACAGGCGATTCTGTAGCGCCTGGGCAGTTTTTAACACAGGCAGCGCTACAGAAAGTTGTATGAATTCCTGTAGCGATCTTTTGTCTGAAGTGAAATCTGAATTGCTATGTAGGGGTTCCTTGTAACTTTATGATTCAGTAACATTGTCATGAAACAAAACTTTATTTCTCAAAACAACAGTAAGCATTATGGAGCCTGGAAACATCAAAATGTTTAAAACTGTGTCAAAACTTATCAAACCTTATCAAACCTTGGAAACAACTTCAGCTAGGATATTCAACCTATTGCTATCTTAGTTCATATGTTTTTTCTTGGACGAACCTAGCATTCCACCACCTTGTTCTTTGATATAACTTTTTACTGTCCTTTTTCGGTATTCTTGAGAACTTGCAAAGCTTGTTGTGTTTGGAAATAAGCTTTGCCATCTTTTCTTTGGTATCCTGCCTTCCAATATGCATATTTTCATTTTCCTTTTGTAACTCTTTGATCAACCTCCTGGATTCCTTCAATTCCTTTTTAAGCATCTTCTTTGTCTTTTTGGTTTCTTGTGGAATGCTTTGTTCTGTCTCCTGTAGCTGCTCAACAAACTCTATTTTGTCAGGTTCTGATTCTTCAGAGTCAGAGTAAGGCAGATTTAGAACATTTTTAGGTTGAAGTGGACTTAAGGGCAGTATTTGCTCTTCTGTAATTTGTTCTGGGAGATCTGGAAGCATGGGACTATATGTTTCTTCTTGTAATAATTCTTCCTCCACCTTATCCTTTTCAGGTTGTTTCATTTTTCTGAGTCTAGAACTTCTCCTCTTCTTTACAACCTTAGGAGTTGCTTTGGATAGTTTAGATCCTCTCCCTTTCTTTTCCTTTTCTCGAGAAGAATATTCCAAATTTATTACTGTCTTTTTTTAGAAATGGATTGAATATTGCTTTAGCAATAAGTCTTAACTTATTGTTATGCCTTGTGTGGGGTGTTCCGAAGTACACAGGCCTTGCTATCTGTTCTTCTTCCCTTATTTTCACTTTCTTACTTCTAGACTGTTTCTCTGACAAATGGCATTCTTATTCATTTGAATATTCTCTCAGTTACTCTATATCTGAGATTACTAACTTTCTTTTTCCTTTGCACTTTGAAACCTGCTTGACATCTGAATCTAATATCTCTTTTTGCTCAGAATGGAATTGCAATTTTCTTTTGGAGGAACTTCCTTCTATAAGTTTGGATTCCTTTATACCAACCCTGGTTCTTTTAGCGAAAAATTCACTTTCTTGTAAGGCTATAGTATCCCCTTCTGTAACAGTTTGTGATTTTCTAGGAGTCTTTAGATCTAGTGCTAGAAGAAGGGGTTTCTGTTTGTGAAGGCCTTTTTATTTCCACTTCAAAACCATTCTAGAAAAGAAAGTGATTCCAAGTTCTGTTAACCTTATTCAATTCCTCTAATATCAACAGCTTGATGAGGGATTGATGAAATACATTATACATACTCTCAGGGTGATTCTGTACCTCTTTTGACATCTTTGTAAGTCTCTTTAAAAAGAAATAGGGAAAATTCATTTTGGAATCACCATTCAAATGCAAAAGGAACCTCATGTGGTATAGGCAAACTACTGAATAACTATCCTCACTTGTGATATATTTTTGGACCATCCTTAATAAGTCGCTCCATTATCTCTTCAAATAATTTCTAGGAATACCTTTACGCCATTGAGGGTTGCGAAATTCTTCCTTTAAAAACTGATTGGAATCTGCAACAGGAATATTACTGCATTTGAACCATCTCTCAACCTCTTTGGGAAGACTGCATGCCTGTGCAATTGAATCCTCAGTGACTTGAAAAGTTAGGTTTCCCACTATGACCTGCTCTCCTTTGAACTTTTCAGCAAATACTCTAGCCACGGCTTCATGATGGCCATGCAACTTGTCACAATAAGCATACCAGCCCGCTACACTGAATCGGTCTCCAAATTCTAGATAGGCTTCAAGATACATTTCATTTATTGGCTCATGGCACACTACATGGCCACCTTTATGTACAGACATGTTTGCAGATGCTGGAACAAGTGATTACTTGTTACAGAATGATCAGTTCTGGACTCGAGCAAACCGGAGGTTTTCGCTATAGAATATGTTCTATGTTCAAAATCCTCGATGCTACAACATGCACCTGGGAATGAATTAGACATGAGATATACACTGCATGGATACTATTTTAAAATCAAATGAAAATCATGTCTTTAGCTCAGATTAAGTACAATGATTATTAGATACCTCACATAGTGTCAAAGAAGTGACAGGAGCATAATTGATTACCATGCGGACTTTTATCAACCAATTAAGATTCATACCCAATCATATCACTTGTTTGAAATCGTGATTACCTGACCTTCGGCTTCGGATTAACATGATTTGACAACAAAGGCATTTTTTCATGTAAGGCCAACCGACACATTTCAATTTTGTAGCGCGCCATAACGATGTGGCATAAGTTCGCCTTGCAGAATCATTAATGATTCAGTAGCGCACCTTTACAGAAAAGTTTCCCAATTCACTACAGAATCTCAACATAGAAAATTAGTAACCTAGGCTAAATGAAAAAGTTATAAGACCATATGAAGATCCATATCACGTGAAATATTACTAAATAGACTGTGCAATCTTCAATTCTACATCTACTAACAACGAACTAGAATGTAGAAAGTTGCAGAAAAACACAAATAGCAAACAACAAGCAGAGTAAGCCAGGCAGGTTGTGGAAATCAAGAAACTTTGGAAAGGCTATCAAAAGAAGTTGCAAATTTTGGGAAGGTCAAAATCTTGATAGCAGGATTTAGCACTAACAGTATCAGCACTAACAGTATCAGCAGCTTCATTCTCTCTTAGGGACTTCACTCAATGTTCTTATTGAGTTAGGTTGCCAAATAGAGCAGCCATTGGTTGCTGGATTGTTCCTCCTGCCAAAAGGGAATTAGCGGCCAAAGAAGTTATATGTGGTTAAGGCCCGATGTACTATGAATGGAAAATGACTTTTCATCCATAATCAAAATGAATTCTAGGTATGTGAACGTGAACTAATATGTTTCCATTTTAAGTTTTTTTCTCGTCAATATAGTGTCATGTGACAAATGCTTTCGATGATAGGCAGGGATAATAATTAAAATATTAAGCTGGTAAGAAACAACTTTGCAACTGCATGTCAAACAACATTCACTTTTCATCTATAACAATAATGAATTTCATGTCTAAAATAGGGGAATAGGCATACATTCAAGAATGCTAAGCTCAACAAGTTTAGTTGAAAAGTTATGTTGAGTTATATTGACAAATATGGAATAGTCGGATCGTGATTTTCAAAATCCAAGCCTAATTAGAGGTCCTGTAGACTTCCAACAAGGATTTCCTTTCTGCCAGGATAATATCAGAGGCAAAACGGATGCTGGTAAGGGTAAGTGCTTAAAATCCAAGACTTGTAAGGTTCCATGTTGTGTGCACATATGGAATATCAATCATTTTCAGCAACAACGAGCATAAGCATATGTATCCAATAAAGAAATGAATGTTTTACAGCACATTCAAGATAGAATAATTTTATTTCTTGCTAATTGCTAATTATGGATCACTAGTGTAATTGGCAATTGATTGAAATGGAGATCAGATTCTTTACTGTTGAATTTCAAGCTTGGCTGGTTTATTTTTTTACCCTATGTTATCCACAAATCATTGCCTGAGTGAAGGGAAGATGTCCAAACTTGAATGATGAACAACGTTCGTAGCTAGCCCATATTGAGACAGAACTGGTGGCGTCTTCTTACACGGACAGGTACATGGGAAGGAAAATACTTTAAAGAGGAGTGTGATTCCATGTACCAATCAATTCTAATTCAATTTCTTTTGCCTTGAATTACCTACTAGTTTTTCCTACCTTCACAAACCCCCCTATCCACGTGACCATACGTACTTCCATTCCATTGATGATGAGAAGGAGAGGACAATCCCTCTCCACATGAGAAAATGTAGACTCCAATCATGGGTCCGGCAATGTCATGCCTAAATCCATATTGTTGAAGCAAAATTTCCAGCATGTAAAATATAGCCTGAAAACCCACAGAAAGATTGTTGTCTACAGGACTTCAAGTTTGTATATGTATTATGGCTAAGATATCATCATGAAACAGTATGCATGTTGGAAGCCTTTCACATTCCTTTTAGGTCAAAGTTAAGTTTTATCAATGTTGCACGACTCTGCTGGCATATGACTCGTAGACTCGGGAAAAACTCAAGAAAGATTCGGTACAGACTCAGCAAGACTCCGCAAATAGGAAAAAAATAAAAATATTGTACATTTTATTAATTATAACAAAAAAAAATAAAAAAAAACTATAATTTAATAATTTATAATAAAAAAAAAGTAAATATTGCATTCTAAATTTACTATATTAAAAATTTATTTATAATCAAAAAGAAAAATTTGCATTTTATAGTTACTATATTAAAAATTTAAAAACAGTTACAAATTGCAATTATAACCAAATTTTTTTTACAAAATGCTATAGTTTAAAACCTTAAACTTTAAAATTAAAATTTTAACAATTTATAAAAAAAAATTAAAAAAATGCTATAGTTTAAAACCTTAAACTTTAAATTTTATTAATTTATAATAATTTTATTTTTTAAAAAGCATTAAAATTTTTAATACATTATGCATTAAAATTAAAAAAAATGCATTAATAATTTTTTTAAAAATGCATTAAAAATTAAAATCTAATCTAGTAAATGGCCAACGCTAACGGTATCCTGCTTTCCTAGGGCCACAACCTTCACCTCCATCTAGGTTTAGCAGATCCCTCAACTCTGCTCGGCTGCAGAACTCCAGCTCCGGCACTGTAGGCGACCACTGATCGGTGACCATGACTCGCAGATGCATAGAGAAAACGACGACAACCATGACCTTGGACCAGGAGAAAACTTCACCACGACCACGACCACGACTGTGTGCTTGATGGATGAACGAGAGGGATGGATCCTCCCCGCAAGCTCAATTCCCTCCAAAATATCTGTTTGCGGGCTCCAATGCTCAACCAACTAGCATAATGACTTCGTGTCCAGCAAATTTTCGTGGGTTTTTTTCTTTCCTGTCGTGGCGAGTCCGACCGAGTATGGCCCGAGTTTTACCCGAGTGCGTCATTTTTGTGAGTGGAGGGGAGTTTCAACTGTTTGCCGAGTTTGTGGGCGAGTACGAAGCAGTTACTTGGGGCTAGGGTTGACTCGTTGAGACTCGCGAGTACCCGTGAGTCTCGGCCAAGTCATGCTTCACTGAGTTTTATTACTTCCAACATTTGAGCAGCTTGTAGACTTGTAGCAATGGCCTTCAAGGAGACAACAATTCACTTTGTTTTGAAATTGAATTCCAACATTGGGAGCAATGCTACCTTAGATTACAACAAGTTGTTGGCGGAGATTGAAGACTTTGTGAGTATAGCAAAGACACATATGCTCCTTAACCCTTCAGGTCTGATGAAATTGCATTTCCAGTGGCTTTTCAATGGGTAATAAAGGGCATGCCTAAGTATTTATGGATCTATTTGATTGATAGTTTAAAGGCATTTTGATGTATATTTTGATTTCACACTTGACCTATTTAATTTTAAAAAAAAAATCTTGGAAAAATGAATGGTTCTCAATTTAGCATTTTAAAATATTCCAATCTCATTTATTTATGTTGACAAAACATGCATATCATTAGTTTTGCCTTCTTATCTCAAGTGTTTGCACATTTTTTGTAGGATTTGATACAAAATGGGCAGGCACAACATATGGAAGACTATCACGGGCTTAGAGTTGCAAGATCCCAAAGACATGACCATTTTTTCTAGTAAAGAACTTGTTTGGTCTTAAATACATCGAAGGAATGGCACCATTGATCAGGGGGGAAATGAATCCTGATGCCCCATTTAATTTCAACCATAGCCAAAACAAATCCCCGGGAAAGAGGGATAGTGCAGCCTTGCATTATGAAGTGTAAGTATTTCAAAATTTAACTGTTTGGATGTTAGTAATCATTGTACATTTATCACTTGTCATATGCATTAACATTTCAAAATAGTTTATGCAAATATGCTTGTTCATAAGGCCCAAATGATAAAAGAGGAGAGCAACCATCTCAACGAAGGGCCAATTCATTTGTGAAGAAAAGGTGTTGTCAATGCCATTTTATAGTTAAGGTCATGGTTAATAATCCCAAGGTAGCAATATTAACTTATAACATGTATGAGCATGAAGACGCGCAAGGATGGCCTTGTCATGGAAGGCATGACACTTTGGGTGAGCCTAGATCCATACATAAGCCAAGGCTTTCAAGGGACATAGTTTCTTTTGTAGAAAGATTTTTTTTTTATGTGCCAATCGATTCGATATGCAAAATGCACATTAAGAAACATGTTGGCATGGCTGCGGTAAATCGGAATAGGGATTTCTTCTTGTATAGGAGAGATGTTGTAAACATATACAATCATTCAAGAGCAAGGGAAAGTATCAGCTGCACCCAAAAAATGAGATGAGCGTGAATCTTTGGTACCAAAAACATAAAGATGATATTTTTTTCTATCAAAAGCCCAATGGTTGAAATGCCCCATTTATAATCGGAACAAAGTGGATGCTAGAGAAAATGGTTAAGTTATATCATAATAGCTTAATAGCAATGGATTCAACATTCAGTACAAATAAATACAGGGAAAGTGTGATGTCAATGATTGATTTAGCATGATCATTTCAGTTGTAGCCATTCAATGATATTGATGACTTAAATTTAACTGCAATATGTTCTATGAATATGGCAATATCAATTGTACACACTTATCTCATTTGATCAACAACAAAGTGGTGTTCTAGTGGCATGGGTTGTGGCATCTCAGAATACATCACAAGATATTGCATTATGGTTGGATTGGCCCATGTAGAGGTGTTACCAAGCTCGTCCAGATTAGAAAGTCAATTCCTTCATGGTTGATGATGCATTGGTCGAAATATCAGCTTTGAGGTAATTTCAATATTGTTATTTTGTAATATAACTTGTATTTATTCTATGAATGTCACATTTAAACCCATTACATATAGAAAGAGGATCACACGTTCCAAAGTTATCTTATGTGTTTAGCACGTACGAAGGGCATGGTCAAAAAATGTGAACCAAATGACCACCAATCCATAAAGAGCAAATGAAATGGCCATATAATGAAATATTGTTCCAATGATGATGCCACTAATGCAATTGATGGATTTTTCAACAAATATGAAAATGAGGAAAAGTCCTTGGACTATTTCCACAAGAATTGGGTTTCTGTGATAAAATTTGTAAGTGTGCATACTCTTGCTTGTATTTTTTATTTTTTGTATTTCATAAAGATGGGATATATGCACTAACTTAGTTTTTTACTTGTAGGGATGTGGGTAAAAGGTTGCTAATATTTTCCACACGCAAATCAAGAGACAAATAATGCAATCGAGTCATACCACTACTACTTGAAGACAAATTTTCTTTTTGATAGAAGGAAGAAGTGTTCCCATAGAATGGATTGGTTGTTGTATGTACACTTAAAATGTTGAACCATTTTATCGATTCAAAGAAATTTTGAAAAAAGAAGGATATTTGAACAACTATAGGAAAGAAAAGCAACTTGAATCATCAACTGAAAGAGCTAAAATGATTCCAGATAGTAATTGTTTCCCTCATGAGAGCATATCTCGTGCTTATTGGGTGAGGAGTCAAACCACTCCTGACAAGCGGTACCGCGGTACCTTGTCACCTGGTATCGTCCAAATTTTATGGCATGTAATTTCCCATGGCCCGTTCATGGAAACATTTGCAAGCACACTATAAATGTTGATTGGTTGTATTTCTCCTCAAAGGATTCAAATATGTTATTGGATAATGATGCAACACCTTCTTCATTCAATGCTTCTCATGAGATAAGTATAGATGAACCAAGCCATGATGTAGATGCTAAAAATACTATTATGGCTACTGACATCCAATTAGCTAGAGAGGAGTTGTTTGATTACCTTGAGTTGATTCAAAACAGTCCTCATGTCACTTTGAGCAAAATTGAACAAATGATTGGTCTTGTTAAAAAAATGTTGGATGAGGCCAACAATATTCAAATTTTGGATTATGACTTCACACTTGGATTGGGTGCATATGAGTCATCTTTGAAGAGGAAGAAGAGTTTGATTAGTCCTAAAAAGAAAAAGAAAAAAAGAAAACAAAATAACGGCTTGGATATTGATCTGAATGTTCATCCATTCGAATATGAACCATATCGGTTTCAATATCTCAATATAAGCAGGGGCGTCCTCAATCCAACAATGCATCTTCCATTGCCCTAGGTGAGTTTCATAGAATAAGACGGTGCATGTGCTTAGAATAGAGTATTTGAATGACCTCTTTTTTAACTTGTGTTGTTTGAATGTTTTCATAGGTACAACAATCCACTTCTATGAATCATTCAATCAACAGACTTGGACGGATGCAAAATCATTCTAGTTCCCCTATCTTTTCAAGTACCCTTGATAAAACTCCTTGATATAATCCCTATTTAAGTTTCCCTAGTTTCCATATTAATTTTCTTTCTATTACCTTATTGGATGTTGATCACGTGTTGTTGTTGTGTTGACTATGAATATGGCAGTTGATTGCGGGACAAGGGGAGAAGCATTGTCTTCTACTATTCATGGGAAGGGAACACCATAACAATGTTCCAAGAGATGAAAAAGGTAATGGCTCAAAACATAAGTATGAATAGCAACAACTGTTTATTTCTATAAACTTGAATTTATTCTAGAAATGCAGGGTGATCGTATGTTCATTTGTGTTAGATTGTATAATTGACGATTCAATAATGTGTTAGATTTGTCATTATTTCTTTGTATGCTGACTGAAAGTATTCTTATTGCAGATGGTCCACTCTCTCATTCGAATATACATATTTTAGCTACAATATCCATAAAGCAGGAATCCATATTTCTTAGAAGGTTTGGCTTAAGGGTTTGAGGGGAAAGTTTCTAGCAACTACACCAACATAGTTGTTACATTGAGCACAATACAATCTGTACATATTTGAAGGCCTCGACATGCCATTGATATATACAAGAATACCACTAGTGTAATTAGATTTAGAAATTAGACCAAAATTGGCCATTGCCTGAAATCTTACCACGGTTACCCTCTCCTATAGTGAAGCAACCAACTAGGATAGCCTTCTGATACATGCATTATTTTTTAAAGGGTTTCTCTAGTTATGCACAGTTTCAAAGGCCTGCATGCAAACATTAGAGAAGCCAGTCATGGCCTAAAATACATTTGGAAGCCCTGTCTTCAAATTGTTCAAGGTCATTGCCCTATTGACTGCAATGGACTATAAATGATTGGACTTGTCTTCTTCAACTCTCCTTCCCTATTGACTGCAATGGACTATAAATGATTGGACTTGTCTTCTTCAACTCTCCTTCCCAAAATATTTCTTGAGCAAGATGGAGGAACTTTGAAGAAAACACCAATATACTCACCTATTGGTTTTGACAATATAAAATTTCCAGTTCATTATTTCTAATTTCTGATAGGGAATGGTGAATTTACATTTGTGATTATTGGCTATGTCTTCATTCCTCCATAAAAGTACTCACATGAGTGCAACAATCCATCAAATATGACCTAAGGCTGAGTCAAACATCCTCTAAGGATCTGGACACCGCATAATTTATGGCACAGGTACTTTTGAACACGCATAATACTTCCCTTCAAGGTTGATACTACCGTATGATGGTGGTTGTTCATTGTTGTTTTGGGGTGAAATCATGTACATGTGACTGATTTTATGGCTACAACTTCAGGAGATTGCATCAAACTATGCCCAGAATTGGAATCGATGCATGCTGCTGTCGTTTTTTTACCTAGGCTTCCCATAAATGATCACAACATTGCCCATATTTGAAAAATGAAGCCTTTCACTAATGTAGGGATGCACGGCCACGCCTATAATTAAATATTTAGGGATGTCTAATGATGTTTCTATGGACATAACTGCCCAAAATTGGAAGTGATAAGGTTTTTAACGCTAGTTTTGTTCATATGTATGCCCATAACTTCCTTAAAGCTGCCCAGAAGGTTGTTGTTTATGCCCAGATTTGGAAAATGGTCCATTTCACCACCGTTCAAGTGCTCAAAATCAGTTCAGATTTCAAAGTGGCCAAACCTTGCCAGCACTCTGTTCCTTAGCTTCAAGAAGGCTCAAACATGTTGATCGAGCTTACCTAGTGCCTCATTTCACTTTACTTTATCATCTTCCAACCTCCAACAGCTGCAAAATATCCCATGGATCATCAGCAACATCTTTTACGCACATCTTAGCAACTTCATGGTGTCCTATTTAGAATCATAGATGACTTTTTTATTTTCAATTAAACTTGGATGGTTATCTCTGACAAAGCAGTTGGTTTACCCAGCATTCCTCCTACCAAGGTTGTTAGATCTTCACATTTTAGATATGAGATGTGCAACCTGTGAGGATTGGAAAGAACAATACTGCATTGATCCTTATTTTTTTCCAACCATGGAATTCACTAGAAAGAGCATGATTTCCTATACAAGTCGAATTAGCTTTGTATTCTAGGTGGCTCAATGTTATATTTATATTGGTTTAGCTCAGATATCTTAGTATATTTGATATTTCCAAATTTTCCACCATTAATTAAATTTAGTTCATTGTTGTTGTAGGTTTAGAAAGTTCTAGTTCAATTACTATTTTTGTTTAGCTTTCAGTTCAATTTAGTTCAGAACGCATGCATGATGTATTCATGCAGAAGGGCGCCGATCCCTTGGTTGATCAATTAAAGCTAAAAGAGTCTAGTGCTCCAAGGTTGATGATGATAAATGGAAATGGAAATGGAAATGGAAATTACAATTTATTTTACAATTTGAACAATTCCATGGAGTTGCGATTGGAAACTATATAACTTCTCATGATGAATATGATTAATTACCAGGCTAAATTTCAAGTTTCATATGTTGCAAGGAAGTGCTAGGATGCTTGTTAAAGCTACTTTCCAAGATGCAAATTCTTTAATCAGCAAATTTTCAATTCGTCGCCCTACAACATCTATAAGAGGTGGCAGTATTACTACGCCCTCAAACTAACATTCAGTGATACCAAATTCATAGCATAATGGATGATTTATTGTGGGTGGAGGATAAGCAACTTCATTTTTTTTTTTGAACAAATCTTTATAAGAATTCTTGTTGTATACTGTAATCTGGTACTCTCAAAAGATGGCTACTTTTCATTCGACAAACACTATCATTCAGCTACTGTCAGAGTGAGATATCCACTAATCTCCATCCTTTCACTGACCACAGTTTGTAACATTTCTTTTTCCAAGAAGAAACAAATGTGAATTATTTCAGTTGTAGGCATGGCTACCTATTCAGAATGCTGATGGGTAATTTTTGGTTTACAAGTAGAATATAAATGCCAGAGTGCTTCATGTGACCATGATTACCATTGTTCAATTCAGAAAATATACTGGAACTTTATACATGCAATTTGCAAGTCTATTTTTAGGATTTACAGCATTTGTATGATTTACTTCATACATGCAATGTTGAGCAAGTCCATTTTTGCTGAGAACTGATGGTTTGGTTGGATTCTTGCAATTCATTTATGTCTTTTGTTTAGATTTTACAATCCTTTCAAGTTTATGACATCTAGATACAAATTCTATTTATATTTGCTGATGATAATTTGGTTGGATTACTGCAATTCATGTATTTTTTTCCATATTACAAGTACATTTAACAATCCTTTCAAGTTCTCAAGGTACGGTTGCAATTCATGTCTTTGTTTTCCAATATTACAGTACATTCTTTATTGTACATTTGCAATTCAAGGTATAACTAATTGTAATAATCAGCAATGCCTTTTCTTTCTAATTCAAATTAGGAAATGAGAAGAGTCTTCTCAACAAGGGTGAGTGGTAGACATCGAGCTTTAGACATGGAGTTTGGATGGGGCAACAGGAACAAGTGCTTTGTATGCTTTCATTTAGATGAATTTGAAGGATGATTGTTTCTAGGGTTTGATTGTAGGTTTAAGGGTCATACATCTCGGTCTAGCTCGGACACCTTTTTGGACTAATTTATGGTGCATTTTTAGCCTGGTATATGAGGTTTTGATAGCAGATTTGAAGGTCTGTTTGCTGGTCTAGAAGAGACATGTTTACAGCCCTAGTAAACCATTGTTTGCAGAACTAAAACGAGATCCATTTTAGCCTAATATACATACATTTGTGAGAATTCCTTGCAAGTTTAGAAGGTGTTTTCTGGTACAATTTCGGCCCAGCTTGGAAGTTTTCATTGCAATTTTAAGGACCTTTTGAAGTGTCAAAAGGATCAGACTTTGATGCATCCATTGAGGCAGTAATTGACAGAGCTTAAGAGACATTGTTTGGCAAAATCAAAAGGAAGAATTGGGAAAGTTACAAGGGCAGATTTTGGCAGGTTGAGAAGACTAAGTTTGACAGACCTTTGAAGCAAAGCAGAACAGGCCCCATCTTGATAAAATTTGGACAGAGTTTGGAGAAGTCTAGAGTTAGAGTTTTGAAGTAGCTTTGAGACTATTTGGAGCAGCCACAACAGGGTTGATATTGGACAGTCAAATGTAAAATATTATGAAGCAATTTGGTTATGCAGGATATTGAGTGTTTTGAAGCTACAAAGACATGGTTGTAATAATGTAATTATGATATAATAAGACATGAGCTGTATGGGAAATTCAAAACATGGCTTCTCTTTGTTTTGCATATGTATTCACCACATGTGATTGATATAAATGAAATATGTCATTGATTCTTTGGGCATTTCTGAAAACAATATTATTACCCATTTGCATGAAGATGGTCTCCAATGATTTTATACTATAGAGGGAATGTTGCAAATGGTGGTAAGGTTCTCCATGGAAACATTTGATTGTTTTAATCTCTGTTAGGATATTCCTATACTCCATCCTAGTCCCACCAGTATTTTGATCATTTACATTTTTAGTCATGCATGCACTTTTAGGGTTTGCATGCATCATTTAGGGTTTGCATGCATTCCAGTCATCAGTCCAACACCTAGCCCTCAGTTAGCCAGCCCCCGAGAGCTTCTCTCAGATCAGTTTTGGCCCTCCTAGAGCTTAGTGCTCCCTTCCTCCTTGATTTAAGGAAGCCACTCGTCCTTCCTCACCTACCAGTCCAGTTTACTTCAGTTATCCACCAGTCTTTCCTTGATTTGAGGCCAGACTGACTCTTCACTGCTGTTATCACTCCGATTGACCTCCGATGAGACATGACTACCTGTTCTGACTCCAGTTAGCTCCTCATGCGCCTTCCACTGAGCCTCCTTCATTCAGTTAGTGTCTCCATGTGCCAGTTACATTTAGTTACACCTACCACACTCAGTTAGACTCAGTTTGACTGACGGTTGACAGTTACTTGTGCATTGATGACTCCACCGATGATGAGATAGACTACTAGTTGTGCTCCGATGACACTCCAGTGATCCTTTGATCACTCCATGAAGGCTAATTGGAATTGCCACCTTAGGCATTCGAATCCTCATGCATTGTACTATTTATTTGTCCATATTGTGATTAATTAACTAGTGTGTGTGAAGTATTATTGCTTCTATCCGAGTTCTACTATACCATATTATTATGTTGCTCATTATACTGTATTGACCACTCTTCTTCTATTTTCTTGCTTAATCATAATTATTCTCTTGTGAGGTATACATCATCTCTTAGATCTTCTATGAGGATTTTCACAATCTCATGTGCCCTTTGGGATGGATGGTTCAAATTTCAGACCTACGAAAACACTAATCCTTCAACCCAAGTTACCGACTAAATCTAATTGATGATGATTTACTTTTAGGCTTGCAAATCTACTTGATGAATGGAAATATGAATTTTTTGCCTCATTTTTTTAATAATTTAATCAAATTAAAAATATTACATCGTAGAATTGTACCATATTCTACCTTTCATAACATTTTGAGAATTCATTGCCTGCCACATTGAGCAACTTAAGTATGGTAATGTATTCACCACTTATCCCATATTTAGAGAATTCTTCGATCTTCATAAATTTCCTTCTTCTAAATCATATTTTAGATGGTGTGTATCATGTTATTAATGGCATGATGTCTGGTAACTTTGGAGAAGGACATATGCCTGTAACAACTCAATAATCTGATATCCTTTGCTATATAAAAACCATGGAACAACTTGTATACTAATACATGAAAATGAAATATGGTCCATGTTGAATGTTATGATAGCTTGTAAATATTGAGTATATATAATTCAAGCAGTGGGAAATCTACAAACAAACACACTTTTCTCTCATGGTTGATTGGTGTTGTGTTGTGAATAGCAATGTATAGTACATATATAGAAAGAAAAATCCTTATACTAATGGATGGTTGGGATACCAGCAAGGAAATACTTTGTAAGTGATGGCACAAGGGACTGCTATTATCAAAATTTGAAGCTCATGTTAATCGTAGGCTTCTCCAAACTTGTAGAAATATTTGTATTCCATCTGGCAGGTCACTGATACACTGTCAAATATAAACATGTGTTGAACAGAGTGCTACCGGGAAAACTAGCAGGGCTAGTGCCAAGTAAGCACACGCACGGACTTGTGACTCAATGTCACCTCTATCACAAATCATTAACTTCTTCGGAGTGTCTTGACCTCCAAGGGGAGAGCCCTTATCAGTGTGCCTGTCAATAATTATAATAGATACCTTCAACAATCTCATGCAAAGATCAGTTCCTTTATGGAGTCAAACTAAGAATGAGGAAGACATATCTGAACATAATTATGATTAGGCAATGGTTTGGAATAGGGATTGTAGCAGGGATTATGAGAATGCCTATGAGTAAATGTTCTTATCAGTATATTCCAGTATAGATTCAAGTAATAAATAATGTCCAAGTATATCTAATTTGGCCAAGTTTTGTTAGTCACCATGAATAATAGTGATCAATTCCAACAGTGCATTCGGACAATAGTCATCCAAGATTTATTACCAACATCAAATACTTCAAAGTGGATTCCAACCAACAAATGATGATGGAGTAGTTGTCAAGTACTTGAATATTATACTTTGCAAAGCAATGAATATCAACTTGTTAAAGATCTAGCAAAGCAAATCAGACTTTAATGACAATCCAAAGCAAAACAGTCCTATAGCATGTAGTTTGACTATTGCACAATATTAATGCAGGCCTGTTGTAGCAACCTTTTTAAACAATGTGTAACCAATCAAGTGAATACAGTGATCAAACTAATAATAAGCAAGGTGTATTAATCATATACTTGTCAATTATTAATATTGCCAAACAATAATTACACCAAGCTAATCAATATGTGATATCCATCCTATTTAATGGCAATCCTGTAACTCTTAGTAGCACTGTAATAATGACAAATTTAGCACCCTTCATCAAATACTAAGACAGTCCTATAGCTCCCAATTTGTCCTTGGATCAATAGCAAATCAAACTGTCATAGCAGCTTTCCTTTAACAATTGCTTAGGTTTTCATATGCTAACCTTTTTTATGTTTTTCTGTTGTCTTATATTTGTGACGGGTTTTAGGGTAGCAGTATATGTTACAGGAAGCCTTAATGGAAAACCTGGAAGGTGGTGTGAAAGGTTGGAAAAGGGAAAGAAAAGGCAGAAAAGAGAGGGTCGTTGCCCTCTTTAGGGCTAGAATTGGCACAAAATGATTTAATATTTTTCATTTTTTGAACTTTTAGGTTTTTAGGGCTTCCACAAATTTTTCCCTAGGGTTTTTAGGGGTAAATAGGTAGGCCAAATTTGTAGGAGAGGGCCGAAATTTTAGGGAGACCAAAATTTGAAAATTTTATTTTATTTTTATTTTGGGGGAATTTTTTTAGGGTTTTAGACATAAAATTGAAGACCTAAAGGCTAAAAACCAACCTAATTCTACCATGAAATGCAAATGCAAGAATTTGATAAAAAAATTTGATAAAACAAGTGTTTTAATGGATGAAACCCTAAACCCTAGGCCTAGAGGAGAGGTGACCAACCTCCCTCTTGGACTGATTTTCTCCTTGACTCTAAACTAGGGCTTCCTACAATAACCTCAAGGGTTCGTTGTGGGAGCCTAATCTAAGGAAAACTTGGAGATCTAAGGCCAGACTAGGGAAAACCTCCTCTAGGGATCGTTTTCCACCATGAAAAATGGATAGAAGGCATAAAAATAAGCCAAAATCAGAAAAAATGCAGCTCTATGGCCACCATTCATCATCAAATAAGCAACATTTACCTACCTTCACCAAGAAAGACAAAACATGACTTACTCGAGCTTCCTGTTATTCCAACAATTCTTAGCATCCACCATGCATGAGTAAAACATTATAAAATCATCCAAATTCATCCACAAGCCAAAGAAGATAATCATCCAAGAGGTGCACATCACTTCCAAAAAGCCCTAATTAGGGTAAAAGAGCAACATAATTATTTTTTATCCCATGTGTTATGATTTACAAATGAAGTGAGGAGGCTTATTTATAGTCTTCTCAACTCACTTTTACAAAATAACCAAGCCGACAAGACAAATATAATTTCAATGAATATAACATGAAATAATATAAAATAATCTAAAAGGTCCACCTGTGGTATTTCCCCCCAAGGTGACCAAAAACTGATAAAAATAACTAAAACTGAACAAATGGCTTCACTCGGAAAGGTGGAGTGAGCAGGGGGGATTTTCATGCCCCATCTAACCCCAACAGTGCTAAAAAAACCTAAACATCCCCCCTTTACAAGCATGTAGTCCTGGTGGCTAAGGATGACATCATCACTTAGAAGGCACCAAGGAGAGAGAGCGCTCTGCTGAAAAGGGGCCAAGATTGGTGCATAGGATGAATGGAAGAGGAGGCAAGTGCCTCTGAGCTGGAACAATATCACTTGTGTGGAAATCAAGTAGGGGGTCATGTGACCCAGTGACCTGCCCCTAGGAGCCCCGGACATTAACCTCAGAGCTACAAGCCCCAGAATGAGGCAGTCAACAATGACACTAAGCCATAGTACTCCAAGAAGGAGAATCAAGGGGTCTAGCCATAACCAACCCTAAAAAATACACATAATACCCCCGCCATGGCCCTAAAGAAGTAAAACAACGACCCCTCTCTCTGGATAGATATCTAAAAGCGAGCAGGTACTGGTACTGCGTAACACAGAGAAAATTCAGGAAACCTAGTATGTGTATAATAAAGGTTGATGAGGGGGATCAAAATGATGATGCATGTTAGCTTTGTGGTGACAATAGGGATCTAATTTGCTATGATAACTTCCTCTATACTTTCCATGATATCCCTTGTTTTAAAGGCACACTTATTTCAAATTCATTGGTTGGCAGTTAGGTTTTCTGTACATTGTAGAGCGTTGTTTTCCTTGTCACACTAACGAAAGGGATAAATGAGTAGTATCTTTGATATATACAATATATAAAATAATGGATAACAAAAAATAATGTGCTTGTTTTTGCTATCTTTTTACTTGAATAATTAATGAAAATATTACATTGGGTTTAATTATTTGAATCTTGGTTATCTTTGGCCCAATTCTAGAGAAAATAGTGCTAAGTTAAAAGGAGATTGTTAACTCAATTTGGTAGGCAGTTATAAATATAAATTTGGAGCTTTTATTAGAAGATCAAATGTTTACATCATGGAAAGGAGTTACAAAATGAGGCATTATATTATGGAATCAGCTAAGGGGTTTGAAATGTTGTTGTGACAGTATCACAAATACATATGTCTCATTTTTGTTCTTATAATGGTAATAATACTGTATTCACCACATGTTTTTAGATTTTAGCAAGAATACTGTTGTAGAATTCCTATTTGAAAAATCTGTCGCCACATAACAGCTAAGCAGTGCACACCACCGAGACTTATGTTCTATGGTCAAGAATATTATCCAACAAGAGTTGTGCTAAAGGCCTAATGAAGGGAAATAAATCTATCTTGTTGAAGGTAGATAATGCATAGGTTTGATCCTTTAAGGTTACCATTTCATGTTTAACACATCTTTCTTAATTAAAACTTGAATTTGTACTACAAGATTCTCTTTTTTGGTCACTAGGAATACTGTCCCTATCCTAAAAAGTATGTACCATCTCCTCTAGGGGGAATATTTGAATTGAGATAGGGAACTATTGAATGGGACCGACGTTCGATTCTTGGAGAACACTCGACATGGAAGCAAATGTCTCTGCAAAGAGTTAATGTACAATGTAGTCGTCTTTAGGCATAGGGGTTATGTGACCCATAACTAATGCATTGTGATTTCCCTTTTCCACACTAGTAGGCAAAAATTAATGACCATTACAAATATCTCATAAGAGACCCCACTCTTTTGTCTAGTGGCATTCATGGTGATCATATTTGATAGTCGATGATATCCTGACAATGACTTCACACACTCCACGACAATGCAAAAGGCACATAATGGTTCTTCTTAGTGCTTTGCACCCACCTTACCAATGGAAATAATAGAATAATATGATTTATGCCAAAACAACACAAGTCACATACATCACCTCTAGATAGATTTTCCTATTACCAATACCTCCCACCAATAGACTTAAATAACCATAGACCATGAATTATCCATGGATTAGACCATCCCCTAAGAACCGGGCCTGCTAAATATACCCTACATTATATTGGCATGTATATCACTCAACATATTTATTAAGAAAAGAAACTACTCAAAAATATATACAAATAACATTTTAACATAATTACATTAATGGGACCCCATTTACTATAATCAAAATATCATAATATCAGGTACACAAAGATCACAAACTATTTATCATTGATTATTCCAACTTATACAACCAAAATGTCATATTTTCAAGTGAAACTATTAAATGTATGGGTTTCAATGAAGCCTCCATGCCATGAGAAACATAGTTAATGTATGGGTTTCAATGTTGACATGATAAAACATAGTAAATGTATGGGTTTCAATTAAACATACATGACATTAGAAACACCACAAGGATCATAAAAAAAAAAACATTTACAGAATGGATATCTATATTGATTTCCACCAATAAGTTTTGTTGGAGGTGACATTGATAATAAGTCATCTTCGGCACCTACACCTAGTTTTGAAAATACTCCAAACACAAGATCAATGGACATCTTCTAAATCTCTACATGATAATTTATGTTAAAGGACTGAAATTGAGCAGTGTTGATTCTTGCTTCTTTGTGAAGAGGCTTGAGATTTTATTTCCGGACTTGATAGATTCCTTTCATCTGGTTATATATGAATTCTGAATTGGTGTAATTGCAATATCGTTGGCATCGTATTTTTTGCATCGTTTAAGCCTTCAACAAGGGCAATATAATATACCTTGTTATTTGTGGTTCTACCATAAACATATCTCTTTCTTTGGAGAACATGATTCAATGCATTGTTGTAAAGAACATATCTAATCCTTGCTTGACTAGGGTTCGGACAACAAGACACTTCTATGCATAATGTCCACTTATGCACAATTTTATATTTCTTGATTGTTTATGCTTCCAAAGAGCTAGTAAAATTGAAAACAACAAATTTTGATAAGAAAAAAGTAACATTAAAAAAAATTCAAATGAGGGCACTAAAGCATCCATTTCATCATCTCATGAAGACTTGTTTGGTAAGCCATTATCCTTCACAAAATTCTATATTTGACTATGCATTTTTTGATGATTTTGAGAGAGTTGATCTTGAATAGAAATACATGAAAGATGATGAATTTTCAGATGTGCTTATATCTTCATGAGAGGGAGAAGAGGGTAGCCAAAGCATCTAAACCACTGGAACTTTCATGGAGATCCCATCTATGATACCAATGATGAGGGTTCTGGGCTCAAATTGCAGATTTTTTTGCCTCTTCGGAAGCCAAACATATTGGAGGTATGTGCAGAAAATATTTGAGACTAATTTGCAGCCATATTTTCTTGAGATGGAGAACTTCATTGCAGCATATTCATGGTGTTTTCTAGCTATTGATGTCTTTATCTCCTACTCAATTCATATATGAAAAATCAGTGAAAGATTGTTATTAAGGCTGCAATACATTTTGGACAACAACATGTTCAATCTTTGATATATTGTTTGGATTTTAAACCTCATAAGAGAGAGTAATAAGTCCTTTATAGGTCATGTGATTATAATCTCTTGCATATTTGATTTGCCTTCTCGATATTCATGCATATTTCTGATTGAGTGGAGCAAAGAAGGCTAGATATTTTCTTGCAAATTTTTATCGGAGACGCCTTCAAAACCCTTCTTGTTTCATGGAATGATGAGTGACCTTGATGGGATACCCTATGCTAATAGTCTATAGCCCTATCCAAAAATGGATAGAACAATCTTGCAGCAGTACACGCCAATCTTCACATGAATTAGTTCTCTCATGTTCATGATCTTACTTCAAATTTTAGCCAAGCAGTAATGGAGATTCCAGCATATGTTCACTTGATGTTTGTTGTTGTTAATATTTTATCTTTAATTAGGAAATTCCATAGTACTTGAAATCAAATAACAATTATACACATAAGCAGTCGCATTCTACACATGAATTTACCCTGGGGAAACCCTCTATGACTTGAGGGAAAAAACCCCAACAAAACCTTCCTTAGTATATTGATCGATAGCAGAGAATTCTTTTTACATCAAGCACCACCAATGCAATTACAAAGCAAGAGAAATATAAAGAAGAGAGACTCAGAATAATATCCTGCACAAAGCAAAGCACCTTGCCTTCAAGGGAGAAGAGAATTCACTTCACATTGAATTCATCAATCTTGTATAACATATTTATATATTCTTCACATGCATTGGCTTCTATTTTTATCTTCTGACTTCAAGATGAAGTATCCCTCCATCTGGATGCATCAATCTTGCATGAAGAAGTGTGCCCCACTTCTCATGCAGTGCATTAACTCAGTGAACTAGCTCTTAGTATGAACTTTCCCCTTAACTAAAAGCTTGCCCACTTAGTTAGGTGGCTAACTTAAGTGTCATCATGCAAGTGTTGCAAATCAAGTGTCGTATTTTAGTTTAACATAAGTGTCGTCATGCAGTAACACTTAGTTAAGTATATCTTACTTGTTATCACTTAGTTAACTCTCTTAATTGATTCTTTCTTGTTAACATCATTGTAGTGATCAATTCGAGTTCTCCTTTGATTTACTAAAGTCTTCACTGAATTTTAATAATTCAAATTCTCTCTTAATTAATTAGTTTATGTGAAATTCGAATTATATCATATATTATCACATCTTATCTTTATCTCTTGTCTTATCTGCATGGTCCACATGTTCTAGCTTAATTATCACATCAAACATATGAAGGATATTTTCCCAATGATGTGATCATATTGTCCTACTATCATTCCAGCTGGTTATATGCTAAAGTAATTCACTCTAGAGGTGTCCAGTCTCTAGAGGACACTTAATAGCTCAGCCATGGTTAGTAGTACATCACACAACATACATGCTTCGACATGCAAAGCATCACCTCAACACATGAGGATCTATCTTGACACACAAGACCTTAGCCTTGAGTAGCAAGATTGTACAACATCATCACTTTGAAAAACAAAGCACATGCCTCAACACATGAAGCTTAACCATTCTTGAGTCCAACTCAAGATTCTTCTCCAAGTTTCCTGAGTCCAAATCAGACTCCTATAAGGCACTACCTCGACACACGAGGCTCAATATTGATAACAAGATTGACCTGGAGAATGACTCATGATGTTGTAACTTTAACACTCTTTCTTAGTGAGGGAGGCATTCTCTTCCATGCCAAGCTTGTCTCGAAAGTACCTATACGTTTTCACGGACAAATGATTAGTCAACATATATACAATATTCTCACCAGTATAAATGTACTAAAGTCTTACGACAACTCTCTGGACCATTCTCTGATGTAGTGATAATTCATCTCAATGTGTTTCGATCTATCATGAAACATGAGGTTTTCTAAGAGATGAATGCAGCTCTTATTTTCAGAGCGAATGACTGTAGCCTTAAGATTCTCACTGAACAACCCAGCAAGTAGATTCCTAAGCCACACAACTTCTCGGCAGGTGGTACTAGATGCAATATACTATGCTTCTGTAGTCCTCTAGGATATAGAGCCCTGCTTCCTACTGGACCAAGAGATCATAGTTGATCCCAACCTAAAACAAAATCCAGATGTACTCTTTTGGTCCACAATACTACCACCCCAGTCGGAGTGGGCATATCCAAGTAACAACACTCCACCACTGGAATCATATCTGAGTCCATAAGCAATAGTACCTCAAAGCTATAAAAGCACATGCTTGACAACAACCCAATGTCTATGTCTTGGCTCAGACATGAACTAAATCAAGATAATCACTACATAACATATGTACGGTCTACTATGTATCAAATACATCAAGGAACCAATGAGTTGTCTATACATGGTAGGATCCACTAGATCCGATCTAGAATCTGACTCATATTGTAGCTTCTTTAGATTAGAGACCATTGGAGTAGACATGGACTTATAGTCCATCACACCAAATCTATGCAATACATCAACTGTGTACTATCCTTGAGAAAGAAATATCTCATCTTTCCTTTTCCAAACTTCTATACCAAGAAAATAGTGCATAAGACCTAAGTCTGTCATTTCGAACTCAAAAGTGAGCTCCCTCTTGCACCAAGCTATTTTTCGCTCCTCTCCAGTAAGGAACAAGTCATCAACATAGATGACCAAGATCAATGGTTGGTTCTTCACAACCTTGAAGTACATGTTGGGGTCATCTTCTCTTTTGGAGAATCCCAAGCTTAGAAGATAGCTATCAATCATTGAATAGCAAACCCTCTGGGATTTCTTAATCCCATACAATTCTTTCTTAAGTTTGCATACATGGGACTCCTTCTCATGAATTAAAAACCCCTCAAGTTGCTATATGTAACCCTATTCCTCAAACTCACCATTGAGGAAGGCAGTCTTCACATCCATCTGGTGAAGTTTCTAAACCAAAACTGAAGAAAGGGAAATTATGGTTTGGATAGTAGTGTACCTATCCACAGGAGCGAATGTATCATCATAGTCTATCCCTTCTTTCCATGAGAAACCACAGGACACAAATATTTCTTTATACTTTTCGATACTGTCATTAGTTGCATGCTTGATTTTATAAAGCCACTTGGAATTTACTATTGACTTCCCACCAGGTTAAGGAACCACTTCCCACACATCATTCTTCATGATATATTTGTATTATTCTACCATGGCATCTTTCCAAATTTTCTACATTGAGGCTTCCTCATAGGTAGAGGGTTATGAATCAATGATGTGATTCGTCTGTGCTAAATATCCTGAAAAATTTGCAGGTCTCTTTCACTCTATGGATGATCTTGGAGGTGCTCCATGCTTTTCTGCTTCTTGTAGAATGTCTCGACACCATGGAGATATCCTCTTAGCAGGAGGTTCATCAAGAGATCTTGTTAGAATTTTGATACTTCTCGTATGGTTATGTTAGATCTTTAAATAATTTATATTATTATCACAATAACCATATGCAATAGGATCACTGAAAGATAGACAAGCACAACATAACAATAGAACACAAAGATTTTTTCCCTGGGAAAACCCTCTTACGGGAAAAAACCCAACAAAACTTCTTCAGTATAGATTCGTCAGAAAGTATAATGTCAATCTCATAGAATAACCTGTGAACAAGATACAATAGAAACCCTAAGAAAATATGTCTTCAATGTAGCTACTCTTTCTCCCAAGCGAACTTGTCTTTTTGCTACTACTCATGCGAACTTGCTTGAGTGAGATGATGCACAAATGAGCTAGGCACCACCCTATTTATACTGGTCACAAAACTGGACTTTTTACTTAACTAGATTGAACTGAATTTCCCTAACCAGCCTGATCTGACTGGGGCAATTCTGCCCATTGTTTGGGGTATATTGGCCATTGTTTGGGGTAGTTTACCCACTGAGCCGACTTGACTGTTTTATTTTAGGGTTTTTACATAATCAAATACAATATGAATATTTCCTGAAGGAAGTACAATAAAAATACAATAAGAATATCTTCTGAAGTTACATTCTTCAACACTCCCTCTTAATAAGGAAGTTAGTCTTCCAGCGCTATCATCATCATCTCTATCATTGCTGCTACAACTCTGTACTCTGACCATTGAATTCTGACATCTCTCTAATCTGTAACCAGTATTGCTCATAGGGCGGTTAAGCAGAAATCATCCAAATTCATCTCTCCTTCGTCGAGGAATTCATGGTAAATGAGATCTAAATTATTTTTTTTGTTTTTGGTGTATATATAAAAATAAAAAAATAAAAATATTTTCTAAGGGTGTTTTAGTCTTCTCCTAAAGTTTAAGCACCTTCCCGGCAATAGAGCCAAAAAGTAGTGGTCTTCCTAAAATGATTACCTTTTTGCAGGTCTCAATTCAAGAACCTAACTTTAAATATAAACCATGGATCGTACAAACTTCAAAGGTACTTTGCATTGTATGTGCAGTGCTAAGAGAATCCTAATTTTGAATAATATAATTTGGGAATGAAATATATGAAACTTCTATGTTATGAAAGCATAAACCTATTTTGATGAAAGCATACATCTAAGGGATGAAAGCATGAATCTACTCCAATGAAAGCAAAAGCATACATCTATTTATTGAAAGCATAAATATATTCTATTGAAATAAAAAACATACATCTATCTATTAAAAGCATGAATCTATTCTACCGAAATAAAAAAAAAAAAACATACATCTATTTACTGAAAGCATAAAACTTATTGATGCAAAACATAAATGTGCTAATCTATAAATTCCCAAGAGAAAATCTATTGATGCAGACAAGAATGTGCTAATCTATAAATTCCCAAGAGAAATCTATAGGAATCAAACCCTAAATGAAAATATTATGAAAACTGTTTAGTGCATAAGAATGTGAATTTGTAAACTTCCTTTACAGAATGTACCTACAGGACTACAGACGCCATATATCAAAATTATAGATGTTGTTGCACAAAGCTATTGATAAAACAATCATGTCCATAAATTAATTCAATATAGTAAATAATGCCATGAATAATCCACGAGTACTTGTTTGATCATAAACCATGAAATGCATGAATCAAAATGTAAATACAACATAGAACTCATGTTCTACGCAATGAGGGGGACCTCCTCAAAGCGTATTACAGGAGCTAACTTAAAATTATAAACTCACAGGTGATGTAAAACGTTGTTTCTTCATTAAGATGGTATAAAATCCATATCAACCGTAAAACTTGAGTGTTGTGTAAAAATGTCTGAAAAACAGAAAAAGAACAAAACTGCATAATGTCCTTCATGCTATCCATTTGCCTCTACTTATTACAGAGTTTCAACTCCAGTCCCTCCATTGGAAATCACGAGATCAATCTACTTTAGATTTGTCCCTAGAAATCAGGAAAAAAACTGATAGAGTGACCTCGAGTCCTTCTTCTAGATATTAACTGGAACTTGACTTGTCAGTATTCATAATTGTCTTTGGACCTGCACTTATTCTCATATGGTGGTCATCCACTTGATTAGTTGATTAAAAACATGCTAAACATAGAAAATATTACTACTTAACCAAATTTATTCCATAGTCAATTGAATCACATCCTATCCTACAAAAAGGGGCGATTTTGGCTTATTTTCTTGCTCCCTAATGGTAAAAAGGAATGAACTTGATACCTATATTGTGGACCCATCATTTCCCCAAAATTAAATATGTTACACATCCTTATGTAACCTATCGTGATGTTCAACAGATTCTCTGATGTCCCATGAAACGACCCGAGGTGCTCACATTTTCTGGAAGTACCCTTGACTCTATTCTTGTTTGGTCCAAGCCCTCCTTTCTTATTCCTCAACGATGCTTTCCTTGACTATCAGGGGAAAGAAGAATGGTGGGCTCAACTTCATTCCAATCCATTTGAGCTTGTTCTTCAGCAAATATTCTCTATACATTGTTTCCCTAATCAGAGCAACATCCAACCTATGGGGTAAATGTGGCTCTCTCCTTTTCAGGTCTCCTAAAATCCTTTTCCATCTATCCCTTATGACCTCTTGTACTTCCCCAAGGGTGCTCTCTACGGTTTTTTCAAAGTGATCAGTGGATTCTTGCTGCTTTTCCTCAAGGATAGGAATTATGTCCTCATCAGCGGTTATGGTATTATGATCTTGGATCTCTTTATATGGGTGTGTGGCCTCTGCTCTTACCCATAATGCATTTACCCATTCCCTCGACTAGTATAGATGATCATATTGTGATCTTTTGATTTTATGGTTCATCCAGGAGAAAAGTGACCTTATCTAGAAATCACCAACATATGGGTTTGGTGACGAGTTAGGTGAATGGTGCACGACCAAGTTGTGGAGGAAAAATTCGCATAGCTGGTCCTTTTCAAGCTCTGTGTTATCTAGTGAAGAGTCTAGAAAATGTTTTGGGGTGGTTATTTCCAATGGTAAATTATTTTTCAATCTATGCAGCTGAAAACGACACCATTTTTCTCTAAGATACATGGTATAAATCCTGGATGGGGGCCTATACCCGATGATTTCTTCATAAAGTTTGGCAGTAGTGTCTAGGGTACTTTCCAATTGTAAGATCTATTGGTCCTTTTGTGCCAACCTCTCTTGAGATTTGCTCAATTCTTCCTGTAGTGCTTGGTTCTCTTGTTCTAAGTGCTTCTGTTGTCCAACATGTTGCATTTTTAAAATTTGAATTTTCTCATGCATGATTGGGGATGATGTCGATGTCGCATCCTGGTTTATATGAGACTGTGCCGCTATCTTTAGTGCTGCAAAGTATTCCCTAAATTTTGATAATTCAGAAAATGCCTCAGCTAGACGAGAATCATCTTTGATCTGCGTCTCTTCTCTGGGTAATGCACTGTCTTTGGGTGGTGTTTCTTCTTCTGTTGGCATAAAAGAATCTCCTTGTTCTATTTCAAAGTCCCCAGAGTCTTATTGATCCAGGGGTATGTGTCCCGACTCGTCTTCATATTTTTCTTTATTTTCTCTTTCCTTCTCTTCCCTGATTGTTTACTCATTTTTAATCCTTCTACTTTTCCGCTTGAATTCATATGCTCTGGCGGATGATGATGTTGGTTTCTGAATAGAGACGTCCCTAGAATGCTTTATTTTCTTCAGGGTTTCGGCCACGACTTCATTGTCATATATTTCTAAGTCAATTTCCTCTTGGCCCTTGACTGAGTGGCCATCTTCTTGGTCATTTTCTTCGCTTTCTGTCCTGAAATGGGAGTTGAGTCCGAAGTTGGGGTGCCCTTCATTCTCTGTACATCGTTTATGGAGATATGTATGGATTCCTCCCAATAAATTTCAGGGAGCTGTGCTTCCAACTCTTCACAGAAAATTAACTTAATTAGCCCATGATGTGCCAGGGCGTCCTCTTTCCCTTGTACCACCTTCTTGCTCATTTCCCATATGGACTATAATAGGTAAAAAGTAATCATGATGTTATTGTTTGGCTTAATATTCCCTTTATTCCTTAAGGGATCCATTATTCATAAATGAAATGTGGGTATGTATCTGAGTCTCCCAGTACAGGTGATGTACTTTAGGACGACAGAAACAACTTCGTCCCAATGCTTTGGCATGGTTTCCCCTTTCACCCCGTTTTTATCTTTGTCATAATGTTCTCCTTTTGCAAAGAAATTATGCTTTGCCTTTATGTTGGCTTCCCTGTTATCCTTTCCCCAGTGTAAACCTTGAGGCATGCCAGTGTATGCCGTTATTCTTTCTCCATTCAGGCGAATATGTAACCCTTTTACCCTTGTCACATACTCCTCACTTCTTTCATATGCTACAAGTTCTTAGCAAATTTGAGGGCTACATCCAAGTCATATCCTTTTAATCGAGTGATGAAGGGAATCCAAGCCGCAGTGGGGAGGATGGTTAGTACCTTCGGTTGATCATAAATAGGGGAATGATCCTTCGGCTCACTTTTATTAAACCCATTAGTCATTGTCTCAAAAATCTACTGAATAGATGAACAGTATATGATCAGGATGAAGGACCGAATGAACTTACTTGCGTCGTTACTCAGTCAAGAACTGGCTTGTTGTTCGAACTCATGTTTTCTTGTTGTTGTGTTTGATTTCTCTTGAACTCTGTGTGTTTACATGAATGTCGGTTGAACTTGTTCACTTATTTTCATTCTACCTCTGCCTTATTTCCCCATCAGTCCTATTGCGATATCATTGATTGACATGGAGATCTTGGTTAGATACGGAAACTCATGCTTAATTATTCATTTTCATGCCCCCTTATTCATCATTTTAGATTTCCATTTCCTGATTTGAATATGAAATGATTACTTTGTATGGGTCGACGGTCTTATCTTGATTCGTGCACCACTTTCTTTCTAAAAATGAGCTACCCTCAGCTTTGTGATTATACTTTCTGTAGGGGGAATAGATTTGAAAAAATATGGAAATAATGGAGTCATTGATTCCTTTTTGTGATTAGCGTACCTTAAGTGGCAACATAGAGATTTCTCCTGTGGAAATTTTTGGAATGTGTGGTTACGTATTTATTTGAGTCTTGTCTATAGTTTCGTTGTTCGCTTCTGTCGCAGTGAAGAATTTTTTCATAGCGATTTGGTTGATGTACTTCTGCTGTTGGGTTTTCTGTCTTTTAGTTGCTTGCTCGTTTGTATGTTTGGATGCATCACTTGATAGTTGGTTCTTGGCTCGCTTGATAGTTGGTTGTTGCTTGGTTGTTGTTTGGGTGCCTTGTTTGGCAGTTTATTGCTGGCTCTTTTAATGTTTGTTTGTCTCGCTTGATAGTCTTTGTTGGATTGCTTGATGGTTGTCTGCCTCGCTTGATAGTTGTTTGTTGCTTGGTTGTTGTTTGGATGTCGTGTTTGGCAGTCTGTTGTTGGTTCTTTTTTTTTAAATCTCTTTTTTTTCCTTTTCTTGTTTTTTTAAATTTTTTCGGGCAGAAGTGCTCAGTGCAAGTGGAGGACATCTAGGTCCTCTATTAGCATGAGATACTTATTATATATTTTTTGTGTGAAATCCTCTTTAGACTAAGGTTTATTGTACAATTTGAGTCTGTGTCCATTGACGAGCATTGGAAATTCTCTGTCATCTATTGTTTTAATTCTGATAGCTCCATTGTTGAAGATTGTGTCTATGATGTACGGTCCTATCCACAGTGTTGTGAGTTTGCCTTCGAATCTCTGGAATCTAGATTCATATAATAACGCCCAATCTCCTTCGCTAAATTTATTTTCCTTTATGTTCTTGTCATGCCATTGTTTCCTTTTTTGCTTGATGATCTTTATGTGAGCTAGAGATTGTTGTCGGTGTTCATCCAACTGGTTTAATTGGAGAATGCGTTCTTTTTTAACTATTGAAAGTTGCATGTTTAGTTGAGTTGCTATTCCTAGTGTCTTGATTTCAAATTCAATGGGTAACATAACCTTTTTTCCATATACCAGTTCATATGGAGTAAAACCAATGGTTTTTTTCCATGTTGTGTTGCAATCCTAGACTGCTTCATTCAACTTGTCTTCCCAATCTCTTTTATGTAATTGTAGAGTTTTTGTTAGAATTTTCTCAAGCTCCCTGTTTGTGACCTCAACTTTCCCATTGGCCTATCGGTGGTAGGATGAATATTTTCTATGCTTTATCTTATTTCTTCTGAGAAGTTATTCAATGAGGTTTGAGGTCAATGGTTTTCCTTGATCATAAAATAGTTCTCTGGGGAATCTAAATCTGTGGAATATTTGTTCTGTGAAGAACTTTGCCACACTATTTTCATCAACAGTATCAAGTGGTGTAATTTCTTCCCACTTAGTAAGGTAGTCTGTACACACTAAAATGTATTTATTTTGATTAGATAGTGGATTGAATGGGCCAACGAAGTCAAATACTCATTTTTCAAATGGTTCCAATGATATTTGATGATGAAGAGGCATCTCATCTCTTTGTGTGGGTTTTCCCATTCCTTAGCAATCATCACAATGTGAAACATACTCCTGAGTGTCTTTGGGTAGTGTTGGCTAGTAGTATCATGTTTGTAGTATTGTATAAGTTGTTTTTTTTGTTGCATAATGGCCTCCACAAGGCTCATTGTGAGTAGCATGGAGTATATCATGCACTTCATCTTCTCAGATACACCTTCTTAATATCTGATTTGGTCCTTTTTTAAAAATTAGTCCTTGTACCCAACTATAAGTTCTACTTTTCCTTATTATCTTACACCTTTCTTTGTATCTATAATGGTGTGGAAACTTTCCATATACTAGGTAGTTGGCAATGTCAGCAAATCATGGGATTTGTACTGATATTGCAAAGAGGTGTTCATCGGGGAAATCATCCTCTACTAGTTCATTGTCTTGCACATGGGTTAGTCTTGATAGAGATTCTGTTACCACATTATGTTTGTCCGGTTTGTATAGGATTGTCAAATCAAATTCTTGTAAAAGAAGTAACCATCTAATAACTCTAGAACATGTATTAGGTTTGTTAATGAGTTACCTTATTTTTGAATGATATGTCTGTACAAAGACTAGATAGTAATGTAGTGCCGAAATTTGTTAATAGCATGCACAATAGCTAAAACTTCATTCTCAGTGACTGTGTAGTTGAGCTCTACTCCTGCCAAGTTTTTGTTGATATAATAGATGGCATATGGTTTCCTTTATTCTTCTTGTCCTAGGACTGATCCGATAGCTTTGTTTGAGGCATCCGAGTGGATGTGAAAAGGTAGTTTCCAGTTTGTCCCTTGGAGGACTGGAGCAGTCATGGTTTTCTCCTTCAGTTGATCAAATGCAGCCATGCATTGTTCAATCCAATTAAAATTAGTGTCTTTGGTTAGGAGGGAAAACATTGGGGATGCCACTCTACTGAATCCCTCTATAAATATTTTGTAGTAGCTTGTCTTCCCAAGGAAGCCATACACATCTCTTTGTTTGACAGGCGGGGGCATGGTTTTAATGATAGTAACCTTTGCTTGATCAACTTCAATACCTCTTTGGGATATATGGTGGCCCAAAAACTATGCCCTCTTGCATTAGAATTTGACATTTATCAATGCTGAGACACAACTCATTTCGATGCATCTGTTTAGGACTGATTCCAGATGATCTAATGCTTTTAAAAAAAATTGTCCACATGGTGTGAAATCGTCCATATATATAAACCTCCATTTGATCGTTGATAGAATTTTCAAATATACTTAAGATATCCCTTTGAAAGGTTACGAGGGAATTACAGAGTCCAAATGGTAGTACTATGTATGCATACGTGCCCCATGGGCAGGTAAATGTGGTTTTATCTTGATTGGCAAGGTGGATTTGTATTTGATTATATCCACTGAAACCATCCAGAAATGGAAAAAACTTGTTTCCAGCAAGAGTATCCAATACCTAATCAATGAATTGCAAAGGGAAGTGAACTCTTTTGGTTTCTTTATTAAGTTCTTTGTAATCCACACATATTCTCCATTTCCCCCTTTCTTTGGAACTATCACCAGAAGTGAGACCCACTCACTATCTCAGATAGGGTAGATGAAGCATGCATCCAGTAGTTTTTGCAATTCTAGTTTAATTATATCTTTTAATGATGGGTTCATCCTTATTTGGGGTTGTCTTATTGGGACAACACCCTCCTTGATATAAATACATGATGCTTGCAAATATTTGGATGTATCCCTTTCATATCAGTATAGGTCCAAGGAAAAGCCTTGCTATTCTCTGTGGGTACTTTTATTAAGAGTTGTTCTTGTTCTGGTTCCATATTTGCATTGATATTGACAGTCTTTCCAGGAAGAATGTCCATTATTTTTTCTATTGTCAGTTGTTGTTCCACCGAGAATACTGCTGCCACATTGTGTCTGTGTTTGTAGGAGTGTTCAACACTTCTTGTTGTTTCCCTGCTGCAAAACATTATTCAAGCATATTATGATTAGGATAACCATTCTAAATAAAATTAGATAAATAAGTATCCTTATCTTCAAATTTTGATGTTAGAGCATTTTTTATGCTAAGGATTGGTTGCATATTTTGGTCATCTATATCATCATATTCATCCATCCAATTAGGGATTTCCGCATCAGAAGATCAATTGGCTGGGGGATATATGGTGATTTTATTTTTGGCTTGTCCACTTGTTATTGTCATGTCTCCATATTGACACCCTATATAGGCATCTGTTGTTTCCAACCACAACCTACCTAGGATGATTGGGTATCCACTAAGTTTTCTCTTGACCTCTATGACTATAAGGTCTGTCGGATACTCCCATGATTCAATGTTGATAATAATATACTCTAATATACCCTCTGGTCTGACGGTGGAGGTGTCAACTAATTGTAAAACTGTGGTTGTTGGTCTTATAAAGGATTGGAGATTCAGAGCTAACATTGTATCCTTTGTCCTAAAATTTATCATAACCCCTAGATCAATGAGACTGCTTGAAATAGGCATTTTGTTGATGCTGACATTAACTATAGGGTTTCCTCGATCTAGATATTTTGGATTGATAGATCTTCCTAACATGAGGTCTGTCAATTGGCCTACAACATTAATAGTTGGATGATCCCGCTTTCTTCTTCCAGGTCTCCTTATACAGTTTTCTTTTATGAATTTGTTACAGATGGGGACATCTCTTATTGCTTGTAGGAGGGGAATTTGAATGTTTAAGTGTTTCAATTCGTTAAGTATGGAATTATTTGCTTCCTCTTTGTTTTTTTGTTTTAGTTTGTCAGGAAATGAAGGGTTGGGAGGAGTATGTTATGGTATTTGTTGTTGATTTTCTTCCTTGAGAGGGTCCAAAATTAGAGGTTGTTGGTATGCTGGACATGTTGGTTCTTGATCCGTTTGATGCAGTGAACCAGGTAGTATTTTGCCGGATCTTAATTTAATCTCATTTAAGTCTAGTGTGTCCACAACATAAGTTGGGAATTGAATCACCTCATTATTGTAGGTTTGTTGATTCGGGCTATTGTTATTTGGGTTCGGAATAGGTTGAGCTGGTATTGTAGGTGGTCTTGGAGCTTGTTGGTTTTGTGGTGGAGGCATTATGACTGGTTGCAGCGGTGGTGATCTCCAATTTGAGGAATATGGATACTGATTTCCATAGTTTATTTGTGGTTGTTGTAAAGGTGGGGGGTATTGTTGGTATGGATGGGTCAAGTATGGTTGATGGTATGGATTTTGATTTTTCTTCCATTGACTTGGGCCTGTTTGTAGAGGCCATGAAGAGTGTGATGATATATTCCAATTTTGATATGGATTTACATGATTAAAATAGGCTTGATTATTAGGTTGGAAGGGTCTAGCAAAATTATTTCTTCGTTGGTTGACAAAACATAGTTGTTCCAAAAAACTTTGTGATGTAGGGTCATGTATAGTTTCCTTACACAATGGAAGTAAAGGGAATTTGTCTATTGTATGATCTTCATTATAGATTCCACATACATCAATTGTATTTAATGGGCATTGACCTTTCTCATGTTTTTTTCTACACCTTGGACATAATACAACTAGTCTCTTCAAAACTCGAGGACTCCTGTATCCATGTCAAATTCCTCAACTGTAGTAGCACGCAGGTTCGAGGGAAAACCAAATTTTCCTTTTCTCCATTCAAACTGCTCCCCAATTTCTGCCACATGTTGCACATACTTGTCCTTTATCTTAAGTGCTTCAGCTTCAATGGAAGTCATCCTGGTTATCATTTCTTTCATGCTGCAGAATTCTTCTGTAATCAGCACTAACAATTTATGAGTTTTCTCCTGCACATCACAGGCTCACTAGTAGAATATGGCCAGATCCTGTTTCTTTTCAGCTACCTCTTTGAGCTGTTCTAACAATGCTTCCTTTTCTTACATCAGCCTTTCAAACTAAGGTTTAAAGAAGTCAATCTTCTGAATACTATCGGCCTCATGTATTTTCAACTCTGATATGCGGACCTTTAAGTTCTTTTTCTCATCTTCTGAGATTGCCAGTTGCATTTCTAATGTATTCTTTTCATTTTCGAGCTCCAGTACTTTGGAAGTTGTTTCTTCCTTCTCTTCTACAAGCTCCTTGTACTTTCTTTTTAATTCATTTCTCTCTAACACCTCTTTCTTCCTATCATCTTTTATCTTGAAGCATAGTTCCCTGTATTTCTTAACATCTTCAATTAGATGATCGACATTGGCTTTACTTTCCTGGGCTGAAGCTACATAGAAATTTGCCGTGAATGTGGGGTTGATGTCAGTCCCTTGGACAAGTGTGGTTTTTGATATCCTGAGTTCGTATAGGTCCTGTCCAATTTCCATTTTCTTTACTGACCTGCCAACAATAGCCTTCTTCCGTTCGTGAAAGTAAACGGAATCCAGGTTGGCCACTTGGCGCTGCTTTCTGGGGTTGTATGGGGTCAGGGATAACTCTTCAATAGAGACAACCCCTTCATGAGCTATCCCTGGTTGGTTTAACTTTGGCAAATCTAAGTCCATGGCCCGCGGGATGGGCGAGTCTTGTTCTGTGGTTTTCTCAGCTTCTTCTTTCTCTTGCCTTTCTACTAGCTCTGCTAATTCTGCTTGTAACCTATCTGCTTCTTCTTGCAAGATTCTTTCTTCTTCCTCTTGCTGCAGTTTGGTAGCTTGCTCTTGTAGAATTATTTATTCCTGTAATTTGGCAACTTGTTCTTGTAGAACTCTTTCTTCCTCCTCTTTGAGGGCTTTTTCTTCTTGCTCCTTCAGGACTCTAGCTGCTTCCTCATCTTGCTGCTGTTTGACCTCCTGCTCTATCTGAAACCTATCTTCCTCTTCCTTGTATTTCCCTTTTGTTCCCTCTGATTGGGATGTTGTTGCCTCTTCTTCCTTTTGGATCAGACCGACAGGATTGGGGTTTAAACTTTTTACACTTTTCTTGCGGTAGCGTTTTCCCAATTCAGTTAAGTTCCTAGCGCTCCGGAAAAATGCTTCATCTTGGTCCCAAAAATGTGTGTATTCGATAGAAGTTTTGACATCAAGGCAGTTCTTAGCAACTTTACCACAAGGGTCATGCCTTTTGAAAACATTTGTGGTGAAATGAAAGATCTCTAAGCCTTGAGCGAAGTTTTCACCCTCTCTTGCCCTTGGGAGGCTGTATGCGCCAATGGTTAAGGGAATTGGTGGGTATATACCTTTCTTCCTCTTTGTGAGGATCTTACTGATTGCACCAGTACCAAAGAGTTGTCTCAAAGCTTCCTTGTGTACCACAAAATCTGTAACATATTGGGGAAATAGAAAGGGAGCTTGAGATCCTCCACTCATTTAGATATAGGTTCCTTCGGTGGAATAGTAGTAATCCCCAAATTCTTCTATGATGGGAATGCCATTCTCATACATGCAATTTCGCTCTTTCACAAAAATAAGCTGGTATAGGGTCATGATGAATTTCTCGCAAATCTGCTTGTAGTGGTTTGCATACTTGCTTTCCCATGTGGGTTGGTAAGCCACAAAGAGATGAGTCTCCTTTCTATTCCATGTGCATCCCAAATCCGGGAAGGTGTGCTTGTTTAACAGGCAATCAATCAAATAAGAAGACATGAATAAATCTGCTTTCTTTTGAGTCAACCCTCCTTGGGCAGCGGTTAACTGCGAGATCAACATTTCTACAATTATATCAGCCCAATTGAAAATGGTACCGGACATGGCCACATGGACTATTACTGGCACCTAGCCAAGCTTGAAAATATTTCCATTTGGCATGCCGAAAATCCGGCTTAGCATTAAGACAATGAGTCTATAGGGGGTCTTCAAAAGGTTATTTTCATATTCATTATTATGCCTTTGTCTGATTTGCCTATCAATTATCATCATTTTCTTGGTAGAATCTAGAGGTTCCACAGTTTGCTTTTCTATCCAATCATTATCCAACCAAGTTCTTGCCTGGGGCAACTTGTAAGTAGCTGTGATATGTTCGAGTGCAAAAGATGCTAGATTCATCCCAGCCTTGTCATTGATGAACCTGGTATCAGTTTTAACATGAGGGATTATCTAGCCGACGACCTCGGAGCATGGTAATAACTCAAGACGAGTCGCTGCCTTATGGAGAAAAGACTTCTTGATGTTTGAATATACCATAGTGTCTTCCAGGGGAGCTTGGGGGTAATTCTGATCTCTGATAAACCTGTATAAGTCACCCCATTGAAATTCTGGGGCAGAGCTTCCTGGAGTTACACCAGTGACAGCTTGCGTATCGTTGAACATGGTTTCAAGTGAAGTATCTAGCAAGATTTCCACATCCGAATCCGATTCCACAAGCCTAGCTTTCTTCCTGGCATATTTTTTGTGCATGTCAAATTTGCGATGATGGGGTAGCACAACTGAGGAGTTTGACACATTTATAAGCAATCATTTTAGCACAATACATCATATGATTTATATTATTATGTAGATATTGAGCCTACAACAGTATTGGCTCTTGAATAAAATGACCTTTCATAGATAAGGGTGATGAGGAGAATTTTCAAACCAAATACACCACGCAGTAGCTCAAAATGTAATTTACACAAAACGAGCACTATTAGCCATTATTTGATCATATTTGATAAAAAAAAATTATTTCGCTATAAGCTTTTGAAAGGAGAAAACGCAGTTCTAAAAAGCGCTACTAATGCATATGGCTCAAACAAAAATGGCTTTATCATTTGGAGTATGTTTCGTTTACATCATGATGAGTGCAGTTTTGGCATTTTCAATTATTAGCATTCACGCTACAGGTCAGAGTGTGTGCTGCAAAGCTAACATGAAATTCGCGGCTTTAAAACCGTGGTAAGGTTTTCCTGAGATTGGCTTTTATCAATAACACCGCCATGGGGAAAAAAATTCCTAATATATCGAGGAAGCAACAGTTAAAAGGGTGAGACGCGTAGGTGTGGAAGGCAGATTTGCGGGCCGTGGCTCGACAGGAAAAAGTGTGACTTTGTGCTTTTATTGGCTTGTAGGGAGGTTTTCCCATTCGACAGCATAATTTTCTTATGGCATACGAAACTAACAGACAAACGCGTGTCTAATTTCTTTTGAAAGGGAGCATAGCTTCAAACGGGGTTACTTTGACCAAAACAAAAGGAGGGAGGTAGAAACACCTACCTGGTCACCTCGTAGTAGCTCGCAGTGGTTAGTGTACGTTCCCAGGCGAGTGACAGTCCAAACAGTGGTTCAACGACGAACAACGAGCTCTAATTTCCTTTGGTAATAATAGAATGACCCAAAATCCCATTTTGCACATATATATAATGATAGCCTTAAAGCCGCATGGGTGGTAGGTTGGAAAATTAATGGGTGGTAGGTTGGTGAATTAATGGGCTCTGGGCTCAATGCGATGGGAAATCAACTCCACATGGGGCGACATTAAAATGACTCACCAACTTTGTACTCGTGCACACACCCAAAAAATGAGCTGCACTATGGCGGTGAACGCGTTGTTAACTTTCGCGCAACGGGCGGCAACTTTATACTTAGAATTTGCGATCGTGGGATGCGCCTTTGGATTGGGGCTTCACCGGGATTTTTAAGGTTAGAAGTGGCGCATGTTAGGATATTTAGACACTTAGAATTTAGTTAAGATCAACTTGTGTAATATATCCGTTAAGGATAGTGTGTTTCTTTAGTATGCTTTAGTATGCATTAGTATGCATTTGTAAATACTTTATCCGACGGTCACGATATGTTACCGACATAGAGTGATCCGACAGCTCAACTTCTCTTAGATCAAACCTAACCTTGATCCGTGGCTTAGCACCCGATTGGTCCATGATCTCTATTTAAAGAGCATGGAGGGTCATTATTTAGTTTATCGATTATGAGAAGCTCATTTGTAACTTTCTTTCTTTGCATAATAAATTGTCCCGTAGAAGCTATTTGGCCGGGGCCATGGAGTGTTTCCCTCAAGAGGGTTTAAACCACGTCAAAACATCGGTGTGTTGATCTGTGATCTGTTTGTGTGAAGTGGTTGGTCTTGGTGTTCGATCCTTTGGTAGTACCCTGTGTACCCGAACATGGTATCAGATCTTTTATGAAGAGCCGCTTTCGGTTATGATCTAGATCTTGAACTGTTGTTTCCAAAACTCGAAAGGGTTTCTAGTTCTGGTATTTCTGTGCATTTCTGGGCCGTGGGAGGTGTTCCATTGCGTCTGGAGCGTCGTTTCCATTGGGAAATAGTTTTCATTTGATTGAAAACGGTTCCCGGTTGCTCCAGAAACGCGTATTTCATCAGATCTAAAGATACATCTGGGAAAGCCTTATTGTCCCAACAGAAAGAAAAGTCCAAGCCTCCCAAGAAACAAATTTTTTGCAATAATAAGTCAAACAAGGGTCCCAAACTCTCTTAGTCAGCTCCTTCTTTAAAAAATGACAAAGGATCTAAGCCAAAAGGCAAGAAGACTGAGCGTCATTGCAACTATTGCAGGAAAGATAATCATGATGAATCTAAGTGTTTCAAGAAGATGGCAGCCTTGGAAGCAGCAATGAAGAAGCACCACATCAACCTAGATTCATCTTCAGAATTTGCCTCTCATGGACATGCACTTTGTGCTTCTGGTTATTCTTATAATGCATCTTCTTCTTCTACTTCAAATGAATGGCTCATTGATTATGGAGCATATTATCATATGGCTAAGGATCAAGCCATCTTTTCTACTATGCATGAATGTAACACCAAACAAATATTTGTTGGTGATGATAGATCTCTAAGTGTTGTAGGAGCTGGAACAGTTCCAGTAGATAATGGTCATTTTAGTTATGTACTATGTGTTCCAATAATTTCCTGCAATTTGTTATCAGTCTATAATATCACTCATTCTGGTGAAGGTAAAACTGTGACCTTTACACCTCACCAAGTTGTAATCAAGGATTTTAAAGATCCTCAACAGGTCCTAGCTACCAGAATTGTTGATGATATTACCAGGTTGTACAAGTTTAACAACTTTGGGTCATCACCTTTCCCTTTAGTTTTTGTTGCTCATAGTGATAACTTGAGCAAACTTTGGCATGAGCGATTTGGTCACTTAAATTATTGCTCATTGCAACAACTATGTAAAGAAAATATGGTGATAGGTCTTCCGATGGTATCTTGCAGGGATGGTGTTTGCTTCAGTTGTGTACTCGGAAAACATCATCGGGATAGTTTTGACAAACGTGCCTCTTGGCACGCCTCGGTTCCCTTGGAGCTTGTGCATAGTGACTTGTGTGGTCCTCTTCCATCTGCTTCCTTTTCTGGTTTCAAATATTTCTTAACTTTCATTGATGATTACACCAGACGCACTTGGGTTTATTTCCTAAAAATTAAGAGCGAAGTATTTAACATGTTCTTGGCCTACAAGGCCCTTGTGGAAAAACAATCTGGTCATCAAATTATTAAGTTAAGATCTGACAATGGAGGAGAATATGTTAACATAAGTTCACTACTTTCTGCACTGAACAAGGCATCCAACAACAGCACACTGTTCCATATACACCACAACAAAATGGTGTAGCTGAGCGGAAGAACCGCACTTTAAAAGAAATGGCTAATTGTATGATCCAATCCGAGGGACTAAGTCTTCAATTTTGGGCCGAAGCCATTAATTGTGCAAATTACATAGTTAATCGCACCCCCACTAAAGCATTACAAGGTATAACACCGGAAGAAGCATGGAGTAAAACTAAACCTGATGTAAGTCACTTCCGTGTGTTTGGTAGTGAAGCATGGGCTCACATTCCGGATGAAAAACAGAAAGCATTGCAGCCTAAAAGTGAAAAGTGCATATTTGTTGGATATTCCGAAGATGTAAAAGGTTATAGACTTCTTCAACCACATTCTCATGATATAATCATTAGAAGAGATGTTAAATTTGATGAAAATATCTTGGCCTGCGACCCTAACTCGGCGATTGTGCCATCTTTGGCCTGCGAGCCTGATTCAGCGTTTGTGCCTTCTTCTTCTTCTTCCAACTTCCTTGACAGGTTTCCAACTCCAGTTTCTGATAATGACAGTGAGGATGAAAATCCACCTCCGCCTGCTCATGTTCCTCCAGTTGCACCAGCACAAGTGCTTCCTCAATGGGTCCATTCAACATGTGAAGCAGCTGGTGATCTTGCCGGTGATCCTAGAGATCAACGTCGAACACATTCTCAGTTTCAGCGAGCCTCTTTTCTTTTGGCTCAAGTTTCTGAGAATCATGATCCAAAAACTTTTGCAGAAGCTTCAGGGAATCCAGATTGGGATACAGTCATGGATGAAGAATATCGTTCCTTAATGGCGAACGATACTTGGGATCTTGGACCTCTTCCAAAAGGAAGAAAACTTGTCAGATGTAAATGGGTCTATAGAACTAAGTATGCATCAGATGGAAGTGTTGAAAGACTTAAGGAAAGGTTAGTTGCCAAAGGTTTTTCCCAAGTTGAAGGGATTGACTACAATGAAACCTTTGCTCCCGTCGCAAAAATGAACTCCATCCGCCTTGTTCTTTCCCTTGCAGCCTTACACAACTGGGAATTCCATCAAATGGATGTCAAGTCTGCCTTCTTACATGGTGATTTACAGAAGAAAATTTACATGGAACAACCTCCTGGCTATGTTCAGAATAACTCTAGCCTTGTCTACCACCTTATGAAATCTTTATATGGCCTTAAGCAAGCTCCTAGAGCTTGGTATGACAAAATGGATAACTTTCTTCTTGACACTGGTTTTTCTAGATGCCATCCTGTCCCCAATGTCTATACCAAGAAAGTAGGAAACAATCTCATCATACTTGTTCTATATGTTGATGACCTTATTCTTACTGGTAGTGACCCTAAGCTTATAACCCATGTGAAATCCAGTCTTAAACAAAATTTTGAAATGTTAGACTTAGGACATTTGCATTATTTTCTTGGTCTCCAAGTCCTGCAAACCAAAGAAGGAATCTTTCTTTCTCAGTCTAAGTATGCTTGTGACCTTCTTCGTCGCTTTCACATGGAAGATTGTACACCAACCCCTTCTCCCTTTGTTATAGGTCAAACTTGCACCTCTCCATCCGTGATCACCTTGAGCTGTTGATCACACAAAAGGACAACTTGGATGGAGGAGCATGTTGACCTTAGATGAGACTATGATTTACTCCACCTCCAGACAACACTGAAAAAACCCTAAAAATATCATTCTGAGATATGAGTGCTACTCTACTTCAATAGAATAGCACCTGTACGCTACTCCAGTGTATAATAGTAGTGCTCAAAGCCTTATAAGCGCTACTCCTCTTCAGCATAGTAGCGCTCAACATTTAAAAATCGATGAGCGCTAGTTTACAAGCACCATAGTGGCGCCCTAAATGCTACTTCACTGAACAATAGTAGCGTACATCTCAAAAGATGATTAAAAAATAATTAACTTCACGAAGAGGATTAGTTGTAGGTAGTTCCCCAACCTCCCCAACTTCCTCCATAACCATCTCTCGACCTGAACTACTTCTCTGATCCTATAAATACAGGGAAGAATAAAGAGAGGGGTTAGATAGAGAAACATAAAGACCCAGTCCAGTGGAAGAGCTAGCCCGTACGCCCGTGGAGAGCCCGTGCAAGAGCCGCAAGGAGCCCAATCGTCGTAGAGCAAGAGCCTAGAATCAAGTTGCAGGAGCATGTCACAAAGTCAGGTATATTTGTAACATCAATTTGCATTTGACAATAAAAGGTTGAAGTGTCTTTCTTGTCCCAAATTAAGCGTTCATTGAAATAATATACTAGTTTGGATCTGTTTTGGTTAATATTAGATGTTTACATTGTTTTGTATCTTTCCATCATTATATATTATCCAAGATACGCTGAGAAAGGTATTTGTATTGCAGGTTTACTGAACGGAAGGTGGACTTGAGGATCGAGCGCAAGATCAAATAAGAGCTAGGATCGAACGTCATTTGAAAGGTATGTTCTCAAAGCCTATAACCTATTTCGTTTCATGAACATCTCTGTAATATAGTTAATACACTTACCTGTCATCCCATTCCAGTTGATAGTATCAGTTTCCTTACTATAGGGTGCTTTTCCCCATCAACAGACTGACGACCATACTGGGGATAGTTGTGTTTTTGCTCTAGGAAACCTTTTCTTGTTTGTCTTCCCAGAACTGTTTCAACTCCTTTTTGTGCTGAGAAACCCTGTAGGTACCCCCTACTTGTTTTTCTCTACTTCAATCAGTCTTTATTGTATCTTTTCAAAGTCAGTTTTTAAACTTTTAAGACATGAGTGCTACTTTGTTGTACATACAGTAGCGCCCATACGCTACTGTGCTATACATATAATAGCGCCCATCTCTGCAGGAGCGCGAGTTTCCCTACTGCACAGTAGGGTACATTTCCTGAAGCCTTCTGTTAGTGGTCTGCTTGAGTTTTTAGCCTTTTTGGTGGTCTTCTGACTTTGCTTTTAGATCTCCTTAACTGGTGTATGAGGTTTTAAATTTTTTTTTTAAGTCATAGAACCTTTCATTGAGTCTTTTTACCATCTTTAGATCGCTTGTTTACCTGTGGAACGTTTGGACTGTTTATAACTTTTTTGGAAGACTAGGTTGTGTTTTGTGGTGAGCACTTCCGCTTTTTAGGCCCTGACTGTATGTTGCTGGTTTACAAACCTGCATACTTTTGTTTTTTCTATTTGTGGAAACATTTGTCTGCTCTTTACCTATCCTATCCTTTGTTTTAGGGTTTGGTCTGTTTTAGAGCCTTTAGGGTGTCTTCCGAACTTGTTGATTTCCAATCTTCTTGGACTTCTTGTCTTTTCCTGGTTTCAAGTGTATTTAAAGTGCTTCAGGCTGATTCATTTCTCAGTTCCTTGTGTTAGTAGGGTAGTTGGTAGCTTGCTTGCCTACTTTTTTCTTGGCATAGTGGTCTTGCTAGGGTTAGATGCTTTAGTTCAGTCCTCTTGTATCTATCTCCTTTGTTTTCTCCCACTTTGTTTCCAAGTATAGAGGCTTTTTCTTTGCAAAAAACCTGTAGGTCAAGTCTTTTTTGAGCTAGTGCCTTGTCAGCTATAAGCTTAAGAACCATTTTTAGCCATACTTACACATTGCACACAAGTCTTATTTGCTTTCCATGTTTATAGTTCTTTTTCGTTTATGATAACAGAAAAAGCAAAAAATTTGGTAGTTTAAGTTTAATAAGGCTTATTTTTGTTACAAGATAGCATAGGTTATTTTGTGTACAATTTCAAAAGAAAACAAAAAGAGATTTAAGTAGATTTGCTCAGTTTTTCAGTTTGGAAAAAAGTTTAAATGAAAAAATAAAATAAAAAGAGCTTTGTTGTCGAAAGTTAGAATTTAAGCACTTTTGTTTTCCTGTTGCAACCATGCCACACAAACACACTACCTTTTGAGTAATAACAACCCTAATTTTTTTTTAATAAAATGAAATAGAAACACTTTTTCTTTTTTAGGGATACACTACACCAACTAGTCTTGGTTAGGATCTTGAGTTTAAATCACCTTAAACCACTCAAGATCACACATTACACAAAAATCGTAGTTCGACTATCACAGGTAAATCCATTTCACTCAAAGCTTGCCTGGGATTTATGCAGTAGGTCTTGTGAGATCAGATTGTTGGAATACTCCTCCTACTTTCTGTTTCGAGCATATACCAAGATTGGATCGCGTATGGGGACTCTTTAGAGTTTCGGGCTCAGTTACCCTGCCCACGCCTTCTGATTCGACCTCACGAGGAGGATCTAGGCATTGACTCTACCTGAAAAAGTATTACGCTTAGGCTGACGTAATTTTTCTTGTAACATAGCTGTATATTTTTGTAAAGCTAGTTTTTGTTATGCTTGTTAGTTAATCTTATGTGTGCTTTTCGTTTCGTGTACCAGATGTCAACCGAACATTTCTTAGGATTTGCTGATGGCGCCAGTCGCCACACCTGTCAGTTGGCTGCAGCAGCTTGGGTAATTTACTCACCCGCTGTCCAACTTGTCTCTTCGGGGGGGGGGTTGTTTGGGTCCTACCACGAATAATGTGGCTGAATACAGTGCAGTTATAGAACTTCTCCAATATGCTCTCGGTCATGGCATTTCACATTTGGAGGTAAGACTTGACTCACAATTAATTGTATTTCAGTTAACAGGTTTCTACCAGATTAGAGATCCTGGATTGCTACGTCAGTTTCTACGAGTTAGACTATTGGAAATACAGTTTGATTCTATTATATATGAACACATTCCAAGAAGTTTAAACACATTAGCTGATTCATTAGAAAACTATGTGTTAGATTGGCATTTGTATCATACGCTTTCATAAACAACATTGCACACATAAAATTCAAACACATACATATGTAAATAGCCGATACTATATCAAAAAATATATGAGTTTTGGATCACAAGTCTATCAAGTCATGTCATAAAAGTACAAAACTGGGCATAGTAGCCTCAAAAATATATACATAGAATGTATCCCTCTCCTATGAGGAAGGAGGGACCTCATCATCATCTACTGCATTGCGATAGCATATTACTAGCCTAGCTATCTTCCGCAGCACCCTAAGCCATGCTGGGGGCACCCCAACTACATCTTCCTACATATCAATAGGTATCTGATCCATACGGCATGCAGGAACTTCGTGAGTCAACTGACTCACTTTTCTCTCTAGGGTCCCCAACATAGCATCTGTTGCAGCAATATCAGCTGGCCTCACAAAGATGGTAGGATGTCCCTCGGGACGAACGGGCCCAAGATCTGCATATGACACTTGATTAGCACTTCAAAATTCATTCATAAAAATCAAATACTTGAAAAGTTTGAAAAAATTAAATAATTCTCAAAAATTAAACATACCAATATCTCCCCAGGCTCCACCTGGAGGAAGCACCAGTTCTGGATCATGACGAAAATCCAATCCAGCATATGGAAATTGCTCGAAAGTGGGCACTTACCTCTCCCACCACCCCCAAAAATCATCAGTATGATAACAGTAGTGACTTTCCCCACCACCCTGGCGGAGGAATATGTCACCCCAACGGCCGAGTCTGGGCTCACGAGGGTTAACCAAATTAAACATACCAATATCTCCCCAGGCTCCACCTGGAGGAAGCACCAGTTCTGGATCATGACGAAAATCCAATCCAGCATATGGAAATTGCTCGAAAGTGGGCACTTACCTCTCCCACCACCCCCAAAAATCATCAGTATGATAACAGTAGTGACTTTCCCCACCACCCTGGCGGAGGAATATGTCACCCCAACGGCCGAGTCTGGGCTCACGAGGGTTAACCTGAGGTAGAGGCATCCCCAAACTGATAGCAGGCATCCTCTCAAAGAAGAAAGTACACAAAATGCTACCGTACCCAAAATTCTTCATTGTGCCGGATTTACAACCTGTCAATTGAGATTCATGCTCGCCAGTAAACTAGTACACCAATCATAGACATGACCGTGTAAGCATTGTACACCAATATGCATAGAGTGCCTATAAGCTAGGTGAAGTGAGGCACTACCTGCCACTCGATTGATCATACTCACTATCACCTTCAAGGGGAGGCCTTCAATGGTTGAAATGAAGACTTGGATTCCTGATTTCTCAGCTCCAGCCCCACAGTATGAATTCACGTACTCTTTCACAGATCTTACACCCACACGAGAAGACCCTTTCAGATTAATTACATCTCCTCTCCGTGAGAGACCAGTAATGAAATATATGTCATCAACTGTAAGCTCCAAAGTTTTCCCACGGATGACAAAAGTATTGGTATGCACATCCCAGTACTGAATAAGTCTTCGAAATAGTTTGTTTAAGGCCCTCATGTTTACGGTTCGGTAAAAAATCATTAAACCGCATCTTCGGAGAGAGTGGAGAGTGGTTGTATCTTGCATGGCCAACCTATCCATGTCCTCATGTTCTCTCTCCCTCCATTGAAGAACCATCCTGCACAAAAAATCACATTTATTTTGAGTCTCGGCGCTTGCTTTTAAGTTTTTTGGCTTGAGCGCTACTGTGTATACTACACAGTCACGTATGGGTGCTACTCTGTTTGAGCACAGTAGTGCTCATCTCGTTTATACGCTACTGTTATTGTTACACAGTAGCGCCTGCGCAGTAAGGGTTGTGAGCATCACGTTGCAAGCAATTTTTGGCTCAAAAAATGAAAACTAAACCATTAAAATGAAAGTAGGGAGGATTCTAACTCACTTGGTGGAAGAAGAACGGCGTTTGGATGCTTGATTTGATCACCACGGAGATTTGAAAATGTCAAAGGTTGCCCCAAATCTTTTCCCTACAAAACAAATTGGAAATTGATTTTTAAAATGAAATTATATATATGAATTGGATTTTAATCTTTACCCACCATTGTTTAGTTTTCTATAGTTTCAAAATTTTTCAAAATCACTTAATTAATCAATTGAAACATACATATGGTGCAATGCTAATCCAGCTCGCATTTTTCCTTAACTTTTTGTAGGATCGATCTCCTAAGTTAAAAAACTCTCGATGTTATACCTTGTCAACTAGTTGATAGTTCAAATTCATATATCATTCGAGATTTTTTTTCCGTATTAACTAATATTTTGTTGAAGACCTAGTTTTGGCAGAGTATGAAGCTATGATCCTAGAAGCTGACCTTTAAGTCATTTTAAGCTCTTGTTTGGACTATTTAAACCTAAACAAGATTTCCGAGCAAGCTTTCCCTCTTCGAGCTCATTAAAGTAATCGAAGGCTCATCCACTCAGGTATAGAATTACCCCTTTTCCGGGCCTAGGTGGATTAACTACGGAAAAGGTATACTCTAGGTATACTTCTGTATGCGCTAGAAGAGTTATTTTCCCTTTGTTTTATACTTTTTCGGGGGAGGAGACTAACTGCACGAAAAAGGACCTTCTGGAGCCTTTCTTTAGGGTTTTCAGGCTCTCTAAACATGAAAATACCAAGCAAGCATTCACCTACTTGGGCTCGATGTGAAATCCACGAGAGGGTAAGTAGAGGACTGTTTAAGTTTTTCAACTCTATAAACAAGAAAACACCGACGAGCACAGACCAATCCGGGCTCGATATAAAATCCACGGATAGGTGAAAAGAGGATTGTTTAATATTTTCAGACTCTATAAACAGGAAAACACCAGCGAGCATTAATCTACTTGGGCTCGATACTAAGTTCCACGAGTAGATATATGGAGTTATTGTTTAAGTTTTTCAGACTCCTTAAAATTGAAAACACCGGCGAGCAAGAACAGATCTTGGCTTGATATTAAAATCCAGAGATCAGTAATATAGAGTAATCTTCTATCTCTTCTTTGAACTCTGTAAACAATGAAGAAGGCCCTGAGTCTTCCTCCCATGGGCTCGTTAAACTTTTTACATGGTTGGATCTATTGATTTTTCATTCTTTCTTGGACTCATTAAAACAACAAGAAAGGTATTCTTTTATCTAAAAAGAATAAGGGATGGGAAAGACGTATCATATCTTCATTGTCAAAGCCAGTTCAGTCAGTTCTATCCTTGAACACAACACCTACTTGAGTCTATCTTGTCAGTTGGGTTTAGTTTTTGACCTCAGGGTGAACCTGTCCTCCGAGTTGTTTACTCCCCCGGTTGGTTATTCTTCCAACCATATGGAGGGTCTGATAATGTCTCTTACATTTCAGGCGTATCATTTACCCCATTATGTCAAAAACTGCCTGATTCACTTTGTGTCGTGCTCAATGTTCAAGGATATACCTTGTGTCATCCATTCTATCGTTTACCTTGACCTCGTGTGTCAGCCATCCTAGTGTCAGTCTTGTTACATATTATTCCATATCAGCTCTTACCAGTTGAGTGTTCCTCGAGTTGGATGATGGAGGATGCCTTAAGGCCTCCCTTCCAATGAACTTCTTCCCATCGACATCAATTCATTTTACTCTGGGAATGAAGTTTAGAGTTTCGGTTAGTACCTTGGAGATTGCAGTCACCAGTGGCAATTTTCCTCGCTGTTGAATGATGAGAATACATCAATGTCTCTTCTTCGACAGGATCCCCAAGTGTTCGACTCCAAGTCCATCTATTCACACTTGGTGGATCGTACTTGGTACCTTGGATCCCTTCATCATTATCAGTGGAAGTCCTCGCGTTTGTTAACGGTATACATCAATGACCAGCAATCAAACGATACCCCCCCTGTTCGACTATCAGCTCATCTATTCACATGGCTAGGGTTTGTACCTAGAGTTGTTTTGGATGAAGACCTTGGGATTTTGGATGACAGTACCTCATTTTGTTATCACCCACGTTGCGTAAGACTGAGCCTCACTTATATTCGGCTCTCCATGAGACATAGATCCAGTTTGTTGTTATGGCTATGATCTCTTAGTTTGACATGGATCCACGCTTGTATTCCAAGTGGCCATGCTATATATACATCTCCTTGTTATGTATCGGAGATCATGTTGTACCACACTGCACATCTATATGATGTCAAAGATGTAATTGCTAGCTGACCTTGATCTTTGTTGCAGGTGTTCTTGTGACTTTTTTATGCAGCTCTTTGCTCCTCCTCTGGCTTTGGATTATAATGTATTTCGGCCATCGTTTCCCTCTAACCTCACACATTAGGGGGCATCTGTTATAGGTCAAACTTGCACCTCTCCGTTCGTGATCACCTTGAGCTGTTGATCACACAAAAGGACAACTTGGATGGAGGAGCATGTTGACCTTAGATGAGACTATGATTTACTCCACCTCCAGACAACACTGAAAAAACCCTAAAAATATCATTTTGAGATATGAGCGCTACTCTACTTCAATAGACTAGCGCCTGTACGCTACTCCAGTGTATAATAGTAGCGCTCAAAGCCTTATAAGCGCTACTCCTCTTCAGCATAGTAGCGCTCAACATTTAAAAATCGATGAGCGCTAGTTTACAAGCACCACAGTGGCGCCCTAAATGCTACTTCACTGAACAATAGTAGCGTACATCTCAAAAGATGATTAAAAAATAATTAACTTCACGAAGAGGATTAGTTGTAGGTAGTTCCCCAACTTCCCCAACTTCCTCCATAACCATCTCTTGACCTGAACTACTTCTCTAATCCTATAAATACAGGAAAGAATAAAGAGAGGTGTTAGATAGAGAAACATAAAGACCCGGTCCAGTGGAAGAGCCAGCCCGTACGCCCATGGAGAGCCCGTGCAAGAGCCGCAAGGAGCCCAATCATCATAGAGCAGAGCTGGCAGAGAAGAGAAAGAGCCCAGAATCAAGTTGCAGGAGCATGTCACAAAGTCAGGTATATTTGTAACATCAATTTGCATTTGACAATAAAAGGTTGAAGTGTCTTTCTTGTCCCAAATTAAGTGTTCATTGAAATAATATACTAGTTTGGATATGTTTTGGTTAATATTGGATGTTTACATTGTTTTGTATCTTTCCATCATTATATATTATCCAAGATACGCTGAGAAAGGTATTTGTATTGCAGGTTTACTGAACGGAAGGTGGACTTGAGGATCGGGTGCAAGATCAAATAAGAGCTAGGATCGAACGTCATTTGAAAGGTATGTTCCCAAAGCCTATAACCTATTTCTTTTCATGAACATATCTGTAATACAGTTAATACACTTACCTGTCATCCCATTCCAGTTGATAGTATCAATTTCCTTACTGTAGGGTGCTTTTCCCCATCAACACCCTTCCAATCTGGAGTCAAAATTTCTGCCACTTGTACTTCACCTGAAGTCGATGCCACCTTGTATCGTCAGCTTGTTGGTAGTCTCTTATACTTGACTCATTCCTGTCCTGACCTTTCCTTTTCCGTTGGTCGTGTTGCCCATCATATGCAGACACCTCATGAAAGTCACTGGAAAGAAGATAAAAGAATACTTCAATATATTCGAGGTACAGTTTAGTTTGGGATAGATTACAGTACAGGGGGGGAACCTTTGTTGGTTGGTTTCACTAATTCAGATTGGGCAGACGATCTTGATGATCGAAAGTCTATTGCAGGTTATGTTTTCAGTCTGGGATCTGGACCTATCACTTGGGCTTGTAAGAAACAACAAGCTCTTGCTCTTTCTTCAGCAGAAGCAGAATATCGAGCCGCAGTTAATTCCAGTTAGGAAGCTTTATGGCTTCGACAGATCCTTTCAGAGTTTGGATTCAAGCAACAGCAGCCTACTCCACTTTGGTGCGACAATCAAAGTGCCATCAAGCTTTCCAAAGATCCAGTTCTACATCAACACAGCAAACACATTGAGCTACATATGCACTTCATCAGAAATCTTGTTCATGATCGTGTTCTTGAAGTGCTCTTTTTCCCTACAGATGATCAAGTTGCAGACATCTTCACCAAGTCTCTTACAGAAGCGAAGTTTTCTAAAATTCGATCTATGTTAGGAGTTCAAGAACTTGTCATTAAGGGGGGATAGGCTCTAATGCCTCCTTCCTTCTCCTAATAGTGTCACTTTTGTAAATCCTTCAATCCTATCTCAAGTTGTTCTTAAGGGGGGATGTTAGGATATTTAGACACTTAGGAGTTAGTTAAGATCAACTTGTGTAATATATCCGTTAAGGATAGTGTGTTTCTTTAGTATGCTTTAGTATGCATTAGTATGCATTTGTAAATACTTAATCCGACGGTCACGATATGTTCCTGACATAGAGTGATCCGACGGCTCAACTTCTCTTAGATCAAACCTAACCTTGATCCATGGCTTAACACCCGATTGGTCCATGATCTCTATTTAAAGAGCATGGAGGGTCATTGTTTAGTTGATCGATTATGAGAAGCTCATTTGTAACTTTCTTTCTTTGCATAATAAATTGTCCCGTAAAATCTATTTGGTCGGGGCCATGGAGTGTTCCCTCAAGAGGGTTTAAACCACGTCAAAACATCAGTGTGTTGATCTGTGATTTGTTTGTGTGAAGTGGTTGGTCTTGGTGTTCAGTCCTTTGGTAGTACCCTATGTACCCGGACAGCGCAATGGGCAGTGATTTTAGCCCTAACTCAGTGACCAAAATGTTGCGACGAAGGGGCGAGGTGCATCCCGCGGGCGGCACGTTTATGCTTAGGATTTGCGCAACGGTGGACGACTTAACCTTGGAGTCTACGTTGATTGGTGTGAAAGTTAATGTTAAAACTTGCGCAAAAGGGGCGGTCATTTTAAGGGTAATATTTGCGCAATGGTGGAAAAAGATAGGGTTGAGACTTGCGCCCTTTGGCGCAAAGTTAATCATTAAAACCGCACTTTAAAAGATAGAAAAATTTGCCTTAGCTAAACAAAAATATAAAATTTTTGGGAAAAAGATCAAAATTTAGGAAGAAAAGTGGAAAGGAAAACTTGCTAAGTTTGAACAAAATAAGCTTCAAAACAAAATCAAAGGAGGGGCCCCAATATTCACAAAATTTGGGGGGGGGATGTTGCAGCAACAACAGTTCCATAGTGTCATGAACCAATGCTTGATTTTAGCAAGCCTCTATCTTACTCTTCAAAATTTCAAGACATTCTTCATCGCTTGAGTAATATTCACTTGCTTTCTTCTTTACTGGTTCATCATCCTCCGCATCATGAGAATGATGCCTCTTCTTATTTCCGTTCTTGTTGTTGCCTTTCTTCTTGGTACAATTTCTTGCAATGTGTCCCATCTCATCACAATTGTAGCATTTGAAGTTTGAGTAGTCTTTGGGAGGTCTTTGATTCTTGTTGAATCTTATAGACTTGTGAGAATGATATTCTTTCGTGTTCCTCATTGTATGAGCTATCAGGGCTTGATTATCTTCATCACCTAACTTATCTTCTATGGATTCAATTCTTGCTTCTTCCTGAGTGCTAGTTTCCCAAAGTGCACTGAATCTGATAAGTTTCTTTCTGGAACATATTCCTTGAATAAATGACTGCCAATATCCTAGAATACCATTCAAGGTGGTCATTACAAGTTCTGCATTCTCGACATGGTCTCCAATAGCCTCTAGTTCATCTCTAATATGGGAGACCCTTGTGAAATAATATTGAATGATTCCAAAACTTTTCATTTTCACACCCTTGAGTTGAGTTCTCAAGGTCATCTTTCTATTAATGTTCTTCCCTTCAAACAATATCTTAAGTGCATCAAACATCTCTTCAAATTTTGCAGAGATGAGATGTGTGGAATCAAGTGATCCTTGATGGAATCACCAATGATCCTCTTGGCCTTAATCAAGTTCTTCTTGTGCTTGGATTGTTCTTCATCTCCCTCTGGCTCTGCAACTTCTTCTTTGATATAATTGTCCAACTCATTCTCTTCTAGAATGAGCATCACTCTATACTTACAAGCACAGAAGTTATCTGCTCCTTCAAGCTTATCCTCAAGCTTGTTATGGTTTGTCATCTTGATAAAATGAGAACCTCAAATGGAAATAGAGACAGTAGGACTTACCAAATGAGTTGGTCCAACCAAGTGGTTGCTTCACTGTCTTCTGAGATCTTACTTCAGGATGACCTAGGATTTGTCAGATAAACCCTAATTTTTCAACTTCGGGATCTTGAAAAATTGAGTGCGGGAAAAGATGTGCCTCCCTAAGGAAAGTTGAGCAAAGGTCCTTTTTTGCTCCAAAACTGTGGACGGATCTGCAAAAAACTTGATGCCCTATTTTTCCTGAGCAGTAGTGGTAGGCTCAAAAATGAAATTTCTTTGATCGTAATTATGCTTCCAGATAAATATGTTCCCTCCTAGGGTGAGTTTCTTTGACCTTCTTTTTAAGCCAAATTGTGGTGAAAATCCTCCAGAAAGAGAAACCTTAGTTTCCACTTACGACAATTGCATCTACACAATGTCTTCTTTCAGGCTAGATCTGAAACCATGTTAGAATTTTGATAGTTCCAGTATGGTTATGTTAGATCTTCAAACAATTTATATTATTATCACAATAACCATATGCAATAGGATCACTAAAAGATATAAAATCACAGCATAACAATAGACCACAAATATTTACCTTGGGAAAGCCCTCTCACGAGAAAAAACCAACAAAACTTCTTTAGTATAGATTCATCATAAAGTACAATGTCAATATCGTACAATAACTCGTGAATAAGATACAATAGAAACCCCAAGAAAATATGTCTTCAATGCAGCGACTCTTTCTCCTAAGCGAACTTTCCTTCTTGCTACTACTCATGCGAACTTGCTTGAGTGAGATGATGCACAAATGAACTAGGCACCACCGTATTTATATTGGTCACAAAAATGGCCTTTTTACTTAACTAGGCCGACCTGATTGGGGCAGTTATTCCCATTGTTTGGTGCAATTTACCCACTGAGTCGACTTGACTATTTTACATTATTTATTTTTGGGTTTTTACATAAGCAAATACAATATGAATATTTCTCGAAGGACGTATAATAAAAATACAATAAGAATATCTTTTGAAGTTACATTCTTCAACAAATATTTCTATCAAATATTATAGCTCTTCAGGATCAAGTGGATCTACAAACTCATTTGGATGCTTCCTCTCACCATCTGAAAGGGAGAATAAAAATTGTATCCTCCATCATAGGAGTATCATGCTCCTCAATATTTGAATCACACTGAAGTTCTTTAGAGTGCTTGAAGGCATCCTCTTCATGAAATGTTACATCTCTACCGACTCCAATGTTTCTTTGTCGTGGAACATAGATTATGTAGGATTTGGAGGATTCACTATATCCAACAAATGTTCCTTTCTTTTTGGATGGCTCCATCTTTTTCCTCTTCTCTTTTGGTATGTGAATGTAAACAGGAAAACCAAAAACATTCATGTGTCCAATATCTAGTTTTTCACCAGTGAAAACCTCTTCATGAGTCTTTTCTCCCAATATAGCATGAGGAATTATGTTTTGAATATAAACAGCAATGATGTAGGCTTTTGCACATAAGGATGTGGGAAAATCCTGATCACGCATCATGGCTTTTGTAGCTTCACATATTGTTCAGTTCTTTATTTCAAAAACCCCATTTTGTTGGGGGTTGTAGGGTACAGTCAGCTGTATTTTTATTCATGCATCTCAACAGAATTCATTGAAGTCATGGGACTCAAGATCTCCTCCATTATAAAATCTCACATCATGAATGTGCTTCCCATCTTGATTCTCAACCAATCCTTTAAACTCTTGAAACTTGTTGAAAGTTTCACTCTTTGATTTCATAAAATAAACCCATTACTTGCGAGAGAAGTCATCTATGAAAAGCACATAATACAAATAACCACTCAAGGAGGGTGCAGACATAGGACCACATAGATAAGAATGAATCAAGTCAAGGATCCCCTTGGATATTTTGATTGTGCCGAGAGGCGCTCTACAACTCAGTATGAGGGAGATCTTGTGAGTCAAGTGTTTGTCGATATTGTCAGCCATAAATAAAATGTAATAATTAAAAGTAAAAAGTAATAATATGAGGGAGATCTTGTGAGTCGAGTGTTTGTCGATATTGTCAGCCATAAATAAAATGTAATAATAAAAAGTAAAAAGTAATAATATGAGGGAGATCTTGTGAAAGCTCCTTGAGTGCAATACCTGAGAAGAGGTTTGCACCTCGGGATATTTGATCCCTCTCGGTGCTTGATAGAACCTAGGATTTGGATCTAGGCTGGTACTACTTGGAAAACTCTTCTTAATGTTCTTTCCAAGAGCGCAACCTATACAAACACTATCAAAATCAGATTTAAACATGGGCATACCTTTCACCATCTTTTGCAATCTGGGTAGCGCTTTGAAATGACCAAGCCTTCTATGCCACAGCTCACAAGGACTTAATGTGTCATGGATCATGGCTTGAATGAGTTTTCCAGGAACTTTGTATATACCTCCCTCTGTAACTCCAATCACTGATGCAAAGTTCAAGTCTTTATGCTTAGGCCACAAGAGCTCTTTGTTGTCCATAAAGATAACTCTGAATCCTTTATGTTCTAGAACTGAAACAGGAAGGAGGTTCTTCTTCAATCTGAGGAAAAACATAATTTCATCCACATGTAGTACATCTCCTGAATCCAACTGAAAATAAGTGGATCAAATGCCTTGGATCGAATAGGTGGTATTATCTCCATGCTCCACCTTACATGAAAAAATCTTTTCCTTCAGATCTGTGATAGCGCTCCTATATCCATTCATGTGCTTGGATGCACCATTGTCTACCATCCATGTCTCAGCACTATAGGTAATGGATCTAGAAATGGTTGAGACAATATACTACTCCTTCTTTGTCTCTTGATCATCGGATGAATTCTTTCTTGTAGGTTCATATTTTGTAGTAGTAGAAGCATGAAACATACCCTTGAAATTTCTTATTTGCTTTGCACGAAATTCTCTTTCATAATGGCCCTTCTTATTGCAATTGAAACATTTAACTTTAGACTTATCAAAGTTCTTAAAATCATTCTCCTTTTGATGAGAGAATTTCTTGTGAGACTTCTTACCTCTTTTCATATATGCCGCAAGAGTGAGGTTCTCTTCTTTGGAGGAAATATACTTGCTCTAGATTCGCCCTTCTTCTTGTAGGAAATCATGCCACAATCTCTCAAAGTTAGTTTTCACTTCTCAAGCATTTATAGTAGCCAATAATGTATCCCATTAGGATGGAAAACCATCGACAGTAGTTTGAATGATATCATCATCATCGACCGTCACACTAATGCTCATGAGTTGATCTCTTATTTGAGAGATCTTTGTGAAGAAGGAAGCCATGGCTTCGTCCTTTCCATATTCAGATTTCAAATCTTGTTCTTCAATGCTCTCTTTTGTCTAGGCACATTCTTCTCATAAAGATTTGTTGACGTGTCGAAGCATCCCTTTGCAATATTCAATGGAGTAATCACGAGCATCAAGTTTGTCTTTCACGGAATCATAAATGATTCTCTTTGCTTTGGCTTGATTCTTCTTGAAGGTAATGTGCCATGAAATAGAAGTAGGCTCTTCAATAACACTAGATACATATCCATCCAAGTCATGCTCTTCCTGGATATTCATGATCCTGGCCTTCCAAGTATTGAAGTTCTAAGTTCCTTCAAGATGGTCTTCCAGTATTACTAAGATTGAAGCCATAGTTCTTCAAGTATTATACACACTCAGGATCTACGTAGGCTCAAAGTTGATTGTTGAACTTAGCTCTTTCATGCCCCGAGCTCTGATTCCATGTTAATTTTTTTTATCTTTAATTCAAAAATGCAATAGTACTTGAAATCAAATAATAATGATACACATAAGCAATCACATTCTACAGATGAATTACTATGGGGAAAACCTATATGAATTGAGGGAGAAAACCCTAGGAAATCCTTCCTTAGTATATTGATAGACAACAGAGAATGTATTTTACATCAAGCACCCCTGGTGCAATTACAGAGAAAGAGAAAGATAAATAAGAGAGACTTGGAATAATATCCTGTACAAAGAGAAGTGCCTTTCCTTCAAGGGAGAAGAGAATTCAATTCACATTGAATTCATCAATCTTGTATAACATATTTATATATTCTTCACATGCATCGACTTCTATTTTTATCTTCTAACTTCAGGATGAACTCACCTTCCATCTGGATGCATCAATCTTGCATGCATAAGTGCGCCCCAATTCTCATGTAGTTCATTAATTCACTAAATTGACTCTTAGGAAGAACTCGCTCCTTAACTAAAATATTTTCCACTTAGTTAGGTGGGTACCTTAAGTGTCTTCATGCAAGTGTCGCAACTCATTTGATGTATTTTAGTTTAACATAAGTGTCGTCATGAAATAACACTTAGTTAACTAGATCTTCTTTGTTATCACTTAGTTAACTCTCTCAACTAATTATTTCTTGTTAACATCATTGTAGTGATCAATTCAAGTTCTCCTTTGATTTACTGAAGTCTTCACTGAATTTTAACAATTTGAATTCTCTCTTAATTAATTATTTTGTGTGAAATTCGAATTCTCTCATATCTTATCACATCTTATATTTATCTCTTGTCTTCTCTGCATGGTCCACATGTGCTAGATTAACTATCATATCAAATATACTAAGGATATTTTCCCAATGATGTGATCATATTGTCCTACTATCGTTCCAAGTGGTTATATTGTAAAGTAATTCACTCTAGAGGTGGCTGGTCTCTAGAGGACACTTAATAGCTCAACCATGGTTAGTAGTACATCACACACCATACATGCTTCGACCTGCAAATCATCACCTCAAAACATGAGGAACCACCTAAACACATGAAGGTTTGTCTTGACACACAAGACCTTAGCCTTGACTAGAAAGACTGTCCATCATCATCACTTTGACAAACAAAGCACTTGCCTCAACACATGAAGCTTAAACATTCTTGAGTCCAACTCAAGATTCTTCTCCCAAGTTTCATGAGTCCAAATCAGGCTCCTATAAGGTGCTACCTCAACACACGAGGCTTAATATTGCCACAAAATATTGACCCGGAGAATGATTCATGATGCTATAAATTTAACATATGTGACCTTGTTTTGTTTTGTGACCAAACATAACGACAAATCTCATGGTGTTTATGGCATGATCTAGTGTTTACATCCACTCTATGATTTTACCTAGCTCATGTATCTTTTTATGTTAGAGTAGAGTAGAAAGAATAAGTTCAATTCATAAGCATTAGGTTAATTTTCATGTTCCCTTTGACATTTTGGCTTATGTGTCTTTCTTTGTAAAGCCAATTTTGAAATTTGTAACAAGACATTTTAAACAATATGTTGGGTTACGAGATATCAATGTGGTGTTAATCTCAATAATGTCATTGATGTCAAATAGTCTAGAATTCAATTTGGTAATGTTAAATGAGAAGCATGAAGTCTAGAATCCAATTTGAATAAGTATATAGAATAAGGTTGTATGTACGCAAGCCCCACCAAATCATGCATGAAGTATAGAATCCAGTTTGAAGAAGTATATAGAATAAGTTTGTATGTGTGCATGTCCCACCAAGTAATGGAACTCTAGTGCATAAGTCCCACCAAGTCATGGAACTCTCGTGCGAAAGACCCACCAAGTTATGAAACTCTGTCAGCACAAGATAAGGACAAGTGGTTGAATTACTGTGAAGTCAATAATTATACAAAAGTGCACTCCAATGAAAGAATATGAGGGGTGTTAAGATTTACTGAGAAGAAAGGAAGAAGTTGTGTCACCGACTTAGAGAAACCCCAACTTGTGGACATATGAATTGATTAAGATCGGTATAAATAAGAGAAAGATCGATGTGTGCAGAGACAAGTTTGGATGCAAAAATGTAGCACTCTAAAATTACAATCTTCGGGGAACAAATGAAATGCTCAGGGGAATCAATGACTAAATTATTTGAAGAAGTGCACAAGAGTACAGAACAAGACAAAGTACAAGAAGCACTCGTACAGAAGTGTAAGGAGCAGTTGCACAGAAGTACAAGGAGAAGTTGCACAAAAGTACAAGGAGCAAGTCCTGTAAAAGTATAAGGAGCATTTGTGAAGAACAAAATAAGAATTTGGAATTTGCACAGAATGATACAAGAAGTAGTCACACAAAAAGAGTTGGAATTGTAAATGTGATCGGCATTTTGCATAGAACAAAGATAGCAGATCAGAAAGTACAGAATGAATCGTGACTGGGGAATGCAACAACAAATCTATATCTAGATGGTAGTACGTGGAAAGGAAAGAATATTGGTATCTTCCATAAGCTAGTTCCTAGTAGCTAAAGTGGGTTCCTAACCATGCAAGTTGGTTCTTAATGATATGTGTTGGTTCTCATAAGAGGATTGGTGTCCTCACAGGTTGGTGCCTGTAAAACAACAAGTTGTGCTTGCAAGGGATTGGTGTTCCTATCTAATTGGTGTCAACAAAATCAATGAGTGGGTGCTCACACATGTATTGGAGATTGGTGTCTCCTAACATTATTTGCAATAAGAAGATTCTTTATATATAATATTTCTCTACATATTCTTTGCATGGTGTTCTTTGTATTGAAAATTTTTTTTGATACATGGTATATGTTTTAATGAATGATTACATGGTATAAAAAATGTTTGAAAGGATAAAAACTATGTGATATTGATTCACCCCCCCTCTCAGTATGAATTGGGGTCCAACAATTGGTATCATATTCGGTGGCTTCAGAGATAGCCTAACCACTAGAAGGAAGATCAATGTGCAATCTAGATTTCTGTATAGATATGGACAGACAGAAAGGTCTCTCAACAAACCGAGCACCACGTTTTGATGGGTCTGATTATGATTTCTGGAGTATAAGAATGGGAGTCTTTATACAGTCATTTGGAACTGATATTTGTTGGAATTTGTAAATAGTTATAAAGTTCCAGATACTCCTCCAGCTGATGCTACTGATAAAATGTTGTATGAATGCAATGAAAAAACCAAAAATGCAATACTATGTGTCCTAGCAGACTCAGAATTTACAAAAGTCATGCAGTGTAGCTTAAAAAACGCATTATGGGACAAAGTTCAGAGCATTTATAAAGGAGATGACACTATGAAAAATGAAAATCTGCAAACCTATAGAGTTTAGTTTGTGAGCCTAAAAATGAAGGAAGATGATATCATTGCATCCTACTTTCTTTGAGTAGATGAAATAGTCAATACTCTCAGAGGTCTCGGGGAAACAAATTTTGAAGAAGCAATTGTACATAGGGTGTTGAGATCTCTACCTATGAGTTTTGACTCTAAAGTATCAATCATGGAAGATAGAAAGGATCTTGACAAGGTAAAAACAGATGAAATCCATGGAATTCTCACTACCTATGAAATGAAAACTTAAAAGGAGAATCCTTTGAAAAAAGGAAGCAAGCAAGATTCCAGTAAGAGTTTTACTGACGAATCTGATCTTGAAGAAGCAAAATTTGTGAAGAAACTTAAGAAAGTTCATGGAAAGTACAAAGGTAAGCTTCCTTTCAAATTTTTTGAATGTGGTAAAATAGGTCATTTTGCTTCTAAATGTCCTTATAAAGAGAATAGAGATAGTTATGATGAGGAGGATCATGAAGAAAATAAAAATATACACAGAGGAAGTAGACCTGAAAATAGAAGGTTTAGAAAACAAAGGAAAAGTCTATACTCCAAAGAGGACGATAGCTCAACAGATGAAGACGGCATTTATGATGATGAAAGAGAAGTTCTCTTTATAGAAATATAAGAAGAATGCGAAAATGAGAACTCTGAATATGAAGTAAGTGCTGAAGTAGAATTTGAAGGAGAACTTATGAGTGATTTAGAGGATTTGAAAAACTCAAGAAAGAAGAATAGTATTTAAAGGAAAAAATACTAAATTATGAATACCAAATAGAAAAATTCAAAAGAATCGAAGAAGATCTAGCAGGAAAGATGAAAGAGAAAGAAACAATGTGTGAGGAATTGGAGAAGGAAAATATCTCCTTAAAGAAGGAACTACAAAAGGTAAGCAGTCACTTAGGATATCAAAACAAATTCGTCAGAAGCTGTAAGGTATTGGATGAAATCATCAATAATCAAAGATCAATTTCAGATAGGTTTGGATTGGGATATGAACAAGACAACGATGATAAGGATTCAAGTTTAATTACACCTAACCATGAATCAAGTACAAGGAGCTTTGCAAATGTACTTAAGGGTCCTTTCAAAGAGAAAGACAACATCAAGATTGACCAACAATATGCTTTTGAAAACAAAGGATTTTTATAGTCTAGAAGACCTCCCACTACCAGGTTTTAAACTATCTTTTTGGGGCATTGTTATTTCTGCAATAATTTTGGTCATAATGCTGCAAATTGCAAAGCACTTGCGAACAAAAACTTTGAGAGAAATATAAGTCTTCTCAATAAATTTAGAGCTGACAATATGATAAAAGAAATTAGAAAGTCTAATGAAGTCATCAATCCCTTTAGTCTTTTGGAAATGGACATCGAATTCTTTCAATGTCACAACTATGGTCACAAAGCTCGATACTGCAAAAAACAGTCAGTAACTACACACCAAGATGAAATGAAAATTTCCTTCTACAATAAATACCATACAAAGATTTGGCAGAAAAGGACCAAATAACAATGCTAAGAAGAATGTAATATGGCCTTGCATAAGGATCACTAGTATATTGATAATGGGTGGTATAAACATATGACAAAATATAAAGGAAAGTGTATAAAATTACAAAGAGAGAAAGGAGACAATATACAATCAAGAAAATAAGACATGCCGCAGAAGGAGATGCGTGCAGAGAGGAACCATGAAAGACTGTCATAAAATAAAATGGAAGCATTAAAGATTGAAAAAGAGGAAAATATAGGACAAGAAGAGGGGAAAAAATTCAGCATAATTCAAAGCTCAATTCAAACCCTGGCCATAAACAAAGGATGAGCTACAGTATGATCAGTGTAAGAGAAACAAACATGATGATAGGGATAATTCACACAACAAAAGGAAGCAAAGGATTGAATAAATTTGAAGGTACGCACAGGGAAACTTCTTCTTCTACTAGTGAAAGCAATTATTCAGAGCATAAATAGAAGATAGGAACATAAGCATAAATCCAGGGGGATAACTTGCAACTGCGCGGGGGGAGGATACAGGTTTGCAGATAATTGAATATTCCTTTTCCATTGATGTCAAAGGGGGGAGAAAGTAGCAATAAAATATGCAAACAAGATTGCACAACGCAAGACTTCAATAAATAACTAATATTCAAAGTGAGCTCAGTTTTAATTGATGTTGACATCAATTCCAAAGGAGGGGATTGTTAAATTCAGTATGGTCGTTGATTTCAAATAGTCCATAAGTCAGTTTGGTGATATTAAATGAGAAGTATGAAGTCTAGAATCCAATTTGAAGAACTATATAGAATAAGGTTGTATGTGCGCAAGTCCCATCAAGTCATGCATGAAGTTTAGAATCCAATTTGAAGAAGTATACAAAATAAGGTTGTATGTGTGAAAGTCTAACCAATTCAGGGCACTCTAGTGTGCAAGTCCCACCAAGTCATGGAACTCTCATGCGCAAGACCCACCAAGTTATGGAACTCTATCAACACAAGATAAGGACAAGTGCAAAAATTACCACGAAGTCAGTAAATATACAAAAGTGCATGTCGAAGAAAGAATAAGAGGGGTGGTAAGCTTGATCGAGAAGAAAGGAAGAAGGGGCGTCACCAACTTAGAGAAACCCCAAATTGTGGACATATTAATTATGTAAGATCGGTATAATAGGAGAGATTGATGTGTGCATAGAAATTTTGGATGCAAAAATGTAGCACTCTAAAATTACAAGCTTCTGGGAACAAATGAAACACTCAGTGGAATCAATGACTGGATGATTTGAAGAAGTGTGCAAGAGTACAGGACAAATCAAAGTACAAGAAGCAGTTGCCCAGATGTGTAAGGATAAATTGCACAGAAGTATAAGGAGCATTTGCACATAAGTACAAGGAGCAGTTGCATAGAAGTACAAGGAGCAGTTGCACAGAAGTACAAGGAGCAGGTCATGCATAAGTATAAGGATAGTTTGTGAAGAACATAAGAAGAATTTGGCATTTGAACATAAGGATACAAGAAGTGGTCGCGCAGAAAGAGTTGGAATTGTAAATGTGATTAGCAGTTTCCGCAAAATAGAGATACCAGATTAGAAAGTGCAGAATGAATCGTGACTGAGGAATGCAACAACAAATCTATATCTGGGTGGTAGGACAAGGAAAGGGTAAAATATTGGTTTCTTCCATAGGTTGGTTCCTGGACGCTCAGGTGGGTTACTGACCGTGCTTGCTGATATGATTTGGTGCTCATAATAGGATTGGTGTCCTCACAAGTTGGTTCCTGTAAAACAACAAGTTGGTTCTTGGGTTAGATATTCCTTAATGTTGTAGTTTTGAGTGCCCCGGGTGTTCACGTTGAAAATCATTTTTCGGATTGTGCTTTTGGGTGGACGCAAAACTACATCTGTTATAGGTTTGTCTATGGTCAAAGGACCTTTTGACGGAAGGATAGTGGATGTGGATGTGGAGGATTTTTCAGTATTAACTCCATTAGATTCCTTATTGGGAACAAAATCGTACGTACGTGCCCTGGTGGATAAGTTAACGGTTTCATTACGCATCATGAGAACATGAGCGTTCCTTGAGGAGGAGTGGATTGTTGCGCGACCAACTGTTGTTCTTGTGTGGGGAAGGGGTCCATTAAAACTGCAGGTTGAGCATTTCCTTTGAGGAAATTTTGGACTTCTTCATGATGTGGGAACTCTTTCATGAAGTGGTCGTCACTACACAGTATGCATGGATACTTATCCTTCTGTCTTGGTTTGGTGTCAAAAGGGTCTAGATTGTTCTTGTGTTCCTGTTGGTTAGAATATTTCTTGGATTTACTTTTGTTTTTCTTCTTACCACTGGATTTTTGAGATGAAGCAGATTGGACTGAATTCACATCGGCAATGGAAGCATGCTGGGTATGAATGGAACCAATGATGCCATCGACATGTGATCCCATGGGGGGTTTATTTGGGTCCTGTGTGGGGAGATGGGAATTCAGAATTATGTCGTATAACGTGCCATATTGAGCATAGACTAAGTCTAAGTACTTGGCACGTGCAATAGCTTGTTCTTCTGTTACTTCCCCAACCATACCGACGTCTTTGGCTATGATAGGAAACAATGATTTGGTTAACCAATCGACCAATAATTGATTCGGAATGGGATCCTTAATGAGTCGACATCTTCTCCTCCATTCATGAATATGATCGGAAATATGAGTGGAGGTATATTATTTGAGGGAAGTTAAAAGATCTGTGTCGATTTCATAGAGGATCAGTAATTGGAAATGTGTAAGAAAATCCATAGCCAAGGATTGAAAGTCGGCGAAAGAGTGTGATGGTAATTCGATATACCATTTGGCGGCTGTTCCAGTGAGGGTTTGTTGAAATAGACTCAAATGGATAAAATCATCCATTAATCAGTTCGAGGAACACCAAAAATGATATGTCATTACATGTTTTTTGGGATCCTCGCTAGGATTTCCATTAAACTTGAGTATGTCTGATGGAAGCTTCACAAGAATGGCTGGCCAATCCATGCCATGTTGAATGGGATTACTATCCAAGCGCAACAGGTCTGGAAGATCTAATGTATCCAAAAATGGTAGCTGTGAGTTTGGCTGTGGGTAATGGTAGTATTGGCATTGCATTTGAGTACCAATAGGACCATATATCGATTGATCGTAAGGTCCTCCCATAGAGCATTGGAAATATGGTGGGGTTCCTCCCGCATTAGGAGGTGGAAAGGATGGAGGCCCTCCTCCCCCATGAGGGTATCCTATCGAATGAGGGGGTTGTACGGATGGTGGGGGTGGGGGTGGGACAGGTAGTGGAGGTGGTAGTGGGGGAGGGCGTGGGCCACCAACTAGGGATCCATTCAGTGGAAAAGTATGATACCCCCATGGGGTATTTGTGTTTACAAGGTAAGGTACTCTAGGATACAGGTTTCCTAGATTAGTTTGATAGAGTTGACTCATTGTTATATTATGATTACCCGGATATGTATAACCACATGGGGGTTGGGCCCATACAGATGGTCCTCCCACGTGATGTGTCCACGAGGGTTGTCCCACAATTGGGGGTGAACTCCCAGTCATGTTATAAGTCATAAACGAAGGTGGCCCTCCACTTCGATTTTGTCCACTAACTAAAGGTTTCCCCCAGTTAAATTTTTTCCACTAACTGAATTTTTCCCGTGATTATGTTTTGGCCACTGACAATAGGTTGCCCTGAGGTCATATTTTGACCACTAATTAGGGGGTGAATTTAGACCATACTTTCTTGTGAAGGTTGTGTTCCAGTCATAAAGTTAATAGTGGTTGAAGGTTTCCCCCCAGTCATTAGGGTCAAAAGAGGTCTAGAACCGACCAAATGTGAAACAGGTGGAAAGATGGTTGGCCTGGTTCGTAGGGGGTCATATTAGGTACAAACATTCCTAGTGAAGTAAGAGTAAAAGAATTCATAGGGGAATGGTGTTTGAAATTCGCTACTTTCAAAGTGGATTGGGAAGGGAAACTATGGTGCCTTACCCGTTCTCCAAGTGTCTGTAAAAGAGCCACAGTATCTTGAAGTGGTCCGAAAAAATATACATTTGAGACAAGTCTGGTAGGGTGCGGAGGTGGTGGTGAACCAAAATCAGAAATAACGCGTCCTAAGGAGGTCCCCCAAAATGAAGCGATTGGACCAAAAGCAGTTCCTATCGGGTCATCTGGAGGTCAAGTGAATATCCAATCGACAATACCAAGGTGACCTTCAAGTGAGTTATGGAAAGATGTGTCATGTGAAGGAGGTTTTTCCACCACCAATGGTCCCATAGGGTCGGTTATGGGTGGATTTATAGGAGAAGAATAGTCCCCTCCTGATTCAGTGTTCAGAATCCCTTCTTCACGCGAACGAGTTGTAGTGGGTTGGTCCATATCTGCTACTATGTTTCCTTCCTCATTGAGAGGATATTCAGGTGGCAAGCTTTGTATCCTACGGGATCTCCTTAAGGGATGTTCATTCAGGACAGCTGATGAAAGTCTCCTCCTAAGAGTATTCTAAGGAAATACACACTTCAAATCCTACTCGAGATAAAGTTGCAAGCAAACTTATATGATAGGTGGGATAAAGGGTTGGAACATAACAGGAGTGTCAAGGCATCACAACTCGTGATATACTAAAGGGTCCAACAGTAATACTCGGCCCAATCTTGCATAGCACTAACCAGGGAGGATTAGGACCGTACCCCTGACCATATTACCCGACTACGTCGCAGTATGTGCATAGTAGCTCCTCAAGTGTTTTTATCGGTGTATTGCAACACCAAGACGACCAATGGTTGACTCAGATGGTTTTAGGATCCTAGTGGGGTCTCCTGATATACACAAGGTACAGGGGAGATCCAATATGTAGTACTGTTGTCTACATAACATTGTACCCATAACTAGCACGTATCCTATTTCATTAGTAAAAATGCCAAAAGGTGCTTTTAAGATGCTTTCTTTGTAAAAATATCCTTTGTTTGATTGGTTAGAATTCTCCACATGGTTGAGGAAATAATATTTGTTTATTGTGAATATGGTGAGTGAGTCAACTAATCGCAAAAGTATTTGGCCAAATACATTTTAATGGGCACCATTTCCTGGAAAATCGGTACATTTTCCGACAAATAGAAGAGTTAACACAGGTTCAACATGAGTTAGGCAGCTACGAAGCAGGGTGTAAGAGTCTTGAAATTGTAAATAGGATTCAATAACCAGTCTAATCCACCAGTGAAAACTGGAAGTAAAATAGTTTTTAATTTCTAAGTATTTAAGAAAACAATGGCGCATTTATGTGATATGAGTGGTGGAGTATACATTCCTGAGCATGATCTGAATGGTAAAAAATGAGAAACTTATCCGCATTCACACCCAATCACCCATTTGTTGGGGAACCGAAAAATAATCCAAGGAAGAAATTAAAACGATAATGATTTAAAAAAAAATATGGAAGAAATAATATTGGGAATGTTTCGATCACCCATTTGGTGGGGAACCAAAAAATAATCCAGGGAAGAAATTTAACCGATAATCATTTAAAAAAAATCATGGAAGAAATAATATTGGGAATGTTTTTCGAAAATCTTTTTTTTGGCGGTGATATTTGGAATGTTGATGAAAGAACAAAAAAATGCCATTGTATCTGTCCTTACCTTTGGCCATCAAGGTGACTCACAGCAAAGACAATTCCTGAAAATTCATCAAAGCAAAAACTTCTTTTGAAAATTTCATTGGGTTGAAGGTATGTCATGCAGGCTAGAAAATTCATCTGAATTCTGAATTTAACATTGATTATATAAAATGATTGGTTGACTCTCTAAATTTCTGGAAATGATGTTTTTATTAAATGCAATGAGTTGTTGGTTCCCCAAGGACAGTTCCTGGTGGGCGTTTCCAAATAGCCCCTTAACCTTGTGATTTTAACACCTAGCCTAATTTCACTTGTTCTTAATATGCAAAACAAGTTTTTTCTCACTTTTGCAGGTTAATTTCTTGCACATGTGACCATCATAAGGAAAACTGAAAGCATGGCTGGATAACCACTTCAACAAGAAACAAATACATGTCACCCTTTAAATTTTTTGATACACACACATCATCTGGCGGGCATTTGAAACTAGCTTTTTAAAATACTAATTCAACACTTAGACAAAAAATTGTCAAACCCTAGGGTAACATGAGATTTTTATTTTCATCAAATTGGAAGTGTGATACACCCAATGGATAGAGTCCAACAAGTTGATTCCATCCATACCAATTTCATCCTTTAAAACTTCTTTCTCTCTCCTCGACGGGCATTTTTCTGGAGTAGTGCAAATCAAGCTAGGAGGCACTATTGGCAGATCAATATCTTCACCTACAGAGACTCTTTGGACAAACCAATGATATTGTTGGATGCACAAATAAACAGTCTAGACACCCATACCCTTGTTAATTTTTTAGCATTAATTCAAGATACTCTAGGATCTTTACTGAGAGGATAACATGTACAGTATATCAATGCATATCAATCATAGCAAGCATGTCAATCATCACAAGAAGCAAACATAAGAGACAATAGACACACAGAGTTTCCGTGGGTAAAACCCTAAGGTGAAAAACCCCACAACTTCCTCAGAGATAGATAGAGCAATAGTACAACCAAAGTACACAGAGATAGACTCCTCTTAGCAGCTGATCCTCCTCCTCACATGTGCACCACTTTCCGAGTGAAGGAAGAGTGAGTTCTGAGTGATCCAAATAGAGATCGGGAGATCTCTATTTATACTTGTCCTTCCCAATAACCTTATGGGGCCGACTTGTCTATCTTAGTACAATAACCCAATATTAACTTAATCAGGGTCGACCACACACATGGTGGTCTATTAACCCATCGACAAGTTACGACACTTGCGACACTTGTCAATACAAATGATGACACTTTCGTATAGAGGAATAATAACATCTCTATAGGAGTACAATATACATAGATGAAATACATGGGTGAAATACATTCCGAAGTTACATATACATCAACACTCCCTCTTAACTAGGAAGGAATTTCTCGACATAGATCTTCTAGCACAAGTCTTCTTCTCTGGATCGTCGTCACTGGATAATCGTCATCGAGTCATCTTCATCGTCATTGCTGCTGCTATCTCAATCAATATCTGAATCTACTCATCATAGGAAGTTCTACAGAGCTAGTCCTTTTTCATACTGGATGTAGGCCCACCACCTGCAGGACTTCATCATCACTGGTCATACTGTGGAATCCTCGGGACTGATTACATTTATCAACAAAACCTCGAAAGAGCATCCCAGGACTGATTACAAGCATACTGCTCAACCTATTGGATCTCCTAGGATATTTTACATGTAACTGCACAACTTGTCCACGACCACGGAGTATCATCCTGATACTCATAATCATACTGATCATCGTCCATGAAGCACAGTCCAGATGCACACAACACAACACTTACACTCACCGGCATGGAAGGACTTTCCTCTAACCATCTGGGAAAGGTTTAGCGCTCACATCAATGCACATGGGAGAACACATCTGCCACCATGTCGGAAAGGCTCTACACTTACATCAATGCACATGGGAGAACACATCTACCATCATGTCAAAAAGGCTCTGCACTTACATCTACGCACATGGGAGAACACATCTACCACCATGTTGGAAAGGCTTTGCACTTACATCAATTCACATGGGAGAACACATCTACCACCATGTCAGAAAGGCTCTGCACTTACATCAATGCACATGGGAGAACACATCTACCACCATGTCGGAAAGGCTCTACACTTACATCAACGCACATGGGAGAACACATCTACCACCATGTCAGAAAGGGTCTGCACTTACATCAACGCACATGGGAGAACACATCTGCCACCATGTCAGAAAGGCTATGCACTTACATCAACGCACATGGGAGAACACATCTACCACCATGTCATAAAGGCACTGTGCATCTGTGTCTTCAAAACTCATCACACATAATCCAACTGATTATGTAATGTATCCACCTGATGCATATGATTATCCTGATCATCATTATAGCATCATCCTGATGCATATCATCTAGAGTATCGTCCTGATACTCATCACTGCATCGTCCTGATGCATATCTGGAGAAACATCCTAAAGCTCATCATCCATGATCATCCTGATCATACAATGAATCCACCTGATGCATACATAGTATCTGCCTGATACATATCATCATACATGATCTACCTGATCATACAATGTATCCACCTGATACATATACAAATACATGATCCACCTGATCATACCTAATACATATCAACATACATGATCTACCTGATCATATCCAACATCCAACATGATGCATACATCCATATACATATAAATGATCCAACTGATCATATCCAACATCCAACATGATGTGTACATACATATACATATAAATGATCCAATTGATCATATCCAGCATCCAACATGATGCGTACTGTTATCTCCTCAATAAACATAGATTAGTCATGGCACCTAGGTGATAGGAAGTCTTTAAATTTTTGATCTTGTTTGCATGTGTCTGAGTTCTAGTCCGATAGTTTTAATAAGGTAATGAAGTCTGAATTAACATTTTTACGCTGGTTTTCCTTCCGAAGAAAAATTTCAGTTTTCGGTAGCTTAGGCAGGCCTGGTGTTGGTTCATTAGCTACTGAAAACCCTGTTTTCGGTAGCTTACGGTGTGAGAAATAGAACGCTCCAACTACCGAAAGGGAAAAATTACCGCTTGAAGTGGAGGAACGATTTTTGGTGACTTGGACGAACATGACGATGTTCATTAGCCACCGAAAGTTAGGCACTTTCCGCAGTTCGCAGGGAAAGTTTGAAACTTTCCATAGCTGCCGAAGGGAAAAGTTATGCTCACAGTCCATGAATCCATTTCGGGGGTTTGGGCGAACACGACGGTGTTCATTAGCCACCAAAAGTCAGGCATACTTTCTGCAGCTTGCCATCAAATGGGATGGATTATCTACAGCCGCCGAAAGAAAAAAGGCGTTGGCGAAAGTCATGTTCTGGCAGAATACTAGGTTTAAAGGTGGATTATCGACTGCCGAAGGGGGAGTTATGTCGACCGGAAGCCATGTCAAATCGGGGGTTTGGGGTCATAATACAGGGAACCCATCATGGCGTAGCCGCCGAAAGGGTCAATTCAACGAAAACAGGACTTACCTCGAGGGAAGGCCGGATGCCACTGCCATAAATCTGACCAAACGGACCTTGTCTCCCATCCACATAACAACATTTCTAAAAATCCATTCCCCTGGCACAATCATGTCTCAGTAATCATCATTCCACCCTCATGATTTCCCACCTTTTCATACCCTCAGAGTCAACTCCTGAAAATCCACACCATCTTTCCATTTTCACCCTCACCACATCGACGGAGCTTTTTTGTTTCCTCCCTGTTTCCCATCTCTTCCCCATTCCGAAAGGAGGGGGAGCAGTCCTGAGAAAAGAATTGAGCGGCATCTGCTACCTAGAGGCTCACCCCGAGGTATGTCAATTTTTAAAGAATGTGGGCTGTTACAATTTCTACAAAAAGCTACAAGGTTCTCATCAACAGGTGGCCGAATCATTTTCCCTCACGTTTGATGGAGATAAGGTAATGATAGGCAAGGAAAAATTCCAGGTGGACAAGGCCCTTATAGCCCAGGTGACAGAATTTCCAACAACTGGGGAGAGCTGGTTTAAGACCACTGTCAAGAAGGATTTCGAGTTTCAATCATACCTGAAACCGGAGCATAAGAATAAGGTTTTGAAAAACGACATCCCTATGTCATACCTGGAGGATAACTGGCAGCTTTTATTGAAGTCCATCCTGGTCTATATAACCTGTGAGGGCAGGTATAACATGGTGCTAATCTATCATTTTAGATTGCTAGATCATTTCACGGGAAAGAGCCCTTTAAATATCCCTTTCTACCTCCATAAGAGCCTCACCAAAATGACGCATCAAGTAAAGGCCCAGCCTACCAAAATGGCAGGGAGGTTGTACCACCATGGTCTGATTAAAATTTTGGTCTCCGAATTATTGCAGAGGAGAGGCATGAAATGGACCTTTTTCCTTTTCTGGAGTGGGCTCGAGACAGAATTACAGTCGGAGGAGGGGAATAAATCTTCCACCCCCAGAAGTGGAAAACGAAGGAGGAGGGCTATTCCCCTAATTTCAATCAAACCCCTTTCCTCAACCCCACAGGTGAAGAAATCCAAAAAGAAACTAGCATTTAAGGACTAGGCTGAGGATGAGGGAGTGGTTTCTGAAGGAACCCCTTCAAAGAGTTCAAATATTTTAAACCTCCCATACACCAATTCAGAGGAGGATGAATTGCAGGAAGCAGGAGCAGAAGATGAACAGGTGGAAACAGAACAGGAACCCCAGGAAGTAGCCCCACCCCTGATGGAGCAGGAGAATGATTATGTCAATTTTACTTCACCCCCCTGAGGAAGAACAAATTCAGTAGGTGGCTGAGGAACCAATCCAAATTGCAAAGACTTCCGCCTCACAGAAAATCAACCGGCTCCTCCAGTAGGCTTATGAGCGCGAGATACTCTAGAGGGTCATTAAGGAGAAGAATGAAGGGATGACAGAGAGGTATAACGAGCTTTATGAATCTTTTCAAGGATTGACCAAGAAACATGGCAAAATGAGAGGCAGAAACATTCATCTGATCAGAGAAAACATCAATCTGAGGAGGAAGATTGAGTCTCTAGGGGGTAAGGAAGAAAGTCATAGGGCTCAGCCCAAGGTACTTTCAGACCTCGACACTCTGGCAGCAGCTGCAATCTAATTCGCTGACCCTCCAGTTCTTTCCCAGGTGGAAGAGAAATCCAGGTAGTAGGGGGACAGAAACACAGTTTTGATTAATTTTGCAGGCTGGGTAATACGTTGTTTTCTGTAGCTTGGGTGAACACGGGAGCTATTCATTAGCTGTCGAATCCCGATTCGGCGGTTTACTGCGTATAAACGGAGTCCTCCCAGATACCGAAAAGAAATAAAGGATGCCTAGCACCCAGAAGTGATTCGATGGTTTAGGAGAAGCATGAATCAAGTTCATTAACCACCGAACTCCAAGCTTTCGGCTACTTATCACCTCCAGGCTCAATTTTGTTAACCATCGAAAACACAGAAAACGCAGAGGTCCGACTGTTGGCACCAAAACCCTTTTTTGTCAGCCTGAGCATCTTTAAGGCATTTTCCAGGGAATCCACACGGGCTCAATTGCATCATGATCACCTCTGGTCCCAGACTAAAGGCACCAGCAAGCTGAATGGTGGAATATTTCTGTCTATTTTTAGAAAAGATGCCTACAAGTTTTTTGCAGATAGCAGTTCTAAACTCGCCCTCAAACCCCCAGAGGCTCGTTTTAGCTGTCAAACGCAGGTGCATCAGCAAGAGGCAGTTATTTCAATCATGATACGCTATCACACTTTCAGTAACTATTTTAGTTGTTCTTTTTAGCATATTCGATCCAGCTTTGGGATCTGAAAAAATTTGTAATGGCTATAAAGCCGAGGAATGAAGTAGAATAGAGGTTCGACTCTGGAGAGACTGATCATATTTGTATTCTTAGACTTCTGTGATTTTCCAGATAATATAAGCTTCTTTTTTTATTGGCTTTTAGATTTCTCTCTTTCATGTTTCTGCACTTACAGTGAATGGTTTATTTCCTATATGTTCACTTGTTTATGCTAGATAGTTGTTATCCTGTCATGGTATTAAAGGATTGATCATATATGTTATTATTTTGTTGTGCTTGGCCATTTATATACGTCCTTCTATGTATGAATCTGCTAAAAACGATAAGGATTCACTCCCTTTATTTTAAATCAACCCTCTGAATAGCCATAGTCAAAGCCTTGTATGTCTGATTGTCCTCATGTACGTTGTGAGCATGTAAATTTTGATTTTTGTCATCCAACTTGATCCAAATAAACCCCTTCTTTCAAGACAGGTTTAAGTTACCAGGCATCTCTGAAATACAACCTAGGAGAGCTTCCTGGAGTGATAACAAATTGGCATCGTTGCCGGAGAAATATTATTGAAGCAGCAGCTTCCCTGGGAGACGACACAGTTCCAACTTTGATGATAGACAAAGCCTGGGCACTTTTTTGGTTGTAATCATCTATCTGGCGACTCCATTGGAACGAAGTGGCTTCGAGAAGACCAAGTACTGGATCGAATCCTCAAAGGCGACCAGTAACACCTGTTTCAGATCCTGAATAGATTATAAGGAGAGGAAGGACTACACAAAGGCAGATTTCCAGATCCATAAGAAGAACCACATTGGGCCTTGCCAGAGGTATTTCTTCTGTCTCATCAGATGAAACTCCTTTTGAATCTCCATTTTCTGAAACAGATAATCCACAAGGAACTATAATTAGAGAAGAAGATTTATGGGCCCAAGTATCCTCATCCGTTGATTCTGCCCAAGTCCCTAGCCCTGATCCTGCTACACGAGCTGACCTAGGAAAAGAAATCCTAGAATCAGTCAAAGAGGAAGGTTGTTCCTCCTACCTGCAGCCCACATTGACTTAACCAGACGAGAAGTTCCCCTTTTTTTACACCAACGTACTTGCCATAGAAAACATATTCCAGGACCTTTTAGACCAGCGTGAGCAAAGGCTGTCCTCTTTACTTGCATAGTCCTATAAGAAGACTGATTGCCCAGAACAACCATCAATCTGTTTCACCCCCATTTTTTGCGACTCTACTGAAACAAAACCTCCACTTTCATCGTTGCCTATACCTCCTCAACCACCGTCCACACTCAAATTGCTTTCTTCCATCCCTTTAGTACCCACACCCACAATGGTTGTCTCTCTAACCAAAATGGAGAAGATCCTCCTTGCTAGGTATGCCCCTCTAAATTTTCCTAATCCCCTTTTTGCTATGCCTACCGGAGATTATCAAAAATATATGCCAAAATTCACCGAGGAGGGAGATTTTACAGCCGAGGTGTTAGAAAAACAGGATCGCAGAGCAATAACAATAAACATAAATGAAAATATAATCACACATACACATTACAAGAGAGACACAGATATATCGTAGTTCACCCAAATTGGGCTACGTCCACACTGAATTTTCCAGTCCTTATTATTATTACCGTCTAGCAAGGTGAAGGGATACAACTTGCAGCACAACCGCTGCACTTCCTCTTCTCTGTTTCACAGTCTCTCTCCTGATCTCAGAGATCTTTACAATGCATAAAACCTAATACATAATCCTTCCTAGCTGTATTACAATGTCTTTATTTTATAAGGGAAATACAATGGGAAAATACCACGGGATACCCAAAACCATGGGCCCGCAAAACAGCTGGCGAATACAACCCCAAAAATTTTCTTCGGGAGTGCTGCCCCCGGACCCTCTGGGGTGACTGTAAAGTCCAACTACATATCATATAAAACTGGGGTACAAACACGGTTGATACAATATCATCTATGAGACTAGAAGATCTGGCTCCACAACCAACAATCTCCCACTTGGAGACTGATCACAGCAACTCTACCGCTGCTGCACTTGCTGGACTTGGACTTGGCAAATTTCTCCTCTTCACCTTCATGCTAGAAGGCCAACTAAAACCGAGCACGAACTCAATTTCTCTTTGGTCACTACCTTTGTGAACATGTCTGCAGGATTCTGGCTAGTATGTATCTTTTCTAGCTTCAACAGTTCATCTTCCATAACAGAGTGTATGAAATGGTACTTGAGCTGTATATGTTTAGTCCTGGAATGGAATGCTAAGTTCTTTGCAAGGTGAATGGCACTCTGGCTGTCACTATACAACCTGCTATCTTTCTGCTTCTTACCCACTTCCTCCATAAACCTCTGCAACCAAATCATCTCTTTACTAGCCTCTGTAATGGCAACATACTCTGCTTCTGTTGTTGGAAGTGCAACAACCTTCTGTAGTTTTGAAATCCAGCTTACTGTTGTTCCACCTATAGTAAACACATACCCTGTGGTGCTCCTCCTGCTATCCTTGTCACCTGCCATATCTGCATCAACATATCCCTGTAGAACAATGTCTGAACCTCCAAACATAATGCCTCAGTGGTAGTAACTCTCAAATACCTAATAATCCACTGTATTGCCTTCCATTGTTCTTTACCTAGATTGTTCATATATCTGCTCACAACTCCCACTACATGTGCAATATCTGGTCTTGTGCACACCATGGCATACATCAAGCTGCCAACTGCTGATTGATAGGGAATCTTGGACATGTAATCTGTATCTTCTTATGTCTTGGGACACATTTCCTTACTTAGAATGAAATGGCTAGCCAAAGGTGTACTTACAAGTTTTGCATTCTACATTCTGAACCTCTCCAACACCTTTTGTATGTACTCACTTTGAGACAATGTCAATTTGCAATTTTTCCTGTCTCTCGTTATTCTCATACCAAGGATTTGCTTTGCAGCACCCAAATCCTTCATCGCAAATGAATTAGCTAGCTTCCTTTTGAGTACATTTATATCCTGCATGTCAGACCCTACAACAAGCATGTCATCCACATACAATAACAAGATAATATATCTTCCATTGTCTAGCTTCTTGAAATAAACACAGTGGTCAGAATGACATCTACTATAACCTTGTTCTGTCATAAACCTGTCAAACTTTAGATACCACTGCCTTGGAGCTTGCTTCAAGCCATACAAGCTCTTTTTCAACCTGCATACCAGATCCTCCTTACCTTTGACCTCATACCCTTGTGGCTGCTGCATATATATTTCTTCCTCCAAATCCCCATGGAGGAAGGCTGTTTTTACATCTAACTGTTCAAGATGCAAATCTTCTACCGCCACTAGACTTAAGATAGTCCTAATTGAATTCATCTTAACAACAGGATAAAATATTTCATCAAAATCTATACCTTTCTTCTGTGTAAACCCCTTTTCAACAAGTCTGGCCTTGTACTGCTTCTTACCTCCTTCTTCTTCCTTCAACCTGTAAATCCATTTGTTTTGCAATGCTCTTTTACCAGTAGGAAACTGAACCAAATCCCAAGTCTGGTTTCCTACCAATGAGTCCATCTCCTCATTGATGCCTTGCTCCCACTTCTTTCTAATTTCCACCTGCATTGCTTCTTCATAACATTCTGGTTCACCATAATCAGTCATCAATAAATAATACATTGAAGGAGAGTATCGTTCAGGGAGTCTACTTAACCTGGTATATCTTCTTACAGTTGCAGGAGTTTCAGGTACTTGCTGCTGCTCTTGATTTTCTGGCACCTTCGAAACTTCATTTTCTTTAATTTCATCAAGCACTATGTACTCTGTGTTTTGCTTTTCCTGTTTCTTTCCCTGCAACTGATATTTACACATGACTTTTCATTGAATATCACATCTCTACTCCTGATGATTTTTTTATTTTCATAATCCCATAAACGATAACCAAATTCATCAACCCCATATCCAATAAAGGTACATTTCTTGGATTTAGCTTCAAGCTTTGTTCTATTTTCTTTATCAATATGGACAAATGCTTCACAACCAAACGTTCTCAGAAATGAGTAGTTTACCTTTTTATCTGTCCATGCTTCCTCTGGAATACCACCATCCAAAGCACTTGAAGGTCCTCTGTTTATTAAATAAACAACAGTATTTACAGCATCCGCCCAAAACTGTAAGGGAAACCCTGCATGCAGTCTCATACACCTTGCACGCTCCATGATCGTTCTGTTCATCCTTTCTGACACACCATTTTCCTGTGGTGTTCCTGGGACTGTCTTCTCTCTACGAATCCCATGGTATGAACAGTAACTATCAAACTCCTTGCCGCAGTACTCACCTCCATTATCAAATCTGAGACACTTCAATATTTTTCCTGTCTCATTCTCAACCAAAGATTTCCACTTCTTAAAAGTAGCAAACACATCAGATTTCTATCTAATGCAATAAACCCAAGTTTTTCTAGTTGCATCATCAATAAATGTAACATAATAATAAGAGCCACCAAGAGATTGTACCTGAGCCGGTCCCCATACATCTGTATGCACAAGCTCTAATTTTTCATTCTTCTTCTGTTTCCCAACCCTGAGAAATATGACTCTCTTCTGTTTTCCATAAACACAGTTTTCACAGAATTCCAAACTTACCTGCTTCAAATCTGGCAGCAACTTCCTTGAGTGGAGAATCTGCATCCCCTTCTCACTCATGTGGCCAAGCCTATGATGCCACAATGCTGTATCTGTTCCTGTGGAAGCTAAAGATATAGAATGGTCAATATTATGAGGACATAAATACAACATACCTACTCTATCTCCTTTTGCTATCACCATTGATCCTTTAGTGATCTTCCACCACTTTTCTCCGAACGTAGATAGACAGCTGCCATCTCCCAACTGCCCTGTTGAGAGCAGATTTCTTTTCATAGCAGGAATATGCCTAACTTCTTTCAACAACCAATCAGTTCCATTCTTAACTTTTATCCATACCTTACCCATTCCAACAATTTTACATGGCTCATCATCACCCAATAAAACATGTCCAAAGTCGCCAGGAACATACTCATGAAAGTATTTCCTATGGGGTGTAGCATGACATGAAGCTCCTGAATCTACTACCCAATAATCACTAGTATTATCTAATGCAAGAATCAAAGCATCTTGTAACACATCACCTGCTACATTTGCTTCCTAGGTAGTTTCCTTCTGTGCATCTCCTTTCTTCTTTAGAGATTTGCAGTCTTTCTTCAGATGTCCTTTCTTTCCACAGTTCCAGCAATCTATCTTTCCCAGTCTGGACTTGGATCTGCCCGTTTTAGACTTTCCACGATTACATTGGCTCTTTCCTCTCTCCTTTTGTCTTCCCCTGCTCTCCATGGTCAACGCATTACCTGATGTCTCACCTGTGCTTTTTCTTCGCATTTCCTCGCTAAGAATAACACCAATAACATCATCAAATTTCAAGGTGTTTGAACCAAAGACATAGTTACTTACAGCCATGACCAAGCTATTCCAACTTTCTAGCAATGAACACAATATTAGAAGAGCCCTAACCTCATCATCAAAGTTCACACTTACAGAACTTAGCTGATTTGTAACCGTATTAAACTCATTTGAATGATCAGTAACAGATCCACCTTCAGACATCTTCATATTAAATAAATGCTTCATTAGAAATACCTTGTTGGAGGCCGAGGGTTTTTCATACAGCTTACCCAATGCGCTCATCAAACCCTCTGTTGTCATTTCTTTTGAGATATTGAAAGCCACCGACGAGGCTAGGATCAACCGTATTATTCCCATAGCCTTTCTGTTAAGAACCTCCATTCTTCGTCCTTCATAGCCGTCGGCTGCTTTGCTTTTCATCCCAACGGTAGTAATAGATCCTTCTAGTACAGATAGTCCTCCATTTGCATCTTCCATAACCCGAAGTTTTGGATGTTAAACTTCTCGACCTTAAACTTTCCTTCTTCTTCCATTGCTCCCACTCGAACCAGAAACCCTAGCTTCCTGTGGGTTTAACTGCCAAATAGACCTTTGGCTCTGATACCAATTGTTAGAAAAACAGGATCGCAGAGCAATAACAATAAACAGAAATGCAAATATAATCACACATACACATTACAAGAGAGACACAGATATATCGTGGTTCACACAACTTGGGCTACGTCCACACTGAATTTTCCAGTCCTTATTATTGTTACTGTCCAGCAAGGTGAAGGGATACAACTTGCAGCACAACCGCTGCACTTCCTCTTCTCTGTTTCACAGTCTCTCTCCTGATCTCAGAGATCTTTACAATACATAAAACCTAATACATCATCCTTCCTAGCCGTATTACAATGTCTTTATTTTATAAGGGAAATACAATGGGAAAATACCACGGGATACCCAAAACCATGGGCCCTCAAAACAGTTGGCGAAAACAACCCCAAAATTTTTCTTCGGGGGCATTGCCCCTGAACCCCCCCGCTGGGGTGACTGTACAGTCCACCTACATATCATATAAAACTGGGGTACAAACACAGCTGATACAATATCATCTATGAGACTAGAAGATCTGGCTCCACAACCAACACAAGGAGCACTTGGAGGCATTTTATAGCTATGCCAAGAACATCAATATCGAGCATGAAGATGTATGGACTAGAGTGTTTGTGCAAAGTTTAGATGGTCAAGAAATAAAGTGGTTTAAAGAACTACCTGCTGGATCAATCGATGACATCGAGGCACTCGATGAACTGTTTCTGAAACATTGGGGGGGAAGAAGAGACCACCTTTATTATCTCACAGAATTTGATAACTTGAAGAGAGAAAGTGGTGAGTCTGTGGAAACTTTTACGAAGAAGTTTAACAAAATGTGTAGCAAAATCCCTGCTGAAATTAAGCCTACATATACCTCTGCCAGGATCATGTACGTCAATGCTTTTGACCCTGATTTTTACCTTCATCTCTGGGAAAGAAGAGTTGCCTCTTTACTTCTCATGCAAGATGTTGCACTCGAAGTGGATTCAAATATGGTTGCATCCAAAATCCTCAAAGGGAATATTGATAAAAAAAAGGCAGACCCCAGATTCCTCCTCCTCGTCAGAAACTAAGCTGGAAAAAATGGTCAAAATGCTAGACAGCTTGACCTCCGAAATGTCCAAACTAAAAGTGCAAGGCCAGCCATCCACGAGAAGTAAAGGTCCACATGATTTTATCCCCAAGAACACAAATGCTCTCCCTTACAGAAGAAATGGCCCACCGGTTCAAACCCTTCAGAGAGACAGGAATCCTGCTGAAGAACAAAGAATCAGAGCTCCCTTCTAGCATGCGGTATTAGAAGAGGAACATGAACTTATTCAGGGAGGAGCAGAAAAAGAAGATGATGTCAACTGCATGGAGGATAAGGTTGACCTCGCCTTCTTGACACAGTCCAATTATGAGGAAGCCCTCATGACTGAACAAATCACCGAGGAATCACTGTTTTAGGCCGACGATTAGAGGAGCTATGATTTGAGGTCCAAGACTATTGTTAAGAAGCCTTTAAACCTTGCTCCTACAAGGAATACTCCTGCCTCCACGAAGTATCCCACATTTCCTGCAAAACAGTCTATCACTCTTTCAAAACAATAGCCTGCTGCTCCCACAAAACAGGTTATAGCTCTTGCAAAACAATAGCAAAGAACATCTTAGCCAGCTGCCCCAGACCCTATCCAACTTACAGCTCCAGCCCAAGAGACAAGGACCCCTGACAAGTTGCCCTATTCCTTCAATCTTCAAACTGAGATCCAGAAAATAAAAATCCATTTTCCCCTAATTGAGCTAATGAAAAACGATTCCTTCAAGTCATCCATACTGAAGTCCCTCCAGCCAAAAGCATCCATGGATGCTAACTTTGTGAACCTCCAAGACAATAAGCCTACAGTAACCCTAGGTCCCATGATTGAAGAGCAGGATGGGTCCTGCCCATCCTTTTACATATCCTTAAACATCCATGACAAAATTATTCACAATTGCTTACTCGACTTGGGAGCCTCTCACAACCTCATGCCCAAAGTTGTGATGGATGAACTTGGTCTTAGCATCACAAAACCCTACCATGATCTCTTCTCTTTTGACTCCAGAAAAGTTAAATGCCTGGGCCTCATATAGGATCTCGTCATAAACCTAACTCAGCTACCTTTAAAGAGCATGGTAATGGATGTAGTGGTTTCTGACATCCCACTGAAATTTGGTATCCTTCTGTCCCGATCATGGAGCAAACGATTAGGGGGAACCCTATAGATGGACCTAACTTATGCTACCATTCCTATGTTTGGAGGCGAAACTAAAAGGCTCTACAGGGAAAACAGGTTGGCATATGTTATCAACAATGAGAAGAATTCTGTAAACCATCCCATCTATGTTGTACATACAGATTTCAGAGCATGTATCCTACAAATAGACGATGAACAGCCAGCCCCTTTGAAACTCACCAAGCCCACTGGTCAGCAACCTGAGGAGGTAACCACTGCTGTGTGGAGCATGTTTTTTGATGGTGCCAGTTCACAAGCTTTAGCAGGTGTAGGTGTAGTCTTGATCTCTCCTCTGAAGGATGTTACTCATTTGTCTTATAAACTGGAATTCAAAGCCACAAATAATATACCAGAATACGAGGCTTTGCTGTTAGGAGTCAAGGCTGCCAAAGAAATGGGAATCATGTGCTTGAATATTTTTGGGGATGCAGAGCTCATCATACACTAGGTGAATGGAAACTATCAGGCAAAGAACGTCAGGATGAAGTCATACAGAGATGAGGTATGGAAACCTAGGGATTCCTTCATGTTTTTTTAGATTTCTTATATCCCGCGAGCCATGAACCACCTGGTCAATTCCCTTACTGTATCTGCCAGCAAATTCCTTCTTCCCGTGCCTCCCAAGTTGAAATATGATATCGAAGTCAGGTACAGACCATCCCTACCCGATAACGTCAAATTTTGAAATTTTTTTGAGAACGATGATGAGCTTAGTAGATTCCTCCAGGTTGTTGACGAATTTTCTGATATGCACATTGACCAAGAGAACCTGAATGTAGAAGAGCCTCAGAAATCTAAATTGAAGGGCAAAATAGGCCATCATGACATTGTCCAATTGCCAGGAAATCATATACCTAGGGGCCTGGTACCTCTCGAAAGGCTTTTTGACCATAATGCCATCCCTTTTAAACCCGTGAATGAGGAGAAAGACCCAGTTGTCCATGAACAAAACATAGGCAGCCAAGATCACCCCAAATTCATAAATCTGTCCATGGAATTGACAGCTGATCAGCAGTTAGATTACTGCACCCTGGTAAAGAATTTTGTAGATGTCCTGGCTTGGGAATACAATGACCTGAAGACCTATGATGAAGACACCATTAAGCACATAATTCCATTGGAAAAGGGAATTACCCCTTTCAAATAGAAGCTACGGCCTATCAACCCTCTCCTATTACCTATGATCGAGAGGGAAATAAAAAAACTCCTTGATGCCAAGATCATAATCCTGCTGAGGTATTCTAAATGGGTAGAAAATCTGGTCATAGTAAGGAAGAAGAATGGTGAAGTCAGGCTGTTTGTCGACTTCAAGAACCTAAACAAGGGCTCCCAAAAAGATAACTACCCTCTACCTAAGATGGAACACTTACTGCAGAGAGTGTCGGAAGCTAGGGTCATGTATTTTCTTGATGGCTTCTTAGGCTATAATCAAATTTTTGTGCACCCCGACTATCAGGAGAAGACAGCCTTTACCACTCCCTGGGGTACCTTCATGTACACCAAGATGCCATTTGGATTGATGAATGTCGGGGCCACTTTTTAGAGGGCCATGGATATCGCATTTGTGGGGATTAAGGATAAATTTGTCCTCATATACCTCGATGATATCACAGTATACTCAAACAGCCACGAGGATCATTTGCAGCACCTAAGAGAGGTCTTCTTGAAATGCAGACAATTTGGAATTTCTTTGAATCCCAAGAAGTCACAGTTTGGTCTTGGGGAGGGGAAGCTCTTGGGACACATAGTTTCAGCATAGGGAGTAAGGATTGATCTAGTTCGGGTCTAAGTGATTCGGAAGTTGTCTATACCAAGATCAAAAAAGGATATCCAATCTTTCCTTGGTAAGGTAAATTTCGTCAGGATATTTATTCCGAATTTTTCTAAGTTGGTAAAACACATAACCTCTGTGCTGAAAAAGGGAGCCGAAACCAAATGGACTAAACAGGCGAGACATTTTTTCGAAGCCATCAAGCAGGCCATCACGGAGGCTCCTACTCTGGTTAGCCTAGATTACACCAAGGTATTTTATATTTTCTCTTTTGCTTCCCATGATACAGTGGCGACGGTCTTGCTAGAGAAAGACGATGAAAGGCTTGATCATCCAATCGCCTTCTTCAGCAAAACATTGAGGGATGTTGAGCTGAAGTACGATCCCATAGAGAAACAGGCCTATGCTCTAGTAAAATCATTAAAAGCATTCCGAATTTATATCTTGCACGCGAAGATTATAGCTTATGTCCCTTCAGCTTCTGTGAAGGATGTTCTAACTCAGCCTGACATTGACGGCAATAGGGACAAATGGATCGCCAAATTGATCGAATTTGACATAGAGGTGAATCCCACCAGGTTGATAAAGGGTAAAGGTCTGTCTAAACTGGTGGCTGAAGAGAATTGCAAACTGTTAGAGATTAACCTTGTCGGAACAAATTCTGAAGATCTGCCAACAGAGGCAGCTGTAGCAGGATAGTGTGATAGCCAACAGGTGGCTGAAAATATGCTCTCATGCGAGTGGTATTCAGGTATCATTCATTTCCTGCAGAATTTAGAAGTTCCACCCGAACTTAGCACAACTCAAGCACGATCTCTCAAACTTAAATCTGCAAAATTCTGCATAAGTGGTAATATACTATACTGGAAAGATCCTGCTGGAGTTCTGTTAAGATGTTTGGATAAAGAGAAATCAGGGAAAGTCATGCATCATTTCCATTCAAGCATATGTGGGGGGAATCACTACTGGAAAACCACTTCCCATGAGATTCTAAGGGTTGGGTACTATTGGCCTTGTCTATTCTCTGACGTATACACTTTTGTGAAAACTTGGGACAAATGCCAAAGATTCACAGGAAAACAGCAGCTGAAATCCCTCCCCTTGAATCCTATTGTAGTAAACGGTCATTTCCAGCAATGGGGCCTTGACTTCATAGGGGAGATCAATACTTCATCCAACGGTCAGCACAGATGGATCTTGGTAGCCACTGACTACTTCACCAAATGGATAGAGGCAATTCCCACCAAGAATGCTAACCATCAGGTTATCATCAAATTTCTGTATGAAAACATCATCACCAGATTCAGCTGCCCGAAAAGGCTGGTAACTGATAATGCACCTGCTTTCAAAGATAAAGAGTTAGTCCATATGTGTGAATCAATGGGCATTCAGTTAGTTCACTCCACTCCCTACTATCCTCAAGGCAATGGTCTCGCCGAGTCTTCCAATAAAAGTCTAGTCAGGATCATCAAAAAACTATTGGAGGAAAATCAAAGGAGTTGGGATTCAAAGCTGAAATTTGCTCTTTGGGCTGATAAGGTGACAAACAAGAAATCCATAGGGACCTCTCCTTTCAGTTTGGTTTATGGCACTGATGCCATTTTCCCAGTTCAGTTAATCCTGCCAGTGACTAAATTCATCCAAGAGGAACAGGATGAACCGAATGCTATGGTAAGAAGAATGCTGGATTTGGTTGAATTGCAGTAGACCAGAGAACAACTGGTGGAAAGGTCAGAAGCTCATCAGGAAAAGATAAAAGGTACTTTTGACAAGAAGGCCAAGATGGACACTTTTCAGGTGGGGGACTGGGTATTGAAATGGGATGCCCCCAGGCATGACAAAGGCAAGCATGGTAAGTTTGATTCTCTCTGGACAGGTCCTTACGTGATAACTCAGGAAAAGCAGAACAATACCTTCAACCTGCAAATCCTGGAAGGTCAAGAGATGTTTGGTGGCCCAGTAAATGGGCATTTTCTGAAACTTTATTTCATCTGAGTCTTCACATCCTAGTCATTGTAAATACCATTCCGTTTTCAGTTTTGTTTGCAAATAACTCCATGCCCAATGGAACACTAGAAGTTAGGGTTAGATTTTTGTGTGTTTTTTTTAGGAAAGTCGTTTGGTCTGCGGTTCTTGGAGCCTCGCTGGGAGGACTCCATCCTCAAGTAGGAGCCAGATATTATCTCCTCAATAAACATAGATTAGTCATGGCACCTAGGTGATAGGAAGTCTTTAAATTTTTTATCTTGTTTGCATGTGTCTAAGTTCTAGTCCGATAGTTTTAAGAAGGTAACGAAGTCTGAATTAACATTTTTACGCTGGCTCTCCTTCTGAAGGCAAATTTCAGGTTTCGTTAACTTAGGCAGGCATGGTGTTGGTTCATTAGCTATCAAAAACCCTGTTTTCGGCAGCTTACGGTGTGAGAAACAGAACGCTCCAACCATTGAAACGACGAAATTACTGCGTGAAGTGGAGGGACGGTTTTCGGTGGCTTGGGAGAACATGACGACGTTCATTAGCCACCGAAATTTAGGCACTTTCCGCAGCTCGCAGGGCAAGTTTGAAACTTTCCATAGCTGCCGAAAGGAAAATTTATGCTCGCAGTCCATGAAGCCGTTTCTGGGGTTTGGGCGAATACGATGGTGTTCATTAGCCACCGAAAGTCAAGCATACTTTCTGCAGCTTGCCATCAAATGGGTTGGATTATCTATAGACGCCGAAAGCAAAAAGGCGTTGGTGAAAGTTGTGTTCCACCAGCATACCAGGTTTAAAGGTGGATTATCGGCTTCCGAAGGGGGGGTTACGTCGACCAGCAGCCACCTCAAATTGGGGGTTTGGGGTCATAATACAGGGAACCCATCATCGTGTAGCTGCCGAAAGGGTCAATTCAACGAAAACAGGACTTACCCCGAGGGAAGGCCGAACGCCATTGCCATAAATCTTACCAGACGGACCTCGTCTCCCATCCAGATAACAGCATTTCTGAAAATCCATTCCCCTAGCACAATCATGTCTCAGTAATCATCATTCCACCCTCATGATTTCCCACCTTTTCATACCGTCGGAGTCAGCTCCCGAAAAGCCACACTATCTTTCTATTTTCGCCCTCACCACATCGGTCGAGCTTTTTCGTTTCCTCCCTGTTTCCCATCTCTTCGCCAGTATAGATTTGAGCAGCAGGCGCTAGCGATCAGGTTACCGATGCCGAAAGGAAAGGGAGCAGTCTTGAGAAAGGAATTAAGTGACATCTGCTACCTGGAGACTCACCCGAGGTATGTCAATTTATCAACAATGTGGGCTGTTACAATTTCTGCAAAAATCTATAGGGTTCTCATCAACAGGTGGCCGAAGCTTTTTCCCTCACGTTTAATGGAGATAAGGCGGTGATAGGCAAGGAAGAATTCTAGGTGGACGAGGCCCTTATAGCCTAGGTGACAGAATTTCCAACGACCGGGGAGAGCTGGTTTAAGACCACTATCAAGAAGGATTTTGAGTTTCAATCATACCTGAAACCAGAGCATAGGAACCAGGTTTGGAAAAAAGACATCCCTATGTCATACCTAGAGGATAACTGGCAGCTTTTATTGAAGTCCATCCTGGTCTATATAACCTGTGAGGGCAGGTAAAACCGGGTGCTAATCTATCATTTTAGAGTGCTGGATCATTTCACGGGCAAGAGCCATTTAAATCTCCCTTTCTACCTCCATAAGAGCCTCACCAAAATGGCAGGGAGGTTGTACCACCATGGTCTAATTAAACTTTTGGTCTCTGAATTATTGCAGAGGAGAGGCATGAAATGGACCTTTTTCTTGTTCTAGAGTGGACTTGAGACAGATTTACAGTCAGAGGAGGGGAAGAAATATTCAACCCCTAGAAGTGGAAAACAAAGGAGGAGGGATATTCCCCTAATTTCAATCAAACCCCTTTCCTCAGCCACACAGGAGAAGAAAGCCAAAAAGAAACTAGCATTTAACGACCAGGATGAGGATGAGGGAGTGGTTTCTGAAGGAATCCCTTCAAAGAGTGCAAATCTTTTAAACCTCCCATACACTGATTCGGAGGAAGATGAATTGCAGGAAGCAAGAGAAAAAAATGAATAGGTGGCAACAGAAGAGGAACCCCGGGAAGCAACCCCACCCCTGATGGAGCAGGAGAATGATTATGTCAATTTGCCTTCACCCCCCCTTGAGGAAGAACAAAGTCAGCAGGTGGTTGAGGAACCAGTCCAAATTGCAAAGACTTCTGCCTCACAGAAAATCAACCGGCTCCTCCAGCATGCTTATGAGCACGAGATAATCCAGAGGGTCATTAAGGAGAAGAATGAAAGGCTGACAGAGAGGTATAACGAGATTTATGAATATTTTTAGGGATTGACCAAGAAACATGGAAAAAGGAGAGGCAGAAACATTCGGCTGATCAGAGAAAACATCAAGCTGAGGAGGAATATTGAGTCTCTGGGGAATAAGGAAGAAATCCATAGGGCTCAACCCAAGGTACTTTTAGACCTCGACACTCTGGAAGCAACTGCAATCCAATTCGCTGACCCTCCGGTTCTTTCCCAAGTGGAAGAGAAATACAGGTAGCAGGGGGACAGAAAAATAGTTTTGATAAATTTTGCAAGTTGGGTAATACGTTGTTTTCGGCAGCTTGGGCGAACACGGGAGCTGTTCATTAGCTGTCGAATCTTGATTCGGTGGTTTACTGCGTATAAGCATAGTCCTCCCGGATACCGAAAAGAAATAAAGGATGCCTAGCACCCAGAAGCGATTCGGCGGTTTAGGCGAAGCATGAATCAAGTTCATTAACCATCGAACGCCAAGCTTTCGGCTACTTATCACTTCCAGGCTCAGTTCTGTTAACCACCGAAAACACAAAAAATGCAGAGGTCCGCCTGTTGTGTTAGGAACCTATGTCAACCCTTCTCTTTACTATGTTAGTATATTGTTGTTGGATGCATATGCTTTGTAAGTCGTCCTGTAGTATTTCTTGATCCGTAGTTTATATTAGCCCATAGTATTGACCCATAGTATTGGACGCATATGCTTTGTAAGTCGTCCTGTAGTACTATATGTCCCATGGTTTTGACTCATAGTATTGGGCATAGACTTAGTATATAAGTGTGTGTTGAGGTCATTGAAGGCATCGTGAAGTTATTTGTATTGAGCCTGCTCATAGGAGGTTTCCCCCTCGAAGTGGCCTGTGATCAATATAAAAGTGATTCTGAGTTCTGTCATTTCTGCTATTTCGCATATTCGTATTAATTAATTGTTGCAGGTGCCTCACATCTGGTATCAGAGCACTTTTTTGGGCTCGTTGGGTGGAATTTCTGCCAAATTTTTTTTTCGCATCTGTTGCAGCTTCGGATTTGGGAATAATCCCTATCCACTTAACTGTGGGAAGTACTTGGGCATAAGCCCTAAAACTCATTGTGAGGAGTGCCACAGGAACCCCAAAGTAGCTGGCCCATTGAGAGGACCTGCCAGCGAAAAGGGCAACGACCCCTACCTGATTGACTAGTTCCCACCCGTGAGGTAAACCAAGAGCTGTCGTTTGTGACAAAGCGGTTATCAGTTTTACCTGAGCCGTGGAGTGAGGGGTACTGCCCCAATACGCAAGCCGTCAGACAGCATTGGTGGCAGAGTGAAACACCTGAACTGTTAGGAAGCCGCACATACCTGGGGTCCATATCTATTTTCAGTTGAACTATTGCCGATCACTTCGGCTCCAGATCCAGCCGTTTCAGATCTATTCTGAAAATCGTTCCAGATCTAGTCGCCATTTCAGATCCAGCCGTTTTCGATCCCTTCCGTGCCGTTGCAGATCCATAAATAAATAAATAAAAATAAAATATAAAAAAAATCCTCCCATATCTCCCTTGTTTTCACTCTGTTTCCCTTGAAATTTTCGGGGAACCCCTGTCATCCCATTCTGCATCTTTCATTCTTGAGGACCCTCTCCCCAATTCCCCTTCCCAAAGCCTGAAATCCCACATTTGTCTATTTTTAGGGTTTGCCATAACTTCCTCAGATTTCACCCAATCACCTTCAAATTTCACCACAGAGTTCCTTTCTGACTTCTGCTTCTTTGTCCCTCTCTGCCCAATTTTCTCATTCTATCACCCCGCTTCTAAAATCCCCCTTTTTACCTTCTTGTCCTTTCGACAGTGTCCAAAATCTAGTCAAACCCCAATTATCCATCCGATTATTTCCCCAATCCAAATTTCCCTTTACTAAATTAGCTTCTGTTTGTGTTTTTCTACCCATTCCACCAAAAAAAAAAACAAAAAAAAAAACCTGGTTATGGTTTTCACCTGTGCAGGAGCACACACCATGGAGGAAGCACTTGCAGCCATCCAAACCAAACTCCAAGATCTGGATGAAAAAATTTTCATCCTCCATCTTCAGCATTCAGCCATGAACAATACTAGACAGCCAGAATCTTTTGCAGCCACCGGGTTCTCTGCTTCTAGCAATTTTCGTGGGCCGAAGCTTGATTTTCCTCGCTTCAATGGTACTAATCCGACTAGATGGATATACCGAGCAGAACAATATTTCAGTCTGCATAATACTTTTGATGTTCAGAAAGTTCCACTTGCATCCTTTCATTTGGAACAGGAAGCCCTTCAATGGTACCGTTGGTACATCAAAGCTCATCCCGAGCCAAACTGGACAGATTTTTTCCAACTCATTTTGCCACGATTTGGTCCTAGTGCTTTTGACGACTTCACAGGAGCACTCAATAAAATTCACCAAACTGGCACAGTGAGAGAGTATCAGATGGAATTTGAGAAACTAGCCAATCACACAGAAGGATTGTCTGATGAATTCTATAGGAGTTGTTTTATCAGTGGTCTCAAGGATGAAATCCGCTCAGAGGTCAAAATGTTTTGTCCCAACACAATGATGGAAGTCCTAGGGTTGGCTAAGGTGGCCGAGGACAAGATCGCAGCTCAACAACGCTCCAAACCCACCTTTGTTCCCTTCAGAAATATGGGTTCCCAACGACCTCCCATCACGCCTACTCCTCAACCAACTCCTATCAAGCATTTGTCTGAAATAGAAATGCAGGCACGCCGAGAAAAAGGGCTTTGCTATAATTGTGATGAGAAATTCACTCAGGGACATAGATGTGTTCAACAAAAGCTCTATCTCTTGGATGTGGATTCTCCGCCTGCCTTAGAACTTGGTGAAGAAGCTACAGATACAGTAGATGATCCGGTCGACATGCAACACCCGCCTGTTGACACCCCATCTCAGGACGACCCACCCGAGATCTCTCTCCATGCTGTAACCGGCGTCACCACCCCACAAACAATGCGGGTCAGGGGATACTTCAAGAAGCTCCCTCTTACCATACTCATTGATTCTGGTACACTCATAACTTCATTGACCCTCGAATTGCCAAACAGGATGATTGTTTTGTCCATCCTTGCTCCAACTTTGAAATCATGATTTCCAATGGGGGCACCTTACCTTGCAAGGGGAAGTGTCACAATGTGCGTATCTCTATGGAAGATTATAACCTACACTCCGACATGTTTGTCTTGTCCTTAGGCAGATGTGATGTGGTTTTGGGCGTTCAATGGTTACGCACACTTGGCCCCATATTATGGGATTTTGCTGAACTTTAGATGCAGTTTAAAGTCAATGGGGCACAACACAAATTTAGGGGCTTACAACCAGGGTCTCTCGGCATCATCAGTTCACATCGCCTGGAAAAAATTCTTAAGAAGAATTCACATGGTATCATCGCTCAGCTCAATTCCATTCAGATGCACCCATCAACAGACCCCACTACTTCCTTGGATAGATATGCAGGTATCTTTGTGGAACCAATGAGCTTGCTTCCTTCAAGAGACCTTTTCGGTAAGAATGTAGCCACATCTACCTCTCAGCAGGAAATGATGGCTATTTTGCATGCAGTACAGAAGTGGCAGCCATACCTATTAGGCAATTATTTCTGCATCAAGATTGATCTCCCGAGTCTGGAAATTTTTTTGGAACAATGGGTCTCCTCCCCAACACACCTGCAATGGCTTATCCAACTCATGGATTATCCCTATGTTATCACTTACAAGAATGGTAAGGACAATATGGTGGAAGATGCTCCTTCTCGCACAATTGAGGACCCAGTTTCTCTTACAGCTCTTTCTCTGCTTGTTCCAAATTGGTTGCAATATGTTCAACAGGGCTATCTCTTCTATGAACTCCATGCTTCTTCATCAACAGGGCACTCTGGGTTCTGCAAAATGTAGTACCAGGAACAATGTAACTTCTTTTGGACAAGACTAAAAATGCCAATCCAACATATGGTGGCTAACGATGATACTTTCCAAGTCAACAAGGGGGAACCGACACTCCTTTCGGGATTGATCAAACCCTTGCCCATCCCTACACAGCTTTGGCCAACTATTTCTATGGATTTCCTAGCAGCACTCTGGTGGTACAATATCACATCTCAAAGGACACCATATGAAGCAGTCTATGGACAAACACCGCCAGTTCTTCTTCCATACACCCTTAGCAGCTCCCCAGTTCAGGAAATTGACTCGGTTCTTCGAAACCGCGATCAGATTCTTCTCATTCTGCAGGACAATCTTCACATGGCCAGAATTCGCCGGAAACAACAAGCCGATAAACACCGTTCTAAGCGCATTTTCCACGCATATGACAGGGTTCTTCTTCATCTACAGCCTTCCAAGCAATCCTCCTTGACACTCCAAAGGCGTCAGTGGCCCGAAATGCAAACCGAGGATGCTACCGGGGAACCACTCCTTCAGATTCTGCAGCAATTTCTCCAACCAAAGCTTTGAGGAAAAAGCTTTTTCTAAGGGAGAGGGGATGTTAGGAACCTATGTCAACCCTTCTCTTTACTATGTTAGTATATTGTTGTTGGATGCATATGCTTTGTAAGTCATCCCGTAGTATTTGTTGATCTGTAGTTTATATTAGCCCATAGTATTGACCCATAGTATTGGACGCATATGCTTTGTAAGTCATCCTATAGTACTATATGTCCCATGGTTTTGACTCATAGTATTGGGCATAGACGTAGTATATAAGTGTGTGTTGAGGTCATTGAAGGCACCGTGAAGTTATTTGTATTGAGCTTGCTCATAGGAGGTTGCCCCCTCAAAGTGGCCTGTGATCAATATAAAAGTGATTATGAGTTCTGCCATTTCTGCTATTTCGCATATTCGTATTAATTAATTGTTGCAGGTGCCTCACATGTTGGCACCAAAACCCTTTTTTGTCAGCCCAAGCATCTTTAAGGCGTTTTCCAGGGAATCCACATGCTCTCAATTCCATCATGATCACCTCTGGTCCCAGACTGAAGATGCCAGCAAGCTGAATGGTGGAATATTTTTGTCTATTTTTAGAAAAGACGCCTACAGGTTTTTTGCAGATAGCAGTTTTAAACTCGCCCTTAAACCCCCAGAGGCTCGTTTTAGCTATCAAATGCAGGTGCATCAGCAAGAGGCAGTTATTTCAATCATGATACGCTGTCACACTTTCAGTAACTATTTTAGTTGTTATTTTTAGCATTTTCAATCCAGCTTTGGGATCTGAAAAACTTTGTAATGGCTATAAAGCTGAGGAATGAAGTAGAATAGAGGTTCGAATTTTGAGAGATTGATCATATTTGTATTCTCAGACTTCTGTGATTTTCTAGATAATATAAGCTTCTTTTATTATTGGCCTTTAGATTTCTCTCTTTCATGTTTCTGCACTTACAGTGAATGGTTTATTTCCTGTATGTTCACTCGTTTATGCTAGATAGCTGTTATCTTGTCATGGTATTAAAGGATTTATCATATATGTTATTATTTTGTTGTGCTTGGCCATTTATATACATCCTTCTGTGTATGAATCTGCTAAATGCGATAAGGATTCACTCCCTTTATTTTAAATCAACCCTCTGAACAGCCATAGTCAAAGCCTTGTATGTCTGATTGTCCTCATGTACGTTGTGAGCATGTAAATTTTGATTTCTATCATCCAACTTGATCCAAATAAACCCCTTCTTTCAAGACAGGTTTAAGTTAACAGGAATCTCTGAAATACAACATAGGAGGGCTTCCTGGAGTGATAACACGTACATACATATACACATAAATGATCCAACTGATCATATCCAGCATCCACCTGATGCATATACAGAGCAATAACTGGAGCATCGTCCTGATGCTCATCATCCCGCGCTTACATCCACAGCCATGTGAAGGATCCTCCTTCCAACATGCTTGGAATGGCTTCAGCAAATGTGTCCATCACTTCCTCCTCAAAGTGTCGTCAATCTGAAGAACACCAAGCCTCTCTCTGAAGTACTCGAACTTCACTCGGGCTAGTGGATTCGTCAGTACATCTGCAATCTGCTCATCCGTCGCAACATACAGGAGCTTCACTGCTCCTCTCTGCACCATATCCCTGATATAGTGATATTTGATCTCTATGTGTTTCGACCTGTCATGGAACACCGGGTTCTCAGACAACTTCACACAACTCTGGTTGTCACAAAAGATACCAGTAGCTTCCAGCGGGAGATCAAATAACTCAGACAGTAGTTTCCGAATCCATATGGCCTCACAACTAGCTGAACAGGCTGCAACATACTTTGCCTCGGTTGAACTAAGTGCTATAGAGGATTTCTTCCTGCTAAACCAAGAGATCACACCTGATTCCATACTGAAGCATCACCCAGAAGTGCTCTTCCTATCTGCAGCACTGCCTGCCCAATATGAATCAACATAACCCTGTAGGTTAAACTTTTGATTCGCATCATACTTGATCACATAGTCAACTGTACCTTTCTGTTCGGATATCCACATCATCTATTTCGGGATACATCATCTATTTCAGGATCTTGCATGATCTATTTCAGGATATGATCTATTTCAGGATTCTGCATGCACAGGCATGCATCCCAATCACCAGTTTGATGCCTCCAGCACCTTATCCACCTTCTTCTAGCACCCGGGAGCCACCTACCACAGAGTTTTAGCCCTCCTAAGCTGAAAGGCGCCCACTTCTCACCTACTGCCAGAGAAGGGCGCACTTGTTCACCTACCACTGCAGTTCCACTTCAGTTACATTCAGTTAGCTCCGATTCTCCCTGATTTGAGGCTAGTTTCACTCCCGACTAACTGTATCACTTCCGTTTGACCTCCAGTTTGATTAGGTGACTTGTTCTGACTTCAGTTAGCCTCCCATGCGCCCCCACTGAGCCTCCAGATCCTATATCAGTGCTACACACTTCAGTTACATTTATTACACTCAGTTAGACTCAGTTTGACACTTGGATGACTGGTTATTGTGATTGATGAGCACCACCGATGATTGATGAGGACTCCTAGATAGAGTCAAGCTACTCTATTCAGTGATTCGAATGGCCTACTTAGTCAATTCGAATTGCTCTGTTCATTGTAACAGTTTATATTGTAATTCATTTCACCCTTTCTGGGATAGAGAGCACTGCTGCATGTTTTGCACAGTTTTGCACCATTTCTTCTATGTTCATCTGTTGTGACTGATTTATTTGTTCATTAGATCTGCTGTGACTAACTTTACATGGTATCAGAGCCATTGCAGGGACAAGATCTCTTTTCTACAGGTGTTTATACAAGAAGATTTGACTGAATTGCTAAAAATTGCAAAAAGTTTGGCATGAGATATCTCAAGGGCATTCGCTCCTGTGCATGCAAAGCTTGAAAAATATTCCAATACCACTCCAGAAGCTTGAGTTACCACATAATTCCTGGATCTGATACATTGGACCTATTCAACATTGCTTGAAATCCAATCCCAGGTGTGATGCAACTCTCAAAGGGTGGATTGTTCGACCTTATTGTGGTTGTTTTTATGTGATTTGCAGGTTTCTTACTTCCTCCATGTGCATTCGCTAATGCAAAGATGGAGACTTCTTCTTCACAAAATATTCTTACTCCATTCAACTATGATGAATGGAAACCAAAGATGATTGCATTCTTGAAGAGACAATGTCTTTTTGATATGTGCATTGGTAATACAAGAGATTTTGATTCCGATGAAGAGAAGAATGATTGGCTCAATGATTGTGATAGAGCTTTTGGAGCAATATGTCTTGCTATGTCTCCTTGTATGCGCTACCTCATTAAGCTTGCTGAAAATCCAAGTGATCTATGGGTCCAACTTGACAGAGAATTTGGAAAGCAGGAAGAAGAGGATCATGCTAGCCTTTTGGAGAACAAGCCCAGTGAGATATCCTTATGTGTTCTTTCCGATCATGTTTTGGCCTCAACAATTGTTCAAGATGAAGAAGAAACTGTAGATTCAACACTCATTCTCTCAAAGTCTTCTATTTCGAATTCTGAGCAAGATAAACAAGCTTATACTCTAGATTCCGAAGAGGTTCTTGAATCCTCTCTTTCACATGAGTTTGTCGGCATGCGGAATAATGATCTACTTGATGTTTTGGAGGTAAAATCTGATTTTGGAGGTGAAGCATTCGCCCTCCTTGATTGCATGCCTTCTATAAACTTATGTTCTATCATTTGCAAAGTTTCTCAGAGTTTTAATGAAGATGAAGAGCACTACCATTCGCTTGAGTTCAATTCTCATGCATTTTTTGCTGATTTTGGTTTTGATCTCACCCTTGTTGGTTCAAAGGAGATCTCAAGAAACCATTTATCTATTTTTGGAGCTGATTTAAGTTCTATTGATAAGAAGTTCAAGTTTCAAGATCTATTTGATCCGATTGGAGCTATTCCTACCTCACTTGGTTCGAATCACAGGTTCCAGGATCATCCTCATATTTTCAGATTTGTTCTCACCTTTTTCGGTATGAAGAGCAAGTTCTTAAAGTCTCCACATTCGCTTGCATCCACTGATGGAGAATTCAAGCACATGTTTTTGGAGCATGATCCATTTACTCCCAAGAGTAAGATACCTCCAGACATATCCACTTGATTTTGGAGCAATTAATCTTTTGGTGTACTACAGTCTATTTTGAGGGGGGGTATTTTTCCCATGAGGTTTTCCCCATTTCCTCGGTTTATTGACTGTTATTAGTTTTTGGATTATTGTATTGGGGTGACCTTTGGTCTTAGTTACCAGGGCCCCACATTATTTTAGTTGGAACATCATAGTCTAGCTTGAGGGGGGGTGTTCGGATATCCACATCATCTATTTCGGGATACATCATCTATTTCAGGATCTTGCATGATCTATTTCAGGATATGATCTATTTCAGGATTCTGCATGCACAGGCATGCATCCCAATCACCAGTTTGATGCCTCCAGCACCTTATCCACCTTCTTCTAGCACCCGGGAGCCACCTACCACAGAGTTTTAGCCCTCCTAAGCTGAAAGGCGCCCACTTCTCACCTACTGCCAGAGAAGGGCGCACTTGTTCACCTACCACTGCAGTTCCACTTCAGTTACATTCAGTTAGCTCCAATTCTCCCTGATTTGAGGCTAGTTTCACTCCCGACTGACTGTATCACTTCCGTTTGACCTCCAGTTTGATTAGGTGACTTTTTCTGACTTCAGTTAGCCTCCCATGCGCCCCCACTGAGCCTCCAGATCCTATATCAGTGCTACACACTTCAGTTACATTTATTACACTCAGTTAGACTCAGTTTGACACCTGGATGACTGGTTATTGTGATTGATGAGCACCACCGATGATTGATGAGGACTCCTAGATAGATTCAAGCTACTCTATTCAGTGATTCGAATGGCCTACTTAGTCAATTCGAATTGCTCTGTTCATTGTAACAGTTTATATTGTAATTCATTTCACCCTTTCTGGGATAGAGAGCACTGCTGCATGTTTTGCACAGTTTTGCACCATTTCTTCTATGTTCATCTGTTGTGACTGATTTATTTGTTCATTAGATCTGCTGTGACTAACTTTACACTTTCAAGTACCTTAGAATATGCTTTACAACAACCAAGTGAACACTCCTTGGATCCATAAAGAACTGGCTCAATGTGTTCACCGCAAAGCAAATATTCGGTCTCGTGTTCGTCAGGTACATCAAGGACCCAATCATCTGATGATACATCGTGACATCAACCGGATCAGATGAAGCATCACACAAAATCTTCAGGTTCGATGCCATAGGTTTGGCCATGGCCTTGCAGTCCATCATCCCGAACCTCTTCAGGATATCTACTACATACTTCCCTTGTCCAAGGAGGATACCATCTGCACTCTGCCACACCTCCATGCCTAGAAAATAGTCCTTCATCTTGAACTCAGCTGCAAGCTTCCTCTTGGTATCAGCAATCAAACTATCATCTCCTGTTACAAACATGTCATCCACATACAAGAGTAGTATCATAGGATTTCCTTCCTCAACCTTGTAGTAAAGGGGTGAATCCGCTTTACTCTTGGTAAAGCCCAAACTGGATAGGAAACTGTCCATCCTACCATACCAAGTCCTGGGAGCTTGCTTCAAGCCATACAAGGATTTCTTCAGTCTGTACACATATGACTCCCTGTCATGTGTCTCAAAACCAAGTGACTGCTCCACATACACTTCCTCTTCAACCACACCATTCAAGAAAGCAGTCTTGACATCCATCTGGTGTATCTTCCATTTCATCACTGCAGCTAGAGCAAGTACTGATCTGATGGAAGTGTACTTGGCTACAGGAGCAAAATTTTCTTCATAATCTATTCCCTCTTTCTGAGAGAAGCCACAAGCTACGAATCTTGCCTTGTATTTCTCTATCCTGCCATCTGCAGCATGCTTGATTTTGTAGATCCATTTGGAAGTCACAACATACTTCCCTTTAGGTCTTGGGACAACATCCCAAACATCATTCTTCATTATTGATTGGTATTCTTCGACCATGGCATCCTTCCATTCTTCTTTTCCGCTGCTTCTTCATAATTGGAAGGTTCTTTGTTCATGATATCACAGAGTAAAGCAACATAGCTGGTATGAGATCTAGTTCTCTTCTTTGCTTTGTGTTCTTCTGGAATTCCATATCTTTCTGCATCTTGAATGAGCTCTCTAGCCCATGCAGGTTTCCTCTTGTGAGAGTTATTCTCACGGGGTGGATCTACAGGTTCTTGCGGATCTTCAATTTCACGATCTGCATCTGGAATTGCTTCAGTCATAGTAGTGTCTTGAAATATAGTTTCCTTAGGTTCTTCATAATCTTCAACAGGTGTCTTCCTTGATTTGATGAATGCTGAGTTTTCATCAAATGTCACATCCCTGCTGACATCAATCTTCTTGAACCCTGGAAAGTATATTCTGTAAGCCTTCGAACTTTCACTGTAACCCACAAAGATACCCTTCTTTCCTGAAGGATCTAGCTTGGTCCTCTTTTCCTCTGGGACATGAGTGTATACTTGACAACCAAATATTCTGAGATGGTTGACTTCAGGTTTCTTACCAAAGAAGACCTCTTCTGGTGTCTTGTTGTCCAATATCTTGTGGGGTGTTTTGTTCTACACATATACACCTGTCCTAGCTACTTCTACCCATAGATGCATGGGTAGATCCTGGTCATGCAGCATTGTCCATGCTGCTTCCATGATTGTTCTATTCTTCCTTTTTGCAACTCCATTCTGTTGTGGATTGTAGGGAGCAGTCAACTCCCTCTTAATCCCTGAATCACTGCATAACTTCTTGAAATCTCCTAACGTGAATTCTCCGCCATTGTCGGATCTAAGTGTCTTGATCTTCTTATCGATTTGGTTTTCCATCAAGGTTTTGAATTCCTTGAACTTATAAAACACTTCATCTTTTTCTTTAAGAAGTAAACCCAAGTCTTCTTGGAGAAGTCATCAATGAAAGAGACATAGTAAACATACCCACTCAGAGAACTGGATGACATTGGACCACATACATCGGAGTGGATAATTTCCAAGATATCTTTTTCCTTGCTTTCACTGCTTGGAAATTCCTTCTTTATGTTCTTTCCTTTGCACATCCTTTGCAAACACCTTCATGTTTGCTCTTGATTTCAAGAAGACCCTTTACATCTTTGCTTGCAATTGGTAGTGCTCTATAGTGCACATGTGCAAGTCTTCTATGCCAAAGTTCACTTGGCTCCATGGATTCATGCAACATGGCATGTTCAGGTTGACCCTTTAGTTTATACAATCCTCCCTCTTACTCTCCAATCACTACTGCATCATCAATAGTTTTACCTTTTGGCGACATTAGGACTTGTCCATCTACAAATGCAACCCACATGCCTTTTGCATCCAACGCAGATATAGAGAGTAATTTTTTCTTGAGCCCAGGTATATACAAAACATCTTTCATCTTCAAAGACTTCCCAGAGTCTATATTGTAGGAGGCCTCACAACTTCCTTTGATAGGGTATTGGTAGTCATCCCCAAGTTTCACCCTATGGGGTGACTTGTTGGCTTAAAATGACCCAGAGGTTTTCAATTAGACCCAGGTTCTTTGCGGTTCTCCCTTTGACCAACAAAACCCCTTCGCACCGGCCCTTTCGACAACAACCTGCGAGCAGGTTGAGTTCTCACCCGAGGTGTATCTTATGGGGTATTGCGGAATCAGGTTTCCACAGTAAATGATGAGTTGTTTATATGAACAAGTTGCGCAGCGCAGGGCAGAAGGAGTGCACTGCGGGCCAAAGTGATGCGGTACACAGGAGGATCTATGCTGCGAGCGGTACTGCGTGGTGGAGGAAACACTGCGGGCCTCACTAAGGGTTTCTTATTGCTGCGAATATTCTACTAGAACTGTGAATTATCCACACTCATCCTCTACTTGGAAGATCTCGGAAACGTTAAGGCACTGAAATGAATATCACTCATCCATTCATTCAGGCACTTACTAGTTATCTTTTTAGCATTCATCAAGAACTTTGATTATTACAACAAGAACTGAAATGATAGACATGACTAACTGTGCTGCGTCCTTCACTGTGTTTCAGAAAGTATTAAGCTTGAATGACTGATTCACAATCTTAACATAGAATTGAAATGTTTTCCATTCATCTGCTTCCATGGAACCTAGCATATCATTCCCAAACTTCTCCTATTGGTAAATGCATATCAAAGTTCTCATATTACAGCATGTAAGGAAACATTCAAGCATTCATTCTACAGAAAATACAGACAGTCATCCATTCATAAAAATCATCACATAACACAGGATTTAACATGGTTCACTTCCCTAGATGGAAAGCTACGTCCACAAGAACGCTTAGTAATATATTTCTTTCAAAAGGGATGGGGCAACCATTCTTAGTCTGTGCACTCAACTGCAAACTCTCCTTTCTCTCGGCTAGGTCTCTGCGCACACAGCTGCAGAGCCTTTACAATATTCTCAGCTCAGAGAGATTTTACAATACAAAAAGGTTATCTCAAGATTACTCTAATCCCCAATCAACTAACCAACCCCCATCCCATACAAAAGTGTCTTCTTAAATAGATCATGCCCGAAGGTCATGTCTGTATAATGTCAAAGACCTAAAACCCAAAACCCTAAGGGTTTCCAAATCTGCGCCGGTTTTCCAAACCGACTTAATGGCTCCTGGTAGCGTCTGCTTGATCATGGCGGATCTCCATGTCCTCATTTTGTCGCTATCGGCCTTCCTGTCGCACACATGCCTACAGGCTGCTTCTACCGAACCGTTTCTCTCTAACGGTTTTTCCTTCTAAGCGTGCCAAACATCGCTTTCCTTAACAACCCACGCGTGGCCGCCTTCCTGTTTTTCCTACGTCCGCCACTCGGCAATCCTGGAATATCTTTCCAAAAATGGCTGCTACCCGGTCGAGCCAGTAGCTATACTTGATAATTGTCCAGCACACTGCTTTGCTGGCTCCATGTGACCTCCTAACTCCTCAGCACTGCTTCGGCGCAGTACTGGTCTTCGCATCACAGCCAAAACTTCGATGATGCGTGCAACTCCGCAGTCTAGTCGAAAGTTGGATGCTGCGCGCAACTTCACAACATCCTCAATACTTAGACAAAAATGTGTTTCTGAGCTTTGCTCAGCTCAACTTTCCCTGCTTGTCTTAAAAAGGTGCTCCCAAAACTTTATCTCAACTTGGGCCAAACATGCCCCTAACAATTACATGTGGTTCGTCCCTGAGCCACTGATTATTTCAGCTGTCTCACTCTGCGTCGCGACTGGTGGAACGAACTTGGCCACGAACTCGTCATATGTACCGCACAACTGCACCACTGCTTCTCTTGTATCCTCCTCAACCTGTTTAATTGTCTCAAGCAGTGTTGGAGTTATTTCTTGTCCAATTTGGTCTTGTACCTGCTCCCGGTTATTGCGCAGTTCTACTAACTTATCTTCAATATGCTGCGATACTGCCATGGAATTCTCCAGGAGCTGCTGCGACTGATTATCCATATCAGTCTCTTTTTGTCGTAATTCCTATAATTCTTTCTTTAAGCTAGATATCTCCTTGTATCTCAGCAACCTTTCTCTGGGTGGCATAGCTTTAACCCATGCATTCAACTTGTCCAGCGCGGTCTATTTTTCTTGTACCGTGGTTTTGACCTGCAGCAACCCTTGATCCTCTTCAAGGGTCGTGATTTCCTGTGACACCTTATCCAAGAGCGATTGGCACTTAGCCATCTCACTTGTAATGATTTTTGAGGCGGCGCTCACTGATTTCTCTCCTACTTGTTGTTCAGTTAATGGCGCCTGCTTATTGAGCTTATCCTTCAATGTGGCAATATCGGCCTCATAATAAATCTCTTTATCCTGCATCTCCGTGTGCAAGGATCTCACCTTATCTCCGATCCTCAAAACTGTGTCTGCAGGATCATCTTGGATTTCTATGCCTTTGATATCCTTTGCCACATTGGATATGGTGGTCTCCAAATTTTTTCGGCGGTCCAGTTCGTTGCGTAGCTGTATTTCTGCCTACAGTTGAATTTGCCTGTTTGCTGCGGTGAGCTCTGCTTGTAACTTCATTGATTCAACCATCTATTCATGCATCTCCTCAACGATCTGCGTGTGGATGAAGTGCAATCCAGGTAAAGGGATTTTGGCTAAGTCGAGCTATACCCTCTCGGCTCCCTTTGTGTCGAGGACAACTTGCTCTACCATTGGCAATGCAATAGCCAATGGGTCCAGATGGACAATTATAGTCTTCAACGGCAGCGTTATTGCTAGATATTGGCTTCCTTGCTGCAAGGTCCCTACCGACCTCCCTTCAGCCCCTACTTCCCGCGGCAAAAAAGGGCTTTTCTGGACATCATCCATTTTCTTCATTAGGTTTTGCATTGCGAGCCACGTCTTGTTAAGGTCATCCTGGATGACCATGTCCTTCTTTTCTTTAGCCACCATAAGCTCCTTCATCTGCTCTGAGACTGTTTCGGCTATCATCTCATAGTCATCATCATTGAGGACTGCCTCCAATTGAATCTTGGTGGCCTTCACCTTTTGCCTTGACTTTGGCTTCTCCAAAGTCTCAGCTTCTTTTCTCTTCCCTGTTTCTTCAATGATTGGGCATGAGAGCGGGATTGGCTCATCTTCTACTAAATCTGTCTCCACGTCCATAACCTCTACGCAGAACTCTGCTGGACAATCTTTCATGAGGTCCTCAATATCCTGCTCATACATGATGTACTTCCCTGGGAACCACTCTGGTTTCCTTGTTTTTTCTTTCGGCGATATGAAGATACATCTCATATCTGCCTCAAAGTCACTGATGCAGATATACTTCGCTGTGACCTGCTTTGTAATGTGGGGTGTCTTCATGATTGCATCGCGCAGCTGAATATAATACTGGTAAAAGACTTCTGTTGTCCCATGTTGGTGCTCTTCATTTGTGTTTTCCCATAGGTTGACCAACTTAAACCCTCTAGGATCTTTGGTGTCCATAATGACGCCCGCATAATCTCGCGGCTCCTTCCATCCACACAAAGAAATCACGACGATGAGCCAGGTGAAATGGAACTGGCTACCATTCACCTGTGTTTCGTTGAGTTCTTCAAGGAACTCATTCAATAGAAACTGACACCAATTAAAGTTGTTGCCTTCGGCCACTGCGGCACGAAGGAGTATTTGTAATACCCCCAATTCGACCCTTAGGATATATTAGCCTTTAATGTAAATAAGTGTACATGTGATGTATGTTTTCCTATGGTGGAGCTCAAGGCCAAGGCCCCGCTAGTGAAAGCCGAATTTTATTTAAAGGGCAAGTATTTGATATTTTGATACCATGTGCTCTTAAGCCATGGAAATTGTAATAGGATGTAAATAAACATCAGGCAATATAAAATGTCCAAAGCTGGCTACGGAGGCAACGAATGAGAAGGGGCCACGTGTATCCACTAGGGAGTGGTGAGGGGGCTATGGGAGTGACCCATAGGTTGTCATTTGTCATTATGTGAACCCATTGACTTCCTTAGGTGACATTAATGCCAATTGTAAGGAAGTGGTTGAGATTTCAACCCATGACTTTGATGGAGTATGGGCAGCCCTGAAATTCGTATGGGAAGGTATGGGCTATTTTAACTTGTCCCACAAGTCACTCTACATCTTGGGGGTTGCTCCATCCTTATCCCCATTCCATTGTGGAAGTATGGGACATCTTTCTCCATCCAAAAACGAGCTCCCAGCAAGGAGAAAACCAGAAATCGCGACTTGAAGGAAACCCACGTTTTGGGAAGCCAAAAACGTCCCGATTTGGTATTGGACAGAGAAATCGAATGGGAGATCCATTGGTAGGAACCTTGGGGCGAATTTGGGAGCAATAGCTACCCCAAAAGCCATGGGAAAACCCAGTTTTTGCAGCTCAGAAAACGAGTGACGGATTTGGGTTATTTGTTGAACGAAGCTGTGGGAAATCCGATTGTGGATGTGTGAATAGAGGATGGGATTGCTGAGTCTAGTTTGAAGGGTATGTGGCTCTAGGTTGGAGCTCAGTGGACTAGCATCCTCCTCCATCTCCTATTGCATGCTTGAGAAACCCAACCGTGTGTTGGCTTAGCATGGCTGTTTGAGTGAAACCCTGACTGTGAGGGAGCCATCTAGTTCCTCCTTAGTGGATACACAGTCCAGCTCGGGGGTGATCTCTCAGCTGAAAGAATACAGGCTGGACAGAGATCTATGGTTGGGTGGAACGTTGCTCTCACGTAGCCAGTTGTTTGGGCCATTATAATTCGAGATAAGTATTCTTGATGTTGATTCTATGCCCTGCAAGCATTTTAAATAATGATTGTTGTTTATATGTTGAATGCATGATAAAACTGTGTGCATATGTATTGTTAATTCCGCTGTGTTTATATTGAATTGAATCTGCATAGAGAAGTTTTAAAATGTTAGTTATTTATGTGCAAAAATATTGGGGCTAAGTTTATCAAAAGCCCGGTAGGTTGTTAACTTTTCCTTCCCTGTTGTTCTATGGAGAAGGGGACGTTACAGTATTGCGCTCGCAGGAACCTCCGAAGGCTTAGCTGTTTTGAGTATCTTGCATGCGAGCAACTGCGTTACAAATCTTGTTGCTCTGTCCTCTATATCTTCTGTCGGGAAACCTCTTTTTTCCTTTACCACCGAATGGGTTTTCTTCATCTTCTCAACAGCCTCTTTTTCTTTGCTCTTCCCCTGGAAGAATTGCTTTGGATCCTTACTGCGCTTGCTTAGCTCGGTGATGCAGTGGATCAAATCAATATTAATATCATTGTTCCTGTCCAGCCACAAATAACCTTGGTGGATTCGCGCCATGAGTGTGCGAACTACGATATTAATTTTTGGAGAACAGTCAAAATGTGGCAATCTCAGCAAGTTCAGTAGCCCCGACTAAACGACCGGTGCTAACCAAATGTCAGCTACCAAGTTCAGAGTTCCCTTGGCATCCTTTTTCCAGCACATATACTGGTCTGGTTGAAAATCTGGGTATTTGGGAACATCTGGCTCGTCTTTCTTCATTCCCAAGAGGTCATAATCCTCCCATTTACAATTTGCTATCTTTCCCAACATATTCTTAGCAACATTTACATGCTTTGAGATAGGTTACAACGGGATGTCGTATCTCGCATTTTTGGACAATTAAATACAGGGGCATTCAGTGCTTGTGGGGAGATATATTCGAGTGTCATCTTCAAGGGTTCTGTCTGAAAGACTAGTGATTTCTGTGCCAAGGAGCCCATCTTTATGATATTGGATCGAGGTGCAGTTATGACTTTTCCTTTATCTTTTTCTTTTTCCTGCATCGTCGGATTAATTCTTGGTGATCTGTAGGATCCTTCACCTTGTTCTACATCGACCTTCTTAACTGGAGTTTTCATCAACTGTTGAATCCCTCTGTGCTGAAAGATCCTTAGTTCTTCTTCAATGGTCAGTTCTTCTTTTCTAAAGGAAGGTTCGGACATTCATAAATGAGGTAGCGGCTAAGGCAGACAAAATACAGATGGCTACTAGCTCAGAGAAGTTAATCGCAAGAAAATTCTATGTGCTCAATAATGCCCGCAAGTCTCCCAACGATGTTATTTATAGGCGCAACAAACCCTCTCCCGCGCCCTTCAACGGCTAGATAAGCAATTAATGTGGTGTTCTTTGGTGAATTTGAGCGGATCCTTCGGTCTTTTCTATCGTCAGCATGCTCAAAACGGCTATCTTCTCTTTAAATGCTGAAGCGGTTGTTGCAACGGTCATCTAACGACTATTTTTCTGAAAAGCCATGCAACGGATATTTTTGTCTGAGTGTTGCACCGAACTACACGACAAGCCATCTGCAACCCTGCGCGGCTACTTCGCAGTGCCAAAAATTTTGAACTGCGCGGCTTCCACTATATATATATATATTTTTATTTTATTTTTTTTGTTTTTTCGCGCAGCTTCAACAGTGCTACACGGTGCATAGATCATTCTTCTTATCATACCTTCTTCCTTTTATCATACATGTACAGACTCCTTTACATTTCCAGTGTCCACTTTCAACTGTACTTGACACTTAGAACTTCCTTCCTTCGTTTGTTATTCAAGGTTCTGCGAAGCAGTGCTATCATGGTATAGCTTTAGCCTACTTCCATTTATCAAAGTTGGCAAGGTATCACCAGCTAAATTGGCTAACTAGACTGCACCAGTGTTAGTAACATATATCACAGTATATGGGCCAAGCCAATGCATCTTAAATTTACCAAGGAATTTCATGAATTTGCTAGCATACAGGAGGACTAGATCACCTACCTGAAAACACTTGTTATTTATGTGGCGATCATGCCATGCTTTCTCGCGGTCCTTCTGAGCTTGCTGGTGGAAGCCTACGATGAAGCGATATTCCTCCAAGCCCAGTAAGTGTAGTAATCTTTCTTCTAGAGCTTCAAAATCTTCCATCCCTATGAATGCAGCGATTCTCAAACTAGGGACAATATATTCCATTGGCATTATGGCCTCCTACCCATAAACCAACCGAAAGGGTGTCTGTCCTATCAATTTCTTGCATGTGGTCCTGTATGCCCATAGCATAGATGAGACGTGTAGGTCCCAATCGTCTCTATTTACATTGCACACCTTAGTGAGTGCATTCTCCAATATTTTATTGAAAACCTCTACAGTACCATTCGCTTGTGGATGATATGGAGTACTGCGTTGATGACGAATGTGGAATTCCTCTGTAAGTGCCTCAATCGTCTTGTTCAAAAAGTGAGTACCTTGGTCACTCATCAAAATCTTTGGACAACCAAATCTGGTGAGTATTTCTTCAAAAATAAACTGCGCTGCAGTCCTTAACTGGTTTTGCTTCCGCCCATCTGGTGAGGTAATCCGTAGCAGTAATAATATACCTTGCACCCGTTCTTTTTCCTGGTGGGTTTATAGGACCCACAAAGTCTATTGCCCATTTTTCAAATGGTTGCAGTGTCAACTGTGGATTCAATGGCATCTCATCTCGGCATGATGGTTTTCCTGTTCTCTGACAGACATCACAGTTCCTGCAATGTTCTTTGGCATCTTTATGGAGCATAGGCCACCATAGCCCTGCGTGCAATATCTTCTGCGCAGTAGCCCTTCCTGCATAGTGACCTCCCGTGATTCCTGCATGTGCGTCGGCTAGAATAAATGGCTTCTCATGATTGAGTACGCACCTGCGCAGGACTTCATTCGACCCAAGTTTGTATAACTGTCCTGCAATTATACTGAAGTCCGCGGAATGCACCACTAACTGTTTTTTTCTACTGGACCGATAATTCCTAGGGTGCCAGCCCTGTGGTTAGGAAGTCAATGATATCCTTGTAATAATCATCGAAAACCTGTATACTAAATAACTGCACATCAGGTAGATTGTCTTCAATATTCGTCGGCTCCTCTCCTGACTCAATCCTTGACAGATGATCAAGTCCCAAGTTTAGTCTGCCTGGCTTGACAATAATTTCAAAGTCATATTCATGGAACAGCAATAGCCATCGGCATATGTGTCCCCCTAACACTGGCTTGTTGACCAAATATTTCAACGCAGAATGGTCAGTAAACATAAGGAAGTGCGATCCCAACAAGTAGTGTCTAAATTTCTGTAGGGCATATACCATCGCAAGGCCTTCCCTCTCAGTACTAGTATAGTTCTTCTCTACTGTTGAAAGCTTTCTGCTAGAAAATGCAATAGGGTGGTCAATACCTCCCTCTCCTGGATAAGCTAACACGATCCCCAGGGTAATACATGATGCATCAACATGGACATGGAATGGCTTCGTCCAGTCTGGAAATACTAGAATAGGCACAATGACCATCTTTTCTTTTAATGTGTCAAAACGTCGTTCGCATTCTGTGTTCCAAATGAACAGTGTGTCTTTCTTCAGCAGCTTTTCCATTGTTGCGGTTATCTGTGCATATCCCTTTATAAATTTCTTGTAATATCCAGTATGGTCTAATGTAGATCGCAACATCTTGACTGAATTTGGTGTTGGTAAGTTTGCAATAACTTCAATCTTCGCAGGGTCTACCATCAATCCTTACTTACAGACAATGTGGCGAAGTAAAATTCCATAGGGCACACAGAAAATACACTTTTTCAAATTCAAGGATATTTGATGCTTTCGACACTTCTCGAGCATCATGCGGAGATTCGCGCAATGATTTTTCAATAGACCAAATACAGTCCAATCATCAAAATACGCTTCTAAAAACTTGTGCATAAAATCTTTAAATGTTGCGACGACGACTCTAGAGAATATGGCAGGTGCGTTCTTCATCCCAAAAGGCATGACAATGTACTGGAATGACCCCCATTCTGTAGAAAACGTCATCTTATGCCTATCTTCAGGATAAATCCTAATCTGATGATAGCCAGAGAAATCATCAGTGAAAGAATATGCCTCATTTCCTCCAACGTTATCAAGCACTTCATATGTGAATGGAGTAGGAAATGGGTCGTGCATGGAAGCATCATTCAGCTTTCTGAGATCCACACAAATCCTGATCTTGCCTTTTTCTTTCTTGTCCTGAACAACCATGGGGCTAATCCATTCGTATTCTTTGGCTGGTTCAATGATTCCTGCTTCTAGCATCTTATCGAGTTTTGCGTGGACTTTTTCCTTGTAGCGCGGATTCAATCTGTATGGCCTCTGCTTGACAGGTTTAGCACCTGGCTTTAAAGGTATTGTCATGACCCCTAGGTCTCCCAAAATTCCTTTCATCTCTGTAAATTTTGTTGGAAACAGTTCCTAATACTCAAGTAAGGAATCTACGATCTATGCAATAGTCTGATCGTCCCAATAATCTCCTATTGATGCGAACTTAGGCTCTTTGTCTGTGCCAATGTTCACTTTTTGTGTTTTTACTGGTCCAATCATATCTGGGATTTCCAACGGAGGTCCTTCTACCTCACGCGTGCCTTCTAACTCTGGTATATCTATGTTGCGCAGGTCCTGCTCATCGTCTTCATTTGTATCATTGGTATCTTCAACTAAGTTGTAACACTCAATAAAGTTCTCTTCATGTTCCTTCCATTCTGACTATAGGTGCGCAGGAACGCACTCTATCCCAAAAAACTGCTGCAATGTTATGTTTTGATGAGGACAATCGTCCTGGAATATGCACTTCTTGATTAGCTATAATGCTTCATGGATTAATGGATTCTCGTCGTCAAAACTGAAGTCCTTCGGGAAGTTCACAGCGAGCAACTCCCAATCAGTGAGTTCACTGCGCAACTCTAGGTCTAGGTACCATTTCTCTGGGATACCCGCATCCAATGTATGTACAAATAAATGTACCCATTCTATAAGTGGTCTTTCCACCCTTGCCTTTGAACATATTTCAATGTGCTGACTAGGGTCTGTCTATCCATTATACTTTTTGAAGGGTAAAAAAACCTTTTCGGCGAACCAGATCTGCATCTTAGTTCTGCATTAATCCCAAGTGGTCAATGTTTTCTTATGTGCATTCCACCATCTAGAAAGTGTATCGTGCAATGCTATATCTAAAGCTGGCAGTCTATTCTCATCTGGTATAGCTGCAGTATATTCCCTTATGAAACTGTAAACATTAGTAGAACCATCATATGTGGGAATAGGACTCACCTCTTTTTCGATCCAGTGCAGTGATTTCGTAACCTTCGCACATCTTCTTACTGATACTTCATGCATGCGGCTTTTCCAATTCTCCAGTCTTGTATCTGAGTCAGAGATACAAGAAGTGTCACATCTCCAGCTGAGCATACCATCCACAGTAGGATTAATGTAGTCTTCCTTGTTTGAAGTTAGCTGGTATAGTCGGTCTAAATCTTGAGCTTGGGATTCCTCCTGAATCGGTTCATTGTATCTATCACCATCTTTATGATCCAATGGTGCGATGACCCTAAGATGCTTCTCTTCAAATATCATCTTCTTTGTCTTCAAGTTTATGATAGCCAAGTTATCCATAGCCCAATCAATTCCCAATATTGTTGGAAAAGGTTGACTATCATCCTCAATTTCAATAACCTCGAAGTCTGCATGACTTTGTACTCCGTCAATGTCAACTACTACATTAGCTAAGCATCCAAAAGGTATGACCTTCTCCTGATTAGCCATTCGTAACTGGAGAGGTGACCATAGCAACTTTGGTCGACCCATCTGCTTGTTGGGTTTATACGAGCATACACATTAACTTGCGAGAGCATACATATTAACTTACGAGAGAAATAAAAACAGAAAGAAGCAAACACTTGAGAGAGACACATAATTTCCTGGAAACCCCATACGGGGAAAAAACCAGCACCCAATGAAGATCTTCATTACCCTTGACCTAACCGGCCAAGCCGGGCCAAGTGAGCTCACCCGCTCACCTCCAGGCCGCTATACAATGGAGCTTCCTCAAGCCTTTTATAGGCTTCCTTACATGCAATACCATGGGCTACAACAAACCATGTTCCCAAAAACATGTGCTAGACCTAACCAACTTTGACTCAATCCCGAGTCAAGGTTAACCCTAACAATCCCCCCTTTAAACTTGACTTGGAGTAAACACCAACCCCCCTCAAATTTTTAACCGAGGAATCTCACATACACCCCCCTATCACCTAGGTCTTTCTCCGACTTTACCGGTGAGTTACCAGGGGTATGCATGCCTTACCAGGTCTTACAGCCATATGCCCTTTTACATGCAAATTGCTCCATTAATTTTTTTTTTTTTCATGTGTCTTCATGGTGACTATACCATCACCATCCATTGCTTCATCCTCTAGCTTTTCCATGCTCGCTTTCATGCTCGTCCACTTGTGCTTGTGAGTACTTACTCTGGAAGCTACCATTCATCGTGGCTTCACATGCACATGCTTCAAAAAAAAATTCCTGCTGCCAATAGTTCTCTCACCATTGCTCAAGTGCAATGTTTCCTTCGCTTACTCCACACCTCGATCTCGTGGTCTCACATCCGCAGAATACAGATCTGGGCATGCTAGCTTTGCAGTGTGGCATCTACACCCAGATCCGATCTCCAAGGAAGCATTCTTCCTTCATTCCGTTGATCGTTGATATGGGTGTGAGCTCTTCATTCACAGTAGATTCAGAACCACTCTCCTAGCGATCTCCATGCCTCCTCTTTCCATGGATCTACACACACCACCATAGACTCGCGGATCCTTCACGCCCTTAGCTGGATGCAAATCATTGAAGACTGCAGCAAGACATTTGTGGAACCAATGGATCTACAAATCCTGCTTAATCTACACTAGATCTTCCACGAATCCACCTGCCTGCCGCGATTTACGTACATAGATTCCTTCTAAGTGTGGAGACTCTTCTTTCTCTTAATGTCTAGCGACCTCCACCAAAACACATGCAGCCACCCAAACTTCCACCCTTTCCATGATCTTCGTGGCCCTCAACAAATCTCAGAACAAATTTTTCTCTTACAGCAAACCGACGGGCATTTTCTCCTTTCTGGATTTGACTGATCTTCACAAAAATGCAGGAAAGCTAGGGTTTCGGGCCTAGGCACCATATATCACAACAATCGCCTTCTTGGAGACTCTTGTTCGTCGATTTGTGGTGATCATTTTCCATTTGGTATGGAGTCTAGCTGGATCATGACAGGCCGCACCAAATACCCATAGCTACAGCAGTGGCGGCTGCTCCTTTCATTTTTATCCGTGGGATCTCAAATTATTCACCACGACTGTCTCAAACGCAGCCACACGGATCCATCTTCACCGGATCTCTTTCCAGAACATGCACCGTTGGGATCTTTCTCTTCAGGTCAGAGGACCGGCTCAGCTCTGCAGCGACGGGAATCCTCTCAGTGACTGCTCGGGCTCCCTTACAGGCTCATGGGCTCTTCCAAAGCGGGCCCTTCCTCCATAACTCGCGGCTCTTCCCCACGGGCTCAACGACGCCCTTCCACTGGACCGGCTCCTCCATGACCGACTCGACAGATCTCCTAGCAGCATTAATCTTCAACGCGGGCTATGTATGGATTTCTCCATCGTGGGCTTCACTTCGTTTCGGTACTAAAAATGGGGTAGCATACTCCACAGGTGGCCCCAACGTTGGCTCTATTTCCTTGTGGCGACTCCCATCTCCTCTCAGATGGCTGCAATCTCCATGTGCGGCACAACATCCGGGTTGCTCTCCACCAATCCTCTATGGATTGATTTTGTGGGCATTTTCACACTTGTTTTCCAACTGAAAACACTTTCTGTCATGCAGATTTCTTTCACATGCCAAGCACCACACACCTCCATGCAAATATCATGGCACCACTACCACGAAGGGAAGCAGCAAGACCTAAGGGAACTTGAACCTTTGAGCTCTGAGACCAGTTGTTAGGGTTTATACGAGCATACACATTAACTTGCGAGAGCATACATATTAACTTGCGAGAGAAATAAAAACAGAAAGAAGCAAACACTTGAGAGAGACACATAATTTCCTGGAAACCCCATACGGGGAAAAAACCAGCACCCAATGAAGATCTTCATTACCCTTGACCTAACCGGCCAAGCCGGGCCAAGTGAGCTCACCCGCTCACCTCCAGGCCGCTATACAATGGAGCTTCCTCAAGCCTTTTATAGGCTTCCTTACATGCAATACCATGGGCTACAACAAACCATGTGCCCAAAAACATGTGCTAGACCTAACCAACTTTGACTCAATCCCGAGTCAAGGTTAACCCTAACACTGCTGCCATGTCTTCTTAGTCAAGACATTCACTTCTGATCCCAAATCAAGGATGACTTCATCCATTTCAAAATCACCTATCTGCGCAGTAAGCCTCATCTCTCGGCCTGTTCTTTTGTGCTTCCTTATATGATGTACAGCGCTGTCTGGATTCTTTGTTGCAATCTGACGTTCATACTGGCTGATGAGCTTCTGGAGCTCTACTATGGCTTTTTCACTTTTTAGTAACTTCATGCAGCTTCGCAAGAACTGCACAATAGAAGTACGGACATTTGTCGTAGTACTTGTTTTGTCATACGGGGCCGGCATGTCTTCAACAACATGCGGTGTTTCACTACGCAACGGGATCCTTGATGACTTATCTGCTGGTTCTCTAAAGGTATCCCGCGCGTCAATGAAGATCTCTTTGTTCTTCTAAAGGTTAAGAGGGGGTGCTTTTCCTAGAGCTTTCCTTATCCATATTGTTTCAAGGGGATCCTTCTTAGTATGTGCCTCCCCTAATGTTGAAGCTTCCACTCCTCTGTTGCGTCCTGTCTCAGCGCCACTACGCGTGGCCACATTAATGCTCGGATCCACTGGTCTATTTTCTACCACAATCCACTGGACATTTGGATTCGGAGCCTCTATTCATCTTCTCTTCTGCATTTCCACCTCTAATACTGGGCAATCTTCAATGGCATGCTCAAATGATTTACAATAATTGCACGTAGTGCATGGGTTAACACAATCTCTAGACACATGCCCGGGTTGGCCACAGTTATAACAAATGACTTGGCCACGGCCTCTTCCCTGTTCCAGACCAACATTTCTTCCTCTGCCATCGTATCCACCACCACGACCTCTGTATCCTCCTTGGTCATATTGTGCATATTCCTTTTTCGACTGGGTATCTTCTTGTACGCGGTACAAGCTAGCGCCTCGCATTGAGTCCATATCCCTTTTTCTTTCATTCTTTAATTCATATGCGCAGCAATTGGATTCATCATGTCCAACTGATTTACAGAAATTGCAGTATAAATTCTTTGGATTTTTCACATATTTCTGGATGAGGTAACAGTCTTCAGGTCTATGTCCTGTGGTTCTGCAAATTTCACACCATGGGGCCTAATTCTGATTTAATGGGTTAGGTGCGCCACTGTTAATATAGTTGCGGAATAGAGGGAAATGCTCGCGGTCATGACCTTCTCCTTTACAACTTGTACACCAGACCTCCTGTCTAGGTTCATATCTTTGTTCTTTACCATTTTTCATACTTTGTAGTTCAAGTGTAAGGGTGGTCAGCTAGTTCTGGATCTGAGACATCCCAGTCCATTCTGTAGGAACTCCTCCTTGGAAACAGTTTTTCTTCTCTGCAAATCGCGAGATCCATGGATGCAACTCGTTTGGAAACGATGCCCAAAAGATCTAATGAATGTCGTCCAACAGATATCTATCTAACCACTGTGTGTCGCTTAGACGCGGATGTCTATTTTCTTGTCTGTTAAAATCGCTTATGGTCTTATCCCACCAAGCTTGGATTTCTGTCTTTTCGGGATGCCAATAGTCAGATCCTTCAGGGAAATGATATTCTTCTTCACACATCGTGATTGCAACTCATCATGGATTCTAGCGCGGCAATGGAACCATTTGTTGGCTTAAACTAACCCAGAGGTTTCCAATTAGACCCAGGTTCTTTGCGGTTCTCCCTTTAACCAACAAAACCCCTTCGCACCGGTCCTTTCGGCAACAACTTGCGAGCAGGTTGAGGTCTCACCCGAGGTGTATCTTATGGGGTACTACGGAATTAGGTTTCCACAGTAAATGATGAGTTGTTTATATGAACAAGCTGCGCAGCATAGGGAAGAAGGAGTGCACTGTGGGGCAAAGTGATGCGGTACGCAGGATGATCTATGCTGCGAGCGGTAATGCACGGTGGAGGCAACACTGCGGGCCTCACTAAGGGTTTCTTATTGTTGCGAATCTTCTACTAAAACTGTGAATTATCCACACTTATCCTCTACTTGGAATATCTCGGAAACGTTAAGGCACTGAAATGAATATCACTCATCCATTCATTCAGGCACTTACTGGTTATCTTTCTAGCATTCGTCAAGAACTTGGATTATTACAACGAGAAATGAAATGATAGACATGACTAACTGTGTTGCGTCCTTCACTGTGTTTAAGAAAGTATTAAGCTTAAATGACTGATTCACAATCTTAACATAGAATTGAAATGTTTTCCATTCATCTGCTTCTGTGGAACCTAGCATATCATTCCCAAACTTCTCCTATTGGTAAATGCATATCAAAGTTCTCATATTACAGCATGTAAGGAAACATCCAAGCATTCATTCTACAGAAAATACAGACAGTCATTCATTCATAAACATCATCACATAACACAGGATTTAACGTGGTTCACTTCCCCGGATAGAAAGCTACGTCCACAAGAACGGTTGGTAATATATTTCTTTCAAAAGGGATGGGGCAACCGTTCTTAGTCTGTGCACTCAGCTGCAGATTCTCCTTTCTCTCAGGTAGGTCTCTGCGCACACAGTTGCAGAGCCTTTACAATATTCTTAGCTCAGAAATATTTTACAATACAAAAATGTTATCTCAAGATTACTCTAATCCCCAATCAACTAACCAACCCCCATCCCATACAAAAGTGTCTTCTTAAATAGATCATGCTCGAAGGTCATGTCTGTACAATGTCAAAGACCTAAAACCAAAAACCCTAAGGGTTTCCAAAACAACGCCGGTTTTCCAAAATTGTGTCGATTTTCCAAACCGGCTTGCTGGCTCCTGGTAGCGTCTGCTTTATCATGGTGGATCTCTACGTCCTCATTCTGTCGCTATCGGCCTTCCTGTCGCACACGTGCCTACAGGATGCTTCTGCCAAACCGTTTCTCTCTAACGGTTTTACCTTCTAAGCGTGCCAAACATCGCTTTCCTTAACAACCCATGCGTGGCCGCCTTCATGTTTTGCCTACATCTGTCGCTCGGCAATCCTGGAATATCTTTCCAAAAATGGATACTACCGGTCGAGCCGATAGCTATACTTGATACTTGTCCAGCACACCGCTTTGCTGGCTCCACGTGGCCTCCTAAATCCGCAGCACTGCTTCGGTGCAGTACTGGTCTTCGCATCACGGCCAAAACTTCGATGCTGTGCGCAACTCCGCAGTCTGGTCAAAAGTTGGATGCTGCATGCAACTTCGCAGCATCCTCAATACTTAGCCAAAAATGTGTTTCTGAGCTGCGTTCAGCTCATCTTTCCCTACTTGTCTTAAAAAGGTGCTCCCAAAACTTTATCTCAACCTGGGCCCAACATGACTCATGTTCAGATAGTTTAGCAAAGGATTCTTTAAACCCAGTCATGTGCTTTGAAGCCCCACTGTCAATTAGCAAATCATTACAACCATGAGAGATAGTACCTATGAGAGCAGAGATTAGAACATACTCTTCTTCGCTTGATGAGTCATCATCATCACTTTCTGCTCTAGCCTTCTTCTTGGGTGGTTCATCATCTTCAGCAGCATGAGCATGATATCTCTTCTTGTTGCCCTTCTTCTTCTTGTCGAAATTGTTGTTGTTGTTCTTTTTGTTCTTAGGACATTCTGAAGCAAAATGACCCTTCTCATTACATGTGAAGCATCTGAGATCTTTCTTATCTTTATGTTGATGATAGTGTGAAGATTTCTTGGCATGAGAGTGCTCCCTCTGTGACCTTCCTTTCTTGGTGTGTGCTGTGAGATCTTGATATTCACTTCCCATCTTTTCTTCTAGGACCACAAGCCTTGCTTCTTCTTGTGAACATTCTTCCCTCAATCTGTTGAAGGAGATCAACTTCCTTCTTGCACAAATTCCTTGAATAAAGGAATCCCATGACTTGGGTAGGCCATTCAGAGTGGTCATGACAACTTCACCATTCTCCACCATTTCATCTACCGCTTCTAGTTGTTCCTTGATCTGAGAGACCCTAGAAAAATAAGATTGAATGGTTTCTCCATTTTGAAACTTTACTCCTTTCAATTGGTTCCGCAGGGTCATCTTCCGATTTATGTTCTTCCCTTCAAATAGCTTAGTCAGGGAATCAAACATCTCTTTGGGTGTCTTTAGAGATGACACATGCGGGATGAGATGGTCCTTGATAGAATCAACAATGATCCTCTTTTCCTTGACCAAGTTCTTCTTGTGGAGGGCTTCAGCCTCTTCTTCCTCTAGGACAGGGACCTCTTCCCTTATGTAAGAGTCCAACTCATTTTCTTCCAGGATTAACCCAATCCTATACTTCCATGCTCGGAAGTTATTAGCCCCTTCAAGCTTATCCTCAAGCTTGGTGTGGTGAGACGTATTAAAGAGTACTTCAAATGGAAATAGAAAATATTTAGGTCTTACCACTTGATTTGCTAAAAACTAGATTTGGTCCTGGATTAGGGTTTGTCAGAGAAACCCTAAAATTTCAAAATGTGAATTTCAACTTTCTAAAAGGATAGAAAGATGCGCCTTGATGAGATGATCAGCCCAGTGTATTCAGAATTTGAGATATGCAACGTTTCACCCTTCAGAAATGCCTTTTAATCTTCCCAGATTCACTAGGGAGGACCTTGAATTAGGGTTTGAGTTTCTCGAAGATTTACCTAGCCAAAAATCTCGATCCAAAGCTCTGAACTTCGATTTTTCCAAGGAGCTTCCAACTATGTCTTCAAATTTCAGAAATTCCTATTTTTTTGGAAACCCTAATTTTTAGGGCCAAAACTGAAAGTGCTCATCTGATTGGACATAAAGATTCACCTTGCTGAGGAGAGTCAATCTATCATATTTCTTTTCCAAAATCTGTGGAGAGAAACCCAATAAACAAGAAACCCTGGTTTTCGTCACTGCACAATGTCTTCTTCTCAGGTTAGCTCTGATACCATGTTAATTTTTTAGCATTAATTCAAGATACTCTAGGATCTTTACTGAGAGAATAACATGTACAGTATATCAATGCATATCAATCATAGAAAGCATGTCAATCATCACAAGAAGCAAACATAAGAGACAATAGACACACAGAGTTTCCGTGGGGAAAACCCTAAGGTGAAAAACACCACAACTTCCTCAGAGATAGATAGAGAAATAGTACAACCAAAGTACACAAAGATAGACTCCTCTTAGTAGATGATCCTCCTCCTCACATGTGCGCCACTTCCTGAGTGAAGGAAGAGTGAGTTCTGAGTGATCCAAATAGAGATTGGGAGATCTCTATTTATACTTGTCATGGCTGCCCAATAACCTTATGGGGCCGACTTGTCTAGCTTAGTACAATAACCCAATATTAACTTAATCAGGGCCGACCCCACACATGGTGGTCTAATAACCCATTGACAAGTTACGACACTTGCGACACTTGTCAATACAAATGACGACACTTTTGTATACAGGAATAATAACATCTCTATAGGAGTACAATATACATAGATGAAATACATTCTGAAGTTACATATACATCAACAACCCTAAAAATATTTAAGACATCAACCACAGGAAATGGCGAGCATTTTACTGAGGTCACTCGGGAATTTTTACCAGTAATTTTATACTTCATTTTTTAAATTTTCCTACACTGGAGCAATCTGCCTGAAACATTGTTTTGGCAAATGATCTGAATTTTAGGGGGCATGTGGTCTAAATTCGGATGTATAAGCCATAAAAGTATTAAATAGAGAGGCCACCCTCTCTCATCCATGGTATTTAGTAGCACATAGTTTTGGCCCATGGTATAGCCTCAAAACACATTGTAATAATGCTATATAAAGGCCTAGCAAGCCTTCTCATGATAACAAGTTACTCATTTGGTTTCTCTCCTATTTTCTATTGTTCATTGTGAGATTATTTAGATCTGAGTGAGTTATTGGTAATTATTTTTAGAGGTGGGGCTCCTCTTTGAGCCTCACCTCCCATTCACTTCATGTGTTTTTGTTCATGTTTATTCTTATGAAATATTAGGGTTTTCATGTGAATTTTATGACATATTTGCATGCTTAATCTCCTCCTCTCTCGGCATTCAAGCCTTCCGGTTCTTAGCTCCCAAGATCCGGATCAGCAAACCCATAACTTCCTTTTCAGACACTCTCAAGACAAGATGAGACCATGGTCGAGTATACAAATCAACAAGCTATAGCTTGACACTATGGGGTGGGAATTTACCTTAACCTATGAATTATGGCGGGCATTTTCCTGAGGCCACTTGGGCAGTTTTACTTCCACTGGTGCAAAAACAGCCTAAAACCTTGTTTTGGAAGGCCTTTAACTTGTTCATCAAACACCCTCTTTGATAACTGAGACCATGGTAAGATAGCCTCTTCCACAAGCTATAGCATTATAGCTTTAGATAATTTTTATCATTCTCCTATGAGGTACGGAGGGAAATTTCCCAAGGCCACTTGGACCAATTTTCCAACACTAAGCCATTTTTCAGGATTTGGACCTCTTTTGTTTCTTTTGTTCTTAATATGAAAAACAATATTTTTCCTACTTTGGCAGGTTGATTTCTTGCACATGTGACTATCAGTAAGTAAACCGAAACCATGACTGGATAGCTACTTCAACAAGGAACAAGTTCATGTCAACTGATGAATTTACCCCCAAACGGCCAGTTCCTGGAGGGAATTTCCAAATAGCCCCTTAACCTTGTGATTTTAACACTTAGCCAAATTTCACTTGTTATTAATATGCAAAACAAGTTTTTCCTCACTTTGGAAGATTAATTTCTTGCACATGTGACCATAATATGGAAAACTGAAATCATGGATTGATAACCACTTCAACAAGGAAGAGATCCATGTCACCCTTTAAATTTTGTGATACACAGACATCATCTGGCGCGCATTTGAAACTAGCTTTTTAAACTACTAATTCAACACTTGGACAAAAAAATTCCAAACCCTAGGGTAACTTGAGAATTTTTTTTTCATCAAATTGGAAGTGTGAGACACCCAATGGATATAGGCCAACAAGGTGATTCCATCCAGACCAATTCCATACTTTGAAACTTCTTTCTCTCTCCTCGGTGGGCATTTTTCTAGAGCCGTGCAAATCAAGCTAGGAGGCACTTTTGGTAGATCAATATCTTCACCTACAGAGACTCTTTGGACAAACCAATGATAATTTTTAATGGGTGTATTTACTGTCTTAAGGAATCACCAAATATTTAATTATTGACCAGGGTTGGTAATCTTAGAGTTGTTGCACAATATCTGCTAAGGTAGAATGGCACCTAAGATTTCGGCTCGGTAGACCTTAGAAATGTTTAATAAAGAAAAGATCGAAAGATCTTTCAAAATGAAAAATCGAGTCAAACTTCAAAAATATAACAAACAAACTAATTAAACCTAACTAAAACAACAGATCAGAATAGTATCAAACTATACTACTCTACTCTATGGACAATGACTAAAAGATATAAAAACAACAATATTATTTTATGAAGCAAGACTGAATAAAAAATAGAACTACTTTGATGAAGTTGTAAACTACTGATAGAATTCTAATCTATGAATTAGAAACAATTGTAAATGAATTTATAGACCTACCTATGAGATGCTCAACTGACAACTAACTATGTAAACAGAAAACTATATTAACTCAAAGAAAAACTACAAACTACTTAGTGAATTCAGCAACTATTCATACATTCAATTAATATTTCAAGACTACACTAAATTACCTAATTCCATTCTCCCTGATGTTGTACATCGAATGTGATAGGAACTGGGGTGAATGTATCGTAATGACTTTCGAATGTAACAACAAAACAAAATGGAAGTAAATCTAACCTAATTTCTACAAAGAGACCAATTACAATTAATCTTAAACATTATAAATTATTTTTTATCCATTAGCAACTAACATTGGAAAAGCTTTAATAAAGCTATTCAAAACTAATTCAAAATGAAATATGATTAACAAGAAACAGAAACATGTTTTTCTAATGATTGATTGAAACTGAAATTATGCAAACATCTAGGCTATCTAAGCAAATGATTTGGAAATAAATCTATTCTAGAATCAAGTAGAAAACTTGACAAAATTAAATTATGAAGCAAGTAGAAAACTTGATAAATATATTTAATTCTGAAAATGAACCTAATATAGAAGCAAGTAGAAAACTTAATAAAGATAACTTAGTTATGGATCAGATCTTATTTCATGAACATCTTCATTAACTGTATGAATGAGAGAAGCAAATTCTATATTTAAACAAGGAAACTATCAAAACTAAGATATTTTGGATAATAAAATTACTAAATCTAATCCAAAATCAATCTTAAGAAACATGACATAACAAAACTAAGAATGAAACTGATGAATTCTAGAATAGTAAAGCATTAATGAATCAGGTAGAGAAGAAACATAATCTAAAAGAAAAGTTAAGGAAAATAGAATGAAAACTAAGAATGATAATGAGACTAAATTAAAACTCTATGTAGTGTAAAAGAAGGTCTTAATTACAGTTAAGAATGCTAATTAAAGGCAAGAAAATTTACAGTTCAAAAACCTAAGTGTTACACAGAAATATTCTACCCTGTGAGCATCAACATTCTTTGGCCTGTAGGATCCATTTCAGTGACTCAGATCCATTTTCATCCTTCAGTGATACCATTTTATCCTATTTTTGTTCCTACCCACATGTTGCATCATTATAGCATGCGTACCCATGAGTTGCATCCCTATAGCCTGCGGGTATCAAGTAAAATGGTAAAAACCACTATTTTATTACTTTTTACTCCCAAAAAGCGGTCATTGGGTGACCTTTGGCTCTCCATCTGCCCAGGTAACGTCTCAATGAGTCCTTTCACCTACCTTTGAGAGGACTATATATTGAGCACATATGGCTTATGGATGGGAGGAAGAAGAGAAGAGTAAAGGCACTCTAGTGGATTCTTTCCCTATCTTGAGTCTGCACTCATTGATCCTTGTAGTTGTGAACCAATTATGTTCACCTTCCAAACTCCTTGCTAGTTTGAGTTTGCCTTTCATGGAGGATTGAAGTGGTGGAGGCACAAGTGGATTGATCTAGATCTTCGTTCAGATTGGTTTCCGGCAAGAGGTCGTATCACTTTGTACTTCTTCTTGTTCATTAATAGAAATACTCATATTCTCGTCCATTCATGGTGTGAATGTCATTTATTATACATTGGGTTACATTTGCTTATGATATTATGGACCATTGTTATTGATAATGTTAATGTCATTTATATATCACATGTACCTGTTAGATATTGGCTGTCAAGACTAATTTGCAGATTACAAATGCTTGGATGTGCACGGATTGAAAGCTCCAACGGGGATCTACATCAAACGTTGGATCGAGGTTGGTTACATTTCTCCATTGTTTTAACATTGTCATTTATAATAGCATTGTTTTGAGAATTGAGTAGATTTATGGTAGTCATCTGTTTGTTGTGGTATTCCCAAGCCATAGTGAGTTTTCTCCAATACAGAAATGGCGACTCCGCTGGGGAAAATATCCATGTTTGGGAAAAATTTTGAGCATTAGTCCATAATTAGAGTTGTTGTTTATCGAAGCTCTGTGTCATTGATTGGCCGTTAAGATACACTATAGAAAACCTGTTTTTCTGAGCCTCTGGACTCTTTATTTGACCATTTGATTTTCCTCACCCGCGGGCTGGCTTAGTTCTGCCCGCGTATACCCTCCTCTGTTTACACTACTGCTCGCGGGTACCCACAGGTATTCCTTTGACAGGACCGTGTAACTCCGGCTTTTGTTGGTTTATGGCTATTGGTTGTTGTTGGGTGAGTTTGGTTGATTCCTGAGTCTTTGTTGGCCTCTTTCTTGACTGTTTCATGCCTTGGTTGTGACCAGATCTCTTCGTTTCTCTTGGTTGAGCCTTCTTGGTTTTTTACCAATCTTTGGTTTTAGCCTCTTGGTTTCTTCCTTTTGAGCTCTTTCTTTTGGCTGAGTCTTGCTGTTTAGGATATGTTGGGTTGTCTTAGTGATCTTCTCGGCACTTCAGTAACTGAATAGTAGGATTTTCCTTGCATTTTTTCATTCCATATATATTGAAAAAATACAAAAATATTCATTATTTTTTGCATTTTCCTTTCTGTTTATAAGAGAAAATACAAAAATATTTTATTTCCTTGTACTGCATTTTGCATTGAGTGCTTGTTGCCTTCATTTTAGGTTCTGCTTGTGCATTGAAAAGATAAAAGTTTGCATATTTATTTCGGAATTGTTGATTGACTTTGCATATTAGTGACATTGTTTTATTGGATAGATGAGTCTAGGATTGGACGATGTTGCATACTATTGAGTCTACACATCACTAGTTTCACGACCATATCCCTTGAGTAACCACAACCACTAAAATTAACGCTTAATCATAAAATTGATTAGACTTATTTTATTTATAGGGTACACCAACTAGCATAGGTTTAGAGTCTTGGAATAGATCATTGTGAGTTAACAATCCAAGACTACTGAATGAAACATTAGGTGTCTGACCAGGGAGTGGAGGAATCCATGGTATAGATTGGTGTTCTCAGGAAAGATCTACTCAAACCAGAGTTAAGCACGAGGTCACGGGAGGTTGGTTGAGGAGATATCCCTCTGATACCGACTGAACGTGGGAGATATATCCAGGATTTGTTCGTATCTGGGGGTACTAGAGGTTCGTCCTCTTGTGCTTCGGGCTTAGCTACCCTTCCCATATGACGAGTCCCACCTGCGACTGCCCCCCTGAGCATTGTTTATATTGCGGTAGACATAGTTTCCTTACCTAGGTACTGCACAAGGTACTTGCAGTGATTATGTTGTTTGTGTCCTGAGTCAGATAGGGATTGGACAGCACAGTTGTGTTCATGCAGTGGAATTGACACCGTTGACACAGTGAAGCCTGGGTGTCTTTATAACTGATTTGGTTAGGTCCGGCTATAGTTTGGGAGTCTTAAGCCTCTCCTAGGCGAGACATACCGGCTCTAGTGTCGGGAGCTCATTTAGCCACTCTGTTTGTCTACTCTTGGCTATAGATTCTCTAGGTGTGTGCTTTTGATTTACTGTTTTTTGATCGATAGTTGGCCTTTAGGAGACGTTGTGTCTCTCTCTGGAGAGAACGTGGCACGGAGCCCTACTCTCCGTTAGTCCCATCGTTTGGTTGGTTTAAAGCCATCTTTGGTTATACAACGCATTACTAGAGGACGCCGGAGGGCTCCCTCTAAGTCTTCAGATTCTTACGAGACTTACATTAAGGACTACATGGCTGCACATCCCGATATTGGGCAAGACCTTTCTACTCCTTCGGGTAGAGTTGAACATACTTCCGATCCCCATACTCCTCATGAGGATTGGGGAGGTGATCCACCTGCGACTCAACCTGGTTCTATTTGGCCTAATCTACTTGACCGGGATCCATTTGATCCTTCAAATCCGGATAATTATCTTTACGGGATGCCTAACGTACCCGAGGAGGAAGAACAGGATGAGCCTTTCGTTCCTTTGTTTCCACGCGATTCTAGATATAGGAGGCCTAAGACTCATGATGATTTCGGCCCTATGGTCAACCCCACCGCACTCTCTTATGGTATGCCTAGTCACAATATTGTCGATTCTTCCACTATGGTTGGTACTCATGCTGGCACTAGTCAAAGTGTTAGCCATACTATACCCACTGGGGGCACTACCCTAGCTAGGGGCACTATGTTGTCCACCCACTCACATAGTATGGGGACTGGTCAGATTCCTAACCATGCTAATGTTGGAACATGACCACCTCCTAGGAATACCCAACCTAGTCGGAATGTTGTTCGAAACACGACTCGCCATCCACCACCTAATACACGTGTCGTTACTCATCAACCTAGGACTACTTTTGCACATGATACTGTTCCTCCCAACCATGGGGGTGGACACATACCGCATACTTTTGCGTCCACTACTACCACTAGTAATAGTAATGTAGGGGGTGGGAATATTTCCTATCCACATGGACATCACACCACCAACCCTGCTACTGGTCACACCCATATTGGACCTGGGAATACTTCTCATGTTTATGGTCATCACACAACTGCTCAAGCTAATACTAATATTGGGGGTGGGAACATACCATACCATTACGGTCAATACAACACGGTTCCCACTATGAATAGTACATACATGCCCCAAACCCATGGTGGCAACCCTTACTACAACATAGTCGATGCTAGCCACCAGTATCACCCACCACCCCAATATGGTACTCAAAATGCGCATATACTTGCTTACTCTCAAATGGGTCAGGCAGGGGGAGGTTATCCATCTTATGGCCATGGGAAAGATTATGGGCCGTCAGGTCCTCATTATCAGCAATTTAACCCTCATGGTCAAGCTTTTGGTCCATCATATAACACAGTTCCATTCAACCAACCTTTTATGGGAGCTTATAATCAAACTTTCCAGCCGCAACTCCCATTCCTTGCACGCTTGAATCTCCCAGATATTTCGAAGCTCACGAATGATCCAGTGTGTCACAACCCTACTTGGCCCCCGGTCCCTTCCAAACTCCCTTCGGACATTCCGAAGTTTGAGGGGAAAGGTGGTGAAGACCCGGGAGATCATGTCACGACGTTTCACCTTTGGTGCTCCTCCAACTCTTTGAATCATGATTCCATTCGATTACGCCTATTTCAATGCACCCTCACGGGGGCAGCCACAAAGTGGTATGTGGAGTTTCCCGGAAACACCTATAGGGGATTCAATAAGATTGCTTTGTTTTTTTAGACCATTTCTAGTTGTCGATTCGTTATGATACTGGTACTGAGTTGTTGTCCACCTTCTGTCAGAATAAGGCCACACATATTTCTGACCACGTTTAAGAGTGGCGTCGATGGAAGAGATTAGTGAAAGCCAACATTCCTCCAGAGTTCTTGTTGGAATGGTTCCTCAAGTCTTTACTCCCATACATTGCTAAGGATGTTTCGATGTCCGTCATTGTGACTAAGGAACAAGCTATCTTGAAATTCCAGCAGTTAGATATACTTTATTCTCAGTTTGGCATTTTGTATGACATTATTCCTGACACACCGAGAACAAGACATGAGCCCATGTTATTTCCTGGACCACATGTCGATGGCATCGTGGGGTCCGCATGCACTCACCCTGTAGACTTGGTAGCTAATCAAATGCAAAATTTGTCGCTAAACCAGTCTGCACCCAGACAGGTTCACACCTTTTCCACTTCCACTCCGTCGCCTGATGTACACAATGTGCAATCAACGAAACCGTCGGGTAACTAGCAGCCTGATGGTAAGAAAAAGGGGAGAAATAATCATAGGGGTGGAAACAATAGAAGTAACAACAATAGAAATCGTAATACTCCTCGTAAAGAGAATGCCAACCCTCCTCGAGAAGGCGGTAATGCTAGCGAGGATCGTAAACCTAGGCATAAGGTGAAATTCCCTTGCAAGCTTTGTGGGGAGGATCAGCTTACTCACTTATGTCCTCGTATTGAAGAAGCATCGAAGCATTTTCCACAAAGCCCAGCTGTGTTGAAGGATCCCCTACCTCATCACCAATACATGGCTTCGCATGCTCCCACCACTGGTTATGGTACTAATGAAACGACAACGTCTTCTTCCAATACTAGTGGTTATGGATGTGTGAATATGGTTCAGTCAGAGGTTTGTGTTGCTACTTGTCAGCGTGATTATGGTGCACCACAACCGAATTTGGGGAATGAGCCTCCCCCTCCTCCTGATAATTCCTTGCATATCAAGAAGCCTTCTATTATGTCGCAGATACCGAAAGGTGTTCTCAAGCGCTCCACACATAATCCTAATGCTCGAGCCACCCAGAACTACTCCATCGTAGAAGATTTGGGCCAAACTCCGTGTGCCATGTCGGCTCTTGAATTTTTGCAAGCTTGTCCTTCTCAGAAGCATGCCCTTTTGAGTGTGTTAGGAGTTTAGGATGGGGGAAGTCCTAGTGTTATCAAGTTCGATACTACTGATGTCTAGCCTCGCTTGCCTTACCACGTGGCTTTTCAAATCTAGGTGGTTTGACTTAAGAGCTTCATCAAATGTACTATGGTTGATGAAGGTGCCTCTGCGTCAGTAATGTTGCTAACTTGTTGGAAATCTCTTGGCTCTCCTCCCTTACTCGCGTCTAGAACTACACTCACTGCATTCAATGGTAGATCTTTTACGCCGCATGGAATTATCCCTTCCCTTGTTGTCTCCTTGGGAGGTAAGTCCGTGCCTATTGAAGTCGAAGTGGTTGATGCGCCCATCGACTACAACCTTTTACTGGGTCGGAACTGGATGTACGCTATGAAGGCTTTCGCGTCTACTATGTTTTCGAGTTATTTGCTTTCCCCTTGAAAGCAATATTGTGACGATCGATCAGTCGGATTATGTTGGCACTCCTTCCACAGCATCCACGGGATCAGTAGTCCCACAGTTTCTGATTCTCAGTCGGCAACTGGGAACATAGGTGTTGGAATGTACCCCTCATTGATGGGAACTTTTAACCATTCTACACCTATGAATTTTATTGGAACCATTTCCGACAGTGCACCTCCTCCTTCGAATAGTATGCCATTCCAGACTTCCTATTTTGGTGATCCATGGATTTTTCCATCCAGGGATTCTATGTCTGGAGACATTGCACACGTCGGGATGTCTATGCCCTTATTTATATCGGAGCTGACTTATGATCACATCCAACAAACCACTGCAGATCCGGATCTCTCTTCTTCCCAGACAGTTGAAGAAGATCCCGTTACGCTGCCAGTTTGGGCAGCCAACTCATCTTGCTCTCACAATTGCCTCGATGACACTTTGCCATCAGATGAAGCTATCCTCGAAGCCATGTGTGGTAGTGAGAGGCCTTGGGAATATATGCACCATCGATCTTATTTCCTTCCCAACCTTGAGCTCATTGAGTAGGAGTATTTTAGGATGACTCTAGCTAAGATGGTTGGTCACCTTGTGGCTTTTTTGCAGTCACATGATGTTTTCTTGGAGGGAAATATGGCCAATATTTCCCCAACCACTTCGATCAACATCTCCCGCACTCCCGAAAAGATTGAAAATGTTTACGTTGGTTTCGATTGTACTCCTGAGGAGATTTCTAGTTACACTGATGTGTTTACCGAACTCCGGGAAGCTTTCGCCTGGTCATATGAGGAGATGCCAGGAATAGACCCCCACATTGTTGAACATGAGATTAAAACGTATCCTGATGCTAAACTGGTTCGACAACGCTTACGTGCTGTGAACCCTGGGAACGCAGCTGCTATTAAGGCAGAGGTGGAGAAACTGCTCAAAGATGGTTTCATCTACCCCGTTCCCCTTACCGAATGGGTGTCAAACCCCGCTCCTATGGATACGAAGCAGGGAACGATCTGTGTATGCACTGATTTCAGAGATTTGAACCGTGCATGTCCGAAAGACAACTTCCCCACGCCATTCATTAATCAAATATTGGATGCTTATGCGGGAAGTGAGATTTTTTCATTCATGGATGGATTCTCGGGTTATAATCAGATTCAAATCAAACAAGCAGACCAACATAAAATGGCATTTATTTGTCCATGGGGAACTTTTGCGTACCGAAAAATGCCCTTCGGCCTCAAGAACGTCGGCGCTACTTTTCAACGAGCCATGACCTATGCCTTTCATGACCTTAAGAAGATTATGGAAGTTTTCTTGGATGATCTTGTTGGCCATTCTCGCAAGAGAGTGGACCAACCCAAGCACCTCCGTATGATTCTCGAACGATGTATCCACTACAAAATTCGATTGAATCCGAACAAATGCATCTTCGTTGTTAGGATTGGTCGCCTTCTAGGATTCATAGTTTCGAAAGAGGGTATTAGAGTCGATCCTCTCAAAGTTGAGGCAATACTTCAGTTGCCTCCTCCGCGTAATATGTTTCAACTTCAGAGCCTCCAAGGGAGAGCTACTTTTCTGCATCGGTTTATAGTTAACTATGCCAGTATTACTAAAGGTTTCGCACACCTATTGTAGAAAGACACACCTTTTATCTGGGATGAGTGAGCCCAGCAGTCTTTCGACACCCTTAAGAAAGCTTTGGTATCGGCCCCTATGCTTAGTCCCCCGGACTTTACACAAGATTTCATTCTTTATGTGGCCGCGTCTCAAGAGACTATTGGCATGGTCTTGGTTCAGGTAGATGATGCACTTATCGAGCATGTTATCTATTATCTTAGTCGAAACTTTGTAGACACTGAACTAAGATACACCCACGTAGAAAAGCTGGCACTTGCGACTGTTCACGCATTCCAACAATTACGGCATTACATTTTTCTTTGAACAACCACTATTGTAGCTCATATCAATCCGTTTCAGTTCGTGCTATCACAATGCCTTATCGGGGGTAAGTATAATAAATGGATTGTGATCCTTCAGGAATTTGATCTCGAGTTTGCTTCTGCAAAATCAGTGAAATCATTGGTGTTTGTTGAGCTTATGTCGGACCTTCCACAGCTTGATGAGGATTTCATTCATGAAGATTCCTTTGTGGATGAAAATTTATTTCTTATCTCGATCGAGGACCCTTGGTATGGGGATGTCATTAGATATCTCCAAACTTTGAAGTTTCCTCCGCACTATTCACGAGATGAGTGACGACGTGTGAGACATCATGCTAAATATTATACTATCGTCGGCGACACTTTGTATTGCCGAGGAAAGGATTCCATTCTTCGTCATTGCTTGACTCATGAAGAAGCGGAATGGATACTTAATGATTGCCATGCGGGGGCGTGTGGTGGTCACTTATCCGGGCTTGCTACAGCCCAGCATATTATGTGAGTGGGTTATTTTTGGCCTACTATATTTAAAGATTGTATTAATGTTGTGAAGAGATGTCACCCTTGCCAGGTGTTTTCTTGGAACATACACTTGCATCCAGCGCCCCTCCATCCAGTCGTCACTCTCGGTCCCTTCACTAAGTGGGGGGTAGATTTCATGGATTGCAAACCAGCTTCGGCTGGGGGGCATCATCATATTATTGTGGCCGTGGATTATTTTTCCAAATGGAATGAGGCCATGCCTATCGTTAAAGCCGATGGTGCTACTACAGCCCATTTTGTATTCAACCAGATTATCACTCATTTCGGTATCCCAAAATAGATTGTCACTAGCCATGGCAGTCACTTTCAAAATAAGATGATGGAGGATTTGTCTCTCAAGCTTGGGTATCGCCAGGAACACTCGTATTCCTACTATCCTCAAGCGAATGGTCAGGTTGAAGTAGTAAATAAATCTTTGAAGACTATTCTCCAACGTACCATCCAACAAAGCAAGACCAATTGGCATATCATGTTATATCCTGCTTTGTAGGCATATCGAACCGCTATTAAGACTGCTTAAGATAGCCATAGAACTCCTCCCTGATACGACGGAGATTGAGCAACGTTTAGTACACCTCGAGAAACTTGAAGAACACCATCGAGATGCCGCTGTGGCCATTGATGTTAACAAGCGTCGTGTCAAGGTTCAATATGATAGGTCTGTTCGTCCCCGACAATATGCTGAAGGTGACTTGGTACTCTTGTATGACCAAGCTAAAGAACCCCTGGGGGCAGGCAAGTTCAATCCCATGTGGCACAGTCCTTACATTGTGAGGCGTGTCCTTGAAAAAGGAGCTTATGAGTTAGAATATTACGAGGGAGTTGTCTTGAAGGAGCCTAGAAATGGGCTCTACCTCAAGCGGTATTACGCTTGAACCTCTGGTTCAGGCTGATACTTTTGTACACTATTGTATGGTTCTTCTGTACATAGTTTAGGTTGCATTTTTGGTTGTTGGGTCTACTGATTAGACTCTGTTTGATTGACAGATGTCAGCGGGATGCCCTACGTTCTTAGGTTTCGCAGATGGTGCTAGCTGACATATGCAGTAGCTTGCTTCTGCTGCCTGGGTTATCTTTTCACCTGACCATCTAGTTGTGTCCTCAGGAGGTGCTTGTCTCGGTCCTACATCTAACAATGTGGCTGAGTATAGTGCCATTGTTGAGCTCCTTCGGGATGCCATTTCACATGACATCCAGTCTTTAGAAGTCTGCCTGGATTCACAACTAGTTGTGTCTCAGCTGAATGGGAAGTACCATGTACGAGACCCTACATTACTACGGATATTCCTTAAGGTACAACTCTTGGAGAGACATTTTGTTTCCATTACATATATTCACATTTCAAGAAGTCATAATTATATATCTGATACATACGATAACTATGTATTAGATTGGCATTTGTCACATTCATCATGAAGCACATAAATACAAAGGCATTCATACATTTGTACCATACACACATGTAGTAGAACCAAGAACCAAAGTTGTATATATATATAAATATGTCCAAAATGGTAGTGTCATACAAGACTGGAGCTTGTAGCCCTCAAAAATATACATATCGATACAAAACATGATGAGACCCTGGGATATCTACTCCCTCCGAGGAGGTCTAGCTGCCAACTCCACGGGATGTGTCTCATAGTAGTACTGTACTGCGTTGGCCATCCGCTGCAGTAGCCGCACCCTCTCACCTAGAACACCCACTACCTGGCGCTGCATAGCCTCAGGTAGTCGGGATACCTCTATCAGTGGTACTCGGTCAACCATCCGTGATATGTTGCGCCGCAACGTCTTGAGTGTGCGCCCTGCTGCAGCATCTGCTGCCACCTCATCTCTACCCCGATGACCATGTCTCGGGAATCCCTTGGGTCTCACTGGGCCTTTGTCTGCGAGCAAACAGTCACCCTTTAACACATGACATTACCACCAAAAATATTTTTTGCATTTCAACTATAATAAAAAAATCCATAAAAATTTAAAAACAAAAAACCAAAAGAGTACTCATCGATGTCTCTGAAAGCTGCGCCTGGTGGGAGTGCCATGTCACGGTCCTGTCTGAATTCTATCCCCACATAGGGATAGTCCTCTATAGAGATCACCTGCCGGTTCCACTAGTGAAAGAACTCCTCAGTATATGGTGACGCCAGATGGCCACCACCCTGTCGTGTCAGTATCTCATCCCACCGGGTCAAGGCTGGATCTCGGAGACTGTGAGGAGGGACATCCACCCTCGGGCTAAGTCCCGAAACTCTCTCAAAGAAGAAACTGCAGAGGATGCTACCATACCCAAATTTTTTGGCCTTCCGCTCTTTGCATTCCGTCAGTTGTGTCTTCATAGACACCAGTCGAATACAGTAGGCTGCAAGCATTGTGATGCATAGAACATCACTGGTCTGGATGCCTGATGTAGTGCTTTGGATCCCGTGATCTCCACCAGAGTAGCCACAATGATCTTTGTACTCAAATCTGTTATGAGGTTGACTGGCACTTGACTTCCTACTACTCGTGTGTTGGCAGGAAAATACCGTACTATGTAGTCTTGCAAAGTGATCCCACCACCCACGGTCCATGACCGAAGACTAGCCACTTCCCCTCTACAGGACAAACCGATAATGAAATAGATATCCTCTAAATCTAGTGTCAGTGTTTTCCCGTCGAGGATGAAGTGTTGATCATCCACATCCTAGTAGTTGATCAGATGATGGAGTAGTAGGTTTTGGGCCCTTAAGCCCCTAAGACTCCAGTATTTATATAAGCCACATGCTTGCAATGCTTGTTGTGCTTGAAAATCATTGCGCATGGCCTCATCTACCTGGTCATGCTCTCTCTCCCTCCACTCTAGAACCATCCTGGAGTGCAAAGCAAGAAATTTTAGTCAGTATCATGTTTAAAAACTTCTTCACGGCCGTACCCTCGTGCTATATTGTAGACAGTTGCGGGTAGACGCGGGCAGTCAATTTTTTGACTGCGTGTTTGATTCCCTACTCGCAACCCGCACACTTACAGCCAGTGGGTAGCACCGAATCCATTTATGGCTTGGCCAAACAAAAAATCCCACTGACCAAAATTGAAATAAAAGCACTTAAATGAAAGGTATGGCAGTGACCACTAGCCTACTCCAGACGGTTCGTTGAACGGTTGCTCGTAGCTCCCATGATCGGCGCTTGAAGTTTCAGGTGCAAACTTACCACTTAACTCCAAAATAGTGAATAGTGCAAATGAATTGAAAATTACAAATTTTATTACTATTTATAATTTTCTGGACCCACTTTACACAGAAATCTTCCACCCTGTGAACCTCAGCATTCTTTGGCCTGTAGGATCCATTTCAGTGACTTAGATCCATTTTCATCCTTCAGTGATACCAGTTTATCCTATTTTTTTTCCTACCTACATGTTGCATCATTATAGCATGCATCCCGCGAGTTGCATCCCTATAGCCCGTGGGTATCAAGTAAAATGGTAAAAACCACTATTTTATTACTTTTTACTCCCAAAAAGCGGTCATTGGGTGACCTTTGGCTCTCCATCTGCCCAAGTAACGTCTTGATGAGTCCTTTCACCTACCTTTGAGAGGACTATATATTGAGCACATATGGCTTATGGACGGGAAGAAGAAGAGAAGAGTAAAGGCACTCTAGTGGATGTTTGCCCTATCTTGAGTCTACACTCATTGATCCTTGTAGTTGTGAACCAGTTATGTTCACCTTCCAAACTCCTTGCTAGTTTGAGTTTGCCTTTCAAGGAGGATTGAAGTGGTGGAGGCACAAGTGGATAGATCTAGATCTTGGTTTAGATTGGTTTCCGGCAAGAGGTCGTATCAATTTGTACTTCTTCTTGTTCATTAATAGAAATACTCATATTCTCATCCATTCATGGTGTGAATGTCATTTATTATACATTGGGTTACATTTGCTTATGATATTATGGACCATTGTTATTTATAATGTTAATGTCATTTATATATCACATGTACTTGTTAGATATTGGCTGTCAAGACTAATTTGCAGATTACAAGTGCTTGGATGTGCGCAGATTGAAATCTCCAACGGGGATCTACATCAAACGTTGGATCGAGGTTGCTTACATTTCTCCATTGTTTTAACATTGTCATTTATAATAGCATGTTTTGAGAATTGAGTAGATTTCTGGTAGTCATCTATCTGTTGTGGTATTCCCAAGCCATAGTGAGTTTTCTCCAATATACTAAGAAACTGGATTCGAATTAAGCATAAAAAACAATGCAGAAAGCATTAAAGTCTATATGACGATCTGGATAACAGTCTAAAAGACGGTCTGAATGACAGTCCTGATGGAGGAAAATGATTTAAACTAAGGAAAGAAGCAGATTGGATGATCTTAATGCCAATTGGTTGATGCATATGAACCTACAGTGCAAGGAATCAATGAATAGAATGTTTACAAGCTAAGATAACAAGAAGTAACCTATTCTAATAATTGTCTAAGGAATGAACTATTTCTATGACATAATAAAATAAAACTAAGATATGAATGAAACTAACCTACAGCTACAGGAAAGAAACTAACAGAACTAATTCTAATTATAAACTAAACCTAGAGCAACAACTAGTTAAGCTCTATCTAATTGCAAAAGACTGAAAGCAAAATACAAGAAAAACTATGCTTGACTGGTCATTATCAATTATGTAAATGTAAATTAAATTATCAACAGGAAATACATTACAAGAAATGAAACAGCAGCTACAGAAACACACAGTTAAATACAATTATTGGAAATGAAAAAACTATTTATTTGCAGAAAGGAAAATGCAAAATATACACAATAAAACCTTTGGTTGTTGAGGGTCCCTTCCCAGTAATCAAATATTGGAGCTTAACTCACACTAATCACCAATAGAAGAACATTAACAATGGAATTCAGGAATTTCCATTAACTGAGAAAGTTACAAAGCGTTTCTACAAATTACTGATAGCGTGTATGTATATTATCTATTTTCTCGTTTTCTCCAAAGGAGGCGTCTATATATAAGATTACAATCAAAGAGAAGGTCGACATAGTCGACCTCTCTAAAAATAGAAGTCTTAATGATTTAAAAACGACTGCATGGTGGTTTACGACAACGTAGAGGCGTCTTCCTAAGTCCACGACGTTCATTCCCTTTGACATGAACAACTGTGAGTAGGTTTCCTTCCATCTTGGGTAGATAATGCATTGGCAGAGTGAGCATGGGAGGACGAGGGCTTCTGGAACGCCGACGTGGGCAAAAGTGTGTGCTGTAAGGATGGGAAAATAGGAAAGGCGGAGCTTCTGGAGTGTTGACGTGAGCAGCAGATGCGTTGTCAAGCGAGGTGAGTAGGAGGGTGAATCTTCTAGAACAGGGGCTCACCAACCACGACAACCACGTTACTAACAGAACCCACCTTTCCATTTTTTTCTTTACTCGTCAGAAGCATCCAAACCGATGATTTCGTAGGTTGAATGAAGGTCTAAACGGTGGGTTGAATGCAGATGGACATCCTCGACATGAACGCATTGCTGAATGAAGGTCCATTTGACAACCGCAGCCTGTAGAACCAAAACTAAATACCAAAAATGTCTAGAAATATGAGATGATAGTCAATAAACCATAAAAATTATAATATTTATTCATAATTCATATGATTTTCGTATAAACGCATACCAGAGTCTGTTTGATGGTCTGAATGGCAAAGAGAATGACTTATCATAGAAAAATAGTGAAAATAATGCCAATCAGAGTGTGCTTGATGATCAAAAGTGGTGACAAAATGGACACCAACATTCCCCCAAACCAGAGATATGCCAGGTCCCACTAAGCAAAAAGAAGAGAAATTCAGGAAGAAGGCTGAGCTGCGGTAGCAGCTACCTTTGACTTGGATGAGGAGGACATAGATTTGGCCTGAAATTTCTTGAATTGATCCCTCAAGGTATCATACCTCAACCAGAGAGAAACGTTGGAAGCTGTTTTGGCGTCATTTAAGACTTCAATGGTTTTTCCTTGCACACACAATTCTTTGTTTTCTTCACGAAGCCTAGAGATGATTTCAGCATTCCTCTAGTTCTGGTCTGTTAGTTGTGCTACTTCTTGGGTCAACCTTTCCACTTCCTGCTGATTTGGATTGGATTTTTCTATATGATGTTCAGGATCCTTTTGGGGACTCAACTCCCTTGGGAATATTTCAGGTTCAACAGTATGTTCTTCAAGAGCCCTGTCTTCATTGTGTGCAGGAGCAAATTCAAAAATGAGGGTCTCAAGTAAGCGGGCGGACACATTGGCTAATGCAAGGAGGGGTGATTCAATGGTATGGTCATTCAACTGGTCGTCAGGACTAGATGAATGTTGCGTCTGAACGATAGGTTGAATGATCGACTGAATGTCGGTCTAGACGACGGTCTAAGCATGGTTTTCCTTCCTCGATTTGGTGGGTATTGGAAAAAAAGTGGAGGTTCCGTGCTCATGTCCTTTTGGACAAACTCAGGAGGGGAAGTTGAATGGACCAGATGCAACTCTCATGTGATGTCTTCATCAAACCGCACAAATTTGGTAACCTTTTCTTCTTGGGCAGAGGTTTGGGCCGGCTCGTTTACACGGGTTTGGAGATGATGACGTTTACAAGAGGTAGGGGATTTGACTGTAGGATTCTTAACTATAAGAGGGTTCAGGACTTCAAAGACAAAGCGTTCCTAGGTTTTCCCCTTTTCTTCCAACTGGTGAGTGATCATGGTTTTGATCAAACAGTGGTGGTATAATCTTACAGAGGGGTTAATGGTATTATTCCTAACATGGCTTGACATTTTCTCTAAACTTTTCATAAAATAGAAGGGAAAATTGAGAGCCTGACCATTAACAAAATGTGCCAGTAACCTAAAGTGGCAAGCTTTGAAAAGAGTGAACTTACCCTCACAAGTGATCAAATGGATAATGACAGTCAGTGGCTCGAGGTATTCAAGCTTAACCCATTCCCTATGGAACCCTTTCATACCCGCAACATGTTGATAGTCGGATTTAGGAGAAAATTCGTGCTCTGTCCATGGACGAAAGAGATGTTTGTGCCAACGGGCTCCTTCCCTGGGCAGTTTCGTGGCCGATGCAATGGATTCTTCCATCACCGGAAAAGTGAGATGGCCGACCCTGATTGTATTACCATTGAAGCCCTTAGAAAACAGTAGTGAAACCTCGACATCATGGCTGTCAAGAAGGTGAAGAAATGGACCCCATCCGGCTTGCAAAAATACTTCACGACATGCCTTAAATTCAGGAATGCGGAGGAGGTCCTGGTAACTGCCAGGCTCGTAACGGATTGGCATATTGAAGAGAGGTCGAAGGATGCAGATGGATAGAGAGTATGTGTGAAATTGTAGGGGATGGAGCTTGATAGGTTCAGGGCGGATGGAAAATGAGCAATATGAAGCAGAATTTATGTAGGGGTAAGTTTAAATTGAGATCCGTTTGAGCGGCTGAATGATCGTGGGGAAATATTTGGCACGTTCGAATGATACACTATCATTCAGTTACCTTGAGTCATGTGCCGTCATGGAACTGCATGAGTTAGTGAATTCGCATAGCTATGATATGTTCAACCATGTCCAAAGTGAAACTTTGGACAGGTTGAACATAATCCTCATTATGAAATTATAGACATAAATTACAAAAAAAATCATGATGACTTAATAAATGAAACGATAGATCGCACGATAAAAATTAATGGAGGATTAAAATTGTATGTTATCCATATGATGGTTAATCAATTCATTTGATTGGATGAAATGAGTATGCAAAGATGATATTTAATTTGATCCTTGACATGATTAGTAGATTAGATATATCAGTAAAAATCAAAATTTTAAATATCTTAGCACACTTATTAATATCATTACAAGCTAATGTTTCATTCGACACTTCATTCAGATCGTTATTCGTTTGCCTCGTTCGTCACCTCATTCAGATCGTAATTCGACCCTTCATTCAACCCTTCATACAGACCTTTGTACAACAATGTGCTTTGATAGATCTGACTGTTGCTGATTATGCAGAGAATTTTTCTGGGTTTTGTCAGCACACAAGAGATGTTGTAAACCTGATTTTCTGGAACTTTAGTCGCGTTCTTCTTTATTTGTCATTGATCAAAACGATCTTCCTTCTACTTTTTGCATTATTCTGAAAACACCTATCATTTTATCAGAGATAAATAAACTTTTTCATAAATATTCAGAAAGTAAAAACAGTTCTGATCCTCCCCCAAAACAAAAATATGGCGTGTCCTCAAGCCATCAAAGAAAAATTGATTGATATTCAAATATTTTCAATTAATATGGCGTGTACTAATAAATGTAGATGATTCAGATATGTACATTCATAAAAAAAAATACAACAATGCTTAAGAAGACCATATGAAGAATGATAGTGCAATGGATGCGAAAAATGCCATAGGAAAACTAGTCATCCATGACTCATTTTAAAGATATCTCGTCATCCAAAGAATATAGATAAATTTCACCCTAGAGTTTGTGATATTTCTATAGTTATGGGTCCCATTTCTAGGATAATCATACCCTAGGTATTGTTTGAATTTAGATGACAGGGTCCGAGTCCAGCTTACAACCATTTTCTAATGAAAGTATAAATAATTGGCGTAAACATGTGTTTGTATACGCAGGTTTTTAAAATGAGCCATGTGCATAGTGATGCATTAACCAAACCTCTTTTACCTGATATTGCCCCGCTGCCAGCAAGCCTATTTAGTACCCCGGCGGGTTTATCTTGGTACCATGCAAGCATAGCCCCGCTTCCAGCGAGCATGTTCAGTACCCCGACGGGTTTACTTGCATTTACCGAGCTTCCTTGTTTTAATATTTTACTTAGCATGGATCCACTGCCAACAAGCCTGTTCGGTACCCCAGTGGATTTTCTTCGTATAATGATTTTTAGTAAGGAAGTCGATTGGCACTAGAGTGTGCTAATCCTAATAAACACATAATTCAAAATTTTAGAATGAACCTTATGAGTAACTTTATTTATAATGGCTTAGATTATAGATCATGTCAAAAGATAATAACCTAAAGTTGTTCTTTGACTTCTCAGTACATCTTCTTCATGAAAGATCAGTAATGTTCCCCACAAAATAGAAGTATCACTCACTTTTGGGATACCTTTTTAAGAAATGCTTCAAGAGACAAGTTTTGATAATGAGTCTAGGATGAGCTAGTAGTCCATAGGTGTAAGATAGAACTTTTTTGAAAATCGTAGTGATAAAAGTAGGTCTTAAACAAATGTGCTAATGATAAATCATATATGTGCATGTCTGAATCAAATACCATATGCAGAATCATAAAAGAAAGTGGTTTTAAATGATGTAAAGAACATTTTAACCTCTCACTATAAATTTTCAATTTTCAACAATGATTGAAAGAGAAGGAGTTAGGATGTATTATGAGGTTTTTAGAGCACTTCCCTTTTTAGATAATATTGCATGAGCTGATTATAAAAGCTAAGTTTCTTGTAATCAAACTACAAAACCACTTGTTAGATGATTCAAATTTATTCAAAACAAAAACATATGTACAAAGAAAAAGTCATATGAAATTTAGGAAAAAGGGAAAAGAGTCTTCCTGTTTTAATTGACAAAATTTCATAAGCTGATCATAAAAATGAATTTCCTGTATAAATGCAATTAGCTGTTAGAGATGACTCTTATTATTGAAAAACAAAAACGAAAATATATTTACATATATACAAATGAAGATAACCCAAAATATTTCAAGAACCGGGAGAAGGAGGAATGACTTCCTCTTCTACCAGTTCCATCTCCTTCTGTTGTAAGGCATTCTGCGCAAAATCTTGTTTAGATATTGGTTGATGATAAAGTCTTAGTCTATGTCCATTTAGAAAAAAGGAAATTTCCAAATCATCAATTGTCTTAATTTTAACAGATCCATTATCAAAAGCTGTAACAATTTCATATGGACCCATCCAACGAGTAGTTAATTTTCCTTTAAAGTTTTTGCATCTTGAATCAAAAAGTAATGCCCAGTCTCTAGTTTTGAATTGTTTTTGTTTAATGTATCTATCATGCCACTTTTTGCGTTGGTTTTGTATTAAGATTGTGCGTTGAATAACATCTTGCCTAATCTCATCTAATTCATTTATTTACAGGATTCATTATCTCTATGCTTCTTCTAGATCCATCCCTAATTGTGCAACCATATGAAAGGTTTTGACTTGAAATTCAATAGGTAGAAGAACTTTTTTACCATAAACAAGTTCATAAGGTGTGTGGCCAGTGGTATTCCTCCAAGTTATTCTATAAGCCCACAAGGGTTCTAGGAGCCTATCTGCCCAGTTTTTGTGATCTAACTGGATAGTCTTAGTGGGGATGGATTCTAATACTTTGTTGGTGGACTCTACCTGACCATTGTCTTGCGGGTGATATGGTGAATATTTACAATGTCTAATACCATATTTGTCAGTAAGTTCTTTCATCAACTTTGAGGTAAACTGAGATCCTTGATCGGTTACAATTTCCCTAGGTACACTGAATCGGATAAATATTTCTTCATATATAAATTCTACCATAGATTTCTTTGTGGCCCGGAATAAGGCTTTAGCTTCTACCCACTTGGTGACATAATCTGTACAGACTAGAATGTACTTCTTCTTGCAATACATAAGGTAAATTGGCCCAACGAAATCTAGAGCCCATTTTTCAAAAGGCTCAATCATAACTTAGGGATGTAAGGGCATCTCATCGGAGGGCGTAGGTCTACCCATTCTTTGGCAACTGTCACATCCCTTCACATATTTGGAAGCATCTTTGAAAATGCTTGGGCAGTAATATCTAGAGTGCAACACCTTGTATGATGTTCTCTTGTCAGAAAAATTCCCACCGCAAGGTCCACCATGACATGCTTGAAGGATCTCTTCCATCTCATCCTCTCGTACACATCGTCTAATAATAAGGTCAGGACCAGTACGAAAGAGGTCATTGTCCACCCAAGAGTAATTAGAACTTTAAACTATGATTCTACATTTCTCATGTGGAGAGAGATGGTTTGGTAGCTTTCCAGTTGCTAAATAATTGGCTATGTCTACAAACCATGGGGTTCGAATAGACACAGCAAACAAATGTTCATCTGGAAGGCTATCATCGACAGGACTAGCATCATCGTCAATTTGAATTTGAGAGAGAAAATATGCTACCACATTCTCTCGACCTGGACGATCAACAATAGTAATGTTAAATTCTTGTAACAGAAGAAGCCACCGAGTCACCCTGCCATTGGTGATTGGTTTATTCATAAAAATATGATGGCGGAGTGATCGGTATGTACGAAAACTTCATATCCTATGATATAATGACGAAACTTGTTGATGGCATAGACTACTGCCAGAAACTCTTTTTCAGTAACAGTGTATTTCGATTCTGCAGGAGTCAAATTTTTGCTAGCGAAATAGATGGTATGTGATGTGTGTCCCTCTTTTTTCCCTAGGATTTCTCCTATAGCTATGTTGGAAGCATTAGTGGATATATAAAAAGGAAGGGACCAATTGGGGCCCCTACGTATTGGTGCCACCGATAGATTTTCCTTCAAAGTTTCGAAGGCATGTTGACAAGGTTCAGTCCATTAGAATTCTGTATCTTTCATGAGTAGCTTGAACATAGGTGTGACTATCTTAGTGAAATTTTCAACAAAACGTCTATAATATCCTGCATGGCCAAGAAAACTTCTTACTTCCTTTGGAGTTTTTGGAGGAGGAAGATTAACAATTATTTCTATCTTGACAGGATCCACCTTGATACCTTGAAGAGAGACATGATGTCCCAGAACTATGCCCTCGGTTAGTAACATCTTACATTTTTCATGACTACGAGATAAGTGCATTTCTTGGCACCGAATAAGAATGTTTCAAGGTTGTCAAGGGATTCTTGGAAGGTATTACCATAAACTGTAAAATCATCCATATAAACTTCTACACAATCATGTATTAGGTCAGCAAAGATTCCTAAAACTGCACGCTGGAAAGTAGCAGGTGCATTACATAGGCCAAATGGTAACACTCGATAGGCATATGTCCCTCAAGAACAAGTAAAGGTTGTCTTGTCTTGATCCTCAGGTGCTATTAATATTTGATTGTACCCACTATACCCATCAAGGAAAGAAAAAGTATTGTTTCCCTGATAAAGTATCTAACACCTGATCGATGAAAGGCAAAGGGAAGTAGTCCTTGAGAGTGGCCTTGTTTAATTCTCGAAAGTCAACACAGATACACCATTTCCTCGTGAATTTCTTTGGAGCTACCACCAGAGGAGGCACCCATTTACTGTTAGAAGTTGGGTAGATGAAACCAGCATTAAGGAGTTTTTGTAATTCATCCTTTACTATATCTTTTAGGGATGGATTCATTCTTCTCTGGGGTTTCCTGACAGGAGGTATGTTTGAGTCTGTGTAAATGTGATGAATACAAGTATCTGGGTGTATACCTTTCATATCGGTATATTCCCATGCAAATGCTCCAGTTTGACTCTTGAGAACTTTTAGTAATTGTTTTTGCTTACTCTCATATAAACCTGCATTTATATGTAGAAATTTTTCGGAACTACCCTCACAAGGTATGATATAGGGTCCTATATTTTCTTTGATTGCGAAGACACAGGGTGTACCTGTAAATGCTGAGAGGCTCATGTTTTCTTGGAATTCATCTCCAAATATTTAGTCAAGTTGGGAAAAAGACTAAGGAGAGTATATACATGTTGTGGAAGAGATAAATTGGTTCAACACATTCTCGATATTTTGTTCTTGAAGTGCCCAGGAGAAATCACTAACAAGGGAAAGTTATTCCAAGTTCTCATCCCCAAAAGGACAATCTAACCAAAATATGTTTTCAGTTACTGGCTGTGCTGGTGGTTATAAAGCTAGTTTTCTTGTAGATAATGCATCAGAGATAAACATCTCTCCATCCCTACATCCTATAAATGCATTGGCAGTAGCCAACCAAGGTCTTCCCATAATAATGGGGTGACATTTAGAAGGGTCCTTTGATTCTATGACCATAAAATCCATGGTATATTCCCATGAATCTACTGATATAGTGATGTCATCTAAGATCCTATCAGGATGCACCATAGTGCGATCTGCTAATTCTAGCATTGTTAGGGTAGGGCGAAGGAATTGTCCTAAATGGAGAGTTTCTAAAACTGTGGTAGTCATCAGGTTAATAGATGTGCCTAAATAAATAAGTGTGTTTCCTATGGCGGTGTTATTGATGATAACAGTCACCACAGGGTTTCCTAGATTTTAATACTTTGGGATTCTAGGTTGGTCGGCTATGTAATCTGACATTTCTCCTATTACATGAATCGTCGGGGGGTCTTTTTGTTTTCTACCTGGTCTTTTAATACAGAGTTCATTTATTATTTTACTATAGATTGGAATATCCTTAATGGATTGTAACAAAGGGATCTTAATACAAACATTTTTCAATTCGTTAATGATATCATACTCTGGATAAGTTACAGGTTTTTCTATTACTAGACACTCCGGCTACGGGGGTGATCTTTCTCCTGTAATTACTTCTTTATGAGGATGGTTGTGTGTTGAATATTTAGGAATAACCACATCTTCAAGAATGGCATCATTCACAACTTCACTAGGTATGTCTTCTTCATTCTCTTCTCGGATAACAACTGATGACTTGGGTTGATCTTGGAGAACTCTTCCAGGCCGCAGTTGAATCTCATGTATTGGTGCGGTCTAAATGGAATACAATGGAATAGGTAACAACCCAATGCTGTTAAGATCTCGGGTTGGATTGTTGTTAGGATTTGGTATCGATGTGCAGGTAATATTGTGGGTCTTGGAGGGTTCATATTCTGGAAATGGTGAGGTTGATTTGGGATAGGGGGTAGTGAAGGAGGTACAAATCCAGGCAAGAGCTATTGAATATTAGGTGGGTAAGGATAGTTAGGCATAGGAGGAGGTGGTTGAGCATAATCTTGTCCTCTCCATCCGTGTGGCCATTGCCGATGTTGAGCATTCTGAGGAGGGTACTGTGGTGGCCAATTTTTCCAACCTGAAATGTTCCATTGTGGAGGAGGTTGATAAGGATGGTAATAGGGTGGAAATTGTGATGATGGATCTTGATATGATGGTTGATATCTAGGTTTCCAATTCCTCCTAGATGTTTCACCAAAGTTTCCATTCTTGTATATAGCTTGCAACCCAGGAAACGATGGACAATTATCAGTTGGATGTTCTTCTGTACAAATGTGACAAACTGAAACATTATTTAATGGACATTCTCGTTGGGGATGTTTAGTTCTACACCTAGGACAAAAAACACTCATTGCTGCATGCTCTTCATCCTATCTCTTTTTAGCTTGCAGTGCATCTAGTTGAGAACACATAGCTCCTAAGATATCTGTTTTGAAATTTTCTAATAGGTTTCCCAACTCTACCCTCGTAACTCCACCAGGACTGAATGTGTTTCCTTTTGGGTTCCTAGAATAAGATTCTCTAAAGTGTCTTCCACTTTTCCCTCTGCTCATAGAGTAATTCCTACATAGTTCACAAATCTATGCAAGGGACTTATGAGAGATGTCTCATGTTGCCATGAGATTAAGGTCTTCTAAGAATTCTTTTGAGATTCCCTTGAGGAAGAGTGTTCTTACTGCATCTTCCTGAAGATCACTATATTTGAATTTATGTAACACATAGTTAAATCTTTCGAGATAGTCTTCTAGGCTCTCATCTTCAAGTTGTTGTATTTTGAAAATATCATTGCGAGAGACCTTAGGTTTACAGTAATCCTGATATTTCCATAGAAATGCATTCTTCATGTCTTCCCAAGTTCTAATACTAGATTCTCCCAATCCCATGAACCATCGAAGAGCAGAATCTTTTAATGTGGCAAGAAATGTTTTTAATTTTTGGCCATCTTGTAGGTAGTTATAACTCCTACACAAAATGTCAAACTCAAATAAGAATGTATCTGGATCCTCACTACTCTTCCCAAAGAAGGTCAGTAGTGAGGAGGGAGGGATATTTTTCATAGCTACATCTTGTGCACTGTCTAAGATGGGGAATCCAAAAGTACCTTCAATTCTAACCTCTCCTTCTCCTTCATCTTGTCGGACATGATCTTCATTTTCAACCTCCATGAAGATTCGATTGCCAAAGAGAGAATACCTAGGTGGTTCCTTTCTTGGTGAATATGGTATGTCCCAACGTTTTGTTTCAGGAAGAGTATTTTTCTTTTTTAGGAGGAGAATTACCAGCAAGGTGGGAATCCAGTTTTGAAGGTCCTACCGTTGTTGTCTCAATCTATGAGATAACTATGTTCACGGAATTTTCAAAAAGAGCGTCTACTTGTGTAGGATCAACAAAATCTACTAAGTTTGGACCACCTACTATTGAAAAAGTGGTGTCTTTTGGTTTTTGGAATAATGGAGGGTTAGAGGTTCTGAAGTTTTATCCTTTTGAGTTTCCTCTTGTCTAGATTCAGTCTCAATATGAGGCTGAGGTTCTTCTAGTGGAATTTATTTATGAACATACTTTTCTGATGTCCCTATGGTTTCCAGAAAGGATTTCCTTAGCTTTCCAAGTAGGTCTATCCCCTTTAGGTGTCTTCCGATACCTTTCTGCTGAGTTAGTAGTTGGGGTGGCACGCCCCTCGTATAGGTTAGTAGGAATTTAGTAGGGATTTTAGTAGGAGGACTAGTTTTAATAAATCTACCTTTTGAGTCTCTGGACCTATTCATGAAAACAAAACTATAACTGAAATAAATTCTAACTACATCACTACTATTGTTGGGTTTTGGGGATGCCTGTTATAACATATGCGCAAGTTATTACCTCTCATCTTACCGCTCACCCGCCACCAGCCTATTTCTAAGTTTCAAAGGGGAGAATTCAAATCTATTACTAAGTTTTTAAAAGAGAGTTCTACCTAACTACAACTAAGTTCTACAACTGAATTCTACCTATCTACAACTAAATTCTACCTATCTACAACTCCCGGGCAACGGCGCCAAAATGTTGGGTGTATTTACTGTCTTAAGGAATCACCAAATATTTAATTATCGATCAGGGTTGGTAATCTTAGAGTTGTGGCATAGTATATGCTAAGGTAGAATGGCACCTAATATTTCGGCTCAGCAGACCTTAGAAATTTTTAATAAAGAAAAGATCGAAAGATCTTTCAAAATGAAAAACCGAGTCAAACTTCAGAAATATAACAAACGAACTAATTAAACCTAACTAAACCAACAGATCATAATAGTATCAAACTATACTACTCTACCCTATGGACAATGACTGAAAGATATAAAAACAACAATATTATTTTAGGAAGCAAGACTGAATCAAAAACAAAACTACTTTGATGAAGTTCGAAACTACTGATAGAATTCTAATCTAGGAATTAGAAACAACTGTAAATGAATTTAGAGACCTACCTATGAGATGACTCAACTGACAACTAACTATGTAAATAGAAAACTATATTAACTCAAAGCAAAACTACAAACTACTTAGTGAATTCAACAACTATTCATACGTTCAATTAATATTTCAAGACTACACTAAATTACCCAATTCCATTCTCCCTGATGTTGTACATCTAATGTGATAGGAACTAGGGTGAATGTATCATAATGACTTTCGAATGTAACAGCAAAACAAAATGGAAGTAAATCTAAACTAATTTCTACAAAGAGATGTAAACTACAAAGAGACCAATTACAATTAATCTTAAACATTATAAAATTTTTTTATCCATGAGCAACTAACATTGGAAAAGCTCTAATTAAGCTATTCAAAACTAATTCAAAATGAAATATGATTAACAAGAAACATAAACATGTTTTTCTAATGATTGATTGAAACTGAAATTATGCAAACATCTAGGCTATCTAAGCAAATGATTTGGAAATAAATATATTCTAGAAGCAAGTAGAAAACTTGACAAAATTAAATTATGAAGCAAGTAGAAAACTTGATAAAGATATTTAATTCTAAAAATGAACCTAATATAGAAGCAGGAGAAAACTTAATAAAGATAACTTAGTTCTGGATCAGATCTTATTTCATGAACATCTTCATTAACTGTATGAATGAGAGAAGCAAATTCTATATTTAAACAAGGAAACTATCAAAACTGAGATATTTTGGAGAATAAAATTACTAAATCTAATCCGAAATCAATCTTAAGAAACATGACATAACAAAACTAAGAATGAAACTGATGAATTCTAGAACAATAAAGCATTAATGAATCAAGTAGAAAATAAACATAATCTGAAAGCAAAGCTAAGGAAAATAGAATGAAAACTAAGAATGATAATGAGACTAAATTAAAACTCTATGTAGTGTAAAACAAGGTCTTAATTACAGTTAAGAATGCTAATTAAAGGCAATAAATATTACAATTCAAAAACCTAAGAAACTGGATTCTAATTAAGCATAAAAACAATGCAGAAAGCATTAATGTCTGTATGATGCTCCAGATGATAGTCTGAAAGACGGTCCGAATGATAGTTCAGATGGAGGAAAACGATTTAAAATAAGGAAAGAAGCAGATTGGATGATCTTAATGCTGGCTGGTTGATGCATATGAACCTACAGTGCAAGGAAGCAATGAATAGAGTGTTTAGAAGCTAAGATAACAAGTAACCTATTATAATCATTGTCTAAGGAATGAACTATTTCTATGACATAATAAAAAAAACTGAGATATGAATGAAACTAACCTACAGCTACAGGAAAGAAACTAACATAACTAATTCTAATTATAAACTAAACCTGGAACAGAAACTAGTTAAGCTCTATCTAAATACAATTATTGGAAATGAAAAAACTATTTATTTGCAGAAAGGAAAATGCAAAATATACACAATAAAACCTTCGGTTGTTGAGGGACCCTTCCCAACAATCAGAGATTGGAGCTTAACTCACACTAATCACCAACAGCAGAACATTAACAGCAGAATTAAGGAATTTCCATTAACTGAGAAATTTACACAACGTTTCTACAAATTACTGCTAGCGTGTATGTATATTATATATTTTCTCGTTTTCTCCAAAGGAGGTGTCTATATATAAGTTTACAATCAGAGAGAAGATCGACATAGTCGACCTCTCTAAAAATAGAAATCTTAATGATTTACAAACGACTGCATGGTGGTTTATGAAAATGCAGAGGTGTCTTCCTAAGTCCACGGCATTGATTATGTTTGACACGAACAACTGTGAGTCGGTCACCTTCCATCATGGGTACATAATGCATTGGTAGACTGAGCGTGGGAGGAAGAGGGCTTTTGGAACGTCGACGTGGGCAGAGGTGCATGCTGTTAGGCTGGCTAAACAGGAAAGATGAAGCTTCTGGAGTGTTGACGTGAGTAGCAGATGCATTGTCAAGCGAGGTGAGTAGGAGGGTGAATATTCTAGAACAGGGGCTCACCAACCATGATAGCCACGTTGCTAACATAACCGACCTTTTTCGTTTCTGTATTTAATGGCCAGAAGTATCCCAACCGACGATTTCGCAGGTTGAATAAAGGTCTGAATGACGGGCTAAATGCGGATGGACGTCTTCAACATGAACGGGTGGTTGAATGAAGGTTCGTTTGACGATCGCAACCTATAGAACCAAAACTAAATACCAAAAATGTCTAGAAATATGAGATGATAGTCAATAAACCATAAAAAATGATAATAATTATTGTAATTCATATAATTTTCGAATAAACGCATACCTGATTCTGTTTGATGGTCTAAATGGCAAAGAGAATGACTTGTCATAGCAAAATAGTTAAAATAACGCCAATCAGAGTGTGTTTGATGATCAAAAGTGGTGACAAAATGGACACCAACACTTTTGGATGCACTAATAAACAGTCTATATACCCATACCCTCAAAATATTTTAAGACATCAACCACGGGAAATGGAGGGCATTTTACTGAGGTCACTTAGGCATTTTTACTAGTAATTTTATACTTAGACCATTTTTGCATTTTCCTAGACTGGAACAATCTGCCTGAAACACTGTTTTGGCAGACCCATAACTTCCTTTTTAGAAACTCTCAAGAAAATCGGAGACCATGGTCAGGTAGACAAATCAACAATCTATATCCTGACACAAAGGGTGGTAATTTACCTTAACATATGAATTATGGCGGGCATTTTCCTGATGCCACTTGGGCAGTTTTACTACCACTGGTGCAAAAACAGGCTGAAACCTTGTTTTGGAAGGCCTTTAACTTTGTCATCAAACACCCTCTCTGAGAACTAAGACCATGGTAAGATAGCCTCTTCAACAAGCTATAGCATTATAGTTTTAGATAATTTTTATCACTCTCTTATGAGGTACGACAGGCAATTTCCCAATGCCACTTGGACAAATTTTACAACACTTAGCCATTTTTCAGAATTAGCCTTTGAGAAATGACATAAATTTGAATTTTTGTTGCAAAACATTACATTACTTAGAGTGTAAAATTACAAGTATTATGACAAAATTTTCCTCTAAGAAGGACTTTGAGTTCTAAAAAAAGAGCCAAAAACTGGATGAGACAAATTTCTGTGAAATAACAGAAAGGGTAAAAAATGAAAGATCCTCAAGTTTTTGAAGAGCCTCTGTCAAATCTGGTCATTCTATGAACAACCTGTGGTAAAATTCCTGAACTTCGCCATTGATATTTTCCTTTATCTTCCATATGCTCAAAGCCCTGTCTCCCTCTTAGTGTAAAATCACATTTATGATATACTTCATTTTTTTAATTAGAGAAATTATGATTGAAATCTAATGCCAATATTGATTTTGATTTGCAGAGTATCTCATCAATGGATCGTTCAAATGAGCCATCTCAACAAAATATTCCTCGAAAAAGAGGTCGACTTAAGGGTCTAGATTACTCAAAACTTCCAACTTTGGAACCACATGACTTGTCCTTCAATTTACTCATGGTAGAGGTAAAAAGACAACGCAATCTATTGCTCATGGACAATGTCAAGGATTTGAAAATTAGAACTCCATACTACAGAACGAGTCCACAAGTTTCCCTCAAACAGTAAGCATTCATCCAACCATTCTTCAAACTCAATGTCCTCAATGTAAGCAACCAATGACTTCCAACAATGTTGCTGGACAATAGAGGCAACCTTTGTCTCCACTGTCTCAGTTGAAGGGAATGTTCATGCACAAAGTGGAAATATTTGTGAATAATGAACTATGTTCCAGAGAATGTGAGGGTCCCATTAAATGTTTCCATTTCATTGACAAACAACAATGTTGCTGGACAACAGAGGAAACCTTTGTCTCCAATTGCAGTTGAAGGGAATGTTAATGCACTAAATGGAAATATTTATGAAAGAATGAACTATGTTCCAGATAATGTGAGGGTCCCATTACATGCTGCCATTTCATTGACAAACAATAATGTTGCTGGAAAATAGAGGCAACCTTTGTCTCCAATTGTAGTTGAAAGGAATGTTAATGCACAAAGTGGAAATATTTACGAAAGAATGAACTCTATTCCAGAGAATGTGAGGGTCCCATTACATGTTGCCATTTCATTGACAAACAACAATGTTGTTGGACAACAAAGGCAACCTTTGTCTCCAATTGCAGTTGAAGGGAATTTAATGCACAAAGTAGAAATATTTAGGAAAGAATGAACTCTGTTCTAGAGAATATGAGGGTCCCATTACATGCTACCATTTCATTGAATGTTGAGTTGCAAAATAAAAATTTGTACCAAATAATGAACCTAGTTTTGCAGAATGATGAAGGGAATCAAAGTGTAGAGCCCAATGGGCAGCAATTTGAAAATGAACCTCTTATGAACTTGGATGCAAGTGGAAGACATGAAACAACTGAAATAATTGCATTTCATGAACAAATGGAAAGAAATGCAACTACAAAAAATCAAAATTCTACAATTGGTCAAGTTGTAGCAGAAATGCCAGACGGGTTTGCAACAAATGAAACTAGGAATGCTAGGAGAACGTCACTAGGAAACCGCTCAAGGACATCCTTATTGCATCTTAAGAAGCGGTAGGGATCGTATAACCACAGACTAAATGAGGGGAAGACAAAATTTAAAGAAATTGGGAGATGGTTTTCTGGAAAATCACTTGAGTATGTAGATGAGAATGACATTATTGCTGGAATCGGTTACTTCATGAGAAAAAACTATAATGAAGAATCTAAAATTGAGGATGTTCTTGAACATCTAGATGGATTCCTTGATAAACTTCGATCAATTTTTGTGGCAGAGATTCATAAGGAGTTTATGCCGAGGAACATGGCTTCAGTATTTATCGAATCAAGCATGACTCATAAGGCTTTGCAATGTGTTAAGAGAATTGATGCTCATGGTGTACTAAAGGGGGTTAATCCTTCTAGCGAAATGAAAAAGTGGAGCAAAGAAGCTGAGGATATTGATATGGGATGGGAGAGAACTGATGGTTTCACATATGGAGTTAGCTTCAAGCAAGTAAATTCATATGCCTCCTTTATGGTTGAATCGTTTGAAAAGCGGTCTGGAACCATAGTCAATGAAGTTTCTTTCAAAATTGGTATTGATTCTCACGTAAATTATGATCGAGGTGGGCAGGTGTGTGAGATATTATTCGAGTTACTAGAATACAATGGCTTGATGTCTTGTGTAAGCCTTAGAAAATGGGATGGAAAAGAAGAATATAGACAATTTTTAGCACATGCCGTTAATCCTGAAAATGAGGAGAACTTAATGAAACAGATAAATAAGCTTTTATAAGATGGCATCAATATGGTAGATGGAAGGGTTGTGAAAATTAATGTGTTTGAGTGTCATGATCTATTGGCCATATGTAGTTTAGTATACAATAATAGTGTTTCTCCAATGGGAAATATTTTTTGTCCTTGGTGCACATGCCATAAAAAGTGATACAAAGGTTACAGATGAAATCAACATTGGAGAAGGAGATATTATCCATAGTGTTTATGAATGTTATGCAATGTACACACAATTTCTCCTTGTAAGCTATGAAAATTTATTACAAGTTTTGAAATTAATGTTTATATCTTGCCAAAACATTCCTAATCTAACTATGTTCTTGAAATTTACTGTAGGAGTTGAATCCCTCTTTGGAACCAAGCAAAGGATGGGAAGGAAAGTTAGATGAGCATATTACAAGCATTCAACCAACCTTATCTAGTAGAAAGATGACTATTGTGAAGAATTATCCCATTGATAGAAGAAATGATGAAAAGGTACACACTTTCATGATTATATCTTTAATAAAAATAAGCTTCTTAGTATTTCAATAATTCCTAACCTCAAAAACTATTGGTGCCAATTATAGTTGACTCCTGGCCCAATGGTCAAGCTTGTATATTGTTCTCGCCATGCTGGGATCAGAACAATTTTGAAGATGTTTCGTGAAATTCAAAGAATTGCACAAGATTATGACAAGGTACATCCAACAAGAGGCATGGAGAAAACAAAATTTGTTCAAATTTGGGAGGATATGGATAAAATTGGTGTTCCATGTAAGCCAGGAGAACCATACCATCATAAAATCCAACAATACAATGATCTTAACTATGGGAAATCAGATGGATCAGCAGCAAACAAGATCCTCATTCGACATGAGGGAATTTTAAAGGTTTAATAATTATGTTAACATATCAATTTTTTTTATGTAGGCCTCGACTAACAATAAATGATGTTGTTATTATGTTTTGACTATTGTTTAATGGCTCTCGGTGTTATTTACTTTGAAAATAATGTTGGGACAACTATTTATGTTGAAAATTATGTTGTCCTTATTTATCAGCAGAAGGACAATTTATGGAGGGAATTTCCAAATGCCTCTCAACATTCCTTTAAACAACAAGACAAAAATTTCAACTAGACCAACTTCATCCTTTGAAACCTCTTTCTCTCTCCCCGGTGGGCATTTTTCTGGAGAAGTGCAAATCAAGCTAGGAGGCACTTTTGGGAAATCAATATCTTCACCTACATAGACTTTTTGGAAAAACCAATGATATGGTTGGATGCACAAATCAATAGTCTAGAGACCCATACCCTCAAAATACTTTAATACATAAACCACAGGAAATGGCAGACATTTTATTGGGGTCACTTAGGAATTTTTACCAGTATTTTTATACTTGGACAATTTGTGCAATCTCCGGGGTGGATTTTTTTATTTTACCAAAATATTGAACCAATGATACCAAATGATGTAATACATCTTAGTGAGCACAACCATAATGATTTCACCTTCAAACTCATCTTTCTCTAACCTAGGCGGGCATTTTACTGGACTAGTGCAAACTGCCCAAAACCCTGTTTTGGCAGACTTATAACTTTGTCATAGAACACTCATTTATAGAAATGATACCATGGTCAGATATCCTATTCAACAAGTTATAGACTGATATTTTCATATACTTTTTATCATTCTATTATGATGTATGGAGTGCATTTTCCTAAGGCCACTTGGACCAATTTTCCAATACATAGTCAATTTTCAAAATTTCTTAAAACTGTTTGGACCCTTGGTTTGGCAGACCTATAACTTTGTCATGAAGAACTCTTTTGGAGAAATGAGACTATGGTCAGATATCCACTTCAACAAACTATATCCTAACAGGATGGGGCAGGAATTTACTTTAACCTATGAATTATGGCGGGCATTTTCTTAGAGCAATTTGGACTAATTTTTCCATACTTAGTCAATTTCCAAACTTTCACAAAATTGCCAAGTTTCCCAAAATGATGTCAGATTGCAACATTGACTTCATGATAGCAGAAAAACACCATCATGTGTCTTTCCAGCCTCATTACACATGCCACATCATCATACATGCCATGTCATCACTTCCTTTTCAAAATTTCTCCAAACTAACAAATCTCTATATAATTAGGTCAAATTGTAATAATGATATCATCATATCCTTTGTCTTTATTTATTTGTAATTACTGAACTCCTTTGACATCAATGACAATCACAGTCAACAAATAAAACTTAGGATATATTAATATGCATTGAAACTTATGTATTGTTTCTAGGTTATTGAAGGCCTTCTAGATGAAGAGAAGAATAAAAAGTTGGCGAGGATGTGGAAGTGTTATAAAGAATTCCACATGTTGAAACTACAAGGGTGTAGAGGGGGTGATGTATATGCATATGAGAAAAGGTACGTCGGTTTCATCATATTATCTAGTTTGAATGGTGGTATCATTTCATTCATGACAAACAGTTTTATCCACTGTCATTGCAGGATTGACTTCCTTGCAAGTGAGTTGTTGCGGTTGTGTTCTTGTTGTTTAGGAGATGAGATGGTTCCTTATATGCATGTCCAAGGGGCACGTGCTCTTGATATGACACATTCTATTCGTCCTTATACGTTGGGACGTTTAAGGAATGAAGTGTTGGAGCGTAAGCATAGAGAAATGAAAAAATTGAATAGAAACCAAGGAGAAGGAAGAGGAGTCCATAAGGACAATAGAGTCACATTTGAGCATGATAGAATGTGTCTTGTAAATGATATGAGAGAACAATTTTTCAATCTTGTCATGATATCAGAAGTCACTTTCCAAAATTTTAGACAAAGAAGATTCTTGCCTTCAAATATTAGAAGTCAACTTCGTGTTGAATATGATAAGTCAAGGAATCAATCGCATAAGGAAACTGCAACAAAATTGGAATCACATTTCCCTGATGTCACTTGTCAACAAGTGGAACAACTATTTAAATCATGGGAAAAACAGTCTAATAAATCATTGATTGCAACACCAACAATAAGTTTTTCGTAATTTTATATGTTATCTAGTTCGATTTTCACTTTATAGTGTGAGGAGTCATAATGTGTGTGTTTAATTATTAATATGTCCTCCTAGTTCAATACTATCTTCCGAGATCAAAACCAATCAGAAAATATGGAGAAGAGGCTTATCATGAATCACACCGCTTTGGAAAGCACAAGGAAAAAAATGGTGTTAAAACAAAAAAACAACATCCTATCTTTCCCTCCAATAGTGAGTATTATATTAGTTCAATTCATTACATATCAGCATGTCTTTATCAATCTAGTTGATTTGTGGTTGAAGTTACAACTTTTGCTCGAACTCTGACTTTGTCCACCTCACTGATCGCAATAAATAAGCTAGTCCGGTGTGATCAAACACAACAAATTCAAGGGGAACTTGGTTCTGATACCCTAATGATGGTTGATGACAATAACAATAAAACTTTGGGTCTTTCATCATCTAGAACAGAGGCATTGGAGACCAATCAAATACAAGAATTGAATGGATCAACTATTGTTGATATTCCATTGATGGAATCTAGGATTCACAATAGAAGGTGTCTTTCATCATCCATAAATGGGGCGGTGCAGAGTGTTGATGAACAAGAAATGCAAGGGACAGCTCTTAGAATCCAAGTATTGGAAACTAACAATCAAATGAAAACTGGTCTTGATAAACCAAGTATGAGACAACCAAAAAATAGAAAAGTCCCAAATGATCATACAGCAACATTGTATGCAAAGTGGTGAAGAACATAACATTCGTAATGAAATGGCATTCATATGGTCTTAATATATTAAGAGACCTATTTTGTTGATATTTTGGTGATATTTATGGCCTTAATGTATTAAGAGATATGTTTTGTTGAAAGGTCCAGAATGATCATAAATCAACATTTTATGCAAAGTGGTGAAGAACATAACATTCATAATGAAATGGCATTCATATGGTATTAATATATAAAGAGACCTATTTTGTTGATATTTTGGTGATATTTATGACCTTAATGTATTAAGAGACATGTTTTGTTGAAAAGTCCAAAATGATCATAAAGCAACATTGTATGCAAAGTGGTGAAGAACATATCATTCGTAATGAAATGACATTCATATGGTCTTGATATATTAAGAGACCTATTTTGGTGATATTTATGGCCTTAATGTCTTAAGAGATCTGTTTTGATGAAAAGTCCAAAATGATCATAAAGCAACATTGTATGCAAAGTGGTGAAGAACATAACATTCGTAATGAAATGGCATTCATATGGTCTTAATGTATTAAGGGACCTATTATTGTTGGATATAGTTCAAAATTCATTCTATTATTAGGTTGTTAGAAGGCTAAAACATTCACAAGTTGGAGGATATTAAGGCTGCCATGACTGCTGGGTGCTTTTAGAATCCAAAATCAAAGATAAAATTCCAGAATCGTGCACAGATTGCCCAGAATTAACCCATATTTATAAACGATGAGGTTTACTGCTTCTTTGAGGTCTGAATCGTGCACAGATTTCCCAGAATTAACCCAGAAATGCCTCTCAATGCTATTAGGAGGTTAGGAACAGGTCCGAGAATTGATTTTAAAACCCAGAATGTGCCCAGATTTGAGAAAATGTTGCTTACTATCCCTTTTATGCCCTTAAATCAGCACTCATAGTGGGAATCATGTTGGGAATCCACTGAAATATGTTGGGAATCAACTATAGATTCATCTATGGAAAATAGTGGGACAAATTCTATGGACCTGTTCTTATAAAATCCATCAAAGAAGGTGAGGAAGCCATGAAAAAAAGTGGTCATAGGTGCAAAAATGTCACTATGAAATTGTTGAGAATCATGCCTCACATCACAATAAAGTATAAACCAAAGCATTGATTGTACAACCACTAACTCCTGTACATTAAGAAGATCTCAATAAAAAAATGAGGACTTTATAAACATGAATACCATATGAATGAGGACTGAATAAACATGAATACCATGCTTCATAATAATTGACTGTAGAACAACTAACTCCTGGACATAAAAAGTAAGACAACTAAAAGCATTTTTCATTATATGCCAATAAATGCAAAACTCCATCATACAAAAATTCTTTTTTCATTAACTGTCGATAAATACATATATACATTGATTTATACATGTCTAGCATGTTTCTGAGATGGTTGCAATCCATCCTCTTGAGCAGAAGACAAATTTGAATGGTCTCTCTTGCCTTTCATAGAAGACTTTAATTGTTTTGGAGTTGTACAAGGCACTTTTTGCAATTTGTTTTCAAGCTCTTTAACTTTCTGTGAAACTTTTTTTAAATTTCCAAGAAAAATAATTTTTTCCTCCATCAATTTATTCAACATTTCCACATTTTTCTTATACTTCGTTGATTCCTGTTTTTCCTTGACCTCCAATTATTGTCTGGTATTTTTTAACGGATCTTTAACTTCAATCAATTCACATTTCAGATTATGTATTTCTTTCTCGTTCTCTTTTTCCCTCATCTCTGTCTCGTTGGGAACTACAGGAATTGCCATCATCGCAGCAGCTGGACCTTGTAATTCCTTCTCCAAATTAGCAATTGAGGATTTAAGTTTTTTAATTTCCATATCACATCCCAAATGCTGAACTTTTCTGTCGTCGAAGAGTTTTGATTCCAGCTCCCTTATTTTTGCATCTTTCCTAGCCATCTTCTCTTTCATTTCTTTATATAATGGTGATGAGCCAAACAAATCACCTAGTGCGATGCTCGTTGAGAAGCATTCTTGTAGCATCTTCTCTCGATTTGATAAGGACTTATCTCGCTCTTCTAAGGACATTGTACATGTAGGTGTTTTTTTCCTTTACCCTTACCCTTGTCTCCTTTGGTACCCTTGCCTTCACCCTCACCACCTTCTTGACTGGAAATGTTTTTTCCTCTACTTTGGTTTTTAAGTTCCATATATTTAGAGATCATTTCTAACCTTTTTCCTCTCAGCTTATCAGCTTTCTTAGAAATGGTTTCTCTCAAACCGGAAATTAATGATTCTAATTCTCCAACTTTTTTTCATGGCTTCCCTCCCACTCTTTCATCTTCAACTAATATTCTTGTATTACCTATTCATTTTCTTTAATTTTATTCTCCAATCCCCGTAAAGGACCCATTTCTATCCTTATTGGTGGTACATTGAGAAAAAGTGGTCTTTGTTTCAACTCTTCTTTGAGTTCACTCACTTCAGCATTAGCTTTTTCCAAAGCCTCTTGATACACAACCTTCACTGACTCAATTTCATTTTCAACATCATCAGTGATTTTGTCTACTTCTTTTGATAATAATTCAACCATTTCTTCTTTCCCTTTTTATAATTCTATTCGCTTTGAATTCATTATCCACAACTATCTTTTGCAACACTGCTATCTGTTTGAGGCATTCTAAAATATTATTATCTTTTCTCAAGCCCTCTTCTGCACAATTGCATCTATAGGAAGCTTGTTCCTTAAAATGCTCCATTTTATCATATAGGATGAACACGTATTTACTATCAAACTTATATGATGGAATGTCTAAATGCATAGCGGAAGCCCTTGATTCAGATTTGGAAGAACATTCATACTCAATTTCCAATTGTTTAGGAGGAATTCTATCAAGAAATATTGAGGAATGGAAAAGTGAGCAGTAGTTTGTTCCATTTTGTTGCTTGTCACCTCCTCCCAATGACCTCTATCTACATGTCCATGTAACTCTTTCAAAGTTTTGGCAGCACGAACTACATCATTTGTGACAAAATCAGGAGACTGTACTCATAATTCGCCATGGTGCTCAAGACTTTGTATTGGGCCACTATTGGCGATTCCTCGTTTTGTTCAGGAGAGTGTAATGGTAATTCCCCATGGTGCTCAAAAGATTGTACTAATTCCTCGTTCTGCTGAGGAGACTATACTGGAAATTCCTCAGTATGTTCCTTGCTATTACATTTCCTAACGTATGTTTTATGAACAGGTGGTTTTGGCAAAGATATATTTTCATGCGGGCTGATATCACCAATCTCTGTTTCAGTAGCATGGGGTGGACATAAATCAATAATTTTTTGAAGTGTGCCCGGGAAACTAAATTTAACCTTCCTTAAGTGGCTCTCTTGCAGAGCAAAGTGGAATTTCTTAGCCAATAGATAAGGAATATATACAGGTATGTCTTCCACCCAATGTATCGCTATCCGCATACATTCACCTGAAATGTCCTGCCTCTGATGATTCGAAATTGTCCTAAGGACAATCTGAATCAATGTTTTGTATATTCTTCTTAAACCATTCCTCGGAACATGTACTTCTCGCCCACAAATTTTACTGTCCATCTGGTTCTTCTCTTGTCTGGGGGTTTTCCAAGAGCTTAAAATTGCTCCCCCTCTGCGTGGAATATTTGTAGCTCAGGAAACCAAATTAGGGTCGAGGTATACCCGCTTCCCAAAAATTCTGAGTTCCGTATTCCCAACATCATATTTCAAAATTGCCCCATATATCTCCTCATCAACATAATTGAACATTCCAAACAAAAAGTTGAAAACTTATGCTTTCCTCAGGATACTTTCCATACCTAGTGGCCACATCTTTGCATCTCTCCATGCATCAGAATACTCCTGGAATGTTTTTATTGTTATCCTATCATCTGTGGACGATTGTGTTTCAACTGGGGTTGCAGAGGAGGATGCCTGCGTTTCAACTATGCTCGTGGTAGAGGATGTCCCCGTTTGTCGTTCGACCATGGTTATCTAGGTTCAAAGCAAAGGTGAGGTGATGCATGCAAACTGTATTTCAGGATCACAAATTATGCCCGCAGACTGTATTTCAGGCTCACAAATTATGCCCTCAAAGAGTATTTCAGCAACAAAACGCTTTGCTTGAGTGTATTTCCAGGTAATAATACATGAATTGGGTATGCACTTTTCCCTATGCTGACATCGGGCCTTGTCACTGGAGGGAATTTTATAAATTGGTTGTACTTTGACATAAAAAAGTGCACAGACATAAGCTTTCATTTTTATAAATGGGTTGTACTTTGGAATTTTATAAACTGGTTGTACTTTGACATAAAAAAAATGTATAAACATAAGCTATCACCTTTTCGTACTTGGCCATTTTTTCCAAAGGGGAGCATGTTCTGGCATGGTGCAAATTAGGTTGATTGGTTGGTTTGGAAGGCCATTATCTTCTTGGACAATGAAATTTTATCACGAATGAGTCGATGGTCGACTGCATAAATCATCAGAGCATGCCAATGTTAATTTTTGAGCATCAATTCAATATACTCTAGGATCTTTACTGAGAGAATAACATGTACAACATATCAATCATATCAATCACAACAAGCAATCACATAAGACAATATACACACAGAGTTTCATTGGGGAAAACCATAAAGGTGAAAAACCCCACAACTTCCTCAGAGATAGAAAGAGCAATGATACAACCCAAGTGCAAGAGATAATCCTCCTAGCAGTTACTCCTCCTTCCTCACTTGTGCGCCACTTTCTGGAGAGAGTAGAAGTGAATAATGAAGTGATCAAATAGAGTGCCTCCCTCACTCTATTTATACATGATTTGACTTTCCTAATAAACTAGCAGGGCTGACTTGTCTAACTCAGTCTAATAACCCATGGTAATACTAATTAGGGCCAACCCCACACTTGGTGGTCTAATAACCCATCACATGCAAGTTGCAACACTTGTGACACTTGTCAATACAAATGATGACACTTCCGTATAGAGGAATAATACCATCTCTATAGGAGTACAATATACATAGGTGAAATACATTCTGAAGTTACATATACATCAACACTCCCTCTTAACTAGGAAGGTATTTCTTCACACAGATCTGCTAGCACAAGTCTTCTTCTTTGGATCATCGTCACTAGATCATCGTCATCGTCACTGTTGTTGCTATCTCAATCAATCTCCAATCTACTCGTCATAGGAAGTTCTACAGAGCCAGACCTTTTTCATACTGGATGTAGGCCCACCTCCTGCAGGTCTTCATCATCATTGGCCATACTGTGGAATCCTCAGGACTTATTACATGCATCACAAACCCTTGTAAGAGCATCCCAGGACTGATTACGGGCACACATCCCAACCTATCGGATCTCCCAGATCTTATATGTGACCCTCATCACAAACCCTCGAAAGAGCATCCTGGGACTTATTACGGGCACACAACCCAACCTATCGGATCTCCCAAGTCTTATATGTGATCTTCACTACAACCCCTTGAAAGAGCATCCCAGGACTTATTACGGGCACACAGCCCAACCTATCGGATCTCCCAGGTCTTACATGTAGTCACCACTACAAACCCTCGAAAGAGGATCCTAGGACTTATTACGGGCACACAGCCCAACCTATCGGATCTCCCAGGTCTTACATGTAGTCACCACCACAAACCCTCAAAAGAGCATCCCAGGACTTATTACGAGCACACATCCCAACCTATCGGATCTCCCAGGTCTTACATGTGGTCACAAAAAAACCCTCGAAAGAGCATCCCAGGACTTATTACGGGCACACAACCCAACCTCTCGGATCTCCCGGGTCTTACATGTCCTCTCAAGCACAACTTGTTCGCAGCCATAAAGCATCATCCTGATACTCACCATACATCATCCTGATGTACATCATCTAGAGCAACATCCTGAAGCTCATCATCCATGATCATCCTGATCATACAATGCATCCACCTGATGCATACATAGTATCTACTTGATACATATCATCATACATGATCCTCCTGATCATACAATGTATCCACCTGATACATATACAAATACATGATCCAACTGATCATTACAAGCATCCAACATGATGCATATATATATACATGATCCAACTGATGATAACAAGCATCCAACAAGATGCATATACATATACATGATCCAACTGATCATAACAAGCATCCAACATGATGCATATACATATATGATCCAACTGATCATAACAAGCATCCAACATGATGCATATACAAAGCAGTAACTGGAGCATCGTCCTGATGCTCATCACACAGTGCTTACATCCACAGCCATGGGAAGGATCTGTTGGTTGTGGAGCCAGATCTTCCAATCTCATATATGATATTGTCTTAGTCGTGTACCCATAGGGCTGTATAGTCATTCCCCCACCTTGGGGCTGTTTTTTCCACCTTGGGGTTGTTTTGGGGGTTGTTTTCGCCACCAGTTTTCGGGCCCATGGTTTTGGGTAACCCGTGGTATTTTCCCATTGTATTTCCCTTATAAAAGAAAGACATTGTAACATGGATAAGGTTGATGTATTAGGTATTATGCATTGTAAATATCTCTGAGATCAAGAAGAGAGACTATGAGACAGTGAAGAGGAAGTGCAGCGGATGTATTGCAGCTTATATCCCTTCACTTTGCTGGACAAAATAATAATAAGGATTGGCAACTTCAGTGTGGATGTATCCCAAGTTGGGTGAACCACGATATATCTGTGTCTCTTTTGTAATGTGTATGTGTGATTATATTTTCATTTATGTTTATTGTTATTGCTCTGCGATCCTGTTTTTCTAACAATTGGTATCAGAGCCAAAGGTCTATTTGGCGGATAAACCCGTAGGAAGCTAGGGTTTCTAGTTCGAGTGGGAGCAATGGCAGAAGAAGGAAAGTTTAAGGTCGAGAAGTTTAACGGCCAAAACTTCCAGTTATGGAAGATGCAAATGGAAGACTATCTGTACAAGAAGGATCTATTCCTGTCGTTGGGAGGAAGAGCAAAGCAGCTGTCGGCCATGAAGGATGAAGAATGGGAGGTTCTTGATGGAAAGGATCTGGGAACAATACGACTGAGCTTGGCTTCGTCGGTAGCTTTCAATATCTCAAAAGAAACAACAACAGAGGGTTTGATGAGAAAACTGAGTAAGCTGTATGAAAAACCCTCGACCTCCAACAACGTATTTCTAATGAATCATTTATTTAATATGAAGATGTCTGAAGGTGGATCTGTTACTGATCATTTAAATGAGTTTAATACAGTTACAAATAAACCAAGTTCTGTAAGTGTGAACTTTGATGATGAGGTTAGGGCTCTTCTAATCTTGTGTTCATTGCCAGAAAGTTGGAATAGCTTGGTCATGGCTGTAAGTAACTCTGTATCTGGTTCAAACACCTTGAAATTTGATGATGTTATTGGTGTTATTCTTAGCGAGGAAATGCGAAGAAAAAGCACAGGTGAGACATCAGGTAATGCGTTGACCATGGAGAGCATAGGAAGACAAAAGGAGAGAGGAAAGAGCCAAGGTAATCACAGCAACTCTAAAAAGGGCAGATCCAAGTCCATACTGGGAAAAATAGAGTGTTGGAACTGTGGAAAGAAAGGACATCTGAAGAAAGACAGCAGATCTCTAAAGAAGAAAGGAGATGCACAGAAGGAGACTACCCAGGAAGAAAATGTAACAGGTGATATGTTACAAGATGCTTTGATTCTTGCATTAGATAATACTAGTGATTATTGGGTAGTAGATTCAGGGGCTTCATGTCATGCTACACCCCATAGGAAATATTTTCATGATTATGTTCAAGGCGATTTTGGACATGTTTTATTGGGTGATGATGAGACATGTAAAATTGTTAGAATGGGTAAGCTATGGATAAAAGTTAAGAATGGAACTGACTGGTTGTTGAAATATGTAAGGCATATTCCTTCTATGAAAAGAAATCTGATCTCAACAGGGCAGTTGGGAGATGTTGGTTGTCTATCTACATTTGGATAAAAGTGGTGGAATATCACTAAAGGATCAATGGTGATAGAAAAAGGAGATAGGGTAGGTACGTTGTATTTATGTCCTCATAATACTAACAATTCTATCTCTTCAGCTTCCACAGGAACAGATACAGCATTGTGGCATCATAGGCTTGGCCACATGAGTGAGAAGGGGATGCAGATTCTCCACTCAAGGAAGTTGCTGCCAGATTTGAAGCAGGTAAGTTTGGAATTATGTGAGAACTGTGTTTATGGAAAACAGAAGAGAGTCAAATTTATTAGGGTTGGGAAACATAAAGAATGAAAAGTTAGAGCTAGTGCATACAGATGTATGGGGACCGGCTCAAATACAATCTCTTAGTGGATCTCATTATTATGTTACATTTATTGATGATGCAACTAGGAAAACTTGGGTTTATTGCATTAGACAGAAATCGCATGTGTTTGCTACTTTTAAGAAGTGGAAAGCTTTGGTTGAGAATGAGACAGGAAAAAGGTTGAAGTGTCTCAAATCTAATAATGGAGGTGAGTACTGCCGCAAGGAGTTTGATAGTTACTGTTCATACCATGGGATTTGTAGAGAGAAGATAGTCCCAGGAACACCAAAAGAAAATGGTGTGTCTGAAAGGATGAACAGAACGATCATGGAGCGTGCAAGGTGTATGAGATTTCATGTAGGGTTGCCCTTACAGTTTTGGGCAGATGTTGTAAATACTATTGTTTATTTAATAAATAGAGGACCTTCAAGTGCTTTGGATGGTGGTATTCTAGAGGAGGCATGGACAGATAAAAAGGTAAACTACTCATTTCTGAGAACGTTTGGTTGTGAAGCATTTGTCCATATTGATAAAGAAAATAGAACAAAACTTGAAGCTAAATCCAAGAAACGTACCTTTATTGGATATGGGGTTGATGATTTTGGTTATCGTTTTGGGATTATGAAAATCACAAAATCATTAGAAGTAGAGATGTCATATTCAATGAAAAGGTCATGTATAAAGATCAGTTGCAGGGAAAGAAACAAGAAAAGGAAAACACAGAGTACACATTACTTGATGAAATTCAAGAAAATGAAGTTCCAAAGGTGCCAGAAAATCAAGAACAACAACAAGTACCTGAAACTCCTGCAACTGCAAGAAGATCTACCAGGTTAAGTAGACTCCCTGAATGATACTCTCCTTCAATGTATTATTTGTTGATGACTAATGCTAGTGAAATAGAATGTTATGAAGAAGCAATGCAGGTGGAAACTAGAAAGAAGTGGGAGCAAGGCATGAATGAGGAGATGGACTCATTAGTCGGAAACCAGACTTGGGATCTGGTTCAGTTGCCTGCTGGTAAAAGAGCATTGCTGAACAAATGGATTTACAGTTTGAAGGAAGAAGAAGGAGGTAAGAAGCGGTACAAGGTGAGACTTGTTGTAAAGGGGTTTGCACAGAAGAAAGGTATAGATTTTGATGAAATATTTTCTCCTGTTGTTAAGATGACTTCAATTAGGACTATCTTAAGTCTAGTGGCAGTAGAAGATTTGCATCTTGAACAGTTAGATGTAAAAACATCCTTTCTCCATGGGGATTTGGAGGAATATATATATATGCAGTAGCCACAATGGTATGAGGTCAAAGGGAAGGAGAATTTGGTGTGCAAGTTCAAAAAAAGCTTGTATGGATTGAAGCAAGCCCCAAGGAAATGGTATCTAAAATTTGACAGGTTTATGACGGAATAAGGTTATAGTAGATGTCATTCTGACCATTGTGTTTATTTCAAGAATCTAGACAATGAAAGATGTATTATCTTGTTATTGTATGTGGATGGCATGCTTGTTGCAAGGTCTAACATGCACGATATAAATGTACTCAAAAGGAAGCTAGCTAATTCATTTGTGATGAAGGATTTGGGTGTTGCAAAGCAAATCCTTGGTATGAGAATAACGAGAGGCAGGAAAATTCACAAATTGACATTGTCTCAGAGTGAGTACATACAAAAGGTGTTGGAGAGGTTCATAATGCAGAATGCAAAACCAGTAAGTACACCGTTGGCCAGCCATTTCAATCTAAGTAAGGAAATGTGTCCCAAGACACAGGAAGAGACAGATTACATGTCCAAGATTCCCTACCAATCAGTAGTTGGCAACTTGATGTATGCCATGGTGTGCACAAGACCAGATATCGCACAAGCAGTGGGAGTTGTGAGCATATATATGAACAATCCAGGTAAAGAACATTGGAAGGAAGTATAGTGGATTCTCAGGTATTTGAGAGGTACTACCACTCAGGCATTATGTTTTGGAGGTTCAGACACTGTTCTACAGGGATATGTTGATGCAGATATGGCAGGTGATAAGGATAGCAGGAGGAGCACCACAGGGTATGTGTTTACTGTAGGTGGAACAACAGTAAGTTGGATTTCAAGATTGCAGAAGGTTGTTGCACTTTCAACAACGGAAGTAGAGTATGTTGTTGTTATAGAGGCTAGTAAAGAGATGATTTGGCTGCAGAGATTTAAGGAGGAAGTGGGTAAGAAGCAGAAGGATAGCAGGTTGTATAGTGACAGCCAGAGTGCCATTCATCTTGCAAAGAACTCAGCATTCCATTCCATTCCTAAACATATACAGCTCAAGTACCATTTCATACGCTCTGTTCTAGAAGATGAACTGTTGAAGCTGGAAAAGATACATATTATCCAGAATCCTGCAAACATGTTCACAAAGGTAGTGACAAGAGAGAAACTGAGTTCCTGCTCGGTTTTAGTTGGCCTTCTAGCATGAAGGTGAAGAGGATAAAGTTTCCAAGTCCAAGGTCCAGCAAGTACAGCAACGGTGGAGTTGTTGTGATCAATCTCCAAGTGGGAGATTGTTGGTTGTGAAGCCATATCTTCTAGTCTCATAGATGATATTGTCTTAGTCGTGCACCCAGAGGACTGTATAGTCATTCCCCCACCTTGGGGCTATTTTCGCCACCTTGGGCCTGTTTTCGGGGTTGTTTTCACCACTAGTTTTCGAGCCCATGGTTTTGGGTAACCCGTGGTATTTTCCCATTGTATTTCCCTTATAAAAGAAAGACATTGTAACATGGATAGGGTTGATGTATTAGGTATTATGCATTGTAAAGATCTCTGAGATCAAGAAAAGAGACTATGAGATAGTGAAGAGGAAGTGCAGCGGTTGTGCTGCAGGTTATATCCCTTCACTTTACTGGACGGAATAATAATAAGGACTGGAAACTTCAGTGTGGACGTAGCCCAAGTTGGGTGAACCATGATATATCTGTGTCTCTCTTGTAATGTGTATGTGTGATTATATTTGCATTTCAGTTTATTTTTATTACTTTGCGATCATGTTTTTCTAACAGGATCCTCCTCTCACCATGCTTAGAATGGCTCCTACAAATGTGTCCATCACTTCTTCCTCGAAGTGTTTTCAATCTAAAGAACACCAAGCCTCTCTCTGAAGTATTCAAACTTCACTTTGGCTAGTGGTTTCATCAACACATATGCAACCTTCTCATTCGTCGCAACATACAGGAGCTTCACTGCTCCTCTCTGCACCATATCCCTGATATAGTGATATTTGATCTCAATGTGCTTCGACCTATCGTGGAATAATGGGTTCTCAGACAGCTTCACACAACTCCGGTTGTCACAAAAGATACCAGTAGCCTCCAATGGGAGATCAAATAACTCATACAGTAGATTCTGGAGCCATACTGCCTCACAACTAGCCGAACAAGCTGCAAAATAATCGGCCTCGACTGTACTCAGTGCTACGCAGGACTGCTTCCTGCTAAACTAAGAGATCACTCATTATCCCATACTGAAGCAACACCCAGAAGTGCTCTTCCTATCTGCACCACTGCCTGCCCAATATGAATCAACATAACCCTGCAGGTTAAACTTTTGATTTGCATCATACTTGAACCCATAATCAATTGTACCCTTCAGGTACCTCAAAATATGCTTTACAGCAACCAGGTGAACACCTCTGGGATTCGTTAGGAACTGGCTCAATGTGTTCACCGCAAAGCAAATATCTGGTCTCGTGTTCGTCAGATACATCAAGAACCCAATCATCTAACGATACACCGTGACATCAACCAGATCAAATGAAGCATCACACAAAAGCTTCAGGTTCGATTCCATAGGTGTGGCCATGGCCTTGTAGTGCATCATCCTGAACCTCTTCAGGATCTCTACTGCATACTTCCCTTGTCCAAGGAAGATTTCATCTGCACTCTACCACACCTCCATGCCTAGAAAGTAGTGCATCATCCCCAAGTCCTTTATCTCAAACTCGGCAGCAAGCTTCCTCTTCATGTTGGTAATCAATCTATCCTCACCCGTAACAAACATGTCATCCACATACAATAAGAGTATCACAGGATTACCTTCCTCAACCTTGTAGTAAAGGTTGGAATCCGCTTTACTCTTGGTAAAGCCCAAACTGGATAGAAAGTTTTCTATCCTACCATACCAAGTCCTAGGAGCATGCTTCAAGCCATAAAAGGATTTCTTCAACCGACACACGTATGACTCCCTATCATGTGTCTCAAAACCAAGTGGCTGCTCCACATACACTTTGTCTTCGACTACACCATTCAAGAAAGTTGTCTTGACATCCATCTGGTGTATCTTCCATTTCATCACTGCAGCCATAGTAAGTACTGATCTGATGGAAGTGTACCTGGCTACAGGAGCAAAAGTTTCTTCATAATCTATCCCCTCTTTCTGGGAGAAGCCACAAGCTACAAATCTTGCTTTGTATTTCTCTATGCTGCCATCTACAGCATGATTGATCTTGTAGATCCACTTGGAAGTCACAACTGACTTCCCTTTAGGTCTTGGGACTACATCCCAAACATCATTCTTCATGATCGATTGGTATTCCTCGACCATGGCATCCTTCCATTCTTTCTTTTCAAGTGCTTCTTCATAACTTGAAGGTTCTTTGTTCTTAATATCATAGAGTAAGGCAACATAGCTGGTATGAGATCTAGTTCTCTTCCTTGCTCTGTGTTCTTCTTCTGGAATGCCATACCTTTCTACATCTTGAATGAGCTCTCTAGCCCATGCAGGTTTCCTCTTGCGAGAGTTCTTCTCACGGGGTGGATCTACAGGTTCTTTTGGATCTTCAGCTTCATGATCTGCTTCTGGAATTGCTTTAGTCATGGTGGTGTCTTGGAATCTGATTTCCTTTGGTTCTTCGTGATCTTCAACAGGTGTCTTCCTTGATTTTATATAAGCTGAGTCTTCATCAAATGTTACATCCCTGCTGACATCAATATTCTTGAACCCTGGAAAGTATATTCTGTAAGCCTTCAAGCTTTCACTATACCCCACAAAGATGCCCTTCTTTCCTGAAGGATCTAGCTTTGTCCTCTTTTCCTTTGGAACATGTGTATATATTGGACAACCAAACATTCTGAGATGGTTGACTTCAGGTCTCTTACCAGTGAAGACTTCTCCTGGTGTCTTGTTTTCCAATATCTTGTGAGGTGTTCTGTTATGCACATATACAGTTGTTCTAGCTGCTTCTGCCCATAGATGCATAGGAAAATCCTGATCATGCAACATTTCCCATGCTACTTCCATGATTGTTCTATTCTTTCTTTCTGCAACTCCATTCTGTTGTGTATTATAGGGAGTAGTCAACTCCCTCTTAATCCCTGAATCAATGCATAGCTTCTTGAAATCACCTGAAGTGAATTCTCCGCCATTGTCGGATCTAAAGGTCTTGATATTCTTATCAGTTTGATTTTCCATCAAGGTTTTGAATTCCTTGAACTTATCAAATACTTCATCTTTGTTCTTCAAGAAGCAGACCCAAGTCTTCCTAGAGAAATCATCAATGAAAGAGACATAGTATACATACCCACTCAGATAACTAGATGACCTTGGTCCACATACATCGGAGTGGATAATCTCCAAGATTCCTTTTGCTTTGCTCTCACTGCTTGGAAATTCCTTCTTAATGTTCTTTCATTTTGCACATCCTTTGCAAACACCTTCATGCTTTGACTTGATTTGAGGAAGACCCTCTACAGCTTTACTTGCAATTGGTAGTGCTCTATAGTGCACATGTGCAAGCCTTCTATGCCAAAGTTCAATTGGCTCCATGGATTCATGTACCATGGCATGTTTAGGTTTCCCCTTCAATTTGTACAATCCACCCTCTTGCTCTCCAATCACCACTGCATCATCTATAGTTTTACCCTTTGCCACATTAGGACTTGGCCATCTACAAATGCAACCCTCATGCCTTTTGCATCCAATGCAGATATGGAGAGTAGGTTCTTCTTGATCCCAGGTACATATAGAACCTCTTTCATCTTCAAAGACTTCCCAGAGTCTAGGTTGTAGGAGGTTTCACCACTTCCTTTGATAGGATATTGATAGTCATCCCCAAGTTTCACCTTATGGGGTGACTCATGTTCAGATAGATTTACAAAAGATTCTTTAAACCCAGTCATGTGTTTTGAAGCCCCACTGTCAATAATCCAATCATTACATGCATGAGAGATAGTGCCTGTGAGAGCAGATATTATAACATATTCATCTTCACTTGAAGAATCATCACTTTCTTCTCTAGCCTTCTTCTTGGGAGGTTCATCATCCTCAGCAGCATGAGCATGATATCTCTTATTGTTGTACTTCTTCTTCTTATTGAAATTGTTGTTGTCTTTCTTCTTCTTGGGACAATCTGCAGCAAAGTGTCCCTTCTCATTGCATGTGAAACATCTGAGATCTTTCTTATCCTTATGATAATGGTGTTGTGAAGGTCTCCTGAAGTGGGATGGCTCTCTCTTGGACTTTCCTTTCTTGGTGTGTGTTGTGAGAGCTTGATCTTCATTCCCCATATTTTCTTCTCGGGCCACAAGCCTTGCTTCTTCTTGCGAACATTCCTCCCATAGTCTACTGAAGGAGAAAAACTTCTTTCTTGCATAGATTCCTTGGCTAAAGGAATCCCATGACCTAGGTAGGCCATTCAGTGTGGTCATAACAACTTCACCATTGTCCACAATTTCATCCACAGCTTCAAGTTTTTCCTTGATCTGAGAGACCTTAGAAAAATTGGATTGAATGGTCTCTCCATTCTAAAGCTTTACCCCTTTCAATTGGTTCTGCAGAGTCATCTTCCGATTTATGTTCTTCCCTTCAAATAGCTTGGTCAAAGAGTCAAACATTTCCTTGGGTGTCTTTAGAGATGACACATGTGGTATGAGATGGTCTTTGATAGAATCAGCAATGATTCTCTTTTCCTTGACCAAGTTCTTCTTATGTAGGGCTTTAGCCTCTTCTTCCTCTGGGATAGGGACCTCAGAGCTTATGTAAGTATCCAATTCAGTTTCTTCCAGGATTAACCCAATCCTATACTTCCATGCTCAGAATTTATCAACCCCTTCAAGCTTATCCTCAAGCTTGGTGTGGTGAGACATCTTTAAAGAGTACTTCAAATGGAAATAAAAAAGATTTAGGTCTTACCACTTGATTTGCAGAAATCTGGAACTAGTGTTGAATTAGGGTTTGTTAGAGAAACCCTAAAAATTCAAAATGTGAATTTCAAATTTTTGAAAGGATAGAAAGATGTGCCTTGATGAGCTGATCATCCTGGTATACTCAAAAATTGAAAACTGCAAAGTTTCACCATTTAGAAATGACTTTTAGTCTTCCCGGATTCACTAGGGAGGACCCTGAATTAGGGTTTGAGTTTCTCGGAGCTTCACCCAACCAAAAAGTTTGATCTAAATCTCTAAACTTCAATTTTTCCAAGGAGCTCCATCTATGGTCTCAGATTTCAGAAATTCCTATTTTTGTGGAAACCCTAAATTTTAGGGCCAAAAATGAAAGTGCCCAGAATTGAATTCTGATTGAACAAAAAGATTCACCTTGATGAGTAGAGTCAATCTACCTTACTTCCTTTCCAAAATATGTCGAGAGAAACCCAATAAACAAGAAAACCTAATTTCCGCAAGCATAGTGTCTTCTTCTCAGGTTAGCTCTGATACCATGTTAACTTTTTAGCATCAATTCAATATACTCTAGGATCTTTACTGAGAGAATAACATGTATAGCACATCAATCATATCAATCATAGCAAGCAATCACATAAGACAATAGACACACAGAGTTTCACTAGGGAAAACCATAAAGGTGAAAAACCCCACAACTTCCTCAGAGATAGAAAGAGCAATGATACAACCCAAGTACAAGAGATAGTCCTCCTAGGAGCTACTCCTCCTTCCTCACTTGTGTGCCACTTTCTGAAGAGAGTAGAATTGAATAATGAAGTGATCAAATAGAGTGCCTCCCTCACTCTATTTATACATGATTTGACTTGCCTAATAAACTAGCAGGGCGGACTTGTCTAACTCAGTCTAATAACCCATGGTAATACTAATCAGGGCCGACCCCACACTTGGTGGTCTAATAACCCATCACATGCAAGTTGCAACACTTGCGACACTTGTCAATACAAATGATGACACTTCCGTATAGAGGAATAATACCATCTCTATAGGAGTACAATATACATAGGTGAAATACATTCCGAAGTTACATATACATCAACAACCAATATATTATTTACCAGAGACTATTTTCCAAGAATGAGACTGTATTCAAGTCCATTGGTCATCCACCTACAGGAAGGTTCCCTCAGAATAATTATCTCTCTCTCTGTGAGGAAATGGTGGTCATTTTCCCAAAGCCACTTGAGCCATATTTCCATTACTTAGCCATTTTTTTCAAAGGGGGGCATAACATGGGAGGGTGAAAAAAAGGTTGATTGGTTGTTTTGGTAGGCCAATATCTTCTTGGCCATAGATCTTTTATTGCGAATGAATCATGGTCAAGTGTGTAAATCCTCCACCAGAAATCTTATTGTTGAATGTGGTTTTCATTGATGTCAAGGGAGTTTAGTAATGACAAAGGAATAACCAAGGACATAATGACAAGGAAAACTCAGTGAAAGAGAAAGGAATAACAAAGGAATTGAAGATATGATGATATGATGATGTGGCATGGGTGATGAACACGAAAATCCACATAATGATGTTCTAGTACCTTCATGATGTCATTATTACAATTTGACCTAATTATATAGAGATATGTCAGTTTGGAGAAATTCTGGAAATTAACCAAGTGTTGGAAAATTGGTCCAAGTGGCCTTAAGAAAATGCCTGTTGTACCTCATAGGTCAAGTTAAATTCCCACCCCATTTTGTCAGGCTAGATATTGTTGATCTATCTACCTGACCATGGTCTCAGTTTGGCTTGAGAGTGTCTGAGGAGGAAGTTGTGGATCTGCCAAAACAATGTTTCAGGTAGGTTTCTCCAGTCCAGTAAAATGCACAAATTGTCCAAGTATAAAAATACTGGTAAAAATGCCTAAGTGGCCTTATTAAAATGCTCTCCATTTTCCGTGGTTTATGTCTTCAAATATTTTGAGGGTATGGGTCTCTAGACTTTTTATTGGTTCATCCAAACGTATCATTGGTTTGTCCAAAGATTCTTTGTAGGTGAAGATATTGATATGCCAAAAGTGCCTCCTAGCTTGATTTGCACTACTCCAGAAAAATGTCCATCGAGGAGAGAGAAAGAAGTTTCAAAGGATGAAATTGGTCTGGATGGAATCACCTTGTTGGCCTATATCTAATGGGTGTCTCACACTTCCAATTTGATGAAAAACAAGATCTCAGGTTACCCTAGGGTTTGACATTTTTTGTCCAAGTGTTGAATTAGTACTTTAAAAAGCTAGTTTCAAATACCCGCTAGATGATGTCTGTGTATCAAAAAATTTAAAGGACATGGATCTATTCCTTGTTGAAGTGGTTATCCAACCACACTTTCAGTTTTCCTTATGATGGTCACATGTGCAAGAAATTAACCTGCCAAAGTGAGAAAAAACTTGTTTTGCATATTAAGAACAAGTGAAATTAGGCTAGGTGTTAAAATCACAAGGTTAAGGGGCTATTTGGAAATGCCCACTAGGAACTATCCTTATGGGGATAAATTCATTAGTTGACATGAACTTGTTCCTTGTTGAAGTAGCTATCCACTCATGGTTTCATATTACTTACTGATAGTCACATGTGCAAGAAATCAACCTTCCGAAGTAGGAAAAATATTGTATTGCATATTAAGAACAAAAGAAACAAAAGAGATCCAAATTCTGAAAAATGGCAAGTGTTGGAAAATTGGTCCAAGTGGCCTTGGGAAATTTCCCACCGTATGTTTATAGGAGAATGATAAAATGTATCTAAAACCATAATGCTATATCTTTTGGAAGAGGCTATCTTACCATGGTATCAGTTCTCAAAGAGGGTGTTTGATGACAAAGTTAAAGGCCTTCCAAAACATGGTTTCAGGTTTTTTTTGCACCAGTGGTAGTAAAAATTCCCAAATGGGCTCAGGAAAATGTCTGCCATAATTCATAGGTTAAGGTAAATTCCCGCCCCATAGTGCCAGGTTGTAGCTTTTTTAGTTGTCCACCTGACCATGGTCTCAGCTTGTCTCGAGAGTGTCTGAAAAGGAAGTTATGGGTCTGCCAAAACAGTGTTTCAAGTAGATTGCTCCAGTCTAGGAAAATGCAAAAATTGTCCAAGTATAAATTACTGGTAAAAATTCGTGAGTGACATTAGTAAAATGCCCGCCATTTCCTATGGTTGATGTCTTAAAATATTTTTAGGGTATGGGTCTCTAAACTGTTTATTTTTGCATCCAACAATATCATTGGTTTGTCCAAAGAGTCTCTCTAGGTGAATATATTGATCTGCCAATAGTGCCTCCAGGCTTGATTTTCATTACTCCAAAAAAATGCCCACCGAGGAGAGAGAAAGAGGTCTCAAAGGATGAAATTGGTCTAGATGGAATCACCTTGTTGGCCTCTATCCATTGGGTGTCTCATACTTCCAAGTTCATGAAAATAAAAATCTCCTCATTTTGACCTAGGGTTTGACAATTTTGTCTTAGTGTTGAATTCGTAGTTTAAAAAGCTAGTGTTGATTGGATGTTTTGGCAGGCCATTATCTTCTTGGACATAGACCTTTTATCGCGAATGAGTCAATGGTCAAGTGTGTAAATCCTCCACATAAAAGCTTATTGTTGAATGTGGTTGTCATTGATGTCACTTCAATAGCAGCAGTTGATGCAATTCCAGCTTTAGATTATATCAGTTGGGCGGTAAAAGTTTGGATTAACTAACTCAAGAGTAAAATGAATGGAAATTTTTGTTTATTTATAAACAATAAATATACAAACTTAATATGTGAATATTCAATTTAAAGTAATTTTTAAAATAGGGTAATTGACGGAGCCCAAGATGTCTCCAAGCAACGAGGAAGTTAATTCTTCCTCTTTAAAAATGCATAGCTTTTTTTCAATATATAGTTTTTATTTAATATAAATTTTTTGGATGATTTTTCATTCGAATTTATTTGGGAAGGGAAGTTGCCTTCTTATGGTGTATTTTTGAATTGTTTGTTTTCTTCAACTAAATTAGTGTCAATGAGAGAATCCATCTTGCATGCATGAGTCTTCATATTTAGAATATAAGATTAACTAAATAAAACATGGATAGATATTTTTATTACTATATTTTATTGACAATTAAAATCTTTAATAAAAATTTCAATAATGAAAGGTAATTTCTGTAATAACACTTTACTATTGAAGGGCATGTTCTGAAACTATATGTTTTGTGATGGTTAAAGTAAGAGTTCAAAACGTCATAAAATTTGATTAGAAGGGTAAAGATAAAATGAAATTCCAACCCTACCTGCATGCAATCATGAAAAGAACCAAAATGACTTTATTGATTGTTTGATTTAAGAGTTAAGAGTTCTCAGAATATTGATTGTTTGATCTAAGAGTTAAGAGTTAGAAGATTAATTCACGATTAATTTACTTATAGAACCATAATTACTTTATTATATAATTAGTAATGTGTTTTAAATTTGAATAGTCAAACATACATACTATAGAATCAAATAACAAAGAAATCACAACATTACAATTAACAGAATATAAAATAATATTGCACTACATTTAAGAAACCAAATCACAAGCCCAACAAATAGTTACTAGTCTTATAGTCATTTGAATATTGAGAATTCATAATGCAATATTTCAATAGAAGTATCCATTTGTTACAAATTGGCTTTCAAAGAGGCTTTCTTCTTGAACCAACAGCTCATGTGCAAACTATGAAACTAGTCATGCTTTACTTCTTAGCCTTTGTAGCAAAGTGAGAAGTGGAAGAAATAAGTAATCCTACAAATTACAATAAGGAATAAGCTGCAAGAAGTTTAACCAAAGCGTTCTACTTGCAGGGCCAAAGTGTTTTAATACTTATAGAAATAGATTAAATTCCCAATGAATATATACAAATCTTATATCCATTGATATATCTAGAATTTTTAAAAATAGATTTAAATGCCCGAGGAATATACACAAATCTTATATCCATTAATATATCTTCATCAATATTTTTAATTACAATTGTTGATATACAGCTATATACCAAATAGACCAATATTTATTGTTAATTACATCAAATGTTTATATCACTAATATGATAGAATCCTACTGCCTAGAACCTCAATAACATGAACTTCTATTTTACAAAAAGGATAATAGTGTGCATGACCAAAAATTATTATAGACAAACAGAAGGGCCTTGGAAAACTAACAGAAAATGAAACAAGTAAACCTAATCAGACAAGTAAATATCAAGAGATTGTGGTGGGTGGACTGCGTGGTTCCCTCAACCAATCTCCATTGATTTTTCCCCTGAGGAAGGCCTGTCAACTGGAGGGGACTATCCAGAACCAACAGAATTCGCTAGGTTCCTCTCAGCGTCATGAGCTTGGGTGGATTCGCGTTGTTCATCAAGGACCCTTTGCATCTGTTCGATCAGTTCGAAATTGTTATCTGCGAAATTTCGTTCCATGGTATCCTCGATTGACTTCTTCAAGGAATCCAAGTCCTCTTTGTCACATTTCCCTGCCAGCTTCTGTCGAAGCTCTGCTATCTCATTTTCTAACTTCTCCATTCTTCGAGTGTATGCATAAGTGACACTAGTCCTTCCAACAGGGCCGCAACTACTACCTTCAACCATTATATAACAAGGAGCTAGCTCTGAATAATTTTTGTACGGGAGATCATTGCCACTAAGCAGAGCTCTAGTCGGAATCTGGCACCTGCCCTTTTCTGAAACTTCAACAACCAAACGATGAGGAGGGCAGTGGAGGGAAAAACCATCGAAGACAGAGCTATGTTAGACAACATTTTCGGAAAAAACCAAGGAATGGGGGCGGATCCAAAAGGAGCAAAAATGAACAAAAAACCCTAAACATGGATCGGAAGAAATATCCACAAGCGTCGAAATTAAATATCAAAGTACTTGAAAGAGGGTTATATGACATTACGAGTCAGAGACCTTATGTAAGACCTTACCCTGACCAAGACCTTGTGCGAGATCTTACCCTGACCAACCTTTGAAGGGACTGATGGGAGAGATTGACTGCTAGGGTTCGAAAATATTAATAATATATATTAGTTATTCTAAGTATAAAAATACTGGTAAAAATGCCTAAGTGTCCTCAGTAAAATGTATGCCATTTCCTGTGGTTGATGTCTTAAAGTATTTTGAGGATATGGGTCTCTAGATTGCTGATTGGTGCATCCAACCATATCATTGGTTTATCCAAAAATTCTCTATAGGTGAAGATATTGATCTGCCAAACATGCCTCTTAGCTTGATTTGCACTACTCGAGAAAAATGCCTGTCGAGGAGAGAGAAAGAGGTCTCAAAGGATGAAATTGGTCTGGATGGAATCACCTTGTTGTCCTCTATCCATTGGGTGTCTCGCACTTCCAAGTTGATGAAAATAAAAATCTCCTCATTTTGACCTAGGGTTTGACAACTTTGTCTTAGTGTTGAATTGGTAGTTTAGTGTTGATTAGATGTTTTGGAAGTCCATTATCTTCTTGGACATAGACCTTTTATCGCGAATGAGTCAATGTTCAAGCGTGTAAATCCTCCACCTAAAATCTTATGTTGTCAGATAAATTTAATCCCTCACTGGTGAGAACTGGTGGGCATTTTCCTAAGCCCATTTAGGCCAGTTTTAAGTGCAAAAAAGGCTGAGTGGTTGTTTTGGCAGGACAATATTTTCTTCACCAGACACTTTTTTCCAAGACTGAGACTACATTCAGGTGCATTGGTCATCCACCTACAAGTTGGTGCCCTCCAAATAGTTATATCTCACTCTCTGAGGAAATGGCGGTCATTTTCCCAAAGCCACTTGAGCCATATTTTAGTACTTAGCCATTTTTGTCAAAGGGGGGCATAATATGGGAGGGTGCAAAAAAGGTTGATTTGTTGTTTTGGCAGGCCATTATCTTCTTGGCCATAGACATTTCTTCGCGAATGAGTCAATGGTCAAGTGTGTAAATCCTCCACCTGAAAGCTTATTGTTGAATGCGGTTGTCATTGATGTCAAGGGAGTTCAGTAATGACAAAGGAATAACCAAGGACATGATGACAGGGCAAACTCAGTGAAAGACAAAGAAATAACGAAGGAAGTGAAGATATGATGATATTATGATGTGGCATGGGTGATGAAAATTCAAATCCACCTGATGATGTTCTAGTACCTTCATGATGTAATTGTTACAATTTGACATAATTATATAGAGATATCTCAGTTTGGAGAAATTATGGAAATTAACCAAGTGTTGGAAAAATGGTCCAAGTGGCCTTAATAAAATGCCCGTCGTACCGCATTGGTCAAGTTAAATGCCCGCCCCAACTTGTTAGGATGGATATTTTTTATCTGTCTAACTAACCATGGTCTCAGTTTGGCTTGAGAGTGTATGAGGAGGAAGTTATGGGTCTTCCAAAACAGTGTTTCGGGCAGGTTGCTCTAGTCCAGTAAAATGCACAAATTGTCTAAGTATAAAAATACTGGTAAAAATGCATAAGTGACCTCAGTAAAATTCCCACCATTTCCTGTGGTTGATGTCTCAAACTATTTTGAGGATATGGGTCTCTAGACTGTTGATTGGTGCATCCAACCATATAATTGGTTTGTCCAATAAGTCTCTGTAGGTGAAGATATTGATCTGCCAAACATGCCTCTTAGCTTGATTTGCACTGCTCCAGAAAAATGCCCGCCAAGGAGAGAGAAATAGGTCTCAAAGGATGAAAATGGTATGGATGGAATCACCTTTTTGGCCTCTATCCATTGGGTGTCTCAAACTTCCAAGTTGATGAAAAAAAAATCTCTTCATTTTTATGTAGGGTTTGACAATTTTGTCTTAGTGTTGAATTGGTAGTTCAAAAAGCTAGTGTTGATTGGATGTTTTAGAAGGCCATTATACTCTTGGAAATAGACCTTTTATCGTGAATGAGTCAATGGTAAAGTGTGTAAATCCTCCACCTGAAATCTTATGTTGTCAGATAAATTTAATCCCTCACTAGTGAGAACTGGTGGGCATTTTCCTAAGGCCATTTAGGCCAGTTTTAAGTGCAAAAAAGGATGAGTGGTTGTTTTGGTAGGCCAATATTTTCTTCACTAGACACTTTTTTCCAAGATTGAGACTACATTCAGGTGCATTGGTCATCCACATATAGGATGGTGCCCTCCAAATAGTTATCTCTCTCTCTGAGGAAATGGCGATCATTTTCCCAAAGCCACTTGAGCCATATTTCAGTACTTAGCCATTTTTGTCAAAGGGGGGTGTTACACCTAAATCTCGTCATCATGAGTCCTATTTTAACTCAGTGCCTTGATCCCTAAATTTTCCCTGACCAGAAATTATCTAGAGAAAGTTGTTGATCCTTTATCCACATTCTCTAGTTAAGTCGGCGCAGCTTGTCTTCCAGCAAGAAGCGCCTAACTAGGCTCAGCGCAGAGTGTCATCTGGCAGACTGCATCGGTGGATCAGATTGCCTTCATGCAACCTACGCTTTCCCCTTCCTGGCTCAAGTTGTCCTCGTGCAGCATGCACCGAGGTTGGTTAAAATGGATAAATGAGTCCTTCGAGCGACTTCTCGAAGCTTGATGAGGTGGATGTCTATCCCTAACTAATAGGTGAGCTATCCTTCGATTCCCTAACATCTAGGAAAGATCCCTTAGACCTATCCCATCATTTATAAACCTACTCTATCCACTTGGTATTATAAATATGAACCTCCTCTCCATTCCAAGGGGAGGAAGGTCTATAGCACTCTCATGTTGGTGCAATTGTGTTAGGTGATCCTTGCACATCCTTGGGAGTCCTACTTCATCCTTGGAGGATTTGGTTTGTCTTGTTGGAAGGAAGGTTGCAACGTTAAGGTATAGATTGTAATGTTCATCTCTATTGTACTCTCTTTCATTACAGTTAATACGATCTCTTCCCATATATGTTATCATGTTGTTAATGTGTAGACCTTACTTCCTTAACTGTTATCTTAGATCAATTGTATGAAATATATGGTTTTACTGCTTGTTTGTGTCTACTTGTTCAACAGGGTTTTGTAGTTGTGGATCTGAAGATTCTAGAGCATTGGATCAAGCAAGGAGAAAAGGGATCGTAAATATCATATAAGATACTTGCTTACTGCTTTATGATTCTATTAATCAAGGGAAGTTGATTCTATAGTGTATCTATTTGTTCTAGAACTAGTTAGACTAGGGAGATCTAGCCTTTAAGTCCGCTTAGGTAGATTGTCCGAAAACAAATATGGTGACTCCGTTGGGGGTTACTATAGCTTTGATTTCAGTTTGGGTTTGATTCCATTTATTTCTTAGTGATCCATTTCTTAGCCTCCTGATCCCTTCCCACCATCAGATCTTATCAATAGAGAGTTTGTTGATTTCCCTTGATTCTTTTAAGATCATTATCAGGTCATTGGATTTTTATTCTTTGGATATATTTTGATTTTTACAAGTGATTATTCGCCCGACGCACCTGGGATATGCATCCAGAGCATCTAGACCCATCCGACGCTTTCCTTGTGTGTGCAATCTGCGTCGGCGGCACTATTGCCTTGCATACAGTCTGCACCATCGGTGCTTTTCCCTTGTAGACAGTCTTCGCCAGGCGCTCTGCAGCATACTAGCAGAGTGCGCCATCCCTTTGAGCTTCGTGTTTGGTTCAAACCCTCTCCAATTTTTGCTTTCTGATCTGATTTGAAAGCTTCTTTGTGTTGTATCTTCCAGTCATAGACTTGTTTTCCCAACTTGCTTGAGTTTGGATTTTTTTTGTTGATTTTTGGGTTCCATGTGGTCAAGTTAGAGATTCGGTGGTAGCGAGATATTTCAATCCCCCACGTTCATCCACTCGATATGTCATTCCTTGATCACCTTACCATATCTATTCATTTTTTTGGGTCTGGCTCCAAACTCTTTCTGCACTTAGCCATTTAGTTTTGATTGCATTTGATTTATTTTGAGTGATTTGAGTGTCTTTGGACCCATTTGAGTGCTTGTCATTTTTTTTTAGAATTTATGAGTCATTGGAGTGTTACAATCAGTCTCTTGTTTTCTGCTATTACATCTGAAAGCATTATTATTATCAGACCTTGTTTTGGTATATGTATTGAAAAATCGAAAGTGCTTCATTTTTACTATTTTCAAGATCATTTGGAAATTATTGTGGAATTGTTTCGTTCTTCGGAATTTGTTATTTATATTTTTGAGAAGTTTGAAAAGACCATCGATTGGTTATATTTTTCTTAGTTTTGAGTCTTTCATCTCTTTGAAAAGATCAAATGAATTCAAGCTCTTTTAAAGTATCTCAAATTCGAAACGTTATATGCACTTTTGGTCTTTTTATGCTTTTGGTTCATCATTGTGGAAATTGAAGAGTTAGTGCATTCTAAGCAGAAATCCTCCTTTCCATTATTACTTAGATTCATTCTAGTTTGAAAAGACAAAAAGAAAAAAATTTGATTTGGTGCGTTATTGATTTTTGTGATTTGTTGGAAAAACAAAAAGAGTGCGTTCAATCATCTTTGGTAGATTTTCAAACATGTTGAGATTTACTATTTTGTGAGACCATTGGAAAAAGAAATTTATCCTTACTTTATATAGACTTCATATAAAGAAAAGGAAATGTGCACCTTCATGTAGCTAGGGTTGCATTATTTTTACATTTTTGTCTACACCTCGTGCATTCACCTAACCGCATAAGATAAAATTAATCAGTAGCATTAGGTTAAAATTTACTAGTAACTTTTGTGATAAGTTAGTGATGTGTTATGGTGTCGTAAAACATGGCAACTGTCGGTATTTTCCTACACTGCATCCCGGGGGCTTGCAGTTCTTCCACGTACCAACCGATATATCGAAGTCTCTTTCACGTACCCCTGGGTATATCAAAAGGCACTTCACGTACTCGGTAATATATCGGAAGGCTCTTGTCTTACGGTTCTGCATTAGATAGCACCACTATGGATTTTTGCTCCCACGTACCTTGAGTATATAGGGAGACTCTCCTAGGATTCCTGAAAATAACCAAGCTAACCATTTGGTCGTCTTGGCAAAGAAATACACCGAGAGCAACACTCGGGGAGCTACTATGCACATGCTTCTAGGTATTCAGGTTATATAGTCAGAGGTACGGTCCTAATCCTCCCTAGTTAGTGCTCTAAAAAATTGGTCAAAGTATAACTGTTGGACCCTGGGGTATATCGCGAGTTGGGAAGCCTTGAAAATCCTGTGAGGTTCCAGACTTTTGAATCCACACCTGTCACATAAGTTTTCTTGTGGCCTTAGTTTGTGTATATTTTTTTATTTCTTTTCTTTTTTATAGAAGACACTTAGGAGAAATTATGATTCAGTCATTTTGGTTGAACAAACTTTGAGAAGGTCCCGTAGAATTTTAAACTTGCCACTCGAATATCTCCTTAATCAGGAGGTACTTTCGAGGGCAAAAAATGGATCCACCAGTTACTGTCATGTCACCTGAAGAAGAAAAATCCACCATGGATTCGGGAATGAACTTTTCACTTCCCTTGAGTACACTAATCACTTATCCTCCAAGGTCTGTGACCACGGAACCGTTTTCTTCATGAGACACATCATTCCACTGATCAGTGGAAGGAGATCCTAGGACTATAGAATGGTACAATCAACCCCAGGATGACCCTATATCTACATCTTTTGGTCCATCTACATCCTTTTGGGACACCACTCTAGGGAAACAATGGGCCCACTTTGCTTTGCGTCCGGGGGAAGAATCCTCCCCCCCTCATTGGGTTCCCAATGATGTGTTTTTGGCACCCTTCAGGGACCACTTCGACTGGATATGGACATCCGACGAAGTATACAGACGACGAAGTCTCTAAAAAAGGAGTCGAAACTCGCAATCCCACATCTCAACACACGCCAATTCGTTCACTATATTTAACTTCACAGGACACACTTATACATAACATGACCACTTACAAGCCTGGGCAACCCTTGTTTCCTACGAGTACACCTCTTAATAAGGAGACCAGTTCCATACCCCAAGTGACTCAAAACATTGAAGGACAACTGTCCAACACCCCACATACTACTACTGGAACATTACCCACCTCTCCCCCACCCCAAAACGCGTGGGGAGGATACTCTTTACCTCTCAATTTTCTCATGAGTAGTGTTCCTCCATTAGTAAGTAACCATCAACCTATTGCGAGTCAACCATCAACAAGTGGTCAAAACATTGTTACTGGGGGGGAAACCCCTGTTTGCTAGCCATAATATGAGTGGAGGGCTTCCCACTGGTCACTCTGTTGGAAGCTCCTTACCAGTCACAGGACCTACCATGGGATTACCTCATGGTGGGGGACCATCCAACCTAACTCAATCACTATGGAGTTATATATATCTAGGTAATTTCAACCCTGCATCGGGACAATACCAGCCGGGAAACATGCCTCTCGGGGTACCTTATCCCGGAAACCCAAACACTCCATGGGGACATCAGAATGTTATTCCAAGTGGGACCCCACCAACCTTTCCTCAAGTCCAACCACCCCCTCCACCTCCTGCTAGAGGCAGCCGACCCACACCCCATTCCGATGGCAACGACAGCCCACACCACTCCAGTGGAGGAGACGGATGCCAACCCCCTTCCGGCGGTGGAGTACCCACACCTTCGAGCGGAGGCCCTCCTTATTCTGGAGGCGGAGGACCACCTTATTCCGAAGATGGAAGACCCCCACCTTTTGGTGGAGACCCACCTTATTCTAGCAGAGGAGGTGGAGGACTACCTTATTCCGGTGGTGGTGACAGACCCCCACCTTCTGGTGGAGGGCCACCCTATTCCGGTGGAAGAGGTGGAGGACCACCTTCTTCCGGCGGTGGTGGAAGACCCCCACCTTCGGGTGGAGGGCCACCCTATTCCAGAGGAGGAGGTGGAGGACCACCTTATTCCAGCGGTGGTGGAGGACCCTCACCCTTTGGAGGAGGTCCACCTTATTCTGGCAAAGGCAGAGGACTCCCACCTTTTTGCGGGAGGCCACATTATGATGGTGGTGACGGAGGACTCCCACCTTTCGGTGGCGGACCACCCTATTATGGCAGTGGACCACCATTAGGTCCACCACCCAACCCAGGATGCACACCCCCTTATGGCCAATTCCCTATGGGAACACCTTACAATCAGTCAATTCAAGGTCCTAACGGTCCATACATGCCATATCAATACTACCAATATCCCCAGCCAAACCAACAACTGCCATTTCTGGCTACATTAGACCTACCAGACCTGTCTCGTTTGACCAATGATCCCATCCTGCACTGTTATAATTGGCCACCCATTCTGGTTAAGTTACCTTCTGATATTCCAAAGCTTGATGGAAAGCCCGACGAAGACCCGAAAAACCATGTGATGACATACCATCTATGGTGCTCATCCAATTCCTTGGTCCAGATGATTCGATCCGTCTGAAGTTATTTCAAAGGACCCTCACCGGTTCTGCTGCCAAGTGGTATATTGATTACCACCGCACTCGTTTCCTGATTTTCATTCTTTAGCTATGTCGTTCCTGACTCATTTCCAGTTACCCATCCGCTATGAAACTGGTACAGACTTATTGACTTCTCTCCGCCAGACTACCGCAACTCATATATCTTATCATATCCATGAGTGGTGGAGGATACGACGTCTCATTAAAGCTCCCATTCCATACCAATTATTAGTTGACTGGTTTACGAAGTCACTTTGACCCACCGTAGCTAGAGATGTAGCTATGGGTGGGGCCGTCACTGAGGAACAGGCTATCGCTTGTGCCCATTACTTAGATCTTGTCTATGCTCATTCCAACACTTTATATGACATTGTTCCTGTCGGCCCCCGCTCCACCTACGATCCCACAAAATCGCCTCAGGGACCTCATGTTGACGGCATTATTGGTTCAATACACTCCCAACCTCTTACTCAAACTGATGGATCATCGAACCACCATGGTTCTTCCCCACCCTCGCCACACGCTGGCAGCAGCACCACCAAGTCACCCACTTCTGCTCCCACCGAAGAGGTGAATTCTATTCAATCTACTTCGCCTCAGAAATCTGGTGGCAAGAAGAAGACCAAAGCTAAACCTAAGAAGTATTCCAACCAACAAGAACACAAGAACCCTCACGAAGACACGAAACAGAAACGGAAGCTCAAGTATTATTGTTTACTATGTGGTGGTGAACATTTCTCTAAAGAATCTCCCCACAGAGACAAAGTGCAGAAGTTTCTTAAGGGAAACCCCACACCCGCAGTTCTCAATGATCCCTTCCCCACCCAAAACCAACAAATGATTGCCCAACCCTCTCCTTCTCCAGGAGAAACATCATCCACCGTGCATGTTCTCATGATGTGTAGTGAAATGGTTAACCTAAATACACGATCACGATCATATGACTCAGTCCCTCCTAAGGAACCTGTCGAAATTAATACTGAAAAATATTTCTCCTACACCCCAGATATTTCTGTGCCACAAGGTCCTCTCACCATTGAGAAACCTTCATTTGATTCAGTGTTGCGCCCACCTAAGAGCATGATTCGAAAAGCAGTTTTCAATCCTAATGCTCAGGCAGCTCAGAACTATAACATTGTAGAGGACTTGGTGCAAGCCCCTTGTGCCATGTCGATGCAAGAAGTCTTGCAGCATTGTCCCAATCAACGTAAGACTCTTCTCGCTTCCATTGGTGTGATAGACTCGGATTCCTTGAATACAATCATGTTTAGACTTGAGTATTTTAAACCGAGGCTTTCCCACCAGCTGGATTTCCAAATTTCCATGAAATTTGCTGGGAAGACAATCCAACGTACTGTATTAGACGAAGGTGCCTCCACCTTGGTCATGTATTTATCTTGTTGGCAAGCCATTGGTTCTCCTGAGTTAAACCGTTCTCCTACCACCCTGAAAGCATTCAACCCCATGGGCTATTACAAGCCTTATCAGTAGATTTGGGGGGTAATATTATAACCATTAACGTGGAAGTAGTCGCAACCCCTTTGGATTATAATCTCTTACTTGGTCGTAACTGGTTTTACGCCATGACTGCGGTCGCGTCATATGTCTTCCACGTTTTGCAATTCCCCCATCAAGGTCGAATTGTCACTATCGACCAACTGGAATTCTATACAACGGACACCTCTACTCATCCCAGCAATAATGTCCCTTTGTTAGGGAAATCTTCACAGCTATATGACAACTTGGGGGTCGGCCTCATAAAATATTCATCTCTTATGGGCGTTTTTCCAACCATGGATCCCCCTAACCATGTTGCCTCAGTGAACATGATCTCCTCCATGATTCCATCTTCTTCCAACTCTACTGATCAATGGCTCGTGCCCAATGAGGACACCATACATTTGATTGGAGATACTATGCCTCGCTCACCATCTGAAGCTACTTATTAGGCTATCCAGTCAGCCCCTGAGGACCACTTGGTCGTGGCCTCTAAATCTTGTTCTCTACAGCAAACGTCATCCTCAACAGATCCTCTGCTCTGGACTTTCCATTCAGATGAGTCCATTAAGGATATTATGAGCACGGATGAACCTTCGTGGGAAGACCTTCACCATCAGTCGTCTTTCCTACCCTCACTAGATTCTGTGGAGAACGTTATCACTACCATATTTACACCAGATGTATATCCTTTCCCACAGTCACTGATCCTCACTTGCGATACAGTTACAGAAGGAAACATGGCGAACATCACGCCCACCATTATGATTGACATCTCGGTTACACCAGACGTCATTGAACATATCCGCATCAGCCAGAATTTCTCTCCTAAGGAGCTCACCACATTCACGGCCTTATTTAAACAATTTTGCAATGTCTTCGCATGGACCTATGAGGAAATTCCTGGGATCGATCCTGCTATTGTTTCGCATGAGATCAAGACCTATCCCGATGCCAAACTTGTCCACCAAAAATTATGACCAGTACACCCTCGAAAAACTACGACAATAAAAGTTGAGATTGAAAAGCTCTTGAAGGCCGGCTTTATCTATCCTATTCCCTTAACAGAATGGGTCTCCAATGTCGTCCCTGTGGCCAAGAAGCAGGGTACCATCAGGGTCTGTGTCGATTATAGGGATCTAAACAAGGATTGACCTAAGGACAATTACCCTACTCCCTTCATCGATCATATCATCAACAATTGCATCGGGAGAGTCATCTTCTCGTTTATGGATGGATTTTCTGGTTATAATCAAATAGAGATCCACCCGGCCAACCAACACAAGACTGATTTCATCTACCCCTGGGGTATGTTTGCTTATCGTAAACTCCCCTTTGGTCTTAAACATGTTGGTGCTACATTCCAGTGGGCCATTTCGTATGCTTTTCATGATGTGAATGAGTTTTTGGAGCCCTATCTTGACGATCTCCCTGCTCATTCGCAGCATCGTGAGTTACACATCGATCATCTGAAGGTTGTATTCCTCAGATACAGGTGGTATAACATCCGTCGGAATCCTCACAAGTGTATTTTTTGCGTCGAATCAGGATGCCTCCTAGTTTTTATCGTTTCTAAGGACAGGATCTGCATTCATCCCTTGAAGGTGGAATCCATTGTCGCTCTCCCACCTCCTATTGATATCATGGAACTACAGAGCTTGCAAGGGAAGGAAACTTACCTACGGCGTTTTGTATGTAATTTCGCTCAAAATATTTTTAATGTTAATGATATTTGTATTTATTGGAAAATTGGAAGAGTTTTAATAGAAATATTGATTCTTGACCTAGTATTGATTTAACAATAAATGAATAAGTATTTTACAATCTCTTTTGTCACAACCTCGCACTATACATCCATCACAATTTTCTCGATCACATCCTCCCATCATATATCCATTAACGATTATTATTATTTCACAAAAATATCATTTATTAATTATTTATTGATAAAAAAACACAAATCTTCTCTTAAACTACCTCAATTGATTTTAATATTTCCTTTCCCACTTCAAAAATATATTAATTATTTTGTGAACATTTTAAAAAGATTTAACAAATAGTAACAAAATTAATAGGAATAACACCTTATGATCATTTTATATCATAACATGCAAAGTGATAATGGACTACAGTGTAAAAGCAAAATCCCACACCACTCAACTAAATAACTCATTGAAAAAAATCTTCTAAATTCTAGATATCATATACTGTATAGATGGGACTTGAATAACCCATCATTCTAATATCTTGACTAGGATGATGTGATTTGACATCATATTTTGTAATTTTGACAACAATTTTAAAATTATTTGGTTAAGTGTTGCCTATAATATTATGTAGGTCTTGGAGGAGCCTAATTCATCCTATCGACTAGGCTCCCCACCCGACCTATTGTAAAGGTATGTCGACAGATGGGTCGACCAGTCCGGTTGTGTCGGTCGGTTGAACCGACCAAACGTTACATAACCGCTTGTAAATGCATATATATATAGGCTGTTGAGCCGTGTACTGGACTAGATTAGATCTGTTCTATGTAGTATTCTGCTCTTGTTGGTTAATAAAGGCTTGTGCTTCTCTCTCCTATTGGTATTTTGTCTCTTGTATCTGAATCACTGTGCATGCTAGTGTCTAATGTATAATGTATCTCTGGTAACCACGTGACCCGCGGGACTACAACATTGGTTCCGTTGTCGGGTGATGCATTCAGAAATAACAGTATGACATATGATTTCGGAACAGGAGATTAAGGATTGGTGGGAGAAGAAAATCCCGAACTACTTGCAGAATTATGCGCAAAGAAACAAGCTGACGATTATCCAAGCGAGGGAAAGATTCTTCTCAGAGACCCATGAAAAATTTGTAGAGTTTGTGTCGTCCGCCCTGAAGAAGCTATTGGATGAAAAGGCTAGTTGATGAAGAAGAGCGGAAGCTGTTGTCGAAGTTGATCAACGGAGGATGTACAAATCTGTCAGAATGGTGTGAAATGATTGCAGATGACTTCTGTGAAGAGCAAGCGATTGAAGAGCGTGTCTCCGTGGACGAAATCAGAAAAACGTTTTTCACCGAGCTAGCTGATCAATTCTTGTGTTCTATGCCGACGTGATTGTTCAAATTTTTTATCGACAAAGGCACTACCCACATTGTTGAGACACGACCATTGCTACTCCCACCCCTTCCGAACTCTAATTGGGAGGAGAAAGAACGTCAATGGGAAATATTTGTGAAAGAGCATGAATGGGAATTCTTTTTGAACAAATAATGTCCTACACCTCCCTAGTTGTATAGAAAGCTTTGGGTCGGCATTGTGGGGTGGCGAAACATGTTCTGAGGTACTAAAAAGTTGATGAAAAGTGACATATGACAAGGCGACATGAACAGCAGTGGAGGACCCGATAGATCCGACAAAGACAGAACCATGAGTCACAAAAGCACTCCAGATATCCAAAAAATCGAAAGAGAAAAAAGGAGACAGCGGCACGAAGAGCTAAGGGAGCAGGCAAGTGCGCTCTGGAAGAAGTGAGGATTAGGTATCGCGACAGATGCAGAAGGAAATATTCTAGAGTCGATTCGAACCCACGATGATCGGGGCGTCGATGAAAACCTATCACCGATGGATGAGGACTTGTGGATAGAGTGTGGTAGAGCTCTCCAAGTTTTAGATACCTGAGAGGTTAACGCCCCCTTCTCCATTTCAGCTAACGCAAAGTGTCCAAGTACAAGAGATTGTCGAAGAAAATCTTGGTCTCCATGCTGGCCAGTCGATAATCTGGAGTCATCATAATGAAGAAGGTGATGAAGTCAATAGATTATCGATTCATCGACCGGAAGAGGGAAACTAGGTGAGTTTTCAGCCCGAGTTTTCGAATAGAAGTTTTCATCTAATGTACTCAAAACATGAAGAAGCACCCCCCTGCCAATACCAAACTTGAGTGACTCGCTGAGTACTTCAGAAAATACGAGAAGTAACGAAGTCCCGTTTGAGCAGAACTTTGCTTGGATTTTGACAGAACCAGTAGAAGCAGACAAAATTCCAAGACTCAGCAAAGCAGTAGAGGCTATAGACACTATTTCTGAAGGTAGAGAACTTAGTCCCAGTAAGCAGCTAGCATTAATAACTGTTGAAGCTAAAAAAGCACCTGAACCTGATTCCGATAATAACCCACCTACTCCACCATTTAATTCTCAAGTCAATACACCAAACGACATGTCGCACTCGAAAGCACACCTTCCATTTTATGAAGGCGATGAAGATCCAACAAGACACTGGTTCATGTGTGAATCAATATGGACGACCAACCAACTCACCAGTGAAGAACGAAAGTTAGACCAGTTTGTTGGCTCTTTGAGAAAATGAGCATTGACATGGTATATGGGATATATTACAAAAACACCAAATGCAACTAAGGAGCAAATTAGGCAAAGTTTCCTAGCCTTTTTCATCACAGAAGATGCAACATATATGGCAGCCGAATTACTGAAGACAATAGTTCAGAAGCCGACAGAAATTGTCAAGGAATATGATAAGAGGTTCAAAGACCTCTTGAGCAAAGACCTCTTGAGCAAAATCGACTATGAGATCAAAGAAAATATACTAATTAAATGGTTCATTATCGGTCTCATAAGTAAAATTAAAATACATGTGCGTCGACAGAATGTCACTTCTTATGCAGATGCATTGAAGACAACACTGGAGATTGAAAGGGACGACGAATATCCTTTAGTCTCCATTGACAGACATGTCGATGAACGCCTTGAGAGTATGGAGCAAACAATTCGAAGCATGAATTTGAAAGGGCCAAAGCTATGGTGTACTACATGTCAAACTACAGGACACACTAAAGAATCTCGTCGAATAGAGGATCGACAACAAGAAGTCAAACTTATTCAAACCAGATGCTTTTGCGATCTGTGTAAATAATGACTTGCATTCCACTAATGATTGCCCTTACAATTTAAAGAATAATAAAGAAAAATGGTGCCAGATATATGAAGTCAACACCCATTCGATTGACGAATTCCATCTGAATTTGAAGAATTGACAAAACTACCATGCAGTCTACCAAACAAATTCTGATGAGCAGCAAACCGAAAGAAATCCAAGGAACAATAGATTTAACAAAAATGATGGAAGAAATTACCATTATAACCAGAACAGGTATGACAAATATCCTAGATATAATGACCGCAGATATGATCGACGATATGATGGCTATAACAGGCATGGAGGATACCAGGTTCGTGGTCGTGGCGGTGGTGGTTGCGGTATCTGAACTAATCGACCTGGTCTATGTTTTACATGTCTTAGTGAAGATCATCGGCATGCAGAATTCCCATACAAAGAAAGAACCGATCTAAATTTTTGTACAAAATGTGGGGCAGGCGGTCACTTTTTAGAGGATTGCCCTACCATGATTGAAAAAATCAATAATAAAAAGAATGTTCATGTCTTGTCTTGTGTACCTAAATATGATCTGTTTCGTACTAAAAATTTGCAAATTGTTACTCGACAAGGTACCCATATTGGTCCAGACAGACCACAGATAAGTAAAATAGTAACTAAAGAAGATTATCCAAACCCGGCTAAGCAAAAATATCTGTTTAAAAATGCGTTCGGCATATTTTCTAAATTAGTAGCCCATGAAGATACTGAAGAAAACCGACAATAAGCACTGAAGGAATTGTTCAATTTAATTACAAATGATGAAGCTGTAGGAAAGTTGATCGACATGTTGCATAAAGTCAAGCATAAATATGTCGTGCAAAGACAAACCAAAAACATTTTCCGACTTAATCAAAAAGAATGAAATGATGCTGACCCTCTTATCGACCTCGACATAAATGGATACCATGTACACCAAGTCGTATTGGATTTCAGTTCCCAATTCAATATCATGACTCGTGATACTTGGGACCAACTCAGTCGACCACAGTTGCAGGAATCAGGTATTTATCTGAAGCTCGCAGATCAAGGATTTATTGAGCTAATCGGAGTATGGAAGGGATTTGAAACATCTATCAAAGGCATCTCAACAAAAGTTGATTTCGAAATCATTAATCCTAAAGATGACGCAAGTTCTTTCCCTGCCTTGGTCGGTCAACCTTGGGGCCGAAAGATGAAGGCTTCGATTTCATTGGATAAAGGTCGCATCAAGCTAAAAGGAAACGGTCAGAAAGTTATTGTACCAATATTCCCATCTCAGGGAGAACCGTGGTCAGAACCTGTCGAAGAAGATGATGATATTCGACAGCTTTATCGAATAGATAACAACGAAGATCATATTGAAACAAGTTCTCAAGGAGAGCTTCACCTTGGAGATCTTGTCTCAATCAGATATAATTATGACACAGAGCATTACGACTGGTAGATAGAAAATTATGATCTTCATGCAAAGGAATGTTGGATGGTGGAAGCCATCTCGAAGAAACAAGTAAATAAATGTCTCTCAATCTCGACCGCTCCAAGAATATTCGAGCGAAAATTTCAAGAATACCCAACTCTTACACCAGCCAAAAATGCACAGACATATAATCCGACACTAAGATATAAGGAATGTGACTCCCTAGCAATACATGTCGAACAAGTTTCAAAACATGTCGAAGAGCAAGGAAGACTATAGAGTCTGCTTGAGACTTTAACTAGGAAAGCTGTGAGATGGTGGGATACCCACCAGTCGAGACTCCAAAGCTGGAACAGCGCGTCAACATTTTTTGTGGAAATATTTGGAGGAAAGAAATTGACGGCTCAGGCTGACATCCCTATGTTCACACGGGGACAAAATCCTAAAGTCCATATCGACCATTGTGAAAAAGAATGGAGGAAATTGGGTCACAAAGATGAAAGGGGGTGGCCTCACCTCTTCCCCAGCACACTTGATGATCTGCCTAATAAATGGTATAAGATGGAAGAGGCGAGAGGAGAAACATTCACATGAAAATATTTGAAAGAAAACTTCATCAATGACTTAGAGTTTTCTCCAAAGGAGGAGCAGTTGGTCGAAGCAAGCAAATATATCAAATAATTTCTACAGCCGAGAGAAAATCTAGCACTTGCAGAAACGAATCAGACTGCTCGTTGACCCACTTCCTGTCATAACATAACATCAAATGAAATCCATCATTCTACACAAATAAGCTTGGAAACAGAGAAATCAGTTGGGAAAAGTTTCCAATGGAGACAATATCACCCCAGTACATCGAATCCTGTCAAAACAGTCTTTAGCATGGAGATTGTCGAGAAAGATGAACCAGAGAAATTAACAGAAAAAGACTTTCCACCTGCATTCACACAAATAAAGGAAGGCGAAAGACCGATAAATGGCAGCCATGCTCCATAGTGGATGGATGCAAAGATAAAAACAAAAGAAGTGGATATCTCTAATGACGGCAGACCAAAGATGGTGAGAATCGGCGACTACTGGAATGAAGAAAAAATTGCAGAAATCACCAGCCTCCTCAAGGAATTTCAGGATGTATTTGCCCGTGATTACAAAGATCTGAAAGGACTTGTTCAGGAGATGGGTGAAATGAAAATCGGCATCAAACCAGATGCCAAACCAGTGAAGAAAAGGCCCTATAAGCTCACACACAAGTATAAAGACATTGTTAAAAAAGAGATCGATAGTATGCTCGAAGCTAGTATCATATATCCTATCGACCAATCAGAGTGGGCGAGCCCGATGGTTGTTCAGCCAAAGAAGCACAACCCAACATGACTGAGAATTTGTGTCGACTTCCGCAAACTGAATAAGGTAACACTTACCGACCCCTTTCCAACTCCTTTCGCAGATGAGATTATTAATGAAGTTGCAATGCATGAGTGCTACTCATTTACGGATGGATTCTCTGGGTACAATCAAGTACCTATTGCAAAATAAGATCATAAAAATACTACATTCATATGTGAATTTGGGTCATTCGCATATAAATTCATGCCTTTCGGTCTGAAGAACGCACCAGCGGTCTTTTCCCGTATTGTCGTCAAATATTTTCAGGAGTATATCTACAAAACCATGGTTGTCTACTTTGATGATTGGACAATCTATTCAATGTTAAGAGATCATTGTAAATGGCCTTGACTGATGTTGGAACGTTGTTGGCAGATTCAGTTATCACTGAACATTAAAAACTATATTTTTGCGACTCCTATAGGTATACTGTTCGGCCACGTAGCATGTAAAGAAGGAATCAAGGTTGATTATGCAAAAATAAAAATTATTCTTGACCTAAAACCACCAGTCAATCCGAAGCAAGTACAAATCCTGTTGGGTCATACAGGGTATTATAGAAATCTCATCAGACACTACTCCTGTTCAGATATCCACATCATCTATTTCGGGATACATCATCTATTTCAGGATCTTGCATGATCTATTTCAGGATCTTGCATGCACAGGCATGCATCCCAGTCACCAGTTTGATGCCTCCAGCACCTTATCCACCTTCTTCTAGCACCCAGGAGCCACTTAACACAGAGTTTTAGCCCTCCTAAGCTGAAAGGCGCCCTCTTCTCACCTACTGCCAGAGAAGGGCGCACTTGTTCACCTACCACTGCAGATTCACTTCAGTTACATTCAGTTAGCTCCGATTCTCCCTGATTTGAGGCTAGTTTCACTCCCGACTGACTGTATCACTTCCGTTTGACCTCCAGTTTGATTAGGTGACTTGTTCTGACTTCAGTTAGCCTCCCATGCGCCCCCACTGAGCCTCCAGATCCTATATCAGTGCTACACACTTCAGTTACATTTATTATACTCAGTTAGACTCAGATTGACACCTGGATGACTGGTTGTTGTGATTGATGAGCACCACCGATGATTTATGAGGACTCCTAGATAGAGTCAAGCTACTCCATTCAGTGATTCGAATGACCTCCTTAGGCAATTCGAATTGCTCAGTCATTGTGACAGTTTGTATTGTAATTCATTCACCCTTTCTGGGATATTGAGCACTGCTGCATGTTTTGCACAGTTTTGCACCATATTTTCTATGTTCATCTGTTGTGATTGATTTACTTGTTCATTAGATCTGCTGTGACTAATTTTACATGGTATCAGAGCCATTGCAGGGACAAGATCTCTTTTCTACAGGTGTTTATACAAGAAGATTTGACTGAATTGCTAAAAATTGCAACAAAAAAAAAAGTTTGGCATGAGATATCTCAAGGGCATTCGCTCCTGTGCATGCAAAGCTTGAAAAATATTCCAATACCACTCCAGAAGCTTGAGTTACCACATAATTCCTGGATCTGATACATTGGACCTATTCAACATTGCTTGAAATCCAATCCCAGGTGTGATGCAACTCTCAAAGGGTGGATTGTTCGACCTTATTGTGGTTGTTTTGATGTGATTTGCAGGTTTATTGTCTCCTCCAATTGCACTCGCTACCTTCTGCATGCAAGCCTTTCTACAGCAATTGCATTCGCTATAGTCTGCATGCAAGCTTCCTCTTCATCAATTGACTCAACCCTTGCAATGGAATACTCTTCTTCAAAGCCTATCCTCACCCCATTCAATTATTTTGATTGGAAAGATGATATGGAGATCATATTACGTTCAAAAGGTTACTACCGAGTCACTCTTGGTCTTGAATTGGAGCCAAACAATGTAGCAGAAAGAACCAAACACTACAACAAGCTTGATGAAGCTTACGGTCTTCTTTGTCTCTCCATCTCCAAGGATCTTCACTTCCATCTCAGCGGATTGAAGACTCCAAAATCCATATGGGAGCAACTTGAAACACTATTCGGCAAGCAGGATGAGCTTAGGGCTTTTCAATTAGAGAATGAATTGATTGGCCTTAATCCTGAGAATTTCGAGACCATCAATGAATTCTTCACAAAATTCAAGAACTTGAACTTGCAATTGAAGAACAGTGGTGTTATCAAAGAGGATAAACAGTTGATCCTCTCCATTCTAAGCAAGCTTGGGAAATATTATTCGGTATTTGTCTCCACTTTCAATTCCGGTCGGCTAACTACCCCGAATTGGAAGATGCCTACCTTGAATGCCCTCATTGAGTCCGTTACAAAAGAGCATGACAAGTTGATTCAAATGGGGTCCATAAGCTCCAAATATTCATCCCTATTTGTTCAAGGACCCAAGATCTCGAATGGTAAAGGAAAGCTAAAGAAGGAGAAGCCCAAATTCGAGCCTCACAAGCAAAAAGACAAAGGCAAGCAAACGGATGCACCATCCAGTTCGAAATCCAAGCAAAAGGGCAAAGAAGGTAACCAAAAATCTAAATGTACTTATTGTAACCGTGGCTTTCATCCCGAAAGTTCATGTATGAAGAAGACTATAGATCAAATGGCCCTCCTTTTGGAAAAGAACAACATAACCCTTCCTGACGGTGCAAGGAAGAAGGATCGGAATGACAATCATGAAAGAGGACAAGCACTCATGGCAACGGTTTCGAAGCCCACTCTCTTGATAGATTCGGGTGCATCAAATCATATGGCTGCAAATATTGATTCTTTTTCCTCATTCGATCCAAACAGCTCCATCCCCATCCATTTGGGAGATGACTCAAAAATTTATTCAAAGGGCAAAGGTACGATTCATGTAGAACATGGATGCTTTCAGAATGTTCTCTATGTACCTTCCTTAGCTTCGAATCTCCTTTCTGTGTATCAAATGACACATACTGGTGATCCAAATAAAGTCACATTCAGCCCTAATACAGTTGAAATTTCTGATATCAAAAGTGGAAGACTAGTTGCGGTTGGGAAGGCAAACCACACTGCAAAATGTTATGAGTTTTCGCACTTTATACCGCTTGCAAAGCCCACCGCTCTTCGCACACATGGTAATGAGGTTAGTAGGCTTTGGCGTGAAAGATTTGGACATCTAAATTATAAGTATTTGCTGCTGCTATCAAATAAATCCATGGTAGATGGGCTTCCACAACTCCGTTCCTCGAAGGGAATATGCACCGGTTGCATTATTGGGAAGCACCCCAAGCACAGATTCGACCGCGGCAAGGCTAGCAGAGCCTCTACTATTTTGGGATTGATCCATTCTGATATCAGTGGTCCGCTGCCCCATATGTCATTAAATGGTTCAAGGTATGTTTTGACATTTATTGACGATTTTTCCCGCTTTACATGGGTATTCTTTCTCAAAAACAAGTCAGAAGTGCTTGGAAAATTCAAGGATTTTAAGGCTTCTGTTGAGACCACCACTGAGAGCAAGATCAAAGCTCTTATATCTGATAATGGTGGGGAATATATCAAGTCCGAGTTGCTGCAACTTTGTGCCCAAAGCGGAATCAAGATCCAACATACAGTTCCCTACACACCCCGGCAGAACGGTGTAGCGGAAAGGAAAAACCGGTCACTGAAAGAGATGGCTACATGCATGATTGAATCGAAAGGTTTGGCTGCAAATATTTGGGCTGAAGCAATCAATGTTGCTGCATATATACAGAACCGTGTTCCACATTCATCCGTGAAAGGTATGACTCCTTTCGAAGCATTCTTTGGTCACAAACCGGATGTGTCAAATTTGAGTTTTTGGCTCTACTGCATGGGCTAGAATTCCTTCTGAGAAGAGACGAGCTTTGGATCCACAAAGTATCGAGTGCATATTGATAGGATATGGGGAAGAATCAAAAGCATATAAACTCATGGATATCAGATCTAAAAAGATATTCATAGAGCGCAGTGTGCAGTTTGAAGAACCGCTTCAAGAATTGCAACTAGTTGAGGAGAAAACTACCGATTCACCGCCTTCACCAGAAGAAGATTCGAGCAGCGATAATGAAGGTATGAGTTCTGATATTTATGATATTGTAGCAGCATATGATGATCATGACATATCAGGTTCGGAATCCGACCATTCAGATCCCCCTCAGTTACCAAAGTGGGCCCAAAACACTCTACAATCTGTTGGTTCTAGTCTTGGAAATCCTGCTGATCCGAGACGAACAAGAGGAGACTTTCAAAGGGCAGGTATGGCTCTTTCTATTGCTGATCCATTTCTTCCTGAGATTTGTTATTTGATGTTTGGTTCAGATCCCCAATCATACTATTCATCCCATCGAGATCCGAGATGGAAAAGTGCCATGGATGAAGAGTACAGTTCTCTTCAAAAGAACAATACATGGGAGCTAGTTTCTCTTCCACCTGGAAGAAAATTAGTGAAGTGTAAATGGGTCTACCGTACTAAAGTTGCTGCTGATGGCACTATCAGCAAATATAAAGCAAGTTTGGTGGCAAAAGGTTTTTCCCAAGTCCAAGGAGTGGACTACACAGAGACCTTTGCACCGGTTGCAAAGATGGATTCCATCCGCCTTGTTTTAGCTATTGCCGCATCCAAGCACTGGGAAGTGCATCACATGGATGTGAAGAGTGCATTTTTACATGGAGACCTTGCTGAAGAGGTCTATATGCAGCAGCCAGAGGGTTATACATCAGATCCATCATTGGTTTGTAGATTGAAGAAATCTTTGTACGGGTTAAAACAGGCCCCAAGAGCTTGGTACGCAAAGATGGACTCCTTCCTTCTTTCTCAGAATTTCCAAAGATGCAAATCTGATCCGAATGTCTATCTTCAGCGAGTTAAAGGTAATTTGTTGGTTATTGTACTTTATGTTGATGATCTGCTTATTACTGGTAGCACACTTACTTCAATAAACAAGCTAAAATCTGCCTTAAATCTAGCTTTTGACATGAGCGATTTGGGCTTGCTGAGTCACTTTTTGGGCTTGGAGATAGCTCAAAATTTCGATGGGATCACTATATCTCAGCAAAAATATGCTTCCGACCTGTTATTGAAGTTTAATATGGCTGAATGTAAGGCAGCCCCATTCCCATTCCTCTCAGGAATCAGTCTTGAGGAGGGAGATTCCACACCGCTTGCAGATTGCAGTATGTATCGACAGTTGATTGGTTCACTACTTTATTTGACACATTCACGGCCTGATATCTCATATGCCGTGAGTGCCATGTCAAGATATATGCAGCAGCCACATGAGCTTCATTGGCGAGCAGCCAAGCGGATCTTGCAGTATGTGCAAGGTACGAGACAGTTTGGCATACATTATGCTGCAGATTCTGAGCTAGATTTCATTGGTTTTACTGATTCAGATTGGGCAGGTGATAGCATTGATCGGAAGTACACTTCCGGTTATGTTTTCATGATTGGTCATGGTGCTATTTTCTGGTCCAGCAAAAAGCAAGCAGCCATTGCACTTTCTTCAGCAGAGGCAGAGTATCGAGGGGCAGTCAATGCCTGCATTCAGGCAGTTTGGTTGCAGGGTATTCTTTCCGAGTTTGGTTTTGGTGGCACTACTTCGACTGTCCTATTTTGTGACAATCAAAGTGCTATCAAGATCTCCACAGATCCAGTTCAGCGGAAGAGGACCAAACACATTGAGATTCATATGCATTACATTCGACAGTTGGTGCATGACCGCACCATCATTCTACAATATTGCCCTACTGATGAGCAAATTGCAGACATCTTCACCAAGAGCTTCGCTGAGAAGAAGTTCTCTTACCTCCATTCACTGTTGGGGGTGAGTTCCATCATGGTGGAGACAGATTGATTCATTATTATGCTTTAGCTTGAGGAGGGGCTTTCTTCCCACTGGGTTTTCCCTCTTTCCTCACTTAGTTTATTTTCAGCATTTTTTGGATTATTGTATTGGGGTGACCTTTGGTCTTAGTTACCAGGGCCCCACATTATTTAGTTGGCACATCATAGTCTAGCTTGAGGGGGGGTGTTCGGATATCCACATCATCTATTTCGGGATACATCATCTATTTCAGGATCTTGCATGATCTATTTCAGGATCTTGCATGCACAGGCATGCATCCCAGTCACCAATTTGATGCCTCCAGCACCTTATCCACCTTCTTCTAGCACCCAGGAGCCACTTACCACAGAGTTTTAGCCCTCCTAAGCTGAAAGGCGCCCTCTTCTCACCTACTGCCAGAGAAGGGCGCACTTGTTCACCTACCACTGCAGATTCACTTCAGTTACATTCAGTTAGCTCCGATTCTCCCTGATTTGAGGCTAGTTTCACTCCCGACTGACTGTATCACTTCCGTTTGACCTCCAGTTTGATTAGGTGACTTGTTCTGACTTCAGTTAGCCTCCCATGCGCCCCCACTGAGCCTCCAGATCCTATATCAGTGCTACACACTTCAGTTACATTTATTATACTCAGTTAGACTCAGATTGACACCTGGATGACTGGTTGTTGTGATTGATGAGCACCACCGATGATTTATGAGGACTCCTAGATAGAGTCAAGCTACTCCATTCAGTGATTCGAATGACCTCCTTAGGCAATTCGAATTGCTCAGTCATTGTGACAGTTTGTATTGTAATTCATTCACCCTTTCTGGGATATTGAGCACTGCTGCATGTTTTGCACAGTTTTGCACCATATTTTCTATGTTCATCTGTTGTGATTGATTTACTTGTTCATTAGATCTGCTGTGACTAATTTTACAACTCCGACACGACATATCCTCTCGAAGAATTGTTGAAAGAGAATCAAGACTACAGGTGGACGGAGGAATGCAATACTTCATTCAAAACATTGAAGAGAAAAATGGTCGAAGCACCTATCCTCCGATTTCCAAATTGGTTGGTGAAATTTCATGTTCACATTGATGCATCTGGAATAGCATTCATCGTTATTTTAACACAACCCGGAGAAGATGGAATGGACTATTCTAATGCTTTCAGCAGTCGGAAGCTGAACAAGGCTGAAAGAAACTATTCCACTACAGAAAGGGAAGCATTAGGTCACGGGGGCTTCACTCAATAAACCGCTATCATATCATGTTCGTTCGTGGCATATGAAACAATACCCCTAATTTCACTAAATATTGGAAAATACCTTCCAAAATCATTTTTTTTTACCCCCTCCCAATATGCCTTCCCAATTTAAAAAAACCCCTATTTTCACTAGATATTGTATTTATCAAATTTTTCATTAACATTTTTTATACCCCTTTATATTTCTACCTAGTATATTGATATGATACCCCTCTATGACCCCACGTGCATTCTACAATGCACCTTGCTTCTTTCAATGTATATTGTGGATGCACATTACTTCACCCAGAATGCAATTACTCACCACAAATCATTATGATTTGCAACATCTAATGGTATAATGAAGAGATAGGAGATCACTTCTTGTATGTCATAGTACAACATTTAGATTGCATGTTGCAGTTCCCCAATCGCTGACTAAGCTTTTTGTGGGCTAGGTATCCAAGCCCCCAGGGCCTGTAACAAGCTCTAAGATGTTGACTAAACCTCCCAAGGCCTGTAATAGGCACGATTCGTTGGGTATTCAAGCCCCCAAGGCCTATCGAGGGCCTATAACAGGCCCTATAGGCTTAGAGCCTTGCAAGGCTATTGGTAACAACTGGCTGAGTGTTATTGGTAACAATTGGTTTTCAATTACCACTGTCTCTCGACTATGATCGACTGGAAACCCACTTCACCACGAAACCCCCTGGCCTCAAGCATGCCTCAAGATGTGATTTCCCTGCGTACTGGTAAGCCCAAGCCTTGCCTCAACCAGATTTCTCATCCGGTCGTGATCCTGCCATCTCCATTTGGTGGATATTTGTCAACCCGCCCATATAAAAAAGACCCCAAAGTATCTTTGTATTGTTACATTAAATAAAAAAAACCCTTTACCCCTTAATATATAAGCAATATAATTTTTAGGTTTTCATGAATATTTAATACCGCAATATGAATGAACGTGGTATTATATTGCCTTCTAGTGAAGCCCCTGTGCACTAGGTATGGTATTTTCCCTACAGAAATACCATCACTACTTATTGGATGATCCTTTTGTATTTTACACAGATCATTAGGCTTTGAAGTACCTAGTCAATAAACCATTGCATCACGGGAGGTTGTGTCGTTGGCTTCTACTATTTTAGGAATTCGAAGTAATAATCTGACCAGGAAAGGCTAATGTTGGGCCAGACCACTTGTCGAGAGTCGACACTGGAGAGGAGCCGACAGGTATTGAAGATGACTTTCCAGATGCACATTTGTTTTGAATTGAAGTTGTCCCTTCAAAACTTGCAAAAATTGCACAATTTCTTGAAGAGGGACAAGCTCCTGAAGGAATGACTGAGAAGAGGAGGAAGATCCTTGCTATGAAAGTTTCTATGATGTACCTGCAATAATTAATTAATGCAAATACATGAGATATCAGAAATAATAGAACAGAATCGCTTTTATATTGATCACGGGCCACTTCGAGGGGGCAACCTCCTTTGAGCAAGCTCAATACAATTAACTTCACGGTGCCTTCAATGACCTCAACACACACTTATTTACTAAGTCTATGCCCAATACTATGAGTCAAAACCATGGGACATATAATACTACAGGACGACTTACAAAGCATATGCGTCCAATACTATGGGTCAATACTATGGGCTAATATAAACTACGGATCAACAAATACTACGGGACGACTTACAAAGCATATGTGTCCAACAATAATATACTAACATAGTAAAGAGAAGGGTTGACATAGGTTCCTAACATCCCCTCTCCCTTAGAAAAAGCTTTGTCCTCAAAGCTTTGGTTGGAGAAATTGCTACAGAATCTGAAGGAGTGGTTCCCCGGTAGCATCCTCGGTTTGCATTTCGGGCCACTGACGCCTTTGGAGTGTCAAGGATGATTGCTTGGAAGGCTGTAGATGAAGAAGAACCCTGTCAGCTGCGTGGAAAATGCGCTCAGAACGGTGCTGATCGGCTTGTTGTTTCAGGCGAATTATGGCCATGTGAAGATTGTCCTGCAGAATGAGAAGAAGTTGATCGCGGTTTCGAAGACCTGAGTCAATTTCCTGAACTGGGGAGATGCTAAGGGTTTATGGAAGAAGAACTGGCGGTGTTTGTCCATAGACTGCTTCATATGGTGTCCTTTGAGATGTGGTATTGTACCACCAGAGTGCTGCGAGGAAATCCATAGAAATAGTTGGCCAAAGCTGAGTAGGGATGGGCAAGGGTTTGATCAATCCCAAAAGGAGTGTCGGTTCCCCCTTGTTGACTTGGAAAGTATCATCGTTAGCCACCATCTATTGAATTGTCATTTTTAGTTTTGGCCAAAAGAAGTTACATTGTTCCTGGTCATACATTTTGCAGAACCCAGAGTGCCATCTTGATGAAGAAGCATGGAGTTCATAGAAGAGATAGCCCTGTTGAACATATTGCAACCAATTTGGAACAAGCAGAGAAAGAGTTGTAAGAGAAACTGGGTCATCAATTGTGCGAAAAAGGAGCATCTTCCACCATATTGTCCTTACCCTTCTTGTAAGTGATCACATAGGGATAACCCATGAGTTGGATAACCCATTACAGGTGTGTTGGGGAGGAGACCCATTGTTCCAGAAAATTTTCCAGACTCGGGAGATCAGTCTTGATGCAGAAATAACTGCCTAATAGGTATGGCTGCCACTTCTGTACTACATGCAAAATAGCCATCATTTCCTGCTGAGAGGTATATGTGGCTACATTCTTACCGGAAAGGTCTCTTGAAGGCAGCAAGCTCATTGGTTCAGCAAAGATACTTGCATATATATCCAAGGAAGTAGTGGAGACTGTTGATGGGTGCATCTGAATGGAATTGAGCTGAGCGATGACACCATGTGAATTCTTCTTAAGGATTTTTTCCAGGCGATGTGAACTAATGATGCAGAGAGACCCTGGTTGTAAGCCCCTAAATTTGTGTTGTGCCCCATTGACTTTAAACTGCATCCAAAGTTCAGCAAAATCCCATAAGATGGGGCCAAGTGTGCGTAACCATTGAACGCCCAAAACCACATCACATCCGCCTAAGGACAAGGCAAACATGTTGGAGCGTAGGTTATAATATTCCATAGAGATATGCACATTGTGACACTTCCCCTTGCAAGGTAAGGTGCCACCATTGGCAACCATGACTTCAAAGTTGGAGCAAGGATGGACAAAACAATCAACCTGTTTGGCAATTCGAGGGTCAATGAAGTTATGAGTGCTACCAGAATCAATGAGTATGGTAAGAGGGAGCTTCTTGAAGTATCCCCTGACCCGCATTGTTTGTGGGGTGGTGACGCCGGTTACATCATGGAGAGAGATCTCGGGTGGTTCATCCTGAGATGGGGTGTCAACAGGCGGGTGTTGCATGTCGACCGGATCATCTACTGTATCTGTAGCTTCTTCACCAAGTTCTAAGGCAGGCGGAGAATCCACATCCAAGAGATAAAGCTTTTGTTGAACACATCTATGTCCCCGAGTGAATTTCTCATCACAATTATAGCAAAGCCCTTTTTCTCGGCGTGCCTGCATTTCTATTTCAGATAAATGCTTGATAGGAGTTGGTTGAGGAGCAGGCGTGATGGGAGGTCGTTGGGAACCCATATTTCTGAAGGGAACAAAGGTGGGTTTGGAGCGTTGTTGAGCTGCGATCTTGTCCTCAGCCAACTTAGCCAACCCTAGGACTTCCACCATTGTGTTGGGACAAAACATTTTGACCTCTTAGCGGATTTCATCCTTGAGACCACTGATAAAAACAACTCCTTTAGAATTCATCAGACAATCCTTCTGTGTGATTGGCTAGTTTCTCAAATTTCATCTGATACTCTCTCACTGTGCCAGTTTGGTGAAGTTTAGTGAGTGCTCCTGTGAAGTCGTCAAAAGCACTAGGACCAAATCGTGGCAAAATGAGTTGGCAAAAATCTGTCCAGTTTGGCTCGGGATGAGCTTTGATGTACCAACGGTACCATTGAAGGGCTTCCTGTTCCAAATGAAAGGATGCAAGTGGAACTTTCTGAACATCAAAAGTATTATGCGGACTGAAATATTGTTCTGCTCGGTATATCCATCCAGTCGGATCAGTACCATTGAAGCGAGGAAAATCAAGCTTCGGCCCACGAAAATTGCTAGAAGCAGAGAACCCGGTGGCTGCAAAAGATTCTGGCTGTCTGGTATTGTTCATGGCTGAATGCTAAAGATGGAGGCTGAGAAATTTTTCATCCAGATCTTGGAGTTTGGTTTGGATGGCTGCAAGTGCTTCCTCCATGGTGTGTGCTCCTGCACGGGTGACAACCATAACCAGGTTTTTTTCGACTGGAGCGGCTACAGCTCAAAAGGGATCTGGAACAACGCCGAATGGATTGAAAACGGTTGAATCTGGAACGGCTTGCAAATGGATCTGAAACGGCACAGCAGTGATCAACAATAGTTCAGTTGAAAGTAGATATGGACCCCAGGTATGTGCGGCTTCCTAACAGTTCAGGGGTTTCACTCGGCCACCAATGCTGTCTGACGGCTTGCGTATTGGGGCAGTACCCCTCACTCCACGGCTTAGGTAAAACTGATAACCGCTTTGCCACAAACGACAGCTCTTGGTTTACCTCACGGGTGGGAACTAGTCAATCAGGTAGGGGTCGTTTCCCTTTTCGCTGGCAGGTCCTCTCAATGGGCCAGCTACTTCGGGGTTCCTGTGGTACTCCTCACAATGAGTTTTAGGGCTTATTCCCAAGTACTTCCCACAGTTAAGCGGATAGGGATGATTCCCAAATCCGAACCTGCAACAGAAAAAATTTGGGCAGAAATTTCACCCAATGTTCAAAAACCAGATCTATATTGCTCAGAATCGCTATTATAAATGTTTCCGGAACTGGAACAACCACTCTGCTTCTACCCATGAAAGCGGAATAGAAATCTGGGCACTCGGTCAAAAGATTTTCGTGTCGCAATTTCCGCGGCCGTCACCGAAATTCTGAAAAATTGCTGATTTTAAATCCGCGATATCTCCACTTTTAGAACTCCAAATGAGATGATTTGTTTTTTGAAACTGCGTATTTTTGAAAGAAGAATTCAGATATGCAATCAGTTTCTTCTGATTTTGTGCATAAATTTTCAGAAATTGATATGAAAGTCGCCGCCCAAAAAAAGAAAAAAAAAAGAAGAAAAAAAAATTCCCACTTGTGCCAAGGAAAGTGCTCTGATACCAGATGTGATGTACCTGCAATAATTAATTAATGCAAATACACGAGATATCAGAAATAATAGAACAGAATCGCTTTTATATTGATCACGGGCCACTTCGAGGGGGCAACCTCCTTTGAGCAAGCTCAATACAATTAACTTCACGGTGCCTTCAATGACCTCAACACACACTTATATACTAAGTATATGCCCAATACTATGAGTCAAAACCATGGGACATATAATACCACACGACAACTTACAAAGCATATGCGTCCAATACTATGGGTCAATAATATGGGCTAATATAAACTACGGATCAACAAATACTACGGGACGACTTACAAAGCATATGCGTCCAACAACAATATACTAACATAGTAAAGAGAAGGGTTGACATAGGTTCCTAACAGTTTCACCCTATACCCTCATTAATGGATTCCTCTACAAACTTGGCTTGGATGATGTGTTACGTCGGTGTGCACTTGAGCATGAACGACGGAGTATACTGTCATAAGCACACTACGGACCGGCGGGAGGACAGTATCACGCAGATATAACAGCAAGGAAGATTCTGCAAGTTGGACTTTGGTGGTCGATAGTTCATAAAGACTGTCGAGAATTTGTAACTCGAATGATGTCGGAGATGCACGACAAGAGCGCCTATTACAACTTTCGAAACTGGATGAGAATCGACATATAACAATGGAACACCAATAAATCAAGAAACAACAACAGAAAGCGTGGCATGACAGAAACATCAAATGGAAGGATCTGTCAGTTGGTGACTTGGCATTGCTTTATAATAGCTACGTAAAAGGAAAACCAAAGAAGTTGCACATGGAGTGGATGGTTCCCTATATTGTCAAAATAATAAACCCCAATGGTTTAGTCCGAATAAAAAGATTACAAGGTAGTGTTTTTAAGAAGCTCGTAAATGGCACCCGACTAAAAGGGTACAAGTCATGAAATTAAAAAAAAAAAAAACCGTTGTAACCAACCCAAGAGAGAAAGTCATTTAAGCAATTCATTCAAAAAAATAGGTTGTATCAAATTCACTATGACAAGGGACTGTACAAGCAATACTAGTGAAAACAGGAGACTAACGCATGACCACCGACAGGAGAGGCGTCGACACGATAGAATCAGTCGACGGGATGAGCGAGCTCATCAAAATCACCAGACCAAGTATGACTGACTTGATAGCACGAAGGAATCACACCAGCATCAACCCGACGTGGAAGCAGTAGACAAAAACAATCAAGATGGCCGACCGGTGGGGTATCAAAGCCGAGACACAGGTCTTGAAGCACCATTAATCTGTCATTCACACTTAAATTCCTCATCACGTCAAACGTTAATGCGGCCATCTACCTATCGGCCCACCATGTCAAACTCTGTCGCTATAAATCCAGAGCTCGAGGATTCCTGGTTACTCTTCTGCCGAGAGATTGAGAACTAGAGCTCAGAGCCACCAGAACTAGATTGTGACCTAGAAAACCCTGTATCATCCATGGCTCCCAAGAAAGGTCAGGCGCCAACATGGTCTGCTGCCACTAAAGTTCGAGAGGTGGAGAGAGCTCAATATCCCTTGGAAACTCATCTTCAATTGATCCGAAATGCCAAGGTTATGGAACCTCATTGGAGAAGAACATGGGGAAATATTTGTAAATGGTGGAAGGAATCTAATGGTCGCTGGAGAGAGCCAGCCGACAGGCTTAATACTACCACAATCATAAATTATATGAACGCACCTCGGCTGGAGCATTTTTCTGGATTGAAAGATATCATAGCACAGTTTATCGTCAGTCAATACCACGATGGCAAGTTCTATTTCGATATCCCAGTCGAAATAAACAGGGAAATTATTCACAGAATCATAGGCTTGTCGAATAAAGGAGAAGACATGCCGAAATGATAGAGACCTGAACTGATTAAGGAAGTCATCGACAACCCATCCAGTAACAATTCTAGAGGCTTAGTCATCAGTTAGATTAAATATGAAAATTACAAGATAGCTGCTACAATTATTTCCACTGCACTTTCAAGTTTCGGTCAAGGTTCATACCTTAAGACCTACATGTTAGAAGCTGTGATGAATATGGCGTCGAAGGAAACAATATACAATTGGGTTGAATTCCTCTCCGACATCATCAAGAATATATGTTACAAGTTCCAAGAAGAGGGTACGGCTATCTGATATCCATCTTTGATCATCTGGATAGCCAAGTCACACATCCGACTAGCGGGAAATAAGGAATTTGCAGCCAAAGGGAATGTTTTGATGCACAACTTCTGGTGTTTTACGCATGGAGGCAGTCGAATGGGGCCTTCGACAGTTAGTATTTGGCTAGAAGTCTGGTTTCAAAATTTAAAAGTTCAGTCAACTAGATGGAGAGTACACCAGAATGTCAGAAGAAGTCTGCCTCCGTCAGCACATATTCAATTAGCACTTGATCATACATCTATTTGGCATTTGCAAGGTGCAGCTGGAAGTGTAGAACTGCTCGACTACTACCCTTCGGTCGATGAAATCTTCACAGAGTTGAGCAGGCAATCAAACACAAAGTTAGAAATTCCAGCACAGGCACGCAAGGTCAATGTACCCCTGATTGAACCTTTAACAGATGCAGAAAAGGAGGAGGAGTATGAAAGTCGATTATACATGAGCAACTTTACTTTCATAGCAGAACCTGCTGCTGAGATAAACCCATTAACAATAGCTCGTGTACCACATCAAGACCCTCCCGACATAGCGGATCAGTCTGATGAAAGCACCCAATCTGACAACCTAGATTATGCACTCACGAAAGAAAATATTCGACGGGTTGCACACGAACTGTCGATGGCACAACAAAGCAAGGACACAAAAGGAAAATGGAAAAGGAAGATGATCATAAGAGAGCCAATGGTAGAGGATGAAGATGAACTGATCAGTAGTGCTACACAAAGCTTGGAGGACGCAGCAAAGAACAAAGTATCTGTTGACGAGCAGTTCAAGAAATTTTTCATTGCAAAAAAGCCCCAAAAGAAACTCAAGGTAACGTTCAAACCTGACGTCAATTTAACAATTACTTCTCCTCCACTATCCCCGACTGATATGATGGAGGAAACAACTCTTTCTATAACTCTGGTATCTAATCCACCTGCCACTGAAGATTCACTTTTTATTCCTAGTATGGTATAAACCCTCCCTCATCCCGTTCAACAAAAGCTTCAGGAGGATAATGACCTTAGTTTGTTTATTTCCAATCTTCCATCCCTTCTCCCAAACTAGCGAGAAATAATTACCAAGAAACCAGTTCTCGACCTTGCCTTACTCAAAGCTACCCCATCCGACGCCTTGTCAGCCGACGTATCATCCCATCTAGAGTCTGTGTCAACCCAAATAGTCGGTATGCATGTACGACATCTTCAGAGGAACCCTGACTTGACCATCCTTCTTACAACCTGAAAAACATCAGCTTTTATCCCAACAAACTCATTGGAGGAGAACATCTCACCTCCTCGTCAACCTGTCGAACCAGTACAGAGTCAGTCAGAGTTAGAATTTCTTGATGAAATGGATCAATTGATCCCTGAAGTATTGTCACATGTCATTAGTCTGGGTCCGTCTGGCAGTCCCGATCCTCCCCATTCCTCCCCAGTAGTTGAAAATCCACCGTCGTCGCCACCAGTTCAAGTGGTGAGTAATAGGTCGTCTCCATTCCCTTCTAATGGATCCATGTCAGTCCCTGCAGTAATACCAAGTAAAGAGACACCAGTTCAAGAAATCATATAATCCGACATTGAAGTAATTGTCCAAGACAATGCAGTATCTAGCACAGAAGCCGATACAGCAAACAAAGAAACTGAACCAGCAACTCAAATAGAAGCAGAACAAAGTGTCGAGAAAATTCAAAAAGACGCAGAAAATACACCAGCAGCGGCCGAGTTACAAAAAGAATCAACATAGCAAACTGAGGCTAGCATCAAGTTACCGGAACAGAAGAAGAAGTTGCACAAGGAGAAACGCTGAAAGGAAAAAGAGTAGCAGCAGCAGAGTTAGCAAAAACACCTTGACTATATTCGATAAGAAAGCAAGATATTTGTACACCTGGATCAGTTTGGGCCCATATCGACGTATAATCCACAGGCGGTGACTCAAGCAGAACTTGATATCTTAGAGGATTCCATCAAAACAGAGCAAATACACCGCCAAATGGACGCAGAAGAACACACTGATAAGCTACAAGAGGACCAAACACAATTTTTGGCTAAGTTTCAAGACTTAGCGGGCAAAATATCCCACTTCCAGCAGTCTCAGACACGGCCAGTGCACTTGACACAGCATTTCAAATTTTGCAGTCTATTGTGTCAAGGTTACAAGAGGAACTTAACAAGGAACAACATAAACAGGAAACCGAAACATCTTCCCTATTGTTGGTGCAGTATGCAACATTCACCTCCGCTCATAATCAGTTGGTCAAATACAACGAGCAGGCATCCACAGTTTCCAATGTCCTCCGCAACTGGTACACACATTACGGAACTATTTTTTGACAATTGCAGGAGACAAAGGAGCTACTTGATGAAATCCACCAACAACTACATGAAGTTGATCAGTCCCTGATTCAAAGCATAGAAGATCCTCATGGAGAACAGAAAAATTGAAACATTAGAAAAGAAGGAACAGCAGTGGTTGAGTCAGGCTCGACCTAGCCTCAGTACAGTCAAACAACTCCGGCCATCACTTCAAAGACTACTTGCAGCTGCCAAAGAAAAGATCAGTCTATTCGTCCCCAACTTAACTTACTTACAGAACATGTCGACACATGAAAAGATAGCCAAATTGTCGAGCCTCACTTCTCTCACCATTGATATCCAGAGAACGTTGAGTGCATGGGATGAATTTCAACATCATCTCTCTATTTCAGTTGAAGCCATTCTTGAGGTTTGCGGTCAACATCAGAATCCAGCAAGTTCGATTCTTACACTACATTAGCAGTTACACATATTTTTGTCCAATTCATTGTACATCTCCTCATTTTCTTCGGGATGAAGAAACATTTTGAGGTGGGGGATATGTTGGAGGAGCCTAAGTCGACCTGTCGACTAGGCTCCCCGCCCGACCTATTGTAAAGGTATGTCGACAGATGATTCGACCAGTCAGGTCGTGTCGGTCGGTTGAACTGACCAGACGGTTACATAACTGCTTGTAAATGCATATGTATATATATAGGTTGTTGAGGCGTGTGTTGTACTATATTAGATCTGTTCTATGTAGTATTATGCTCTTGTTGGTTAATAAAGGCTTGTGCTTCTCTCTCCTATTGGTCTCTTGTCTCTTGTATCTAAATCACGGTGCATGCTTGTGTCTAATGTATAATGTATCTCTAGTAACCACGTGACTCGCGGGACTACAATAGTAGGTAACTCTAGTTTTATTGTAAAAGGGGAGGATGACTCATTCCCCAATTAAGGACTTTTAATAACAATGCATTTAGATCAATATTATTAATGTGAGGTAAGAGTATTAATGATGTTTTTTTTTCATATAATCTATAATGGAAGTGGAAGAAAAAAATATCATTAATGTGAGTTAATAATTGATATATGGGTTAGAAAAAATAAATATTTATCCCAGGAGACTAGGGTTTTGATAGTCGGTTTCCTAAGATGATTTTGGCGGCCATGGATCCTTCCATGGTTGCTCTCCTCCTTCTCCCCTAAGTTTGCTTCCTGTTATGGTCGACTGAAGGAGTTTTCACTCCGCTTTGGATCGTTGGCGTAGCCTTGGCGCAGTGACCCATTGGGTAGCGGTTTTCTTTTGCTTCCCAGTGGCAGCGATGGCGGTCTGTGTAAGGAGGGTAGCAGCTCCAGGGCAAGGCGATCTTGGTCGGGTGTCAACGGAGGCAGCAGTGGTCTATAGAGCATCGGGCTCCAGTTCTTTCCTTGCTGACAGCGGATCCGTTGCGGCTGCTGCGTGTTGGGGCTTACTTTCCCATGGATCGTAGATGATGGCGGGTGGTTTCCTGAGCACTGGCGGCAGTCTTCCTTCTCAGTGGCTGTAATGTCCCCACCTGCTGACCACTGCGAAGCAAGGAACATACTACCAATCGATGGGGCTCTTAATCAAAAATTTAGCCCACTCATTTCATTACAAGAAATAAGATATGAATGTGCAGATGTAGACAATCAATCATGCACAGCGGAAACAACATCCACACAATCATTCGAATACATTCAAGATTTCAGGCATTAATAAAAGCATTTCATAAATAAATATATAGGCAGAAACACTTATCTTCGTTTCAATTGTCCCAAGCAACTAGCTATGTCGCTGCAACGTTCCACCCAACCGTAGGCTCTTCGACAGCTTATACTGAGTCCGTCCGAAGGCCACCCCCGAGCTGGGCATGATTCTCACAAGGACAAAGGGGGCATTCCAGCTCAACCACTGCCCAATAACCATTTTTATCTCAGCCAAGCCAGAATAATGGATTACCCATCACCCATACCCAACATACTCTTCCTTCTCACAACAAAACGACTATTGACAGGGTTACACATTTACAACAGAGGTGTTCACAAAACAGGGTCCACATTGGTTCCCCCAGCTCGTGGTTCACCCAATGAACTGTGGAATTTCGTTTTCAACCCCAGGGAGCAAAACCGATTTCTCTCCACTGGTTAGGATCCCTTCCAATGGCCTAAACGACCCCCAGGAAGACCCAAAACGTTCTGCTCTCTTTCCCCACGGGTAACCAACACAAAAACGCCCCTTCCCAGCTAAAAGATGAAGGGAGACACAGAAAAACGAGGGAGGAAAACGCCCAGGCAGCTTGAGCTGCGTGAGAGAGCAAGGCCATGGTGAATAATCGCTTAGGCAGCCATTTCGTGGCTCTATTCTTGCCCAAAAAGACCAACACGTTTTTCCATGAAGGGTGGCTTGCCCATACCCGATTTTGGACAGCCATACCTTCCCATTCCCAAGGCAATAACTTCCCCAACCAACTCTTGGGAGAAATCAATGGTTGGGTACAAAAGTCAACATGGGTAGTTGAGGGTTTGATGGGTTTCCTCATTGACACTTGGCTTGACTCTATTGGCTCAAGGGTTTGAATGTTTTCCCTCCCAATTCCTTGTGAAATCATGCCCCCATCTCTTTGTTGCATTGCATAGCTAGTTGTGGGTATTTTTTATTAAAATGCATATTACATGCTATCTGAATTTCCACTGTGCATTGCTAGCACGCAAACCATATGCATCACGAAATCGATGGCGGGGCCTTGGCCTTGAGCTCCTCACCATGATTTCCTAACAATATTACATCATTTATAGTGTTAATGCCATGGGGCCAAACTGGGGACATTACATTCCCCTCCCCTTGGAATAACACCGTCCTCGGTGTTCCAGCACTTAGGTATGAATACCCACTTTACACATGATCCAAAATTCACAAAATGTGACAGGTCTGTTCTGCGTTTTACCCCCTTACTTTGACTTTCAGGATCAAGTCCTTTGGCTTCCTCAAGCTACTTTTGCTAGCTTTGGTCTTCCAGTTCTGCAGGTGGGCATCGCTCCACAGCAACCCCTTTTTGTTTGTTTATCTTCCAGCTGATCTACAAGTCTGGAATTTCATGGATTCCATCTTTCTTGTTGTCCCAGCAACTATCTGTGAGACTTAGCATGGCAATTCCTGTTAGGACAAGCATAACACAATAATAAAATTAGTCAATTATTTTCCTAATTGACTTGGAACGTCCATGCTTTACTCACGAGACTTCCACACATTCATGCTTTCCCACATACACATGAACTCATTCATGTTCATCCTTTCACAAGAAAATAACTATTTCAGCATTCACAATTCATTTCAAGCAATTAAACACAAATTATTCTCATTTATGACATGCACTCAATAGTCTTTTGTTTCTGAGATGCATTAGTCAAAAAAGAAAGAGAAGAGTAAGAGTTTCCCCCTCTTAATCTGGTTTCAATCCGGAGCCACACCATCATTGGTGGTTCTATGCTCCTTGGCTTCTTTCACTTCAATGTGAATGCTTGACTTGCCCTTTCTCGGCTATGACACTTTAGTGTCTAAGGTCTGTCGAGTAGATTTCAACTAGGGAACCTTTCCCCATGGTTGCTTACAGAACCTTTGGCTGCTAGGACCCACACAGTTCCACTAGCACCATCTTTCATTACTGCTCATATTGAGCTCTTTTTAGGATGGTCACATGTCCACATGCATCCTCCAGATGCTTTCATAGTCCTTGCTTCCAGCAATACCCAAATATTTATCTTTATAGGATGTCTTCACTTTATCCCACAGGATCCTTCTTCACTTTCCAAGCATTGGATTTCCCGTGGATACCACAATGAATGTTGGGCCAGCACGCAGGCTACTCCACAACCATTCGAACAGGCAATGCCAGGCCAGTATGCTGACTGGTTTTATCAATTGTTTAAGGGAATGTTTGGCCAGCACGCCGGCTGCTCCACAACATCGAGTGGTTAATGTTCCCACCAACTATTCTCTGAATTTGCCAAGAATTTTATAGCTCCAACCAGTTACTCTCTGGCTTTACCAAGCATTTATAGCTCCAACCAGTTACTCTCTGGATTTACCAAGCCTTTATAGCTCTTTCAGGGTCCTTGCTTCCTGCAACGGCCAGGGTTTCCAACAAAGAAACAACAGTGTATTAGCTCAGTTGTCATAAGACTTGTACCCGAAAACTTCATTATTCCAACCAAGAAATAAATGAGAATGAATACTTATCTGTATTGTGCATTTTCCTCGTTACTCCACAGGTTTCCTTCTCTGCTTTACAAGTCTTGGATCACCTGTGGGGTGGATGTTTGGCCAGCACACATGCTGCTCCACAACATCATCCGAATAGGCAATGCCAAGCCAGTGCGCCGACTGGGTTTATCAGGCATCCCACCAATCAGTATGCTAAGCCAGTACTCCGACTGGGTTTATCAAGCATTTCAAAAATCAGTATGCTAAGCCAGTACGCCGACTGGGTTTATCAAGCATTTCAAAAATCAGTATGCTAATCCAGTACGCCGACTGGGTTTATCAAGCATTTCAAAAATTAGTATGCTAAGCCAGTACGCCGACTAGGTTTATCAAGCATTTCAAAATCAGTATGCTAAGCCAGTACGCCGACTGGGTTTATCAAGCATTTCAAAATCAGTATGCTAAGCCAGTACGCCGACTGGGTTTATCAAGCATTTAATAACCATTTCCAAGCCAGTTCTCTGACTGGGTTTGTCAGGAAATATCACCCAAATAACCAGTACCTTCACAACATGCAAATATCCAATGCCAAGCCAGTACACCGACTGGGTTTGTCAGGCATTAATTTAACAATCATGCCAAGCCAGTACACCGGCTGGGTTTATCAGGCATCCAGCAACCTTTCACCACAACTCCCAAATAACCAATGCCAAGCCAGTACACCGACTGGGTTTATCAGGCATACAACAACCATTGCCAAGCCAGTACATCGACTAGGTTTCTCAGGCAATATGAACAACATAATATGATTACGTGGCTCCCTCTCTTGTGCAACCAGCAGTTCCCTCCAGGAACTCCATAGGTGACTCACTTGACTGCAGACTAGCATGGCCCCACAATACCCACTCACACTACACAAGGATAATACCCCTTTTCTGCAACACAGCTCCCTGGGCCTATCCACCCCTTCTAGTGTCCTTTAGTGTGAGCGTAGAAAGGTTACCACTGCCCATACAGTCCTCTTGAGCACCCTTTCTTCACTTTGCCTCTTTCGTGCAACACCAAGTTGCATCTGTGTAAGTTGTTAGCACAAGAAGGATAAGCAGGCTCATCAGTATTGTTGCCCAAAAATTGTAATCATATTTCATATCATTCACTATCAAGTATTGAAACACCAGGAATGCGTCCATTCCCTTAGGATGTAGTCAATATTGAAAACCCTATCATGACCCAGCACCAGAAAAGGTGTGCACCCCCTCTCCGATGTGCGCCATGTAGGCCCTAATCATACTCAAGCAGTCTGCAATGATATAAATAAGATGGAGCATGCTCTGCATATTAAATCTAATAACCAGACACGTATATTCTTAGTTAGGGTTACGGAATACTCATTCGCTTCACAGATGTATATTTTCTGCATTTGTGAAGAATGGGGCTCCCTTCTCTGAGTCAATAGTCCTTCGGTTTGCCACCCCAATCTTTTCACGTGCCATAACCCACACATGCCTTCTTGGCATAATTTACTGTCTCACTCACATGCTTTACCAACATGCAGTTTGTCTGAGACATTATCAACATTTACAATGGCGTTTCACCTGAAACCCATTTCCAAAGCATGGGATCCTTCCCATCTAGTTTGGCTTCTGCAGGCCATCACACATGATCTTCCTGCAATGTGTCATCCTGGCACACTTTATCACATAGCCAAACAGTCAGCAACATTTAGCAATAAGCTTCAAATATGATTGTTCCATAACCAATCAATAGCATTAATAATCAAATTCAATATGAATTTACAATTCTGTCTACTACAGAAATTGGTTTTCTTATCCATGAGGCTATCCTCATATTGTTTGGCTCCTGCAAGGGACACCACTCTGCCCGTTATGGTCTTGTGTCCTGCTGCCATACATGAGCATCCACTTACAGCATGTCCTCCTGACACATTTTCATATAAGCCAAACAGTCATTAGCAATTATTGGCAAAATTTCAAATCCGAAATATTTACCAATCTGAGATTTACAACTGTTCTTACTAACAGAACTTAGAGCTCTCAACCATGAGATTCCTTCTCATAAGCTCTAGATCCAATTTCACAGTCATATCATTCATACAACTCTGTCTTTCCACAGAGCATTCTAGCAGCCCATCGATCATGATTGGGATTTTCGTGCACTTACTATTCTGCATTCATAACAGCCCATGAAATGGTCCTAGAATTATCATCAATTCATCATTTCATTCATTATTTATTTGTAATAACATATGCATCATACCTATGCATTCATACAATGCATCACAAGGTTTATAAAATCTCTTAATGCACATCTACTCAATGCTACCTTGCATTGTTTCATGAGTACCATGCACTCAAGCATATTATGATCGAAACATGACTATCTCATATAACTTGCATTATCATAATCAGGACCACCAGTCCTCACTTGCTTTGGTTATTAAGCACATAACCAACATACACATGGCATGATATAAATTCATATGAATGCATTGAGATTTTTAAACAATCATAGGGTGTAAGGATCATTTCCTTCACTTACCCACACCTCACCAAGCTTGGTAGGTTAACAGTTCCAATTGGTATTCAATATCACAAGCAAACTAACTCAACATAGCTCAAACATAGTTGAAGGGATCTTACCAAATCCTCTTTCAACATTCATGCAATTTGGCACCAATAATCATTACCTGCATGGCTACCATTAACATCGCCTGATGTTACCTGATCAGTTGGCCTCTTACCAAGGCTGCTCGGTCCTTTTGCCAATTTTATGATCATAGATTTGTTGCACCATCCTTTCTGCATAAGGTTGCTGGCTTCATGCAACAACATCCTCAGCACATTTGGCCATGCTCTTTGTTATCTTTGGTCCTACAACCCATACCAACATCAATAATGATTATCAGCCACAATATTCTCCATCAGTGGTTCATTGCATTTGCAGACTTCATTATTTTACCAATATGCAACATCCCATTTATGCACAAGCATTCCCACATGTACTATGCAATGTTTGTTAAGATGCCATCTAGTGCATATACATCTATGTAATCCCTTATATTTTTATCATTTTTATGCCATATGACAATTTCATAATTATAAGTATGATAACAAACAAGGGTTTAAGGAATTCTTCCCTTTTCGATCCCTCCTCGTATCATGGAATTTCTCTTCCATATCCTGCAATTGTAGAAATTGCCCACATTGACAACAAAATTTCTTTGTCAAAAACAGCCGTTGGCACTCTTCTGCACTAAATAATTATGATATTTGTAGACCTCATTCAAACTCTGGTCATGTATCATCGTTCCCTGCTGGACAAGCTTTCCAATGCCTGTTTTCATGCTCCATTCCGACATCGGGTGTGAAAACTGCATCCCTTCAAAAATGACAACTTTCACTTCAGTTTTGCACATTTTACACAGTTGCATTTTGGTCCTGAATGCCAACTTCAGCCACCTGTGGAAGAAAATCTATGAGGAATCACAAAAACTTATCTATCGGGCGAAGTTAGTCCATATAACAAGGAACACTCAGCAATTCATGGATTTCAATTCCGATGCACCATTCATCTTCTATGAATTTCTGGATTTCACTACTTCCCACTTTTCACATTTTCCCAAAATTCCAAATTTTGGGCCAAAAATGGCTATCTCCCAAACGGTGCATTTCTGGAAAATATTCGTCTAACGGAAACTGTCCTTCTTAATGAGAATATGAAATGTCTAGTTCAGTAAAATTTCTGATTCCCACATCAGGGGTCACTTTCACTGCCCACAAGCTTTTCAAAATCCCGAAAAAGTGGCCCGGAACAGTGCTTTTTGGCCTTCTTGCTCACCCCGACTCCACATCCTTTGGAGTTTGGCTCCAAGATTCGGAACTTAACATTGTGCCTGCTTCATGGCCGTGCCTGATCAATTTCGGCTCAAACCGACCTTCTGTCAAGCCCCGGGACTCTGTCCTTCAAAAGTCACTATTATCCAATTTCTGTCAAATCGGAGTGTAATGGACTTGGGGTCTTCACTGGTTCTTTCATGGCCTTCGTCAATGGCCTCCGAGCCCCACAGAAATCATCCCATTCTGAGCCCCGGTGCTCCTGCTATTCAGAAATCAAGTTTTCGTCACTTTACTCTTTTTTTTTTTTTTTCGGGCGCGCGGGCCGGTTCTCCGAATGCTTCCGCAACGCGGAGCAGTTCGGCGAATGCTTCCGCAATGGCGGAGCGATTCGCTGAATTCTCCCGCAACTGCGGAGCCATTCGGCGAATGCTCCCGCAACTGCGGAGCCATTCGGCGAAGGCTTCCGTTGCGGAGCCATTCGGCGAAGGCTTCCGCCGTTTCGGAAGACTTTCCCGAATCCTCCTGCGATTTCGGAACCGTTCGCGGAATCCTTCCGCAGTTTCGGAAGACTTTCCCGAACTCTTCCGCAATTTCGGAACCGTTCGCGGAATCCTTCCGCAGTTTCGGAAGACTTTCCCGAACTCTTCCGCAATTTCGGAACCGTTCGCGGAATCCTTCCGCAGTTTCGGAAGACTTTCCCGAACTCCTTCCGAAACAAACTTTAAATGTAATTTTTCGAAAACACTTGGAAAATTTTCTTCTTTTTCGGAGCAGTTTGCCGAGTTTTTCCGCGTTGCGGGACAACTCGCGGAATCCTTCCGCAAATTTCGGAAGAGAATTCCTTCCGAAAATTTCGGAAGAGAATTCCTTCCGAAAATTTCGGAAGAGAATTCCTTCCGAAAATTTCGGAAGGGAATTCCTTCCGCAAATTTCGGGGCGACTTCCCGAATTCCTCCGCGTTGCGGAAAACTTCGCGGAATGCTTCCGCAGTTTCGGGGCAATTCACCGAATGCTTCCGCAGTTTCGGAAGACATTCGGGAATTCTCCCCGAAACAGTCTTAAACGAATTTTTCAGCCCGACTTAGGAAAATTCAAAATCTTTCATTCATTTATCATTCGACAGTCCATGCAATGGATTCACAATTAATCCCTGTACATGCAAAATACAAAATACAAAATGCATGTACACACAAAATGCATTTCAGTTTCTTTTAATGCGTTTTAATTCCAAGTACAAAATGCATGTTCACACACACTGATTTACATCTCCGTGAAGGGCCCAACAGCCGTAGTGTTGAACCTAGGGCTCTGATACCACAATGTAATGTCCCCACCTGCTGACCACTGCGAAGCAAGGAACATACTACCAATCGATGGGGCTCTTAATCAAAAATTTAGCCCACTCATTTCATTACAAGAAATAAGATATGAATGTGCAGATGTAGACAATCAATCATGCACAGCGGAAACAACATCCACACAATCATTCGAATACATTCAAGATTTCAGGCATTAATAAAAGCATTTCATAAATAAATATATAGGCAGAAACACTTATCTTCGTTTCAATTGTCCCAAGCAACTAGCTATGTCGCTGCAACGTTCCACCCAACCGTAGGCTCTTCGACAGCTTATACTGAGTCCGTCCGAAGGCCACCCCCGAGCTGGGCATGATTCTCACAAGGACAAAGGGGGCATTCCAGCTCAACCACTGCCCAATAACCATTTTTATCTCAGCCAAGCCAGAATAATGGATTACCCATCACCCATACCCAACATACTCTTCCTTCTCACAACAAAACGACTATTGACAGGGTTACACATTTACAACAGAGGTGTTCACAAAACAGGGTCCACATTGGTTCCCCCAGCTCGTGGTTCACCCAATGAACTGTGGAATTTCGTTTTCAACCCCAGGGAGCAAAACCGATTTCTCTCCACTGGTTAGGATCCCTTCCAATGGCCTAAACGACCCCCAGGAAGACCCAAAACGTTCTGCTCTCTTTCCCCACGGGTAACCAACACAAAAACGCCCCTTCCCAGCTAAAAGATGAAGGGAGACACAGAAAAACGAGGGAGGAAAACGCCCAGGCAGCTTGAGCTGCGTGAGAGAGCAAGGCCATGGTGAATAATCGCTTAGGCAGCCATTTCGTGGCTCTATTCTTGCCCAAAAAGACCAACACGTTTTTCCATGAAGGGTGGCTTGCCCATACCCGATTTTGGACAGCCATACCTTCCCATTCCCAAGGCAATAACTTCCCCAACCAACTCTTGGGAGAAATCAATGGTTGGGTACAAAAGTCAACATGGGTAGTTGAGGGTTTGATGGGTTTCCTCATTGACACTTGGCTTGACTCTATTGGCTCAAGGGTTTGAATGTTTTCCCTCCCAATTCCTTGTGAAATCATGCCCCCATCTCTTTGTTGCATTGCATAGCTAGTTGTGGGTATTTTTTATTAAAATGCATATTACATGCTATTTGAATTTCCACTGTGCATTGCAAGCACGCAAACCATATGCATCACGAAATCGATGGCGGGGCCTTGGCCTTGAGCTCCTCACCATGATTTCCTAACAATATTACATCATTTATAGTGTTAATGCCATGGGGCCAAACTGGGGACATTACAGTGGCGGTTACCTCACTGATGGAAGCCTTTCTTCTTGGTGGTGGCTTCCTGTGCACTGACAGCAGACTCTTCTTCACGGTGGCGGCTGCTTCCATGCCGGGGAGCTACATTTTCTGTGGGCTGTCTAGGAGAACCATATTTTCGATGGTCTGGGGTTTTTTTCTTTGCAGACGCTAGTGGCTCTACGTCCTTTTCAAGGTTTTTGGAATCGTTTTTCTTTTCCTGTTCTTTCTCCTTTTATCTATGGCATCTTTCTGCTGGTTTTTTTTCCTTGTATCTGAGCCATTCATGGCTGTCTGGTTTATGGTTATTAGATGTAGTTATTTTTTAGGTTCCTTAGTACCTTCTTTTTATTTGTATGGAGCTAAAAAGCTCGTAGTAGATCCTACAATTATTGGTACTTCTTAGCAACATATACACTCTTCAATAGTGTCGAAGATCCAATGTAATTTTGTACTCGCAAGATGAAATAAAATTACTCTTTTTTTTCAAGGAAAAAAAAATTGATATATGGGTTAGAAAATTCTTGATTTTGTATTTTTTTTTCATATATTCTATGTTGGAAATTAGAGAATTAATTATTTTGTGTTTTTTCACGTATTCATATTTGAAGTTAGGAATAAAAGACAAAAATGCAAAGATTATGTTTCGAGGGCATTGATGACATTCTTGCTTCTAGTTTTCTTGGTATAGATATCCCACAAATTGTTGAATGCATAGGCCCAACCCATCATTTGACATCTATTGAAAATATATATATCAAACAATATTGAGCACTTAATCACATTTTACTTTTCACAAGTATAACATAAACCATCAACAAGAAGTACACTATATATATATATATATATATATATATCGAAACTCAATATTGATAAATCATAGAATAATTTACATCAATAGAGAGGAGACACCAATCTCCAAGATTTATGAGCACCAACTCAAAGGAGACTACAACCCCCTAGTTTATAGGCTTCAATCTAAAGGAAGCCCCAACTCCCTAGTTTACTAGCTTCTAATGGAAGGAGGATACAACCCCCTAGTATTTAAGAGTATAGTATATGTTACCCTTGATCCTTTCTTTTCATCACTTGTATTCTCTACATCTGTTGGGTCATACTGATCATCATCATGGTTTACTGCATCATCATCATCCCTAGGTTATCCATTCTTATCCCAAAGAATCAAACCCTAAAAAACAAGAGCCTTCTCCTACCTCACCACACATGTAGAATCCTTAGTACAAGAATAACAAACCCAAGGATGTAGAAGATACTCCTTTGATATGCCAAGTCTCCTTGCTAGGGTTTCTTATCCCAAGTATAAATTGAGCACTTTTCTTGATGAGAGGATGTGTAAAGTTCTGTAAGAAATGCGAAGTTCTAAATTTTATTTATACTAGTACAAGGATTGAAATTTTTTCATTGGGGTCGACATGTACTCTTGTAATGTCCCTTTTTAATAATTTTATTAAAATGACAAATTTTTCACTTTTTTCCCTAGTTCGACCTTTGACTAGTTTTGATGTCTAGGTCTCCAATTTGCTCCAAATGCTCCCAAATATTCTAAGAAGGTATATGAGTGATATTAGGACTTGAATATTATTTTCAGGGATGATATATTACCTTTATATTACTTATTCAAATCCTCTTTTAATTCTGGCCAAAGTAGGGAGTTTGACTAGCAATTCCTCTTTGACTAGTATTGGTATTTTGGTCTCCAAATGACCCCAAATGATTGTATAATGGGTATAAATGTATTTGATATGTATTAATACATATAACATAGGGTCATGGATACTTAAAACCCCTTAAAACACTTCTGCACATTCATTTACAATCTGGACAAAGTAGGGAAGATTACTAGTAATTTCGAGCTTCAAACCCCCAATGGTAGATGGCTCTAAATAGCTCCAAATGCTCTCAAATTGTACCAGTAGTTGTATGAATGATGTTAATACATAAAAATGGTTTTTATATGTGTCTTTTAACCATCAAATGACTTCTTCAACTCACTTTGGAAATCTGATCAATATATGGAGTTTTACTAGTAAAATTGTGGTTCAAATCCCCTAGGGGTAGATGATGAAAATGACTTTCCAAATGCACTCAATCCAACTAAAAATTATGAATGGAAGTAGGTTTAATATAAATGACATAAACATTAACTCATATGCATCACCATTCAACTTTTAATGTCTTCTATAACTCACTTAAATCAAATGCAAGAAGACTAGTTTCGACCTTAGGGGAAATAGCATTAAATCTTCTTCAAATGAAATCAAACTGAGCAAGATGGATCCAATTGCTTAAGCACTGAAAATGAAACTTGTAATACTCATCAATTTCATTCCATACATCATAATTATATCAAAGAAACATTCTTCCATTCGAAATCATCATCAATACATTGGCATACATCAATCTAGTGGGGGAATGGTCACTGTTTGCTCAATAATCATCAATTTTACATACAAACACTTGATATTTCGACCTGAAACTTTATGGAGATGAAGAAAAGAGTATTTAATTCATATTATAAAATAAATGGGGCATTATAATCTCCCCCAAAGAATACAATAGCTCACCAAAAACGCCCTCCCTCAAGGATCAAGAATATGCAATGAAAACTCGAAATGGCTGAAGGAATGAGATGCAATAGAAGAAACCATGATCTGCCCTGTAGCTTACACCTGAAACAAGTGACTCCATTAAATCTCCAAATGAAATTTCTGAATGGCCTTTCCAATTACCAACTTGGATGGGAATCTTTCACCCTCAAAATTGGCTAAGGCAAGAAACTAGTCATCCACTAGCTCTCCCTCTTCACAAATGCAATTGCAAATTCTAAAAATGATCAAAATCTCCTATTCTTCTTTGTTCATGAATTTTATAAAATTCTAATGTCCTCCATGGGTCGAATTCCTTCCAATATATTCATGCCAACTCAATTTGGAAAGAGATTCCCAAGTATGCCACTTGTCCTTCCAATTCTAGCTCTCTCCTTGTCCAAATTCGAATTGGTGTCTCTTTGGCTGCCCTAACTCACTTGAGCGCCATCTTGGAGGCTATTTTTAGCCCTGACATGTCATATATGTCAGATGTCAACCTTCAGGTCTGATTTGTGTCATAGGTGTCATAGCATCTTCATCATTGTTGTCATAGTGCTAGGGAATCTAGTCTAAGTGTCTCACTAGCTCCAAATTGCCTCTTCCTCTTCCATGGGAGTTATTCTTCCACTCCAATTCAACCTTATATGACTCATTCCAAGTATATTGACCTTCCAAATCATCCCAAGAACCTTTGGCTTCTTATGGATTTGAAATGACAAGAGGAGAATACCATGTGGCATAGAAAATCTAGCTTGTGTGGGTCCCACTTCCTCCATGTGTCTTCATGATCAAATGTCACTTTGATTTTCCATTGTATATATTTATTTATCTCCTTTATTAAATATTTATTCTCTTCTAATGTCCACACATCATTTATTATCCTTCTTATTTCAAATCCCAATGCTTCCACCCACAACCTAGGAAAGTAGTAATTTTCCTCCTTGGGAATTATTTGACCCTTAGCATCAATTTGAAAAACTCTCATGAATATGACCAATGGGCTTAGGCCATTGTGACCCAATGCAAAATTTGGGACATGACAACTCTTTTGGCTGAGTCGACCTTACATTTCTAACTGGATATATTTCACAAAAACCTTCATATCTTGTTATTCCTTTGGCGTTAGAGGGAGTTCTACATACCATCAGAAAGGTCTTGGAGTACTATTTCCAACTATGCATAACATGACACCATATGAACAGATATTTAGGGTATAAAAGGACTCCAATTATAGGGTATCAATCTAGGCATGTTCAATGTACTGCATGTCTTCATCAAGGGGATTTTGTTGGGAATCTTCAAGACATTTGTAGGGTTTCTTTAGGATACTACATGTATTCTTTTCATAATTGTCGGTAGGTAATTCAAGTAATTTGACATCAATGACAACTTCAATCAACAATATCCCCCTATTTCATTAACGGAAACACTCATACGTACTTCCCCTATCATCATACTTTTGATCTTTCTCTCCCCCTTTGACATCAATGTCAAAGGATGATTCTTGAATATGATCTTGTTGCAACTTCCTTGTCACTATCTCTTTTCTTTGTGGTTTCTCCCTTTGAACTCATGGCGCTCAATAGTATTTCACCTTTCTTTTCTATCTTCTTATCCTTTCCCTCATTTTTGTTATTCATGGATCTCTTTTGTGTGGCTTCAACCCTCTTTCTCTTCACTTTGTCCAATATGTATATGTTATTTGGTCTTCTTCTTGTTGTTGCAACCAACATTCCTCATTCTTCTTCTCTGATTTCACATTTTTGGGCATCAAGCTTGAGATTGTATCCCTAATCACAGATTTTTCTAACACTAAGGAGATTATGCTTCAAATATTCAACCAACAAGACATTTTTTGCTTTTACTTTTTCACTTCCAAAGGCTCACTATACCTTTTCCAAGTATCTTGAAAGAGGAGTCATTTCCAAATGCAACACTACCACTTTTTCCTTTATTTAGACTGATTAATTTGTTTTTGTTAAGATTTAATATGCTAAGACAGAAAATAGCAGCATTACATTCCATTTCACAATAATAGCATATATATATGATCACTGAAGAAAAAACAAGCATGGCATAAACACAAGAGACACAGATTTATCCTGGGAAACCCTCATGGGGTAGAAAACCCAGTAAAGCTTCCTCAATATAGATGACCAGCAATATACAAAGATGAAACCCTGAGACATGATCTCCTCCTCCACAATAGCAGACCTCTCCTCCACAAGTGCACTATCCTCAAGTGAGTGAGTGTGTCAAATGAGGAACACACCTCCTCTATTTATACACTACTCTGACATATCTTTTACACAAGTACACGTAGGCTCGTATTTAACCAATGGGTTAAATACCCCACTACAACTGACTGGGCCGACCCCTCTAGGGTGGTCTAATAACCCTTTGACCCACATAACACATACAGGGGCCGACCCCCACTGGGGAAGTCTAATAACCCGAGTTACCACATTCCGACGGAGGAATAAACATCTCCGGATATACAATAAGATCTTCACGGAGGAATGAAACATCTCCGAAATAATAAAGTACAAATATAACATTCTTTGAAGTTACAATATCTCAACAGTTTTGGTCACCAATCATGTGTGTTGAGCACCCATTATCTATGTACCATTCGCCTTCTTAATCTTCAGCAAGCAGTGCTAGTCAACAATCTTCCTTGTTTGAATTTTCTTTATTTTCTCATATTGTTGTAATACCCCTAGTTTTGACTTGAAATTTATTTATCCAAAATTATGTAAATGATGTAAATATGCTAGTGTGAATTCCTAGTGCGGAGCTCAAGGACAAGGCCTGAGTGAATGGCTAGGCATGTATGATGTATATGTTTTATTTGGACTATTTGGTTGGCTTTTATGCTGATTTAGAATATATGTAAATATTATGTGCATAAATAATAAAATGGTCCAAGCATGGTTGTGTAAAGAGCACCAGAGGGGCTATGATTCCACTAGAGGGGAAGAGGAAAGGGGGTCCATGGGTGACTAAATCCTTGATGCCAAGTGTCAACCTTAGAACTCACCCAAATTCTGTCTTGTGCTTTGAATAAGCCAATTATCTCATGTTTTGACCATTTTCCTATAATTGAGTGCATGTGGGAGGTTGGTGGAAAAATTCACATCATGCAGTTATTGAAGCATGGGGATGACTGCACTTTTGTGATAGTTCTGTCATGACAGAAGTCATTCTGCAACTTCTAGGAGTCCTTTCTTCTACTGTCAGAATTTATGTCACTTGTCTTTTCACCATTTTCCCATATCCCTTGGAGTCAACCCTCATTCTCTCATTTCTTGCATGCATATCTACACTATGCAGAGCTCTTCATTGCTGTCCATAAACATACCAAATTGTTTTTGAACCCAAAAATTCGAATTTGGAGACCTTGCTGTAGATTTGGAAGGGAAAATTGATGTTTGCAGGTGAGCAGAGAGATTGGGCAAGCTAGGAACCCTTACCCATTGAGTTTTGATGCTCGTAGGTGCTTGAGAAGCCACGAATTGAATCTATAGGTGGTTCTATAGCAGCACATATCAAATTGGACTTCTTCTATGCACACACTAGAAGCACCAGACAAGATGGATTTCCCAAGAGAACCATGGATTGATGAAGGGAATGCCTAAGCCAAGAAGGGTGTTGTGTGGGGAAGGTATTGTGGAAGCCAAGGTTGTTGTGGTTGAGTGAGACCACTATAGAGCTCTGTATGAGCATTTGGCTAAGCATAGAGTGCATAATGGATTGTGGGATGAGAGATATAAGTTTGTAGGTGTTTCCTTCGCCTTGGTGGCATCACAGCCCATCTTGGGGGTGGCCTCTCAGCAGAAAGAGTATATGTTGTACAAAGTGGTTATGGTTGGGTGGAAAATCGCTCTTACATAGCCAGTTGCTTGGATCTACATTGGATAAAGATACGTGTTCTCATGCATTTGAATGTGAAATGTTTTTATTTCATGTCTGTAATGTTTATGCTTGTATAAATGCATGCTATGTGTGTGTGGAACGAATTTATTTTTGTTGTGTATGTTATTTGTGTTTCTGCACACATTTCACATATATGGAATTCGTATTATGGATTAGGGGCGAAATCTGAGAGCCTGAATTTAGATAGCGTCCCCTCCCGATGGTCAGATTGGGTGAGGGGGGCATTACAATTGTATCTATTTTCTCTTTATTTATGATAGCAGCATCTTCTTTCATTTTCTGAAAGCATAACAGTGACCAAGAAAAATATTTTCATACCTGGTAGAAAAGGACCTTCTTGGTGTCTTAACTCTCCTGAATTCAAATCTTATGTTCCGGCTAGAAATGTCATGTTCATGTTGTTCTTCAACTATCTTTTGTTTGTTGATTTCACTTCTTAAGACATTTTCATAGCTTCTAGAAATCCCTTTATCATCATTTACTAATGTCTTTATATCTGTTTTATCTGAGTTTGTTCTCTTCAAACTGTTATCATAACCAAGTCCTTTTTTATCAGTAGGTGGTATCTATTTGCTGAGAATCTCATTTAATTTCTTAGTACTCCTTTCAAATTTCATGTAGTCATTCAAATTTTCTATTGACAACATCATCTCCTTTCTTATATGATCCAATTCAGCGTTCAATTCCTCATAATATTCAATCTTATTGGCTTTGTCTAATTGTTCTTTCAAGCTATCAATTATGTTTTCAAGCTCATGAGTCTTTTCTTCATATTCTTCAAGTTTTCTTTTCAATTCTCCATTTTTGTTTCTGATCTTGATTATTTCTTCTTCAACATACATCAATTTTTCAAGGTTATCTCATCTTCCTGTTTAGATTCAGTATCATCTTTAGTTCCCCAAAAGATTTCACAATTGTTTCTTCTATCTCTGCATTACTGTACTCTTCTTTAGGATCAATTTCATTTGTTTTAGACACTTTAAGGTCGTCATTATGGGTTTCTTGAGTTATGAAGATAACTTCCCTTACATCCCTTTCTTCTACATCGCTTTCATCTGATGAACTACTTCCCTCTTGGGAGTAAAGATTTGTTTTCATGTAAGAGCCTTTATTTTATTCAAGAGGACATTTCTTAGCATAATGTCCTATTCTTCCAGAATTGAAAGATTTAAAAGATAACTTCCATTTGTATTTCCCAGTTCCCTTCCTGAGCTTCCTCACAAAATTTGCTTCTTCTTCATCTGATCCATCATCTAATTTTTCTTCTATCATATGTCCTTTGTTCCTTGTTTTCTTCGAGGTTCTAAAGGACGCTTCTCTTGTTGGATGTTCATTTTCTATATCTATTCGCATCTCATATGCTATGAGTGTCCCATGTAGTTCATCCATTGTTAGTTTGGTCAAATACTTAGCTTCTTCTATGGAAAATACCTTGGCATCATATCTCAAGGGAATTGATCTCAACACTTTCATTACGATCAAGGATTCATCAATTTCTTCTCTGAATCCTCTGATGGAGTTTACAACTTCATCTATTTTGAGTAAATTAGATGCAATATGGTTATTTTCATTCATTTTCAGATTTTCAAACTTTGCTCTATGTGTTTGAAGCTTGACTTGCTTGAATTTCTCATCTCCTACATAAATATTTTATAGTTTATCCCAGACATCTTTAGATGTGTTGCAACCTTTCACCTTGACATAAACACTTTTTGTTAGTCCATTTAAGATAGCATGCCTTGCCTTTGAAATACAACTGTATAATTTCTTCTCATCAATATCGGTTGGAGGAGTTTTTTGAATTTTGTAGACATTAACAACTAAGAGCCAAACATCCACTCCTAAAGCTATAAAGTAAGTTTGCATTCTATTTCTCCAGAATGCATAATCATTTCCATCAAATATTGGAATCATATTTGGAGAGAGGCCTTCCATGTTTGATCTTTCTTCCAATGATTAGACGGTTCCGAAGATAACCTGCTCGGATACCAATTATTGAAAATATATATAGCAAACATTATTGAGCACTTAATCACATTTTACTTTTCACAACAAGTATAACATAAACCATCAACAAGAAGTACACTAGATATATATGGAAACTCAATATTGATAAATCATAGAAGAATTTACATCAATAGAGAGGAGACACCAATCTCCAATATTTATGAGCACCAACTCAAAGGAGGATACAACACCCTAGTTTACAGGATTCAACATGAAGGAAGATACAACTCCCTATTTTACCAACTTCTACTAGAAGGAGGAGACAAACCCCTAGCATTTAAGAGTATAGTATATGTTACCCTTGATCATTGTTTTTCATCGCTTATCTTCTCTACATCGGTTGGGTCATACTGATCATAATCATGGTTTACTACATCATCAGCATCCCTATGTTATCCATTCTTCTCCAAGAGAATCAAACTCTAAAACAAGAGCCTTCTCCTACCTTGCCATACATGTAGAATCCCTAGTCCAAGAATAACAAACCCAAGAATGTAGAATATACTCCTTTGATATTCCAAGTCTCCTTGCTAGGGTTTCTTATCCCATGTAGAAATTGCACACTTATCTTGATGAGAGGATGTGTAAATTTGTGTAAGACATGTGAATTTCTAACTTGTATTTATACTAGTCCAAGGAGTTCAAACTTTTTTCACTCGGGCCGATCTATACTCTTATGGGTGAGCCGACTTTACATTTCTGGTTGGACAGACTTCACTAAAACCTTCATACCTTTTTATTCCTTTGGAGTTAGAGGGTGTTCTACATACTGTCGGAAAGGTCTTGGAGTAAACTTTCCAACTATGTATAATATGTCATCATTTGACTAGATACTTAGGATGTAAAGGCCTCCAAATATAGGGTATCCAAACTAGGCTTCTTCAATGCGATTCATGTCTTCATCAAGGGGATTTTGTTGGGAACCTTCAAGGATTCTTTCAAGACATTTATAGGGATTCGTTTGGATATCGCATGTAGTCTTGTCATCACTGCTGGTAGGGGCTTCAAGGAATTTGACATCAATGACAATTTCAATCAACAACATCCAACCTTGTCTGTGTGGTTTGAATATTTTATTTTCCATTTACTTTTTGTAATATTTAGATTATGCTCGTGTTTAATATCTCATTACAATATTCATTGAAGAATAAAAATGTACAAGAATTGAATAGTATTTATATGATTATCATATTCTAATTACGTTGCAATACATTTATGTTATAAAAGTATATGTATTGATTTGATTAGTGAATTTTCCATATTCATATAGATTTATTCAATCACAATTGAGATGCTTTAAACTATTTATTCGACCTACACATCCATCTTCTCGTTCAAAGTCCCAGGTACCAAAAACAAATTGTCAGCTGCAACCATGGATCTTTCTTCCACTCCCTTGCAACTAGAAACAACATTGCACATCAATTTAGAATCCTCCTTTCCCTACCTTTCAAACCACTCTAACCTCGCTCCACTTCAAATTACAAATAAAATATATTTCCAATTTTTTATGAGTTTGTTAAACGAGGCCTTTGTAGTTGTGATACTTCAAGTCTTATGTCAACAGTTTTACTAGAAACTCCTCGGGGGTGATTCGATTTATGACCATGTACATTGGAATACTTCATATAAATGAATGGTAATAAAAATCACCACTGCAATGCTGATGCACCCAAGTAAATTGGGTTATTATGCAATCCTCGACTATGCTTTTCAATTAAAATCAAAGAGTTTTTAATGATAACACATCATGTAAATCTTCCACATACTTTGCTTAAAATCAACTTTCAATTCCATGCAATAAACTATGGCGGGTTTTAATAGAACCATTACCTATCCTCCAACACAAACAAATATTAAGAGATAGATTACACAAGAATCCATATTTATTATAAAATACATGACACCTGATCCATTCCAGAACTCAACTAGAACCATTGACTAGTGCCTAGTCCCAGTCGACTACTTGGTCAAATCTGATTCAAAATGACTCAGTCAAATTTGCACCCTATATTTGATTTAGTTAACTTCACTTGTATAAATTTAATTGTTTTATGGTTTGGTGAAAAAAAGCACACCTAATCATTTATATTTTGAAATTGATTTTGTTTATAATTTATTTATTTAAAAAAATTATAATAACATGATTAATTAAAATTCAACGTCTATAACAAGGAAATAACATATCCAAACAGAGCTAAACACATAAAAAGACACGTGCCAAAGTTGGTAGCCAAAATCAATAACCAAAAAATTTGAGGAATGTTTTTCCTAGATGTCATATTTATCATATTATCCACTTGGCATGAAATGGTTTTAAATAAAGCATCATTTACTATTATTTCTAACTATAAGTTATAAACCACAATAATGACAGGTTTGTATGCAAAATCACATTCAAATGGCTTTGTAAATTCAAAATTCACAAATCAAAATATATTTTTGTTTTTATTATAATGGTGTTTTGTTTTAATTCAAAATAAAACAAATAATTGGTAATGTTAATGATATTTGTATTTATTTAATTGGTAAATGGTTAATGATATTTGTATTTATTTAATTGGTAAATGTTAATGATATTTGTATTTATTGGAAAATTGGAAAAGTTTTAATAGAAATATTGATTGTTGACCTAGTATTGATTTATAAACAATAAATGAATGAGTATTTTACAATCTCTTTTGTCACATCATCACACTATACATCCATCACATATTTCTCGATGACATCCTCCCATCATATATCCATTAACAATTATTATTATTTCACAAAAAACTCATTTATTAATTATTCATTAATAAAAAAACACAAATCTTATCTTAAACTACTCTAGTTAACTTTAATATTTCCTTTCCCACTTCAAAAATATATTAATTATTTTGTAAACATTTTAAAAAGATTTAACAAATAGTAAAACTTTTAATAGGAATAACACCTTATGACCATTTTATATCATATCATGCAAAGTGAGAATGGACTAGAGTGTAAAATCAAAATCCCACACCACTCAACTAAATAACTCATTGAAAAAAAATCTTCTAAATTCTAGATATCATATACTGTATAGATGGGACTTGAATAACCCATCATTCTAATATCTTCATAAGGATGATTCAATTCGTATACTTATGTGATTCGACATCATATTTTGTAATTTTGACAACAATTTTAAAATTATTTGGTTAAGTGTAGCTTATAATATTATGTGGGTAACTCTAGTTTTATTGTAAAATGGGAGGCTGCCTCATTATTATTTGGTTGTGTTGCCTATAATATTATGTACGTAACTCTAGTTTTTATTGTAAAATGGGATAATATTATGTAGGTAACTTTAGTTTTATTGTAAAATGGGAGGCTGCCTCATTCCCCAATTAAGGACTTTTAACAATGTATTTACATTAATATTATTAATGTGAGTTAGAGTATTAATGATGTATTTTTTTCATATAATCTATAATGGAAGTGGAAGAAAAAAATATCATTAATGTGATTTAATTATTGATATATGGGTTAGAAAATTATTGATTTTGTATTTTGTTTTCAATATTCTATATTGGAAATGAGAGAATTAATTATTTTGTGTTTTTTCATATATTCATATTTGAAGTTAGGAATAAAAGACAAAAATACAAAGATAATGTTTCGAGGACATTGATGACTTTCTTGCTTCTAGCTTTCTTGGTCTAGATATCCTACAAATTGTTGATTGCATAGGCCCAATCCATCATAAGACATCTATTGAAAATATATATATCAAACAATATTGAGCACTTAATCACATTTTACTTTTCACAACAAGTATAACATAAACCATCAACAAGAAGTACACTAGATATATATGGAAACTCAATATTGATAAATCATAGAAGAATTTACATCAATAGAGAGGAGACACCAATCTCCAATATTTATGAGCACTAACTCAAAGGAGACTACAACCCCCTAGTTTATATGCTTCAACCTAAAGGAAGCCCCAACTCCCTAGTTTACCAGCTTCTATTGGAAGGAGGCTACAACCCCCTATTATTTAAGAATATAGTATATGTTACCCTTGATCCTTGCTTTTCATCATTTGTATTCTCTACATTTGTTGGGTCATACTGATCATCATCATGGTTTACTGCATCATCATCATCCCTAGTTTATCCAATCTTCTCCTAGAGCATCAAACCCTAAAACAAGAGCCTTCTCCTACCTCACCATACATGTAGAATCCTTAGTACAAGAATAACAAACCCAATGATGTACAAGATATTCCTTTGATATGCCAAGTCTCCTTGCTAGGGTTTCTTGTCCCAAGTATAAATTGAGCATGTTTCTTGATCAGAGGATGTGTAAAGTTCTGTAAGAAATGCAAAGCTCTAAATTGTATTTATACTTGTCCAAGGATTGAACATTTTTCATTGGGGTCGACATGTACTATTTTTGCTAAGCCGACCTTACATTTCTGGTTGGATAGTCTACACAAAAACCTTCATATCTTTTGATTCCTTTGGCGTTAGAGGGAATTCTACATACCGTTGGAAAGGTCTTGAAGTAATATTTCCAACTATGCATAACATGTCACCATATGACCAAATATTTAGGGTGTAAAAGGCCTCGAAATATAGGGTATCGATCTAGGCATCTTCAATGCATTTCATGACTTCATCAAGGGGATTTTGTTGGGCATCTTCAAAACTTATTTTAAGACATTGTAGTGTTTCTTTTGGATACTACAGGTCTTCTTGTCATCACTGTCGATAGTGAATTCAAGTAATTTGGCATCAATGACAACTTCAATCAACAATCTCTCCCTTTGTCATTGACGAAAACACTCATACGTACTCCCCTTGTCATCATGCTTCTGATCTTTCTCTCCCCCTTTGACATCAATGTCAAAGGATGATTCTTGAATATGATCCTGCTGCAACTTCCTTGTCACTATCTCTTTTCTATGTGGCTGCTCCCTTTGAACTCATGGCACTCAATAGTATTTCACTTTTCTTTTCTATCTTCTTATCCTTAGCCTCATTTTTGTTATTCATGGAGCACTTATGTGTGGCTTCAACCCTCTTTCTCTTCACTTTGTCCAGGATATATATGTTATTGGTCTTCTTCTTGTTGTTGCAACCAATCTTCCTGATTCTTCTTCTATGATTTCACATTTTTGGGCATCAAATTTGAGATTGTATCCCTGATCACATATTTTGCTGACAATAAGGAGATTATGCTTCAAATCTTCAACCAACAAGACATTTTTTGCTTTTATTTTTTCACTTCCAAAGACTCACTATACATTTTCCAAATATCTTGATAGAGGAGTCATTTCCAAATGCACCACTGCCACTTTCATTTCTTTAGACTGATGAATTTGTTTTGGTCACCATTCATGTGTGTTGAGCAGCCACTATCTATGTACCATTCGTCTTCTTCAACTTCAACAAGCAGTGCTAGTCGACAATCTTTCCTTGTTTGAATTTTATTTATTTTCCCATATTGTTGTAATACCCTTAGTTTTGACTCGGAATGTATTTATCCAAAATTATGTAAATGATGTAAATATGTTGTTGTGAATTCCTAGCGCGGAGCTCAAGGAGAAGGCCTGAGTGGATGGCTAGGCATGTATGATGTATATATTTTATTTGGATTGTTTGGTTGGATTTTATACTGATTTAGAATATATGTAAATATTATGTGCATAAATAATAAAATGGTCCAAACATGGTTGTGTAAAGAGCACCAAAGGGATGGTTGCTGTTAGGAAATACATTTGTGAATTTCAGCATATTCACTTTGCACATGTTTTCCGCGAGATAAATATGGAGGCAGATTGCCTTTCAAAGAGGGTTTTGCATTCACCGTTGGGCCATATTTTGTGGGGGGAATGGCATGAGGACCTTCTTTACTCTCGGGGCTCGATTGACCTGCTTTGGAGCTGACTCATATGTTTGAAACTGTTTGGGTTTTTATGGTATTTTTTCTCACATGTATATATGCGGATATATTTTGTGCAGGTACTTAGTATCTTTTCTCCAACCTCTTGTTGGACTTTTGATCCAGTTTGGTTACGCGGCTCTATTGGATTTATAGACTTATGTGTCCAGGCCTCTGGCTGTTTTGGACCTATTTTATGTATTTATGTATTGTCATCTTGATACTTTGCTACATGTAGCCAGTTACTTTTTGGACATTCAATTGGTGTGCGTCAGACACAACTGGGTGATGCCTTTATCGGTTTGTTTGGGATGTTATGGATCCTGTGTTGATGTGATGTGGTCTGGGGCACATGTGTCCGTATTTTATGGGGTTCATGAGCCATTTCTTTTGGGGCTCATGTTGCCAGTATGTTATATGCTCTTACGGTTTGAAGACCTGATGTAATGTTCCTATTTACTATTTCGCATTATTAATAGTAAGATATATTTCTGTGTGAAAAAAAAGAGCACCAAAGGGGCTATGATTCCACTAGAGGGGAAGAGGAAAGGGGTTCCATAGGTGACTAAATCCTTGCTTCCAAGTGTCAACCTTAGAACTCACCCAAATTCTGTCATGTGCTTTGAATAAGCCAATTATCTCATTTTTTGACCATTTTCCAATAAATGAGTGCATGTGGGAGGTTGGTGGGAAAAGTCAAATCATGCAGTTATTGAAGCATGGGGTTGACTGCAATTTTGTGATAGTTTTGTCATGACAGAAGTCAATCTGCAACTACCGAGAGTCCTTTCTTCTACTGTCAAAAGTTATGTCAATTGTTTTTTCACCATTTTCCCATATCCCTTGGAGTCAACCCTCATTCTCTCATTTCTTGCATACATATCTACACTATGCAGAGCTCTTCATTGCTGTTCATAAAGATACCAAACTGTTTTTGAACCTAGAAATTTGAATTTGGAGACCTTGCTGCAAATTTGGAAGGAAAAATTGATGATTGTAGGTGAGCAGAGAGGTTGGGCAATCTAAGAACCCTTACCCATTGAGTTTTCATGCTCGTAGGTGCTTGAGAAGCCACAAATTGAAGCTACAGGTGGTGTTATAGCAGCACATATCAGATTGGAATTCTTATATGCACACACTAGAAGCACCAGACAAGATAGATTTCCCAAGAGAACTGTGGATCGATGAAGGGGATGCCTAAGCCAAGAAGGGTGTTGTGTAGGGCAGGTATTGTGGAAGCCAAGGTTGCTGTGGTTTATTGAGATCACTATAGAGCTCTATATGAGCATTTGGCCAATTTTGTAAAAATAATTTAAAAAATGTGCAGTTTAAAAAGTTATCATTCATGCTACCAATGAGACATCTTGAGCCTTTGCATTGGAGAGCTTTTATCTTTGATGATTGTAAAACTTTGATTTAAAACCATCCATTATTATTTGTTAAAATGTTGGCTGTCTGAATATGATTTCATCTTAAGCCTTTGCATTGGAGAGATAACATCCTTGATGACTCTAGAATATTGATTTAAAATCATTTGTTAAAACACGGACTGTCTGAATATACCTTGATGATTCTGACCATTTGTTAAAACCTGGGTTGTCTGAATATACTTTGGAAAATTTAATGCAAGAATGTATTCCAATTTGAAAAAAACAAATATATTCTTGGGATTCCAATTCTGCAAAGAAAATTTCAAGAATTTGTTAAAACCTGGGTTGTCTGAATATACTTTGGAAAATTTAATGCAAGAATGTATTCCAATTTGAAAAAAACAAATATATTCTTGGGATTCCAATTCTGCAAAGCAAATTTCAAGAATTTGTGGTTCAAAAAGTTATCCTTCATGCTTCTGGACAAATCTGCTATTTTCCAAAAAGACAAAGCTCGCATCGGTCAAATCTGCTATTTTCCAAAAGGACAAAACTCACATGGATCCAATGTGCCTTTCTGAAATTATTTTGCTTACATGGATCCAATGTACCTTTCTGAACTTATTTTGCTTTTTCTCGCTGGGTTGAGAACATTTTGTATTCAGTAATATATTATATGTTGCATTGTCCCCAAAAAAGAATTTACGAAGAAATGCTTAGTTTAAAACAAGAAGGGGTGTATGGTTTCATCACAAAAGAATGAAAAATATACTTACCAACATTGCTATATACCATATCAAGTTTAGCCCCTTCAACATGCCATACTAGAATTTATGGATAATAAGAATTAACAGTGTTGACAAGCTTGGAATCAAACCCAAGATCTGACCTTCATTGCTAACCTATCAGTGGTTCACATACCAAATCTTTTTGAACAACAGTACTTCTTTTAGTTTCCTCATACTTGCCAGCTAATGAATCAAATAGCCAGCCTGCACCTAACCCAGCTGCCAGATCAATTGTATAATGACCTCTTGTGGCAAGCAAACGCAATGATTGAAGGGCATTCAATGTGTCAAAAGTAAATGCCAGCTGGCTCCTCTTCACACGTCTCATGTCAAGCGAAGCAATCACTGCACCTGCCACATGTCCTGAAAAAAATAGGAAAAAGGACACATTCCCAACTGGAAAATCTACTCCTGATCCTAGAAACTCCTGCATCACAAATGGACAATGTCACTGATAATGCAAAATGATCTGTGCCACTAGCAGAAATCAAGGTGAAATCTGATATTCTTTAGTACAATAATGGATGAAGCTTCTCAGGTGTCTACTCTAAATTCTAATCATCCATCCATACGTAAAATATTTATAAAAAAAGAGAATATAATACCTCCGGTAGAGGGAGTTGAGTTGTGTAGCCCAAAATGCCTCTGCATGTGAACATGAAAAGTGCAGCAATCGTAGGCCTCCCCCTTCCCTCCACAAGACAAGTCCATAAGATGTAAACAGATTGCATAGCCACAAAAACCTGTCCAAAGATTGTACAAAGTGACTGTCAACCCTGATTTCTAAGTTTTGCATATAGTCTTGCTGCTCAACACAAACATGAGGTAAATAAGAAGAGGCAATTATTACAAGGCAACATAGAATCCTGCTGCTCCACACACTTGTGTCATTTACAGACCCTAATCCCAGCATTTTAAGTATCACATCTTGTACAAACTTACTAAGAACCTAAGGCACAAAGATCGTGTGTGCATAATCTGTAATATAAGAGTGATACTTACATTTGCATATTTGACACTGTGGCCAAGAAGAGTATGTATGATCCGGATCTATGTGGGAACGAAACAAAAGATAGCATATACAGAATCATATACAAAGATATATTGCAAATAACACAGTGATACAGTAACACATATTCTATTAAATAGCGGAAATAGAACAGACTGTAAAATACAATAGCTAGAATGGTGGTAGCTATCTCTGAGAAGAGATGTGGCCGCTATGCTCATTCGTGCCAAGATGAATACAAAGAGAGGCCGAAAGGGCCTATTTATCATAAGCATGAGGGAGAGAATCCCAATCACCCAAAAACCTAACCCTAGAAGATGAACCGTCATAAAGTTTGCGGCCCCAAGGTGGTTAGTTGAACAGTCAGCTTCCCGGGGTCATAACTTTTGCAGACGATCTCCGTTTAGGGCGCTCGGTAGCCCGTTGGAAAGGTCTGACCGAGATTTACAACTTTCGACTGGACCCAAATGTATGCCGGGGGCAACCATTTGGTTCCCCAAACTGCCAAAAAATGTTGTTTAGGGCCTCAAAATGGCTCCGGAAGTTCAGGACCCGAAAAACTGCTAAAAATAGTATTTTACCAAAATTGCCAGAAGACTGTTTTGAGCCAGTTGGAAGAGGTGGGCCGCCACCGATATCCACTTGGATCAATCCTCCCTCCTTAGGAAGCAATGGTCTCCATTGCGTTAAATCCCTTCTCATATGTCGAGCTGTGTGTCGAGTTGAGCTCTTGGTGCGACATTTGCTGAAGTGGAAAGGTTGCCTTACTTTGACATCTTCAGAGGGTTGTAATTGTTGTTGATGGATGCGCTGGAGCTGTTCAACAGTTTTGGTTGTTGTGGCATCCTTGGTATGCACCAGCGTGGATGGTTTCCTTTTGGAGGGGCCCCTGGAATGCGTGGCCTTGCACTGTAGAGGTACCCGAATAGGCGATGCTGCACTAACTTTGTGTTTTTCTTGTTTCTGCTGAGTAGAAAGATAATCTGCAGAGGTTGTGGATGTCTCCGCGACCTGATGTTCACCTTTAGTGGCAATTGCGAATAGGGAAAATTTCCCAGTGTGGGAGATTATCTTCCTTCCCTGCTCGTTTGGGGTAGGTGCAACTATCTCTGGTATCCGATAGAGTTGTCCTCCCAAAGTGACAATGACACTGCGAGGTCGTGATTCATATACAGCATGACGCTTCCACATATATGGTTGTCCTAAAAGAACATCACATACTTCAAGTGGGGCCACATCACACAATACCTCATCTTTGAAGGGCTTGATGCCATATGGTAGGCGACATTGGTGACTGACACGAATCCTTCGCCCTTGGCTTAGCCATCCAATGGTGTATGGTTGTGGGTGTGGCGTTCTTGGTAGCTCCAATCTCTTGATGACTTCTTCTGAGATCAGGTTCTTCTGGCTGCCACTGTCCACAACAAAGTGTAGGGGAATTCCCTTCACCCACATCTGTGAGTGGAAAAGGCGCTCCTCTACCTCCGACTCTTCAGGCTCCTCTGGCTGAATCTGTGTGGTGGCAACAACGGCACTGGGTTCTGCATCGATGATCTGCTTCCCTTTTTGCGCGGCTGTGAAATTAGGTTCCGAGTCAGAATCGGAGCTGGGATCTGATTCTGAAGCTTTGATCTCAGCCACCAATGACTGTTTTGAGCGACAATCATCGGTGTTGTGCCAGGGGCTTTTGTGGAACTCGCACCACTTCCCGGTGTCTTTCTTTGTCTTTTCTTTACCCTTCTTCGCCTGTGGTTGGGACTGGTTGTCCTTTTCCTGCCCCATGTTCTGCGAGCCAGAGTTTCCCTTGCCCTGCTTCTGCGTAGGTCCAAAGTCACGCTTGTTCTTTTGCTGAAATTTCTGCTCAATTTTGACAGCATATCGATAGGCGGATCCGAGTGAAGATATTTCCAGGAAATCCATCTCTGTTCGGATGTACCGGTGCAGGCCACTGCGATATTTCAGTACTAGGTGCCGCTCGGAGTCCTTGATACCTAGCTTTGTGCGCAAGGTATGAAATTTGTTGGTGTACTCCGACACCGTTTGGTCCCTCTCTTGACGCAGAATGGTCCATTTTGTGTACTGGTCATCATAGTTTCCCACGGGGTAATATTGTTCCTTGACGGCATCAATAAAAGAGGCCCAAGTGGGATTGGAGTATTCAAACAATCCAGACTCGTCTGATGAGTTTTGCTCACAATAAGTTTCCCACCAATTTTTGACATGGGGGACGGCCTTAAGGAGCGCAAAGATGATCTTTTCCCTGTCGGAAAATTGGTGGACAGAGAAATACCCTTCTAGTAGATTCAACCATTTATCTAGGGCATCGGCATCGATTTGGCCTTCAAATAAAGGGATATCAAAATTAACTTGTACCTTGAAGGGAGTCGTATCTCCGAAATGGCTGCTCGTTGAGGGTGCATTTGCCGCTGTTGGCATGCGTTGAAGGATTTGGGCGAAATTATCCATCATCTCGTTCCTCTGTCGCGCGAGGGCTTCCTCGAGCAACAACTTGATAGGATCTACTGCTCCGTCGTCTCTCTTTTCTTCCGCCATGGGAGGCCGTTTGGGGCGGCGAGAGTGGTCTTCCCCAAGCGAAACTAGTTCGAGACCCAACTCTCTGTATCCTGACCTCGTCGGGGACATGCACCGAGAAACAATCAAAGAGCAGACCGCTCTGATACCACTGATCCGGATCTATGTGGGAACGTAACAAAAGATAGCATATACAGAATCATATACAAAGATATATTGCAAATAACACAGTGATACAGTAACACATATTCTATTAAATAGCGGAAATAGAACAGACTGTAAAATACAATAGCTAGAATGGTGGTAGCTATCTCTGAGAAGAGATGTGGCCGCTATGCTCATTCGTGCCAAGATGAATACAAAGAGAGGCCGAAAGGGCCTATTTATCATAAGCATGAGGGAGAGAATCCCAATCACCCAAAAACCTAACCCTAGAAGATGAACCGTCATAAAGTTTGCGGCCCCAAGGTGGTTAGTTGAACAGTCAGCTTCCCGGGGTCATAACTTTTGCAGACGATCTCCGTTTAGGGCGCTCGGTAGCCCGTTGGAAAGGTCTGACCGAGATTTACAACTTTCGACTGGACCCAAATGTATGCCGGGGGCAACCATTTGGTTCCCCAAACTGCCAAAAAATGTTGTTTAGGGCCTCAAAATGGCTCCGGAAGTTCAGGACCCGAAAAACTGCTAAAAATAGTATTTTACCAAAATTGCCAGAAGACTGTTTTGAGCCAGTTGGAAGAGGTGGGCCGCCACCGATATCCACTTGGATCAATGTAACCAGTAAATAATATTTTTCATGCACTTGAGACCTTGCATAATGCATAGACATTCTGGCATGATAGCTTGGTTCAGCTAGCAGGTGCTAAGAGTTCGTGCTTTTGGACCTTAGTAAACTTCCATGGTTTACCGAGGATATTCAGCCAAAACAACAAACCATAACTGAAACCAGCTAATCTAAAATTGACCTAATGAAGGTTACTTTCATGATCATGTTCTTCAAATTGCTTTCAATCCCATGCACTAACAACTAACCATGGGGAAAGTTTCCTAGTTTAAATTTAAATAGACGACATTGACATCAGCAAGCATACTCAAAGTGGCAATGTTTAGGTGCTGGTACTGTGACCACATTAAGATACTGTCAAAGTATTTTCTCTGGCAATCTCCCACATCTCATTTTACAAATTTTAATGGTAACACTTCTCCAAGGAGATCTGAACTGAAAGGGCGGAGATGTGGGGTTTACCAAGGCTAGTCTTCAATACATAAACTATTGAGACATGTGCAAATGCATGTATGTTGTAGGAGCCAATGCACAAACTGAACATTACTCATGCAGAAGAATCAGCAGGGATTGAAATGAAAGAGTCAAGTCTTCCTTCATGGGAAGCTCTCTTTGGGATGAAAATTGTCAGCAGTAAGATTAAAAGCAAATTCTTTCTTTCCAAAAAGCAGGCCATCCTTCTTGGGAACCCTTGGTGTTGTCACACACCTGTTTGGAGTGTCTGGCAAGTTATCAGAATGGCCACCATACACTTCTGATGCCAAAAAAATGTACCAGGATGTTTGAAGACTAGAGTCTACATTAGTGTCAAAACTCTGAAATAAAACAATTTACAAATGGCAACTTTCTTTTTTCTTTTTTTAACAATCAGAATTTTGCGAGTTGTTTTCCACTCAGAAGCAAAACATTGGCAATTCCTTATCTAAAGAGTAAACTGGCATTGGATAGTCATTAAGATCTTGTAATTTGATCTTTGATTGGACAGGAAAAAAATGCTAGAAGCAGGTGGGCAAAACAATAGTAAATTTTAAACTGGTACAGGCAAATGGTATTCCCTATCTCATAAAGACGCTGAATGCCTATTTTAACACAACCCATCCTCTGATGATGTTCCTGTACCTTAGGTGAATTTTATCCAATTCCAGATATCATTTAAACTGAATGCAGAATGGGTGAACTGTTTAAAAACAAAGAAGCAATAAAAATGTGCAGAAAGAATCTCTCTCCATACTTACTAACAAATTGTCCAAATCTTTGACTCTCAATGATCTCTCTCACAAATTTCAGGGAATCCACCATGGAAACATAATCTTTCGTTATTGTGCTTAAGGCTTCTAACAAAAAGGAGCTGTGAAAATAGAAACCTGTTTACCAGCTTAAGCAAGCCGTAACTGAAGCCCCTATCCTGATCCAACCAATCCAAATACCCTTATTTTATCATCCTATGTTGGGTTCTTTTACGGCAATAAACTGCCCTTTGTTAATGAAGTGTGCTTTACCTTCGGCTTAGATGCCACTATCAAGTGGTGTCTCTCCTGTCAAATTCACTCAGGACATGCACCTAGCCTCATATGTTTGAGATAGCCATGGCGGCCTCATATGTTTGAGATTGCCATATCCATGACTATCGAGGTTGCCGGGACTTCATGAATTGGAATTGGACTCCAAATCATTCTATTTAATGTTTCTGTCATTCTCTTTGTTGGACTAGTTTCCTTAGCTTTGTATGGCTTGTTTCTTAGATCTTAGATCTTTTCCTAATAATGTTAGCTTAGGTTTTGCAACTAGCTTGGATGCCAGGGTGGAGAGGTATCTATGCTGTTAAATTCCCTCAGGACTTGCACTTGGCCTTATCCGTGGACCGTGGGGCATGAAGCTCGTCTGGACTTTTATCAGACCAACACATCTTTGAGGGATTTTGAACCCTGATTACACAACTGGGTCACACCAGGGATTGTTATAAGTTCAACCCCTACCTCCCATCAAGGGACCTTCAATGAAGATGATGTTTGTGGCAATGGAACCTTGGTCTATGGTTTGAAACTCCTAACCCATTGAATTCCTATGTTGTCTAGTTAATGACATGTAAGTTTTTCACAATAGATTTAAAATTACTGGATCCATGCCCTACTGTTTGTACTGATTGTACTCTTTTTAGAATCATTAACCTACTTATTTGTGGTCACTGATTGGACATTAATAATACTAGCTTATCTTTGTTTTTTAGTATAAAATTTTCACAGCTAGCCATAATTGTGGTAGATCTTTTGGATTCAAACTATGTTGGATTTTAAACTACCATACTATCTGATCTTATCATATAATCTACCTTCAGCTTAGATGACATAGTCAGACGGGTGTCTATTCGATCGAATTCAGCCAGGATTTGCAACTGGCTTAGCTACCAGGGTGGAGGGGTATCTCTGCTGTGGCCGTATCCGTGGGGCATCAAGGTCGTAAGGATTTCCATCCAAGACCAATATGTCTTTGGTAGCTTTTGCACCTTGATTACGGGGACATGGCTTACACAAATGCCTCACTCCAGGAATTGCTACAAGTTCAACCCTTACCTCCCACCAAGAAGCCTGTGGGGATGGAACCGTGATATATGCCCATTGAGCTCCCATGTTAGCTAGTTAGTGAGATAGTCTTTCACAATAGATTAACAACTACTGGGTCCATGCCCTGCTGTTTGGTATGATAATTCTATCATGAAAAAAAAAGGATATGGACAAAAGCAAAAAAAAGACTATTTTAAAAGGAAGCCAAAGAGCATACCGTATTCATAGCTGCTAAAACCGTATTCAATGAAGGTTTGTTCAGCAACAAATCATGGAGACCCTGTGTCCAGACAAAACCGACATCATATGGTTGAGAGCCAGAAGGTACCATGGCCAGGGTGTACTCCACTGCCATGAAAAACAGCAGACAACCAACCAACAAAACAGGCAGCGGATGGAACCTCGCAGCTCCAATCAGATATGTCATAGACCACCCCATAAAGGATGGATACACAGCATTATCACCATTTGGGAATGAAGATTTCTCATCCTGTTGAACCACATTCACATTTGCCCCCATTATATCTCTCAGCCTTCTCTGGATCTCTTGTGAACATATACACAAGAAGCTTCCCAGGCACTGATTCGTTCTCTTGTCAACATAAATCATGTTTTGCTCGCCCCCATTGTCCTCTGAACTTCTTCTCCTGCACGACATTGAGCTCAAATAACTGAAATCTTCTGAAAATAAAAGCTAGTTCTGCAAAGCACTCACTACATTTCCAATCTATCTGTAAGGCCTTAAAAGATCCCAAAACTTTGGAGTTATCGCAGATCGACTAAAAAGAAGACAAAAGACATAACAACTAGACAGTGGTACCAAAATTTATACAATGTCTGAGAGCCTCCTGTCATTGTACATTGCAATAAATGCCGCTTGAGTCGGCTAAAACGGAGGAATCGTGCAGGCCAAGCATCTTTGGGGTGTTGTGTCGTCAACTCATCGGGCACAATGGTCTCCTGGTAGATCTGCGAGGTTTACTAGCACAATTTCATTGGTCTTTACTTTTTTTTCCGCGAATCCATTGGTCTTTACTTATTCCCATAACTGAGACATCCGGATTCAAATACCCAAAAATCAAAATTCAAGACAGTAAAACCTCCCTCTCACGCCAGCATTGCAATGTGAAATCTTGAACCTAAGCGGAACATGCAACCTATAGTAGATGGAGACTTTACTCAAGTTTGTTGCGAAGGGCCATTGACAATCAAACACGTAGCATTCGTGTTCAACTTTATAGATTCATGCCAACTCCGTGTAAGTGAATCGTGTACATGAACATCGATGTGTGATGAAAAGTTTAATGGACTACCCGTGAAATATGTCATTTCATAAAAGACAGTTGGAAGTTGGACGTTGATTTCCAAATTCTAATATTGAATGTGAGCACATTTTGTGAAGAGTTGTCTAAAAATTCGAAGAAATTGGAAGATTTGGTTCGCAAGCGCAACTGGAATTTTGCAGAATCTGAAGATTCAACACCATCAAAACCTTAAGATGTCTAAAATTTCAGAGTTGTAAAGAGGATTTTATCTTAAATTTTGTCTATTTTTTCAAAATTTTCCGGGAAAAAACAATTTTTTTCATTTGAAATCATAGAACTTTTTGACTATGCTTTGTGGACATGTCTTTATCTTTTTCTTTATAAAATTATATTGCGAGTTGTATTGTTTTTTTTTTTAAATATAGTATGTTTGTCCTTTTAAAAGGATATAAGTTTAAATTGGGAGGGATTAGGGTATGTATATTTTCAATTTTTTTTATTGGAGGGAATCCATGGTTTTACAAATAAAGGAACTTCATACATTATTGTAGATTTAAAAAGCAATAGTCGGCAAGTTGTGGAAGGGGTGGTTGAGATGGTCACTTGTGGCCATCCCCACCCGAGGTCAATCCCCCAAGGACACTACATGATGTCCCTATGAGTGTCAGCTAAGTATTCAAATCGCTTTTTTTCAAGGTGGCTTTTTCGGCTTAGAAATCTTTTAATTTAGGTTGTCTTGAAATGTGTAACAATCTTTGGGAGCAACTTTCCATGGGCAAAGTTCTTGTTGGATTTTAGAGTAAATTCTACTGGATAAGGGGGGCACTATGACTGCCCTTTATTTGCCTAAGAAATATTATATATATTAAGAGATATATTGTTGGACTAGTCTAATTGCACTGAGAGTAGCAAGGTGTTCTCATCCTAGTATGGGGGAGATGTTGTAACGTAACATAACGTTACCAAAAGTAAAAAGTAATTAAGAAAAATTCATGTCAACTCATATAATAAAAAATTAAAAACAAATAAAAAGTAATTAAAAAATCAATGTCGGATGTGTAAATTTTATATCTGGATCTAAGCTGGTAGGTTAATTCAATTGGTTGTGTAATGTCTTGGTTCTGACCTTGGATGTATTAGATTGAATTGTGTATAAATTATAATTGGGCATTTATAATGACATGAATCAATTCATACGAGCTTAAATAAAAGAAGAAGCCTGAACATTCTATGTTTCTGACTTTTTATGGTTTTCCCTCATTGGAATCTGACTAGGCAATCATTGCCAAAATTCCAATTTTGGATTTAATGAAATTGTTGTTTTTAATGCAAAAATGGATTCAACACCCTCCAATATCCCTACTGCAATCAGATTGTGGAATGTTAATGTTTGGTATCTACAATGTCATCAATCCAAAATCATTCTTTTGGATTTCAGGCCAAAAATATAAATTTATCTTCATGTTATTTGAGTGGTCAAAAATGACCAATTCATAGTGCATTTACACCACGACTAAATAAAATGGTCGGTGTAAATGATACAAATATTTGGTATGGATTCCTAATGTGAAGCTCAAGGCCAAGGGTCGACTAGTTAATGACTACAATAATAATAATAATTTAATTTTAAGGTCATGACCTAACTAGACACCAAATTGGTATATGGGACCCTCTTGTCTATGGGTCAAGGGACCCCTTCCATCATTAATTTGACTACTAAACTCTATAGAGGAGTACATATCCTACCCCCACACAACCCCCCCAAAATTTGAACTTGTAACCTCCTACGAGGAAACACGTGTTCTTAACCATTAGGCACCCTAAAGTTATACTTTTTTATATACCATGTGGTAGGCCTTCCATGGTTATGCCCAAAATATGTCAAATTTATTTCGAAAATCAATATAAATGTCCAAAATAGTTGTTGAGAGCATGAAAGAGGGTGATGAGTCCATTAGAGGGGAAAAGGAAAAGGGGGGCAAAGGAGTGATAAATAATCATGTGTTGCCTAAGAACTATTGCATTTTTATCATGTGCTTTATTTATTAAATTTCAACCACCATCTTTGACTTAAAAGTTAATCATTGAATGCATGTGATGGTTGGCAAAAAAGTCTACCTCACATAGTTATGAGAGGATGGGGGTTTGGGTACAACCATCATGGAGAATACAAGAGACCCCATCCTCATGGAAATTTGACCCTTCTCAATTGCCATGTGGACTCTTTCCATTCCAAATCTGAATTAACTCATACACAACCATTCTCTCATGCCAAAAACACCATTGAAGTTCTAAAACTATGTTTTCACACATAGATTGAGATACAAACTTGTAAATGACCAGATCCAACTGTAGGAGAGTAATTCAAGAACTTAAGAAAAGAGATGGATGGTTGTAAAGGAGCATAGAGGCTAGGTTATCTAGGAAACCTCCATTTCCCTTATGAATTGTTGTCAATCATTAGGTGCCTTAGAGGCAAAGATAAATATGCCAGGTTATTCTAGAAGGTAAACAACAAGATGGGTTCTTCCTGCCTGCACTAAAAGCACCATAGGGAGAATACTCTCGAGATACTATTAAGCAAAGAAGGGATGTGGCATCCTTGTGTTGGGTGGGCAGTGAATGAGAATGCCATCACTATTTGATGGTTTCCTGGAGAGTTTGTTTATGAACAATTTCACTGAGCTTGAGAGCAATTGAGTTGGGTGAGTGACCCAATAGTTCTTATTCAATTTCCTTTACCATGGTGGCCTCACAACTAAACTTAAGAGTGGTGTCTACTGTGGATGCCTATAATTGGGTGGAAAATTACTCATACACAATGAGTTTCTTTTACCATCATAAGTGTGACATCTTAGCTCTCAATATATGATTATAATTTTGCAATCTAAACATATATTTTGTTTAGGAAGGAATTGCAAAGTGGAATCCTTGGTTTGAATTAAAGCTTTGCATGCTTAATTACATTACTTCATTTAGTTGTATGTGTTTGTGAATTCAAATGGATTTTTGAGTGTGGTGGTTCAAATCTATATTAAATTCTTCAAACTTGGGTCATGTTCTTGCCTTGTGGGTCGACACAGTGAATAGAGGGCCTACATTCCATTTTCATTAAAAAATTATAACAAAATCCAAGATGTTTAGGACATGTCGAAGTTCAAAAATTATATAAATGTTTCCCAGACCAAACATCAACTAGAGACAAAGCAAAGCCCTTAAGGTCATTAAGCCCTTATATTTATGAAATCATGGATTTTTCCTCATAAATCAAGGCATTTCCATTTGAAATTTCGAAATGAGGGTATTATTTTTGAATGGGCCCGATGCCCTTTCTTTCGAAGTTCACGATGTTACTTTGAAAGAGGCTCGATGGCTTCTCTCAAGTGGTTCTTCGAAAGTGGCCCGACAACCAAATATTTGAAAGGGCCCAACGGATGAAGATTCGAACAAGCCAAATGGATCGATATTTTAAAAATAAATTAAAAAAAAAATCAATGGTAAATTAAAAAAATCTTAAGCCTATGATTTTTGGAAAAGTGTCTATGCATGTTTTTCTAAACGAGCCTGAAGTGAACATAATAGAGCATTATATCTAGCCTTCAACGCACTTTACAAACACAAAACTTGAAAGGAAATTGGAACGAGGGATTTAGAGGAATTTAAGTTAGTAAAAATTACCCCAAAAATACTCAAACTCCTTAATGTGATGACTTAACACACACAAAACTTGAAAGGAAATCAGAAAATTGGAACGAGGGATTTAGAGGAATCTAAGTTAGTAAAAATGACTCCAAGAAATACTCAATCTCCTCAATGTGATGATCAAGGGGGGTTTGGTACGTGATAAGTTGTCACCAATGTTGTTAGGCATTTGGTTTGTTATGTGTCAGTTGGTGCCTGATTTGAATCCCTTTGGGTTTAGGTGCATTACTCTACATTTTCAAGTTTACTAAGATGCCATCCATGAATATGGGAAAACATCCCTTGGGTTTTATACACTATCATACATGAAATACATCAAACTTGATTGCATATATTCCAACATTTATTGTTATGTTGCATGGTGTTTATTGATTGCTACAAATGAGAGAGTCAGTAAGTCAGCAAGCAAAACCTACCCTTTTTCTAGTGAAAATTATGGCTTAAATTGGTAGGAATTTTATTTGTTATATTTACTTATAGTTTATATATCGTAGGGATTTTGGCCCATTCTAAGATAGCCCAAAACCTTGGATTTATGAAAAAAATGAATATAACAATAATGAACCTTTGGAAAAAATGAACCCATTGAAAAGGTTAGGTTTGTTCACTTATTAATCGGCTCTTAAAATGAAGTGTATGCATAATGTGCCTCACAAAATAATGAAATATAAATATAAATCAAGTTGCACTATTAATAAATTGGCTAAGATCCATCTTTATATATATATTTATATATATAAAGTGTTGAGAGAGAATTGTTGGAGGTGCAGACCTAAACATAGTATACCCTCGAAACAATTTATACCACAAACGAAGCTAAGTGCTAAGGCAATCTAGTGAGGACTATCGTTATTTATCAAACACAATTTAAATGATCTTTGCCACTAAAAAACAAGGTGCACTTAAAACCGAGTATGAATGAGATGCAACAAATATTTATATCTATATTCTTTCTAATCTCTCCATATTTAAGAAAATCCAAATTATAAACATATTTTAGTATTGATTTTTTTCTTTATGCTAGTTAAAACATAGATACAATTATTCTTTTAGATTACGGTTGATCACCTCCTTATAATATCTTAACTTTCTCTTGTCTTTTAATTCTTTATCACACCACTTCTCTTTAAATTTAGATGTAATAATACTTGTAATATTATCATTATTTTACAGTGTGACCTCTTCCTAGACTCCCCAATGATTTAGCCAAGACTTGACATCTTCATGTCAATCTCGCTTAAGCCACAAGCGGTTTTGGCTAGAATCTACAGTAATTTTAGGGAGCCTCTTATCTCCAATGTTGTTTATCTTGTCATTGTATATTAGGTATCTAATCATAGCCATGCTCTCGATGGAGGAGAGACTAGCTTATATGAAGATGATATGATAGGGTGTATTTCCTTCAATTTTGAAATTATTTGTTATAAAACTCTTTTGGATTCACTCTATCTTTCTCTACAGCCTCTTATCTCCAATGTTGTTTATCTTGTCATTGTATATTAGGTATCTGATCATAGCCATGCTCTCGATGGAGGAGAGACTAGCTTATATGAAGATGATATGATAGGGTGTATTTCCTTCAATTTTGAAATTATTTGTTATAAAACTCTTTTGGAATCACTCTATCTTTCTCTACAATTCTCTAGAAATGTTGTAGCCCCAAACTTCAAATCTATATAAAATTACAAGAGCAGCAAGAGTCTCAAAAAGGAGTTTCTTTTATTCCCAAAACCAAAGGTCTACTCATATTAATCGTTTTCAAGTGCATAATAAGTTTTCCACCCTCCATCAATAATTTTCTCAATGTTATAGTTCCACTTAAATTTATTATGAAAATCGATTCCTAAATATTTATATGAATTGAATTCCTCCACATAAAATTAGCATAAATAATCTTTTTAGATTTGATTACCATAACTTTTATATTAACAATGTTAACTCTCATATCAACATAGTAAATAATTTAATAAAAACTCTTTAAAATTTTATAAATCTATAATTTAAATTATCTTAAGAAGCAACTTGTAGGTAACTTAATGGTAGTAAATTAAAACCAAAGATAAATGAAAAATTTAATTTAATAATAAAATAATAAATAAAACAAATATAAAGTGTCTAATTAAATCTATTTATAATGATTAAAAAAAAGTTGAAGAAAAATGAATGTTATAATTAATAATATATAATGATAAAATAAATCATCATGATCATGATCATGTTTCCCTATACAATAGTGAAGTCAACCCATGCATTTTTCATGGAAGCGATAAATCCGGATTCAAATACCCAAAACCAAGAGACTCAGCCTCATCTCACGCCATCATTGCAATGTCAAATAACTCAATGTCAGTTATGTTTGTTTTTAATTATTGTTTCCATTTTTTTCAATCACATGTAAAATAAATGTATTTTTTCATTTTCAAATTATAAAAGATTTGATTATTTTTTGATAAATTTATATGTCAAATAAATGTATTATTTCATTTTCAAATTATAAAAGATTTGATTATTTTTTGATAAATTTTGTTTGCAATATTGAAAGTAATTATATTTTTTATTAGTTTTTAAATATATGATTTAATAATTTGAAAAGGAAGTACAATTTTAATTAGTTTTTTAATATATGATTTGACAGTTCGAAAAGGAAGTATACAACTAGACTTATGTGACTATAGTTGGATATGGGTCTTGATCTTGCTCTCTAAATTAAACTTGCAATTGTACCTAAAGGTGTAAAAAGTACACTGTAATAAAGGGACAAGATAGAACTCATGTAGTTAAGAAAGAACTTGAGAAGAGGAAACAATGAAGTTTAAGGAAGTAAACAAAATAGTAAATATAGAACACTTATGACAAAATGGGATCATTAGAACATTGACCTGCAACATGACCATGTTTCTTGCAATTCCAACACAATGACTTTGTAGTGTACTTCATGGCTTTGAGACTCTTGCAAAATATGCAAGTATCAACATTTGACTTTTATTCTTTACCTATTTGTGGAAGGCATGCATCAATGAAGGAATTATGCTTCTTGCAATTCCAACACAATGACTTTGTAGTTCACTCCATGACTTTGAGGCTTGCAAAATATGCAAGCATCAACATTTGACTTATATTATTTACCTACTTGTGGAAGGCATCAATGAAGGAATTATTCAATGACATTGCATTCTTCGCAGTGGCCTGTAATGAAGATACGCCAACATTCACAATTAATTTTCACATTCCTTAGATGATTCTTATTTCAATCATATCTCCAATAAATGAACTCTTCCCATTACACTTATTTTCCAATCCTTAGGCCTCTTCAACTAAGTAGCTTTATGAAAACATTTTTCATTGAATTCATTAAAATTCAATAAAGCATTATATTTAGGAAACCTCCATTTCCCTTGTGAATTGTTGTTAATCATTGGGTGCCTTAGAGGCAAAGATAAATATGCCAAGTTATTCTAGAAGGTAAACAACAAGATGGGTTCTTCCTGCCTGCACTAGAAGCACCATAGGGAGAATACTCTCGAGAGACTATTAAGCAAAGAAGGGATGTGGCTTCCTTGTGTTGGGTGGGCAGTGAATGAGAATGCCATCACTATTTGATGGTTGCCTGGAGAGTTTGTTTGTGAACAATTTCACTGAGCTCGAGAGCAATTGAGTTGGTTGAGTGACCCAAGAGTCCTTATTCAATTTCCTTTGCCATGGTGGCCTCACAACTCAACTTGGGAGTGGTGTCTACAATGGATGCCTATAATTGGGTGTAAAATTACTCATACACAATGAGTTTCTTTGACCATCATAATTGTGACATCTTAGCTCTCAATATATGCTTATAATTTTGCATTCTAAACATATATTTTGTTTAGGAAGGAATTGCAAAGTGGAATCCTTGGTTTTAACTAAAGCTTTGCATACTTAATTGCATTACTTCATTTAGTTGTATGTGTTTGTGAATTCAAATGGATTTTTAAGTGTGGTGGTTCAAATCTATATTGAATTCTTCAAACTTGGGTCTTGCCTTGTGGGTCGGCACAGTAAATAGAGGGCCTCCATTCTATTTTCATTGAAAAGTTATAACAAAATCCAAGATGTTTAGGGCATGTCGAAGTTCAAAAATTACAATGTTGACATGTTCCAAGGCCAAACATCAACTAGAAGCAGAGCAAAGCCCCGAAGGTCATTAAGCCCTTATATCTATGAAATCATGGATTTTTCTTCATAAATCAAGGCATTTCCATTTGAAATAATCTATGGGTTCAGACATCGCACCCTTTCCTTTCGAAATCAGGGTATTATTTTTTAATGGGCTCGATGCCCTTTCTTTCGAAGTTCACAATGTTAATTTGAAAGAGGCTCGATGGCTTCTCTCAGGTGGTTCTTCAAAAGTGGCCCAACAACCAAATATTTGAAAGGGCCCAATGGATGAAGATTCGAACAAGCCAAATGGATCGATATTTAAAAAATAAATTAAAAAATCAATGTATGAGGCCATAAGTAAGCCTAATATTGTGTGATCTTTGGAAAAGGGTCGATGCATGTTTTTCTAAAGGAGTCCGAAGTGAACAAAAGAGAGCATTATATCCGGTCCTCAACCCACTTAACAAAGACAAAACTTAAAAGGAAATTGGAACGAGGGATTTAGAGGAATCTCAGACAACAAAAATATCCAATATCTTTAATGTGATGACTAAGGGGGTTTTATACATGATAAGTTATTAGGCATTTGGCTAGTTATGTGTCAGTTAGTTCTTGATTTGAATCTCCTTGGGTTTAGGCGTATTAGTCTACACTTTCAAGTTTACAAAGATGCCATCAATGAATATGGGAAAACATCCCTTGGGTTTTAGACATCATCACGCATTAAATACGTCAAACTTGATTGTATATATTCCAACATTTATTGTTATGTTACATGGTGTTTATTGATTGCTACAAATTACGAAGATAGCTAGTCAAGAAGCAGAACCTACCCTTTTTCTAGTGAAAACTATAGCTCAAACTGGTAGGAATTTATACAGTAGTATATTTACTTATAGTTTATATGAGGAATATATCATAGGGATTTTGGCCCATTCTAAGATAGCTCAAAACCTTGGATTTATGAAAAAAAATGAATAGAACAACAATGAATCTTTGTAAAAAATGAACTCGTTAAAAATGTTGAGTTTGTCCACTTATTAATTGACTCTTAAAATGAAATTTATGTGTATTGTGCCTCACAAAATAATGAAATATAAATATAAATCAAGTTGCAATATTAATAAATTGGCTAAGAACCATCTTTATATATATATATATATATATATATAAAGTGTTGAGAGAGAATTGTTGGAGGCGCAAGCCTAAAAAAAGTATACCCTCAAAACAATTTATACCAAAAACGATTTGTCCCTGTAAATGCTTGATAAATGCAATATTAAGATAGATCTAAACAAATTATGTATAATTAAGCTAAGTGCTAAGGCAATCTAGTGAGGACTATCGTTATTTATCAAACACAATTAAAATGATCTTTGCCACTAAAAAACAAGGTGCACTTAAAACCGAGTATGAATGAGATGCAACAAATATTTATATCTATATTCTTTCTAATCTCTCCATATTTAAGAAAATCCAAATTATAACATATTTTAGTAATGATTTTTTTTTTATCCTAGTTAAAACGTAGATACATTTAATCTTCTAGATTATGGTTGATCACCTCCTTATAATATCTTAACTTTCTCTTGTCCTTTAATTCTTTATCACACTACTTCTCCTTAAATTTAGATGTAATAATACTTATAATATTATCATTATTTTGCACTGTGACCTCTTCCTCGACTCCCCAATGATTTAGCCAAGACTTGACATCTATATGCCAATCTCGCTTAAGGCACAAGCGGTTTTGACTAGAGTATAAAGCAATTTTAGGGAGCCTCTTATCTCCCATGTTGTTTATCTTGTCATTGTATATTAGGTATCTGATCATAGCCATGCTCTCGATGGGGGAGAGACTGGCTTATATGAAGAGGATATGACAGGGTGTATTTCCTTTAATTTTGAAATTATATGTTACAAAACTATTTTGGATTCACTCTGTCCTTCTCTACAATTCTCTGGAGATGTTGCAGCCCCAAGCTTCAAATCCATATAAAATAACAAGAGCAGCAAGAGTCTCAAAAAGGAGTTTCTTTTATTCCCAAAGCCAAAGGGCTACTCATATTAATCGTTTTCAAGTCCATAATAAGTTTTTCACCCTCCATCAATAATTTTCTCAATGTTATACTTCCACTTAAACTTGTTATGGAAATTGATTCCTAAATATTTATATGAATTGAATTCCTCTACATAAACTTAGTATAAATAATCTTTTTAAATTTAATTATCATACCTTTGTATTAACAATGTTAACTCTCATACCAATATCAAAAATAATTTAACAAAAACTCTTTATCACTCTTTATAAATCTATAATTTAAATCATCTTAATGTAATGTTAATTCTCATACCAATATCAAAAATAATTTAATAAAAACTCTTTATCACTTTTTATAAATCTATAATTTAAATAATCTTTACATTAAGAAGCAACTCAAGAAAAGTTAACGGGAAATCTCAACAAACTTCCTCACATATCGTGGATGGTAGGTGGATGGAATGAAATCCATCTATCCCCACCAACGAACCACCCTATTTTTGACACATTAAGAAGCAACTTGTATAAGATAACTCAATAAGAGTAAATTAAAACAAAAGAAAAATGATAAATTTAATTTAATAAAAAAATAAAAAATCAATCATAATAAATAAATAAAATATAAAGGGTTTAATTAACCTATTTATAATGATTAAAAGAGAGTCGAAGAAAAATGAATATTATAAATAATAATATAAAATGATAAAATAAATCATCATGATCAAAATAAAGGGTTTAATTAACCTCTTTATAATGATTAAAAGAGAGTTGAAAAAAAATGAATATTATAAATAATAATATATAATGATAAAATAAATCATCATGATCATGTTTCCCTAGTGATGCATACAATAGTGAAGTTCACTCGTGCATTTTTCATGGAAGCGAAAAATCCGGATTCAAATACCCAAAACCAAGAGACTAAGCGTAATCCCACGCCATCATTGCAATGTCAAATCTTGAACCTTAGGTGAAACCTTGAAATCTACCACCCGTTTGGATGCGAGAAGATGGAGACTTTGATCTAGTTTCAACCTCCATTGGGAGTTAAACACGTGGCATTTGTGTTCAATTTCAACTCAAAGGTAGTTATATTTGTTTTTATTCGGGGGAGAGCGTGCAGTGATTATTGTTTTATTTTTTTTCAATAATCATGCCGTTTATTTATTCAAGGTATTCTAGGTTTTCCATTTTACTATGGGTTTTGGTTGAAATTTGGTAAAAATTAAAATTTGGTAAAATTCAAATTTTTAAGTGTTTAAATTATGTTTTTGAATCCATCAATAGATACAATACCTTGAATATTCTCTTGACATCCAAATCATGCAATTTCCATAACTAATATTTGTGATTTTAAGTTTTTTTAAAGATTTTCACTATGAATATTAATAAAATAAAATGGAAAATATGATCGGAAAAGGTTGAAAATGTAGACTATTTAAACTAAACCAAATAAATGTGTTTTTTCATTTTCAAATTATAAAAGATTTAATTAAATATTTTTGGGGAAAATTTTGTTTGCAATATTGAAGAAGTTGATATAAAAGTAATTATATTTTTATTAGTTTTTAAATATATGATTTAATAATTTGAAAAGGAAGTACAATTTTAATTAGTTTTTTAATATATGATTTCACAGTTCGAAAATGAAGTACACAACTAGACTTATGTGACTAGAGTTGGATATGGGTCTTGATCTTGCTCTCTAAATTAAACTTGCAATTGCACATAACAGTGCAAAAAGTACACTGTAATAAAGGGACAAGATATAACTCATGTAGTTAAGAAAGAACTTGAGAAGAGGAAACAATGAAGTTTAAACTCATGTAGTTAAGAAAGAACTTGAGAAGAGGAAACAATGAAGTTTAAGGAAGTAAACAAAATGGTAAATATAGAACACTTATGACAAAATGGGATCATTAGAACATTGACTTGCAACATGACCACGTTTCTTGCAATTCCAACACAATGACTTTGTAGTGCACTTCATGACTTTGAGACTCTTGCAAAATATGCAAGTATCAACATTTGACTTTTATTCTTTACCTACTTGAGGAAGGCATCAAATTACGCTTCTTGCAATTCCAACACAATGACTTTGCAATTCACTCCATGACTTTGAGACTTGCAAAATATGCAAGCATCAACATTTGACTTATATTATTTACTTACTTGTGGAAGGCATCAATGAAGGAATTATTCAATGACGTTGCATTCTTGGCAGTGGCCTCTAATGAAGATACTCCAACATTCACAATTAATTTCCATATTCCTTAGATGATTCTTATTTTAATCACATCTCCAATAAATGAACTCTTCCCATTACACTTATTTTCCAATCCTTAGGCCTCTTCAACTCTTCAACTAAGTAGCTTAATTATGAAAACATTTTTCATTGAATTCATTACAATTCATTAAAGCATTATATATATGCAAGTAGCAAATGATATAACATATCGAAATTAAGTCGAGAGAATTTTGCCTTCCAGTTTTTTTATCAAAATAAACTTTACATTTTGTATAGCATGAGTGTTCTTCTTAGATCCATTTCTTGGGGTTGATGTTGAAGAATTAATTATTTCTCCTAGTATATTATTATTCCACAACATGTTCCACTATTTTGTATCCAAATCCAATTCTTATAATAGCGTTCTAATCAATCCACGCTTGGAATAATAATCACGACCCACTCTATGTCATAAGACATTGCAAGCTCACATGACCGAAAGTCTGCTCGGTATCTGCTCACCCATTCGTGTGACATTGTTTAGTGAAAACCATCCATTCCCCAACACTTGGATTTGCTTCCCACAAGGCCACTACGGTGAAAGGACTCCATCTCAAAGCTAATGATATCCCGTGATGACACCTAGCAGAAATATGCTACTCAATTCAAAATCCCAATGGTCTGCACCATTTCTAATATGGTGTCCCCTACTATCGATAACTCCATAAGCCACATTTCTTCAACAACGAACAAGTGGGTTTTTGTGTTATAGCTCACCATCTATCGTGGATAGATTGAGAAGGATTTTATGGTAAGGGGATAATTTGAGGCGAAGTAAATAGTGTTTATGTCTACAGTGACATGGTAGAAGGTAAAATAATTTGTGGTCGATCTCAGAGCAGATTTTTATGGTTCATGTGTCCTTCAAGGAAAGGTAGATGAGAGCATGTATCTATCTCATTCTCATTTCTTCCAACACTGATGAGTGTAAATTTTTTAGAGGTTGAGACTACATAATAAAAAAAATCCAAATAATTGAAGAATTCTCATATCAATAAACAACACATATAGATTACATTTAATGTTGTGTTCCATGATGACTTGCTTTATAAATTTGAATGTAGATGAATGGCAGCTAACAACTTCCTTTTGTGATGATTACGTTTATATACATTATTTTTATGTTTAATTGGTCGTTCTCAATGATTAATGAGTTTAGAATTGTACTAAATTATTATTATAACGTGTGTGTGTGTGTGTGTGTGTGTGTGAGAGAGAGAGAGAGAGAGAGAGATTGTCACAATGGAAGAATCATTAAGATTACATCAATATAATATTATTGTGGATGAGTTATTTTCTCTAAGATTGTGATCACGAAGATTATCTCCAATAGAATCAAACCTATATTGGAAAAATTCATATCTATTGAACAATTTGGTTTCTTATCTAATAGACAAATTCTAGATGCAATAGGGGTGGCACAAGAATGTCTTCATTCTATCAAATTCAAGAATATTCAATCCTTTATCCTTAACATGGATTTGATAAAAGCATATGATCATGTGGACTGGTCTTTCCACAGATTTTTTCTCATTTAGATTGGTCTTTCGGTGGAAGTGACAAACTGGATTATGGCATGCATTTCATCAGTCGCATTTGTTGTATTGATTAATGGCTCTCCTACCTCCTTATTATCTTGTAGTAGAGGGCTCAGACAGGGCTTCCCTTTATCTCCATTGTTGTTCCTTTTGATTATTGAAGGGTTAAGCAATATTATTGACAGTGCAAAGCATGATCAAATGATCAAAGGTATTAAAATCTCTAGGTACCTTTTTATCTCACACTTGTTGTTTGTTGACGATGTGTTAATATTTGGGGTAGTTATGTGGATGAATGGATGATGTATCGGTCCATATTTGAGACTTTTTGTACTACCAATGGGATGGCTATTAGTTCTAAAAAATCTATATTTTTGTACAACTGCAATGATGATGGGATTCGTGAGAAAATATCCTCTCTATTTCCATACCAAATGGAAAAAATGGACTATGGTTTCAAATACTTAGGTTTCTTTTTTAAACCAAACTGTTACATGATTGAAGATTGGAATTGGCTTACACAAAAGGTGGAAAAGAGGATTAATAATTGGACATTCAGGTGGCTTTCTATTGGGGGTAGACTCGTATTAGCTAAATATGCGCTAGAAAGTATTCCAAACTATTGGTTATATCTTTCTTCCGTGCTTGCTTATGTTATCAATTCTATTAGGAAGAGGATTATTCACTTTTTATGGGTTGGTAAGTTGGAAATTTCAAAATTTCATGTTACATCACGGGAGAGTATATCATTGCCAAAGTCTCTGGGTGGGTGGGGTCTTAAGAACTTGGATTGGTTCAGTCAGGTGTTAAGAGTTAAAAGTTGATGGCGGGGATTATTTGGGGATGGTTTGTGGAGCAAAGTAATTAAATCAAAATACATCAAATCCTTCTCTATTTCGTTGTGGATCCAGAACCCGAAAAAGGCTCCTGCTAATGCCTCTGCTATCTGGAGAGGTCTATATCGAACTTTTCCAATCTTGAGTAGATGGTTGAGTTGGAAATTTGGTAGGGGCACTCGAGTATTTATAGGTGTTGATCCATTTATTGGCTTTGCAGAAAACTATAAGCTATTTGCTCCACTTTTGGCACAACTACATAAAGTCAATATTCAGGTATTAGCTTAGGTAAGGCGTATTGAAGTTGTTGAAACTTACTCTAACTATTGGTATTTAGCCAATGACTTCGGGTTATCACTGGAGGTAACATATGAATGGAAAAGTTATGTTATGATGTTGAATGGTGCTGGAATAAATTTAACAGATAAAGAGGACGTACTAGTTTGGGTCTGGGAAGGTGCAAATGGAATTCTAACTACTAAAAAGGCTTATGAGGAAATTATTGTTAACTAGATTTCATTCACTCCAAGATGGTGGTCGAAGTAGATTTGGAAATGGCATATTACATATAAAGTTAGATGTTTTATTTGGCTTTGCTTTGAGAATAAAATTCTCACTTGGGATAATCTACTTAAGAGAGGATTTATTGGTCTGGGAATTTGTCTCTTATGCAAAATGGATTCGGAATCTATCTCACATATATTTTCTTAGTGTCATTTCTTTGGATATGTTTGGTCATATTTTCAAAGTATTTTATAGTTTCAGGATGTATGGGATGGATCTCACTTTCGGGACAGTCTATTTAACTGGTTTCACTCAAATGTCCAGTTCAAGGAGCTCCCCCTCTTTACTATTTGGGAAGTTTGGAAAGCTAGAAATAGATATATATTTGATGATATTAAGCCTTCCAGATTCCATATTTGTTCTAAATCCATTAGCTCCTATCATGAGTATTTTAAAGAGAACTCACAAAATAAGATCAAGGATCCAAAGATGCCATATGTGGATGGGTGTTGGAAATGGTTCAAACACCAGTGTTGGACTTCTTTACCTCTGGGGTATTTTATGGTTCTCACACAAAAGAGGCATTCTCAATATCAAAATCATGAGTGATTTGAGGGAAGTTGTCGATTGGGCATCTAGAAACTCATCTCTTAAGGTTATCAAGCTTGAACAATGGGATGCAAAAAACTCAAGAGTTGATCCACTACTTCTCTAATATTTCATTTGCTCATATTTATAGGGAATTGAATGGCAAGGCTGACATAATTTCCAAGAAGGCCATTGGATCTATGGACGACTTCCTCCATTTTGAAGAATTTATTGAAGACTAGATCGTACATTCTGGATCTATTTTTGTTTTCTAGTTTTGGATAATCTCACAGTATTTTGTTGGATATGTTTCCTTCAAAAACAAGTTGTCTCAGAATTGTTTCATATCCTATGAGATAATTTTTGTCGATATATATTGATTTAGGAAAATAGAGAAGACATGTCAATCTGTTTGCATTGAGAATGCATGATGATAAGCTGGGTACACTATTGTAACTTTGATTCCTTTTGAATAACAAGTTACCGTTTTTCAGTTTTGAATATATATATATATATATATATATATATATATATATGTAGTGATTGAAAAATGAATTTATTGATAATAAGCTTTAAAAGCCACGAAGAGGTAAATGTCGAAATAACTATTAGCCTACTAAATCAACACCTTAGCTATTGACCTACCTCGTCAATGTCATTTTCCCAAGAAAATAATTATTATACTTGTATTAGTCTAAAATACACATACTAAATGGGCTATCGAGATTAATATGATCTTTAAGATTGTAACAATGTAATATTGTGGATAACTTGTATCTCTAAGATCATGAAGAATAAGATTGTATATAATATATGTATTGCGATGGTGATTTTTGTATGTGTAAAATATTTAGATACGAGTCGAAGGTAATTGCCAATATAGCTATTGCTCTACTTATTTAATTCCATCTTCGACCAAGCTAAGATATTGTACATTTTCGAGATTTCCATACTTGGGGGAACGCTGCCCGATAAATAATTATATCCAAGTGATTTTAGCTTATAGGAGGTGCTCTATATTAAGCAACTTGTAGTTGTTCTAGTCTCATTTTTAGGCTCCAATTAAACCTGGAGTTATGTTTAACTTGAAACTTTCCATTTCAAAAAAAAAAAAAACATAATATTTCATATGCCTCATCATGGAATGCATGGAATATGTACATATTTGCAACATTTCATGTATTACCTTTGGAGTGTGTAAGTGGGGGGGTCGTCCAAAGAATATGCTATAATTATTAACTAGTCCAACTAACTTGAGTCCTCAATTGAGATCCAATGCTAAAATGTGTCTTATGGTGGCTTGGTGTCTTGGCTTGGATTTCGTATTTCACAATGGAAGCTCATATATAAATATTTTGCTCAAATTCCTTATCTCAGTACGAATCCAACTATTGAATGCATTGCTTCACAAATAAATCTCTTTCAAGTTCGTTAGATTGTTAATCTCTCCGGGGTATTCTTCCACTCAAACTATTTTCGACCAAGCTAAGATATTGCACGTTTTCGAGCTTTCCATACTCAGGGAGGATGCTACCTGAGAAGTAATTATATCGAAGGTCAATATGCTTTAGCTTCACTAGGTAGTCAAATTAATGGCAAATCCCTGGACAAATTGTTGGACTTATAGTCAATGATCTCTAGATTCCTCAATTTTGATATGTTCGAGGGGAGGCTTCCATTGAGAGTGTTGTAGGAGACATTGAGCACATGAAGGGTTGGAATATTTCTAATATGAGTGGGGAGTGGGCTTGAAATATTCATGTTGCATAGATTAGGATCCACTACTTGACCGATGTGGTCACACTGCAGTCCAACCCATGAGAAATGGGTGGTGTAGTTAGATGGTCTCCAACTATCTAACAGATGATGAGGAACAATCATTGTTGCTTTCATTGAAATAAGCACTGCAACATTTACGTGGAATGATGAATTGGGGAAAGCAAATGATGGGTATAGAAACAAGGCAACGAGGAAAATAGACAAATGCAAGGCAAGTTTTGGCAGTCTCATTTTCTAGTGAATGAGTCTACAATATTCACAATACTGTTATTGCCACTGTAATAGAAAATAGGTCCAACAACAACAATCTATAGCTATGGAGTTAGCACAGTGAAATTAAGAGTACAACGTGCAAACATAAAATATGAGGACATGATTGACTTGAAAACAAAAAACATTATTCCAGAACACACATCAATATACACATGTAAAGATTCCATAACACACATCAATATACACATGTAAAGATTCCATAACACAAATAAATATAAGGGTCTAAAAAAAGCAGAAGCCAATGAAATGGGCACATGGATATCATGCATATTAAATGTTTTTTTTAAATAAGAGACATCCAAGGAGGATACTGAGACGCAGAGGTTAATAGAGGGATCTAATGAATATTCCTCTGTTGTGGTTTGTGAAATATTTCATTACCTAAACAAACATTGAGAGAGCACAATTGCATTTGCATTCCATTGCATGAATTAGGTGATGATGGACGAACAAATATACCGATCATATTTATGAGTTCTAAAGAGAAGGTATCTAGAGAAGCCAGATTCATGGATGCAGATGCTTCTAGAGTGATCAACGATGCATAGGCCTCTGATGGTCGTCTAACACATCGGATGGCTATTGCTGCCTAAAAAAAAGCGAAAAAACATAAGCTTAACATAGACAAAAGTCTTATAGCATAATAAGATATGCTACCTTTCCCTTTCATGCCCAAGGTCAAGCTTATAAGTTAACAAGGTACATTACCCATGATGGTCCTTACTTGTATGTTGCTTCCTCTCTTGCAATCTTGAATTTAACTTGTAAAACAATCAAGTACAATTAAATACTATTGGATTGACATGATCAAAACGATGTAACAATAATTTATATCAACAATTTTGTTTTGATATATAAATTTCCAAATTAAAGATAATATTAAAGACTATTGGATTGACATGATCAAAATGATAAGTAACAATAATTTATATCAAGAATTTCATTTTAATACATAAATTTCCAAACTAAAGATAATATTAAAGATTATTATTTAACTATTTTTTTATTGGATTTTAAAAAAGTGATGTGATGTGTTTTTTCATTGTCAAATTACAAAAGATATTAAATATTTTATAAAGAAAATTGAAAAATGTGATGTAGAATTTTGTGATGTTGAATAAAGTTGACATAAAAACAAGTACATGTTTATTAGTTTTTTTTAATATATGATTGACAATTATAAGAGGTTTGTGGTTTTTCTGCAATAGTACAACTATGTAGAGCCGCATTAAATTTTAGGTCAATTATTTTATGGGGTCTTACACAATATGGAGGATGAGGAGGAAAAGTTAGACTATTCCTCTGACCCTATAGATGAAATTGACATATGAAACATACCTATCGGGCAACATTTGGCATTTTCTAGGAATACTTCTAATTTAGGCTCTTGCTTCTTGGAAAATAGCGTGAAACTGACAGATGGTCTGAAGGTTCTCGAGTCCCCCATTGGTGTTCCATCGACAAGAGATATGAATGGATTTTTAGGTGATCTGTTGCTACAAGTGTGGGATTATCAAGGTTTGGTGGTCCCACGGGCCTCTCTGGAACGGTTTGAAGATTTCGGTTTGGACACTTCTCAATAGGGGGATGTTCTGTCTGAGGATTTTGGTTCTGCATTTTTGGAAAATGGAGCTCTCTTCCAAGCTTGTCTAGCTCTTCGAGGGATATCGAATCAGCCCCACTTCCAAATTAAAGATAATATTAAAGACTATTGGATTGACATGATCGAAATGCTAAGTAACAATAATTTATATCAACAATTTCATTTTAATATATAAATTTCCAAAGTAAAGATAATAAAGTTTACAAATTCAAAATAATATTCTTCTAAATTTAGTGTTAAGTTATATGTTAATTTCAAATGCTAGTATGTCAAATTCAAATGATAATATCATAAAGAACTCAATATAATGATTATGTTTAGTTTAACACATGGTTAATTTTTTTTTGTATTTGACAATTTGTCTACATTTACTTATTAATTTTACTTATTACTTTTGAGACTAGTAGGGACCTAGAGCAAGTGGAATCCAAAAATATTGGGTAGTTGTCTACTCAAATTGGTGATTGGTCTATTCCACTTATTGGGGGTTTGTTTTCCAAGTACTTAAATAAACATAAAAAGATCATGGTGTATCTTGGTCTATATTCTCTCCTTCTTGCAGAATTGAGGGATCAAAGGCCCAGATCCACAACGGAGCAAGTCTTGGAATGTCTAGGTAAGTTGATATCTTCTCCCATTACATCTATTCGTAATGTTTTGCATTGGGAGGTGGTGGATAAAGGATCTCCTTCATGTCTATTATATCCTTGTCGTCGTAGTAAATCTAGTCAAGGGAGTAATATTTATCTCTTACTTTTAACAACCTTGTTATGTTTGAGGGTCTAGAGAAAGTTTTGGACCCTTATCTCAAGGTTACTTATCAGTCTAGATGTGATGAAAACTCAAGCTCAATTGAGGGAATCTATAGTGTCATATAGAATTATTTCATTCATTCTAAGTAGGGAGCTATTCACCAAGGCCTTGGGTTGGTCGAGGGGTTGGGAGTGGACTCTCATAAGGATTTAGGGGGTCCCTTGGTGCATCAAAAGTCTGCCCTAAGCTTGGCCCAAGAAGAAGAAATCTCATCATTCAACTAGGGACATCAACAACTATTTACCGGGGCCCTCAGAGTAGGTCACATCCCTTCCAATTCCATCCCATGAAAAGTATATCCCTTAATATAAGGGGGTTGTGGGACCAAGACAAAAAGTTGGCCCTTAAAAGAATGCTTAAAGAAGAAAAACCTGACATCTTTCTTTTTCAGGAAGCCATGGGCTTGGGTTCTTCTTTGGTTCTTGAATTTAGCAAGGTTTTGGGTGGTTGGAGTTTATTACCTTTTTATTATGTGGGGTTTTCAAGTAGTCTCATTACTGGATGGAATGACAATGTAATTATCATGAAATGTTTCTCTTTATCTTCGGATATTTGCACAGGGTTTCATGTTAATAGATTGGGGTTCACTATTACACTGCTCAATTTGTATGGGCCTTATGAGGGTAGGTAGAATTTTTGGCATCATCTTCTGAACTTACATTGTCTTAAATCTAACAATCTAGTGGTTGGTGGTGACTTAAATTCACTTTTCACTTTGGGGATATTTGGGGTCAACATGATCGGGTGGATTGTTTGGGGGGGTTCTTTCATTGAATCGATTCAAAGCTATCAATCTGGTCGATATCAAACCTATTGTACTGAAACCATATGGACCAATAACGAAGCTAGTTCTAGTGCAACAATCTCAAAGTATTTGGATCAATTTCTACTTCACAATGATTTGATCCAGTAGATACAACGATATCGGTCTTGGATTGGCTCGAATAAAATTGTGTACCACTTCCCTTTTGTTATTGAACTGGATCAGGTTGGGCACAAACCGAGGGCTCTATTTAAATATAATCTAGGGTGGGATTTCAAAGAAGTATTCCAATGTTTAGTTGGATGAATTTGATGTTTTATGACCCACATTCAGGCATCTTGACTTGTGAAAAAATTGATGTGAATAAGGAGCAAGAAGATCAAGAATTACTAAGAAACAAGGAGATGGTCGAAAAGAGGCAAGAGCTAAATCAATATTTTTTAAGAAACAAAGTACATTAATATTATATCATTGTACCGAGAGGCGCTTTATACAGCCCAGTATGAGGGAGAAGTGTAAATTTGTGCTCAACATGGAGTTGACACGTGGCACTTCAATAAAATAATAAAATATTAAGTAAAAAAAATTACAACATTGGCCCTAACTTAAAATTCAAAACAAGTGTAATTATGTGTTCAACTTGGAGTGCCACTTTAAGAAAAGCGTAATTCCATGCTCAACATGGAGCTTGCACTTTAATAAAATATTAAGTAAATTTTTTTTATAATCTCAACCTAACCTAAATTTCAAAACAGAGATTCAAATTAATTGAACTTGGATACTTCTTGCTCCGCGTGTGGGATGACACCTAACAGAAATATGCTACTAATTTCAAAATCCCAATGGTTTGCACCACTTCTAATATGGTGTCCCCTACTATCGATAACTCCATAAGCCACATTTCTTCAACAACGAACAAGTGGGTTTTTGTGTTATATCTCACCATCCATCGTGGATAGATTGAGAAGGAGTTTATGGTAAGGGGATAAATTGAGGCGAAGTAAATAGTGTTTATGTCTACACTGGCATGGAAGAAGGTAAAATAATTTGTGGTCGATCTCAGAGCATATTTTTATGGTTCATGTGACCTTCAAGGAAATGTAGATGAGAGCATGTATCTATCTCATTCTCATTTCTTCCAACACTAATGAGTGTAATTTTTTTAAAGGCTGAGATGACGTAATAAAAAAAGATCCAAATAGTTGAAGAATTCCCATATCAATAAACAACGCATATAGATTACATTTAATGTTGCGTTCCATGATTACTTGCTTTGTAAATTTGAATGTAGATGAATGGCGGCTAACAACTTCCTTTTGTGATGATTACGTTTATATACATTATTTTTATGTTTAATTGGCCGTTCTCAATGATTAATGAGTTTAGAATTGTACTAAATTATTATTATAATGTGTGTGTGTGTGTGTGTGTGTGTGTGTGTGTGAGAGAGAGAGAGAGAGAGAGAGAGAGAGAGAGAGAGAGAGAGAGAGAGATTGTCACAATGGAAGAATCATTAAGATTATATCAATATAATATTATTGTGGATGAGTTATTTATTCTAAGATTGTGATCACGAAGATTATATCCAAAAGAATCAAACCTATATTGGAAAAATTCATGTCTATTGAACAATTTGGTTTCTTATCTAATAGACAAATTTTGCATGTAGTAGGGGTGGCACAAGAATCTCTTCATTCTATCAAATTCAAGAATATTCAAGCCTTTATCCTTAACATGGATTTGATAAAAGCATATGATCATGTGGACTAGTCTTTCTGCATATTTTTTCTCATTTAGATTGGTCTTCCGGTGGAAGTGACAAACTAGATTATGGCATGCATTTCATCAGCCACATTTGTTGCATTGATTAATGGCTCTCCTACCTCCTTATTATCTTGTAGTAGAGGGCTCAAATAGGGATTCCCTTTATCTCCATTGTTGTTCCTTCTAATTATTGAAGGGTTAAGCAAGATTATTGGCAGTGCAAAGCATGATCAAATGATCAAAGGTATCAAAATCTCTAGGTACCTTTTTATCTCACACTTGTTTTTCGTTGACAATGTGTTAATATTGGGGGTAGTTATGTGGATGAATGGATGATATGGTATCATTCCATATTTGAGACTTTCTGTACTACCAATGGGATGGCTATTATTTCTAAAAAATCTATTTTTTTGTACAACTGCAATGATGATGGATTCGTGAGAAAATATCCTCTCTATTTCCATACCAAATGGAAAAATGGACTATGGTTTCAAATACTTAGGTTTCTTTTTGAAACCAAATTGTTACAGGATTGAAGATTGGAATTGGCTTACACAAAAGGTGGAAAAGAGGATTAATAATTGGACATTCAGGTGGATTTCTATTGGGGGCAGATTCATATTAACTAAATCTATAATAGAAAGTATTCCAGACTATTGGTTATCTCTTTCTTTGGTGCCTTCTTATGTTATCAATTCTACTAGGAAGAGTATTATTCACTTTTTTATGGGTTGGTAAGTTGGAAATTTCAAAATTTCATGTTACATCACGGGAGAGTATATCATTGCCAAAGTCCCTGGGTGGGTGGGATCTTAAGAACTTGGATTGGTTCAGTCAGGCATTAAGAGTTATAAGTTTATGGAGCGGATTATTTGGGGATGGTTTGTGGAGCCAAGTAATTAAATCAAAATACATCAAATCCTTCTCTATTTCGTTTTGGATCCAGAACCCGAAAAAGTCTCCTGCTAATGCCTCTACTATCTTGAGAGGTCTATCTCAAACGTTTCCAATCTTGAGTAGATGGTTGAGTTGGAAATTTGGTAGGGGAACTCAAGTATTCATAGGTGTTGATCCATTTATTGGCTTTGGAGAAAACTATAATCTATTTGCTCCACTTTTGGCACAACTACATAAAGTCAATATTCAAGTATTAGATTAGGTAAGGCATATTGAAGTTGTTGAAACTTACTCTAACAATTGGTATTTAGCTAATGACTTAGGGTTATCACTGGAGGTAACATATGAATGGAAAAGTTGTGTTATGATGTTGCATGGTGCTGGAATAAATCTAACAGATAAAGAGGATGTACTGGTTTGCGACTGGAAAGGTGCAAATGGAATTCTCACTACTAAAAAGGCTTATGAGACGATTAATGTTAACCAGATTTCATTCACTCCAAGATGGTGGTCAAAGCAGATTTGGAAATGGCGTATTACACATAAAGTTAGATGTTTTATTTGGCTTTGCTTTGAGAATAAAATTCTCACTTGGGATAATCTACAAAAGAGAGGATTTATTGGTCTGGGAATTTGTATCTTATGCAAAATGGATTCAGAATCTATCTCACATATATTTTCTTAGTGTCATTTCTTTAGATCTGTTTGGTCATATTTTCAAAGTCTTTTACAGTTTTAGGATGTATGGGATGGATCTGACTTTTGAGATAGTCTATTTAATTGGTTTCACTCAAATGTCCAGTTCAAGGAGATCCCCCACTTTACTATTTGGGAAGTTTGGAAAGCTATAAATAGATATATCTTTGGTGATATTAAGCCTTCCAGATTCCATATTTGTTCTAAAGTCATTAGCTCCTATCATGAGTATTTTAAAGAGAAGTCACAAAATAAGATCAAGGATACAAAGATGCCATATGTGGAGGATGATTTTTCTATTGGTTTTTTTATGGTGCTTAGAAGGATGGCTTTTGTGGAGATGGTATGGTATTAAGGATAAAAAAGGATCATCAGGTGAATATGTGGATGGGTGTTGGAAATGGTTCAAACAGTAGGGCTGAACTTCTTTCCCTTTGGGGTCTTTGATGGTTCTCACACAAAAGAGGTATTCTCAATATCAAAATCATGAGTGATTCGAGGGAAGTTGTCGATTGGGCATCTAGAAACTCATCTCTTCAGGTTATCAAGCTTGAACAATGGGATGCAAAAAACTCAAGAGTTGATCCACTACTTCTCTAATATTTCATTTGCTCATATTTATCGGGAATTGAATGGCAAGGCTGACATAATTTCCAAGAAGGCTATTGGGTCTATGGACGACTTCCTCCATTTTGAAGAATTTATTGAAGACCAGATCGTACATTCTGGATCTATTTTTGTTTTCTAGTTTTGGATAATCTCACAGTATTTTGTCGGATATGTTTCCTTGAAAAACATGTTGTCTTAGAATTGTTTCATATCCTATGAGATAGTATTTGTCGATATATATTGATTTAGGAAAATAGAGAAGACATGTCAATCTGTTTGCATTGAGAATGCATGATGATAAGCTGGGTACACTATTGTAACTTTGATTCCTTTTGAATAACAAGTTACAGTTTTTCAGTTTTGAATATATATATATATATATAGTGATTGAAAAATGAATTTATTGATAATAAGATTTAAAAACCACGAAGAGGTAAATGTCAAAATAACTATTAGCCTACTAAATCAACACCTTGCCTATTAACCTACTTGCTCAATGTCATTTTCCGAAGGAAATATTTATTATACTTGTATTATTCTAAAATCTACATACTAAATGGGCTATCGATATTAATATGATCTTCAAGATTGTAACAATGTAATATTGTGGATAACTTGTATCTCTAAGATCATGAAGACTACGATCGTATATAATATATGTATTACGATGGTGATTTTTTTATGTGTAAAATATTTAGATACCAGTCTAAGGTAAATGCCAATATAGCTATTGCTCTATTTATTCAATTACATCTTCGACCAAGCTAAGATATTGTACATTTTCGAGCTTTCCATACTTGGGGGAATGCTGCCCGAGAAATAATTTTATCCAAGTGATTTCAGCTAATAGGAGGTGCGCTATATTGAGCTACTAGTATTTGTTCTAGTCTCATTTTTAGGCTCCATTTAAGCCTGGAGTTATGTTTGACTTGAAACTTTCCATTTCAAAATAATAATAAAAATATAATATTTCATATGCCTCATCATGGAATGCATGGAATATGTACATATTTGCAACATTTCATTTATTACCTTTGGAGTGTGTAAGTGGGGGAGTCGACCAAAAAATATGCTATAATTATTAGCTAGCCAATCTAACTTGAGGCCTCAATTGAGATCCAATGCTAAAATGTGTCTTGTGGTGGCTTGGTGTCTTGGTTCCGATTTCATATTTCACAATGGAATCTCAGATATAATTTTTTTGCTCAAATTCCCTATCTCGGGATGAATCCAACTATTAAATGCATTGCTTCACAAATAAATCTCTTTCAAGTTCGTTAGATTGTTAATCTCTTAGGGGTATTCTTCCACTCAAAATATTTTTGACCAAGCTAAGATATTGCATGTTTTCAAGCTTTCCATACTTAGGGAGGATGATACATGAGAAGTAATTATATCTAAGGTCAATATGCTTGAGCTTCGCTAGGTAGTCAAATCTAGTGGCAAATCCCTAGAAAATTGTTGGACTTATAGTCATTGACCTCTAGATTCCTCAATTTTGATATGTTGGAGGGGAGGCTTCCATTGAGTATGTTGTAGGAGACATTGAGCACATGAAGGGTTGGAATATTTCTAATATGAGTGGGGAATGGGCTTGAAATATTCATGTTGCATAGATTTGGATCCACTACTCAACCCATGTGGTCACACTGCAGGCCAGCGCATGAGAAATGACTAGTGTAGTTGGAGTGTCTCTAACTATCTAATAGATGATGAGGAACAATCATTGTTGCTTTAATTAAAATAAGCACTGCAACATTTACATGGAATGATGAATTGGGGAAAGCAAATGATGGGTATAGAAACAAGGCAACAAGGAAAATAAACAAATGCAAGGCATGTTTTTGCAGTCTCATTTTCTAGTGAATGAGACTACAATATTCACAATACTATTATTGCCACTGTAACAGAAAATAGGTCCAACAACAACAATCTATAGCTATGGAGTTAGCACAGTGAAATTAAGAGTACAATGTGCAAACATAAAATCTGAGGAGGAGATGATTGACTTGAAAACAAAAAAACAATATTCCAGAACACACATCAATATACACATGTAAAGATTCCATAACACAAATAAATATCATGGTCTAAAGAAAAGAAGAATCCAATGAAATGGGCACATGGATATCATGCATATTAAATGTTTTTTATAAATAAGAGACATCCAAGGAGGATACTGAGAGGTAGAGGTTAATAGAGGGATCTAATGCAAATTCCTATGTTGTGGTTTGTGAAATATTTCATTACCTAAACAAACATTGACAGAGCACAATTGCATTTGCATTCCATTGCATGGATTAGGCGATGATGTACATACAAAGATATCGATCATATTTATGAGTTCTAAAGAGAATGTATCTAGAGAATTCAGAGTCATGGATGCAGATGCTTCTAGAGTGAACAACAATGCATAGGCCTCTGATGGTCGTCTAACACATCGGATGGCTATTGTTGCCTAAAAAAGAAGCGAAAAACATAAGCTTAACATAGACAAAAGTCTTATAGCATAATAAGATATGCTACCTTTCCCTTTCATGCCCAAGGTCAAGCTTCTAGATTAACAAGGTACATTACCCATGATGGTCCTTACTTGGATGTTGCTTCCTCTCTTGCAACCTTGAATTTAACTTGTAAAACACTCAAGCGCAATTAAATACTATTGGATTGACATGATCAAAACGATGTAACAATAATTTATATCAACAATTTCATTTTGATATATAAATTTCCAAATTAAAGATAATATTGAAGACTATTGGATTGACATGATCAAAATGATAAGTAAAAATAATTTATATCAACAATTTCATTTTAATATATAAATTTCCAAACTAAAGATAATATTAAAGACTATTATTTAACTATTTTTTTATTGGATTTTAAAAAAGTGATGGGATGTGTTTTTTCATTGTCAAATTACAAAAGATATTAAATATTTTATAAAAGAAAATTGAAAAATGTGATGTAGAGTTTTGTGATGTTGAATAAAGTTGACATAAAAACAAGTACATTTTTATTAGTTTTTTTTAATATATGATTGAAAATTATAATAGGTTTGTGGTTTTTCGGCAATAGTACAACTATGTAGAGTCGCATTAAATTTTAGGTTAATTATTTTATGGGGTCTTACACAATATGGAGGATGAGGAGGAAGCGTTAGACTATTCCTCTAACCCTATAGATGAAATTGACATATGGGACATACCTATCGGGCAACATTTGGCATTTTCTAGGAATACTTCTAATTTAGGCTCTTGCTTCTTGGCAAATAGCGTGAAACTGACAGATGTTCTGAAGGTTGTCGAGTCCCCCATTGGTGTTCCATCGAAAAGAGATATGGATAGATTTTTAGGTGATCCGTTGCTACAAGTGTGGAGTTATCAAGGTTTGGTGGTCCCACAGGCCTCTTTAGAACGGTCTGAAGCTTTCGGTTTGGACACTTCTCAATAGGGGGGTGTTCTGTCTAAGGCTTTTGGTTGTGCATTTCTGGAAAATGGAGCTCTCTTCCAGGCTTGTCCGTCTCTTCGAGGGATATAAAATTCAGTCCCACTTCCAAATTAAAGATAATATTAAATACTATTTGATTGACATAATCAAAATGATAAGTAACAATAATTTATATCAACAATTTCATTTTAATATATAAATTTCCAAACTAAAGGTAATAAAGTTTACAAATTCAAAATAATATTTTTTAAAAATTAGTGTTAACTTATATGTTAATTTCAAATGCCATTATGTCAAATTCAAATGCTAATATCATAAAGAACTCAATAGAATGATTATGTTTAGCTTAACACATGGTTAACGTTTTTTTGTATTTGACAATTTGTCTGTGTTTACTTATTAATTTTACTTATTACTTTTACTTATTTCTTTTGGGACTAGTAGGGACCTAGCACAAGTGGAATCCAAAAATGTTGGGTAGTTGTCTACTCAAATTGGTGATTGGTCTATTCCACTTATTGGGGTTTTTGTTTTCCAAGTACTTAAATAAACATAACAAGATCATGGTGTATCTTGGTCTATATTCTGTCCTTCTTGCGGAATTGAGGTATCAAAGGCCCAGATCCACAACGGAGCAAGTCTTGGAATATCTGGGTAAGTCGATATCTTCTCCCATTACATCTATTCCTAATGTTTTGCATCGGGAGGCGGTGGATAAAGGATCTCCTTCATGTCCATTAACTCCTTGTCGTCGTAGTAAATCTAGTCAAGGGAGTAATATTTCTCTCTTACTTTTAACAACCTTGTTATGTTTGAGGGTCTAGAGAAAGTTTTGGACCCTTATCTCAAGGTTACTTCTCAGTCTAGATGTGATGGAAACTCGGGCTCAATTGAGGGAATCTCTAGTGGCATATCAAATTATTTCCTTCATTCTAAGTAGGGAGCTACTCACCAAGGCCTTGGGTCGGTCGGGGGGTTGGGAGTGGATTCTCATAAGGATTTAGAGGGTCCCTTGGTGCATCAAAATTATGCCCTTAGCTTGGCCCAAGAAGAAGAAGTCTCATAAGTCAACTAGGGACATCAAAAACTATTTACTGGGGCCCTCAGAGTAGGTCACATCCCTTCCAATGCCATCCCATGAATATTATATCCCTTAATATAAGGGGGTTGTGGGACCAAGACAAAAAGTTGGCCCTTAAAAGAATGCTTGAAGAAGAAAAATTTGACATCTTTCTTTTTCAGGAAGCCATGGGCTTGGGTTCTCCTTTGGTTCTTGAATTTAGCAAGGTTTTGGGTGGTTGGAATTTATTACCTTTTTATTATGTGGGGTTGTCAAGTAGTATAATTACTGGATGGAATGACAATGTAATTATCATGAAATTTTTCTCTTTATCTTCAGGTATTTGCACAGAGTTTCATGTTAATAGATTGGGGTTCACTATTAAACTGCTCAATTTGTATGGGCCTTATGAGGGTAGGTAGAATTTTCGGGATCGTCTTCTGAACTTACATTGTCTTAAATCTGACAATTTAGTGGTTGGTGGTGACTTAAATTTCACTTTTCACTTTGGGGAGATTTGGGGGAAACATGCTCGGGTGGATTGTTTGGGGGGATTCTTTCATTGAATCGATTAGAAGCTATCAATCTGGTTGATATCAAACCTATTGTACTTAAGCCATATGGACCAATAACGAAGCTAGTTCTAGTGCAACTATCTCAAAGCGTTTGGATCGATTTCTACTTCATAATGATTTGCTCCAATAAGTACAATGATATCGGTCTTGGATTGGCTCGAATAAAATTTTGTACCACTTCCCTTTTGTTCTTGAACTCAATCAGGTTGGGCACAAATCGAGGGCTCTATTTAAATATAATCTAGGGTGGGATTTCAAAGAAGAATTCCAATGTTTAGTTGGATGAATTTGATGTTTTATGACCCACATTTAGGCATCTTGGCTTGTGAAAAAATTGATGTGAATAAGGAGCAAGAAGATCAAGAATTACTAAGAAACAAGGAGATGGTAGAAACGAGGAAAGAGCTAAATCAATTTTTTTTAAGAAACAAAGTACATTAATACTATATCATTGTGCCGAGAGGCGCTTTATACAGCCTAGTATGAGGGAGAAGTGTAATTTTGTGCTCAACATGGAGTTGACACGTGGCACTTCAATAAAATAATAAAATATTAAGTAAAAAAAATTACAATCCTGGACCTAGATTAAAATTCAAAACAAGTGTAATTATGTGTTCAACTTGGAGTGCCACTTTAAGAAAAGCGTAATTCCATGCTCAACATGGAGCTTGCACTTTAATAAAATAATAATAAAATATTAAGTAATTTTTTTTTATAATCTCAACCTAACCTAAAGTTCAAAACAAAGATTCAAATTAATTGAACTTGGATACTTCTTGCTCCGCGTGTGGGATGACACCTAACAAAAATATGCTACTCAATTCAAAATCCCAATGGTTTGCACCATTTCTAATATGGTGTACCCTACTATCGATAACTCCATAAGCCACATTTCTTCAACAACAAACAAGTGGGTTTTTGGGTTATAGCTCACCATCCATCGTGGATAGATTGAGAAGGCTTTTATGGTAATGGGATAAATTGAGGCGAAGTGAATAGTGTTTATGTCTACACTGGCATGGAAGAAGGTAAAATAATTTGCAGTCAATCTTAGAGAAGATTTTTATGGTTCATGTGTCCTTCAAGTAAATGTAGAGCAGATTTTTATGGTTCATGTGTCCTTCAAGTAAATGTAGATGAGAGCATGTATCTATCTCATTCTCATTTCTTCCAACACTGATAAGTGTAAATTTTTTAGAGGCAGAGACTACATAATAAAAAAAATCCAAATAGTTGAAGAATTCCCATATCAATAAACAACACATATAGATTACATTTAATGTTGCGTTCCATAATGAATTGCTTTATAAGTTTGAACGTAGATGAATGGCAGCTAACAACTTCCTTTTGTGATGATTATGTTTATATAGATTACGTTTATGTTTAATTCGTCGTTCTCAATGATTAATGAGTTTAGAATTGTACTTAATTATTATTATAATGTGTGTGTGTGTGTGGGTGTGGGTGTGGGTGTGTGTGTGTGTGTGTGTGTGTGTGTGTGTGTGTGTGAGAGAGAGAGAGAGAGAGAGAGAGAGATTGTCACAATGGAAGAATAATTAAGATTAGATCAATATAATATTATTGTGGATGAGTTATTTTCTCTAAGATTGTGATCACGAAGATTATCTCCAATAGAATCAAACCTATATTGGAAAAATTCATATCTATTGAACAATTTGGTTTCTTATCCAATAAACAAATTCTGGATGTAGTAGGGGTGGCACAAGAATGTCTTCATTCTATCAAATTCAAGAATATTCAAGCCCGTATCCTTAACATGGATTTGATAAAAGCATATGATCACGTGGACTGGTGTTTCCGTAGATTTTTTCTCATTTAGATTGGTCTTCCGGTGGAAGTGACAAACTAGATTATGGCATGCATTTCATCAGCCAAATTTGTTGTATTGATTAATGGCTCTCCTACCTCCTTATTATCTTGTAGTAGAGGGCTCAGACAAAGCTTCCCTTTATATCCATTGTTGTTCCTTCTGATTATTGAAGGGTTAAGCAAGATTATTGACAGTTCAAAGCATGATCAAATGATCAAAGGTATTAAAATCTCTAGGTACCTGTTTATCTCACACTTGTTGTTCATTGACGATGTGTTAATATTTGGGGTAGTTATGTGGATGAATGGATGATGTATCGGTCCATATTTGAGACTTTATGTACTACCAATGGGATGGCTATTAGTTCTAAAAAATCTATTTTTTTGTACAACTGCAATGATTATGGGATTAGTGAGAAATTATCCTCTTTGTTTCCATACCAAATGGAAAAAATGGACTATGGTTTCAAATACTTAGGTTTCTTTTTGAAACTAAACTGTTACATGATTGAAGATTGGAATTGGATTACACAAAAGGTGGAAAAGAGGATTAATAATTGGACATTCAGGTGGATTTCTATTAGGGGTAGACTCATATTAGCTAAATCTATACTGGAAAGTATTCCAGACTATTGGTTATCTCTCTCTTTGGTGCCTGCTTATGTTATCAATTTTATTAGTAAGAGGATTATTCACTTTTTATGGGTTGGTAAGTTGGAAATTTCAAAATTTCATCTTACATCACGGGAGAGCATATCATTGCCAAAGTCTCTGGGTAGGTGGGGTCTTAAGAACTTGGATTGGTTCAGTCAGGAATTAAGAGTTAAAATTTTATGGCGCGGATTATTTGGGGATGGTTTGTGGAGCAAAGTAATTAAATCAAAATACATCAAATCCTTCTCTATTTCTTTTTGGATCTGGAACCCGAAAAAGTATCCTGTTAATGCCTTTGCTATCTGGAGAGGTCTATCTCGAACTTTTCCAATCTTGAGTAGATGGTTGAGTTGGAAATTTGGCAGGGGAACTCAAGTATTCATAGGTGTTGATCCATTTATTGGCTTTGCAAAAAACTATAAGCTATTTGCTCCACTTTTGGCACAACTACATAAAGTCAATATTCAAGTATTAGGTTAGGTAAGGCATATTGAAGTTGTTGAAACTTACTCTAACTATTGGTATTTAGCCAATGAATTAGGGTTATCACTGGAGGTAACATATGAATGGAAAAGTTGTGTTATGATGTTGAATGGTGCTGGAATAAATTTAATAGATAAAGAGGACGTACTGGTTTGGGACTGGGAAGGTGCAAATGGAATTCTCACTACTAAAAAGGCTTTTGAGGCGATTACTGTCAACCAAATTTCATTCACTCCAAGATGGTGGTCAAAGTGGATTTGGAAATGGCATATTACACATAAAGTTAGATGTTTTATTTGGCTTTGCTTTGAGAATAAAATTCTCACTTGGGATAATCTACTTAAGAGAGGATTTATTGGTCTGGGAATTTGTCTCTTATGCAAAATGGATTTGGAATCTATCTCACATATATTTTCTTAGTGTCATTTCTTTAGATCTGTTTGGTCATATTTTCAAATTCTTTTACAGTTTCAGGATGTATGGGATGGATCTGAATTTCGGGACAATCTACTTAACAAGTTTCACTCAAATGTCCAGTTCAAGGAGCTCCCCCTATTTACTATTTGGGAAGTTTGGAAAGCTAGAAATAGATATATCTTTGGTGATATTCTAGATTCCATATTTGTTCTAAATTCATTAGCTCCTATCATGAGTATTTTAAAGAGAAATCACAAAATAAGATCAAGGATCCAAAGATGCCATATGTGGAGGATGATTTGTCTATTGGTTTTTTTTATGGTGCTTAGAAGGATGGATTTTGTGGAGCTGGTATGGTCTTAAAGATAAAAAAGAATCATCAGAAGAATATGTGGATGGGTGTTGGAAATGGTTCAAACACTAGGGCTGAACTTCTTTCCCTTTGGGGTATTTTATGGTTATCACACAAAAGAGGTATTCTCAATATCAAAATCATGAGTGATTCGAGGGAAGTTGTCGATTGGGCATCTAAAAACTCATCTCTTCAGGTTATCAAGCTTGAACAATGGGATGCTAAAAACTCAGGAGTTGATCCACTGCTTCTCTAATATTTCATTTGCTCATATTTATCAGGAATTGAATGGAAAGGATGACATAATTTCCAAGAAGGCCATTGGGTCTATGGACGACTTCCTCCATTTTGAAGAATTTATTGAAGACCACATCGTGGATTATGGATCTATTTTTGTTTTCTAGTTTTGGATAATCTCACGATATTTTGTTGGATATGTTTCCTTCAAAAACAGGTTGTCTTAGAATTGTTTCATATCCTATGAGATAGTTTTTGTCGATATATATTGATTTAGGAAAATAGAGAAGACATGTCAATCTGTTTGCATTGAGAATTTATGATGATAAGCTCGGTACACTATTGTAACTTTGATTCCTTCTGAATAACAAGTTACAGTTTTTCAGTTTTGAATATATATAGTGATTGAAAAATGAATTTATTGATAATAATCTTTAAAAACCACAAAGAGGTAAATGTCAAAATAACTATTATCCTACTAAATCAACACCTTACCTATTAACCTACTTGCTAAATGTCATTTTCCCAAGGAAATATTTATTATACTTGTATTATTCTAAAATCTACATACTAAATTGGCTATCGAGATTAATATGATCTTTAAGATTGTAACAATGTAATATTGTGGATAACTTGTATCTCTAAAATCATGAAGAAAAAGAATGTATATAATATATGTATTACGATGGTGATTTTTTTATGTGTAAAATATTTAGATACCAGTCGAAGGTAAATGCCAATATAGCTATTGCTCTACTTATTCAATTCCATCTTCGGCCAAGCTAAAATATTGTACATTTTCGAGATTTCCATACTTGGGGGAATGTTGCCTGAGAAATAATTATATCCAAGTGATTTCAGCTTATAGGAGGTGCTCTATATTGAGCTACTAGTAGTTGTTCTAGTCTCATTTTTAGGCTCCATTTAAGCCTGGTGTTATGTTTGACTTGAAACTTTCCATTTCAAACTAAAAAAACATAATATTTCATATGCCTCATAATGGAATGCAAGGAATATGTACATATTTGCAACATTTCATTTATTACCTTTGGAGTGTGTAAGTGGGGGAGTCTTCCAATGAATATGCTATAATTATTATCTAGTCCAACTAACTTGAGGCCTCAATTGAGATCCAATGCTAAAATGTGTCTTGTGGTGGCTTGGTGTCTTGGTTCCGATTTCGTATTTCACAATGAAAGCTCAGAGATAATTTTTTTGCTCAAATTCCCTATCTCTGGACGAATCCAACTATTGAATGCATTGCTTCACAAATAAATCTCTTTCAAGTTCGTTAGATTGTTAATCTCTCTGGGGTAATCTTCCACTCAAACTATTTTCAACCAAGCTAAGATATTGCATGTTTTCTAGCTTTCCATACTTAGGGAGGATGCTACCTGAGAAGTAATTATATCCAAGGTCAATATGCTTCAGATTCACTAGGTAGTCAAATCTAGTGGCAAATCCCTGGACAAATTGTTGGACTTATAGTCAATGACCTCTAGTGGTTGGTGGTGACTTAAATTGTCTTAAATCTAACAATCTAGTGGTTGGTGGTGACTTAAATTTCACTTTTTACTTTGGCGGTATTTGGGGGCAACATGCTCGGGTGGATTGTTTGCGGGGGTTCTTTCATTGAATCGATTAGAAGCTATCAATCTGGTCGATATCAAACCTATTGTTCTTACGCCATATGGACCAATAACGAAGCTATTTCTAGTGCAATTATCTCAAAGCGTTTGGATCGATTTCTACTTCATAATGATTTGTTCCAGTAGGTACAATGATATCGGTCTTGGATTGGCTCAAATAAAATTTTGTACCACTTCCCTTTTGTTCTTGAATTGGATCAGTTTGGGTGCAAACCGAGGGTTCTGTTTAAATATATTCTAGGGTGGGATTTCAAAGAAGAATTCCAATGTTTAGTTGGATGAATTTGATGTTTTATGACCCACATTCAGGCATCTTGTCTTGTGAAAAAATTGATGTGAATAAGGAGCAAGAAGATCAAGAATTACTAAGAAACAAGGAGCTGGTCGAAAAGAGTTAAGAGCTAAATCAATATTGTTTAAGAAACAAAGAAAATTAATATTATATCATTGCGCCGAGAGGTGCTTTATATATCCCAATATGAGGGAGAAGTGTAATTTTGTGCTCAACATGGAGTTGACACGTGGCACTTCAATAAAATAATAAAAATATTAAGTAAAAAAATTTACAATGTTGGCCCTAACTTAAAATTCAAAACAAGTGTAATTATGTGTTCAACTTGGAGTGCCACTTTAACAAAAGTGTAATTCCATGCTCAACATGGAGCTTGCACTTTAATAAAATAATAATAAAATATTAAGTAATTTTTTTGTATAACCTCAACCTAACCTAAAGTTCAAAACAAAGATTCAAATTAATTGAACTTGGGTACTTCTTGCTCCACATGTGGGATGCCATATATGATCTAATTTACTAATTGATATGGATTTTAACTAGTGCAAGTTTGATTATGTTCAATTAATTACTTGATATGGATATTATGGAATTTGTACGTCTTTACCTCTTCGCAATTTACATGTTTTTTTATAATCGTGTTGGCATTCATCTTTTTATGATTTCATTTAATATAGTTTTAGCACCAACATAGATCCATCTTAACTCTGAATCTATCATGTGCCGATAGGGATCAAATCCCTCGAGGTGCAAACAAAAGATTTGGACCTTGAGGGATTTGACCCCCATCAACGAATGATATATCTGGAGTTAAGAATGATCTTATTTCATAAGTTACATTGTTTTATGTTACAATTTTGACAAAGTATTGGTAATATTCTTTCTCACATTGCATTGAGTAACCTAAAATCATGAATCATAAAAAACTAAAAAAATTAATTGGACTTGGATACTTCTTACTTCGCATCTGGGATTCCATATATTTTCTAATTTACAAATTGATATGGCTTTCAACCAGTGCAATTTTCGTTGTGTTCAATTAATTACTTAGGTATGGTATTTGAACTACAGAAATACCGTCATTATTTATTTGCTAATCCTTTCATGTTTTACACAGATCATCAGGCTTTGAAGTATCTAGTCAATAAACCATTGCACCACGGGAGGTTTTGTTGCTGGCTTCTACTATTTCAGGAATTTGAATTCGAGGTAATAATCTGACCAGGAAAGGCTAATGTCAGGCCAGACAGCCTGTCGAGAGTCGACACCGGAGAGGATTTGAGAGTAATAGAAGATGATTTACTAGATGCACATTTGTTTCAAATTAAAGCTATCCCTTCAGAACTTGCAGAAATTGCACAATTTCTCGAGGATGGGCAAGCTTTTGAAGGAATGACTAAGAAGAAGAGGAAGATCCTTGCTATGAAAGCCGCACCTTATACTCTTATCAACGGGTTCCTCTACAAACTTGGCCTAGATGATGTATTACGTCGGTGTGCACTTGAGCATGAGCGACAGAGCATACTCTCAGAAGCTCACTACGGACCGACAGGAGGACATTATCACGCAAATATAATAGTAAGGAATATTCTGCAAGCTGGACTTTGGTGGCTGATAGTTCATAAATACTGTCGAGAATTTGTAACTAAATGTGATAGATGTCAAAGTATGGGATGACCACTGCCTAGCACAGAAATGCCTCTGGTTCCAAATAATCCAAGCCAAACATTCGAAATCTGGGCAATTGATTTTATTGAACCATTTCTAGTAATTGGCAGATGGATAGGTGCACGTTATCTTATCACTGCTGTAGAATATGTCACCAAATGGGCAGAAGCAGAACCAGTCGAGACATGTTCTAGCGATGTCGCTGCCAAATTCATCTATGAAAACATCATTGCACGTTTCAGATGCCCTCTAACTTTGCTTAGCGACCAAGGTATGCATTTTGTCTGCAAAACTGTTTAAGCCTTAATAAAAGAGTTTGCAATTGATCACATAATAAGCACAACATATCATCCACAATCTAATGGCGATGTGGAATCATTTAATAAAACACTCACAAGAGGACTGACGAAAGTATGCAACATGGAGAAAGACGATTGGGATGATAAAGTACCTGTTGTTCTTTGGGCATACAGAACAACATACAAAAGAACAACAGGTCAAACACCTTTTTCACTTGTCTATGGGCAAGAAGCAGTTGTTCCACTACATTTTCGACGACAAGCCCTGACAATCGCAACAGTACTACACATTGATGTCGAATATGCATGGCAAGAGAGACTATTACAACTATCGAAACTGGAGGAAAGTTGACAAATGGAAATAGAACACCAACAAATCCAGAAACAACAACAGAAAGCTTGGCATGGTAGAAACATCAAACAGAAAAATTTGTCACTTGGTGACTTGGCGTTGCTTTATAATAGCCGCGTAAAAGGAAAACCAAAAAATTTGCACACGGAGTGGATGGGGCCCTATATTGTTGAAATGATAAATCCCAACGGTTTAGTCTGACTGAAAACATTACAAGGTAGTGTTTTCAAGAAACTCGTAAATGGCGCCCGACTAAAACGGTACAAGTTGTGAAAATTCAAAAAAAAAAAAAACAGTTGTAACCAACCCTGGAGAGAAATCAACTTAAGCAATTCATTCAAAGACAAGTTGTTTCAGATTCAGTATGACGAAGGAATGGACAAGTAATACTGGTGAAAACAAGAGATCAACGCATGACAGATGACAGGAGAGGCGTCGATAGGATAGAATTAGTCGACAGGATGAGCGAGCTCATCGACATCACCAGACCAAGTTTGGCCGACCTGATAGCACAAAAGAAACACATCGGAGTCGACCCGACGTCGAAGCAACACATAGAAATAGTCGAGATGGCCAACCGGTGGAGCAGCAAAGCCGAGATGCGGTTCTCGAGGCACCGCTAATTTGTCATTCACACTTAAATTCCTCGTCAAGTCAAGCTTTAATGAGGCCATCTACCTCTCAACCCACCATGCCAACCTCTGCCACTATAAATCCAGAGCTCCAGGATTCCTGGTTACTCTTCTGCAAAGAGATTTAGAACTAGAGCTCAAAGCTACCAGAACCAGATTGTGATCTAGAAAACCCTATATCATCCATGGCTCCCAAGAAAAGTCAGACGAAAACGTGGTTTGCCGCTACTAAATTCTGAGAGTTGGAGAGAGCTCAATCTCCATTGGAAACCTGTCTTCAATTGATCTACAACACCAAGGTTTCAAAACCTAATTGGAGAAGAACCTAGACCGATATCTGTAAATGGGGGAAGGAATCTAATGGTCGCTAGAGAGAGCCATCCGATAGGCTTAGGACTGCCACAGTCTTACACTACATGAACGCACCTCTGCTGGAGCATTTTTCCAGACTGAAAGACATCATAGCACAGTTCATAGTCAGTCAATGCCACGATGATAAGTTTTATTTTGATGTCCCAGTCGAAATAAACGGCGAACTTATTCACAGAATCATAGGCTTGTCGAAAAAAAGAGAATATGTGTAAACACGACAGAAGCCTGAGTTGATCAAAGAATTCATAAAACATCCCTTTGGTAAGAATTCTAGAGGCTTAGTCATCAATCAGATTAAATATGAAAATTATAAGATAGCCGCTAGAATTGTTTCTAGTGCACTTTCAAGTTTCGGTCGAGGCTCAGATCTTAAGACCGACATGTTAGAAGCTGTGATGAATATGGTGACAAAGGAAACAATATACAAATGGGTTGAATTCCTAGCCGACATAATTAAGAACATATGCTAGAAGTGCCAAGAAGAAGATACAGCTATCTGATATCCATCCTTGATCATTTGGACAGCCATGTCACACCTCTGACCAACGGGAAGTAAGGACTTTTTAGTTGAAAGGAATATTTTTATGGAGAAATTTCGGTGCTTTACGCATGGAGGCAACCAACTGGGACCTTCGACAGTCAGGATTTAGCTGGAAGTTTGGTTTCAAAACCTGAAAATTCGGTCGACTAGATGGAGAGTACACCAGAATGTTAGAAGAAGTCTGCCTCCATCAGTGCATATTCAAATAGCACTTGATCATACATCCATTTGGCATTTGTAGGGTGCAGCGGGAGATGCAGTACCACTCGACTACTATCCTTTTGTCGATGAAATTTTCACGGAGTTGAGCAGGCAGTCGAGCACAAAGTTAATAATTCCGGCAGAGGCATGCAAGGTCAATGTACCCATGATTGAACCTTTATCAGATGCAGAAAAGGAGGAAGAATATGAAAGTCGACTATACATGAACAACTTCACTTTCGGAGCAGAACCAACTATTGAGACAAATCCATTAGCAATAGCTCTTGTGCCACATCAAGATCCTCCCGACACAGTGGACCAGTCTGACGAAAGCACCCAGTCCGACAATCCAGATTATGCTCTCATGGAAGAAAATATTCGATGGGTTTTAGACGAACTATCGACAAAAAAACAACTCAAGGACACAAAAGGAAAAGGGAAAAGGAAGATGGTAATCAAAGAGCCGATGGAAGACAATGAAGCTGAACTGATCAGTAGTGCCACACAAATCTTGGAGGATACAGCAAAGAACAAAGTATCTGTCGACAAGCAGTTCAAGAAATTTGTGGAAGCAGAAAATCCCCAAAAGAAACTCAAGGTAACGTTCGAACCCCACGTCAACTTAACAATTAGTTCCCCTCCACTATCTCCGACTGCTGTGATGGAGGAAACAACTCTTTCCATAACCCCGGAATCTACTCCACCTGCAACTGAAGATTCACTTTTTATTCCAAGTATGGTACAAACCCTTCCCCTTCCCATTCAGCAAAATCTTCATGATGATAACGATCTCAATCGGTTTATTTCCAATCTCCAATTGCTTCTCCCAAACCGAGGAGAAATAATTACCAAGAAACCATTTCTCGACCTTACCTTACTCAAAGCTACCCCATCCAACGCCTTGTCAGCCAACGTATCATCCCATCCAGAGTCTGTATCAACCCAAGTGGTTGCTATGCATGTCAGTCATCTTTAGAGAAACCCCGACTTGACCATCCCTATGATTTCCCGATAAACATCGGCTTTTATCCCAGTAAACACGTCATAGGAGAACCTCTCACTTCCTTGACAACCTGTCAAACCAGTACAGAGTCAATTAGCATTAGAAGTTCTTGATGAAATGGAACAATTGATCCCTCAAGTATTGTCACCTGTCGTCAGTCTGGGTCCGTCTGGCAGTCCCAATCTTCCCCATTCCTCACCAGTAGTTGAGAATCCCCCGTCGTCACCACCAGTTCAAGTGGTTAGTAGTAGGTCGTCCCCAGTCCCTGTCGATGAATCCATGTCATTTCTTGCAGCAATACCAAGTAAAGAGACACCATTTCAAGAAGTCATAGAAGTAGACATTGAAATACTTGTACAAGACAATGCAGTAGCCAGTAAGGAAGCCAATACAACAAACAAAGAAACTAAACCAACAATTCAGGCAGTAGCAAAGCAAAGTGTCGAGGAAACTCCAAAAGACGCAGAAAATCCACCAGCAGCGGTCGAGTTACAAAAAGAAACAACACAACAGATTGAGGCTAGAATTAAGTTACAAGAGTAGAAGAGGAAGCAGCGCAAGGAGAAACGTTGAAAGGAAAAAGAATAGTAGCAGTAGAGGTAGCAAAAACACCTTGACTATATTCGACAAGAAAGCAGACTATCTGTACACTTAGATCAATTTGGGTCCATATCGACATATAATCCTCAAGAGGCGACTCAAGCAGAACTTGATATTTTAGACGATGCCATCAAAAGAGAGCAAAGACACTGCTGACTGGAAGCAGAAGAATGAGCTAATAAGCTACAGGACGACCAAGCACAATTTCTGGCTAAGTGTCAAGACTTAGCACAGCAAGTTATCCCACTTCCAGCAATTTTCGACACGACCAGTGCACTTGGCACAACATTTCAAAATTTTCAGTCTGTCGTGTCGAGGTTACAAGAGGAACTTAGCAAGGACCGGAAGAAACAGGAAACTGAAACGCCGTACCTATTGTCGGCTCAGTATAAAGAATTCACCTCCGCTCATAATCAGTTGGTAAAATGCAGCTAGCAGGCATCTACAGTTGCCAATGTCCTCCGCAACTGGTACACACATTACGACAATGTTTTTCGAGAAACGCAGGAGACAAAGGAGTTGCTTGATGAACTCCACCAGCAACGACATGAAGTTGACCAGTCCATGATTCAAAGCATAGAAGATCAAATCCTCATGGAGAACATACAATTTGAAAAACTAGAAAAGAAGGAACAACAGTGGATGAGTCAGGCTTGACCTAGCCTCAGTAAAGTCGAACAACTCTGGCCATTACTTCAAAGACTACTGCAGCTACCAGAGAAAAGACCAGTCTATTTGGCCTTGACTTAATTCACTTACATAACATGTCGACACATGAAAAGATAGCCAACCTGTCAAGCCTTACTTCACTCACCATTGATATCCAGAAAATGCTTTGTGCATGGGATGAATTTCAACATCAACTTTCTATTTCAGCCGAAGCCATTCTTGAGGTCTGTGCTCAACATCAGATTCCAGCCAGTTCCAGTCTTACACCACAGTAGCAGTTACATATATCTACATATACATATATATATATACATACATATATATATATATATATATATATATATATATATATATATATATATATATATATATATTTGTATAAGTAATTTTCCATCTCCTCGTTTCTTCAGGAGGAAGAAACATTTTGAGGTGGGGGAGATGTTGGAGGAGCCTAAGTCAGCCCGTCAACTAGGCTCCCCGCCCGACCTATTGCAAAGGTATGTCGACATATGGGTCGACCAGTCGGCTCGTGTCGATTAGTTGAACTGACCAAACAGTTACATAACCACTTGTAAATGCATATATATAGGTTGTTGAGCCGTGTACTGGACTAAGTTAGATCTATTCTATGTAGTATTCTGCTCTTGCTGGTTAATAAAGGCTTGTGCTTCTCTCTCCCTATTGGTCTCTTGTATCTTGTATCTGAATCACTATGCATGCTTGTTTATACTATATAATGTATCTCTGGTAACCTCGTGACCCACGAGACTACAACAATGCTATTTAATGTAGGTGTACATAAGACATTCTATGAGAAAGTGATTTTCATCTTCAATCCTCTTAGTGTCATAAAGATGACATATTATTTCATCACCCAAAGTTTTAGGAATTGTCGAGTTCCATGTTTCACTATGGAGCTTGCAAGAGTTTTTTCTTATTTTAAATAATGTTTTTTTTCTTTATGCTAGTTAAAACATATAGATACATTTAATCTTCTAGATTATGGTTGATCACCTCCTTATAATATCTTAATTTTCTATTATCCTCTAATTCTTCACTGCACCACTTCTCCTTAAAATTAGATGTAATAATACTTATAATATTATCATTATTTTGCAATGTGACCTCTTCCTCAACTCCCCAATGATTTAGCCAAGACTTGGCATCTTCATGCAATCTCACTTAAGCCACAATTGGTTTTGATTAGAGTCTGAAGCAATTTTAGGTAGTCCCTTTTTTCCCATGTTGTTTATCTTGTTATTCTATATTAGGTACCTAGTCATAGCCATGCTCTTAATGGGGGAGAGACTGGCTTATGAAGAGGATATGATAGGGTGTATTGCCTTTAATTTTGAAATTGTATGTATAAAACTTTCTTGGATTTGCTCTATCCTTCTCCACAAATATCTAGAGATGTTGCAACCCCAAACTTCATATCCATATAAGATTACTGGAGTGGTGAGAGTCTCAAAAAGGAGTTTTTTCTTATCCCAAAGTTAAAATTCTACTCATTTACAATTGTTTTCAAGTCCATATTATGTTTTCCATCCTCCATTTATCATTTTCTCGATGTTATAGTTCCACTTAAACTTGTGATGAAGATTGATTCCTAAATATTGGTATAAAACAATTTCCTTCATATAAAATTAGCATGAGTGATCTTTTTAAATTTGATTATCATAACCTTTATATTATCAATATTAACTATACAATTAATTTAAATTTAAAAATAATCCAATAAAAGCTCGTTACCTTCTTTATAAATCTATAATTTAAATAATCTTTATATTAAGAAACAATTTGTATAAGATAAATCTTAATAATAAATTAAAATAATAGATAAATGATAAATTAAATTTCATAATGTAAAAGCATAATAATTTGAAAAACTGTGATAATAAATAAATAAAATATAAAGTATTTAGATAAATCGAATTACAAAGATTAAAAAAGAGTTCTTGAAAAATAATTATAATTAATAATATATAATAATAAAATAAATCATCAGGATTACGTTTCCCTAGTGATGGATACATCCCTAAAGTTCAATCATGCATTTTTCATGGAAGCGAAAAATCCGGATTTAAATACCCAACTAAGTCCCATGTCATGCGAGCATTGCAATGTCAACTCTTGAACCTCCATCAGGAGTTAAAAACTAGTCCTACATTGATTTTTGTTTTGTTTTTTTAATTTATCCAAATTTTACAATTTTTAATATATGATTGACAATTACAAGAGGTTTGTGGTTTTTCAACAATAGCACAACTATGTGGAGCCGCATTAAATTTAGGTCAATTATTATATGGGTTTTACACAATATGGAGGATGAGGAGGAAAAGTTAGACTATTCCTCTGACCCTATAGATGAAATTGACATATGGGACATACCTATCGAGCAACATTTGGCATTTTCTAGGAGTACTTCTAATTAGGCTCTTGCCTCTTAGCGAATAGTGCAAAACTGACAGATGATCTGAAGGTTCTGGATTCCCCTATTGGTGTTCCACTGAAAAGAGATATGGATGGCTTTTCAGGTGATCTGTTGCTACAAGTGTGGGCTTCTCAAGGTTTGGTGGTCCCCCAGGCCTCTCTGGAACGGTCCAAATCTTTCAGTTTGGACACTTCTCAGTAGGGGGATGTTCTGTCTGAGGCTTCTGGTTCTACATTTCTGGAAAGTGGAGCTCTCTTCCCGGCTTGTACGGCTCTTCGAGGGACATCAATTTCAGCCCCACTTACATCTTATGATCTTGAAGGCATTCCTTTTGACACTAATGTTTTCTTAGCACTCTCTGGGGGTCAAGAGATTCAAGAAGAGAAAACTTTGGAAGAACGCCCTGGCGAGAGAAATCCTCCAAAAAAACAATTAGGGGTCGGCATGGTTAGGGCTAGTTTTGATATTGAGAATAGGGAATATGTACATCTTAATGACTCAGGGCAGAATGAAGGTGATAAAAGAGGCAGGAAGAATAAACGAGTTTTGAATAATCAAGGGAGGGCTGAAAGTTTTGTTGTTGGGGACGACATATAACTTCATAGGGTGGGTGAAATGGTAGATGTGGCTATCACAGGTAGAGTTCGTAGGCTCAAGTTTAATGTCAAAACCCTAACTGTATGGGATAGGGTTCACTGGGTTGAAAGGTTTGGTTACACTGAGAGGGTTCTTATCCTCGCTAAAGGGTGGTTTGTCTTTTTTATGCAAAAGTCGGAAGATGCTCAATGGATTTTGGGGAATAACCGGTGCATTGGATCGACCTCGATGGCTCTCAAGCAGTGGACGCCTTTATTCGATGCCAAAAGGGAGCGACTAGATATTGCCCCATTTTGGGTTCAAATGCTTGGACTACCTCTATATTATTGGTCATTGGATGTATTCAAGAGTATTGGTAAAAAAAATTGGGAATTTCTCGAAGCAGATATGTCATTTGAAGAGACGGGCAAAATGAGAGTTGCCATCATTTTGGTAAGGGTGGATACTTGTGAAGTTCTTAAGGAGGATATGGAAATTGTAAGGGGTTAGTTTACTCCCATCCAAAAATTGGATTATGAGGGGGTTCCTTTCAGGTGTAGATGATGCCACCATTATGGTCATTTGGAGGATTCTTGTAACCTCCCCTTCAAGCTGAGATGGGATACAAGAAATATAAATGAATTAAACAAGTGTGGTTCGACCACAGTTTCGATGGAAGAAGGAGGCCCAGCTACAAAGAGTGGTAGATATCTGGAGTTTCCTTAACCAGTGGATGTTTTGGTTGTGGGAAAGGCATCTCAGTCTCATTTTGGTGTCTTAGTTGACTTGGGTCTGGACGAGGCTAAAGAACGTGTTCAAAATCTGGTTCAGTTGGATCATCAGATGGACAAAGGGATTCCCGATGAGGTTGGACAGTCGACTGGATCGACCTCAAGTATGATAGTCTCTCTTTTGAATATTTTCACTACATGTTCTCCTATTCATGATTATAACATCACACAACAAAATGCTACACTATAACTTGTTGGATCCCTGGAATCCTTGTCCCTAAGTGCTCCCACTTCTTCAGCTCTGTGCCCAAACATTTGGGCAGATGGATTATCATCCCAATCCACTATCTCCACTGAGAAGGAGTCTTCCAAGGGCTCTGGGGAAAGGGTTTCTAGATACAAAGTTAGGCCCAGTGCCTCACATCTGGAGCCTAGGCCTAGGGAAGGAGGATTAGGACAGATCCCGAACTTGATTAGCACAGGTAAGGGGAGGGGAAGAAAACCTAATCTTATCAAAGAACAAGAAAAATCCATGATTGAATTGGTTGTGGGGAAACAATCCACTATCATTGGGGCGCTTAGAGCAATGAGGACCCTAAAGAGGGTTTCCAAATTAAAATTATATCCTTCAAGGGTAGAGGATTGGAAAACCAATCTAAAAAATCATCACTTTGAAGGTTGGTCTCTACCAACTCTCCCGATATTTTACACCTTCAAGAAAATTTGGGGGAAGGTGAATAGATTGAGCGGACTCTTAAAGGAATTTTCAAGGATTGTATTTTCATTACCTCTGATGTGAAAGGAAGATCCAACAAACTCGCATTCGGGTGGAATCCCCATATTATTAGGGTTTCTAATAGTTGGGGATGTGACTCTGTATTGGCCATAATTTTTTTGTGGAGGATTTGGGGCTAAAAATGACCCTATTAAATTGCTATGGACTATATGGAGACAATAATACTTTTTGGGATGAACTAATTTACAAACTCTTTATTAGCTCCCCTAACCTTATAATTGTGGGTGACCTCAATTTTACTCTGAGTGATTGGGAAATTTGGGGTCCGAAGGCAATTTTGGACCCACTTGTAGCATATTTCCTCCATCAAATTAAAGACAAAAACCTTATGGATGTCAAGCCTATCAGACTAATGCCGACATGGAGATATATGAGATCCAGTGAGGAGCGAATTTCTAAGAGGTTGGACAAATTCTTAATTGATGCACCTCTGATAGATAAATTGAATAGTGTGAGGCAATGAGTTGGGTGTGGGGGTGAATCAAATCATAGCCTGATTTTTCTGGAATGTATGGGGTCTCGAAAGGAGTTGCCCAACCCATTTAAATTCAGTTAAGGCTGGATAAAAGAGGATGAATTTAAATCTCTATTAAGAGGGGTTTGTCTCTCTCCATCTCTTGGATCTCAAAGGTTAGCCTCTATACATTTTGCAAACAATCTGAAAAATCTGAAGTAGGCGACAATCAAATGGGCACACAAAAAGAGGAAGAAGGATGAACAAGAGCTCAGGCAGGTGGAAGATTCTCTACAAAGTATACAAGAATCATATGCGGGAGGTTTTTTTACTAATGATTCCAAGAATCTCCTTTACCAAATAGAAAGGAGGAAAAAGAAGTTGTTAGCAGAACAAGAAGAAGTTTGGAGATTGAAACTCCAGGCATTGTGGATGAAGAGTGGAGATGAGAACACAAAATTATTCCAAGTTGTATCCAAAGGTTGTAAGATGAGATATACTATTTGGGGAATGCTAGATTCAAAAGGACAAGAGATTAACACTTTTGAAGGGCTGGCTAAAAAGGGAAATATCATTTTCAATCCCTATGCAAGGATCAAGAAAGAGCTTCTATCGCAGAAATCATCTAGATTGCTGAACCTTTTCCCTGCTTGGTCAATGAGGAGTAAAACATGGATCTTATGGAGGCGGTATCAGAGGAGGAACTACTAGAAATTCTGCGCATCTTCCAAAAGGTCAAGATCCAAGGGCCAGATGGTTGGTTGGTTCAATTCTTCCTAGATTCTTTTGACATCCTAGGGGAAGACCTCATGAAGGTGGTAGAGGAGTCTAGAGTTTCTGGTCAAATAATAGATTCTTTCAACTCCACTTTTATAGTGCTAACTCCAAAGGTCAACGGAAGACAAAAGAACAGTTTGGTTTTCTAGAAGGAAGACAAATACATTATGCAATAGGGGTAGCATAGGAAGTTATTCACAGTATGAAAAGCAGATATGACAAAGGTGCATTTATTAGGATTGACATGTCTAAGGCATATGACAGGGTAAATTGGATTTATATAAGGCTTCTGCTTACACATATTTACTTCAAAGTTCCATTCATAAATTGGGTCATAAGCTGCATTACCTCTGTATCCTTGGCAGTTCTTATTAATGGTTCTACCTCCCCCTTTTTTTGGGTAGAAAAGGGTCTCAGACAAGGATGCCCATTATCACCCCTCCTCTTTCTTCTGGTGGTCGAAGGACTTAGCAAATCTATTGATGCAACAAAGAGGGTTGGTACTTTAAAAGGTATCAGGATATCGAGTATTCTTAACATCACACATCTCCTATTTGTTGACGATGTACTTATTTTTTGTGATGGATCAAGAAGGGATATAGACACTTTGGCAAAAAAATTGGATTTATTCTGCCAAGTTACAAGTATGCAGGCTAATGTTAGAAAGTTTACTTTATCTTGCATAAACATGGAGGACGCAGACATTAGATATTATAAGACCCTGTTCTCTTTCCCTGATTTAAATCTAGATTATGGATTAAAATATTTAGCCTTTCATTTAAAGCCTAATAACTACCAGAAAAAAGATTGGATGTGATTGATAACAAAGCTAGAAAAAAGAATCCATGTGTGGAGTCACAAATGGCTTTCAAGAGCAAGGAGATTGGTTCTAGTAAAGTCAGTATTCGAGGCCATTCCAATTTAATGGATGTCTTTGGCATGGATTCCAAAGGGTATTTTGGAGATGGAAAGAAGGATCTGTTGTATAATTTTGTGGATCTGTCACAAATATCACTATGTGGTGCGTTGATTAAAGTGGGACATGATTTCCCATCTTAAAGCCCTTGGTGGATGGGCACTGAAAAATGTCTTTCTATTCTCAAAAGATTTGGTCACTAAATGTGTTTGGAGACTTCTAACCACTAAAATTTTATGGACAATAGTTGATGAACAAAATTACATCAAGCCACTTTCGATATTGGATTGGATCAGATTACCATCTAAAAAGAGGACTAATGAATCCATCATCTAAAAAACAGTGGTTAATTACTTTGATCTTATTGGCAGAGAATTGGCCTGGAGAATTGGAAATGGAAATAATGTGTGGATTGGGATGGACCCATGTCCTAGCAATCAGGGAAGACATATATTTCCACTATAGATGGTGGAAAATATCCACGAGCATGGCTATTTCACCTTAAACCGAGTATTGAATCCACAAACCACCAATATGTTGAGCCATGGTTGGGTATCGGCTAGGACATTGGGACTCATAAATGAAAAGGTAGTTCATTGGAAAAATTATATCAGTGCTCTCAAATATGGACATAGTTGAATCAGAGACATGGATGACGAACTAATGTGGTATTTTTCTCCATCTTATAAGTACACACCTAAGCAAGGATACATACAATTGAACTCAGACATTTTTAATCGTGAAATACAATGGTGGTGGAAGAAGGTGTGGAAATTAAAGTGCCCTTCAAACGCTTGACTCCTGATGTGGTGTGCCACGAATAAAAAAATCCCAACATGGGACAACATGAGGAAATGAAGAATTAAAGGTCCAAACTGGTGTACTATGTGCAAATCGGAGGAGGATTTATATGTATCCCATTTGTTCAATAGTTTCTCCTTTTCGAGGATGGTATGGAAAGAATTTTCGAGGATCACGCGATTTACAATCAATTGGAATGGGGACATTGCAGAGGTGGCCTTTCAAGCATGGATATCAAACCCACTATATCATCCCACAAAGTACCTCCCACTTGTCATAAATTGGGGCCTATGGATATCCCGGAACAATAGTATTTTCTAGGAGAAACAATCAGTTCCTGAGGTGATAATTGCGAATAGTATCAATATACTATCTTTCTTCCCACAAGACAAGGGGGTTCCACCATTTAGAAGGATTTGAGATGAAGAGATTGATAAATTTAAAACATGGGAATTTTTTTATGGATCTTCACAACACAATCAGACCCTGTGTGGGGGGGAGCTTTACTCTTCTTGTCCGATTCACACTCTTTCAAGCTGTCTATGGGATTCGGGGAAGGCACTAATAATCTTGCATATTTATAGGCTCTCAAAATACTTATTTTTTTGTTTTTGAAAAAGGATGCCAAGAAATCCAAGTTTTTTTATACCCCATGCTAGTGATAAATAGGCTCAAAAGAACCCAATGATGCTTACACACTCATTTACAACCATTACTAGATGAGATCTTTGAAATCAAAGCAAGATTCAATTAATTTACATGTATGCATGTATATAGGGAGCACAATAGGAATGCAGACTCCTATCTAAGGAGGGTCTTCACCTGGTTAAAGGATAGCTTAAAGTAGAAGAACACATCGATGAACAAGTCCATCAATATTACCATTGGCCATTCATAGAATCATAAGCTACAAAAGCTGACCAGGGACCTATTTTTTGAATAATTTTAATCATTAACAACTTACTGGTATTTAGTGAAGTTATCAACACGGGGAGATTTTTTGATTTTTTTTTACTGGGTTGATACAAAAAGTGTATTTGGAGCATTCGTTAAATTTATATTTTTTGAACCTTATAAAAGAATAGTTTTTTATAAAGAAGTTGACATGGTCAAATATGGAAAAGGATCAATACAGGGACATACAACAGATGAATGACCATAATTTTTGTATATGTATATGCTTGTTACAAGCTTTTTTTGGACTTACAATATGTAATTTTATTTATGTTAAATTACGATATTTTTTTCCTGAGGAAAAAAATGATTTGACAATTAGAAAATCAATACATTTTTAATTAATTTTTTAATATACGATTTGACAATTTGAAAAAGAAGTATACAACGATACTTTTGTAACTAGAATTGGATATGGGCCTTGATCTTGCTCTCCAAATTAAATAAGATATGTTACCTTTCCTTTCATCACCAAGGTCAATCTTATAGGTTAACAAGGTACACTACCTGTGATGGTGCTCCCTTTCTTGCAATCTTGAATTTAACTTGTAAAATATTCAAGCACAATTATATACTATTGGATTGACACGATCAAAATTTTAACATGAACAATTTCATTTTAATATATAAATTTCCAAATTAAAGATAATAAAAATTACAAACTCAAAATAATATAATTTTTAATTTAGTATTAATTTATATCTCAATTTCAAATTTCAATATGTTACATATTATAATATCATAAAGTATGTAATACAATGATTATTTTTAGTTTAATACATGGGTAAGTTTGTTTTTTATTTGAAAATCTATCTACATTTACTTACTAATTTTACTTATTACTTTTGAGACTAATAGGGACCTAGCGTTGGTGGACCCTAAAATGTTCAGCAATTGTCTATTCATATTGGTGATTGGTCTATTCCACTTATTGGGAGTTTGGTTTTCCTAGTACTTAAAGAAGCATATCGAGTTCATGGTTTATCGTGGTCTATATTCACTCCTTGTAAATTGAGGGATCAAAGTTCCATATCCACACTAGAGAAAGTCTTGGATTTTTTGGGTAAGTCGATCTCTTCTCCCATTACATCAATTCCTAATGGTTTGCACTAGGGGGTGGTGGATGGAGGATCTCCTTCATGTTCTTTCTCTCCTTGTTTTCATAGTAAATCTGGTCAAAGGGGTAATATTTCTCTCTTACTTGTGACAACCCTATTATGTTTGAGGGTTTAAAGAAGGTTTTGGGCCCTTCTTTTAAGGTTATTTCTCATTCTACATCGATGAAAACTCAAACTCTACCAAGGGAATCCTGAGGGGCATAGGGTAGTATTTCCTTCATTCTAGGAAGGGAGCTACTCACCAAGCCCCAAGGTCGGTTGGGGGTTTTAGAGTGGAATCTCATAAGGATTTAGGGGGTCCCTCGATGGGCTAAAAGTATGCTCCTTGCTTAGATCAAGGAAAACAAATCTCATAAATCAATCAGGGACGTCAATAATTGATTACTATGGCCCGCAGAGTAGGTCATACCACTTCGAATGTGATCCCATGTATAATATATCCCTTAATATAAAGGGGGTTGGGGGAGAATCCAGAAAGTTGGCCCTTAAAATATTGCTTAAGAAAAAAAACTTGACAGCTTTCCTCTTCAGGAAACCATGGGATTGGGTTCTCCTTTGGTTGTTTAATTGAGCAAGGTTTTGGGTGGTTGGAGTTTATTAGTTGTTGATTATGTGTGGTTGTCAAATATTCTTATTACTAGATGGATTGACAATGTCATTCTCATGGAATCTTTCTCTTTATCTTCAAATATTTGCACGGAGTTTCAGGTTAAGAGACTGGGGTTCACTATTACACTACTCAATCCGTATGGGCCCTATGAGGGTAGGCATAATTTATGGGAACAATATCTGAACTTTCATTGGTAGGAATAATTTATGGGAACAATATCTGAACTTACATTGCCTTAAATATGAAAAATTGATGGTTGGTGGTGACCTAAATTTCACTTTTCATACCAGGGAGTGTTACTAACTATTTTGTACCATAATTGGATTTCTTGTGAGTTTCCAGAGTTATGAACATATCCAATGTTCATCATCAGTGTTCAGAAGTCCATAAGTCATTTGCAGGGCCAATTTTGGCCCCTTTGTAATAATTACATGTCCATACCCCCATGGGGAATTGTAATAAGTTGGTCTAAGCATGGTGTTTTTGTAACAGTATCAGCTTACCTTAGTTTTATCTATCAAGAGGATACTCTAGAGTGTTTTTTCCTTAGGAATTATGCATTGTGCTTCAGTGATGTATAATTCCTGAGTTTTTCACTCACACCTCCAAAGTTGGAGTATTTTCCTTGGCGTTCAAAACTTGGGAGGTTATTAAAGCCTAAGTGTCTATGTATTTTCATATGATAGCCATCAATAATGAGTCATATGGACATGCACTAGGTCCCCTAGGAGTTTGAGTCAATTCTGAGAGAAAAAAAAATCCCGTAAACTTAGGCCATTTTTTAATGGTTTAAATGGGAAATTTAAAATTGTAATAAAAGTATCATATGGACGCGAAATTTGGCGTGGGGGTGCTTGTTTTCATGCTCATAGCGCCATCTTTACCGTAAGACCCACTTTTCCTATGTTTCAGGTGATTAAATTATCACTTAGAGCTTTTTTGCTCAAGGAGGCGACATAATGGCAAAAAAATGCTAAAGAAGCGACAAAATGGCACTAAGAGACAAAGTTAGAAAATAAAAAAAAAACATGTGGGAAAAGGTGGCATCGTGGTCTCTTATGATGTGCAACCTCTTTAAGTAAATAAAGTACATGGTTTAACGTGTCAAAACTTAGGGTAGTGAATGTATTAAATTTAATGTTACATCGCCCCTCCTCGCGTGGGAGTCACTCCCCATGTATGGAAACTTGCTTGGTTGGAGATGTTTCCAAAGTAAAGAGTGGAACCAATCTCATGAGGTGGCATCCACCTCATATTAATTCACACCCAATCTTCTCCATTGATCAAGGGATGCGCCCATCCCTCTAATGTGCCCCCTCTATTGTGTCTTCTCTATAAAAGCAAGGTCGACCTCCCTCATTCCAAGTGGATTAGCATCGAACCTTCGCTCCTGTATTGTATCAATATTTTCAAGTAATAAGAATTTTTTGAGGCTTTGGAGGTCCATGAGTTTTCAAAATCTACCATTGTGATGCATGTATCTTGAGGTATAATCTTGTTTAGTTATTTACTTTTGCATTGAATATATGTGGATCAATCTAGCTTAAAAGGCCGTTGATCCCATAGGAACAAGTATTCATAGGCTTTGATTTACTTGTTTTTAGTGTGTTAGTAAAATTTTAAGAAGTAGCAAGCGTACTCAAATATACTAATGCTCTTCATGGCTTTTTGTTATTATATTTTCTATATTTTATACCACTGGTTCTTGTAAGTGTGTTGAAGCTTTGCAAGATAAAGGTTGATTTGGAAGCGGACCTCAGTTGGATCTTCTTCCTATCCAACAAATCAGATTTATGATTTATTGCTAACAAGTTGGTTTGCAGGCATTCAAAGATTTCCATTGTTCTCAAGCTTGGGCTTGGTTCCATCTTTCTCACCCTTCAAATTTAAAAATCCTCTTCTTTCCCTTTTGTTCAAAAAAGAAGCAAATAAACCTAATTTCAAAAGTTTATTTGCATTCATCATAGATCAAAGAAATTTAATGATAAATCATAGATCTAGATCTAGTTTTAATGGTTGAAGTAGTTAACTTTTTCCATCTTTCGCAAGTATTAAATTGTGGTATTATGTGTTTTTAGCTAACTTACTAACACTTTAATTAAATTTAATGTTTGCTGGTTTTTTTGGTTTGTGTCATAGGAAAGAGGTGAAATTTGAATCATTTCGAGATTTCGAATCATTAAAATCCCTTCCTTGAAGTTCTTTGCAAATTCTCAAGTCTTTAAGGCTCCCTAAAGTCTCTTGAATCTCGCTCCTACAGATCAAGAGCGCTCTCTATTATTTTAATTTCCTTAAAGTCCCTTGAATCTCGCTTTTGTGGATCAAGAGCGCTCTCTATTGGAGAGTTTAAAAATTGTAAAAAACTTAATAAAAGGGAAAGTGGGATTACGTCTCCCACATCCTTCTTCCCCCATTTGGGGGAAGCCTATATTTGTCCACTGATTATTTTCTTTGGATTATTCGCACTAGAGTAGCATTTTGCTAGGCTAGTTTCAAATTTTTGCAAGTTAAAGTTAAATCAAATTTTCATCAAATCTTTACTTAGGATTATTTTTTTGGAAAAGTTTGATTTACTAACCCCCTTGCTCTTCTGAGTACGATCTTTGACCTGAAAGAGATTCTTGGGTAAATTTCTAGTTTAGTTTCTTTTCTCATCGCTAAATTAGTTTCTTTTCATTATTGGATAAGTCTCTTTTTTTATGCTATATCAGTTTTGTGTATGTTTGCTTTGGCTTATTTCCATATTTGGAAAAATTAAATACCAACCCCCTTGCTCTCCTAAGTATGGTCTTTGACCTGAAAGAGATTCTAGGGTAGTAATTAGAAAACTTCCATTTCAGTTATTTAATTTTGGAATTAACTCCCTTGCTTTCCCGAGTATGGTCTTTGACCTGAAACAGAATCTTGGGCTTAATAATCACAAAACATTGTTCAAAAACTTGTAAAATTTGGACTCCTTTTCTATATGCTATGTACCCTTGCGGTTCGTCTGAACAGTAAGGTGAATCAAAAGGAATTGAAGTGGCTAGTAATTAATTCAACAACATTCAATTAAGCTCCCTTAAATGAAAATCTAGCATTACCTCGACTTGATTGAAAGTGGGAAAAAATTTCAAAGAAAGCGGGAACCACTGGAAAGCGATCTCAGGGCACCGTTAGACTACATCCTTATTGGTGTAGTGCTGAACACACTCTCAAAACTCCGTTCCATCCCACATGTTCTTGTGCGAAACCACTTAGACCAAAATCCGTGCATATTCCCCGTACCGCGAGGTATATCAGGAATTCCCTTTTCCCTTTAATTAACTCATTCTTTCATATTAATTAAAATCAACCAAGAACACTTGCAAAAAATTTCAATTTACAAGCAACACTGTTTAATTTTGTGACTCCATCAGCACTGGTTTTTCACTTGTTTCAGCAACAATCTCTTTAATTTGCTTACTATCAATCATTGTTGTTATCATGTTATTATTTTGTGGATGTGTTTAAACAAATTTGCATGAAACTTGGTCACTTTTCACTATCTCACCTAAAACTCCTAATAAACATGCATTCCCATCCATAACAATTAAAAATCTAAGAGCCTTAAAAAACTCTTTAATAGGGTCTACCCCCCTTGGCTTCAATTAGGAGTTTGCCTAAACGGAGGAGTCAAGATCAGGTGACAGCACTTGACTCAAGCCTTTCCCCCAAGGACACACTGAGCAACTTCGAAATATTTATGTTGCATTTCCCCCCAGGTGTGCTTTTCGGTGGCAACATTTTTAGCACCGTTTCCGGGGACAAATTTTTGTTCCTTGTTCAACTTACCTTAGTTTCTTTTTAGTTTTTTACCTTTAAAATTTTGATTGATTTTAGTCCAATAAACTCTAAAATTAGACTTGATCCATCTTGTGACTCCATTGTCACATAATTTACCAAGGTATTCAACTAGAATAAACTCTATAGGCTTGCTTGATTTCATTCCTAAACCTTAGAAGGTTTATAGAAGGAGATTAAAAAAGGTCTCTTCTCGTAGGATCCTTGAGAATCTAGGATCCAAGTCTATTTCAGACATTTATTGTCTATTTTTATAGAATAATAATATTGTGTCTGATATAATGGGTGAATTATTTATTCCACTTAACATCACTCAGATGGCAATTCAACCCCATGACTTACCTGGAAAGGCCATTAACAAGCTTCCTACCTTAACTTTAACAAATGCCATTACCACACCTTTCCACCTGAAAAAAATTTCAAAGTGTCTCAGTAGTTGGGTCTGAGCAGACGAACATGGACATGAGGATGTTTACGTGAATTTGTTTGCTTTATATTTAGAGGGGGATGCTAGTGAATGGTTTATGAACCTCCCAGACAATTCCTTCGCAACTTTAGCAACTTTCAAAACTAATTTCACAAAAAAATGGGGAGAGAAAAAATAACCACTTCAACAACTAGCTTCCCTCCATACCATAAAAATAAGTGAGAACAAGACAATTGAGGAGTTCAATAAGAAATTCGAGGATTTAGTAAATGGCATGCATGCAGACTATAAACCATCAACACAATATATCTTGGTTTATTATATTGAAGCTTTAAGTGGTGAGATGTAGTATCAACTTAGAGATAAGGATCCCACCACATTTTTTATTTCCCAAGATATCACTGTGAAAATCGACAGAAACATGCAATCTTCTTGCAAGTCTAATATTCCCGGATATACTAGAGCACTAGTCCCCATGAAACAAACTGAGATTAAAGAGAAAGCATCCACTTCTCATCAGGAAAATCATGATAAGAAAATTAAATAAATGAATGAGAATATGGAAGCTATGGAAATGAAGTATGTGTCCCAGATCAAGGAAATGTTGAACCGTGTCATAGTTATGGAACGATCTCAGTCCCAACCTATTCAAAGAAATTTTCCTCCCAAGGGAAATTGGAAAAGGAAGGGACCATCCCATGAAAATAGGCATTTAAATCAATTAGAGGCTGCTAACATGGTAGCAGAGTTCACACCATTTTGTAGAGTATGCAAATATTTTCACAAAGAATCAAATTGTTACTTTGCACACTATCTCTTGGAAAATGGTTCCCCCAAAGCAAGTAGTAGTGAGCAGTTTTCAAGCGAGACTAATTTTGTAAATGATGTAGGTGATGTCCATACTATTCCCAAATAAATTTGGAGACAAGCTAGAAAGTACAGCCAAGAGAAAGATAACCTCACTAAGACATATGGAGAGATTCCTTCACATGATAAGATCTGGTAGATGTCGAAGTTCAAAGGATTCACTTACTAGAGAAGAAAAAATGCTGGAAAGAACATTCAATATCCCCCCAAGGTAACAAATATTTATGAATCTGATGATATGAATGTTGATTTAGGTAATTGGTTCAAAAAAGTAAAAATTCCTATGCGTGCTACTAAAATCCTTAAGATTCCTATGCAAAGAGAAAAGTTAATGAGAGTCTTAAATCCTCCCATTCCGAAGAAAGTTACCTTTGCGGAAAAATTAGAAAAGCCTTATTCAAGCAAAAACAATGTCATGGGAGATCCCTTAGTAATTCTACATACCATGGACCCAATAAAAGAAGATCATCCGCCTTATGTATCATTGATGATAGGTGATATTCTTCTACACAATTGTATGTTAGAATCAGGATCTTCATCCAACATCATGACCAAGAAGGTTATGCATCAAATTAATCTTAGAACAACTAGACCATATCAAAATGTTTGTGCTATGGATTCTAGACAAGTTGATATAGTGGGTATTATTGAGAATCAACCAGTTAGATTTGCCATGTATCCAAACATCCATGTGACTATGGATATCCTTGTAATAGATGTGACAGATAAGTGGGGAATGGTACTTTTGAGAAAGTCGGCAGTTACTTTAGGAGGCTGGATCCAAATAGACTAGAATTACGCCATTGTACCTGCATCAAAGGACTCATTAGTGAAATTGCATAACGAGGAGGAAAAGAAAAATCATGTGGAAAACCCCAAGATACCCTCAAATCAATGTCTATAATACTGATGATTTTGGAAATTATGCGATTAATTCTACCTTTTTATCCCCTATTCATGAACAAATTAAAAATGAAAAGGTAGATGAAATTTGAAAAATAAATATTGATGGTGCTCATTCAAGAGCAGGAAAGGGGGCTAGGATTGTCATCACTTCATCGGGAGGTCAGTTTTCAACTTTGCATATAGACTGGAATTTGAAGCGACAAACAACGTAGAAAAATATGAGGCTCTTTTACTTGGTATAGAACTAGCAAAGGATATGGGGATTAATATGTTAAGTATAAAAGGCGACTCTTACTTAATAGTTCTCCAAGTAAAAAACCAATTTGCATGTAAGTGGAAAAGACTAAAAAAGTATAGAAGTGCAATTTGGGATACAATGGAATTCTTTGATGCCTTAAACATAGAATCAATTCCTAGAGATCAGAACAACGCAGCGGACAAGTTAGCATTGGACAGGTTAGCAGTTTCAGCATCGACACTTCAATCTTCAGAAGAAATGTTAGATGGTAATTGTACTTTAGAAATAAATTTCAGACCATCAGTACCAGATAACATGGAACATTGGAAATTTTTTTGGGATGATGAAAAAATATTAAATTTTATTCATAATGTTGAAGAATTCTCGAACTTTAGTGTCAATTTTCAAGAAGAGGGTAAAGAGTATCAGGGAGAATGCGATCAGTTCAACAATCCTGTTCCTCGTGGCTTGGTAGCATTTGAAAGAATATTTGATAAACAGGATCGGAGGAAGAACAATATAAATTCATTGAAACCTAAGGACTATGTGGAAATAAACATTGGGTCAAATAAAGAGCCTAAAATGATAAAAATCGGAAAAGGTACCTCAGAAAAAGAAAGGAATGACTTAATCAGTTTAGTTAAAGAGTATAGAGATGTATTTTCTTTTCTTATGATGAATTAAAAGCATATCGTGAAGATGTTTTCCAACACACTATACCTTTAAAGCAAGAGATCAAGGAAGTCAAACCTTTCATGCAAAAATTGAGACAGATTAACCCTAAGTTAGCTCCCATTGTTAAAAAAGAGCTTGAAAAAATGTTAGCCGTAAGGAAATTGCACCTACAAGATATTCATCCTAGTTCTCTAACTTAGTGGTTATTAGGAAGAAGAACGAAATCATAAGGATATGCATCGACTTTAGAAATCTAAATGTGGCTGGTCAAAAGGACAACTATCCGCTTCTGAATATGGAAACCCTTCTCCAAAGGGTCACAGGTGCTAGCATGATGTCCATGCTAGATGGATTTTCAGGATACAACTAGGTAGTCATTCAGAAAGAGGACAAACATAAGACTACTTTCACAACTCCATGGGTAATTTTCGAATACTTGAGAATGCCTTTTGGATTATAGAATGTTGGTGCCACTTTCCAAAGAGATATGGACTATGCATTCAAGGAGATAATTGGAAAAATCATAGAAATTTATCAAGATGACTTGACTGTATTTTGTAAAGAAATATCTAGCCACATAAGTCATTTACAACAAGTATTCGAAAGGTGTAGAAAGTATGGCATTTCCTTAAAGCTAGAAAAATCAGTCCTAGGTATCGATGAAGGAAAGCTCTTAAGACACATCATATCCAAGGACAGGGTCAAGGTTGATCCCTAGAGAATTGAGGAAATTAAAAAGATACCTTTTCCTAATAATGTCAAATCCCTCCAATATTTTAATGGACACATCAAATTCATAAGAAGGTTCATCCCCAACTTGGCTGAGTTAATGAAACCCATTCAAAAATTATTAAAGAAATATTTCAAGTTTGTGTGGACGAATGAGGGAAGGGAGGTGTTAACACTTGAGCATGCACAAGGGTATGATCTCCCAAATCATGGTCATCATCATATCCCTTATTCAGTCTAGAATTGTCCACATTTCAAAATGGGGTGATTTTTTTTAGTTGAGAATTGAGAGTCTTAGTCTGCTCTAGTTAAAAAAGCTTATAAAGAGGTCAAGTTTTTCCCGTGGTCATATGAGTCCAAACGTCAAAACCTATCGCCTATGACTACTCCTTCCCTAAAATTGATTGCATGAGTTACCCAGTCTCGTAGAACCCATAAAAAAATTGAACTAAGAGCACTAGGAAAGTTTCAAAAGTCCCGCAGCGTCCAAAAGAGATATTAGACTAAAGGTGCTACGAAAGTTTCAAAAGTATCACAGTGACCAAAAGAGATATTAGACTAAAGGCACTATGAAAGTTTTAAAAGTCCCACAACGTCCAAATGAAATTCTAAAGCATGGTCGTTGTAGGATTTTGTAAAAGTGCAATCATGACTTGTTAAAACTGTCAGTCAAGATAGGGTCGTGTCACACCCTCCAATTGTGTGTGAAATTGTCAGTCGGGATGGGGTCATGTCACATTCGTTGGTTATCACCCCAAATTCGGTCTCTGCTGAATCTAAAAGGTCGCCCCCCCCTCTCCATTATTAAGAGTTAAAGCGCTCGTTCGAGTGAAGATTTTGTAATACAGTGAGAAGTGTGGTAGTTTTCCAAGTGCAAACAGGTGTCGAGAGCAACCACCACCAAAGGGCCGAGCAGTGACATGGACCCAACAACAATTGAGAAAAAGAGAAAGAAGAGTGGGGCCCTGGTACATTTTGAACTGGACAGAGAGTGGCTAAAGGTGAACCCTATTTCCCAACATTTCTTCCACTATGTGGGTTGCATGAGGTTCTGTGAGAAGTTGTAGGGATTTCACAAGCAGATGGCCCGTGATTTTGTGCTTAATTTCGATGGTAGGAAGACCAAGGTCGGGTCCTTGGAGATAGAGGTCACCGAAGACTCCATAGCAACTGCAACAGAGATACCTAAACAAAGAGAGGAATGGTCTAAGGTAACTAAATTCCAGATGACAACATGTGACCATTTTCTGAAGGATAAGCATAAAGGATAAAATTTGACCTATGGGGTCCCCGGGGCTTGGCTTACCAAACAGTATGGCGATCTCTTGCTGGTTATTTAGAATTTTTTCACTTGTGAAGGGAGATATGACACAAAAAACCAGTACCATTTCAAATTATTGCTCCATTTCATAGGGAAGAGTCCTTTGGACATGCCCTATTACCTCTTCAAAAGCTTAGGTAAGATGACTGATAAAGCACGGTCATAGGGCCAAAAAATTAACCATTACATTTTCCATTTTGGTCTCATAAAGCTACTGGTAGTGTAAGTATTGAAGAGGTTAGGAGAGAATGGAACACCTTCCTTTTCTTGGCTGGGTATGACCTTGAAGCTATGAAAAGAGGAAGAATACAAAAGGGGAAACACCGGTTAAGGTAAGAATCCATGAGAAGGGGAAGCGGAAGAAGACATAAGGGGAAACACCTATTCGAACATAAGAGAGGACACCCAAAGTTAAAAAGGGTATAGACACTCAGAAGGAGAAAGAAAATATGAAAGGAAAGAGATTGGAATTCACACCAAACGTGACTGAGAGATCAATTTCCAGAAATCCCTTGACCAGGGAAGTAGCTATAAGAATGGTTTCCACAAGCTAGCAAAACTCTCACAACTACCATGGAAATTCCCCCTCACACTTTCCATGGATCCCCCATTCAGCTAGACAATGAAGAAACACCTAGAGTCCAGAAATCTACACAGAGAGGTGATGCGAAGTCTAAAATTGACCAAATGGAAGCCCAACAGAAAGAGACCCGGCCTTCTACACAAAGAGATGAGGTAGAATCTGAGAATAACCAATTGAAAGTCCAGTTGAAAGATAAAAAATCCAAAATTAACCAAATGAAATCCCAACTGAAAGAGGCAAAATAAGAAAAATCGCAAGTCGTCGAAGAAAGTAGAAGATACAGGGGGAATCTAACAAGAGCACTACATGTGATATAATGCATGTTATATGATACTAGAAGGATATTGGTAAGAGGGATTCCCCTCAGGAAACAAGTACAAAAACTATACAAAAGAAGCACATCATTACAGGCAAAGAACATGGCATTTAGAGAAGAACTGGATCTTTTCAAAAGAGGAGAAATGTGAGGGAGAAACCTAAAGCTCTTGGATGAAGTGGCTTCCTAGAGGGAATGAACTCCTACAACGTGTATCATAAAAAAATAGGGATTGTGCTAAGAGAGTTCTGTAAATTCACTTTTGTAGCGCATATCACGTAAAAATAAGGAGTGCGCTATGAGAGTTCTGGAAACGCACTTCTGCAGCGCATATCACAGAAAAACAGGGAGTGCACTACAAGAGTTCTGGAACTCCACTTTTGCAGCACATAACATGGAAAAAAGCTTGGGGTGCTACAGAAGTTACTGAAGCTGGACATAATAGGATTGATCCATTAATTTTGGGCATCTCAAGTGGATATGATCTACATCAAGATGTGTTGAACAAGTGAAAGAGACAACTTGCAGCTGACCTATTTTCAATTTGCATTATTAGTCAGTTAGCAGCAGTTCTCTTCAAAAATTACCATCAGTTAAATGAGCGGTAGTCTGTGAGTCATTGTTTAAACTTTAGTTCATTTACACTCATAACAGTTCTTATATATTTACTATTTTTAATAACAACCGAAAAGGCTTTATTATTTTTCTTTAATGCAAACAATTGCAAGCCTATATATGGTGAGTTTTTAGAAGACCCAAGGGTCAGAATTTTGGTGAGAAAAACTCTTGAGTATTGGCTTCTTGTTGACTTTTTAAGTTTAATGAAATATGTTAATGCAAAAGTACATAATGTTTTTACCAAGATTCATGTGTAAATATTTCTTAGTCTATGTTATCATCTATGAATGTTTATCTTTTTGAGTTTTTCCATTTTATGCATTATCTTCCACGTTTGAATGAAATTATTGTATTCATAATTCATCCTTAGTTTGATGCTCTGATTCAACGTTTTCAAACAATATTTTGTTATATTTTCCTCTAAATTTAAGGTATAATTCATTGTAATGTCCCTTGTTATGAATTTTATTAAAATGGCAATTTTTCACTTTTTTCCCTAATTAGACCTTTGACTAGTTTTGAGCTCTAGGTCCCCAAATTGCTCCAATTGCTCCCAAATATTCTGAGAAGGTATATGGATGATGTTAGAACATAAATATGTGTTTAAAGGATTCTTTTGGACCTTTAAAATACTTCTGCAAATCCTCTTTCAATTCTGGCCCATGTAGGGAACTTTACTAGTAATTTCCCTTTGACTAGTATTGGTCTGTAGGTCTCAAATTGACTCCAAATGCCTTCAAATATTCAAGGAAGGTGTATGAATGATATTAGGACTTGAATATGATGTTCAGGTATGATATATTTCCACCAAAATACCTCTGTAAACTCTCTTAATATTCTGGACCAAGTATGTAATTTTACTAGTAATTTGGGGTTCAAATCCCCCTGGGGTAAGTACTGAAAATGGCTTCCCAAATGCCTCCAAACCCACTCAAATTTATGAAAATAGGTAGGGAATGTATTAAGTATATTATTAAGGTCTCATGTTCACCATTAATTGATTATTATATGTTGATGTATATGTAACTTCGGAATGTATTTCATCTGTATATTTTATATATATTTATTGTACCCTTATAAGAGATGTGTCATTCCTCTATAAGGAAGTGTCTTCATGTGGATTGACAAGTGTCGCAAGTGTGTGTACTTGCCGATGGGTTATTAGACCACCATTTGGGGTCGGCCCGGAATTATATATAATATAATGTGGATGTATCTAAGTAGACAAGTCGGCCCCAGTAGGTCACTGGGCAAAAAGGTGAGTATAAATAGAGATAGGAGATCTCTATTTTACTCACTCGGAAAAGTAACTCACTCTCTCTCTGGAAAGTGGCACACTTGTGAGGAGGAGGAGGATCATCTACTAGGAGACTATCTCTGTGTTATTTGGTTGTATTTTGGTTGAGCCATTGCTCTCTCTATCTCTGAGGAAGTTGTGGGGTTTTTCACCTTAGGGTTTTCCCCACGGAAACTCTGTGTCTCTTGTCTCTATGCTTTTGATTCTTGTGATGCTTGTGATGCTTGTCATATTATGATTTTCATGCATTGATATACTGTAGATGTTATTCTCTCAGCAAAGATCCTAGAGTATAATGAATTAATGCTCAAAATTTAACATGGTATCAGAGCTAACCTGAGAAGAAGACATTTTGCAGTGACGGAAGCTTGTGTTCCTTGTTTATTGGGTTTCTCTCCACAGATTTTTTAAATTCAGTATAGTAGATTGGATCTACTCATCAAGGCGCATCTATCTGTCCAATCAGAATTCAGTTCCGAGCATTTTCAGATTTGGCCCTAAAAATTAGGGTTTCCACAAAAATAGGAATTTCTGGAAACTGAAGGCACAGCTGGAAGCTCCTTGCAAAAATCGAAGGTTAGAGCTTTGGATCGAGATTTTTGGCTGGGTAGATCTCCGGGAAACTCAAACCCTAATTCAGGGCTCTCCCCAGTGAACCCGGGAGGACAAAAAGGCAATTTTGAAGGGCAAGACTTTGCTGATCTCAAATTCTGAATGTACTAGGCTGATCAGCTCTCCAAGGCGCATCTTTCTATCCTTTTGGAATTTTGAAATTCACATTTTGAATTTTTAGGGTTTCTCTGACAAACCCTAATCTGGGACCAGATCCAGTTTTTAGCACTTCAAGTGGTAAGTCCTAAATCTTTTCTATTTCCATTTGAAGTACTCTTAAAGATGTCTCTCCACACTAAGCTTGAGGATAAGCTTGAAGGGGCTGATAACTTCCGAGCCTGGAAGTATAGGATTGGGTTAATCCTGGAAGAGAATGAGTTGGACTCATATGTGAAAGAAGACATCCCTATCCCAGAGGATGAAGAAGCCAAGGCATTACACAAGAAGAACTTGGTCAAGGCAAAGAGAATCATTGCTGATTCTATCAAAGACCATCTCATACCCCATGTGTCTTCTCTTAAGACACCCAAGGAGATGTTTGAATCTTTGACCAAGCTATTTGAAGGAAAGAACATAAATCGGAAGATGACCCTGCGGAACCAATTGAAAGCAGTGAAGTTTCAGAATGGAGAAACCATTCAATCTTACTTTTCAAGGGTCTCCCAGATCAAGGAACAATTAGAAGCAGTAGATGAAATGGTGGAGAATGGTGAAGTGGTGATGACCACTCTAAATGGCCTACCCAGGTCATGGGATTCCTTTATTCAAGGAATTTGTGCAAGGAAGAAGTTGATCTCCTTCAGTAGACTTCGGGAAGAATGCTCTCAAGAAGAAGCTAGACTTATAGCTCGTGAAGAAAAGATGGGAGGTGAAGATCAAGCTCTTGCAGCCCACACTAGGAAAGGAAAGTTCAAGAAAGAGCTATCTCACTCCAAGAGATCTTCACATCAATTCAAAGAAAGAAGAGTATGCTTCACCTGTAATGAGAAAGGACATATTGCCATAAATTGTCCCAAGAACAAGAAGGACAACAACATCTCAAATAAGAAGAAGAAGGGTGGCAAAAGAAGGTTTCATGCTCATGCTGCCGAAGATGATGAACCTCCAAAGAAGAAGGCTAGGGCAGAAAGTGATAGTAATGATGACTCATCAAGTGAAGAAGAGTATGTTCTGATCTCTGCTCTCACAGGTACCATCTCCCATGGTTGTAATGATTGGTTGATTGATAGTGGGGCTTCCAAACACATGACTGGGTTCAAAGAATCTTTTGTGAACCTATCTGAACATGAATCACCCCATAAGGTGAAACTTGGGGATGATTATCAATACCCAATCAAAGGAAGTGGTGAAGCCTCCTACAACCTAGATTCTGGAAAATCTCTGAAGATGAAGGAAGTACTTTATGTACCTGGGCTCAAGAAGAACTTACTCTCCATTTCTGCATTAGATGCAAAAGGTATGAGGGTTGCATTTGTGGATGGCCAAGTCCTAATGTGGCCAAAGGGAAAGACCATAGATGATGCAGTAGTAATTGGAGAGCAAGAGGGAGGCTTGTATAAATTGAAGGGACAACCTGAACATGCCATGGTGCATGAATCCATGGAGCCAAGTGAACTTTGGCATAGAAGACTTGCTCACATGCACTATAGAGCACTTCCAATTGCAAGAAAGGCAGTAGAGGGTCTTCCTGAAATCAAGACCAAAAATGAAGGTGTTTGCAAAGGATGTGCAAAAGGTAAGAATATTAAGAAGGCTTTCCCAAGCAGTGAAAGAAAGGCAAAAGACATCCTGGAAATCATCCACTCAGATGTATGTGGTCCTATGTCATCCAGTTCCCTAAGTGGGTATGTTTACTATGTCTCATTTATTGATGACTTCTCCAGGAAGACTTGGGTATACTTCTTGAAGGGCAAAGATGAGGTGCTTGATAAATTCAAGGAATTCAAAACCTTGATGGAGAACCAAACTGACAAGAAGATCAAAACATTCAGATCCGACAATGGTGGAGAATTCACCTCAAATGACTTCAAGAAGCTTTGCAGTGATTCAGGGATTAAGAGGGAGTTGACTGCTCCTTATAATCCTCAACAGAATGGTGTTGCAGAAAGGAAGAACAGAACTATCATGGAAGCAGCAAGGGCAATGTTGCATGACCAGGATCTTCCTATGCATCTATGGGCAGAAGCAGCTAGAACAGCTGTATATGTGCAGAACAGAACACCCCACAAGATATTGGACAACAAGACACCAGAAGAGGTCTTTTCTGGTAAGAAATCTGAAGTCAGTCATCTCAGAATATTTGGTTGTCCAGTGTACACTCATGTCCCAAAGGAAAAGAGGACTAAACTAGATCCTTCAGGAAAGAAGGGTATTTTTGTGGGATACAATGAAAGCTCGAAGGCTTACAGAATATACTTTCCAGGGTTCAAGAAGATTGATGTCAGCAGGGATGTAACATTTGATGAAAACTCAGCATTCATCAAATCAAGGAAGGCACCTACTGAATTTTATGAAGAACCTAAGGAAACAAGATTTCAGGACACTCCCATGACTGAAGCAATTCCAGAAGCTGTTCGTGAGTTTGAAGATCCACAAGAACCTATAGATCCACCCCGTGAGGATAACTCTCACAAGAGGAAACCTGTATGGGCTAGAGAGCTCATTCAAGATGCAGAAAGATTTGGTATTCCAGAAGAAGAACACAGAGCAAAGAAAAGAACCAGATCACAAACCAGCTATGTTGCTTTACTCTGTGACATTATGAACAAAGAACCTTCCAGTTATGAAGAAGCAGCAGAAAAGAAAGAATGGAAGGATGCCATGGTTGAGGAATACCAATCAATAATGAAGAATGATGTTTGGGATGTTGTCCCAAGACCTAAAGAGAAGTCTGTTGTGACTTCTAAATGGATCTTCAAAATCAAACATGCTGCAGATGGCAGTGTGGAGAAATACAAAGCAAGATTCGTAGCTCGTGGATTCTCTCAGAAAGAGGGAATAGATTATGAAGAAACTTTTGCACCTGTAGCCAGGTATACTTCCATCAGAACGGTACTTGCCCTGGCTGCAACTATGAAATGGAAAATACACCAGATGGATGTCAAGACCGCTTTCCTGAATGGTATAGTTGAAGAGGAAGTATATGTGGAACAACCACTTGGTTTTGAAATACATGACAGGGAGTCATATGTGTGCAGACTAAAGAAAGCCTTGTATGGCTTGAAGCAAGCTCCCAGAACTTGGTATGGTAGGATGGACAGTTTCCTATCTAGTGTGGGCTTTACCAAGAGTAAAGCGGATTCCAACCTTTACTACAAGGTTGAGGAAGGGAATCCTGTGATTCTACTCCTGTATGTGGATGACTTATTTGTAACAGGAGATGACAGACTGATTGCAGATACTAAAAGGAAGCTTGCCGCTGAATTCGATATGAAAGATTTGGGAATGATGTACTATTTCCTAGGTATGGAGGTGTGGCAGAATGCAGGTGGGATCTTCCTTTGTCAAGGGAAGTACACAGTAGATATCCTGAAGAGATTTGGGATGATGGATTGCAAGGCCATGGCCACACCTATGGCATCGAATCTGAAGCTTCTATGTGATGCTTCATCTGAGCCAGTTGATGTCTCCATGTATAGTCAGATGATTGGGTCCTTGATGTACCTGACGAACGCAAGACCAGACATTTGCTTTGCTGTGAACACATTGAGCCAGTTCCTGACGGATCCGAGGAGTGTTCACCTGATTGCTGTAAAGCATGTTCTGAGGTACCTGAAGGGTACAGTGGATTATGGGCTCAAGTATGAAGTGAATCAAAAGTTTAACCTGCAGGGTTATGTTGATTCAGATTGGGCTGGCAGTGCTGCAAATAGGAAGAGCACATCTGGGTGTTGCTTCAATATGGGATCAGGTGTGATCTCTTGGTTTAGCAGGAAGCAGTCCTGTGTAGCACTGAGTACAGCAGAGGCTTAGTATGTTGCAGCCTGTTCAGCTAGTTGTGAGGCAGTATGGCTACGGAAGCTACTGTCTGAGTTATTTGATCTCCTGTTGGATGCTACTGGTATCTTCTGTGATAACCAGAGTTGTGTGAAGCTATCCGAGAACCCAGTGTTTCATGACAGGTCGAAACACATAGAGATCAAATATCACTATATCAGGGATATGGTGCAGAGAGGAGCTGTGAAGCTCCTGTATGTTGCGACGGACAAGCAGATTGCAGATGTGCTGACGAAGCCACTAGCCAAGGTGAAGTTCGAGTACTTCAGAGAGAGGCTTGGCGTGCTTCAGATCGAGGACACTTCGAGGAAGAAGTGATGAACACATGTGCTGAAGCCATTCCAAGCATGTTGGAAGGGGGATCCTTCACATGGCTGTGGATGTAAGCGCTGAATGATGAACATCAGGAGGATGTTCTGGTTTCTGCTTGGATATGATCAGTTGGATCATTATATGTAGTTTGTGTATGCATCATGTTGGATGCTGGATATGATCAGTTGGATCATTATATGTATTTTGTGTATGCATCATGTTGGATGCTGGATATGATCAGTTGGATCATTATATGTATGTATGAATGCATCATATGATCGGTTGGATCATGTGTATGTATTTTGTATATGTATCATGATCGGATGGATCATGTGTATGTATTTTGTATGAATGCATCATGTTGGATGCTGATGGATACATTGTGTGGATCATGTATCTTTGTATGATCAGGTAGATCATGTATGCTGATGGATACATTGTGTGTATCATGTATCTTTGTATGATCAGGTAGATCATGTATGCTGATGGATACATTGTGTGGATCATGTATCTTTGTATGATCAGGTGGATCATGTATGTTGATGGATACATTGTGTGGATCATGTATCTATGTATGTATCAGGTGGATACTTGGATGGTCGTGGATGATGAGCTTCTCCAGATGACATGCAGTAGGATGTTGCAGTGATGATGATCAGGATGATCATGTGTACATCAGGATGATGTTTGATGAGTATCAGATGATACTTTGTGGCCGTGGATCAGGTTGTGCAGGAAAGCATGTAATTTGTGCCCTGGGAGATTTGCAGATGGTCTTTCGAGGTTTTGCCTATGGCATGTAATTCGGTGCCCTGGGACATCTGGCAAATGCTCTTGCGAGTTTTTTCTTGGGAGGACATGTAATTTGTGCCCTGGGAGATTTCAGGTCGGAGTTGTGTACCCGTAACATCCTGAAATGCTCTTGCGAGGTTTTGTCCTATGGCATGTAATTTGCTCCTGGGAGATCTGGACAGGATGAAAAAGGCCTCAGATGCTTCAGCAAGGTTTTGCCATGACCACATGTAATTTGCTCCTGGGAGATCTGGACAGGATGAAAAAGGCCTCAGATGCTTCAGCCAGGTTTTGTGGTGAGATCACATGTAATGTGCTCCTGGGAGATCCGACAGGTAGAGCCATGTGCTCGTAACAGCCTGGGATGCTTCAGCTAGGTTTTGTGATGGGTCACATGTAATGTGCTCCTGGGAGATCCTACAGGTAGAGCTGTGTGCTCGTAATAGCCTGGGATGCTGCAGCCAGGTTTTGTGACGCACGTAATGAGTCCTGAGGATTCCACAGTATGGCCAGTGATGATGAAGACCTGCAGATGGCGGGCCTACATCCAGTATGAAAAAGGACTGGCTCTGTAGAACTTCCTATGACGAGTAGAGCCATAGATTGGTTGAGATAGCAGCAGCAGTGACGATGATGGTGACGATGATCCAGAGAAGAAGACTTGTCTAACAGATCTGTGTCGAGAAATACCTTCCTAGTTAAGAGGGAGTGTTGATGTATATTTAACTTCGGAATGTATTTCATCTGTATATTTTATATATATTTATTGTACCCTTATAAGAGATGTGTCATTCCTCTATAAGGAAGTGTCGTCAAGTGGATTGACAAGTGTCGCAAGTGTGTGTACTTGCCGATGGGTTATTAGACCACCATTTGGGGTCGGCCCGGAATTATATATAATATAATGTGGATGTATCTAAGTAGACAAGTCGGCCCCAGTAGGTCAGTGGGCAAAAAGGTGAGTATAAATAGAGATAGGAGATCTCTATTTTACTCACTCGGAAAAGTAACTCACTCTCTCTCTGGAAAGTGGCGCACTTGTGAGGAGGAGGAGGATCATCTGCTAGGAGACTATCTCTGTGTTATTTGGTTGTATTTTGGTTGAGCCATTGCTCTCTCTATCTCTGAGGAAGTTGTGGGTTTTTTCACCTTAGGGTTTTCCCCATGAAAACTCTGTGTCTCTTGTCTCTATGCTTTTGATTCTTGTGATGCTTGTGATGCTTGTCATATTATGATTGTCATGCATTGATATACTGTAGATGTTATTCTCTCAGCAAAGATCCTAGAGTATAATGAATTAATGCTCAAAATTTAACATTATATATGTTCCAACCCTCTCTCATTCAGCTGCAAAAATCACTCATTCAACCCTTGAGGAAATGACACTATTTATTCTCCTAATGCAATTAAACTGAGTAAAAATACTTAAAATGCTCAAGTACAGTACATGAAAATTGTAAAAAACATCCATGGAAATATATTAATCACAAATGTATCAGAGAATGATCCATTCATTCGAAATCCTCAGCATTACATTGGTTCACAACAAGGTAGTGGGGAAATGGCACTGTTCTTTCATTAAAAATGAGATTTACACAGTTCTACTTGGAATTTCAACCTGAAAATTTATGGAGATGAATAAAAGAGTATTTAATTCATATTAAAAAAGAAATGGGGCATTATAATCTCCCCAAAATAGTACAATAGCTCACCAAAAACGCCCTCCCTCAAGGATCAAGAATATGCAATCAAAACTGGAAATGGTTGAAGGAGTGAGTTGCAATAGAAGAAAACATGAACTGCCCTGTAGCTTACACCTGAAAATAAAAAATACATTAAATCTCCAAATGAAAGGTCTGAATGGCCTTTCCAATTACCAACTTGGATGGGAATCTTTCACCCTAGAAATTGGCTAAGGCAAGAAACTAGTCATCCACTAGCTCTCCCTCTTCACAAATGCAATTGCAAATTATACAAATGATCAAAATATGGTTTCATTCTTTGTTCTTGACATTTATAAAGTTTTAATTTCCTCCATGGGTCGAATTCCTTCCAAGAGACTCATGCCAACTCAAGTTGGGAAGAGATTCCAAAGAACGCCACTTGTACAACAATTCCTAGTCTCCCACTTCCACCAAATCACATGTGGAAGAATCTTAGCTGCCCTAACACCCTTGAGCGCCCTCTTGGATTCTATTTTTATCCCTGACATGTCATATGTTAGCCTTCAGGTCTGATTTGTGTCATAGGTGTCATAGCATCTGCATCATTGTTGTCATAGAGCTAGGGAATCTAGCCCAAGTGTCTCACTAGCTCCAAATTGCCTCTTCCTCTTCCATGGGAGTTACTCTTCCTCTATATTTCGACCTCATTGACTCATGCCAATTATTATTGACCTTGTAACTCATCCCAAGAACACTAGGCTTCCCATGGATTCGAAATTGCAAGAAGAGGATGCGATGTGGCACATAAATTCTAGCTTGTGTGGGTCCCACTTCCTCCATGTGTCTTCATGATCAAATGTCACTTTGATTTTCACTTGTATATATTTATTTATCTCCTTTATTAAATATTTATTCCATCCTAATGTTCCAACATCATTTATTATCCCCATTATTCCAAATCCCAAAGCTTCCACCCCAAACCTAGGAAACTAGTAATTTTCCTCCTTGGCAATTATTTGACCTTTAGCATCAATTTGACAAACTCTAATGAATAGGGCCAATTTGCTTAGGCCATTGTGACCCAATGCCAAATTTGGGACATGAAATTCATCATTGATGCTCTAATTTAATGTATTGTTTGTCTCAATTATGTCGTCGTACCTCAACAATCTGATTAACTAGGAAATATTGGCTATCTTGCCTCTACTGCATTGAGCATTCTGCAACCAGTCATTGATCACCCTCGCAATTGTTTTCCAACCTGTTGACTCCATGCCCAATGGATATTTTATCCTGATCCCACCACTTTGATAAAACCAAAACCCTAATATACCCACAAAAGACCGAGCCACTGCTCTGATTACACAACCATCCATTGAAAGACTGAATCTGAAAATTGAGTTGTAAGGGAGATCCCTCTCTGGATTGGAAAGGCTATTTTCCAATCTACAAGTAGGTTTGAAATAGTTACCTCTGCCCCTTCCTTCCACAACCAAGGGATTTAGCAGCGCGATAATAGGAGGCCTTCACATGTATAAAAGATGTTATCACCAAATTGCCTATCCTAATCATCCCAGACTACACCAAGGATTGCATAATATTTTCCTTTGCATCTGAAGATAACATAGCAGGGGTTTTTCTCCAAAAGAAAAATGAAGGATTTGAGTAACCCATTGCTTTCATGAGTCATGCTTTACAAAATTCAGAATTAAAGTACACCATCATGGAGAAGCGAGCTTATGCCTTGGTCAAATCATTAAAACATTTCATATTGGGTATTCTAAATTCATAGGTTATGTTCCCCATACTGCAGTTAAATACATCTTGTACCAACATGATTGTTTGGGAATAAGGGGTACATGGGTATCAAAGATTCAAGAGTATGACTTAGAAATAAAACCCACTAATCTCATCAAAGGACAAGGTCTTGCCAAGATATTGTCCCAGGAGAATGAAGAATCCATAGGAATGGTTTGTGAAAACAGTGGATCTCAGCCAGCCATGACCCCATCATTGCAGAATCTTGATAATCAATGGCATTCAGACATCATCTATTTCCCTGTTCACCTTAATTTCCCAGATCACCTCAAGGGTCATAAAAATACGGTTTATCACGTCCCCTCCCATCATTCCAAACCACATAGGGAACATGACTGTAACATGGGGGTGTATAATTCTTCTCCAAAGCCATAAGACTGAATTTACCATTTAAATAAAACGCATACTGAAATTACACAGCGGAATTAAAAACATATTAACACACACATAGACTGGAATGCATCAACATATCTATCCCAAGTAGATGATGAATCAACATACAGAGAATCAATCCCATTCTCATGCTATGCAAAAACTTCATATCAACCATATTCAGATATTCATTTCATTAACATGAATAGTAAACATTCAGAATAGATCACAGAATGATCATAATTTAAACCACAGAGAATACTTATCTTTAAGATGAAATTGTCCAACAACTGGCTATGTGAGAGAAACATTCCACCCAACCATAGGTCTCTATCCAGCCTATATTCTTTCAGCTGACCATCTGGGATGTGTATCCACTAAGGAGGAACTAGAAAGGCTCACTCACAACCATGATCTCACGCACACAATCATGCTAAGCCAACGCAGAGTTGGGTTTATCAAGCATGCAAGAGACAAATGAGTAGGATGCTAAGCCAGAGAGCTCAACCACAGAGCTACAGACATCTCAAGTTAAATTCAGGCAATCCAATCCTCTGTTCAAACATTCACACTTGGATTTTCACAATTCGGTGACCAAATAACTCAATCCCGTAATTGGATTTCTGGGCTATAAAAACTGGGTTTTCCAATGGATTTCGGGGTATCTAATACTCTCAATTTTTCCCCAAGGTTCATATCTATGGATTCCCCATTGGATTTCGCTTTCAATACCAAATTCTGGGCGTTTATGGCACTTCAAAACGTGGGTTCCTGCAAAGTTGTGATTTCTGATTTTTCTCATTGTTGGGCATGTGTAATGGATGAAAACTGATATTGGGATGTTCCACAATGGAATGGGAATGAGAAAAAATGAATTCCCATGAGTTATAGTGACTTGTGGGTCAAGAAAACAGAGCCCATACTCTGTCATACGAATTTCCGGGTTGCCCATGCTCCATTGAAGCCATGGACCGATTTCTTCAACAACTTTCTTACACAGAATTAAATGTCAACAAGGGAAGTCAAATGGGTTCACAAGATCACATTTGGAAGCCTATGGTTCAATCCCACAACCCCCTCACCACTCCCTAGTGGATACACATGGCCCCTTCTCATTAGTAGCTTCTATAGCCAGTTTTGGTATTTTATTGCATGATGTTTATTTACATCATTTTTACAATGTTCCATGGCTAAATAGCACATGGGTAATATAATATATAATACTTTCCTTTTTAAATAAAATTCGAGCATCCACTAGCGGGACCTTGGCCTTGAGCTCCATGCTAGGAAAATATACATCACATGTATACAATATTTACATTAAAAGATAATATATCCTAAGGGTCAAAATGGGGTATTACAATCCCCTCCCCCTTAGAATAACATCGTCCTCGATGTTTCTAGTACTTAGGAATACATATACAATTTATACGTCCAAAATTTTCAAAAATTTGCATATCTGCCCTGCGTTCTTTCCTTTACTTTGAACTTTCGGGACCAAGTCCTTTGTCTTCCACAAGCTGCCCCTGCTGGTTCCGATATTCTATTTCATCCACAAGTCTGAACACTTTATGGCTACTACCCTCTTGATGCTCCTTTGTTGGGCAGTTGCAGAGGCAATGGTTTCCTCCACATTTCCAACATTTCACTGGCTTCTTTGTCTTTTCCTGCTCAATTTCTTTTGAGTCTTCCCACCTGGAACGTTTCTTAGTGGACTGATTGGATAAATTCCTCCTCATTGATCCATTGTCCTTTCCTCGACTGATTGTTCCCAGAATTATTTTTACCTGTCTTTGCATACAAACAGAGTCCTACAAAACCTTATGGTTCATTTCATTCTACTATTTTTGTAGCTTGAGCAGTTCCCCAAGATTTTCTTGGGTCTTGGCAATTGTTTGAAGTAGATTTTCAGCCACATCCAATAGCTTTTGGTTTGTTTCCATTACCAATGCACACAACAGCCCACTCTTTGCTCTCTAGTACCACTATTTGTAACAGCTGCAACCAATTAAATTCCACTTCTCACTTGTGAAATACATCATTGCAATTTCTGTTAGGCAAAGCATAATATAAACATTAAAATCAGTCAATTAATTTCCCAATTGACATGGGTAGTCCATGCTTTATCCATGAGACTTTCATACTTTTCATGCTTTCCCAACATACACATGAGCTCATTCATGTCCATTCTTTCATAGGGAAGTAACTACTTCAGCATTCACAATTTATTTCAAGCAAATAAACACACTTTACTTTCAGCCATAACATGCATTCAACAATTTTATGTTTTCTAAATGCATCAATAAAAAGGAAAGAGGGGAGTAAGGGTTTTCTCCTCTTATTCGTGTTCCAATATTGAGCCACACCACCACTGTGGTTCCATGCTCCTTAGCCTCTTTCACTTCCATGTGAATGCTTGAATTTACCTTTCTTGGCTATGACACATAATGTATAAGGTCTTTCCAAGACCCCTCAACCAGGGAACCTTTCCACATGGTTTGTCTATAAAACTCTTGGTTTCTAGGACAAACACAAGTCCACTAGCTCCATATTTCATTGCTGCCCATGCAGAGCTTTCTAGGATAATCACATGTCCAAATACATCCTTCGGATGCCTTCATAGTTCTTGCTTTCCTGCAATGACCAAAATTTCCAACATAGAAACAATAGTGTATCAGCTTGGTTGTCATAAGACATGTTCATGAAATTTTCATTATCCAATATAAAACAAGAATGAAAATTAAATACTTATCTTTCCCATTGTCTTCCGATTGTCCCACAGGTCTCCTCCTTGGTCTTAAGACAACTATGGCCCTCACAAGTCTCTACTCCACCCACGTGACTTTTAGGGTGTGCATCGAAAGGTAACCATGTTTCTGTAAGCCACAGACCACCTATTCATGCATACTAATGAATGTTTGGAAAGCACACTGGCTCTACCACAACATCCAATAGTTAATTCCCAACCAGTTTACTCTCTGGATTTACTAAGAATTGGTGGTGCCAAACCAGTCCCATACCTGGCTTGCCCTCTCCATTGCCAAGCCGGCACATCCATCTGGGTCATCATCCAATGAAAGGAAACTGTACCACGACCATTTCTACGTCAATGCTCTACTACAGAGCCATAGGCATCTCAGGGTTTTCAGTCAGTCTCGGTACTTCATCTTACTGCTGACGCAATAGAGGTTTTCTGCCTTCATCAATATCACCACACCTCCACACACACATCAATTATTCATCCGCACAAGGATGGCACTCCTTCTCTTATGCAAACTGGTGGTTCCCTCTAGGAACTATATAGGTAACTCTCTTGACTACAGGCTAGCATGGCCCCACAATACCCACTCACACTACACAAGGATGATACCCCTTTTCTACTACACAACTCCTCGGGCCTATCCATCCCTTCTAGTGTTATTTAGTGTGAGTGTAGAAAGGTTACCACTGCCCATACAGTCCGCTTGAGTGCCTTTTCTTCACCTTGCCCCTTAATGTGCAACACCAATTTGCATCTGTATAAGATGACAACACAAGATGGATAAGCAAGCTCATCGGTATTGCTGCTCTAAAACTATAAACACATTTCATAGCATTCACTATCCAACATTGAAACACCGGGAAGGCGTCTGGATTCCCTTAGGGTGTAGTTAATATTGACAATCGTGTCATAACCCGACATCGGAAAAGTGTGCACCCCTTTCTGATGTGAGCCATGTAGGCCTTACTCATACTCAAGCAGGCTGCCATAATGGAAATAAAATCAAAAGATGCTCTACATATTGACTCTAACAATTAGACATGCATATTCTTAGTTAGGGTCATAGAACACTTCTCCATTTACAGATGTAGTCTTCTTCATTAATGAGGAATGGGGGATCCCTTCTCTAAGTTGACAATCCCTCGGTTTTCCATCCCAACTCCTTTTTACATTCCATATCCCACATATGTATTATTGACATAATCTTTACCATCTCACTCATATTGTTTACCAATCATGCAGTGCAGATTGGACATTACCAATATATCCAATGGCATTTCACTCGAAACCCATTTCCAAGATATGGGATCCTTCCCATGAAGTTTGGCTCCTACAGACCATCACACATGGTCTTCCTGTAATGTGTATTCCTGGCACACTTATCAAATAGCCAAACAAACAGCATCATTTAACAATACAATTCAAATCTGATTGTTCCATAACCAATCAATGGCACCAATAATTAAATTCAATATGAATTTGCAATTCTGTCTACCACAGAAATCGATTTGTTTAGTCATGAGGTTATCCTCATACTGTTTGTCTCTCATAGTGGCACCACTCTACCCTTTAGGATTTTATGCTTTCTATCATAACATGAACATCCACTTACAACATGTCCTCCTGACACAATTCTATGCAAGCCAACAGTAATTAGCAATTATCAGCAAATTCTCAAACCTGAAATCTACAAGTCCAAATTGACAATCTGTTCTGCACATAAACTATTTTCACGGCCATGAGATCCTTCTCATGAGGTTTGGCTCTTTCACATGGTAGATTCCAGCCTTCATCACGGACTTACCAACATTTCCATGCCCAGAATAATCTACCTGAAATCTAAAACTTCAATCAACCAAACACTTTGTAAGTCTCTATGCATATAATATTTCATTGTTGCAACAGTCACTGAAGCATTTTCAGAATTGTAACGCTCCAGAATTCAAACACTTCCAGTTGTTAACATATCAATATCACCTAACTCATTTACTTCATGTGAATCATTATCATACTAAAAGGGAAAAGTAGAGTCACATCATTCATGCAATTTAAATGAAACTTTAGATACTCATTATTTCACAATCATATGATTTATACAACTCTGCCCTTCCACGGAGTATTCCGACAGTCCATCGATCATGAATACCTTCTTCATGCACTTACTATTATGCGTTCATAGCATCTCATGAAATGATCCTAGAATTATCATCAATTCATTATTTCATCCATTATTTAGTTTGCAATAACAAATACACCCTCCCCATGCATTCATGCAATGCATCTCAACATGTGCACTCACAATTATGCATGAAGATTTACAACATTTTCCTTGTCCTTTAATGTGCGTTCACTCAATGCAAACACAAGATTATAAATTATCCTAATGCATATCCACTCAATGACACCTTGCATTGGTTCATGAATATTATGCATTCAAACATATTATGGCTTAACCATGACTACCTCATATAGCATGCATTACCATAATCAGGACCACCAGTCCTCACTTGCTTTGGTTATTAAACTCATAACCAACATACACATGGCATGATATATTTTTATATGAATGCAGTATAAATTTATAAACAATATCATGGTATGAGGCCTCTTTCCTTCACCACCCAGACTCCACCATACTATGGCAGTACGACATTCACATGAATGCATTCAACCTTATAGGCATACCATTTTATGATTACTGAATATGGTTCAATGGATTCTTACCCAATCCCCTTTCAACACATATGCAATCATTATAATTAAACCATTACCTGTATGGATCCCATTTACACCTTTGACGTTACCTGATCAGTTGGTCTCTTATAGAGGATTACAGAATTCTTCCACCAACCTCTTGATCATGGATTTGCTGCCCTAGCCTTTCTTCATAAGGTTGTTGGCCACATGCAACAACATCATCAAGATATTTAGCCATGCTTCTATTGTCTTTGGTCCTACAACCAATACCAACACCAATAGTGATTATCAACCACAATATTTTCCATTAGTGGTTCATTGTATATGTAGAACCTTACTACTTTTACCAATATGTAATATCATATGTGTGTACAAACATCCGCTCATGCACTGTACAATGTTTATTAATATGCCAGTCAATGCATATTGATGCCATCCCTCTATTCTCTTGTATTTTAGCATTCCCATGCCATAAATTTTCTACACATCAAGCTCATAAAATATAAATACAACAGCAAAACAAGGTTAAGGAATTCTCCCTTTCCAATCCCTCATCGCCGCATGGGATTCCTCTTCCACATCATAGCTGGTCTAATTTCATGGCCTCTAGCAAACACACAAGGAATCATTAGATATGATTTTATCACCAAGCATAAATTCAATACATATACTCATGCATAATATTCTAACTTGCTACTTTCCAGGCATGTAATTCTAGAAATTGCCCATATTGACAACAATATTGTCAAAACAGCCACTAGCACTTTTCCGCTCTAAATATCTATGATATATGAAAACCTCATTCAAATCCGGTTATGCACCATTGTTCCCTGCTGGATAAGCTTTCCAATTCCTATCCACATGCTCCATTCTGACTTCAGGTGTGGGAATCACATTACTTCAAAAATGACAATTTTTTACCAAAATTCTGCACTTTTACACAATTGCAAAATATCCTGGAAGGCCAACTTCAGCCACCTGTAGAAGCGAATCTAGAAAGATTCAGGAAAACGTTTCTACCGGGAGAAGTTAGTCCATACAACAAGGAACACTTAGCAACTTGTGGATCTCTGTTCCGATCTACCATTCGTCTCCTATAAAATTCTAGGTTTGACTACTTTTCACTTTTAACTTTTTCCAAAATTTCAAATTTTTGGCAAAAAATGGCTATCTCCCAAACAGTGCATTTTTGGAAAATCTCTATCAAATGTGAATTGTCTATTTCAATGAGATATGAAATGTTGAGTTCAATAAATTTCTTGAATCCTTCATCTAAGGTCTCTTTTATCCACTGCAAGCTTTTCAAAATCTCCAAAAAGTGGCCCAGAATAGTGCTTTTTGGCCTTCTCACTCACCCCGACTCCACATCCTTTGGATTTTGGCGCCAAAATTCCAAAATTAACATTGCTCCTGCTCCATGACCGGTCCATATCAGTTTCAGCTCAATCAGACCTTCTGTCAAGCGTCATGACACCGATTTGTAAAAGCCATTAATTCCAATTTTATGCCAAATTGGGGCATAATGAGCTCGGGACCTTCATCGGTTCATTCATAGGCTTCGTTAATGGCCTCAGGATGCCACTGAACTCATCCAATTCTGATTCTGCATGCTCCTGCAATCCAAAAATCAAATTTCGGGCTTTATACTCAATTTTGTTTTGTATCCCGCAATCCGTAGGTTCCGCAACCTGCAATTCCACAATCCGCAATCCGTACTGCGGGTGCGGAAACACCAATTTTCCAACGCGGGACTACTCCATCCCGCAACCTGCAATCCGCAATTGCGGGTGCGGAAATCCAGGTCGCAATTACGAAAATTTAAAATTTCCGCACAATCCCGCAACACGCAATCCCGCAATCCCGCAATTGCAGGTGCGGAAAGCCAAGTCGTAATTACGAAAATTTAACATTTCCGCAATCCCGCAACCCGCAATTTCGCAATTGCGGGTGTGGAAAACCAAGTCGTAACTTCGAAATTATAACTTTTTTCGCAATCCGTAATTGCGGGTGCAGAATTGCGGAAATCCAAAACGCAAAATTTTGGAAATCCACGTTCCCGCAATCTGCAACTGTGGAAACACCTCCATTGTTGCAACTTGCAAGGTTCATATCTCCTTTGTCCCTTAACCAAATGAGATGAGTCTGGTACCATTGGAAATCTCTTGCAGAGCTCTATGCAACTATGTGATCCTCTACCACACTTGAGAACTCTAATCCTGCCATTTTCCAAATCCAAAATGCCGCCCAAACTTCCTCAATACCGTATTAAAACATTTTGATATCTGCCTGCAAACTCAGAGTTTGGCCCAAGAAGCCCCAGTGCTGCAACATGGGATCGGATACCACTCTGTCACATCCCCTCACATCATTCCAAACTAAAGAGGGAACATGACTGTAACATGGGGGTGTCTGATTCTTCCCCAAATCCATAAGACTGAATTTTACCATTTAAATAAAATGCATACTGAAATTACACAGCGGAATTAAAAACATATTAACACACACACATACTGGAATGCATCAGCATATCTATCCCAAGCAGATGATGAATCAACATACAGAGAATCAATCCCATTCTCATGCTATGCACAAACTTCATATCAACCATATTAAGATATTCATTTCATTAACATGAATAATAAACATTTAGAATAGAGCGCAGAATGATCATAATTTAAACCACGGAGAATACTTATCTTTAAGATGAAATTGTCCAACAACTGGCTATGTGAGAGCAACGTTGCACCCAAACATAGGTCTCTATCTAGCCTGTATTCTTTCAGCTGAGAGACCACCCCCGAGCTGGGATGTGTATCTAGTAAGGACGAACTAGACAGGCTCACTCACAGCCATGATCTCATGCACACAGTCATACTAAGCCAACACACAGTTGGGTTTATCAAGCATGCAAGAGACAAATGAGGAGGATGCTAAGCCAATGAGCTCAACCACAGAGCTACAGACATCTCAAGCTAAATTTAGGCAATCCAATTCTCTGTTCAAGCATTCACACTTGGATTTTCACAATTCGGTGACCAAATAACTCAATCCCGTAATTGGATTTCTGGGCTATAAAAACTGGGTTTTCCAATGGATTTCAGGGTATCTAATACTCTCAATTTCGCCCCAAGGTTCATATCTATGGATTCCCCACTGGATTTTACTGTTAATATCAAATTCTGGGCGTTTATGGCACTTCAAAACGTGGGTTCCTGCAAAGTTACGATTTCTGGTTTTTCTCATTGTTGGGCAATTGTAATGGATGAAAACTGATGCTGGGATGTTCCACAATGGAATAGGAATGAGGAAAAATGAATTCACATGAGGTATAGTGACTTGTTGGTCAAGAAAACAGAGCCCATACTATGCCATACGAATTTCTGGGCTGCCCATGATCCATTGAAGCCATGGACTGATTTCTTCAACAACTTTTTACACGGAATTAAATGTTAGCAAGGGAAGTCAAATAGGTTCACAGGATGACATTTGGCAACCTATGGTTCAATCCCACAACCCCCTCACCACTCCCTAGTGGATACACATGGACCCTTCTCATTAGTTTATTCCATAGCTAGTTTTGGTATTTCATTGTATGATGTTTATTTACATCATTTTTACAATGTTTCATGGCTAAATAGCACATGGGTAACATAATATCTAATACTTGCATTTTTAAATAAAATTCGAGCATCCACTAGCAGGGCCTTGGCCTTGAGCTCCACGCTAGGAAAACATACATCACATGTATACATTATTTACATTAAAAGCTAATATATCCTACGGGTCAAAATGGGGTATTACAGTCTTTAAGGTTGAAAACAACTAGCCATTGCCTCACTCAAGAAGGTTTGGGTTGGAGGAACCCAGACGGGCTAATACTTATATGTGTGAATCAACAAGATTCCAAAAGAATATTGATAGAGTTCCATTCAAGATTTTGTGGAGGCCACTTCGCAGCAATACAACTACCCACAAAATCCTCCAAGCAGGTTACTATTGGACAACCCTTTTTGTAGATGTGCATAAACTTGTTAAGTGTTGTCAGGAGTGCCAACTCTTTACTAGGAAGCAGGAATTGGTAGCTCTTCCCCTCAAGCCAATAGTTGTCCTTTACCCTTTTCAGCAGTGGGGTATTGACTTCATCGATCAGTTCAAGGATAATTCAAGTAACAATTTTACTTGGATTCTTACAGCTACCGATTATTTTACCAAGTGGGTAGAGGCCACACTCAAAAAAGCAACCACTGAGAAAGTTGTTATCGATTTCCTTGAGGATAAAATCATCACAAGATTTGGTATCCCTCTTAAAATAATAACGAATAATGCCAGGTATTTCAGTTCTATTGATATCACTTATATTTGTTTCAAGTATGGCATTACTCTATCCCATTCGTCCAATTATTACCCCCAAGTAAATTGACTTAATGAATATTATCAAGAAAACTATGGTAAACATTAAGAAGGCATGGGATAGTAAGATCAAGTATGCACTTTGGGCTGATCAGATAACTAAGAAAAGTGCTATTGGGAAGTCTCCTTTTGAGCTAGTATATGGTTTCATAGATGAATTACCCATCACCATGCAACTACCGGTGTTTCAGATGATCATTGAATATGGTTCAGAAAAGGATGGCATGGAGCAGAGGGTGAATCAGATTATTGAGCTAGATGAGAGCAGAAGGGAAGCATTAGATGAGAGCTTTATACATCAAGAGATCATGAAGAGTACCTTCGATAATTCAACTAAGCCAAGACCTTTCCAGGTTGGGTATACAGTCCTCTTGTGGGATAAAAGAAGAGACAAATCGGGCAAACACGGGAAATTTGATAGCCTCTGGAAGGGGCCATTTATCATTCGGTTGGCACAAATTCCTTTATGCTCAATGTTGAAATATTGTAACTTCAAAGAATATTATATTTGTACTTTATTATTCCGGAGATGTTTCATTCCTCCGTGGAGATCTTATTGTATATCTGGAGATGTTTATTCCTCCGTCGGAATGTGGTAACTTGGGTTATTAGACTTCCCTAGTGGGGGTCGGCCCTGTATGTGTTAGGTGGGTCAAAGGGTTGTTAGACCACCCTAGAGGGGTCATCCCAGTCAATTGTAGTGGGGTGTTTAATCCAATGGTAAAGTTGGGGCTGACCTAGTTAATATATTGTACAAATCGGAGATGTGTATAAATAGAGGAGGTGAGCTCCTCATTTGACACACTTCCCTCACTCAGAATGTAGCGCACTTGTGGAGGAGAGGTCTGCTATGGTGGAGGAGTAGATCATGTCTTTGGTTTGCATCTTTGTATATTTCTGGTCATCTATATTGAGGAAGCTTTGCTGGGTTTTCTACCCCATGAGGGTTTCCCAGGATAAATCTGTGTCTCTTGTGTTTATGCTGTGCTTGTTGTTTCTTCAGTGATCCTGTATATGTTATTATTGTGAAATGGAATGTAATGCTGTTATTTTCTGTCTTAGCATATTAAATATTAACATGGTATCAGAGCTAACCTGAAGGAAGGCAATGTATGGCACTTACGACACTTGCTTCACTTGCGACAATTTCAAGGTTTGGGTTTTGTATAGCTAAAACCATTCATCGTGGAAATTTCGCTATAAATCCATTTTGGCAAAGTTTCAAGATCTGAAACCTTTACAGGTAGTATATAACATCCCCAGGTACCTTGTGTCCAAAGGAAACCCTCAGATTCATTGTACTTTGTGAGTTATGATCAGTACAAGCTAGGGTTTCTGCCTCTTCCAGATCTCAGTCAAAATCAGGTGACCTAGGAAAAAAGGTCATAACTTGGACTCAGAAGCTCCAAATTAAATTTTGTAAAAAGTGACAGGTAGTACACAGACTGTGCTATCTCAAAAAAACATTTCAGAGGCCGAAGTGGAACTAGTGACACGTGGCACGACGTACACGTTCGCTCTCCTGTTTTATCCCAGGTCACATTGCGACACTTGGCATAAATATCTCTCAGAAAATCCAATTGAGGCCAGACCTATTGGGATGGAAAGATGACAGGTCAGGCTACCACATTAAAAAATTTCAGACCCTGTGGATCGCAAAAGTTTGGAGTTACAGCAGAAACAATCAGGTACATATTTCTGTCAAAACATAATTATTTTTGGAGCACCTTCATTCATGGCTTCTGGAATTTGAGGTTTCGGAGAAAGTTAGAATTTTTGGAATCGGAGTCCACGGTTGAATGCTACTTAGGAAAATCTAAATTTGGAGACCAAGATCGAATTTTTTGGTTGGGTAGAAGACCGGTCTTGATTAAACCCCTGTTCAGGATTTTGATCGGAAAGATGGAAAATTAGGGCTTCAGCAAAAGTTGGAATTTTTGAAGTCCATGACCACGGCTGGAAGCTCCTCAGAAAAATAAGAGTTGAGAGTGTTGGATCAAACCTTTTGATTGGGAAGAAGGGTGGGCTTCATCAAACCCTAGTTCGGGATCCTGTCCAGAAGATCCAGAAGTTTCAAAGGCAATTTTGAGGGGTCAAATTTTGGAGATTTCAAAATTGAAGTATGCTAGTTTGATCAGCTCAGCAAGACACATCCTTCCATCCATTCAGAAGTGTGAAAGTCAAATATTGAATTTTTAGGATTTCTCTAGCAAACCCTAATCAAGCTCCAGATCAAGTTTCAGGGGGAGTTGAGGCTAAGGCCTTACATAAGAAGACTACAAGAAGTCTCGACAGGTATGACTTAAGGAGGTTCAGGTATGTCTTGAAATCTGATTCCTGATTAAGTTCATAATGTGTTTGTCTTCATATTATTTATTAGTACAATCTTGATTAATGTTAGAATTGTCTTATCACCCTAGTAACAGTATGAATGCATGTGAATGATCGAAGACATTCATTGATTAGGGCTATATGATTGTACTAATGCATTATGGTGTTGTATGAGGTTGATGTTGTCTGCTAACAAGATACAGGTACATCGTGAAAGACAAATCAAGTTCCATGACCATGACAACATGAAGACAAAGACTCATCCATAATCTTTGTTCTACTTACGAGGTATGTATGACTTTGTTATATTATGCTTAACCTATGAGATATGCAGGTTCTAGCACAGGATCTCTAAATCATTGAAGAGAACAAAGAAGATATTGTTTAGGTATGTTAGACATAACTAAGCAGGTATACTAATCCAGGTATGTTTTCCTGTGTCAAGTTAGAATCTTACCTTGTGTTAGGATCCCTTATATAAGTATACTTGGTATGATTGGTTATGCTTATTCATAAAGTTAATAATCAAGGGTTTATGCATATTATGTCTCTTATCTTGATGATTTAATTAACCAGAAGAGTACTATGATCAAACAAAAATATGCATGAGTAAAAGAAGACTTCCTTGAAACCCTAAATACTAATGATCATGACTATACATATTCAAGATTATTTAGAATTATAATGTTTTGATAATATTGAGAATATACTAATGAATGTATGTTTGTGTATGAGATCATGAGGAAGACACTAGTGCACACTTGAGCATTCACAGTGGTACAGAATGAATAAAAGTTCAAAAGACATATAGAAGATCAAGCAGGAGGCAACCACACAAACATAAAAGATAAGTATTTGAGTTGTTATTTGAAATAGTAAATGATATTGCTTGTAATAGGTTGTATGCATATTTGTATTCCTAGAATATATCATGCTAAGTGTAAGCATTCATATAGCCTTGAACAGTATACTACTAATATGCATATGATTGGTAAGTTGGAAAAACATTCCATTGTTTCTTGTCTAGAATGAAACCTCTTTGTTGACATGCTGAGAGTTGTGCACACTCTCGATAGTATGTTCTGGTAGAGATGGAAGGCATCTAGATAGCCACTATATGCATACAGGATATGGAAAAATGTTGTGCCAAAGTATTGGTCAAGATAGTTGCATAACTATGAAAATGATATCTGTATGCATGTCAACATGATTTCATGATTATAAAGTATTACTAATCGTGTAATTAATTTTGATTTGTAGGAAAGATCATGAAGAATGATGAACACCGAACAAGTGATGGATGTTCATCAAAATATTTACAAATCAAAACATAATATAGAAGGCTTGTGGCTAGAATATTCTCTTAGAAAGAGGAAGAGAATCATGATGAGATGTTTGCTCCAAGTGGCTAGATAAATGGTGTAATTAAAGAAGAAGTGTGAATCAGGTTCTGTACCCAGGATCGATAGTCAATTGATGAGCCTAATGATCACCATGAGTGATGTGGATCTCAACCTTTTCTACAAGGTTGGATATGGTTTCAATATACAGATGGCATGGATACAAGAAGAAACTCACCACAGAGTTCGAATGATCTTGAGGCTCATATTAGTAGACCCATCTGTCGAGAGTTGGCATAGAAGATCATTCAATGCAGAGTGTGAATGATGTTCAGTCACAAAGGGAGAATTGACAGTTTCTTGACAAGCTTGGGCTTTACCAAAAGTAAAGTTGTTCCTAACCTTTACCTTAAGGTTATGGATCATACTATTATTGTATGTAGATGATATCTTTCTGACAGAGAATGAGAAACAGAAATGAAAATGAAAGATCTCAGATTGATGCATTACTTCCTAGGTCTGGAAGTATGGCAAGGCTCAGAAGGAATCTTTCTCAACCAGGGAAAATATGCCGATAAATATTAAAAGGACTTGATGTGTTGGAATGGCCACTCTCATGGATTCCAACTTGAATTTGTTAGAGGATGACTCCTCAGAGTTAGTTGATGTGACTCTGTACAGACATATTATTGGGCCGTTGATGTATCTAACGATTACCAGGTCAAATATATGCTTTGTTGTGAACACCTTGAGTCAGTATCTAGTGGAAACTAGATGTGTTCACCTGATAGTTGCAAAGCATGTGATGAGGTACCTAAAGGATACGATATACTTTGATCTATGCTATCTTGGAGATCATGACTTCAGATGGCTACACAAATGTTGATTGGGCAGAAAGTGTATCAGACAGGAAGAACACATCGAGAGGATGTTATTGTCTGGGATCAGCCATGATCTCGTGGTTTAGCTGGAAGCAGTCTAGTGTGGCTCTCAGCACAAGCAGAATATATGGTTGGTTGCTCTACTAGTTGTGAAGCAGTATGGATTCTGGATTGTTTGACTTAGAGATAGACCCAACTGTGATCCTATGTGACAAACAGAGTTGTATCAAGATGGCAGAGAATCCAGTGTTCCATGATATGGCGCAGAAAGGAACTATAAAGTTTGAATTTGTAACAAGTTGTCGATGTACTAACCAAACCTCTACCTCAAGTGAACAAGTTACCGATGTACTAACCAAACCTCTACCTCAAGAAAAGTTTGAGTATTTTCTGAGACAAGCTTGGTAGGACCCTCCTCGAGAGGGGGAGTGATGTGGTCACTTATGACGAGATTTCCTGCATCGACAGTGAGGTCGATGATGTGGATACCTATATTGGTGATGCCGACAGAGAGGTTGGTGGATGGTCCTTAGACAAGGTCTAAGTTGATGAGGGGATTGCATCATCTTTGAACACATGTTCTAAAAGGATCCGTAGACATATGTCTCCAAGAAAGAAGAGGGATTGCATCATCCTTGAACACATGTTCTAAAAGGATCCGTAGACATATGTCTCCGAGAAAGAAGAGGGATTGCATCATCCTTGAACACATGTTCTGAAAGGATCCATAGACATATGTCTCCGAGAAAGAAGAGGGATTGTATCTTCCCTGGACTTCAGTTCTAAATTGATCCGTAGACAGATGTCTCCGTGAATGTGGTCCCTAGTGGACGAGAGGATTGTATCATCCTTGGACTTCAGTTCTAAAGTGATCCGTAGACAGATGTCTCCGAGAATGTGGTCCTTAGTGGACGAGAGGATTGTATCATCCATGGACTTCAGTTCTAAAGTGATCCGTAGATAGATGTCTCCGTGAATGTGGTCCCTAGTGGACGTGAGGATTGTATCATCCCTGGACTTCAGTTATAAAGTGATCCATAGACAGATGTCTCCGAGAATGTGTTCCCTAGTGGACGAGGGGATTGTATCATCCATGGACACATGTCCTAAAAGAGATCCGTAGACATATGTATCCGAGAAAGTGGTCCCTAGTGGACGTGATAGGACTGCATCGTCCCTAAGCGTTTGGTTCAAAATGTACGTGATAGGATTGCATCATCCTTGGACTTATGTCCTAAAGTGATAGGGATTGATCATCTCGTAAGTGGATCAGGTTGCATTGTCCTTGGACTTATGTCCTAAAGTGATAGGGATTGATCATCCCATAAGTGGATCAGGATTGCATCGTCCTTGGACTTATGTCCTAAAGTGATAAGGATTAATCATCCTGTAAGTAGATTGGGATTGCATCGTCCCTAGACATGGTGAGGTGTCTTAAAGTGATAAGGACTAATCATCTTGTAAGTTGATTTGGGATTGCATTGTCCCTATACATGGTGAGGTGTCTTAAAGTGATAAGGACTAATCATCATGTAAGTTGATTCGGGATTGCATCGTCCCTAGACATGGTGAGGTGTCTTAAAGTGATAAGGATTGATCATCCTGTAAGTTGATCTGGATTGCATCATCCATAGACATGAGATGTCTTAAACTGAGAGGGACTGATCATCCCGTAAGCGAATCAGGATTGTATAATCCTTGGACCTATGTCCTAAAGTGAGAGGGATTGATCATCCCGTAATTGGATCATGTGTGTTGCAGGGTATGTTGTTATTGTGTATACTTGTATTGATGAAGATACTTGTATTTATGATATGTACACTTGTACTGATGAGGATACTTGTATTGATGATGTGTATACTTGTATTGGTGTGGATACTTGTATTGATGATGTTTATACTTGTATTGATGAGGATACTTGTATTGATGATGTGTATACTTGTATTGGTGTGGATACTTGTATTGATGATGTTTATACTTGTATTGATGAGGATACTTGTATTGATGATGTGTATACTTGTATTGGTGTGGATACTTGTATTGATGATGTATACTTGTATTGATGTGGATACTTGTACTAATGATCTAGATGATGATGCTATTGATCGTGATGATCTAGATGACAATGCTGCTGATCCTAATGATCTAGATGACGATGCTACTGACCGTGATGATCTAGATGACTATGCTGCTGATCTTGATGGTCTAGATGACGATGCTGCTGATCATGATGGTCTAGATGATGACGCTGATGATTGTGTGATGACGATGTTGATGATCGTGTGATGACAATGTTGATGATCGTGTGATGACGATGCTACTAATCGTGATGGTCTAGATGATGATGATGATGATCGTGTGATGACGATGTTGATGATCGCATGATGACGATGTTGCTGATCGTGATGGTCTAGATGACGATGTTGATGATCGTGAGGATCCAGACGTTGATGTTGTTGCAGATGTTCGAGTGCTGCAAAAGATAAAGACTCAGTACTAAAGATGTTGATGTTCTAGTATTGAAGATGTTCCAGTAACTGCTTGAGTTACTGATGATGTTGAGAAAGCTTCCAATGATTTATAGATGTATCATGTATGATGTTGATGACTCCTTGCTCATGCAGATGCTATTATAATATCCTTCTCGTTAAGGGGGAGTGTTGAAATATTGTAACTTCAAAGAATATTATATTTGTACTTTATTATTTCGGAGATGTTTCATTCCTCCGTGGAGATCTTATTGTATATACGGAGATGTTTATTCCTCCGTCGGAATGTGGTAACTTGGGTTATTATACTTCCCTAGTGGGGGTCGGCCCTGTATGTGTTATGTGGGTCAAAGGGTTGTTAGACCACCCTAGAGGGGTCAGCCCAGTCAATTGTAGTGGGGTATTTAACCCAATGGTAAAGTTGGGGCCGACCTAGTTAATATATTGTACAAGTCGGAGATGTATATAAATAGAGGAGGTGAGCTCCTCATTTGACACACTTCCCTCACTTAGAATGTAGCGCACTTGTGGAGGAGAGGTTTGCTATGGTGGAGGAGGAGATCATGTCTTTGATTTGCATCTTTGTATATTGCTGGTCATCTATATTGAGGAAGCTTTGCTGGGTTTTCTACCCCATGAAGGTTTCCCGGGATAAATTTGTGTCTCTTGTGTTTATGTTGTGCTTGTTGTTTCTTCAATGATCCTGTATATGCTATTATTGTGAAATGGAATGTAATGCTGTTATTTTTTGTCTTAGTATATTAAATCTTAACACTCAACAGCATGGAAGGAGAAAGGCCGAACCTACCAGTAAATGGGAAGCATCTGAAGCTGTTCTACAATGGTCACACATAAATGCCATGGGGGCATTTCAGGGCTTCTCTAAACCCTTTCCTCTTGTCTTTTAGTCTTTTCTTTTTTCACAATACTGTTAGGATATTTAGACACTTAGGAGTTAGTTAAGATCAACTTGTGTAATATATCCGTTAGGGATAGTGTGTTTCTTTAGTATGCATTAGTATGCATTTGTAAATACTTAATCCGACGGTCACGATATGTTTCCGACATAGAGTGATCCGACGGCTCAACTTCTCTTAGATCAAACCTAACCTTGATCCGTGGCTTAACACCTGATTGGTCCATGATCTCTATTTAAAGAGCATGGAGGTTCATTGTTTAGTTGATCGATTATGAGAAGCTCATTTGTAACTTTCTTTCTTTGCATAATAAATTGTCCCGTAGAAGCTATTTTGCCGGGGCTGTGGAGTGTTTCCCTCAAGAGGGTTTAAACCACGTCAAAACATCGGTGTGTTGATCTGTGATCTGTTTGTGTGAAGTGGTTGCTCTTGGTGTTCGGTCCTTTGGTAGTACCCCGTGTACCCGAACATGGTATCAGAGCTTTTATGAAGTGTCGCTTCCGGTTATGATCTAGATCTTGAACTGCTGTTGCCGAAACTCGAAAGGGTTTCTAGTTCTGGTATTTCTGTGCATTTATGGGCTGTGGGAGGTGTTCCATTGCGTCCGGAGCATCATTTCCATTGGGAAATAGTTTTTGTTTGATCGAAAACGGTTCCCGGTTGCTCTAGAAACGCGTATTTCATCAGATCTGAAGTTTTTTTTTGTTTCGATTTGTGCTCTGTTTTGCAGGAAAAAGGGCAAGCACGCAAACCGAGCAAGAAGAGTAAAAAAAAAAAAAAAAAAAAAAAAAAACCTTCCTCATTCCCATATTTTACATACCTTTTAATCTAGCTCACTTGGTTCAAAGTTGCTTTATTCCTTAATAGGTCTTGAGTTCAAGTCTTAGGAAGTTACTTTTAAAAAGAAAAGTGCATGCAATTTCTATTTTCAAGTTACTTTATTGTAAAAGTGTATCTCACTTAAATAATAAAAAATAAAAATACAAGTGAGTCACTTAAGTTTTTGCACTATTTAAAAGTAATATCATTGTAAAAGTGAAATCACTTATTTTACAAAAGTGGTTCACTTAAAGCAACTTTCTTGTAAAGTGATTATCAAAAGGTTTATCTTTGAAAGAGGGGGGTTCTTTTTTTTGCTAGACATTCTCGAGCTGCCACGTCACTATTGGGGACATCTTCAACAGTTTCTTTGTTCAAGCATAACTTCATCATACAGAGTCAGTTTTCAGTGCCGTTTTTTTTTAAACCGCCTATTTTTTCGAGCTCTTCACATCCAGACTATTGGTTTCTGCTTTTACAGCCATTAATTTACAAATATGGCCGCCCATTGTGATATTCTACTTAACAGTTCCAACTATTTCTCATGGAAATCTCGTATGGAGGATGTTCTACGAAGTAGGGGAATTTTCAGAATTACCACAGGGAAAGAAAAAAAACCCACGGATGATGATAAGAAAATAAAATGGGCAAATAGATGTGATGAAGCTCGTGGATTGATTGGGATGTCAATCTCTACTGATTTGCGATTTCACATATCTGGAATTGATGAACCTAATACTGCTTGGGACAAGTTGGAAACTGTGTTTGGTAAACACAATGAAATTCGAGGTCACCAACTCGAAAATGAGTTGATTTCTTTAAATCCAAGTGACTTTTCATGCATTCAAGATTATTTATCTAAGTACAAAACTCTTAAACTCTTATGTGCAGAATGTAAGATTGAGAGGGAAGACAAACAATGCATTTATCATATTCTTTCCAAACTTGGACCTGCATATTCTGTTTTTGTATCTACATTTTACTCCATGAAAGCATCCTTGAATGCAGCTAGCTATCAAGAGCCTAGTCTTGAATCCTTTTGTGATTCCTTGATTAGAGAACAAGATAAACTCATTCACCTTGGAATAATCAACAATGCAGATACATATGAGAAAGCCTTATTGTCCCAACAGAAAGAAAAGTCCAAGCCTCCCAAGAAACAAAATTTTCGCAATAATAAGTCAAACAAGGGTCCCAAACCCTCTCAGTCAGATCCTTCTTTAAAAAATGACAAAGGATCCAAGCCAAAAGGCAAGAAGACTGAGCGTCATTGCAACTATTGCGGGAAAGATAATCATGATGAATCAAAGTGTTTCAAGAAGATGGCAGCCTTGGAAGCAGCAATGAAGAAGCACCACATCACCCTAGATTCGCCTTCAGAATCTACCTCTCATGGACATGCACTTTGTGATTCTGGTTATTCTTATAATGCATCTTCTTCTTCTACTTCAAATGAATGGCTCATTGATTCTGGAGCATCTTATCATATGGCTAAGGATCAAGCCATCTTTTCTACAATGCATGAATGTAACACCAAACAAATATTTGTTGGTGATAATAGATCTCTAAGTGTTGTAGGAGCTGGAACAGTTCCAGTAGATAATGGTCATTTTAGTGATGTACTATGTGTTCCAAGAATTTCCTGCAATTTGTTATCAGTCTATCAGATCACTCATTCTGGTGAAGGTAAAACTGTGACCTTTACACCTCACCAAATTGTAATCAAGGATTTTAAAGATCCTCAACAGGTCCTAGCTACTGGAATTGTTGATGATATTACCAGGTTGTACAAGTTTAACAACTTTGGGTCATCACCTTTCCCTTCAGTTTTTGTTGCTCATAGTGATAACTTGAGCAAACTTTGGCATGAGTGATTTGGCCACTTAAATTATCGCTCATTGCAACAACTATGTAAAGAAAATATGGTGACAGGTCTTCCGATGGTATCTTGCAGAGATGGTGTTTGCTCTGGTTGTGTACTCGGAAAACATCATCGGGACAGTTTTGACAAACGTGCCTCTTGGCACGCCTCGGTTCCCTTGGAGCTTGTGCATAGTGACTTGTGTGGTCCTCTTCCATCTGCTTCCTTTTCTGGTTTCAAGTATTTCTTAACTTTCATTGATGATTACACCAGACGCACTTGGGTTTATTTCCTAAAACTTAAGAGCGAAGTATTTAACATGTTCTTGGCCTACAAGGCCCTTGTTGAAAAACAATCTGGTCATCAAATTATTAAGTTAAGATCTGACAATGGAGGAGAATATGTTAACAAACAGTTCACTACTTTCTGCACTGAACAAGGCATCCAACAACAGCACACTGTTCCATATACACCACAACAAAATGGTGTAGCTGAGCGGAAGAACCGCACTTTAAAAGAAATGGCTAATTGTATGATCCAATCTAAGGGACTAAGTCTTCAATTTTGGGTTGAAGCCATAAATTGTGCAAATTACATAGTTAATCGCACCCCCACAAAAGCATTACAAGGTATAACACCGAAAGAAGCATGGAGTAAAATTAAACCTGATGTAAGTCACTTTCGTGTGTTTGGTAGTGAAGCATGGGCTCACATTCCGGATGAAAAACGGAAAGCATTACAACCTAAAAGTGAAAAGTGCATATTTGTTGGATATTCTGAAGATGTAAAAGGTTATAGACTTCTTCAACCACATTCTCATGCTATAATCATTAGAAGAGATGTTAAATTTGATGAAAATATCTTGGCCTGCGAGCCTAACTCGGTGAGTGTGCCATCTTTGGCCTGCGAGTCTGATTCGGCGTTTGTGCCTTCTTCTTCTTCTTCCAACTTCCTTGACAGGTTTCCAACACCAGTTTCTGATGATGACAGTGAGGATGAAAATCCACCTCCGCCTGCTCATGTTCCTCCAGTTGCACCAGCACAAGTGCTTCCTCGATGGGTCCGTTCAACATGTGAAGCAGCTGGTGATCTTGCCGGTGATCCTAGAGATCAACGACGAACACGTTCTCAGTTTCAGCGAGCCTCTTCTCTTTTGGCTCAAGTTTCTGAGAATCATGATCCAGAAACTTTTGCAGAAGCTTCAGGGAATCCAGATTGGGATGCAGCCATGGATGAAGAATATCGTTCCTTAATGGCGAACGATACTTGGGATCTTGTACCTCTTCCAAAAGGAAGAAAACTTGTCAGATGTAAATGGGTCTACAGAACTAAGTATGCATCAAATGGAAGTGTTGAAAGACTTAAGGCAAGGTTAGTTGCCAAAGGTTTTTCCCAAGTTGAAGGGATTGACTACAACGAAACCTTTGCTCCCGTCGCCAAAATGAACTCCATCCGCCTTGTTCTTTCCCTTGCAGCCTTACACAATTGGGAAGTCCATCAAATGGATGTCAAGTCTGCCTTCTTACATGGTGATTTACAGGAGGAAATTTACATGGAACAACCTCTTGGCTATGTTCAGAATAACTCTAGCCTTGTCTGCCGCCTTAAGAAATCCTTATATGGCCTTAAGCAAGCTCCTAGAGCTTGGTATGCCAAAATGGATAACTTTCTCCTTGACACTGGTTTTTCTAGATGCCATTCTGACCCCAATGTCTATACCAAGAAAGTAGGAAACCATCTCATCATACTTGTTCTATATGTTGATGACCTTATTCTTACTGGTAGTGACCCTAATCTTATAACCCATGTGAAATCCAGTCTTAAACAAACTTTTGAAATGTCAGACTTAGGACATTTGCATTATTTTCTTGGCCTCCAAGTTCTGCAAACCAAAGAAGGAATCTTTCTTTCTCAGTCTAAGTATGCTTGTGACCTTCTTCGTCGCTTTCACATGGAAGATTGTACACCAGCCCCTTCTCCCTTCCAGTCTGGAGTCAAACTTTCTGCCACTTGTACTTCACCTGAAGTAGATGCCACCTTGTATCGTCAGCTTGTTGGTAGTCTTTTATACTTGACTCATTCCCGTCCTGACCTTTCCTTTGTCGTTGGTCAAGTTGCCCGTTATATGCAGACACCTCATGAAAGTCACTGGAAAGCAGCTAAAAGAATACTTCGATATATTTGAGGTACAGTTCAGTTTGGGATTCATTACAGTACAGGGGGGGAACCTTTGTTGGTTGGTTTCACTGATTCAGATTGGGCCGGCGATCCTGATGATCGAAAGTCTACTACAGGTTATGTTTTCAGTCTGGGATCTGGACCTATTACTTGGGCTTGTAAGAAACAACAAGCTCTTTCTCTTTCTTCAGCAGAGGCAGAATATCGAGCAGCAGTTAATGCCAGTCAGGAAGCTTTATGGCTTCGACAGATCCTTTCAGAGTTTGGATTCGAGCAGCAGCACCCTACTCCACTTTGGTGCGACAATCAAAGTGCCATCAAGCTTGCCAAAGATCCAGTTCTACATCAACGCAGCAAACACATTGAGCTACATATGCACTTCATCAGAAATCTTGTTCATGATCGTGTTCTTGAAGTGCTCTTTTGCCCTACAGATGATCAAGTTGCAGACATCTTCACCAAGTCTCTTACAGAAGCGAAGTTTTCTAAACTTCGATCTATGTTAGGAGTTCAGGAACTTGTCATTAAGGGGGGATAGGCTCTAATGCCTCCTTCCTTCTCCTAATAGTGTCACTTTTGTAAATCCTTCAATCCTATCCCAAGTTGTTCTTAAGGGGGGATGTTAGGATATTTAGACACTTAGGAGTTAGTTAAGATCAACTTGTGTAATATATCCATTAGGGATAGTGTGTTTCTTTAGTATGCATTTGTAAATACTTAATCCGACGGTCACGATATGTTTCCGACATAGAGTGATCCGACGGCTCAACTTCTCTTAGATCAAACCTAACCTTGATCCGTGGCTTAACACCCGATTGGTCCATGATCTCTATTTAAAGAGCATGGAGGGTCATTGTTTAGTTGATCGATTATGAGAAGCTCATTTGTAACTTTCTTTCTTTGCATAATAAATTGTCCCGTAGAAGCTATTTGGTCGGGGCCGTGGAGTGTTTCCCTCAAGAGGGTTTAAACCACGTCAAAACATCGGTGTGTTGATTTGTGATCTGTTTGTGTGAAGTGGTTGCTCTTGGTGTTCGGTCCTTTGGTAGTACCCCGTGTACCCGAACAAATACTTTTTGTATATTATTGTGTACAATATCTCATATATATTAATTGTTGTATATTAAATTTTGAATACTAAACCTTGTATTTTATCTTTTACTTGGATTTCATTTGGCATATTTATCATGTATATGTGGAACTGATGCACTTAAGTTTTGTGCAAGAATCATATATTATGGGATTCTCGCACACTCTTTTTTATTGAAAATCAAACGAGTGCGCATCCCGTAGTTGGAGCCTAATTTTACCAATTATTTTGTACCATAGTTGGATTTCTTGTAAGCCACTAGAGTTATGAACATGTCCAATGTTCAGAAGTCCAAAAGTCATTTGCAGGGCCAATTTTGGCCCCTTTGTAATAATTACAAATCCATACCCCCATGGGAAATGTAATAAGTTGGTCTAAGCATGGTCTTTTTGTAACAGGCTTGGCTTACCTTAGGTTTATCTGTCAAGGAGATACTCTAGAGTATTTTTTCCTTGGGAATTATGCGTTGTGCTTCGATGACGTATAATTCTTGAATTTTTCCCTCACACCTCCAAAGCTGGAATATTTTCCTTAGCAGTCAAACCTTGAGAGGTTATTAAATCCTAATTGTCTATGTATTTTTACATGCTAGCCATCCATAATTAGTCGTATGGACATGCACTAGGTCCCCTAGGAGTTTGAGTCAATTCTGAGAAAAATATTTTTTCCCGTAAACTCAGGCCATGTTTTAATGGTTTAAATGGGAAATTTCAAAATGTAATAAAAGTATGGTATGGAGGCAGAATTTGGTGTGGGGGTGCTCGTTTTCACGCTCAGAGAGTCTTCTTTACCCTAGGACCCACTTTTCCTATGTTTCGGGAGATTAAATTATTAGTTAGATATTTTTTGCTCAAGGAGGAAACAAAATGGCAAAAAAAATGCTAAAGAAGCAACAAAATGGCACTAAGAGACAAAGTTAGAAAATCGAAAAAACATGTGGGAAAAGGTGGCATGGTGGTCTCTTATGATGTGCATAATCTTTAAGTAAATAAAGCACATGGTTTAACATTTCAAAACTTAGGGGAGCGAATGTATTAAATTTAATTTTGCACCATCCCTCCTCACGTGGGCCTCAATCCCCATGTATGGCAACTCGCTTGGTTGGATATGTTTACAAAGTAAAGAGGGGTGCCCCTATCATGAGGTGGCAGCTACCTCATCTTAAATCACACCAACCAAGGCTTGGCTAATCCTTAGTTCACGCCCAATCTTCTCCATTGATCAAGGGATGCACCCCTCCCTCTAATGTGTCCCCTCTCTTGTATCTTCTCTATAAAATCAAGGTTGACCTCCCTCATTCCAGGTGGATTAGAATCGAACCTTCACTCCTATATTGTATCAATGTTTTCAAGTTGTATCAATATTTTCAAGTAATAAGAATTTGTTGAGGATTTGGAGGTCCATGAGTTTGCAATATCTACCATTGTGATGCATGTATTTTTAGGTATAATCTTGTTTAGTTATTTACTTTTGCATTCAATATATGTGGATCAATATAGCTTAGAAGGCCTTTGAGCCCATAGGAACAAGTATTCATAGGATTTGATTTACTTTTTTTAGTATGCTAGTAAAAGGTTAAGAAGTAGCAAGCGTACTCAGATCTACTAATGCTCTTCATAGATTTTTGTTATTATATTTTCTAGATTTTATCCCACTTGTTCTTGTAAGTGTGTTGAAGCTTTGCATGATAAAGGTTGATTTCGAAGCGGAATTCAGTTGGATCTTCTTCGTCTCCAACAAATCGGATTTATTATTTAATGCTAACAAGTTGGTTTTGCAGGCATTCAAAGATTTCCATTGTTCTCAAGCTTGGGCTTGGTTCCATCTTTCTCACCCTTCAAATTTAAAAATACCCTTCTTTCCCCTTTGTTCAAAAAGGAGCAAATAGATCTAATTTCAAAAGTTTATTTAAATTCATAATAGATCTAAGAAACTTAATGATAAATCATAGATCTAGATCTAGTTTTAATGCTTGAAGTAGTTAACTTTTTCCATCATTCGCAAGTATTAAATTGTGATATTATGTGTTTTTATCTAACTTACTAACACTTTAATTAAATTTACTGTTTGCTGGTTTTTTTCTTTTATGAAGTTCTTTGCAAATTCTTGAGTCTTTAAGGATCCCTAAAGTCTCTTGAATCTCGCTCTTGCGGATAAAGAGGGCTCTCTATCGGAGAGTTTAATTTATTTAAGTCTCTTGAATCTCGCTTTTGCGGATCAAGAGTGCTCTCTATCGGAGAGTTTAAAATTGTTAAAAACTTAATAAAAGAGCAAGTGGGATTACGACTCCCACATTAGCGCTCTCTATCCACTGATTATTTGCTTTCTACCCACATCGCATTAGAATAGGATTTTACTAGGATAGTTTCAAATTTTTGCAAGTTAAAGTTAAATCAAATTTTCATCAAATATTTACTTAGGATTATTTTTTTTGGAAAATTTTGATTTACTAACCCCCTTGCTCTCTCGAATACGGTCTTTGACCTGAAAGATATTCTTGGGTCAATTTCTAGTTTAGTTTCTTTTCTCTTCGCTAGATTAGTTTATTTTCATTATTGGATAAGTCTCTTTTTTTATGCTAGATTAGTTTTGTGTATGTTTTCTTTAGCTTATTTCGATATTTGGAAAAATTAAATACTAACCCCCTTGCTCTACTGTGTACGGTCTTTGACATGGAAGAGATTCTAGGGTAGTAATTAGAAAAATTCCATTTCAGTTATTTACTTTTGGAATTAACTCACGTGCTTTCATGAGTATGGTCTTTGAACTCAAAGAGACTCTTGGACTTAATAATCACAAAACATTATTCAAAAACTTGTAAAATTTGGAATCCTTTCCATATGATCTGAACCCCCACAGTTCGTCCAAACAGTAAGGTGCATCAAAAGGAATTGAAGTGGCTAGTAATTAATCTAACAACATTCAATTAAGCTCCCTTAAACTAAAATCCGACGTTACCTCGACTTGATCAGAAATGGGGAAATTTTGCAAAGAAAGAGGGAACCATTGGAAAATGACCTCAGGCAACCGTTTAAACAACACCCTTGTTGGTTTAGTGTCAAACACGCTCTCGAGACTCCGTTCCATCCCACATGTTCTTGTCCGAAACCACTTCGACCAAAATCCGGGAATATTCCCCGTATTGCAAGGTATATCGGGAATTCTCTTTTCCCTTTAATTAACTCATCCTTTCATCTTAATTAAAATCAACCAATAACACTTGCAAAACATTTCGATATACAAGCATCACTGTTTAATTGTGTGACTCCATTGGCACTGGTTTTTCACTTGTTTCAGCAACAATATCTTTAATTTGCTTATTATCAATCATTGTTGTTATCATGATGATATTATGCTGTGGATGTGTTTAAACAAATTTGCAACAAACTTGGTCACTTTTCACTATCAAACCTAAAACTCCTAGTAAACACGCACTCCCATCCTTAACAATTAACAATCTAAGAGCCTTAGAAAACTCTTTGATAGGGTCTACCCCCCTTGGCTTCGATTAGGATTTTGCATAAACGGAGGAGTCAGGATCAGGTGACAACACCTGACTCAAGGCTTTCCCCCAAGGACACACCGAGTATCTTTGAAATATTTATGTTGATTTTCCCCCCCAGGTGTGCTTTTCAATGGCAACAAGGAGATTTTGGGGCAACATGCTTGGGTGGAATATTTGGGGGGTTTGATTTTGAATCGATTGGAAGCGGTCAATCTGGTCGATGTCAAACCTATTGTACTTAAGATGACTTGGACCAGTAACCAATTTGGTTTCATTTCTATCTCGAAGCATTTAGATTGATTTCTACTTCATAATTATTTACTCCAATAGGTTCAACAATATCGCTCTTGGATTGGCTCAAATAAAATCTTGGACCACTTCCCTATTGTTCTTGAACTAGATCAGGTTGGGCACAAACCAATGCCTTTATTTAATATAATATGGTGTGGGCTTTCGAAGAAGAATTTCAATGTTTAGTTAGATTGAATTGGAATTTTTATGACCTACAGTTAGGCTCATTGGCTTGTGAAAAAATTGACATGAATAAGGAGGAAGAATATTAATAATTACCAAGAGACAAGGAGATGATAGAAAATAGGCAAGAGCTAAATCAATATTGCATACGCCAACAAAGTACATTTATAATACAATATCACATAACCACCTTTAACAATCCACATAACTAATCCACGATAACAAAAAGGTGGTTTAGGACTTAATGATTATGAATAAAATTGCTAACAATCCCCCCCTTATTCATAAGTTTGTACAAGTGTACTAGCTAGTGACAAAGACTAGTGCAAGAGATGATAACGTATCTAAGTCTTCAATTTAATACTCATGGTTTGAAATCTCATGAGTATCAATTTATATTTGCCTAAAAAATCCACCAAATGTGGATGTTGAAAATCAAATCTGCAAAAATTCATTATGCAACAAATGAGGCAGAAATCCTCCAAGTATTCACTAAATTGAACCCAAAACTAATAAGATCAAATCCTAATGAGACGTGAATTGGATGCAATTATAACACATCCCATATCTTGAAAACCCCTGACAATCCAATGTGTCAAGAGAAAATGCAGAAGAGGCGTATGTCCTCTGCAAGTTCAAAGTACTATCCCTATAAAGTTCGGAGACTATGGAGCTCTCAAATATCGTCACATTAAAAACTGTCAATAATCAAGCTGACAAAAAAAAGTGTTAGTCAACACTAAATCATGTATCTTGTAAAAACATGTGTATGAAAACCTGTTAATGAGTCATAATATTGTCAAAAACCCTATGAGAAGTAAACCAAGTGAATCACTGGTACTACTCCAAATCTTGATGCCAAATGTCCATTAAATGCGTTAAATAATCATGTAGGCCACAAAGTGAATGAATCCTCAAAGATCCTCAAATAGAAAAATGTAGCAAACCATCCATCCAAACCAATGTCATGGAAAACCATCAAAATATCATCAAACTTTTGAAAGTCCTAACCAATCAAAAAAATTTGTGTGAGTGATTTATGCCTACATCAACATATTCTTAATACATCATCCATCCATCATCCTATCTTGAATCCATCATTAATGCATCATCTTGCATGGAAAGATCCACCATGTCCTAAAACAATCCTCGATCTATCATCAATCATGTCATGTAAATCATCATTTCTAAATCATAGTCCGTAAAAATCATTGAATAGACTTAGAACCTTGAAGTCTAACATCATCAATATATCCCTCTATCAATTGAAAGGTGATAAGTCCTGGGGCCTATAAATAAAAAAATGTCAATATGCCCCCCTAAAAATGGAAAAGGGTAATCATATTGTCGTTGAGCAGAGTCTAGAGACTCGATCTTCAACTCAAAATACTACATCAAAGGGGTCTCGGCCATGCCCTGAATCAACAAAACCTAAAGAAAAACATTCATGTTCATTTGTCATAGAAATATCTCCAATCAAGAATGCATGTACCTATGTATGAATCCATCGATATGACATCTCCAACATCTTGGCTTCCAAAATCCACTGCCAAGTACTTAACCCTTCAAAATTTACATGTTTTATCTAAATCTTTCGTCACTTCCAACACCTTTATGAAAGGTACTGGTTTTTCTTCCCACAAATACTGCATGGGTGAATATCATACGATTGTATTTCACGATGTCCAACTCAATGACAAGTTTGGCACTGTTAAGCTACTTCATCCAAATTTTCAATATCAAGTGCATCATTCCCATCATTATCATACCTATCCTCGTGTTCATCATCATGAGCCTCAAGTTTAGTTACATCATCTAACTTATTATAAATAGTAGGTCTCTGCAAATAATCATCAAGAAAGCTAGCACTCATAAACTTCATAGGTTTAGAGTGATCAGGGATGTTAAAGAAGTCAATCTCATCATGTCGTATCCCAAGCCAAATTTGTTTCTCTTGAATTACAACTCTTCCCAAGGTCTAATGATTTTATCTTGATTTTCAAACTTATTCTTATCTATCTTAGTGTCTTCATCCATTTCATTATATTCCTCCTGGTTTCCTTCATCATATTCATTTAATTGATTCATAGTTGTATGTTGCTTGATATCTCCTTGTTCACTTTCAACAACAATTAATCCTAATAATAGATTATGTTAAAGAAGTATAGTTTCAGAGTGTTGTTGTCGAAGAAGCTACAGCTCATCTTGTAGTAACATGTTACGAGTTTTGAGAATATCAATCTTTTTATGCATAACTTGTAGAAAAATGGTCACATGACTGAGTGAATGTTTATTGATTTGAATAGCTAGTCCTTGTGCAGTGTTGATTAAAGTATGTAAAAGATTGAACAAGTCTTTGATATTTTCTTCCATTTTGACCCAAATAAATGCTTCAAGTTCCAAAAACAATGTGTCACAAATAAGAAACATCAAACACCTTTGATCCCCATATTCAATTTTGGGCCAAATCAATACTCAATGACATCAAAGTGTCAAGTATGTTGACCATATGATTCCATATACAAAATTTAATAAGGGCTTCTTCCAACTCAATCCCAAAATAGATTTATAGACTCAAAAACTTCATACATTTCTAATTGATGACATAAAACAACCTTCCAAAAAGATTCAATATCTTCAAGTGCAAATTATTTGTTCCTTTGATTTCCTTCGTTATGTGATTTCCTTGTGTTTCTTTATGTGAGTGGGCTTGTTTGTGAGAAAGAGAAATATAAGCAAAAAAATGATAATTGCAAAGGACCAATAAACACCATGGCACACAAACACGTTTCTAAGACCCCCTTATTCAATTTCGGCGGCTCTAGGACACAAGTAAAAAGCTTCAATTTTATTAAGTATATCAATTCTCCAAATTCGTGACAATGATGAATTTCTCTTAACCCTCCTTAAATCTCCTTTACAAAGTGTCAAAATAACCTTCTTAATCCAATTCATTACCACCAAAAATAAAAAATTTGCAAAGACTAAACCACTTTACAAACCTGAGGCATCATATCAAAATAATGATATTACATGAGTAACCTCCTTGTTACATATATGAGTATCATATGATGCATTGTTCATATGACATATCTTTTACAATAGAGATGTTATATAAAGTAGCACATGAAAATTTTCCCTTCAAAAACATATATTCAATATTATTGTTTATGAACCACAAGATTTCCCTTTTCAAAATCCTTAGGAAAGCTATGATTTGGTGTTTCAGTGGACAATTTTATTCATATCTCTTATGCTTCTTAATTGAAAGAAACCACTGATTCCAAAGGATGACATTGGAGGCTTTAATTTACCTCCAATTCAAAATCACTTGAAACAAATTTATCAAGAAGCTTTAGTTTATTATTCTAGCAGCCATTTCTTCAAATCCTAACATTTTTGAAACACAAAAATTGATGATCTATAAGCATAGGTTGAAATTCAAACCTCAATTCAAAGGCTCCAATTTGTCAACCAAAAGAAAAATCCATGCGAAGTTCATAACTTTCTATAGGCTTTATCCACCGTTCTTATCTTCAAAACTTCAAACCAGTATTGTTCATCCATTGATTCCACATATTCAAATTTCAAATTTCTTGGAAACAAAGTGGTATCCTCATCCAATTAAGGATCCAAACCCTCGTGTTGTTGTAGCAAAGTGTTGATGGATGTGACCAAATCAAGTATGAGATTCAAACACAAATCAGTGTGGTTTATGACCCAGAACAACCATATATGATACAAACAAAACCAAAACCTTGAAAGATAATTTCCAATGGTTTCCTGTAAGGCACCATGATTCTGTACAAACCTTATTTTATGTCATTTGTTGCTCCTGGAATTGCAGAAATAATACAACTAAAGCATTTTATATTTTTCTCTATACTTGTCGTCGATTTTTCTTGCCATGGATGGGTTATAATCTACCACTAGAAGCAAACATGTATGGAAGTTGATCTTGCAAAGAGCAATGATATAAATTAGAGGAGGAACTCGGGTAATGGTACAGAGCAATATTTTTGGAATCTGCATCTTCTATTGCTGCTGGTGTAATTGATTTTCAGGGATAGCTCATCCCCCAGTATGCATTTCTATCGACCTTAACTTTTTGTGCACCTTTCTCTATCTTGTAGTTGAAGAACGAACTTGATTCTGGTAATGAACAACATCGATGAGCATGATTTTCTCTCATCGGCATCATCACCGGACGAAATATGTACCATGATGCGCTGCAAAGGAAAGCTACAAGGGAGTTCTCAATTTTCCTCATTACCGTGTGTTAGGGGGACAAACTCGGCAAAATATGCTTGGTCGTAAAACATTTATTATTGAGGGATCCATTGAAAAAAGGAGACCGGTACTCGTAGACCCAATTGGGTTCCAGCCTTCCCAGGCCAAACCTTTGTGTATCAAAGAGATACACCACTGTAAGATGGAGCACGAGCATAGACACCCGAAATTTCTAAAGACTCCCATGGCTTGCATCACTCACTCTCTCAAACTCCCAAATTATGTTGAGGTGATGAATGGAAAGCATGAGAGAGCACGACATGGGGAGAAAAGAAGGGATACATTTACAGAGAAATAACGAGGACAACCCGAATTTTTTATTTAATACTATCCCTATGCCCCCAATTGAGAGTAAAGCATCAAAATGTTTATTTAATATGAGTTGTGGCTTGGGGAGATCAATGAGAGGATTTGTACTAAATCGATTGAGCTAAGCCTTCTGAGGCAACCCTTCATACAAAAATTGTGGAAACATTACAGATTCCAACGGATTGACTGAGCTGCCATATCAAGATGAGACATGGGGAAATAGATAGAAAGGGAAACATGTTATGAACAATGGGTGGCTTGTACTAAATCAATTGAGGCAACCCTTCATACAACAATGGTGGAAACATTACAGATTCCAACGAATTGACTAAGCTGCCATCTCAAGATGAGACATGGGGAAATAGATAGCAAGGGAAACATGTTATGAACGGAGGGTGGAAACGCTTTACATGTATAAGCTATAAACGAAAGGATATGTCCTTCGCAATGATTTAGATCATATGTAAAATATGATGAATCAATATTCGACCATTGGGCAAGGATCCTCCATGATGGCGATCACAGGACTTGAGAGCGAATTAGAATGGGAGTTACAAGTAAAAGTAGGGAATGGTTAGCTATGGAGCATGTGGATAAGACAACTAGACCATGAAGAGGATTACAAAAGCCGAAATAATACACATTATTGAGGCTGGCACTTCTTGATTTCTGAGATGAATTGTGACTTCGCATGTGCAAATATCATTTCGACCGCCTAAAAAATCATGTTGCAATGTGATTCTGACAACTACTGCTCTAAAATTGTGATTTCTCCTTGATCACCATAGACTCTAGCACAAGATTTTGAAAATTAACACTTGGGGCTTCCCTAAGAAGGAAACCTACGCATATCCCTACCTTTGACACAAGGTAATCTCTTCCCTTTTCATGGTTGGTTCCTTAATTGTTGAAGGTTGGGATCAAGCTTGGAAATCTTGCACGATTCAAATCAGACTACCGACTGGAGGAGAATCATTTAACCTTCTGCATATTCTTTGATTCATCAATGGATTAGATTTTCTTTGGGAAATATGAGGGATCAAATCTTGACCATTGACAGGAAGAAATACCCTTTTATTTCACCACAAGCTTCAAGGCCTCCAACGGCCAAGATATAACTTAGCCCATTGTGCGATTCAATCTAGGACATCTGCATGATGATTTTTCTCTCTCTTTATGTACGATACCCTCTCCCTCCAACATTTTGGATCTATCTCTAACAAGATGCGTGCTTGAATCTTGGCCATAGGTGGGGAGGAAACTTGCTTAACTTCATCATTTGTCCAAGTGCCTCCAACAATCAGGATTCATTCTGAGAAGGTAACTGCTGCATATGGTTCATCAACAGGAGATCCTTTCATTTAATTATGTTGGACATTCTAGTTCCTCCAACAGCCCATATTTTTCCCAGCAAGCTGGGCGATCACCTCTAAACCATTGGTGGGATAAATCATTCATTATTTCCCTAGCTATTATTCTCCCGTGAATGGTTCATACTTATTGTAGGTAATCTAAAATGCAATCATTGATGATGGGAATTAAACCTCATTTCTAATCTTCTGCCTTCTTCTTGGTAGGATCGAGGTAATGCGACACTTGTAGGCACAAAGTGAGCTACAAAATGGTGCATATTATGGTCTATATATTCAACATTGTGGTCACTTGGGATAAACCTTGGTCAATGATATTCAATGAAATGTAACAACCAAATTGAATGATCCATAATATGGTTCGTGAGGGTGGACTCCATGGGTTTGTTGGTTCAGGGGGGCATTGGTTTAGAAGGATTTTGGGAGATGGAATTATCAAGCCATCTGGTATTTGGATTGGGGGGTAAATCTGCATGGCATTTGTGGATGAGTGAGTAGGTGACAGTGGGCCAATCATAGGGCAACGTTAACAATATGGTGAACCATGATTCATCACAGTGTGTATTATGGTCTATATATTCAACATTGTGGCCACTTGGGATCAACAATGGTCAATGATATTCAATGATAGGTAACAACCAAATTGCATGATCCATAATATGGTTCATGAGGGTGGACTATGTGGGTTTCTTGGTTCAGGGGGCCATTGGGCTCGAAGGATTTTGGGAGAGGGAATTATCGAGCTATCCAGTCTTCAGATTGGGGCATAAATGTGCATGGAATTTTTGGATGAGTGAGCTAGGTGACGATGGGCCAATCACGGGGCAATGTTAACAATATGGAAAACCATGATTCATTTTGGTGCATATTATGGTCTTAATATTCAACATTGTGGTCACTTGGGATCAACAATGGTCAATGCTATTGAATGACAGTTAGGAACCAGTGATCCGTAATATGGTCCATGAGGGTGGACTCCATGGGTTGGTTGGTTTAGGGAGGCATCGGGATAAAATGATTTTGGGAGATGGAATTATCTAGCTATCCAGTTATTGAATTAGTGGATAAATGTGCATGGCATTTGTGGATGAGTGAGCAAGTTGACGGTGGGCCAATCGCAGGGCAACATTAATAATATGGAGAACCATTTCCTTGGTGATTATGGTTTATATATTCAACGTCGACAATTGGGATCAACCATGGTCAATTCTATTCAATGATAGTTAAGAACCAAATTGCATGATCCATAATATGGTCCACAAGGGTGGACTCCGGGGGTTGATTGGTTCAAGGGACCATTGGGCTAGAAGGATTTTGGGAGATGGAATTATCGATCTATCTGATCACCAAGTTAGTGGATAACTATACATGGTAGTCAAATAGGTTTTTTGTAAATGTAATGAATAATATGTTGAACCATGATCAACTACGGTCAATATAGTTAAATCATACCTCATATAACCCTTTAGGGATACCTAGTCAAATTTGCATATTTCAAGTCTTACCATTCTAGAAGATGTAACATTAATAGAGAATTTGATCAATTATGCTCAAATTTTCTTATTAGCATCAAGATACATGAATCATTTCGTTTAAAATCTATTGTTTCAAGTAAACTCCCTAATACTCCCTATGTTCTCCTAATCATCAAAACATGTCAATTACTTCGGTAGTCCAGTATACTAGGGTTAGCTCATTTTGAAGCGGACAAAACACTCCTACAACTGTGTCTGCGAGCTCTACGGGATTTTTTAATCTAGATATCCTACTTGGTCTCAAATCTACGAAGAAAATCAGCATCATCAAAGTAAGCTAGGAGAAAAAAAAACCTGCATCCATAATCACATGGATTGTTTAAGGTAAGAAACCCTAATTCTCACCGGCGATTAATTTGCAAGTTTCCAAGTTTTGTGTGGGATTTTTGACAGTTGGGAAATCATACCCTAACTTCGTTATGCTTGACAGTAGGGAAATTATCGATGAAAATGAGAATGCCTCTCTATCACATACTTGAAGCTCAATCTTTAATCAAGGTTTAAAAGGAGTGCATGCACACATAGCTTGGTTTATTTACTGAAGCACGCATTGAATTTGCTTATACACATGTATTAATGTCGATGGTGGTTAAATATTGGTTAAGAACTTTTATGCAAATTAAAAATTTGTGGGCATGCTTGTTATTTTTGTATAAATGCCAAACTTGCATGCCATACTATGGAAATAAATCTTGGGCATTTGTTGTGTTAGGTGTTGATGTTAAAGGTATACTCTTCGTGTTGTTGCTTCGATATTTTTGATGGTATTTTGGGAATGCTTGTTATTTTTGTCTCAATGCCAAGCCTGCATGCTATACTATGGAAATTTTGTTTGGATTCCTACTGGAAAGACAGAGAAAATATATCATGATCACCCTATTTGATTTTCAAGTTTATATCATAATTTTTACAATGCATTCACACAACACATATTCTATAACTACCAGAAATCCCCAAACAAAGTATGAGTGACAAATGTGATCATAATTGATAAAAAGGAAAATTTGAAACAAGTTGACTACCAAAGGCAACCAATTCCATGTTTGTGCTTCAAAATATTTGTTATTAGAAAACCATACCATTCAGGCTAGCGATGTACCTACCCTTTTATTCACCTTGCAACCCCAGATTTATTCACAGGTTATCCTCCACATGAACTGAATATAATACCTCAATTATGGCCCATAGTTAAATAAAATAGCCATGCTAAAAGTTAGCAGAGAGGACATGTAGCTCTAATGGGTCAACAGGTAGTGCTAGATACTTTGGCTGGAATTTCTTCCCAGGGATTGATTGAAACCTCCTAGATTTGTGTTTTGACTGAGTTTTGTATATTGGGATTGGGCTTGTGGAGTTGTCTTATTATTTTGTGCATTCAAAAATAGTTGATTCCAATGGGTTGTTTCTTAGCATTATGTTCCTGAGGTACTTTCCATTGATAGGTAAGTCAAGCAACAGCCTTTCCAGATCTGATAAGTAGAAAGAATTTTGATTAACTTATTTCCATGTCAACATTTGTAAATTGTGTTTCCATCTAACGCAATACAACTATCAATGCAGTGAAACAGACACCTTCATAGTGTGCATAGAACCCCTTCACCCATGATGTGCATGGTTTCAACATACCTCAATAGTTTGGTTGAAAAATTAATAGATAAGTAGACCATCCTTTTTATTCTGTGGTACTTGTCTCATTAATTGTGATATTTTTTCTTGTATGTGAACATACCATCACTTTCAATAACATGGTATTTGTATGTGAACATAGCACCAATTGTTATCTCTGATTCACTAACCAAATGGGTGTTGTTGCATATTGTCCTCAAATCTGTTTGTGAATTGCGAACATTGTTACATGGAAGGCCACTATTTCCAAGTTAACTATCCTAATACACCAAAAGGTGAATGGCAAGTGGGTAACATTATATTATTGTTCTTGGGGGATTTTTAATATGTTTTCTAATGATGTTAGTGATTGAAATGTTATTTTGGGGGTGGTTTGGTGTTTGTATTTTTTAAAAGCGCATTTCTTGTACCTCGGTGGTATCTTTGAGATTGGAGTATTTGAAGGGTGAGGTTTTTGGAATAATTGTTAATATATGCATCATCAATATTATATGATTTCTTGATACCATCTTTTGTTTGCTCAAAATCCAAATAACAAACACGAAAAATTTGAGGAAAGTGGCGTTGAATGGCATAGTTAAAACACATGGAGATAAGAACATTATGTGAGGTATCCCAATCCTGATGTCCAAATGTAAGAATCCAATTCTCATTCTAGGTTCTAATCCCACTATAGTTTAGCACAAACATACATATTCATCTCTTCACATGAAACCAACAACTTAATTAAATATGAAACATGTACATGACATTCTTAGTAAATTACCCCTGTAGTGTAATTTGTTTTATTTTTTTTACGAAACTAGTTAAAATTTATATTAAAATAGGATGTTGGGTTTTCCCAAGCAGAGAGTGTACAAAACTGGCCAGAAGGCTTGATTCAACTTGGTCTTACCAACTTCTTCATAAAACAAACCATAGTTATCTGCTACAAAATTAATTCTTGCAGACTTTCTTTCAACGGGATTTTGACCTGGGAAGCGGATTTGGTTGGCTACAGGGGAGCATCCTCGAAAATTTTCTTGCTTATGGTGAGCGAAATTTTCCAAAAAAGAGATTTAAGAAGAGACGACCAAGCTTGTCGAAGAAAAGGCTTGGAATGAAATCTTTTAAAGGCAACAGAGATCCATGTTGAGACGACCCCTTTGAAGGAGGGGAAGTCGTCCATTGAACCAATATTCCCCTGAATGAGCCTCCATACCTATTGAGCGAAATTACACTTCAATGATATGATGAAAAGTGATGTCAAAATGATGTCATAACCATTGGTGACACCATAGTGATGCCATCACCAAAGGGTGACATCGCGGTGATGCCAAACTTCATCATAAGGAAGGATCATGGGTTGACCGTCTCCTAAATGTGCAAATGTGGTCAACCACCATCTAGAGGAAGGATCGGTTGACCCTTCAAAAATGTGCACATTATATCAATCAACATATAGAGGTAGAAGCATCTGACCCTTACTCAAATGTCTATATGCAGTAATCCACCATCTGGAAAAATGATAGGCATAAATTCTTCAAATGTGCACATGTTGTAAACCATCATCTGGAGGAAGGATCGACCGACATGTAATGTCCCCAAATATTTTACTATGGACCACTCCATTACTAGGGAATTCAATGGTCTAAAGTCACTTGGACAAATTAAATAATAATAGTAAAGAAGTGAATTGGCGTCATGAGGCACTATGGAAAACAAGGTCCAAGGGAAAAATTTATGGAGCAAGGAATCATTCTCTCATAAAAATAAATTTATTAATATTTTGAGATATTTTGTACAAGGACGGCGCATTAGTGGTGGAATGAATCTAAATGTGTGGTGTAACTCCCATCCAAGGTGGAAGGAATCCTATCATGGAGGAATCTCATGGGTTGTAACTCCCTGGGCTAAAAATAACAAATCTATGACAACCTATGACATCTATGACAACTTATGGAAAGAATCAGGTCCTATGAAAGCTTATGACAACTTATGACAACCTATGACATGATGTAGGTCCTAAATTTATCCAAGGAGGGTGATAGAGTAGAAGGGTGGGCCTGTTAGGATATTTCAATAGTCCATCCTTGTCCTACCTAGCATTATTTATTTTTCCTAGTTGTTGATGATGTCATTTTCCCCAAGTGGTGTCCAGATGTCATCCAGGATCCATCTACCACCTTTTGAGACCTGCATGCATCATTTTAGGACCGCTTCATTCAGTTCTCTATTTTATAGGAACCTACTGATTGTTCCAGTGCAGTCCACCTGAGTTATCTAACTCTTGTGGGGGGTTAGAGCTCCGGATGCCACTGATTGTGGCCTCATGCACCCTTTTCTGATTGGCATGCATGACAAACTCACTATTGCACCCTCCTTAGTCAGTTAACTGATTATGACTTCAATTAGTTGAGTTTAGGTTCAGTTCAGTTGACTTTGAGTCTTTTGGAGCACTCTAGTGGTGATAATCACTATGCTAGACCAACCGAGGTTCGAATTCTCCTACATTATTCGAATTCTCTCCATTGTATTATCATTGTTCATTATACTGATAATTGAGTAGTGTGACATTATTCTGCTCCTATCTGATTCCTGCTGCATAGTTATTCTTCTGGTCTTTTTTACTGAAGTTTTCACTCTTATTCAACTTTTATGCTCATTCTTTCTTTGTGAAGTATACCCAGCTCTTAGATATGTTGTGACATAGAATTTCACAGGGCCCACATGCTAATGTGACTTCCCCAAAATCAAGATAAGCCTCTCAAATTCGAATTTCCAAGGTAGATGGAGTTATTATTTTTCCAATAACATTATATAGGAATTAAATGAGTCCCAATATGTCATTCTCTCATAAAAATAACATTTATTAATATTTTATTGAATATTTGTGAGAGAATTCTAGAATGAAGGGGAAATGCTCCATGAAGATTTATAAAAGGGATGAAGACACAAGTGAAAGGCATTTTGGTCATTTTTATTTTGCTATTGGAGATCCATTGAGCTTCTCAAGCTTGGGAGATGTTCCCCTTTCATTTTTGAACTAGTTTTGGTGTGAAATATTCCACCCTAGCTAGTGAGAGGAGGAGATCATCCATATCTCTTCATTATGCTTCATTGCAATTGATTATTTAGGGGAGAAATCACTTTCAAAATAATACATAGATATTTATTGCAGTTTATATGTTCATCTACAGTAGTGGGGTCGAATTCCTATCATTTGGAGTTTCTTTGTATTGATTTAGAGCTTGGACCGGTGTTGGTGGTCTGAAAGGGTGGTTCTGGTTTCGATACTTCTAAGAATTTATGGGATGTGAGACCTATTCCATTGAATCCATATCATCATTTCCCACGGGAAACACTTTTTTCACTCAAAAAGGTTTCTATATGCCCAAGATATCATCATTTTACTAAATCTACTCTATTCGACATCTCTTCTGGTGGAGGGGCGCACCACTACTTTTCTATCTCTGTATTTCTTGGATTTAGAAATTATATAAGATCCATATATTTTTTTAATCACTATATTTAATGTCTCCATACATTCATAATAAATATTTACATATCCTTTCATCATATGGTGTTCAATGTTCAAGTTTATGGGTGATTTATGTGCAAATCTGCTAGTATGGTTAAGCAATCTTAAGGCAATGTGTATTAAATTTTCATATTGTTGGGCCTTGGAAATGCCCCTTTTTTACCATACCTATTTCATCATTTTTCCCAGTTACACCCTACTTTCATAAACCATATATATGCCTTTTTCCAGAACAATCAGCAATCCTGACAAGGTATAATTTATTATTGCTTCATTTAATTAAATGCCTAAGATTGTTATGGTTATGAATTCTAGCCTTCGATTTATGCTAACTTGTGTTGATTTCATTAAGTTAAGATCAAAGCACAGGTGTATCAGTCGTAATGCCTTGGGAAATAATCATACGTGGTGCCAGTTGTTACTCTTCTGATTTGATTCATCATATTTCAAGGGACAGCGCATCTCTCCACGTGAAACTGTAACAGGTCGTTGAAACGAAGCATAGTTGCAACAAACAGGATGCCTCCCAAATTGTTAAACCATTGATCCATTGACTGCCAGAGTAACAACATCCTTCATGATTAACGGCCTCATTCATTATGGCTGTAACAGTTTAGTTGTAACTCTGCAGCACGAAGATCAGAGATCTTCATTGTTGCACGAAATTAGTGGATCACGAACTGTATTTTGCATGTATAAATATGGGAAGGATTTCGGGGTCTGGGGTTGGTTAATTGTCATTTTGTACGAGCTGTAATAGAGAACTGAGACTGTGGATTACCATCTTTAATGAAGAGCAGAGTTATTTCCATTTCTGTGTCTTAATTTGTGGTAGTTCACGGCGTCTTTATTAGAAGGCCAAGGCCCGCCTTCTCACAGAGATTACCGAGTTAAGTAGGTAGTTAAATTTATTCATTTCCTGTTGTGTGTTGTGGAATTGCATTAGGCGTATTTCTGATAGCTGCAACAGATATTTATAATTGCATTCTTTATTGGTAGTTTATTCTTTGCATTACGAATAGTTGCAACTGTGTGGTGTGACATTCGACTGTGTAGGTTAGTTTGATTGATGCATGTGTGTTAGAATCAACTGTTACAGCCAAGCTTAGCTCCAATTCCTTTCAGTCATTTATGCTTCCTAGGATTTCCAATGGTTATCAATTTAGAGTTCAAGTTTATTTTCTAATTCTGGTTGTTGTTGTATCCTTATTGAATTCATAGAATAGGCAGATTATGATTGAGTTACAGTAGTTGTTGGATGAATCATTTTGGTAAATATTGAATACTGTAGTTTGATAATTATAGGATTTAACTTCTTGCAAAAGTAATCTAGTTCATTTCTATTCTTAGATCAGTAACTGCTAGGTTGATTTCTCTAGGAAGGTAGCTACACTTTGAATTCCTAGATGTATGAGTTAGATTAGTTTTCTTTATGGAATGAGTTTGGCTGAGCAGATAGGTAGGATTATTATCTCCATTCAGTTAATCAACTACTTGAAATGTTTATGCATAGATTATGCTTATTGCCATTGAAATAAAAGACTTCCCTGGGTTGACAATTCATATTGAGCATCCTGTGTGTTAGTTGTAATTAATTAGCATATAGGGTGACCAACATTTTGGCACCGTTTCCGAGGATGGTAATTGATAGACATAGTTAGTAGTTGGTTTTATTTGATTTCATTTTAGTTTAATCAGTTACAGCATGCATGAATACAAGAAAAACAAATCAGGAACCCCTTTGAATACTAACACTGCAGGTGGAAGAGGTCGAGGTCGTAACGCAGGTCTAGGAAGACAAACATTTATTGACGATATAATTGCTAAAGCTAATTCTTCTACCAGACCACCGCGGACGTCTACAGGTAGAGTAAATTCTGTCCCTCCCAATCTTGAGAATTCAGCATCAACAGTGGAGAACAGAACGAGACCATCCACTCCCAGCATAGAAAGGAAACCTCCTGAAGACAAGGGAAGCATTGGGGGTGCACCGGATAGAGAGGAGATTTATCATATCAATGGAACCAGAGTTACTAAAGAAGTGTGGTTGGAGACTTGCCGAGAAGTAGAGGAAGAGAGAAGAAGAGAATAAGAGAGAAGGAGAGAATAAGAAGCAAGGGAAGAGGAAGAACGAATAAAGGAATCCATTAAATTTTGGACTAACGACATGGCTAATAGAGAACAGGAAGGCGAGAATGAACATAGGGAGAACCGGGAAGAAGAAGTGGAAGATAATCAGCCTGGTAACACTGTGGCCACATTAGAATTCCCTATCCTCCAGACACCTGGAGCAGCTCCTATGAAAAACATCTCACTGTCAATCCTCCCGAATTTCCATGGTAAATCTTCTGAATATCCTGATGAATTTCTTTTTGAGTTTGATATCCTCTATCGTAGCTATGATTATACCTCCAGTGCTCAGAAGCTGAAACTATTCCCAGCCACTTTGAAAGGAAATGCTCTGCGCTGGTTCATGAGTCTGGGTCGTGAGACCATTACTACTTGGGACCAAATGAAACACACCTTTATTTCTAAATATCAAGAATATTGTAGAACCAGGGATAGAAAGGAAGAGTTGTTTAAAATGGTTCAGAAGGAAGAAGAGAGCTTGGAAGACTTTGTGGAAAGATTGTTGTACAATTTACAAAGGTCTGGACACACTGAGATTGGAAAAGATGTACTCAAGATTATTTTGCTACGAGGAATTAGAGAACATTGCCTTGATATGTTGAATTTGTTGGGGAAAGGGGACATCTCAAAGGAACCCTTCGAGAAGATCGTTGAATTATGTCAAAGGTACTCAAGGGGATCCTCTAGAACTAACAAACGAGACAAAGATCGAGACCATGATGTATTCACTAGGACACAAAAGTCAACTAGTGGAGGAGCCACTTGAGCAGAAATAGGCAACTTACTGGAGAATTTTAAAACTGATATGATGAGCTCCATTTCCTCAGAGCTAGATGTTTTGAGAGAAAAACAGAGGCAAGTAGTAGAAGATCTTACACTCGATGTATTCTACCCTAAATGTAGGAAAAAGCACCCACTGAAAGAATGTCTGCTGGACAAGGAAGAGGTATGTAGGATATGTGAATTGGAGGATGACACCGAGGAATTTCCTTCATTACCCAAGGTCAAAGCAATCGTGCAGGCATCCACTTCAGATGTGGAACAGGATTACTTTATTGCACAGAAGAAACCTTGGCAACCTCGCAATCAAGGTATGAATCCAGATCCATCAATTTTCTTGAATAATATGAATGGTATGAGCAATATGAATAATATGAATACACAATTCCCTTCACATTATTCTAATAATCAGTGGCATCCATCTCAGAACCCAATGCAAAATCCTAACTCTTGGACACCATGGTCGCAATAGTCAAACAATCAAGCTCCCTGGAATTCCAACTGGAGGAATTATTATCAAGGAAATAAATTTACCCATCACCAGACTCAATACCAACAGTACCCTCCTCAACAGTATCCTCACCAACAATATCAACAGCCACAGCTGCAATTCCAAAACAATGACGCACCTATGAATGCACCACTTCGACCACAACTACCTGCACAACCTAACCTAAACCCAAACAATAAAGCAGTTCATCAGTTTGAGACTGCCAACATGCCTGCATATTCCATCTCCCAAGCTCCCTGCAATGATATACAATTACGATCAGGGAGGGTAGTAGAACCCATCATCATTGAGGATGTTCCATCCCCAGTGACTGAAACTGGAGTGAATCAGCACTGTGAGAATATGGTTCATTATGCAATCCCCATCATTGAGGATGCTGACATTCCTACCGAAACAGTGGCTGAAACTCAGGAAGTAACACACGATGAAGCACAGCCTACACAATTGATGAGAGAACCACCATACCCTGAACGATTGGCCCAACAGAAAACAGTGGAACAACCTCGATTCAATCTCTTAGGGGAATTGAAAATTTTGTATGTCAAAATTCCACTGTTACAAGCCCTCCATGATGTGCCCATTTATGCTAAGACTGTTAGAGATTTATGTGTCAAGAAACCAGGAAGAAAGCCAAGGGATCCTCCCACTGTCCATGTATTGGGAAAACTTTTCGAATTAATAATGGGGAAGACTCCTTAGGAAAAATACAATGACCCTAGAAATCCTATTGTGACAGTTCACATAGGAAACACACAAATCCCCAACGCCATGGTAGACTTAGGTGCGACTATTAACGTTATGACCATAGAAACTATGAAGAAACTTGGACTCGCTAACCTTCGTTCGACCCCTACCATTTTAGAACTTGCTGATAGATCAACAATCAAGCCTGAGGGGATCCTAGACGACCTAGTAATCTCTGTTGACTCATGGGAATACCCTGCGAACTTCTTGGTGTTAAAGCCGAAGTCTCAATTGGGGGGACACCCACTGATTCTAGGGAGACCGTGGTTGGCCACAGCAGATGCTTGTATCAGCTATCGATCAGGATCCATGACTATCTCAGACAGGACTGATATCAAAATCCTAACCTTATACCCTCCAGCTCGACCAAGCACAGAAGCTGAAACTCCACTTTGGGTAGATTTGGAGGAGGAGGAAGGCGTTCAGCCTTTACTAATGATTGGGAGAGCCTTAACCTTTAAAGATGAAACAGAGGATGATACCATTAACAGTTTCATCAGTGATCCCACGTCCGTCAATAAGCATGTTTACCAGATTCTCGACAGTACATTTGATGAGAAAGAACAAGAAAATCTTACGGAAGAAACTCTAGTCAGTGATGCCAATATAATTCCAGTTCTCAAGAATTCAAAAAGTGTCCCAGTGGAAATTGAGCCAGGGAAAACATTGAATATCAATCCAAACCTTGCGCCTAGTGAGTTGGAACAGCTAATCACTCTATTGAAACAACATAAGGGAGCCTTCGCTTGGGAGTACACAGACATGAAGGGTATTCCTTCTAATCTGTGCATCCATCACATCTATATTAAGAGCGACTCCAGGCCAGTGTGTCAACCTCAAAGAAGGATGAACCCGAACCTAAGGGATGTAGTGAAAGAGGAGATCCAAAAACTTCTAGAAGCAGAGTTTATATACCCAATTTCAGACAATGAATGGGTTTCTCCACTTGTGATTGTGCCAAAGAAGAATGGGAAATGGAGGGTCTATGTGGATTACATAGAATTGAACAAAGCAACGCAGAAGGACCACTTTCCCTTACCTTTTATTAATCAAGTCCTTGACACCTTGTCTGGGAAGAAGTATTTTTCCTTTCTGGATGGATTTAGTGGCTATAACCAAATCCAGATTGCTCCAGAAGACCAAGACAAAACCACTTTCACCTATCCCTGGGGTACTTTTGCATACCGAGTACTTCCTTTTGGGTTGTGCAATGCACTAGCCACATTTCAAAGAGCAGTGATTGGAATCTTTTTAGAGATGGTAAACGACTGCATGGAAATTTGTATGGATGACTTCGCTCCATACGGTAGTAGTTATGAAGAAGCACTGAAAATTTTAGAAAAGGTCTTGAAACGCTGTGAACAAAGCCAGCTCTCTTTAAGCACTGAAAAGTGCCATATGATGATGAGTGAGGGCATAGTTCTGGGGCACTTCATCTCTTCTGATGGTATCTAGGTAGACCCATCCAAAATCAAGGTAATTGAAAATATACCAACTCCTGGAACACAAAAAGATGTACGTAGATTTTTAGGGCATGCTGGCTATTACAGAAGATTCATAGAAAAAATTTACAAACTAGCTTCTCCTTTGTTCACCTTGTTGATGAAGGATGTACAGTTTGTTTGGAATGATGCATGCCAAACAGCGTTTACTGAACTAAATAAAAGGTTGTCTACAGCACCCATCTTACGAGGGCCCAACTGGGCTTTGCCTTTTCACATCTCTTCAGATGCTTCAGAAACTGCCATTGGAGCAGTTTTAGGACAGCAAGAAGGTAATGCCCCTTATGTAATTTATTACATTAGTAAGAACTTATCACCTGCTGATCTTAACTATACTGTCACCGAGAAAGAATTCCTTGCCATATTTTATGCCATCAACAAATTTAGACACTACATTACTGGATAATCCACTTTTGTGCACACTGATCATTCTACCATCAAATATTTAATGAATAAACCTATCATGAATGCTAGAGTTACTATATGGCTGCTACTGTTACAGGAATTTGACATCACAATTATTGATAGACTAGGGAAGGAAAATGTTGTTGCAGAATTTTTATCTCGATTTACTAACAGTGATGACAATTTACCAGTCGAAGATTCCTTCCCTGATGAACATTTGTTTGCAGTATCAGCTCATTCCCCATGGTATGCAGATATTACTAACTTTTTGGCTGCAAGTAAGCTTCCAGCACATCTATCGAAGAGAGAAAAAAGAAAGATCATACAACAGAGTGCTAGGTATTGTTGGATTGATGGACATCTTTTCTACACAGGGCTTTATTTAGAAATCAGAAGATGTGTTAGAGAAGATGAAATTTTTAGTATCCTTAAAGCTTGCCATGATGAGCCCTGTGGGGGACACTTTGTTGATAAAAGGACAGGTCATAAGGTCTTGAGGATGGTTTATTTCTGGCCCACATTGTTCAGGGATGCAAAGAAGTATGTGCAGGCATGTGATAGTTGCCAAAGGATGGGCCAACCTAACAGATTAGATGAAATGCCTTTGTTGCCACAGCTCGTGGTTGAACCATTTAATAGAGTGGATCTAGATTTCGTAGGTCCTATCAACCCTCCCTCAAACAAAAATTTCACATCTTCGATTGCACAGATTACATGACCAAATGGGTGGAAGCTATAGCCTTGGTTAAAGCTAATGATCAGGCTGTGATTGATTTCATGTATGAAGAAATTTTTACTCGATTTGGAGTACCCAAGGAAATCATTACAGATGGTGAACCACAGTTCGTGTCTCACAAATTGGAAGCACTATTACAGAAATTTCATATTCAGCACAAAATAACCTCGCCATATCACCCACAGGCCAATGGCCAAGTGGAAAGCTCAAACAAGGTCATCGAGGCTATTTTGACAAAGACAGTGAAAATCCATCGTAAAGACTGGGATGAGAGACTTCCAGAGGCACTATGGGCCTATCACACTACATGGCGTAACACCACTAGTTTTCCCCCCTATGAATTGGTATATGGTAAGAATGTTGTTTTCCGAATTGAGTTTGAAATCAAAACCTTGAAAACAGATGTAGAAGCAAATCTTGATTTATCAGAAGCACAGAGGAACCGACTAAATCATCTCAATGAATTGGATGAGAAGCGCACCATTGCAGTGCATCAAACAGCTTTGATCCAACAGCTGCGCTTGAAATGGCATGATGGATTTATAAAGAAGAAAGTCTACCGAGAAGGAGATTGGGCTCTGTTATATGATTCTCAATTCGAGAGGGATTTCAAGGGCAAACTACGCACTTGTTGGTTGGGACCTTATCAAATAGATCGAGTATTTGACAATGGAACTGTCCGATTGATCACCATTGATGAAAACAAGACACCATTATTTGCAAATGGTCATCAGTTGCGACTGTATCGCAAACCGATCTCGAAGGATGCTTTCGTTTCACATGTTGCAGCTGATCCAGAATATCAGTTAATGCCAGGGCAGGGATTTTTCTCAACCCCTGTGAATTTTTAAGAACTGCAATGTCCACACATAATTTGTACATAAATAATTTATTTTTCATTCTGTATTTTATCTATTTTTTTCATTTTGCACTTGATCGGGTTTGTTTTGAAGAATTGTGTGCAGGAATTAATTGGAGGAACAGCAGTCATGATTGGGCCAGACGATTGCAGACACCTTACATTATTCTCCTGGTTTAATAAATCTCTTTTGAAGAAGATGGATGATTCATTAGCTTTCAGCAGCTAGCTGAAAAATCCGCCTGTTACTCCATTTTGCACAGCTGCGACCCCATACCTTGCTCATTTTCTCAATTTTAGCAGCTGCAACACCACTATTCTTGCCTATTCTACCAAGTCTAGCAGCTGCGACTCTGCTATCTTTTCATTCATTTTTCCTTTTGCCAACAGTTGCAACTCCGCTACTTTTTCGTATTTTGCCAAGTTTAGCAGCTTCAACACCACTATTCTTGCCTATTCCACCAAGTCTAGCAGCTGCGACTCCATTATTTTTTGCCTATTCTGCCAAGTCTAGTAGCTGCAACTCTGCTATCTTTTCATTCATTTCGCCTTTTTCCAACAACTGCAATTCCGCTACTTTTTCCTATTTCGCCAATTTTAGCAGCTGCAACACCGCTATTTTTGCCTATTCTCCAAATTTTTGCAACTGAAACTCCGCCATATTTCGCCGAACTCTGCTCAAGTCTTCATTCTTATCTCCTCTTATTCATCAATTGCAACTCCACTAGATTGTCCATCTCCTAGAACAGTCTCGTCGCTCATGATTTGACCAGGCTCTGATTTAAATGATGACTCCACAGCTCGAATCACAGTCTTCCAAGAACGAAGGAAATTATTGGGCCGTCTTGCTTACCTATCAGCGTGAGTGTACTTATCAGCTTGGTTGGCGATCGCCAACTCATCTCAGCACATGCGCATCCATCATCTCTTAATGAAGTAATGACGAAGTAGGGTTATGGTGGTAATTTAAGGCTGAGCGTATAATGCTAAGGTACGAATTCTGACCTTTTACATGATTAAGCATCAAATTAAATGCGGCAATGATGAGCATGTCTTGTCTTTTGTCACTGTCAGTTTTTGTACACACTTAATCGCCAAGGAATGTGTCAGGATTAACAACCTGACCGTCACTTTACCCGATTCATACCAAAATTTCCCAATTACGCCATTTTTCCTTAACTATATCATCTTGTTACGGGTTGAAAACTGTGCCATCTTTCCTAAAATACCCAATTTCAAATTCCGGCTATTCCATGAATGTTCGAAGGCTGCAACTTCCACGTCTGAACTGATAACCGTTGTATTCGTTGTCTTACAAAAGGAGGTTGATATGGGTAACCCGGTTAAGCATGAACTTGAAAATACGGAAGCTCTGCGTGCCAATGTGGAAGTTTTCGCCATTTTTGCAGCAGCTGGGTGGACCGATTATTTCCAACGTCTAAACGGTTTCCACATCGAAACGGCATTACAGTTCATTTTTAACTTGACTGATACTCATTCTGAAGTCAAGGGGGTACGCATTGAAGTTATAGAAGCTATTATATTTGAGGTTACTTGCTTACCCCAAGTTGGGAAGAAATTGTTTGGACGGAAAGTGCCGAACGCGACTACAATAAGGGAATTTCTTGCAGTTGTGGAGAATGTTCGTCAAAAAGGTCGTGGAATTGCATTAGACTCGTTACCTCGTCCTTGGGATCAAGTGGCAATTTTTCTGAAGAAATATATCTCCTGTGAAGGTAGGTATCAAACTGTCTATTTTTTCGAATTCCCTTTGTTATCTCATCTACGCCATGGCAACCTAGTTAATATGTCGTTTTATTTCTTTAAGACCCTACAAAATAAGGTTGGTTATGCAAGAACATCTGTAACATCCCTCAATTTTGACCCCTATTTTTATTATATTTATAAATGTAATTATGATTGTATAGCGGCCCTGGTGAGGAGCTCAAGGCCAAGGCCCCACCAGTGGACTTTGAAACTAGTGTTATGTCCTAAGCGTGAATTTAACCTTTAGAGGATTAAGAGCGGTAACACATTTTGACGACGACAACTAAATTCACTAAGGATAGGTAAGATCGTCACCGAAAAACCACTATCAAGTGATTGCCTAAAGCTAACTAGTAACACTAGATAAACTAATCAATGGCATCAAATATTAAATAAAGGTGCACCAAAAGAAAATACTCCCAATTATTCCTTTACTAAAATTAAGGGTTTAGTATAAAAAGGTTTAACACTTCTTACATATATATATTACCAAAGGATTTATGAAAGAAGATAACATACTAGAATATATGATTCATAAACCTATATAATTATATAATAAACAAAAATGTACAATTGATAAGTTAAAATTTGTTAGTACTTTTTAAAAAGGGAAACTTAGCTTATTATAAATATAATTGATGAGCTTATCTTATTTGGAATCATTTTTATTGTTTAAAGGTATGGCAAGATGGGCCATCTATACATGGTAGGGATTTATTATGCATAAAGTAACATCACTACGATAAAATATTATTGAAATTATATATATATATATGAAAATACATTGTAAAAGTATGTAATGGATAAATCTTTTTTTTTCCAGCAAAAAAAAATCGTACTATTGTTATTCCATAGAATCAAATAGTACAAAGATAGTATGATTATCCAATGTCATGATATCCAAACCATATACTGTTTTCAAGATATCATCCAGTAGATATGACAAAAATAATCGCCCATCCTATAATATTTACAAACAAAAATAGAGCTCCATGCCAAAAAACTAATTACAAAATAACTTAAAAGTAGTCTAATTGACCCCTGTCAATCAGACAGGCATCCAACCATTCCTCCCATAAGAGGATCCCAACAGGACCATCAAAAGCATCTTTCGATAACATATCAGCCTGTTTGTTGTGTTCCCTATAAATGTGTTCAAAAGTGATCTGGCTCATTCTTGAAATGTCCTGTCATGCTCGCTGACACCAATAATTTAGATCAATAACATTAATTCTGTATTCCTACAATGCCCACTTAATAGTCACCCGAGAGTCTCCAAAGACTCTGAGATTCACCAATCCAAATATATTTGTTGTCTTAAGCCCCACCCATAGCGCCATCACCTCAGCTTTCATATTAGTTCCTCTTCCACCATTGAGACGGAGCGAATAGAAATGGTTCTCATTTATATAGATAACCCCTCCTACTGCACACAATCCATCCTGTGCAGCCCCATCGAAGAACAATATAGGTTGAGAGACCACAAAAGAAAAAGATGAATTCCTAATATTATGATTACCAGATTCCTCTTCAGGATAATTATGTAACATCATGCAAACAGTACTAGCACAATGCATAGGATCAGCTTTCTTATCATGAAAAATAACTTCATTCCTTTCATACCAAATAATCCAAGATATAAATATAGGGAGAAATAAAGGCTTTTTATTCCATCTTATCCAGTTGTGCAGACCTTCTCCAAAATCCTTATCATCCCAAATCACCTGCAAATTTTGCTCTTTACAGCATAGTTTCCATACAGTTTGTAAAAAAGAGCAACTCATCATTAAGTGTTCTGCAGATTCAGGTCCCAATCGACATAAGCAGCACCATCCAGGCCCCGTCCACCCGCGTTTGATCAAATTATCCCATATTTTAAGACTACCATTTAATACATGCCAGAGAAAAACATTTTACTTTCAAAGGAATAGCCCACTTCCAGATCAATGAAAACCACCATTGACAAGGATAAATACATTGAGACTGAATAATCCTTCTATAAGCTGAGCTTGCTGTTACACTCCCTTCTTTAGAATTGCTAGCCCAGAATAATTTATCATTTGATCCTGTAATCAAAATGCCAGCTGCTTTGATAGCCTGAATATAGATTTTCCACTCCAAAACCTGTTCCCGATTCATCCACGGAAAAGATTCCAGCCATCCATTGCCAGAAATACTAGAAGGATTATTATCATAAATATCATTTAAAGAATACAAACCCAGATTATTTAAACTTGTTATCAGATTATCAGATAATCTGTAATTTTCCTCTAAACCAAGCACAGGATCTACTCCGATAAGGCTGCTACATCCATTACCTACCCTCTAGCAGATATCACTTGCAATCCAGTCGTATACTTTAAGAAATCCTCGCCAAATTGGAGACATCATTCCAGAGATCAACTTAGGTTTCCTCAGCCAACTGATGAAATCAGGTTTAATATATTTGAAATGAAGCACTTGCGACCAGAGAGAATTACAAAATAGACCTCGCCACATACTCTTGAGTCTCAGAGCTTTGCTGAAAGCATAGATATCAATAATACCCCAACCACCAAATTTCACCGGCTTAGCCGATACATTCCACTTCACCATCACCAATTTGGAACCTAATCTAGAACCAGACCAAAGAAAGTTGAACATAATCCTCCTAATCTTATTGATAATAGAACCCGGGATAGCAAGAAGAGATAACCAATAAACTGGAATACTCGATAAAACAGCTTTGACTAAAAAGAGTCTGCCACCCATTGAGAGTAATCGAAAAGCCCAATGATCAATTCTCTGTTAAAATTTCTTAATTAACCAACGCCAATCTTCCACCTTATATGAATTAGGCTTTAAAATAAAACCTAAATACTTCATACCATTAATCATATCTTTACAGGAAAAAGGCAAAATGGCTTCGATTTCACTTCTCCTTCCAGGATCCACCAAATGATGATAAAAACAAGATTTAGATATGCTGATTTTCATACCTGATACCTTACAGAAAAAGTTGATGATATTTGAGAAAACCTTCCATTCTTTGACCGAATCAATACCAGCTAGCAAAACATCATCAACAAAGATGAGATGTGACAAGAAGCATTCAGTCCCCACCTTTATTCCTTTTATCAATCCCATTTCTTTAGCTTGCTTGATAAGACGACTAAAGCCATCAATAATAAGGATAAATAGCAACGGTGACAGTGGGCAACCCTGCTGAATACCTCGGCTGCATTGGAAAAAGGAGGTGGGATTCCCATTGACCAGAACAGCAATACTGGGTGTTGTAACACAAGCCATAATCCATTTAATCACTAAAGGAGGGGTACCAATTTGTATCAAAACCAATCTGAGAAAAGACCAGTTGACACGATCATATGCTTTTTCTAAATCCATCTTCAATATCAATGCCTTCATCTTCTTAGACTTGATAGTATGAATTAATTCCTGAGTAATCCCAATAGAGTCATGAATTTGCCTGCCCTTAATAAAAGCAAATTGCTCAGGAGTAATAATATCCGACAGAATAACCTTTAATCTCTGTGCAATAACTTTGGAAACGAGCTTATAAATAAGATTGCACAGCGCTATCGGTCTGTACTCACCAAATGAAATAGGTTTATTACTCTTAGGAATCAATGTAAGGAAAGTAGCATTTAGAGCACCAGATATGAAGCCATTAATCCTAGTGAATTCCACAAGCTTCAGAATATCCTTCCCCAAAAGATCAAAGAAGTGCAAATAAAATTCCACCGGCCACCCATCAGGACCAGGACTTTTGTCCTTGGCAAAAAGCTTTAATGTATTCTCAATCTCTTCTAGTGAAACTTCCATGCCCAACCCTTCGGCTACATCACCATCAATGCATTTCGGATAAAGCTGTGCCAATCTAATTTGATCTAATAGATCACCATCACCTTCTTCCTTGTAGTTATTACAAAAATACCTGTGAGCCTCTGTACTCAAAGCCTCCAATCCCTTCACAGCATTTCCATTAACATCATTAATATCCCAGATATATTTGAAGTTCCTCCTAGCAGAGGCATAAGCATGAAAAAACTTTGTGTTCCTGTCCCCCTGCCCAATCCACACTGCTCTGCTCTTTAACCTCCACTCCTTTTCCTCCATTAAAAGAATCTCCTCCTTTTTTTTCTCATAATCCTTTAATATGACAAAATCATCCATATTCAGAGAGCCATCAAAATTTTTTATACAAGCATTATGTATTAAAGATTCCAACCTATTCAGTTCAGCAGCATCAGCCTTCTTTCTTTCTTTAATCCAGCAGTTAACAGCCATCTTAAGTTTCTTCATTTTCAGACAGAAAAAATCAACCGGGTTCAAATTCTCCACTTCCGAATTTATCCAAAAATCTTTCACCATTCCACAAAAATCCTTATCCAAAAGCCAAGAGCTATTAAATTTAAACGGATAAACAAAACTTTGACCATAATCTTCAAACTGAAAAACAATCGGCCAATGATCGGAGAATTTTACTTCATGAACCCAGGATCTGGTATTTTTGAAAACATCAAAAAAAGATGATTTAACCAAAAAACGATCCAGTCTTTTATGCACACCAGCAACCCCCTATCTCCCATTAGTCCAAGTAGGAATTAACTTGGCAGGAGCCACATCCACCAAGTCATACCGGCTTAGATAATCCAGAAAGTACTCCGCCAATGGATCAAGTCTAGCACCCGAACCCCAAATCTCAAATGCTGAAGAAGAAAAATTCAAATCACCACCAATCACCAGATTGTGCAACCCAAGAATCCCAGAGGCAGCCAATGCATCCCAGAAATTCCTTCGCCCATCATAAGGCGCATAACAGTTGAGAATATGGATCTGTGTATTCAATCCGATACAGAATCCATTCAACAATAATCCCCAGGGAGTGGCAAAGGCCTTGAAATTATACAAAGCAGGATTCCATGCAACAGCCAATCCACCAAAGAGTCCATTCGAACAAACAGCTGCAACCTCCCAGCTAGGCAAGCGATCACTTAACCACTTGATAGCCACTGAACTAACACATATAGTCTCTTGCAATAAAACAATACCAGGACAAATAGCAGTAAATAATTTGGAGAAGGCCTTTGCCCTGGCAGCCTTCCCCAAACCACGGATGTTCAATGATAGAACAGACATTAAGAACCGGCGTCACAGGGCATCTTCGCTCTAAGGCCCAAATCATCAAAAGATAAATTCACATCAGATAACTTCATACCCACATCACTCGAAGAATGTGATACAAAATCCTCAGATACACAGGTCCCCCCCTTCTTCTTCTTACCCTTACGGATAGTAACATTTTGATACTTAACATCAAGTAAAGGCCGAGCATCCGAACCAACAGAAGGGTTTTTTGAATAAGAGGTTAATGGTGTTAAGGACTTAAGAATCCCACTAACCATAAGGCCACAATCACCAAAATCCCCAGGCTCAACAGGATGACACAAATTAGGGTTCGGATCCCCAGTATGCTCAGGAATCAAACCCCTATCAACATACGGAAATCCAGAATCCCAACATTCCTCACTTGTAACCGGCCCATCAGCATTAATCAAACCCTCATCAACCCTATCCCTAACGGATGATAATTCATGTGACAGATTATGAACAACAGATGGTTTATTCATGTCCACAGACTGCTTAAAACCCCCTACTGTAGAATTATGAAAACCATGACTTAAAATTACCTCCCCCGAAGCAATACGATCGTCTAAAGCCTTTTCCGAGACTTCAATCAAAGCAATGTCATCCTTTGACACCTCAGAATACACAGATTCAGGAACAGGGATGTACTTACCAGTAGCAGCCGGAGGAGAAAGCAATTCCAGGTAATCCTTCAAAGGCGAATGCTCCTTCAGAACATTAGGGCAATTTGCACGCGTATGACCAATTTCTCTGCATCCAAAACATCGGAAAGGAATCCTGAAAAAGTCCAATCGTTGCTTCCAACAACGATTACCCCAGACTACCTCCACTTCAGCCGGTAAGCCAATTTCCATATCTATCTCCACCATAACCTTAGCATACTTCCTCACCATACCAAACAGAGAATTCCTATCAATGCGTATGAATCTACCGACCACATTAGCCAAACCACAAACAATCTCCTCTGTCCATAGTTCAATTGGCAAACCAGGGATCAACATCCACAAATGTCTGAACCTCTGCTTTTCAGTCAGTGGATCAAAAGCCATATGCCACCTTTTCAAAATCAATGATCCATCTTTGAAGAGCCAAATGCCTTCCAATACCTTCAGCATCATCTCTGCATCAGGAAAAACAAAGAGAATCCAACGATTCATCAACAAATTCACCCGCGGAAGCATTCCAGATGCCGACCCCCAATTAACCCTAACCCATTCTACGATCTCCTCCTTGGAACCAGAGGTAAATTCCAAGCGACCAACCAAAGCCCGCTCCGCGAGCAATGCCACCCTGTCAAGACTGGCACCGTCAGGAATTACAAATCTAGATAAAGAAGCCCGAGCCTTGTAGGTTTTTAGCCTGCGCCTCACTCTCGCCCTGGCACCAAATAAGTTAGGGTTTGTAGGACCGGACGAACGCCCAGCACCCGACTCCGGCAGAACAGACTGAAAACCCTCAAATGAAACAGGGTCAATGTTATGAGAAACATCCATACTGGAAGGAAACCGGATCAATAAGAAAGACCTACACTTGTCCAGCTAACCTACCCCACAACACTCGTCCCCCACAGCAGTCAGATCACCCTAAACGTCATCCGTGGGAGCAAATTAAGCCAAAAATCTTAGAAAACAAAAAAACTTAGGCTAAAGCCCAAAATATCAGCCCCCATAGTCCCATCAGGGCCAGATCTGCAGAAATCTGATAAAACCCTCATTCCGCCGATTTCCCCCATGTAATGGATAAATCTTAATAACGACATTTTTTTTCTTACCAATATATATATATATATATGATTTTTATTTTTATATATAAAATATATAATTGTACCTAAGAATCTGATGCATGAGGATGGGGTCGAAAGGCCTATTCGAATTGTCTCCTTAGTGGAAGAGGTGGAAGCTTATGCTAGGCCACCTTGACTATCAGGTTTAAATGTCACCAACCCCGTCTTCCTTACATATCCGTTAAAATTTACACTTGGCAAGAGTTTCCTTCAACCAATAGCTAGAGACTCCTATTACAAACCATTGTCTTATTGTGTTCCTAACTTAGGTAAATAGTGGTAGAAGAATCGGCTGTATCATTTTCTTAGTATTTTTTTTAGTTGTGGTAAAATAACGAATTAATAAGTCTGGATATTTACGTTTACTATTGCTGCTAATAGATAGCATTTTGATGGAGGTAGCCTGCTATACGCTTTTGCTATTTTAGTAAATATGTATATATTAAAGAAAGCAAGTGTGATTGTCATCTAAAATTTGAGTATATAAAGCTGTTAAATAAAAGAGGGACGGATATCCTAGTTGGATCCCTTATTAAAATATGTTATACATATATTAGAGATCAGAGTTTGGACGTCATTTACAACTTTAGTGTATAAATCGTTAATTGACAGAATTTGAAAGTCCCATGTTTATATCGTGTATTTTTGGGTTTCTCTACATTATTGTAAATAATTCATAACTCCTTTTTCTTTTTAAAAAAAATAATTTCAACACTTAGGTGAACGATGATCCAAAAGAAAAAGGTATTAACATATATATATATATGTAAATATATGCTTTAAAATTAATAATAGATATAAGAGGTGGTTCCCTTAGTAAGGAACTTAAGTGAACTATATTTAAATTACATAGGGACGTTTCTCCTCAGTTATAATCTGAAATGAAATACACCCTTGTGTATATGAATGTCTAAGATGATTTAGACTTATAATATATTACCCAAAATTTTATGTAATATCTCTTTTAAATGTTTATGACTTAGCTTAAAAGCTTCTTTTCTTAAAAAGGGAAAAATTTGAGAACTAGTGGATCTTATATCTTTTAGATCAAAAAGTGAAGGCAGATCTTCACAGGAATAATGTTCTTATGTCAAGACATTTTCTTAGATCTTTGTAATTACTTCTTTAGTATTAAAAGAACCTTGATGGTTATTCGATATTCAAGCTAGAAACTTTGTCACCATGGGAATGGTTAGTATTTGTTTGTCTTGTAAAAGCTTCCTTCGATGAGAGGAACTGCTTTGGCAACAACTAAAGTTGCAACTTGTAATCACTATGTTTTTCAGAATAAATTAATGATGCACACACCTTGTGGACGTAGCCCGAGTTTGGGTGAACCACGTTAAATGGCCTCTCTTTTTATGTGTTCTTATGTATCCTTCATATGTGTATTGTATGTATGTTTACTTGTCTCGTCTTGAAGTGTTATGATTACTTTGACTTGTTTATACATTTGATAAGAATTGTTCAGTTATTTATATGCATATTGCTCATGCGTGTATCTAATATCTAAGTTTATGTGTAAATTGTCATCCCTGTGTTTATTCCTTGGTGTGAATCACTTATAAAATATATGCATGCTTTTCAAGATGAATTAAAGCTTTATAGATTTTAATTGCATGTTATATGCTCAAGATAGGTTAAGCATAGTCATTCTAAGGGTATATTGCCTCATGAAAATGTAAGTTCTCACATAAAACAAAGTCAAGAAAATTAATGCATGTTCCTTATCAAAGGAGTTGAAAAATAAGTTAGTTTAGTTAAACGCATGGTAACATTTGGAAGACTTTTGAGTATTTAGAAATTCAGTTTGACTTACCATAACAAGTTAGGTATGTATATTTTAGTATCATATAACTAATCCGTTATTAAATATGGTGAGTTTGTCATTAATATACTTCTGCGACATTTAAAATTAGCATTTATTACTATACGAAGAAATTTTAATTTTTATGAAATTTTTGGGTACGTGACAACATCCCACCACCCAGTTTCCTCCCTCACCAATCATGGCCTAATTAAATTGCTTATCTTGAGGGCCATTGCACGTCAGAATTTGACCTGGGCTCAATTTCTTGCTGGAGCTGGGGTAATTAGAGAACCTGCACTAGAATTGGGGGGTATTGCAGAAGGAGAAGAGGATCGTAGCTCTTCAAATCCAATTGGGGGGGAGGATGGAAACCTAGATAAAAGGGAAGGAGAAGTAGACATAAGGGAAGCTGCGACAGCAGCGGACCCTAGTATAGATGGGGTATCTGAAAAAAAAAAATATAGGAGAAGCTGCGACAGCAGCCAACCCTGTCATTGAGGAGATAATGATGGAAGTCAGGGCAGATGAGGCAGCAACATCAGAAGCTACAACAACGTCCAACCCTACAGGGGAAGAAACAGACCCGATTGAAATTGCAGTAAGGGTGGCAGTTGAAGCAGTGGAAATGGCATCATTATCAACTGCAGCAGAAAAAGATGAAGTTGGAGCAGCTGTTGAAGTTGCGGCAGTTGAAGTTGCAACTGTGGAAGTGGAAATTCATGAAGGAGAGTACCAGGCAAAGGCAGCAAAGGAAGGGAATATGGAAGTGTTGGATATTGCATCCTCCCTGGAAGTCAAGGGAACTATTGTGGAAGAGGAGGAATTTGATTTTCCCTATGAAAATTTGGAAACCCCTGTGTCACAGAAGAAAAGAAAAAGAACAGGGAAGAAGGGCCAGACAGCTACTTCATCAAGGAAGAGAAGACCCAAAGCTACTACAGCAGTGGCAGCAAGCAGTGTTTATCAGCCATCAGAAGGGGTGAAGAGAAGAAGGACTCGATCTATGGCAGCAGCTGAGACAGTAGGTGAAATTGGAGCAAATATTGAATTACCCTCAGCTGAGACAACAAGTGAAATTGGGGCAAATATCAAATTACCCTCAACTGAGACAGCATGTGAAATTAGGGAAAATATTGAAGTACCTTTAGCGGAAGCAACATGTGTAGCAGGGACAGGCATAGAAATCCCTACTTCAAATCTCAAAACACCTGTTGACACACAGGAACCTGTTGTGAACGAACCTCATATTGAAAATCTCCTGTATGAAAATGAACTGTTAAGGGAAGAAGTGCAAACACTTCAAAATGAATTGGAGAAATGGAAGGAAATAAGCAGGAAACAAGCAAAGAGGTGTTTGGATATATTGGTGGAAGCTGCAGACCAAGTGGAAATTCATTCCCTGATTTGATCCATGAAGAGCCGGGAAACGTTATATGCCCAGAATGTGGAGACATATATAAATTGGCAAGGTATAAAGTTATATTGGTGGACCTTGTTGCACAAGCACTTGAACGGACAAAGCAAGAAGGAGAAGTGCTCGCAGTTGAGCTGATGGGGGAAAATGAGCCAGGAATGGACTTAATCCCAGATCTGGAACTAGAAGAAGAAGAAGATATGCAAACTCAGCCATCAGGAGATACAGAATTACTCATAGAATAGTCTCATTGCTCAGCAGACATTGAGGTAGTCTAGGAACCTTCTCAACAACTTGGATAAATTAGGGAAAAGGACGTTATTACACAAGAGCCAATGCCCTTGGAAATATTTACTGAAGTTGCAACTCGGACTGAATTTATTGAAGGTAAAATCCAAGAAGAAAATGTTGTTACACAAGAACCAGTATCTTCAAAAATATTTTTTGAGGTTACAACTCAAACCGAGGAGGAAGAGGTTGAAATGGAGAGAAAGGACGTTGTCACACAAGAACCAGCAGTCCCAGAATCAATTGCTGATATTTTAATACAAACAGAGGTCACTACAGCACCAATGGAAGATGAGGCTGCTAGACCATCAATCCACAATGGGGAAGCTGGAACATTTGGTGATGAGGTAAGAATGCTACCATCTCAAGGCATCATTAATTTAGATTCTGATGATGAAAAAGATGTGGTGGATGGAAGAATTCGGCGATTGGAGAAAAAGATTGTCTCACTAAATCTTGAGCTAGATAAATGGAAGAGATATATTTCTCGGTGTAGAGAAGGAATGGTCCCCCTCCATGAATATAGAAATGTTGTCAGGGGATTGAGAGAGAAATGGGCTGAGGAATTGTTCTTCCAGAAAGTCCAGTGGGAAAATGTTCAAAATGAATTGGCAGAATTGAGGAAATTCAAGTCCATACAACAAGAAAAGGATCAATTGTATACTCTTTCCCAGGAATTACTAAGTTGTAGGGCTCCATCCCCTTCTTACCCTTTCTTTCTTTATGAACAGACAATTTTATTCAAGATGAGGGCATTAAAAGAAGGAAGGCCATTTGAGCTAATAACAGCCTCCCAGTTTCCAGAAACTTCCCTGGCCCGACAACGATGAGGAGCAAAATATGTTGTGTGAATTATATTTACATGATAAAGCCTGCTATGCCGACTCCCGTGCTAACCCTGTTCCCCATTTGGGGGATATTTAGCTGAGAGCATTTGCTTCTTTTGTCATCAACCATGTAAAATGGCGAGATACCTTCCAAACCATCACAAAGAATGAGGACAATGCCACTCTTTGGATTAGAAATGAACCTCGGCTTCCAATAGGACTCAAGGCCAGGTATGCAAAGGCCCTTGAATTTCTTGAGATTGTTCAACACTTGGAAAGTTTGCAAGATAGAATCATCACTGCCTGTGTTGGGATAACTTCCAGTCATCAGCAGCATGCCCTGCAGGGTAGTGAGTACATATGGTTATATTCCTCTCCAGCTTTGAAAGAAGGGGATCCATACTGCTTTGAGAATTTTAAGAAGGCTTTAGCAAGGGTTCCTGGGTATGTGCACTACATGAAAAAGTGTGGAGATGGGTGGCTTGGGTTAAGATTCAAGTTTCCTCTCATATGGTTTCCTGTGAGTCCTTATAGAAACAATTATGTTTTGAATGAAGAGGAGGAGAAGCAGTGTTGGGACAAATGGGCTGCCTGTTAGGGATTTGTGCATCATGGGGAACCAACAGAACTTGCCTACAATCTCACCAATCCTCACAGGTTCAATCTGGATTCAGATTCAGACTAGTGGAAGTTGTTGCATGAGGACATGCAAATGGATAGTTGGGGGGAGATGTTGGGCCCTGGAAATGCCCCATTTTGGCCATACCTATTTCATCATTTTGCTCATTTACACCCTACTTTCATAAACCATATATATGCCTTTTTCCGAAACAATCAACAATCCTAACAAGGTATAATTTATTATTGCTTCATTTAATTAAATGCCTAAGATTGTTATGGTTATGAATTCTAGCCTTCGATTTATGCTAACTTGTGTTGATTTCATTAAGTTAAGATCAAAGCATAGGTGTATCAGTCGCAATTCCTTGGGAAAGAATCATACGTGGTGCCAGTTGTTACTCTTCTAATTTGATTCCTCATATTTCAAGGGACAGCGCATTTGTCCACGTGAAGCTATAATAGGTTTGCTGAAACAGATCATAGCTGCAACAAAAACGACACATCCCAATTTGTTAAACCATTGATCCATTGACTGCCATAGTAACATCATCCTTCATGATTAACGGCCTCATTCATTATGGCTTTAATAGTTTAGCTATAACTCTGCAACACGAAGATCAAATATCTTCATTGTTGCACGAAATTAGTGGATCACGAACTGTATTTTGCATGTATAAATATGGGAATGCTTTCAGAGTCTGGGGTTGGTTAATTATCATTTTGTATGGGCTGTAACAGAGAACTGAGACTGTGGATTACCATCTTTAATGAAGAGCAAAGTTATTTCCATTTTTGTGTCTTAATTTGTGGTAGTTCACAGCGTCTCTGTTAGAAAGCCAGGGCCCGCCTTCTCACAGAGATTGCTGAGTTAAGTAGGTAGTTAAATATATTCATTTCCTGTTGTGTGTTGTGGAATTGCATTAGGCGTATTTCTGATAGCTGCAACAGAGAATTATAATTGCATTCTTTATTGGTAGTTTATTCTTTGCATTACGAATAGCTGCAACTATGTGGTGTGACAGTCGACTGTGTAGGTTAGTTTGATTAATGCATGTGTGTTAGAATTAGTTGTTACAGCCAAGCTTAGCTCCAATTCCTTTCAGTCATTTATTCTTCCTAGGATTTCCAATGGTTATCAATTTAGAGTTCAAGTTTATTTTCTAATTCTGGTTGATGTTGTATCCTTATTGAATTCATAGAATAGGCAGATTATGATTGAGTTACAGTAGTTGTTGGATGCATCATTTTGGTAAATATTGAATACTGTAGTTTGATAATTATAGGATTTAACTTCTATCAAAATTAATCTAGGTCATTTCTATTCTTAGATCAGTAACTGCTAGGTTGATTTCTGTAGGAAGGTAGCTGCACTTTGAATTCCTAGATGTATGAGTTAGATTAGTTTTCTTTATGGAATGAGTTTTCCTGAGCAGATAGGTAGGATTATTATCTCCATTCAGTTAATCAGCTACTTGAAATGTTTATGCATATATTGTGCTTATTTTCATTGAATTAAAATACTTCCCTGGGTTGACAATTCATATTGAACATCCTGTGTGTTAGTTGTAATTAATTAGCATAGAGGGTGACCAACACATATAATCTCCCTGGAGTCTGTTATTAATTTATTTTTGTTTATTTTAGAGTTTCATGGTCTAATTGGATCTGTTTGGGAATACTTGTGCTGATTAGGAAGTGTTTGGGTCAAGTTGAAAAACTAGTATTCCAATATGGGGGAAATCGAGCTAGTTTCTCACTAGTCTTGAGAGGGTGTATTTCATACATATTTGGAAGTTATATGGAGTCTATAAGTGGTTCCTATAGTTTTATTTGAGTCTATTTGATTCCATTAAATTGATATTTGGATAATTCGAGTTGCTCCGGTAGTGTTTGGGAAGAGTTGGAAACCCCGTGTTCATTGTGGCCAAAATTGAACTAGTGTTCCTAGTTTCTTTACCAGCTTCCAATTTTATATCATATCTGATTTGGGAAAAACATAAGTGGAATATAAACAAATTTATGATCTTAAAACCTTTAATTTACATCATAAATACACATACACAACATTTTTTTTAACGAGAACATCTCATAAGCCTTCATAATCCACTGTCTGGGAAAAAGATGAAAATCAGCATAATTAACGGTTGGAACCTTGGAGATAATATTCCTAATTTCTTATTGGTCACATTACACAACACTTACTTAGATGTTCACATGTTGACAACCATTTTTTGGAGGAACAATTGGTCGATCCTTCACCAAATGTCAATATGTTATTAACTATCATTTGGAGGAAGGACCAGCCCATCATTCCTCAAATATGCACAAGCTTCCAACCATTATTAGGAGGAAGTATTGACCAACCCATCCTCAAATTTGCACATGGTGACACTAATCATTAGGAGGATGAATTGATAGGACCCTCCCCAAAATTCCATATGCAACTAACCATTATTTGGAGGAAGGGTCGGTCGACCCTTCCTCAAATGTGAAAATGTTGTCAAACAAGCATATGTAAGAAGAATCACCCAACCCTTTCTCAAATTTCTATCTCCGCCAAACCATTATCTAAAGGAAGGATCAATTGACCCTTCAACAAATGTGCACACACTGTCAACCAACATCCATATGTAGAATCAACCGACCCTTACTCAAATGTCCATACGCAGTAATCCATCATTTGGAGAAATGATAGGAAGAACATTCTTCAAATTTGCACATGTTGTAAACCATCATTTGGAGGAAGGATAGGCCATCACTCCCTCAAATTTGCACATGTTCACAACCATTTTATGTAGGAAAAATTGGTCGATCCTTCGTTAGATTTCAATATGTTGTGAACCATTATTTGGATGAAGGATCGTTCGAACCTTCCTCAAATATGCACAAGTTGTCAACCATTATTGGGAGGAAGGATTATCCAACCCACCCTCAAATGTGCACATGTTGACACCAATCATCAAGAGGAAAAATCGTTAGATCCCTCCCCAAATGTCCATATGTAATTAACCACTATCTGGAGGAAGGGTCGATCGACCCTTCCCCAAATGTACAAATACTATCAAATAAGCATATGGAGGAAGAATCACTCGACCATTTCTCAAATTTTTATCTCTTCCAAACCATTTTCTGAAAGAAGGTTCATTCTATTCTTTGTCAAATGTGCACAAGCCGTCAGCCATCATCTAGAGGAAGAATTGGTTGACTCTTCCTCAAATGTGAACATTTTGACATCAATCATCCAGATGAAGAATCAACCGACCCTGTATTAAATGTCCATATGTGATTAATCATCATTTGGAATAAGGATCCAACAATCCTTTCTTGAATGTGCACATGTTGTCAACAGTTGTCTAGAGGAAAGATCGGCCGACTATTCCTAAAATTGTACATATGTAGTTAAACATTATCTAGATGAAGGATCGGTTGAATTTTATTTAGATGTGCAATTGTTGTATACAATCATATAAGTGAAGGATAGGTGGACCCTTCATAAAAAGTGCACTTGTGTTCAACCATCATTTGGATGAAGGACCGAACAACCCTTCTTTAAAAGTGCACATGTGGTCACTCATCATGTATAGGAATTCTCATATGACCCTTTTTATATTGTGTAATCAGGGTCGAGCATTATCCAAATAAAGAGTCAGTTGATCTTTATTCGTACATCGGGGAAATAATCCTATAGTGGAAGAATAACAAGACTCTTCTAAGAATGTGGACCTAGGTTCAAGTATTATTTAGAAGAAATATTGGACGATCCTTTTTCAAATATGGTTGCCCGAAATAATATCATCTAAATGAAAGGTCGAGTAACACACTCGACACTATTGTATATATGAAATTTAAAAACTAGAAGATCAATTTGATGACTCTACCTGAAATATGATATCCAAGAAATGTATTATTGAGACGAAAAATGGTTGAAAATCTATGTGATACACCATACATTAACTTTGTTATGTAGAAGAAAGATCAAGGGCCTTTTCCTCAAAGACAGTGTCCATAAAATATACTTTATAGAGGAAGGATCGAACAATATTTTTTCAAATGTGGTAGCCTACATTCTAGCACCGTGTAGAGAAATGACCTGTTGAGCCTTCCTCTTATACGAATTATTAATTTTATGTCTGAATGGTCGTCGGACTTAGACTAAAACGTTTAATTAGGGCCAAGATTTATCTATAGGAAGGATCAGATTCTCTTTTCTCAAATGACGTGGACCTTATCTACGATATCCAGTAAATTTTTTATCTAGCGTAGGGATCTCTCAACACTTTCTCAATTGAGGTCATTGTGGGTCATACACCATCTTGTCGAAGGATCAACTGATATTTTCTTAGAACTGTAGACAGTAACAGTATACAGATTAGGTGTTGGTAGAGAATGGTGTGACTATATCTAGCTTGTATAAAATTTACTGCAGCCATCCAATTCTCCAATTCTCCTGCATGGTTCCTCGGGGCCATCTCCGTCTTGTCTTCGCATCTTGTCCCTACCTATCCCTTCAGTTGTTGTGGTTCGTGCATTTAGTACATTTGAAAAATTGATTTAAATATTTCATAGTAGATGACCATGTTGTCAGATATTTTGAAAATCATAATGATTATGAGGATCGTAATGATCATTTAATTCAATCACAACTTGTGTTAACAAGTATGAATTAAATTCAGTTGTATGCATTTATTCTTTAAACTATGTTTCTTATTCCATTCAACTTTGAATGAGTGTTATGCTTGTCTTTGATGTCATCATTGGAAACGAATTGTTCAATAATGTTAAAATGATATACATGTTGACTATCTCATTTATGTCAATTTACATCTTGGCAGGAAAACAATGTGAAGTACTCACAACCTTGGCAAAGGAGATTTTGTTTGTTCAAGTAATAACCAACCACAAAATTTGAGACTAGTTGAGCATTATAAAATTCACCATATTGAACATTTTTCTTCGCAGTTTCATTGTATATTATTTGAAAGTTCAATATGGTGATTTTATAGCACTCACCTACTCTTTAGGAGAAAAGTTGTTATGGTTTATAGTTGTTACGTGGGAAAAAATTACAAGATGGTGATTTTTATATCCATGATTTTATTTCCATGGGAAAAAAAGCATTTCTGTGTGAAGAAAATCATTTCCGTCGGAAGAAAAGTATTGATTTTTTAACATGCTTTTATCTCTATGGGTAGAAATGCATTTTAGTAGGAAGAAATGCATTAAAATTCCTTTTGCTTTGTTGTTTCGGTATAGGGTTTAAAATCTTTAAATAAATTCCATCCTTCTATAATAGCATCGTCTTTTAGGGTTAAGGAAGAGATCTATACATTGAAAAAAACACATCTAAAGGATAGAGGACGATACTTACATTGAATACAACAAATCCAAAGGAATTTTATGGAAAGCTTGTTGAAGGAAATCTTGTTGCATTGAAAACCTTGTATCTTGCTCAGTTAATAAAATGGTGGATTTTAAATCGGAGCAAGCCCGAGCCGATCGCGCACCTGTGATCTGCGTGTTGTCTGAACGCCCGTGAGGTTGGAGTCGGTTCTGCAGGCCCCGTTTAGGGATGAACCCTAGATGGTCCTGGTTCAATGGACCCTGACTGCCCTGAGGAGCGCAGGAGGCAGCTCGACGCAGCCTTCAAGGCTTTAGTTGTTGCTACACCCCCTCCTTCCTCCCCTGTGGCTGCATCTGGTGATGGCTTCGTCAAACGGGCAGATGCCCTATTTTTAAGTGATAGAGGTTTGATTGGTCAGCTCATGGGCATTTGTCCATCACCTAAGTCTATGGATTTCTGGGTCAAAAACAACTGGATGCCCTTGATCACTGGTGGTCTGCAACATTGTTTCTATGGAAAGGGCTATTTCACCTTTCTGTTTGAAAATAAAGTCGACCGGGACCTCATTTTTAGAAGCGGGCCTTACTTCATGGGCACTAGAGGACTTTATCTAAATCGCTGGAGTCTTTCCTTTGATCCGGACAAGGGCGTCCCCTCTGCAGTTCATGTCTGGGTTCAACTGCCTCATCTCCCACTTCACTGCTAGAATGATGAATCTCTCCAGGCGATAGGTAACTCTCTCGGTAAATACATAGACAAGGCTGAACCTAAAGTACCTCTTTTCTGCTGTGTTAGGATCTATGTGGAGGTGGATCTGGAGAAGGGGCTACCAGAAGTGGATAACCTTTGTATGGACGGATGGGAATATGAACAAAAGGTATATTATGAGCAGTTTCCATTCAAATGTAAAAATGCCATGAATATGGCCACTTCGTTAAAAACTGTCCAAAAATAGCACAAGAAGCTCCAGAGAAAAACCAAGATGAAGGATGGAAACAGGCAAAGAAAAGTAGGAAAATGCCAAACCCTAGTTCAGCAGAAAAGGAATCCCAGCCTCAAAAGGATGCAGCACCCCCTCAGAAGGAAAAAAAAAGCCACAACAACCAACCGATTCGCAGCCCTAAATGTCGAGGAAGGGGAAATCATTATGGAAGAGGAACAAACTCTGGAGGAAGGGGAAGAGCCCCAGGATGCTACAAAAAACAACATAGATCTCTCCCTTGGAGAAGAGACCTCTAACTGTGCATTTAAATTGAAATCACCAAGGGGATCCTGGGCCGAAAAAGTTAAAAATGGAAAAGACACGGCAGTTTGCTCATCCCCGGACTCCTCCTCAAAAGGATCTCAGGAAGAGACAGCCCCACCACCAAACACTCATGGACGGAAATCACAGAGGTATCTCGGTGAACAGGAAGCAGAGCGATAAATGGATCTAGGACAGCAGAAGAGCATACTAAAATTCTTCAAAACCCAAAAGCCCTGGGGAAAGCAGACGGAAGGCCAAAGGCAGGGCCTCAACCAATCACTCATGGACAGAAATCACAGAGGTATCTCTGTGAACAGGAAGCAGAGCGATAAATAGATCTAGGACGGCAGAAGAGCATAGAGGAAACTAAATTTCTTCAAAACCCAAAATCCCTGGGGAAAGCAGACGGAAGGCCAAAGGCAGGGCCTCAACCAACCAAGAAGTAATGAATATTGTCTCTTGGAACTGCAGGGGCCTAGGGGGAGCAAGAAAAGTTGAAGCAGTGAAAGACATCATCAAATTTGAACATCCTGATATCCTGTGTGTCCAAGAGACAAAAATGAGTGATGTGGAGATCCTATCTCTTTCACGGCACTTCTGGAAAAATAGTCACGGGGCAGCCATGAGTTCCAATGGTGCCTCGAGAAGATTAGCATCTATCTTCTCTAGTAAGTATGACATCAAAAATATGAAAAAAAATCAGCATTGGTTATTATCTAATTTGCAAGAGAAAAATAGTCAAAATCGTATTTATATTTGCAATGTATACGGCCCTACTCATTAAAGAGACAAGCAATCATTTTGGGAAGATATTTCATCTCTAAAAGATGAACTAAGAGGGAAGGATCTTATTGTAGCTGGAGATTTCAATGCCACAAAATCTCAAAATGAAAAGAGGGGTGGCTCCAGGGTGTTTGACGGACAATCTACCGAGAGCGGACTCAAGGCCTAATCTCCCTAGCTTAACGTAAGTGTAGAACAAATAGGACAGAACACAAAATACTTTCCTAGATCAAATAGAAGTGCAAATGGGAAGATAGATCGTTTACCTTGGATTTGCAGATCCCTTTGTCCTTCGTTGATCCAATGCTCTAGCGCTGCCAGATCTTAAACGGCTATACCTTATTGAACATATAGTAGACCAAGAATAGTGAAACCATACATTTCATATGATAGATATAAGTTAACAGTTAAGGAGGAAAACTCTAAACATCATCAACGCGACAACATTTATGGAAAGCAATTGTATTAACTGTATTGAAAAGTGGAGAGTACAATAGAAAAGAGGATTACAACCATTTCCTTAACGTTGCAAGCTCCTTCCGACAAGTCATGCCAAAGCGCCTAGAGAGAAGTGGATGTCTCCCAAGCTAGAGTACTAAGTCTATTAAGCCTAATTTCACCAGCATAAGAGTACCATAGACTTCCCCCTTTTGGAGAGGGGTAGGGCCTCACTTATATAGGGCTAAGTGGATAGGATGTGGATAGGGTAGGTTGAGATATGGTAGGAGAGAGATAGGGGATCCTTCCAAGAGGTTAGGAACCAAAGGCCATCTCCCCCAACAAGTCAGGGATAAGGATCTAAGTTAGCAACCTTTGAGAATGAGCTCGAAGAAGCTATTTTTGCCCATTAACTAACTTCGTCGCACCCTGTAGTGGAGCAAGGTGCGACATCGCAGGTTGCATGGGTGCAGCCTGCGACGACCTCTCAAAACCCAGCATAAGCACAATGATGTCCCTTCCAAATAAATGACTTAGCCAATGGAACTTCAAGGGTGTATACACTCAATCTAATGGTGGTAAGATTTTAGGTGTAACAAAATGCCCCCCAAAGCATGAAGCTGCTGAAATATCGGACAGGTGAAATGCTTTGACAGAAGAATGGCAAATGGACTTGTCGGATGAAGGATATTGTCGTAGTACAACTGACTCTGCACTGACAATCTCATATGATGTACAACATGGTTGCTAACCAATACAATGCAGATCCATGGTAGTAATCACCGACTGAACACAATCATGGCTACTAGACACAAGCGTAGATCCATAATGAGATGGTAACATAGCCACGACCAATACAAATGTGGATCCGTGTAATATGAATCAATACAAACTCCATCGCAACATGGGTAAAACATGACTCCCCAAGGTCTTCAAGCTGAACCCGCAATGATACGAATCTAACCATGTGATTACAAATGTCTTGACATCGAACATGGTAGAAACAACTTGATTACCGGTCATTGATGTATACCATTAACAAGTGCGAGGGAAATCACCATTGATGTCAATGATTCCCAAGGTATCACAGTACATGTCATCAAGCGTGAATAAATGAGTTGAAGTCGAACACGAGATGAAATCTTTCAATCAAGAGTCAATTATGTGAACTCATGTCGAAAGCGAGGTACCCTGCCATTGAGGCATGCAAGGCCAAGGTACTTGGTTGGTTTCTAGATTCAATCCTTAGATGATGAGCTGAATTCGACAAGGATGAATCCGTCGAAGGAGGGCCATGATGAATCTCCCATCATCGAGATGAAACACGAAAAAGGATGTGTAGAGTGGATCAGACGGTACAGTAACATGCGTGATTGACTCAGAGTCGACTGACGTGATGGAAGGTGTATTGACTGTAGATAATGAATGGTGAAAGTATTCTTGAACATGGGCATGGCATGACTTGGAAGTATTGACATGACGAGTACGACACTAACTCCTAACGCAACTGATGATGGAAGCTTTCTTTGAATGAATCAAAGGAGTAACAAGACTCGGGAAGGAAGCGGAACTCGAGGACAAACAGATGATCCAAGTACTATATGTAAATGCAGATGAGCACCATGTTCAAGAACAACTAAGTACTACCACATATATGGGTGTAATACAAAAACTTTCCTTTTTCCCCATCATGAACGATGAGTGCCTCGTGTGTTTTTTACGAGCTTGATGAGCGTAACCAGATGCTCGGTATAGCTCATCTCATAGATGAGTCCAATCCCAAATATTTTCCAAACCTGGGATAGGAGGGGTTCATCCCATGGCGGGCCCTTCAATGTAAAAATTTAACGAGTCCATAGAAGGTAAACTCAGTCATCATTTCATGTTTAGAGAGTCTGAAAAGAACTAAAGAAGACTCCAACGGTCCTTTTTCGTAAAGTTAGCCTCATCGCCCGAAAAAGGGTAAAACAACATGGGAGAGGACTCTTCCAGTCATGATTGGCTGGAGTATACCTATTTCGTAAGTAGTGCCCCCTGGTCCGAAAAAGGCGTAAACTATCACCAGGAAGACGACCATTCAAATCCTTTTACAAGCGTGAATGCGACAAGTTCGCTTGGCAATCTTTCGTATTTCGAGAGCCTGAAAAGAGCTTAAAGATAGACTCTGGGGGGGTTCCTTTTCCGTAGGATTTTAACGAGCCCGAAAAAGTGATAAATTGTAACTCGGTAACATATTCTCATAGTTTCAAGAGCATGAGAAAGAACAAAGAGTAAGCTCATAATTATTAAATAATTACAATCTAATGAATGAAACGATAAATGACAAAAATTCACAAGGGGTGTTCATACCTAAGATGACCGTTCCAATGCGAAAATGGCATAAAAAGACACTTAACAACTCCTGCACGCTCGGAAACTAGGTCAAATAGTCAGCCGAACGTTCAAATATGATCAAATCAATCCAAACTATAGCAAATGGCATAAAGGCATCAAATATTTGAAAAAGGAATATTCCATTTCATTTATAAATAGAAATAAAAACCAAATATAGTCACCATTGTTTTATTTGCCAAATTTGGGAGGAGTAGTGCCATTTAGAGCCAAAACTTCACTCGTCAATTTTGGGAGCTATGAGCAGCCATTTCACCCGCCGTCCGAAGCAGGTAACCCTAAACTTCATCCAGCAAACTTGTAGTGGTTTACATTTTTTAATTTCATTCAGTTTTTGGGTTTTTGGCTTGGTTTGGGAAGGGCCATTACGCCCTCGGCTCGTCGCGAGCTGCCTTTTCGGGAACTTCGATGAGACCGAATTGTCACAAGGGTCACATAACTGGACTGCGACGACGTCGCACTGTTTGCAAAAACGGGGTGCGACGACGGAAACGTCCATCCCCAAACTCAAGCCAAGCTCAAAAAGGGAACTTTTGGTGGTTAAAGCAGGTTCGAACAATGTTAAAACTCTCCTTTTGGCAGGAACCAAGCATCCAAAATGGTTTTGGAATGGCGTGAACGGGAGCATGAGCAAGCTGCAAGCTATCCATGTTGTGTGGAAGCATTGAGGAACTGTGGGCTCCTCAAGTTCTTCAAGATTCAAGGGATGAGGTCCCAAATCCCATTACTAACCCATATGCTCCAATGCTGGGATGTGTCCCAGCAATACTTCATGATCGGTGAGCATGTGCTTACCATAGATGTCGAGGACATCTATTTCTTGGCTAGATTGTCCCGAAGAGGGGACAATGTGATTTTGACTGGATCACGTGGGAGTGATCAGACTATGGACGACATGATCCTACAGTATTATACTCCTAACACTGCTGCTTCTAGTGGGAAGATTCCCATAAAACATGTGCGGGAGCGTCCATTACGTGCCATACTCTTCACCATTACGAGGATGGCAGGGAGCTAAGCTCCACACTTAGCCACCAGATTAAATATGCTATACACGGAGGACTGTATGTCTCTGAAGATCTTTAACTGTTGCGAGGGACTCCTCGCAAACATGCAAGGCCAGCTGACCAAGTGTCGGTGGGGAGAGCTCAAACAGTTTGGCTATGGTTCGATAGTGATCTTGTTCTTACTGGAACGGGTTCCCCTCTTGCGTCCTCAGGTACTACTGGATGACAGGGATCCCAGGGATCCACACATGGCCAAATGGATGGCGGTGATGTCCCGACATGGTGGGGGTCCCATCCTCTCTTATGGCACCGAGTTCTTCACTTGGTTGGAGGGCCAGTTACTGATGGTGGAGGATTTTTCATAGAGTGGTAAGGACTTTAGAGATGATCTGGACTTGTCACTGCCAGAAGGAGTAGCATGGGGAGACCTCGGTAAGAACAAATAACCCTTGTACTTTTTAAGTTTTGTAAATTTATAATTTTTTTTTATGTAGTGCTGACAAGTAAGCAACATGTGTGTGCAGACATGGGACCTGTATGACTGGTGGGAGTCTCTCTTCTTGCTAGGAGAGAGAGAGGAGAGGGAGCGGTCATGGGAACTGCAGTGCATGTCGCGGTTGCAGATATGGATGGAGTCTATGCCAACCTGAGTGGGTTGACATTAGATGTTCCTAAGCCGATGGTAGATGAGGTGTCGCGGCCCATGCAGGTGTACACGGTTGGAGCGACTGCGCGCTGCTTCGCAGGGTTACGAGAGCAGTCGACTGTTTCCACACTCAGCAGGCCAGAGTTGTTAGACCACCTAGGGTTGTACGGGCCAGGAGCTAGGCCTTATGTTGTTACTATGTATGTACTAAGAGCTTAGAGACCTCATATTTTGTACCACTGAAAGCTACGGGGCTTCATATTTTGTAGAGACTCATTGAAAGCCATCGTGCTTCAGATTTTTGTACCAGCACTACTTTTTGAGATATATATATATACAGATATTCCGGCGATTTATACATTATGTGTTTCAAAAATGAATGAATGGTGTGGTCTTGTTATATGTTTGCTTATATATAAAATGAGTTATTTACATGTTATGTCTACTTTTAACAATTCATAATATATGCTTATGTGTGTGCAATGTACCAATCTAAGATAAAGTTGGCCATAGAGTCGGAAACTGTGTTAACGTCTCGTGGAATGTGCAGGTACTGAATGGACTCGAAGGACCTTTCCAGAAGACGGACTCGTCGATAAAGACATAGTAAGGTAGGATTACGGATGACGTAGACTCGGTTAAGATGGGAGACCACTAGTTGAGAATCCAGGTGGATAACAACATGGTCCATACCCAAATAAATGGCGCCAGTTAGGGTTCCAATTACTTGCTTGATATTCTGCAGCATTGTTGGTTGCGAAACCTAGACACATTCCTCCTGAGCTGATGAGCTCACTGGTACGTGAATAGAGTACCCAGGCTGTCAAAGCAAGGTTGTGGGTATGCCGACTGGCGCCGTCCGCGAATCCATAACACGTTGCCATCTACACACGCAGATAGAACATGGTATAAGAAACGAAACAAGACCTAAACACGCAAGAAATCAAAGTGTCACACCACACAGAAAACACACACTCACGCCATGTACAGTATATACAAAAGTACTCATGCATGAAAGACTCAAGCATAGTACCTCTTCAAGTAAATCCCGTTGCGAGGTTCACCCAAAGATATTCCGTCATAGTCTTCAAGCTCATAAGCTCCCTTCTCTAAGACGCATTTCACTACGTAAGGTCCATGCCACATGGACTCAAACTTCCCTACCCCCAGCTTATCATGCTTCTGGTCATACATGACGACCAAATCTCCCTCGCTATAGGCGCGAGGTTCTACCGACTTGTCGTACTGCGCTTTGATGTGTTTCTTATGAGCCATGTTGGCAAGAACGGCATCTCAACGAGTCTCGTCGAGCTTAGCTAGGTAGAGTAAGCGTTCTTCCTCGGTAGTAGTGTTTGGGAGGAGTTTGATGTCGAGCTTGAGAGACAAACTCTCGCACTCAATGGGAAGGACTGCCTCCAATCCATACACTAGTTGGAAAGGAGTAAATCCAATGGTGGTTTTGACGGAGTTTCTATAATCCCAAAGCACAGAGAAGAGAATATTATGCCAGTTGGCCTTGTACGTACCCACCATCCATTGGACCATAGTTTTCAAGACCTTGTTAATGGCCTCGACCTATCCATTTGACTGAGAGTAGTATGGTGTTGAGTTTTCATGGCGAAAACCCAATCTATCGCTCAACTCGTCAACCATGTGGTTCATAAAGTGTGAAACATGGTCGGTAACTATCGCTTGAGGAACTCCAAACCGCGCTATTACATGATTAAACATGAAGAGTGCGGCGGTCTTTCCGTCGTTCGTGTATGTAGTCATTGCCTCGGACCACTTTGTAAAGTAGTCCACAGCTACAATGACGTAACCATGCCCCCCGACCGAGGTAGGCTTGCAATGCATGAAATTGATGCCCCACTTAGCGAAGGGGCCAATGGCAATAACCAGGTGTAACGGGGCGGGATGGGTGCACTTTTTGGTATGAAAATGTTGACATGGAGGACATTTTTTTACGGCCTCGATGCAATCTTTGAAGATTGACGGCCAATAATATCCTGCGCGCAAAATCTTATGGGTTGTATCCATCCCAGAGAGGTGACTGCCACATGCCCCAACATGACAGTCATTCAGAACGCGTTCAGCCTCATCATGGGTCAAACAACGTTGAAGGGTAGAATCGATGCCATGATGGTACAAAGTATCACTGGTAATCAGATAATACTTTGCATGGTGGCGTATTCGTCGACGGTCATCGCGAGACAATTAAGGGTTGAAGCGTTGGGTTTGAAGATACAATGTGATATCTGCACACCATGGATTAGACGTACTGATAAGAAACAATGACTCATCCGGAAACGAATCATTGGGCTCAGATTCTGTATCAGTACGGGGGAGGTCGCAGATGAGCTCAACGAACACCAAAGACTTTTTCGACTTGGATTTTTCGAAAAGAAGATCGAATTCTTCCAGTATCACGATCCAGCGTGAATACTGTCCCCCAAGCACCTGACGAGTCAAAACATGGTACATAGGGTTCGAATCAACGATGATAGTGGTGGTGCGGAGCAAAATGTAATGACGAAACTTCTACAGGGAAATGACTGCCGCAAGAGTGAGCTTCTCAACATGTGAATAGCGAGTTTCAGTGTCAATGAGACCCTTGCTGGCATAGTATATCACATGTTCTTGGGAGTTTTGATATTCCTGTACCAAAACCATGGCGATAGTGGTGTCAGAAGCTGCGAGATTTAAAATGTAATCTCGATAGTAATTCGGCGGTTGGATCACAGGGGCATGCGTGATGGCATGTTTCAAACTTTCGAAAGATTGTTGAGCTTGATCATCCCAAATGAACGAGACATCTTTTTTCATCAATCTCATATAACCTTGTGTCTTTTGTGCGAAATTACAAACAAAACGCCTTAAATAAGTCGCACGTCCTTGCAGACTCTGAATTTTTGTAATGTTGGTCGGAGGTCGAAGAGCAACGATGGCTTCTACCTTCGAGGGATCAATACGGATCCCGTCTTTTGAGACGATGAACTCTAAGAGGCGTCCAGACTCGACACAAAAAATACTCTTGTGAGGATTCAGACGGATATTGTACCGTCTGCATCTGAGGAAAACGACCATAAAATGATCAAATTGGAACTCACGCTGCTTTGAGTGGGCAGGGAGGTCATCCAAGTAAGGTGCCACAAAGTCCTTCACATCATGGAAAGCGTACAACATGGCCCGCTGGAATGTGGCACCAGCGTTTTTAAGACCAAACGGAAGTTTATGATACGCAAACGTTCCCCAAGGGTAGATGAATGCAGTCTTGTGCTGGTCGGAAAGGTGGATCTCAATTTGGTTGTAGCCAGAAGAGCCATCCATGAATGAAAAAATGATGCTTCCAACACAATTGTCGATAATCTGGTCAATAAAGGGAGTCAGGTAGTTGTCCTTGGGACAAGCTTTGTTGAGATCCCGATAATCGACACAGACGCAAATGGTAACCTATTTTTTATTAATAGGGATGACGTTTGAGACCCACTCTGTCAATGGGACCAGGTAAATGAAGCCGGCCTTCAAGAGTTTCTCAATCTCTTCCTTGATTGTCATAGTCTTCTGAGGGTGTACCTGTCGGAGCTTCTGGCGAACAGGTTTGACGTCGGGATAGGTTTTAATTTCATGTAAAATAATGGAGGGGCCTATCTCAGGCATCTCCTCATAGGTCCAAGCAAAAACGTCTCGAAATCGCTTGAATAAGGCCGTGGCGATGATGACTTCTTCAGGGGAACACTTCTGGCCTAACTGAATGTGTTCCACTACATCAGGAGTAACAAAAATGTCTATTAAAGTGGTGGGCTCAATGTTGGCAAAGTTGCCTTCAAAATTCGTTTGACATGCATGTATCAAAGACTGAGAGCCAAAGTAGACATCCAGTGTAAAGATGGTGTGAATGTTGTTCTCCACAGTGTCCAACAAGGGAAGGAAAGACAAACGATGGTGGAGGTCTTCCCACGGCAGATCATCTGCACTCATGATTTTCATAATGGACTCGTTAGAATGAAAAGTCTGTAGCAGAGGATCAGATGATGCTCATTGTAGAGAACAAAAGGTGGAGGCTACAGCTAATTGGTCCTCCGGTGCTGACTGGATAGCCTCATATATGATTTCAACGGGTGACAAAGGCATTGTATCTCCAATCAGGTGTGTGGTGGCTTCATCAGGTACAAGCCATGAAACGGTGCAATTGGGGATAGATGAAATCTGCAAGGAGATCATGTTCACCGTGGAAACATGATTTGGGGGATCCGAAGTAGGAAAGACACCCATAAGGGATGAATCCTTAAGGAGGCCAACCCCCACACTCTCATACTTTTGCGAAGATTGTCCAATCGAAGGAACTTTATCGCCCGGGTGAGAAGTGGTGTCAGGTGTGTTAACACCCAAAAATGCTCACCACCTCATATCCCTCACTACATGACTCATTTGTCTATTTTTCCCACCATCTTTGCCTCCAAAACCTCAAAAAATCCATTAATTGGTCACCAAAAGGCCAAAAAACCCCTTTTTCACCCTGCAAATGATTAAATTTCCTCAAAATATGGCAAAAACCCTCTAAAAATGCCCTAAATTCCCAAAAATCAAGTAAAAGGGAATAAAAAATATAAAAAGAGGGAAAAGAGGGAAAAATGAAGCAAAAACCCTAAAACAAGTGACCTAAACCATATGGTGCCAAAAACCATGGGTCAACACTCCACCACTAGAAACCCTATAAATAGGTGAAGGACGCTCCCCATTTCATATCCACAATCTATCATATACTCACGCTACCAAAATCACTCGTGAAACCCAAGCTCACCATTTGAGCTAATTTTCCCATTTGAGTGCCCCTTTTGGCCCACCATCCAAACACCTTGGAGAAGGAGAAGGAACCCATTGGAGCATGGAAGCAGCCCTCCTGGACTACTGCAAGAGCTCCACCAACCTCCACATTTGAGGTAAATGTAACTTTGGTCATATCATAATACAAAAGAAAATTTTCCATTATATTATAATTGTCTTTTTATTTCCATTGATGCACATGTTAGCTTAGGTTTTATACTGTTTTCCTGTTTAAATTTACTGTTTATTGAACTGCTACTAAGGAGGCCCTTCTCCTTAGTAGGTGCTCATTCGCACAAGCTAGGGCAAAAACCCTAGCTACAAGGTGTGCAGAAATCCAGTTGGTCGACTGTGAGAATTCGGCCTTGATGGGGGAATTGTACTATGCGAAAGTCAGATGGTGCGACCGCATTCATGGCATAAAACCAATTACTACCAAGCAGAATGTTATAATCCAACGGGGCATCGACTACCTCCACGTTAATGGTTGTGGTCTTACCCCCCAGCTTGACTGGTAAAGCTTGTAACAACCGGCCATGAGGTTGAAATCCACATCCGTCGAAGGCTCTCAAAGTGGTAGGAGAACGGTTCAACTCGGGAAAACCAATGGCTCTCCAACCGGCGATCGACATGACTGACATAGAGGCCCTTTGTCCAAAACGGTACGATGGATTATCTTCCCAGCAATGTTTGTAGCAACTTGAAATGCTAATTTGTGGGAGAGCCTCGATTTGAAATACTCCAGTCGAAACATAATGGTGTTCGATGAATCCAGGTCAACTGCACCGATGGCAACGAGGAGAGTCTTGCGCTGATTTGGACAGTTTTGCAAGACCTCGAGCATCGACATAGCACAAGGAGCTTGTGCTAGGTCCTCTACAATGTTGTAGTTTTGAGCAGCCCGAGCATTAGGATTGAAAACCGATTTTATAATCGTGCTCTTGGGTGGACGCAATACTAACTCGAGAGAGAGCTTCTCTATGGTGAGAGGCGCAGTCGGTATGGTGACATCGGGCATCGAGGTGGAAGTTTTTTTAGTATTACTTCCAACAGGTTCCTTAGCTGGAACAGATTCATAGGAACGAGAACAGGTGTTCAAGTTGATGGTCTCATTACGCACCATGAGAACATGTGCGGTGGTGGATGCTTCTCCTTGGGAAGAAGAAGTGTGAGCGATCAACTGCTGATTTTGAGCAGGGAAGGGATCGTTGAGAACTGTGGGTGTGGGTTTACCCTTAAGAAACTTTTGAACTTCATCTCTATGGGGGCACTCTTTAGAAAAGTGATCATCACCACACAGTAGGCAAGGATACTTCAACTTCCTTTTCTGTTTGGTATCATCAGGAGTGCTCTTTTGTTCCTGCTGGGTGGAAGATTTCTTAGGTTTCCCCTTGTTTTTCTTCTTACCACCAGACTTTTGAGGTGAAACTGATGAAACAGAATTCACTTCTTCGGTGACAGCAGGAGTGGACGATTCGGTGGTGCCATGACTAGCCTGAGTTGGTGATGGGGAAGAACCCGAGGGGTTCGACGAACCAACAGTTTGAGAAGAAGGCTGGGTGGTAAGGGATCCGATGATGCCATCAGTTTGGGATCCCTTGGGTGGTTTCGCGGGGTCGTAAATGTTGTGGGGTGCGCCAGGAAGGATGTCAAACAATGTGCCAGACTGAGCATAGACTAAGTCTAGTAAGTGGGCATGTGCGATGGCTTGTTCTTCAGTGACAGCACCTCCCATGGAACATCTTATGCTATGGTCGGGATGAGAGACTTCGTGAACCAGTCTGCTAGGAGTTGATCTGGAATAGGAGCCTTAATGAGACATCGTCTCCTCTGCCACTCATGTATATGATCTGATATATGAGTAGCGGTATTTTGGCGGAGTGAGGTTAAAAGCTCTGTGCCGGTTTCATACCGTATAGGCAGCTGGAAATGAGTCAAGAAATTCATAGCAAGATAACCAAAATCAGGAAAAGAAGGTGGTGGTAGCTCAATGTACCACTTGGCAGCCAAACCAATGAGAGTCCGTTGGAATAACCGAAGACGGATCGATTTGTCCATCAAGGAGTTGGATGAACACCATAAGTGGTATGTCATCACGTGGTTTTTAGGATCCTCACATGGCTTACCATCAAATTTTGGGATATCTGACGGAAGTTTCACCGGAATGGGTGGCCAATTAGTTCCGTGGTAAATGGGGTCATTAGTTAAACGAGACAGGTCAGGTAGATCCAAAGTAGCCAAAAAGGGCAGCTGTGGATTAGGATGTGAGTACTGATAGTACGGATAAGGCGTGTACGAACCTGTGGGACCTTGTATCGACTGACCATAGGGTGTTCCAGGAGGAAACTGGTTGTAGGGGTACTGGCCGCCCAGACCAAATGTAGGTCCGCCGCCATAGTAAGGTGGTCCATAACCAAAATAAGGTGGCTCGTTACCATAAGGTGGGGGCTTGCCTCTGGTGTTAGGAGGGGGTGGGCTGCCTCCAAATGGTGGGGGTCCACCACCACCGCCAGGGTAGGATGGGCCACCACTGCCTCCGTCGGGAGGAGGTGGTGGTCCGCTACCACCACTGCAATATGACGGGCCCCCACCACCTCTGCTAGGAGGGGGTGGTGGGTCGCCGCCACTATCGAAAGGGTAATGGCCTCCTCCGCCACCTCCACCATAGTAGGGTGGGGGTCCACCACCACCACCAGGATTAGAATGTCCTCCACCACCACCATCGAGAGGGGTTGGTGCTCCTCCACCACCACCAGGATGAGATTGTCCTTCCCCACCTCCACTAGGAGGAGGGGGTGGTCCTCCACCACCTCTGCCAGGGGGTGGTGGGCCATGATAACTGAAGTGGGGCGGTCCTCCGCCATAAGGTAGAGGTCCGCCTCCTCCAGGGTTATATGGAGGCTCGCCGCCTCCAATGGGAGGTGGGGGTGGACCAAACGGGGGTGGAGGGGCTTGAGGGACTGTAAGTGGGGGTCCATGTTGTAAAACATTTTGCTAGCCCCATAGAGTGTAAAGATTACCGGGGTAAGGTACCCCGTAGAGTGCGTTTCCAGGATTAATTTGACCCGACACAGTGTTAAGATGACCTGGATAAGCTTGACTCGATGGAGGTTGAATCACGTTGGACAGTCCCCCAACATGGGATAGTCCCAAAGTGGAAGGTCCAGGAGGTAAGGAATTTCCAACAGGAGGCCCGATGGGAACCCTTGCTGCAGGATTATGGTTAGAGACGGGGGTTTCCCCCCAGCAACAACTTGCTGACCACTAGGTAAAGGTTGACCCAACACAGGTTGTTTATTATTCACCATAGGGTTACCACTACCCGTAAAGAAGGTAGGGGGTAAAGAGTATCCTCCCCGCGAAGTTTGGGGTGGGGGAGGAACAGGTGACGTAACTGCGGTAGTCACGGGTGTGTTGGAATGTTTTCCTTCAACAGGTTGGGTAGTGGGAGGTACCGAACTAGTCTCCTGTCTAGGAGATACATGTGCAGGAATGGATGGTTGACCAGTTTCAGTAGTGGTCATGTGTTGTGTATATGATTCCGGTGACTCGAAAGATAAAGTGCGACCTGGGATTGGTCCGTCGTTAAATCTTATTTGAAAGTTCTGATTTCGAAACTCCTCACCCATAGCACGTAAACGAGCCAATTGTTCACGGTAAGGCGTTAAGTGGTCATCGGGACTAGCCCAACTGGGTGGGGATACAATGGCAAAATGGGCCACTTGGTGACCGGTAGAAGATGTCCAATAAGCTGCTGATGGGCCAGCAATGGCTGTAGGGTTGTCCTGGGGTTTATTTATCCATTCCAACGATCCATGCTCTCCCGGGGCAACGGGAGGTAAGTCTTGTAAAGTGGGGACTTGTGCTTCTTCATCTTGCAGGGGATGAGAGGCAGGTGAATTTGGAGGAGTATGCGGAAACAAGAGTCCTCCAACATTCAAAGTGGGGTTTTCCACTTCATGTGACCCGACCCTGGAATGTGGATCCATCCTTACCCTTGAAATTACGTCCTGGTTAAGGGGATATTCGAGTGGCAAATTTTGAATCCCGCGAGACCTTCTCCAAGGAAAGTCATCCAGAGTGACTAAAACGAAAATTTTCTCCTAAGGGAAACTAAAAGAAAAGCAGACCAGACAAGACCCTACACAAACTAAGGCCATAAGCAAACTTATGTTATAAGAGTGGATTCAATGGTCTGGAACCTCACAGGATTGTCAAGGCTTCGCAACTCACGATATACCGCAGGGTCCAACAATATGACGCGACAAGGAGGATTGGGACCGTACCCTTTCCTGCATACCTGATTACATGGACAGTACATGTGTAGTAGCTCCCCGAGTGTTGTTCTTAGTGTATTGCTCCACCAAGATGGCCAAAAAGTTAACTCAGTTGGTTTCAGGAGTCCTAAGGGTGTCTCCCGATATATGCAAGGTATGTGGGAGCTGAAATCCATAGTGGTGTTGTCTAATGCACAACCGTTTGGCAAGAGACCTTCCGATATACTACCGAGTGTGTGATACACCCTTCGATATACGCCAAGTACTCAAGGTGACTTGATGGGTACGTGAAGGAGCTCGATATACCGATAAGTACGTGGAAGACTAAAATACCCTCGAGATACAGTGCTGGAAAATAAAGACAGCTGCCACGCTTAACGATGCCGGAACACATCTCTAACTTACACATAAGTTTCTAAATATTTTACCCTACTTCTACCGTTAATTTTATCTGGAAAGTTAGGTGAATGCATGAGGTGAGTACATAATCGTAAACATAATGCAGGCCCTAACTACATGCACAAATACACTTTTCTTTCAATGAACTCTACGTATGGGAAGGAGAAATTTTTCTTTTTTCTTTCCAACAACTTTACCAAAGCAACTCAATGCAAGACAATCCCAAATCTACCAAAAAATTATTATGAAGTATTCTTTTTTCCTTTTCAACAAAACGCAAAAAATTTCCCAACACTACTGAGCCAAATCAAAGCATGTTTTTCTTTTTCTTTTGTCTCTTCAAAATGAAAATGATGTTAAGTAATGAAAAGAGGGAATTTTTAAGTAAGGTATGCAAACTTTTCACTTTCACTGTGATAACTTAAAAGCACAAAATCCAAAAGATACAATGCAATTTCCAAAACACGGAATTACTTTTGCAAAACTTGATCTATATTCGAATTTTCCAAGAAGATGGGAAACTCATAATTCATGAAAAATACAAATAATGCAACTTTCTTTCAACTTCTCCAAAAGATCTATGAATGAGATATTCCAATGCTTATGCAATTCTTTAAATGATCTTGAAAAATAATGGAAATAAAGTACTTTTGATCTTTCAATGAGTGCATCAAAATGACGATTTGATAAAAACTGTGCTTTTAAACATAAATGTTTGAACTGAAAAGATAACTCACAACACTCTAATAACTCAGAAAATCCCAAGAAGAGATGAGCACACAATGGACTGAAAATACACACAAACACTCAAAATCAATCAACAACAAGCAAGACTAAAAGCAAGAAGAACTCACAAAATGAATGCAAGTGAGGTCTAGAAATTGATCTAACAGAATGGTCAGACCTGGAAAGGAGAGGAGGGAATGCAAGGATGAGTGGATGCTGGTGGGGGAGACAGGAGTATCCGCCACTACCAAGTCTCAGACTTGTCCAATATGGAACCCAAAACAACTCCAAACAAAAACCAAACAACTCAATCACACAAAGCAAAAAGGGATCTCTGACTGGATCATATAGAACAGAGGGAGTCTGCACACAAACCAAACTCACAACAGAACTGGAGAGGGCATGCCTGTATAGAAAAAAAGGGCAGATTAGCGCACTCTGTGCTTATACACAGTGCGACGTCGCAATTCACCAATGCAGGGAGTGCGACGACGTCGCAGTAGACCAATGGAAGGGCTATGACGACAGACTAACAAGCAAAGAACAGAGATCAAAAACACACAGTGTCGCTTTGGGTACACTGACCAGGTGTGACAAGTGAGATCTGAGTTCAAAAAATGAACCAATTCTCCAGCCAGTGAGTATAAGAAGGTCTGCAAATGAGATGTGCAAACTCAAAGGAAGTTGACCAGACTCTTCAAGGTGAAGATCTAATGGTGAAATCCACTTCAAGAAGGAAATGACAAAATAGCATGGCTTGGCAAGAAATCAACTGAAAAATGACATTCGAATTGACAACTATAAAGCAAAGTTCTCCCTAGTGGAGTCACTAGATTTGTTTGATGGACAATCTACCGAGAGCAGACTCAAGGCTTGATCTCCCTAGCTTAACGTAAGTCTAGAACAAATAGGACAAAACACAAAATACTTTCCTATATCAAATAGAAGTGCAAATGGGAATATATATCGTTTACCTTGGATTTACAGATCCCTTTCTCCTTCGTTGATCCAATGTTCCAGCGCTACCAGATCTTAAACGGCTATACCCTGTTGAAAATATAGTATACCAAGAATAGTGAAAGCATACTTTTCATATGATAGATCTAAGTTAACAGTTAAGGAGGAAAACTCTAAACATCATCAACGCGACAACATTTATGGAAAGCAATTGTATTAACTGTATTGAAAAGTGGAGAGTACAATAGAAAAGAGGATTACAACCATTTCCTTAACGTTGCAAGCTCCTTCCAACAAGTCATGCCAAAGCTCCTAGAGAGAAGTGGATGTCTCCCAAGCTAGAGTACTAAGTCTATTAAGCCTAATTTCACCAGCATAAGAGTACCATAGACTTCCCCCTTTTGGAGAGGGGTAGGGCCTCACTTATATAGGGCTAAGTGGATAGGATGTGGATAGGGTAGGTTGAGATATGGTAGGAGAGAGATAGGGGATCCTTCCAAGAGGTTAGGAACCAAAGGCCAACTCCCCCAACAGGTCAAGGATAAGGATCTAAGTCAGCAACCTTCGAGAATGAGCTCGAAGAAGCTATTTTTTCCCATTAACTAACTTCATTGCACCCTGTAGTGGAGCAATGTGCGACGTCCCAAGTTGCATGGGTGCAGCCTGCGATGACCTCTCAAAACCCAACATAAGCACAATGATGTCCCTTCCAGATAAATGAGTTAGCCAATAGAAATTCAAGGGTGTATACACTGAATCTAATGGTGGTAAGATTTTAGGTGTAACACAAGGTCAAGGATCCCTTCAGGGAACACTTGGAGGACCTTATCTCTAACTTGGATCTAATTGATCAACCCCTAAAAAATGGTAAGTATACCTGGAGTAATAAAAGAGTGGGCAATGGTCATATTGCGGCTAGGATGGACCATTTCTTAATCAGTTCGATGTTCCTTCAAAACAATCTGATACCTTCCTCCTACACCTTTCCTTCTGCAGCTTCCGACCATAAACTGATCTCCTTAGTTCTTTATCCCCTTGCAAACCTCGGGCCTATTCCGTTTCTCTTCAACCATCTCTAGCTTCATGATAGCAAGGTCCTGGCCATAATAAATCAAGCATGGAGTGAAGAAAGATCGGGCTCCCCCAGTTACATTTTGGAATCAAAGTTAAGAAATGTGAAAACGTCCCTAAACGATTGGGCGGAAAGGGAGTATATCTGCCCCCATTCCTCTAAAGATCGACTTCAAAAAGACCTTGCAGCATTGCATACAAGCATGGAGACCAATGATATCACTCCTGGATCATTTGTATGGAGAAATATCTTAGCAATAAAATTCTCAAAGAATACAAACGTGAGGAAGAAGAATGGAGGATAAAACCAAGGAAAATATGCCTAAAAGGTGGGGATAGTAACAATGATTATTTTCATAAACAGTCTAAGCTAAGGCTAAGCTGCAATATGATCAAAGAGCTAAAGAACAAAGATGGAATTCAAATATTGGAGCAGGTGGAAATTAAACATCATGTTTTTCAGCACTTTCGAGATTTATACTTGGATAAAAATGAGACCAACCCTTTAGCTCAGGAAGACCTCCTTCCGGGTATCCCTGCTCTCATCTCGGATGCTGAAAATTGGGATCTAGCCAAACCCATCCTTGAATATGTGATCAAAATTGCAATTTGGTCCCTTCATGCTGATAAGGCCCCGGGTCCCGATGGTTTCACCATCAATTTTTACCGGGCAGCGTGGGACATCATTAAGGAAGATATGAAAAAAAATGCTTAATTGGACGAGAAATAAGGACAAGGTGGGGGGGGCTACCAACTCCTCTTTCCTTGCTCTGATCCCTTAAGACAAAAGTCCCACCTCCATCGACTGCTTCAGACCAATCTCTTTGTGCAATACTTCCTACAAAATTCTCTCTAAGATCCTAGAAACTAGAATGAAGAATGTTATGGGAAAATTAATCTCGGATGCTCAAGGAGGATTCATCACGAGGCAAAAAATTATGGATAATATCATCATAGTGCAAGAGGCCATCCATTGCAGTCTAGAAAGAGGACAACAAGGTATGGAAATCAAACTTGACATAGCTAATGCCTTTGACAGGGTTATCCATTATTTTCTCTTCAATGTTATGTCAAAATTTGGTTTTTCTAATAGATTTGTAAGATGGATAAAAGCTTGCAATAGCAGCCCCTGGATATCCCCCCTGGTTAATGGAGACCAACAAATTTCTTTCCAGCTTCCAGGGGCATCCGCTAGAGCTTCCTGTTGTCCCCTTTTCTATATCTTTTGGTAGTCGATTCTTTGAGCATGAAACTATAGGTCTATCAAGACAATGGGGAACTTAAAGGGATCAAAATAGCCAGAGGAGTCAAGCCAGCCAACCATGCTCAATTTGCTGATGATACAATACTGCTTGGGGGTGCTTCCACCATAATTGCAAAGAGATTCAAGAATTCCCTGACCATTTTCTTTCTGCCTCGGATGGAAAGGTAAACTCGGGAAAATAAAAAATTTATGGGTGGAACTCTCCTCCTAGTACCTTGGAAAGAATTGCTCGAATCTTGGAGTTTGAAGGAATCTCAGAATAGAACTCCTTCAGATATCTAGGTATTCCCATATTTACAGGAAAATAGAAAAAGACGGATTGGCAGGACACCATTGAAAAAATTTAAAAAAAAAAATAATAATGCTTAGGGTTTCAGGTGGCTCAACCCTGTTGGAAAGCTAGTGCTAATCAAGTCGGTTCTTTCTGCCCTTCCAATATACGTCTACTCCATTTATATTGCCCCTAAGTACATCATTCAGGAGATCAATAGGGAGATGAGAAACTTCTTTTGGCATGGTGGCAAGTCCACAAACACCAAAAAGTTTTCTCTCATTGGCTGGGACTCGGTCTGCAACCCAAAAAATGTTGGTGGAGCAGGCATTAGAAGTCCTCTCCATATGAACCTTGGTCTTGGTGCTAAAATTATTTGGAGATTAATCTCCGGGGAGAGTGCCTGGTGAAAGAAGTTCCTCCAAAAGAAGTATATGACAGGGTCCAGAAGAAGATGTATTGAACAGGTAAACACGGCCAAAAATGGATCTCCTATATGGGACCTTTGTAAAAAAGCGGCACATATAATACAAGGAAATGTGTACTGGCTTGCTGGTAACGGGAAATGGATAAAAATTTGGCATGATAAGCTGGGATCCAGTTCCCCAGCCAACTACTACAACGAGTTAGGGGACTTGAAAGTTTGGTTGAATCAGAAAAATATCAAAACTCTGTATGATTTCTCTACTTGGACGACTAGTGGTAGATGGGCTGGTTGGCAAAATTTGGAGCTTCCAGATCAGCTTTCTGCATATTACAGTGCTCTACTATCACTTCTAAATGGAAACAACCCCATCCCTAAGCATATCAAGGACAGCAGGAGATGGGGGAAGAAGGGTCTTTATACGGTTAAGGAAGGATATAACCATGTCTTTCATAGCAAGAACAATCCCAATGTGGACATAAACTGGAAAAAGGTATGGAATAAAGATGGTCTCCCAAAAATTAATGCTTTCTTATGGATTCTTGCACATCGAAGAACGTTGACTGCTGAAAATATGAGAAAGCGACGTATAGTTGGGCCAATTAGATGCATCCTATGCAAGGAGGCTGAAGAAACTCTGAACCATCTTTTCATTAACTGCAATTTTTCTCAAGAGGTCTGGAATTTGGCCTTTCAAGGTCTAAATGGCAACATCATCTTGCCCACGAATTGGAATGACCTCTTCAGCTGTTGGAGAGACTACTATATTAGTTCTTTAAAGCAAAAGCCTGATCTTGCAACAGCGTGGGATGCCCTTCCTAGATTCATATGCTGGAAAATTTGGAACACAATAAACTCTAAAATTTTTGAAGGGAAAATCTCAAGCCCAAAAAAGGTAGCTGATGCAGCAAAGGCAATATGGAATGAGGCATTTTTTCTGTCTCAAGCCCTGACCACCAAAGAAAGAGACTGGATGGCTGATTTTCTTGTCCCATCTTCATATCTCCGTCCTTGGACAAAGCCCCCCAAAAATCCAAAATCAGAGAAGTGGCAGCTCAAACTGAGCAATGAGTGTCTTCAGGATTGGAGAACAAAGTTAGGATGATGTATCTTGTTCTTTGACGGAGCCTCGAAAGGAGATCCAGGGTTGGTAGGTGCAGGGGGGTTATTCTCGACCCCAGGGGAAACAAGAAGAGAGAATTCTCTTGGAGCATTGGGACAAAAACTAACAACAAAGCCGAATGGCTCGCACTTATCAAAGGGCTAGAACTCGCCAGAGAATTGGAAATTGAGGATGTGGTTGTGATTGGAGACTCATCAATAGTCATAAAAGAAGCTAGAACCCTGGTAAGAAATTATAAGAAGCCCGCATCCAAAATGCAGCACCCTCTTCTTCATTTAGCTACGGAATTCAAAAAAAATAAGTTTTTTCATGTCCTAAGAGACCAGAATCAGCAGGCGGATGGGTTAGCAAACAAAGGCGTGGGCCTGAGCAATGGAACCTTGAAATGTGATAATATCCTTTAGGATGATAGATGGATTCACTAATTTAAATGATGGTTGATTCACCCAAATTTTTATCTTCTTTCAAAAACATCAAGATCATGGCTCCGAATTCTCATTTAAGTTTATCAAATCTATGGTGGATTTTATGTCATCTCGGTATTAATGGGCCTCGATTCACAATATTCCAGATGGGAAGCGTGCATGAAGCTAAGGGGAGGCTTTGGCATCACGCCTCCTACAAATTCTAGGGAAGCTGCGAGGCCCATCTCATCTTCACTGATAGTCTCAAGCACAGCGGTAGGGAGAGCTCGAAGCTTAATATGGAGCATATTGTGATGTTTTCTGGTCCAACTTGTTCTCTCTACCATCATCATGGTAGGAGCTCCAAATGATCCCACTGCTGAAGGCACCCGACTTGCGAAGATGTCCAGGTTACCTACGAACAATACTTAGGTCACACCGATTCCAGGAAAGAAGATCACTCGAAGGTCTGGTTGGAGGATGGGGTCCATGATTCAACGAAGTGAAAGAGCTCCAGGCTTAACATGGATCTTCAAAATCGTGTCACGGAGTTGGAACATCAGGTTAGATTGGATAGAAATGAAACTCTGGAGATGAAGATATCCCTCTCCAGGATTTACACCCTTGCAGAAGCCACGCACTCTGAGTTTAAGACTCATAACAGAAAACTCGAGAACAGGGTTAACGCTCTCAGTGCTGCAATCCCTTTGGACCCCCACCTAAATATTCACATGGAACCCTCGGACAGCGCAAACAGAAATCTTGGCAAGAAGCTGGAGAAGTTTGGAAATGCAAAGATAAACTCTGGCCTGCATTTCGGAAACAGCTCTGCTAAGGAGTGAATCATGGAGAATTATGAGGAACTCAGCCCTTAATCTAGTTGGTCTTGGTCTAGGCCTCTTTATTTTACTATTAGTGATGATGATTGTCAGTTTTTTGAAAACCTGTTTAGATAGGAATGTTAGAAATTGGCATAGCATGCATGATCAATTTGTGGCTAATTCCTCGCAGCGTTTATAGAATAGCTCTCTGTTATGTTTTGCTTCTGTGTTCTCTTGCTCGAGCAATATGTACGAAGCTATATCTTCCATAGATTAGGAAAGTACAAGAAAAGCTATAAACTTGAGAAGGATGAAGAAGGGGTGACGAACTCTGTTTTGCTTTGGGAATTGTCATCCCTCTCCTGCTATGTAACCTCTGTTATCTTTTAATGAAAAGCTCTTCAACTGTTCTTGTAAAAAAAAATGGTGGATTTTAATACAGATTTTCCCATTTTCTTGTTTTTCCCTTCAATTACTCTTGTTTGTATCTAATTGTGATGTGGTACTTTGAATTCTTCATCCACAATATCACAATTTTTAGTGTTTGTAAAAATGCAAGGAAGTTCAACAAAATAACGTGAACTTTGATTTTTTATTGTAAGTAAGCATATTATATCACCTTGTTGGAAGAAAATAATTTACAATTACGGTCTTCTTCGGCATGAGCTATCAAAGATGGAAACTAGCCCATACCTTAGTCGAGATCAAAATCAAATCCCATCTCATGTAGGAAAAAAGAGACTGACAAATTACTATTTCCACAAGTTGCCTAGAGAGACATATAGAGCATCCTATTTTTATTTAGAATGAAAATTTACCAAAGAATAAACAGAATGTAGAAAAACAAAACATTCTTCTTGGGTGGCAGAATTAGCGGGGTGTATTGATTTTTTAGGATAATAATGATTACTTTTACTTTATTGAAGGGTGGAGTACTTCCCGCAAATTTACATCAAAACATGGACTGCAACCATCAATCCACGTTAGCTAAAAATAAAGGAGAAATATAAATACAACTCTACATAACAATATTTCAGTTTATCAAATACATAATGGAATTTAAGAAAAATGTCTTGAACATCATAGACTAACATAAGTTTGTACAATTATTCCAAAATCATTCCCATGGTGGAGTCTGTAGAACACCCCTAAAATCAAAATATAAAATCACAACAATTATAACTTATTAAGTTGAATAGTGAATGTCTCCTGGGTAGCGATTATGAACATCAAAGATTCTCAAAGTCTTATATAGAAATTGATGAAAACAAAAACATTGTCTCAAATTCTTATATAGAAATTGATTAAAACAAAAACAATGTCTCCTGGATAGTGAGTATGAACATCGAACAATCCCAAAGTGTTATATAGAAATGTTTAAAACAAAACCATCAATAGGTTAATTTATTTTTAGACATTAAGGTATAATATTTTTTTATAAGTAAGATATTGTATTACTGTAGAAAATATGTATAATGATAGTCTCAGATATTTTAAGACTGGGAAGCCAAAACAGAGAGGCCATGACCTAAATTGTGCTATAAAAACTTTTCTCCCGACATCACTTAGAAGTTTAAAAAAAATGTTGGATTTTGCTTGATAGTATTAACCCCTAAAGACAAACAAGGAAATATTGGCCTATAATATGAACTAGCAGCATAAGAAACAGAGAGGCCCAGACCCAAATTATGCTAAAAAAACTTTTCTTCCCACATGGCTCAAAAATTTTCAAAATTCAAGATATTTTGTTGGACAATATTTACCCCTAAAGACAAACTGGCACCATTGGCCTATAAGCTGAACAAGTAGCATAAGAAACACTGAGACCAAAAAATAGGCATATTCTGAAGACATCTAACCAGCAGAGAAATCATCTTATCAATATTCAAGGAAACCACTTACATGGTTTGATGCTGGAGGAATGATTATTGGCTAGACAAGTGTATGGGCCTTCATTCATGGGCATTGAGAGTAGATGTCCAGTTGAATTTGTTGCTTGTGTGCTTGTTTCTCCATGTGAAAGCGCAAGTCTTTTATATCCCTTCTTATATCAAAAATCAATTGTATGTCCTCCTCCATCAGACGCCTATAATTGGTACCCTCACATTGAGGGAACTCCTGATCCTGGGGGGGATTCTTGGATTCTCAAGGCTAATATGAACATAATTATTGAAATGGTGAACTTCCTCCCTATCAGAAAAGGTGACCATTTTTATGGGTCAATGTGCGGAGGTGTCTCCGTCTCTTCCCAAACAACTTGAAAACTCCATGGATTGTGAGTCTCTTCTGGCGACTGAGTGTTTTCTAGCTGCTTCATCTCTCCTTCATCGTGTCGTTACATTTTACACCTCATTTCTTGCTTACATTCACTCTATAGCCAACAGAATCCTTTCTATCGAAGTATCTAGTATCTCGTCGATTTACTCTTCAGTGCCTTCTCTTTCCAATTGTGCCTCATCGATTTCCTCTTTAGTTTCCTTGCTTTCCAACTGAGCCTCATAAGATTTCTCCTCTTCATAGCGGTTGTCCCTCCCTCTATTGTGTGTCCATGCCCCATTACGAGGTCTCCCCCTTTCTTTGTATTGCCGCATTTCGTGAATGCTACTACGCCTGGATTGCTGTAGAGATTGCCAAATAAGTGCACCAATATGCCAGTTTAACCAAATATGATGCCCATATTTCCTTGAATATGCCATAATAAATGTAAACAGGCCCTCGGTTCCATGCCCCCCTTAGTTTCGTGCCCTCATGGTGTCATGATGAGGAACTTATTTGCCATGATTTTGGAATTGAAAAAGTGTTTTAGTCTATCCTTTCTCCAAATCCTTCTCGCACTAAAGGTACCATTAATCTGCGTACTAAATTGAATGAGAGGACTCCCGTCCTTAATTTCCCCAGCCTTTTTGTATGTGTTGCAATGCCAAGTGGTTGGACAGCTCCTTGGGATGTGCGTTGTCACGTCCATGTGCACTTTCATGTCTATGTATTTAATATGATGGTGTTGGAGGAACCTATTCATCCACACAACTAGGTCCTATTGACCACTAGCATATGGTCACTCAATTAGTCGTTTCTGTTAGGAAAACCGACTAAACAGTTAGGAAACTGTAACTAAATAATTGTATGTATCAAATATATAATAGGTTGGTGTGTCAAGGAAGAGAGAGATGCTTTTGTACATTATTGGCATGCTCTAATAAATAAAGATACTTGTTCCTTGGGTCCCCATTATTATAATCCGCTTACTCTCTTATGTATGTAGGATTATGTGTACAATGTATGATTATATTTATGAATGATGTGCTACTGGTAACTCCATGTAATCCCACATATTACAACATTGGTTCTTTTTCCAGTAGTATTGACTCGGTACATGAAGCATTCATACATATGGTGAGTGAGAGGGAAATTAGAGTCTGGTGGAACCAGAAGATTGCAAATTATATATAGAACTTTACCAAAAGGAACAAATTGACACTAGCACAGGCCCGAGAAAAGTTCTACACTAAATCCCATGAACGATTTATAGAATTTTTTCCTCATGAGATAAATAAATTCCTCGACGTAGTTCATGACCAAATTGGATGGCTATAATGAAAGAATCTTAATGCACAAGATCTATGACAGAGGAAGAACAAATTTTTCTGAGTGGCTCAAAAACATTTGTGAATATTTCTATGAAGAACAAGCTGTGGAAGGGAGATCATCAATCGACCAAGTCTGACGCACATTTTACTCCGACCTTCACAAAGGATTTCTTTGTTCAATACCGAGCTTTCTATATAAATTCTTGATTGAAAATAGAGTCGGTCACATAATCGAGCCATGACCTCCGTTGGGCGTGCGTGCCACATCAAACTAGGAACAAAATAAAAAAGAGTGGGAGCATTTTGTAAAAGAACGCAAGTGGGAATACTTTTTGAATAAATGAATTCCATTGTTGAACCCAACTCCATCGAAAAATAAGAGTTGGGTCGGAAATGGGGGGGTCACCAACTATGAGATCTAAATAGAAAATGATGTTAATCAACAGAAAAAAGACAAGAATGAATCCTTGCAAGAAATCAAGTCTACTACAATGAAATAAGTTATCGGCCGCTCACAAACAAGTAACATACATTCAAAGATTAGAAAGATAAAAAAGGTAGAAGAGATGAGAGAAGCTGAGGGATATTGTGAGTCCATTATGTGAAAAAAGAAGTTTAAAGAATCCAGTTGATATGGTCAAGCAACCAAAAGACCTGCCTGAGTCGAGGGAAAGTTGACCAGATGAGAGAGAAGGTGCGGTGCTAACACCAGCTTGTATGTGAATCTCTTTGGAAGGCTAACCTCTTCGATGATGAGAACCAACAGATTTCATAGCTTGTAGTAGGCCTCAGAAATAGAGCACTCACCTGGTACATGAACTTCCTTGAAGAAGGTCTCAAGTCGAAATAACAAATAAAAGATAATTTCCTATAACTTTTTAAAGATGATGATACTAAGCATTTAGCATGACAAAAATTAAAATAAATCAAGCAAAGAATAGGAGAAACAGTAAGAGAATATGACCAAAGATTCAAAGACCTCCTAAGCCAGATGCCATCCAAAATGGAGCAAGTTGTCGTGATCCAATTTTGTTTTGTAGGACTCTAGCCATGAATCCAAATGTCATTGTTATTACATGAATATACAACATACGAAAACATATCAAAGAAAGCCTTAAGAGTCAAATCAAATGAAAATTACTTGAATAGACCTATTGACAGATGACTGGAAGAAAATATTGAAACAATACAAAGATCACTGCAACACCTTACCATGAAATACAATGACTTGTGGTGTACCACATGCTCAGGGGAATGCCATACCAGAGACAATTTCCCCTACGATGAGCGAAGAACGTATAATGATGATCGAAACACATACCAGAGAGAAATGAAACAACACAAAGAAAACCCGAGAATATTTCCAGAAGACCGCAAACTAGAGAATTTCCAAATGATGCAAACAAGTTATTTTTGCGACATTTGTGAAAGGTTCAAACCTCGTTCAACAATGGGCTAGACCTATAATGCTGACAACGTCAAAACCAAAATAGTGTGGAATATGCCAAATGATTCAATATTCGATTATAGAATGTATCAATAACTTAAATACTAGATAAAATTATCATACAGTGTACCAAATGTACACTATCGAGAAAAAAGGTCGAGAGTCCTGTAACCGTATGGCCAGCATAATAATGGAAACAACCGATTAGGTGGATACAGTGGTCGTGGAAGATACAACAATCGAGGATACCGCCCACTAGGACAAGGAAAGCTGTGTTTCTTTTTCTGCTACAATAAAGAACATTTGAGTCCTGACTATCCATGGAAAGACAAGATAGACCTGAAATTTTGTACAAAATGTGGTGTAGGGGGGCACAACCTTGAAGAGTGCCCCATCATGTTACAAGCACTTAATAATAAAAGGAATGTTAATATCTTGTCAAGTGTTCCTAAACATGATGCGTTGAATGCTAAAAATTTGCAAGTAATCACCAGACAAGGTACAAAGATTGGAGGGGATAACCCCCATGTCACAAGAATACAGAGAAAGGAAGATGATTATCCTAACTCGTTGAAGCAAAAATAAATATTTAACAATGCTATAAAAATATTTGCAGAAATTGTGTCTGAAGAAAATACTGCAGAATATAGAAACAAAACACTTAATGAGTTAATCCAACTCTTAACAAAGGAATAATTTGTTGCACGACTAATCGATCTAATGCATCTTATAAAAAACAACTCATTGAATGAAAGGATCACAAAAATATCTGCAATTTGAATCAAAAAGACAAAATTGATATTGACCCCCTTGTCAACCTTGAATTCAAAGGGTTCTGCATATCACAAGTAGCCCTTGATTTTGATTCGCAATACAATATAATGACGAGGTCGACATGGAAAAGCTTGGGTCAGCCACAACTAGTTAAGTCGGGAATATATCTTAAACTTGTCGACCAAGGGTTGATCGAGCCAATTGGTGTATGGAAAAATGTTAATACCACAATTATGGGTATTATCACACATATTGATTTTGAAATCATCGATCCAAGAGAAGGATCCAAATCCTTTCCAGCATTAGTCAGTCGCCCTTGGGTCCGGAAAATGAAAGCTTCTATTTCTTTAGAAAAAAGACAGAATGAAATTGAAAGAAGAAGGCAAAAAGGTCATAGTGCCTATCAATCCATCTCAAGGGAAAACTTGGGCAGAACCAAATGATAATGATGGATATATAAGGCAGTTATACCAAGTCATGCAAGATAACGAATATTCAATAGAACCAAATGAATTTGGCTAAATTTACCTGGGTTCTCCTATGTTTGTCAGACAGAACTCTAACTCAAAACTGTACGACTAGAAGATTGAAAATTATGAAAAACATGCAAGAGAATGTTGGAAGGTCGAAGTTATCCCTCGATGACCAACACAACAATGCTTCGCAATAACTGTAATTCCAGGTATCTTCAAAAAAATAACAAAATAATATCCAACTCTTATACCAACAAAGAGTGAAAGGATGATGTTGGCCCCTCTGAGGTTCAAGGAACGCTAGTCGCTAGTACTTCATGTAGAAGAAGTATCTAAAACCATCATTAAATAAGGACGATTGCAAAGTTTAGTCGAAACATTCACAGGGAAAGAAACTCGCTGGTGGGGCACCCATAAATAATGATTGCAGACATGGACGACCATATCGACATACTTCATTGAAAGATTTGGAGGAATAAAATTAACATCTCATGTGCAAATTCAGAAATTTCTGCAAGGTCTAGACACCGTTGTACATATCAAAAAATGAGAAAAAGAATGGAAAGAAGCTGGATACAGAGATGAAAGAATCTAGACACACATGTTTCCAAATAAATTAGATGATTTACCTATAAAATGGTATAAAATGGAAGAAGCGAGAGGAGAAACATTTAATTGGAAAACTCTCAAGGAAAAGTTTATTAAAGACTTCTCCTTTTCTCTTGCAGAAGAGTGCCTTCAAGAAGCAGTGCAAGAATTACACCAATTCATTAAACCAAGAAAATAAGAAGACGACCAGAGCATCCAACCAACCTTAGACTATAATGCAATTTCTATTAAATGGAAATAGTTAGACCAACTGATGACTCGACTGAAAATGGAAAATGAGCATACTTATGGGAAAAGCTTCCAATGGAAAAAAGATCACCCACGAGTAAGCTAGACAATAAGTACGATTTTTAAATTTTCCACCAAAGAAAAGGAGAATGAAGACAAAGACAAGGATTTTCCCCCAACTTTTACAGAATTTAAAGAAGGTGAACGACTGATCAATGAATCAAGAGCACTAGAATCTATGGACATTGAAATCAATATAATAGAAGTCGACATATCTATTGACGGAGGACCAAAAATGGAAAACATAGGTGATTACTGGTTGGAGCAGCAAGCTGCAGAAATAACTAATATGCTTAAAGAAAACCAAGATGCCTTCGCTCAAGACTATACAGATTTGAAAGGACTGGTACAAGAAATTGGAGAAATGAAAATTGACATAATGCCTAATGTTAAACCTGTCAATAAATGACCATACAAGTTATCCCACGCATATAAATACATAGTTAAGAAATAAATTGAAAATATGTTAAATGAAATAATAACATGCCCAATGGATCAATCCGAGTGGGCTAGCCCCATGGTCATCCAGCCAAAGAAGCACGACCCAAAGAAACTATGTGTTTGTGTCGATTTCCAAGGCCTTAATAAAGTAACCCTCACAGACCCTTTCCCAACACCCTTTGCTGACGAAACCATCAATGAATTCGTCGGACATGAATGTTATTCGTTCATCGACGGATTCTCTGTATATAACCAGGTTCCCATTGCTAAGGAAGACTGGCATAAGACTACATTTGTCTGTGAATTTGTATCATTTTCCTATAGAGTAATGTTGTTTATCCTAAAGAATGCCCTTGTTGTCTTTTCCAGAATAGTTATAAAAGCGTTCGAAGAATTTTTATATAAAAAAATGGTTGTCTACTTCGACGACTGGACCATATATTCGATGCTCAAATACCTCATACAGTAGCTTCGCCTAATGTTATAAGGATGCACACAAATACAGTTATCCTTAAATATATTTTACACACCAATAGGAATACTATTGGGTCATGACGTATGCAAGGATGGCATAAAAGTGGACCTAGCTAAAATAAAAGTCATCCTCGACTTAAAACCTCCAGTAAATCCCAAGCAAGTTAGAATTATTCTAGGACATACCAGATATTATAAGAAGTTTATCTGGAATTTTTCTGACATTACATTCCCTTTGGAATAATTACTCAGAATACAGGTCGAATTCTCCTGGACATCAGAATGAGAAAAATCTTTCGAATTGCTTAAAAAAGTACTAGTTGAAGCTCCAATACTTAAATTTCCTAATTGGTCGAAGACGTTTCATGTCCATATTGACACCTTAGGACTCGTAGATGGAGTGATATTAACACAACTTGGAGACGACAGATTCTATTACCCTAATGCATACACTAGTCAGAATTTGAATAAATCCAAAATAAACTATTCAACGACTGAACATGAAGGATTGGGAATGATATTTGCATTACAAAAATACCGACATTATTTACTAGCTAATCCATTTGTATTTTATATATACCATCAATCTCTTAAATATATGGTGAATAAATATCTCCACCATGGTCTTTTATGCCATTGGCTCTTTCTGTTTCAAGAATTCAAATTTGAAATAATAGTCCGACCAGGAAAGTCGAATGTCAACCGCGAACACTTATCGCGCACTGAATCTGTAGAAGACCTAGTTGGCATCAACGACAAATTACCCGATGCAAACCTTTTTTTCGTAGAAGTTGTACCAAAATAATAAGCAGACATCGTCGAATTCCTACAAGAAGGCGCGGCGCCTCAAGGAACATCAGAGAAAAAGAAAAAGATCTTACTAATGAAAGAAACACCATACACACTAATCAATGGGTACTTATACAAGATTGGTACCAAGAACATACTTCGTCGATGTACACTTGGGCATGAAAGACAAGATATCATAGAAGATCCACACTCAAGGCCTGCAAGAGGTCATTTTCGCGCAGACACCACCGCCGGAAAAATCCTACAATCTGTATTATGGTGGCCTACACATAATAGGGACTGCAAAGCATATGTAAATAAGTGTGAAAAATGTCAAAGGATGGGTCGGCCACTTAGACAACATGAAATGCCATTAATATATTTTAATACCAACCTTACATTTGAAATATGGTCACTTGAATTTGTCAGACCATTTCCAAAACTTGGTCGTCAGACTGGCGCATGATATAATATTACTGTATAGAGTATGTAACAAAATGGGAAGAAGCAGAACCAGTTGAAGCCTGCACTAGTGAAGTCATAGCCCGATTTATATATGAAAATATAATCACAATATTTGGGTTCCCACTAACATTCTTCAGTGATCAAGGAACATGTTTTATTAATCAAACTATCAATGTGTTAACAAAATAATTCATGATAGACGATCATAATTACAGCCTATCACCTACAATCGAATGGAGCAATCAAGTCATTTAAGAAAACACTGACCAAGGAGTTATAAAATATTTTCAACATTGACAAAGACGACTGGGATGAAAAAATCCCTGCAATACTATGCGCATATAGAAGAACATACAAAATATAGACATGTCAAACACCATTCAAGCTAGTATATGGCCAAGAATCAGTCATCCCTTTACATTTTAAACAATAAGATACAACTATTGCTCAAGTATTGCATCTCGACATCCTTCAATCAACTCAGAACATAATATTTGGCTTACAAAAGTTGGAAGAGGAAAGAATGATTCGCATACATCATCAAGAAGTTCAAAAAACACAACAGAAATCTTGGCACGACCGAAATATCAAAAGTAAAGACATCTCCATTGGCGGATTAGTGTTAAAAGTTACAGCATCATGAGTCATTCTCCAAGTGAATCTTGTGCATCGGGATTGAACCTTGTGTGTTGAGGTAGTGCCTTAGGGAGCCTGAGTTGGACTTTGGAAACTTGGAGTAGATTCTTGAGTTGGACTCAAGAATGGCTAAGCCTTATGTGTAAAGGTTAAGCCTCATGTGTTGAGGTAAGTGCTTTGTATGTCAAAGTGATGATGTTGTACAGTCGTGTTTGTCAAGGCTAAGGTCTTGTGTGTCAAGACAGATCCTTATGTGTTGAGGTGGTGCCTCATGTCTTGAGGTAATGCTTTGCATGTCGAAGCATGAATGGTGTGTGATGTACTACTAACCATGGTTGATCTATTAAGTCTCCTCTAGAGACTGACCACCTCTAGAGTGAATTACTTTAGAATATGACCACTTGGAACGATAGTAGAACAAGATGATCACTTCAATGGAAAAATCCCCTTAGTAAATTTGATATGTTAAATAAAGTAAATATGGCACAAGTGGATCATGCAGATAAGACAAGAGATAAAGATAATATATGTTAAGATAAGAGAGAACTCTAATTGTTCACTTCAGTGATCAAGAAAGACTTCATTTAATTAAGAGAGAACTCAAATTGTTTACTTCAGTGATGTTAACAATAAATACTTCAATTAATTAAGAAAGAACTTGAATTGTTTACTTCAGTGATGTTAACAAGAAAGACTTCAGTTAAAAGAGTTAACTAAGTGTTAATAAAGAAGATCTAGTTAACTAAGTGTTTACATGACGACACTTGAGCTAAACTAAAAGACAACACTTGAGTGTTCCAGCATCTAGTTTAAGGGCAAGTTCATCCTGAAGTAGAATATCTAATTAACTAAGTGTTTGCATGATGACACTTGAGTTAAACTAATATGATTAGTGATCTCGCATCCAGCTAGAAGGAGAGTTCATCTTGAAGTAAGAAGGCTATAAATTAAGCCAAGAATGAGATGTATGATACACTCATAATGTGGGATTTGATGGGATCGAGGTGAAGAGTGAATCTCTCTTGAAGGAAGTGTGCATGTGACCAAAACTAGGAATTGGTCTTAGTGCATAATCAGTTGTTGGGATCTTTTATTATTCTCTCTTCTCTCTTACTTTGTGATTGCACCAGGGGTGCTTGGCATTTCTCTCTGATAATGCACCAGGGTTGCTTGATGTAATATGCTCATTGTAAATACATTCTTTGTTATCCATCAATATTCTAAGGAATATTTTGTTAGGTTTTCTCCCTCAAGTACTAGAGGGTTTCCCCAGGGTAAATATTGTGTCTCATGTGAATGCTTATGGTTTCGATTATTCATTGATTTTAAATTCTAATATAATTATGCATTAAGATAAAAAAATAAAAAAATAAAATAAAATAAATTCAACATGGTATCAGAGCTCAAGGTATGAATGAGCTAAGTTTTGCAGTCAAGCTTGAGCCTACATTGATCTTGAGTGGCAAACGTTGAGCACGGTACTTGAAGAATAATGGATTCAATCTCAGTAAGACCAGAAGACCAACTTGAAGGAACTTTGAACTTCAATACTTGGAAGGCCAGAATTATGAATATTCGTGAAGGGCATGATCTATATGGATATATATCCAATGTTGTTGAAGAGCCTACTTCTAATGATGGGCGCACTGATTTCAAGAAGAATCAAGCCAAAGCATAGAGAATCATTTATGATTTTGTGAAAGACAATTTGATGTCTTTTATTACTCCATTGAACACTGTAAAGGAGTGCTTCGACACCTTGACAAATATTTATGAGAATAAGGATACCAGTTAAAAGAGATCCCTAAAGAACAAGCTTCGTAATCTGAAGATGGAGAACGAAGAAATGGTTGCTTCCTTCTTCACAAATATCTCTCAAGTAAGAGATCAATTCATGAGCATTGGAGTTACTATTGAAGATGATGATCTTATTCAGACTATTTTCGATGGTCTTCCATTCTCATGGGAGACATTCTTGGCTATTGTTAATGGTCAAGAAGTGAAACCAAATTTTGAAATATTGTGGTGTGATTTCCTTCAAGAAGAAGGGCGAATTCAAAGCAAAAATGCTTCCTCCAAAGAAGAGAACCTTGCTCTTATGGCAAGGACAAAGAGAGGAAATAAATCCTTTTCTCAGAATAAGTTTCCTCATTAAAAGGAAAAATAATACAACAATAATTTTGATAAATTCAAATGCTTCAAATTCAATAAGAAGGGCCACTTTGCAAGAGATTATCGTGCAATGAAAAGAGGAAATTTCAAGGGTAGATTTCATGCTTCTATTGCTACAGAATATGAACCTACAAGAAAGAATTCTTACAATGATCAAGAGTCAAGGAAGGAGTACTATCTTGTTTTAGCTCTAGCTGGATCCATTACCACTAGTGTTGAGACATGGTTGGTGGATAGTGACGCATCAAAACAGATGACTAGATATAGGAGCGCTATCACAATCTGAAGGAAAATAAGTTCTCTTGCCAGGTGGATCTTGGAGATAATACCACATATTTGATCCAAGAAGTTGGATACACTTCCTTTCAATTGAATTTAGGTGATGTACTCCATGTTGATGATATTTTGTATGTTCTCGGTCTAAAGAAAAACCTCCTATATGTTTCAATTCTAGAGGATAAAGATTTCAGAGTAATCTTTATTTACAACAAAGCACTCTTGTGGCCTAAGAATTCAAACTTGAATTCTGCAGCTATGATTGGAGTTAGAGAGGGAGGTCTCTGCAAAGTTTCTGGAAATTTCATTAAAGCCATGATCCATGACACAATCGGTACTTGTGAACTGTGGCATAGGAGGCTTGGTCATATTCATTTCAAAGTGATACCTGGATTACAAAATATAGTAAAAGGTATGCCTATATTTCAATTTGAGCATGATGTTATTTGTATAGGTTGTGATCTTGATAAGAACATTGAGAAAATCTTTCCAAACAATACTAAAAGATCTAAAGAGATCCTAGACTTTATCCATTCAGATCTATGTGATCCCATGTCTACACCATCCTTGAGTGGTTATCTATACTATGTGCTTTTCATAGATGACTTCTCTTGCAAGTCATGGATCTATTTTCTGAAGGAAAAGAGTGAAACTTTCAACAAGTTTCAAGAGTTTAAAGCACTAGTTGAGAATTAGACTGGAAAGCACATTAGTGATTTGAGACCTGATAATGGAGAAGAGTTAGAGTCTCACGAGTTTAATGACTTCTGCAGAGAGGCAGGGATAAGAATACATCTAACAATATATGAGGCTGCAAAATCTATGATGTGTCATCAGGATCTGCCCACCTCCTTATGGGAAGAATCCTCCAGCACTATTGTTTATATTCATAACAGAATCCCACGTGATCCTGGGAGATAAGACTCCTGAAGGAGTTTTCATTGGTGAAAAACTAGATGTTGGACACTTGAATATTTTAGGTTGTCATGTCTACATTCATGTGCCAAAAGAGAAAAGGACAAAGATGGAGCTATCCAGAAAGAAAGGAACATCTGTTGGATATAGCGAATCCTTCAAATCTTATAGAATCCATGTTCCAGGTTAAAGGCACATTGAAGTCAGCAAAGATGTAACATTTCATGAAGAGGATTCCCTTAAGCGCTCTAAAGAACTTCAATGTGATTCAGATATGGAGGAGCATGAGACTCCCATGATGGAGGATCTAGGTTATGGTTCTCCCCTTTCAACTGTTGAGAGAGAGAAGCTAGAAGAGTCCTTAGATCCGTTTGATCCTGAAGAGCCAATAGAACTGGTAGAAGGATCACTTGATATATTATGCTTTCGGTCTGTATAGATAAAGTAGCTGGTGTGTGGTTCAACCTAGCCCATTGTTAGCAGGTTGTAGTGTGTGGATCAAGCCACTAAGCATAGGAGGTAAAGCCACTTAATTTGATCCTCTTTCCTTGAGATTATCCATACACAAAAGACAAAATTTGAGTGTATCTTATTTAAGTAGTAGGTAGGATGTGCATATAAAACATTCATGATGATATGGATGCATATTTGTTGGCATGAATGGATGGATAAAATTTTGATATTGTTTCACCTAGATGGTATGTTGTGGCTCTAAGTGTGTTCCATGAAATCTACCTTTTCCAACTCATATTTATGACAATATATAAGTATCCAACTGATATCCCATCAGTTAACCCCCAGTTAGATAACACTTATATTGTGTATTGAAATATTTAGGCCAGAAAGTTCTCTTAAACATTGTAACTTGGGAGGTCCACACTGGTTGCTCATAGAAAAATTTCCGTAAGATCACTTTAGAAAACTTTGTTGCCCCTGTGTGTAGTGTAGTTTATGTCTCTACCCCCATGTGGAGTTTATTGCATGGATGTCTCTATCCCCGTGTATAGTTTATCCAATGTATATATCTCTGAGATGGTAGGTATATAGGATGTCTATCCCTCTCGTCTCATAATTGTGAATTCAAATTGTAGGTATATAGCAGTGTATCCCTCTCATAGATGTGAATGCCTATATTTTTTATTAGATGGATGGACTTTATATGTATCTTCCCCCCTGCATCTGTCTCTAATGGATGGGAAAGGTATTTGTCTCTATGATGGATGTTGTGAATGGTTATCTCTCTCAAATGGATTGACTTATATATATACGTCTTTGAATGGATGTATATACTCATCTAAATTGTACATTGATATAAACAAAAAATTGTAAAGTTCAAATTATATGCAAATATTGAATTCACACATGATGCATTGAATGATAGTTTGATAACACTTTTATTGTGTATTGAAATATTTTGGCCCAACAATTCTCTTAAACATTGTAACTTGGGAGGTCCACATTGGTTGCTCATACAAAAATTTCTTTAATACCACTTTAGAAATATTTGTGGCCCCTATGTGTAGTGTATTTTAGGTCCCTTCCCTCGTGTGGAGTTTATCGCATGGATGTCTCTCTCCCCGTGTAGAGTTTATCCAATGTCTATCTCTCTCAGATGGTAGGTAGATAGGATGTCTATCTCTCTCATATGGTAGGTAGATAGGATGTCTATCCCTCTCATCTCATAGCTGTGAATTCAGATTGTAGGTAGAGAGCAGTGTATCCCTCTCATAGTTGTGAATGTCTATACTTTTTATCAGATGGATGGACTTTATATGTATCTGCACCCCCCCTTGCATCTATCTCTAATGGATGGGAAAGGTATATGTCTCTTTGACGGATGCTGTGAATGGGAATCTCTCTCAGATGGAATGAATTGTATCTATATGTCTCTGGATGGATGTATATACTCATCTAAATTGTACATTGATATAAAAAAAAAATTCTAAAGCTCAAATTATATACATATATTGAATTCACACATGATGCATTGAATGATAGTGGAAGTGGATTGTATCAAACCCAATATTAGTATGAATGTAATTCAAATGACACTCATGAATGTGATACTTTCCATTAGATCTATATGTTGCAATATCTAACTTTACAGACAAAGAACGGATTCCCTCATCTCAGGGCTTGGCCCATTTAGACAATACATTGGTCTCTCCACTTTATTCTTGATCTCATTTATGTGTTTGATTGCATTCCCTAAGATTGATTCCCTTCCTTTCCCTTCCTATCTGATTCATCATAAATCCTAAGCATTCTATTTACCAATGTGACCACTAAATCTATTCAAAATGTTCTTGATAAGAGATTTATTAGAAATATAAATTATGGATCTTCATAGTAACCTCTTCATCTCTATATAGATTAGAAATATAAAGACCTAGTTTTACTTTATAAAACATATCAAACTCAAAAATCAAATATATCATATCAGTTTTCTATGTCATAGGGTAGATGATGATAGATGTTACGAGTGATCCCTAAAGTTTGGAAATGTTACCTCCATTTCATTAATTTTTCCTATAGCAATATCTTTCAAGATATGTGGCTCTACTCAGTGGCATCGATTTAAAGGATATAGCTGAATTTGACACCGAAATGATCCTAAACATGGAGAACCAATTTAGCATATCTTGAGACTATATTCAATAACATCAATTGAAAGGATATAGTTGAAGTTTACACTGAAATAGTCTTGACACTAAAATGGTCCTTAACATGAGGAACCAATTTAGCAGATCTTGAAGCATAGGAAAATAATATATGTACACGGGAAAAAAAGATTGCATATATACCAAATTGGTGAGGGAGCATTCATATCTTCATAGTAAAGAGTCATTGAATGATATTTATGGAAACAAACTAAACTCTCTAAGATCTTTGCCTCCTTTGAAGTATTGAGGTACATAAATAAGAATGTAAGATTCCAATGTAATCTAATTAAATTAATATGTCTCTAGGTCTTAAGAGATTCATAGTCTATTTGATTGTAGTACCCTCCAGGTCTCCACTTATGTCCATTAATATGTTTGGGGACATAAGGCAATGATTTTTTCACCTTGACATCAATGGATGACTGTGTTGCTTTAGAAAATCAAAAAAGAATATGTATCCCTCGTTTAATATTATGAATTTTGGAAATTTGAAAAATACAGAAGCATGCTTGAAAAATAAGTTTGCATTTTGTTGCAGAGTTAAGGTTTTTCAACATAGATTGGTATCTTTTACAAATATTGCAACTATGACCAGGATGTAGACATCTATTACAAGGTGGTCGGTAGACCCTTCTAGGAATCCCACTGAAATTTGGTTTTGATTTGCCTTGATGTGTAGAGGCCTCTCATTCTATTGGATAGCTTTGATATGGTGCAAAATGAGCATCCCTAACAAATCTCCCATAGTTCCTTACACCTATATGGAAGGAAGTATTAGCAAAGAATCCAAACAGTATTTGAAGGCCTAGTTTCATTCTTGAGGCAAAGGCCTTAGTTTTATCAGGATTGACCTTATAATAATATATGCTGCAAAATGATCATTTATAATAAGTCTTCCCTGATATTTTTGATAAGTTTCTTTGCTTGTTTGAGAGCATTCCCAATTAGTTAAAACATTACCTAAAGATAACTGAGAAGCAATGCCTAGTTTTCTACTTTCTTTTTCATTTGATCTTGCAATCCATCTTGTCATCAAATTGAGTGCTTTCATGTTAGTTCATTGTCAAGTTTCTATTGTTAACACCAATGTAGTTGATTTGTGGGCCGGTAGACCCTTATAGGAATCCCACTGAAATTTGGTTTCCATTTTCCTTGATGTGTAGAGGCGTCTCATCCTATTGGCTAGCTTTGATATGGTGCAAAATGAGCATCCCTAACAACTCTTCCATAGTTCCTTACACCTATATGGAAGAAAGTATTAGTAAATAAACCAAGAAATATTTGAAGGCCTAGTTTCATTCTTGAGGCAAAGGCCTTAGTTTGATTGGATTGACCTTATAATAATATATAATGAAAAATGATCATTTATAATAAGTCTTCCCCGATATTTTTGATAAGTTTCTTTGCTTGTTTGAGAGAATTCCTAATTAGTTAAAACATTACTTAAAGATAATTGAGTGTGAGATTTTGTGAGATTATCACGGAGATATAGAGACAAAGATACAATTCACTCTAAGTCTAATAGAGATCAAAAGAATTGAGCAGGAAAAATAGAGAAGAAAAAATTTTGTTACAACACAAGAGAATGAAGAACAATTGGAAAAAATTCCATTACATCATTATTCAGTAAAATGTGTACATAAATAATACATCTCCAAAGGAGAAATTCGTGATGCTTAGAGGCATAATGAATCCAGACATGTGGCAGGATTATATAGGAAAGATTCCCATCACTATACTAGATAACTAGTTGTATCTCCTGATGGTAGTGTCAGTTGGCAAGTCTAACTGAGTCTAACTGATAGTAGGTAGGCCTAAGGGCGCATTAGGGAGTTAACTAAGTCTAAATAATAGTGGAAGGGTGAATTAGTGAGTTTTTTGGTCATCGGGGCTCAATAAGTACTCAGACTCATGAAATCAAGGACTGGTGGTCAGTTAACTAGTGGTGATTGAAGACAAGCACCTTAAATTAAGTTAATTGACTTAGATGCTCTTAAAATCATGCATGAGGGGACCTTTGGACTTCAATGATGTAAACAAGGTCATCTGAGTGGATAAGAGTGCCAATGATGGCCAAAGTTAAGCTCTAGTGGCCAAAAATAAGGACTAGGTGCTAGGAGACTCACATACCACTGCATGGAATGCATGCATGCAAAACAAGATGAGATGGTTAGAATATTCCAACAGTAGAGCCTTCTAGGAAGACCACTGAAATTTGGTTTCCATTTTCCTTGATGTGTAGAGGGATCTCATCCTATTGGATAGCTTTGATATGGTGGAAAATGAGCATCCCTAACAACTCTTCCATGGTTCCTTACACTTATATGGAAGGAAGTATTGGCAAAGAAACCAAGCAATATTTGAAGGCCTAGTTTCATTCTTGAGGCAAAGGCCTTAGTTTTATCAGGATTGACCTCACAATAATATATGATGAAAAATTATAATTTATAATAAGTCTTCCCCGATATTTTTTATAAGTTTCTTTGCTTGTTTGAGAGCATTCTTAATTAGTTAAAACATTACTTAAAGATAACCGAGAAGCAATGCCTAGTTTTATGCTTTGTTTTGCATTTGATCTTGCAATTCATCTTGTCAACAAATTGAGTGCTTTCATCTTAGTTCCTTTTCAAGTTGCTATTGTTAACACCAATGTAGTTGATTTGTGCCCTTGTATATCTAAATTATTTGAAATTTGTTAATTAACATATTGGATCATTAATATTAAAATGTAGATCATCAAAGATGGGTCAACGTCGAAGGTTGACAAGGGATGAATACGATGCATATGATGAGAGAATAGATAATGAGAGAGAAGCAGATAGACATCCATGTCCATGTAATGGTTTTCAGGGTGTAAAGGTGTGAAACAAAATTGTGATTTTCCGACATATGATAAGAAATGGGCATTGTGGTATAAGCCCTTGGAATCACAATTATTATGAATATATGTTACAATTGCGTAGTGTGAGAGATGAAGAGGCAAGAAACATAGATGCAGAGAAAACAATGTTAGACGAAGGGTTTGCAATTGATAGAATGTTGAATGAGGGTGTAGACGATGGTTGGGCCAAGTCGATGGAGGATGCTTTAAAACCTGTGTATGCTAATTGCAAGTTAAGTCATTTGATAACAATGCTTCAAATTTTTAACTTGCAAGTGATGCATGGTTGGACAAATGAGATTGTAGATAAGTTATTGGCATTATTAAGTCAATTGTTACCACCTAACTCCACATTTCCAATGAAACGAATTCAATGTAAAAGGAAAATCACTAACTTAGGCTTAGGGTATGAAAACATCCACACATGTGTGAATGGTTGTGTATTATTTTGGAAAAATCTTGCAAGTGAGACTAGATGTCCAAAATGTGAAGAAGAAAGGTATAGACCAAGGTTGAAATCAACTGTGGTTCCTAGAAAGGTTGTTCACCACTTTTCGCTAATCCCACGATTACTCTGAATGTATAGGTGCAAAGACATTGATGAACTTATGCAATGGCATGCCCAAAATAAGAGCATTGATGGGAAACAACGACATGTGCCCAATTCTAAGACGTGGATATAATTTGATAACAGATGGCCCGATTTTTCCCAAGATCCTCATAATATAAGGTTGTGTTTGGTTGTAGATGGGGTGAGCCCATTCTCAGATGAAAGTAATAAATGGTCAACTTTGCCAGTTTTTTTAATAAATTATAACTTGCCTCCATGGTTAACAACTAAGCCATTTTTCTTAATGCTATCATTGATCATACCAGGAAAGAAAAGTGTGACTTCTGATACAATCGATGTTTATTTAGAGCCATTATGTGATGAGATAATGGAATTGTGGAAGGGAATTGAAGCAATTAAATTTTTAAGGGATGGTCATTCAATCAAATTCACTTTAATAGCTTCATTATTGTTTGCGATTCACAATCTTCCTGCATATGGCACATTTACTAGTCTCGTTGTTCATGGATACCATGGATGTACTGCTTGCAAATTTAATGATTTTGTGAGGTACTAAAAAAGTTTGCGTAAGTGTATTTATTGTGGACATCGTGCTTACCTTAAAATGGATCATCTATATCGTCGACAAAAAACACGTTTCAATGGTCAGGAAAAGAATCATGAAGCACCATTGCCAATAACGGTTGAATACATTATTGAGAATGGAAAAAAACGAATGTTGTTTATTGAAAGTGGTGGAGTTTGCGGTAGTAGAGATGATCCATGTAATGAAAACAGTGTAAAACGATTGTGCATATTATATAAGTTGCCATACTTTAAAGATATAACCATTAGGCATACCGTTGACTTTATGCATACTGAGAAAAATATAGCCTATGCAATTTTAGAATCCCTTTTTGGCGCTTCTAATATTGTTGCATCACGCGAATACTTTCAACATCTAAAGATTCATCGAAATATTTGGGTTGAAAAATATGATGATGAAATTAATAGAAAACCTAGGGTTCCTTATGTCTGGACAAAGGAACAACGTGGACGACTCTTGAAGTTGATGTCATGGACTCGCTTTCCAACTGGATATGTAAGTAGTAGTATTAGAAGCCAAACTGACATTAATAGGTTAAAAGGATTCAAGACCCATGACTATCATGTCATAATCGATAATATTTTACCTATTGTCGTCATCATATCAAATTTGGAAAAGGGGGCAAGATTGGAAATTATAAGGTTGGGCATAATATTAAAGAGAATGAGTTTACATGTATTAGATCCTTCGAACTTTGATAGTTTGAGGGAGGACGTTGTTGAAGTCCTTTGTCTATTGGAACGAGAATTTCCACCAACAATCTTTAACATTTCGATGCATCTTTTGATGCATCTACAATATGAAATAGAGCATTGTGGCCCAGTAAGAACAAGATGGATGTATCCTATAGAGTGATATATGAAGGTTTTGAAATCATTTGTTCGTTCTAGGGCAAAACTGGAAGGTGGCATGTCCAAGGGATATTCAATGCAACAGGCCATGGGATTTTGCACATAATATATGAAGGATTTTAAATATGTCAATCGTCGTGTATGGGATGATGATGAAGAGGAGAGAGTTGCAGGTGAATTATTAGAAGGAAATGGACTTCGCTTCAAGCTATTATGTGAAGAAAGAAGTGTGATACATGCCTATGTTCTTCAAAATACTTCTTTGTTTGATAAGTGGTGCAGGTAAAAATATTTTTTACACAATAATGTATTTAATTAATTACATTTACACATTTATATTATTATTCTAACTATCTTGTTCATTCATATTCTATGTAGAAAATACGAATAAGAGAGAGAAAAATGGATTCAATGTCCTCCACCTCAAAAGCACAGACGTCGTGATTTGATTAGAGGACGTGATTCTTTTCTAAAATTTGAAGAATGGATCCGTGATGCAATCCATGATGCAGAAGAACAAGGTGAAGATCTAACATCGGAGGAAACTGATATTTCACAGCTTCCACATTTATGGGCTTAACGTTTTACTGGAATGTGGGCCTATGGTAGCCATTTAAGAGTGGAATAAAATGACAAGGGAAAGGGAAATTGTGATTGTGTTGTTAGTGTTGAATTTCATCATGGAACTGAGAAGAAATTTTATGTTGGATTCATCCAAGAAATTATTCAAGTTGATTTTGGTGAACATAGTCCTATATTATTAAAATGTAAGTGGATCAAACCAACGTCAATACAACATGACGAGTATGGATTTGTACGTGCAAATACACGGCAATTTTTATCAGAGACTGATGTGTCGTATGTTTCCCCTATTCAAATTAACCAATCATTTCTGATTGATGATGTAAGAAGCCCTAGATGGTTGTATGTCATTCAAACAGAGTCTCGTTTGAAACGAAGATTCATGGAAGTTGTCGATATAATGGCTGATGTGCAATATGATAATTTAAAATAAACATTCGAAGAAGTGGCTGAAGAGGAGGCTAGAGTGTTTGAAGAAAAGACTTTCATTACTAATGAAGAGATTGGGAGAGAGAATGCAGTATTGCACGTCACTATTGATGTATTTGTAACTTCGGAAGATATTCACTTGTATATTACGTTTGTACTTTATTGTATATCCAATAAAGATGTATTATTCCTATGATTGGAAGTGTCGTCATTTGTATTTGCAAGTGTCGCAAGTTACATTGTAAGTGTCATCATTTGTATTGATGGGTTATTAGACCACCAGTGTGGGGTTGGCCCTAGTTAGGTCATGTGGTTGGGTTATTAGACTTCCTTAGGAAGTCAGCCCTGTTAGTTTATTGGCAGGTCAAGTCAGTGTATAAATAGAGGGTGTGCCTCTCTCATTCTATTCATTCACTCACTTCTCAAACTCGCATAGTTGAGAGAGAGAGTTGTGCACAAGTGGAGGAGTAGGAGTATCTACTAGAGACAACTCTTTGGATTTGATCATTGTGATCTTGTATTATGGCTTATTCTATCTCTGAGGAAGTTGCGGGGTTTTTCACCTTCTTGCTTTTCCTCGAGGAAACTCTGTGTCTATTGTATCTTGTGTTTATGATTGATATGTTGTACATGTTATTCTCTTAGTGATCCTAGATAATATTGAATGAAATTATCGAAAAATTAACATGGTATCAGACCTGACCTAAGAAGAAGGCACTATGCAGCTACGGAAGCTAGGGCTTCTTAATTTTTGGGTTTCTATCCACAGATCATCAAAGGAAGGAGGATAGATTGGCTCTCCTAGCAAGGGCGCATCTTTCTGTCGAGACAGAATTCAATTATGAGCATTTTTAGTTTTTGGCCCGTCACTGCTGCGGGAAATTAGGGTTTCAGAAAAAGTTGTAATTTTTGGAATCTGAATCCATGGCTGGATACTCCTCAAGAAAATTGAAGTTTAGAGCACTGAATCAAACTTTTTGGTTGGGCAGAAGACCGGGCTTGATCAAACCGTAATTCGAGATCCTGTCTAGTAGATCCGGAAGTTTCAAAGGCAATTTTGAGGGGTCAATTTTGCAGATCTCAAAATCAAAGTATACCAGCTTGACCAGCTCAACAAGGCGCGTCTTTTTATCCTTTCAAAAGTTTGAAATTCAAAGTTTGAATTTTTAGGGTTTCTCTAACAAACCCTAATCCAGCCCCAGATCCAATTTTCAGCAAATCAAGTGGTAAGACCTAAATCTTTTATTTCCATTTGAGTTTATCATTAAAATATCTCACCACACCAAGCTTGAGGATAAGCTTGAAGGGGATGATAATTTTCGAGCCTAGAAGTATATGATTGGGTTAATCCTAGAAGAGAATGAGTTGGACACTTACATAAGTGAAGAGGTTCTAGTTCCAGAGGGAGAAGAGGCTAAGGCCTTACACAAGAAGAACTTGGTCAAAGCCAAGAGAATCATTGTTTATTCTATTAAAGACCATCTCATACCCCATGTGTCTTCCCTAAAGACGCCTAAGGAGATGTTTGACTCTTTGACTAAGTTGTTTGAAGGAAAGAACATAAATCGGAAGATGACTCAGCAGAACCAATTGAAAGGGGTAAAGATCCAGAATGGAGAGACCATACAATCCTACTTTTCTAAGGTCTCTCAAATCAAGGAACAGCTTGAAGTTGTGGATGAAGTGGTGGAGAATGGAGAAATTGTAATGACCACTGTTGACACTCAATAAAATCTTGTGCTTAAATGTCTTCTGGTGCATTAATCATCTTCCAGCAACACTGGCGGTGTAAAATAGAACATTTTTATGGTGGAGTTTTTCAAACTTGGTCAAAAGAAACATTTCCTCCTCGAATGTATACTCCAAAGGTGCAAAAGGAACAGAGTTCTTAATAGACTTATGGTCAGCTCTATGGGTTGTATGTTTTAAAAAAAAAAAAAAGGGAAATTATGAAGAAATTTTAAGTCTTTTAAAGTTTTTCAAAATTTGAAACTTTAAAAAGGATTTTTATTTTTATAAGATAGCTTATAAAAAACCTTATGGATAAGGCCTTCGATCTTCATGAACCCTAGGTTTCGATTTTTAAAGACGACATGGATTTCTTTTTAATGTTATAGTTTGGGTGCAAAATAAAAGATTGAAGCAAAATGTATGCGCACCCAACACCGAGAGCTCATTTTTCAGAAACTTGATTCCCATGCTGACACGTAGCGAGATCAGATGTAAAAGTTTCAATATAGATCAACGATCCACGTGACTCCGCATTTGCAACATGCTCGGTGGATAAGAAATGAAGCTGGCGCGGTGAGAAAACCACTCTCCAACGTGTCAATTTTTTATACGTCCGCATTTGTGAAACGTGGTATTGAAAACCACTCAACCCCCGCGCGGATACCAACTATTGGCGGGAGTATAAAAGGGGAGGTGGTCTCCTCTTTTGGCGTCTTATCCTTTGAAATAGAGCACCAAACCCTAACGCCATTCATTTGCAGCCAAGGAGAAGATGCCCATGTCCGAAAGCTAAGAGGATTCGCCATTGAGTCGAGAGAACTGGAGACAAACGAAAGGAATAAAACCGTTACCATGTTTTGTAGTTGAAGGAGGAAATACCATCCGTCCAGAAGGTGCAGAAGCTCGTGGAGGTCGCATGCATACGCTCAGGTGATGACGTTGATATTCTCTGTAGCAGAAGATTGACAGAGATGTTTTCTCTTCCCCACGATATGATGCCCATATGTCCTGTATTCAAACGTTGCATTCAGAAATTGTTATAGACATTGGGGTATCTTTCCATGGCACCCAATTTCGAGAACCTGACACCCTTTGAGAAGAATTTCTATGTGGAGACACCGAGCATCGCTTCCATGACTGAAGATGAGGTCAGGGAATATCACCACAGACGTGAAAGTACCTTTGATAGTCGAGATATTCCCAAGCCCGTTAAAAATTTTGACAACGCAGGATTTCCGGATTATGTTCTTCAAGAGGTTGTAAAAGTGGGCTTTACTGAGAATTTTCTGTCAGTATCTAGCACGTGAAACATTGTCATTTGGGTGAAAACCCTCTCGAAATGCAGACTGAAGGGACTCGCTCCATCCAGATTTAGGTATTACTTGCTATTTGAAGGATGCATAAATTAGAGGACAGTTCAGGGATTACGATTCATCAACTTTTTCTTTGGAGCTCGAATTGGACAGGGATATGGTCTCGCTAAAACTTGTGCTGGTGAAACCTTTTCTGACTGTGATAACACGACTGATAACCATGTTGATCACTCATTTCCTTATTCCAATGATTGAATTGCTTGATAGAAGGATGCGCTGGTTCTATACTAGAAAACATTTTGCCAGGTGGAAGCAGCTTTGGCAGCGAGCCATTATCTAGGAAATGTCAGGATGCACGCAGGTTCATTCCACAGCCATTGTGTGGTTTTTTGTTGTTTCATCCCATCAAGTTTTTGAAAGTTGGGCTCAGAAAGAAGGAATCATTTTCTTGTGCTAAAGAAATGAACTATTGAGCATGGATAGCTGGGAAATAGGTCACTACAATCGTTACCCTTTCCAAAATTCATGAGAGATATTTTTATGATTTTGATGCATACATTAAATAGGGTCATTCTCATGAAGGAAGTTACTGTGGCTGCCACTATTTTCAAAACTATCCAGAAGTTGTGGAGATGTTTTGACGCAAGTATCAAGAAAGTCATTTGTCACAATAAAAAGGCCTAATCAATGTTTGCAGCTACTATTAGGCGAAAACTCAACAAATCCTTGGAGAATATTTTTAAAGGCTCAAGGGATGTAATACTTGGCATTCAGAAGTGGTGCAGTACCTATCATTGGAATGATAAACAGAAAAGAGGTTTTCAATGCTAGTGAAGGATTCGAAAGCAAGTGGGAGTAGCCACCTGGAGATCATCCCATGAATATATTTTTGTCATACTTTGTAATAAATTTATTATTTAGTGAAAAATGCTGCCGAATGTAAAAAGGAAATTAAGTTTTATTTCAATTTTTCTGTTTTGAAAAGGAGCATAGGTGGCAGAAAGTCCAAGAAGCTATTTTTAGAAGAATACAGTTAGGGTTTGCTTAGAGGGCAAATTTTTGTATAAATTAGGCATTTTACAACATGCAAGAGGTTGGATTTTCGGTAAGGAGAAACCCATTCTGGGTGTTTTGAAGGGTTTCAGAAGTTAATAAAGATCTCAGAATTGAACAGATTTTTCTTCAAAGATTCATGTGTTGTTTAAAATTGCAGTCTGTACCATTTCCTTTCTCTACCTGTGCAAGTTTATTTTCTGCGTCATTCCTTTCATTATGTCGTTTTCTTCTATGCTTAGATGAACGTTCATAATAGATTGAGATTCATGTTTCCATGCCTCGATTTATTCGCTTCTGAGCATCCATTTATTTCTCTAAAATTAACGGTAGATTCATCTGAAAATTGATGCCTGCTGTTAATGGACTGTCTTTATTTCTTTCCCTATCACCTGCAAAAATCTTATCGACTGTAATAAGACAGCTATCTTGCCTTTGTATGAAAATATTTGTTTAACTGCTGGTCCATATTTTTCTGTTTTCTCGACTCCATTGCCCAATGGTATCCCGTTCATGTTGATCTAGCCACCTCATTTTAAAATCCTTAAGTTTTTATTTATTTTACAAATTGGCCCTTGAGTTTCATTGTCAAACTGCTGTCGGGGTGACATTGGATGGCAGATTTGCCGAGAGAGCCCTCTCTGGCTGAAGGAGGCCAACTTTCAGTCTAAAGATTGGTTTGAAATAGGTTACCTCGGGTTTCTTTGATACAGCCCAAGGAAAATCCGAGTGCTAACAACCACATTGAATGGCCTACCTAGGTCATGGGACTCCTTCATCCAAGGAATCTGTGCAAGAAAGAAATTGATCTCTTTCAGTAGACTATGGGAGGAATGTTCACAAGAAGAAGCTAGGCTTTTGGCCCGAGAAGAAAAGATGGGAAGTGAAGACCAAGCCCTCATAGCACACACTAAGGGAAGTAATTTTAAGAGGGAGAAATCTCACAACAAGAAACATTCTCACTTCCATCAAAAGAAGAAAGATCTCTCTCATGTTCAATGCTTCAGTTGTGATGAGAAAGGACACTTTGCTTCAGATTGTCCCAAGAACAAAAAGAACAACCACAATAAGAAGAAGAAGAGCAACAAGAAAAGATATCATGCTCATGCTGCTGAGGATGATGAACCTCCCAAGAAGAAGAATAGGGCAGAAAGTGAAGACTCTTCAAGTGAGGAAGAATATGTGCTGATCTCTGCTCTCACAAATACTATCTCACATGGATATAATGATTGGATTATTGATAGTGGGGCTTCCAAACACATGACGGGATTTAAAGAATCCTTTGTAGACCTATCTGAACATGAGTCACCTCACAAGGTGAAACTTGGGGATGACTATCAATATCCTATAAAAGGAAGTGGTGAAGCCTCCTACAAGTTAGACTCTAGGAAGTCTTTGAAGATGAAAGATGTTCTATATGTACCTGGACTCAAGAAGAATATTCTCTCTATATCATCTTTGGATGCAAAGGGAATGAGAGTTGCATTTATAGATGGCCAAGTACTCATGTGGCCACAGGGTAAGACAATAGATGATGCAGTGGTGATTGGAGAGCAAGAGGGAGGATTGTACAAGTTGAAGGGACAACCTAAACATGCCATGGTACATGAGTCCATGGAGCCAAGCAGGGTATTTTTTAAGGATTGTAATAGTATACTTAAGTATAGTATTCTAGGCGATTATTTTGGATTTGAAAAAACATATATATAGATAAGTAGGCGAATATTAAATATGAAACATACAATCTACCCCTAAAACCTGTAAATTTTGACAAATATTATGATAAAAAAATATATTTTATGTAAATATAAGCGATATTAGAGACTAAAAATTACCAAATAGCGAATTTATTTTTTGAAAAAAGGCCCAAAAAATAGCCAATTGGCAAAATTTCGCCCCTAAAATTTTCCTTGGAGCCAAGTGAACTTTGGCATAGAAAGATTGCACACATGCACTATAGAGCACTACCAATTGCAAGCAAAACAATAGAAGGTCTTCCTGAAATCCAGTCAAAGCATGAAGGTATTTGCAAAGGATGTGCAAAAGGAAAGAACACAAAGAAGTGAAAGCAAAGCAAAAGGAATCTTGGAGATTATCCACTCCGATGTATGCGGTCCAATGTCATCTAGTTCTCTGAGTGGGTATGTATACTATGTTTCCTTCATCGATGATTTCTCTAGGAAGACTTGGGTTTATGCCTTGAAGAATAAAGATGAAGTGTTTGATAAGTTCAAGGAATTCAAAGCCTTGGTAGAAAATCAAACTGATAAGAAGATCAATACCTTCAGATCCGACAATGGCGGAGAATTCACTTCAGGAGACTTCAAGACGTTATGCGGTGATTCAGGGATTAAGAGGGAGTTGACTACTCCTTACAATCCATAACATAATGGAATTGCAGAAAGGAACACCATCATGGAAGCAGCACAGGGAAATGCTTAATGACTAGGATCTGCCTATGCACCTATGGGCAGAAGCAGCAAGGACAGTTGTATATGTGCATAACATAATACCTCACAAGATACTTGACAACAAGACACCAGAAGAAGTTTTCTCTGGTAAGAAACCTGAAGTTAGCCATCTCAGGATATTTGGCTGTCCAGTATACACACACATTCCAAAGGAAAAGAGGACAAAGCTAGATCCTTCGGGAAAGAAGGGCATCTTTTTGGGTTACAGTGAAAGCTCGAAGGCATACAGAATCTACTTTCCATGGTTCAAGAAGATTGACATCAGCAGGGATGTAACATTTGATAAAGACTCAGCATACATCAAATAAAGGAAGACACCTATTGAAGACAATGAAGAACGAAGGGTAACCAGAATTCAAGACACCACTATGAATGAAGCAATTCCAGAAGAAGATCGTGAAATTGAAGATCCACAAGAACCTGTAGATCCACCCTGTGAGAAGAAATCTCACAAGAGGAAACCTGCATGGGCTAGAGAGCTCATCCAAGATGCAGAAAGATATGGTATTCCAGAAGAGGAACACAGAGAAAGGAAAAGGACAAGGTCACACACCAGCTATGTTTCCTTGCTCTATGGCATTGTGAACAAAGAACCTTCCAGCTATGAAGAAGCAGTAGAAAATAAAGAATGGAAGGATGCCATGGTCGAGGAATACCAATCGATCATGAAGAATGATGTTTGGGATGTGGTCCCAAGACCAAAAGGGAAGTTTGTTGTGACTTCCAAGTGGATCTATAAGATCAAGCATGCTGCAGATGGCAGCATAGAGAAATATAAGGCAAGGTTTGTAGCTCGTGGCTTCTCCCAGAAAGAGGGATCAGATTATGAAGAGATTTTTGCTCCTGTAGCCAGATACACTTCCATCAGAACAATACTTGCTCTAGCTACAGTAATGAAATGGAAGATACACTAGATGGATGTCAAGATAGCTTTCTTGAATGGTGTAGTCGAAGAGGAAGTATATGTGGAGCATCCACTCGGTTTTGAGACACATGACAGGGAGTCATGTGTGTGCAGGTTGAAGAAAGCCTTGTATGGCTTGAAGCAAGCTCCTAGGACTTGGTATGTTAGGATAGACAGCTTCTTATCCAGTTTGGGCTTTACCAAGAGTAAAGCGGATTCCAACCTTTACTACAAGTTTGAGGAAGGCAATCCAATGATACTACTTTTGTGTGTGGGTGACATATTTGTTATAGGTGAGGATAGATTGATTGCCGACACAAAGAGGAAGCTTGTTGTCGAGTTCGAGATGAAGGACTTGGGTATGATGCATTAATTTCTAGTCGTGGAAGTGTGGCAGAGTGCAGATGGAATCTTCATTGGACAAGGGAAGTATGCAGTAGAGATCCTGAAGCAGTTTGGGACGATGGACTGCAAGGCCATGGCCACACCTATGGCATCGAACCTGAAGCTTTTGTGTGATACTTCATCTGAGCCGATTGATGTCACAGTGTATGATTGATGTCACAGTGTATTGTCAGATGATTGGGTCCTTGATGTACCTGACGAACACAAGACCAGATATTTGCTTTGCAGTGAACACATTGAGCTAGTTCCTGATGGATCCTAGACATGTTCACCTGATTTCTATGAAGCATATTCTGAGGTACCTGAATGGTACGATTTATTATGCACTCAAGTATGATGCAAATCAAAAGTTTAACCTAGAGGGTTATGTTGATTCAGATTGGGCAGGCAGTCCTGCAGATAGGAAGAGCACTTTAGGGTGTTGCTTCAGTGTGGGATCAGGTGTGATCTCCTGGTTTAGCAGGAAGCAGTCCTGCGTAGCACTGAGTATAGCCGAAGCAGAGTATGTCGCAGCTTGTTCGGCCAGTTGTGAGGCAGTATGGCTTAAGAAGCTACTGTCTTAGTTATTTGATCTCCCGTTGGATGCTACTTGTATCTTCTGTGACAACCAGAGTTGTGTGAAGTTGTTTGAGAACCTGGTGTTCCATGCCAGGTCGAAGCACATCGAGATCAAATATCACTATATCAGGGATATGGTGTAGAGAGGAGAAGTGAAGCTCCTGTATGTTGTGACAAATGAGCAGGTTGCAAATGTGTTGACTAAACCACTAGCCAGAGTGAATTTTGAGTACTTCAGAGAGAGGCCTGGTGTTCTTCAGATAGAAGATACTTCGAGGAAGAAGTGATGGGACACATTTGCAGGAGCCATTCCAAGCATGGTGATAGGAGGGTCCTTCCCATGGATGTGGATGTAAGAGTTGTGTGATGAGCATCAGGACAATGCTCTGGATGATGTTTATCAGGATGATCATATGTGATGATATGCATTAGGTGGATGCTTTACATGATCAGTTGGATCATATGTGATGATATGCATCAGGTGGATGCTTTACATGATCAGTTGGATCATATGTGATGATATGCATCAGGTGGATGCTTTACATGATCAGTTGGATCATGTGTGATGATATGCATCAGGTGGATGCTTTGTATGACCAGTTTGATTATATGATGATGATGAGTATCAGGACGATGCTCTAGATGATATGCATCAGGACGATGCTATGATGATGATCAGGATGATCATATGTGACGAGTATCATGACGATGCTCCAGATGATATGCATCAGGACGATGCTGTGACGATGATTAGTATGATCATGCGATGATGATGTGCATCATGATGATGTACTATATGATAATGATCAATATGATCATGAGTATCAGGTTGATACTCCGTGGCCGTGGACAGGTTGTGCATGTAGCATAGAAAAGATCCTGGGAGATCCTATAGTCTGAGCTAAGATGTTATTTTGAGGTTTTGCTACTAGGGGCATGTAATTAGCCATGGAGATCCTATAGTCTGTGTTAGGATGCTCTTTGGAGTTCTTACAGGTTGCAAGACACTCTTTTAAGGTTTTTCCTAACCACATAGAAAAGATTCTGGGAGATCCTATAGTCTGAGCTAGGATGCTCTTTCGAGGTTTTGTGGTGGGGGTTGTTGTCCGCCAAACTGCACACCAGCAGCAGAAATCTTTCGAAAGCTGTCTCTTCACTACAAGTGAGAGAGATGTGGCCTTGGGGGAAAGCAATGAGCTAGGTACTGTCACCTGAATCCCAGCTCCTCCGTTTAGGTTAACTCCTAACGAAGCCAAGGGGGGTAGTCCCTAAAAAAGAGTTTCACTAAGGCTCTAGTGTTTAAGTGTTTTTTATATGGGGTGATGCGGATGAATGTTGTTTAGGATTTTTCTTGTGATGAGACCAAAAATGTGTAAAGCTGAACAACAGATAATAAGCAATCCACGTTGCAAAATAAGATAACAAGATGGCAGTATGATTCAAGATCTGATAAATCACTAAAGCATTCACAATATGAAATAAACACAAGGACAAATGGTCCTGATCAATATATAAGCTTTTAGATAACCAGTGCCTTATGAAGTCAAAGAAAAGTAAAGATTGTGATGCTGAAAGTGTGGGTCTTGAAAAAATGTCGTTCGTGAGATCGTTGTGCAGATTATCTTTGTAAATTGAAGATTTTAGTGGTCTTGATTATTAGGATAAAACCAAGGATATCAAGAGAACATCCGGAAAGACAGTATCAACTGCCTCCGTTCAAGAACATGTCGGGCCACCCAGTGCTCTAGCCAGGTCGCGCAATGCTAACCAGCAAACTAGAGGCTGAACATGGAACCCCGGCGCCCCCAACTAGGAGATTACCCACCGAACTTATCTTATCGCTCAACTCCGGATTGGTTGGTTATGGGGGTGAAATTTTTATTAGTTATCACTTATGAACTTAACAAGTCTTCCACCTTTCTGATTACTAGCCCAACCGTTTCCGGTTGGCAGAGCATACGAGTGTTGGACGATCAACCAAAAGTAAATTTATTAGGGGGAAAATGTGGGTTGAAATATTTTATTAAATTAAAAGCACTTTGTTCGACTCTCCGACAGAGAGCGCTCTTGACTTAGTCTTAAGACCACAGTTCAAGAGACTTCCTACTTTAAAATGCCTAATGTAAGGGGAAAATGCAAATCTAACAATGCTCTCCGACAGAGAGTGCTCTTGACTTGGATTTGGCCAAGTTCAAGAGGATTTGTTCGTTTTATGAAGCAAGAAGCAGTTGTGATAACAGGATATTGTATTTTATAATATCAAAATCATGTAATAACTCAATAGATGTGAAACACAGCTAGCATGCTACTTGCAAAATAAAATGAGATAACTGAAGGATTTAGCGTTCTACCAATCAATTTTACACTAAAGGTGGGATCAACCTCCAAACAAGGTTAACCACTAGAACCACCTGCACTTGAGAACCTCCAGCTAGCTGAAAGCTCTACCAAGGAAACCGACGGGGAAGGAAGAGTAACCACAAATTATGTGGTCCTGCCCTTGGGATGGGATCCCAAGGATACACCTTCCGGTTGAAGGCTTGGAAGAGAAATATGACAAGAAGAAATAAATACTAATCTAAAACATAAACTGAAAGATCTAAGCTAAGCAAACCCAACACTCTTCCCCAAATGGGGAAGAAACCCAAAAGGTGGAGGACTCCTCCACCAGAAAATTTTATTAATTTTTACAAGTGCCTTGGGTTTTAAAACCTTGAAGGACTTTCTGAGATATAGGGCTTTAAACTTGAAATGAACTCTTGAAGGGTTTTACAAAGGATAATAAGATCTTGTATGTTCAATCACTCCTTATGGCATTCATTTGATTTTGCTTTGATCTTTTGCTTCAAGATCTACCAAGTATCTTTCTCTCAAATCACCTACACAAGCTCAAAACAACTCAACAAGGCACCCATTATTTGTCAAAAATCAAATAAATTTGAAATTTACTAAGTTTAAACTTGAAAACTAAAGCTTAAAACCTAAGGAGCATGAGATTTAAGTTTTAAAAAATGTTGATATGGTGAAACGGACCAACGAACAACATGTATCTAGAATATGCTAGGAATGAGATCTAAATGCAAAAAGTAACTAAGTAGAAACTAAATGCAAAAATGAACTAGATCCTAACTATGCAAGATGTAAAAGTATAGATCTAGACACTAACTACTGCAAAGCATAAGATAGAATGCCTAAATAATAACTTTTAGCAAGCTTATGAAAACTAACCAATACTAACACTTAACAATATTGTAATTCGTTTTTGTTGTTTGATGTGTTTTGAGGGGTTTGGAAGATGGACGAGAGGGAGGCTTTGAGAGCCAAGGATGGGAAACAAAGGGAGGACAGGGAGGAGACTTGGGAAGAAAACGAAAAGGATGAAAGGGGAAACAAGCAAGGGAAACGAAAGCTTGGAGATGGAAAAAGGAGAGGGAAACGTAGGGAAGAAGAGATCCCTAACTAGGATGGACGAAAGGAGGGATAAGGGAAGCTAAAGTGAAGTAGACGAAAGGGAGACTAGAGGGCTAAGGTAGGGAGACAAAAGGAAGGTTTTTTAAACTAAGAGAAAGGGGTAGAAAAATCCTAAAAAAGAGATGGACGAGACTAGGGAAAGAGCAAAGGAACTAGTGCAAGGAAGAGGATGGACGAGGCTAAAGAATGGAGAAAAAATGGCTAGAAGAAGATGGCTTAGCAAGGCAAGGGAAAAAGGATTTCAAAGAGAAAAAGAGAGCTGGAAGATAGAAGCTCGTAGACCAAGGTAACCAAAGTTTGAATGAAGTTCTTTGTTGGAGAAGACAAGAAGTTCTTGGAGAAGCTTGCAACCCTACAAACAAAATATTAAGATAAATGGAACACTTGAATGGTGAGGGTATTAGATGCCAATAGCTCCCAATAGATGAATTCCCTAAAGACACAAACACTCAATGCAAAAGATTAGAAGCCTAAGTACTAGATTGTTAGTATTCAATAAGCATCATAATCAAATTTGCAAAACAAGAGTAAGGTGAAAGAGATATTACTTCATATGAGATGAAGACACAATGCCAAGAGCCCAATCAAATGACCTCCAAAGTCTCAAAATATTTTATTAACAACAAGATGCTTACAAAATCCACCAGAGTTTTTGTGCCAAAAACTCCATGAGGAATGAGGGAAAAAGAGCCTCATTATATAGCAAAACACAAGAGCTAGCCTACCCTAACTCGAATTGGCTTGAATGGAGCCAATAGCACCTAACACAAGTCGAATTCCAATCTAAACTTCAATCACACCAAGTCAATGCCGAGTTTGGAGTTGATCTCTACCAAACAAGTCGAGTTTCATTTAATGAGATGAGGAGGTGGCCTCCACCTAGGCAAGGCGCCCCTCATCTCCCACCAAATAATCAAATTCCATGTGGTAAACTCGAGCTTCAAAGAGGTATGACGTGAGCAATATGGTAGGTGCTTGGAGTTTGATAGTATTTAGATTGCAATCATGGTAGTTGGGAGTGGGAGGTGGCCTCCACCTAGGCAAGGTGCCCCCACTCCCATTCAATGCAACTCCACACCAACCACAACTCATTAAATATGAACTCCACATCACCAATTCGACTTTGCATGCATGGAGGGCGAATTCACTTGAAGAGTTTTGACTTGTGTTGACTGTACAGTTGACTGAAGCTCAGTGAAGTTGATTGGAATCATCTTTAATGCCAGGTGCCATGTCAACTAGCCTTTTATTTTATTCCATTTGGATTATTTTGGAGAGATTTGGATTATCTCCAAAATAATCAATTTTATTATTTTAATTAATAATTTCTCTGTAACTGGGTTTTTTGAGAAATTATTAATTATGAGGCCTAGCTGACATCTGAAACTTAGGATAAATTGGACCAGGGATCATGAATGATTTTTGGCTTAAGGCTAGAGCCTTCAATCATCAAATTCGGATCCCAGATGACTGACATATTACAAATTATTATTTCTCTATTTAAACTATAGAGAAATTTATTAAATTTAAAAAATAATTAAAAACCCAAATTCAACGGACCCGGTAAAAAAATTTCGAAATTTTTTCTGAGGGTTTTATGGACCTAGGACATGACCAAAACCTATTCTAATAGTGTCTATTAGGCTTATATACATCAGTTGGACTCTAATAACCCCCCATGGCTAAAATTTTCAAAATCGGGCATTCCAGCTTTGGAGGAGCAGGAGAAAACCTCATCGATTATAGCTCGGCTATAAGCAAAGTATAATTGACAAGGGAAAAAACTCCCTGGAATGCCTTAGTTGCTTAATCAAGTCATGGGGAACCGAGACACTCAGATCCTACTAGCACACTTTATTACAAACCCCATGGGGCCATGGTCATGTCGACTCAAAAAACAAAATAGGCTAGCCAAAACTGGCTAGTCACAAATGCTGGATCATCTGATACACCGGAGTCAAACACTTGTCATGTTTGTCAAATGGCGGCTCTTCAGATAATCCAACTATGGTACAAATAAGTTGGTAACAGGGGTCACATGTAATCAGCCCTGGAGATCCTATAGTTTGTGCTAGGATTCTCTTTAGAGTTCTTGCAGGTTGCAGGACACTCTTTTAAGGTTTTGTGACAATCAACATGTAAAAGATCCTAGGATAACCTATAGTCTGAGATAGGATGCTCTTTCGAGGTTTTGTTGACGCACGTAATAAGTCCTGAGGATTCCACAGTATGGACAGAGATGATGAATACCTGCAGGAGGCTAGGCCTACAACCAACATGAAAAAGGGTTGGCTCTATAGAACTTCCTATGACAAGAAGAATTATGAGATAGCCCAGTGATCGAGATGTCGAGTGCAGTAGTAGTGATGATGATGATGCTCCGTGATCCAGTGATGATGATCCAGCTCCAGAATTGAAGACTTGCCCCGATATGTATTGATGACCTGTGTCGAAAGAATACCTTCCTAGTTAAGAGGGAGTGTTGATGTATTTGTAACTTCGGAAGATATTCACTTGTATATTACATTTGTACTTTATTGTATATCCAACAGAGATGTATTATTCCTCTGATTGGATGTGTCATCATTTGTATTTGCAAGTGTCGCAAGTTACATTGTAAGTGTCGTCATTTATATTGATGGGTTATTAGACCACTAGTGTGGGGTCAGCCCTAGTTAGGTCATGTGGTTGGGTTATTGGACTTCCTTAGGAAGTCAACCCTGTTAGTTTATTGGCAGGTCAAGTCAGTGTATAAATAGAGGGTGTGCCTCTCTCATTCTTTGCATTCACTCACTTCTCAAACTCGCATAGTTGAGAGAGAGAGTTGCGCAACGGTGGAGGAGGAGGAGGAGTATCTGCTAGAGACATCTCTTTGGGTTTGATCATTGTGATCTTGTATTGTGGCTTATTCTATCTCTGAGGAAGTTGCGGGGTTTTTCACCTTCTTGGTTTTCCCCGAGGAAACTTTGTGTCTATTGTCTCTTGTGTTTATGATTGATATGTTGTACATGTTATTCTCTTAGTGCTCCTAGATAATATTGAATGAAATTATCGAAAAATTAACAGTCACAGATGAGGGTGCGGATGAAAATCAAATAGATTCATACACAAGTGATGGCAGAGATTCTGATCCTGGTGGCAATGAAGATGATTATGATAATTTCTCACTTTAACTAGGTTGTCACCTTAACTTGTTGTCTTGTCATCTTTACTTTTTGTCTTGTCATCTTTACTTGTTGTCTTGTCATCTTTACTTGTTATCTTGTCGCCTTAAATTGTTATCTTTTTATGAGTATAAAAGACATAATGAATGAAATACATGTATGATTTCCTATGATATTTAGTAGTTAACCACTCATGGCAGGCAATTAAGCAGACCTTTCAATATGTTGATTAAATTTTGATATCATTTTTTGTTTTGCATATGAGGTCCATTGGCATGTGTACATTATAACAAGCTTGATCATTTACCTATTATAAGCATGGGCATAATACTAATGATTAGCAACATAGTTCAAAAAAAAATTGTGAGCATTCCAATTGTGGTTGGAATTATGCACATCTTTAATTCGATGGTGTATTTAGAGGCCTATGCTTACCTATCATATTCATGGAAAGTGTGTGCACATCTGGGTTCTTGATGGGCCAAGGGTCTTGTTTTTATCATGTTGGCATGGGGATCTTGCTTATGGGTTTTCCCTTTAGTCCTCTCTTTGTCTACTCCAGTTAGCAATAATCTCTTTGGTGCTTCCCTACCTGTTGCGGTCAAGTTGTTTAAAGACGAGGGAACCATGATCTCAGAGAGTAGAAAGATATTGATATTGATTGTATAGATCTTCTAGGTCCCTCCCCTGTGACAACGAATGTTTTTTTTTCATTTATTGTGATAACACTAACAGTAAGGTGTCAGACCCTGTAAAAACTCCATTATGTTCTATGAGGATTGACCAATGTTGATTTAAAGGAGGAACCAAGGTAAGAAATAGCCCCCTAAGATTTCATCTTTCAATACACTTTGATGAAGAGTCACATGAGTCCCTTGAATTATGGAAATATACCAACCACCACTTCCTTGGAATTCCTTCTGAAGATGATAAAGTATATTTCATGTTTGTTCTTCATTATAATTTATATTTTAAAATGTTTTGTATCAATTGTACAAATGTATGATATAAAAATGTGATCATTCTTCCATTGAAGTGGTTGGTTGTGAATTGTTGTTCTACTGATTGAAGTGGTTGGTTGTGAATTGTTGGAATTTAGGAGGTGAAGAAAAAGAGCTTGAGGAGTAAATTAGATGACAACAATAACGATGAAGGATTGTCAGACTATGAGCATGCCCGTATAGAAAACGTGACCGAGAATGATCTATATTTATCATCTCTTGGTTTTCAAAATAGGTAAGTTATTAAACCACTTTAGTATATTAACTGTTTGAATGACGTTGTTAATGTTTTATAGGCAAGAACTTCATGTATATAAATACTAATATGATATAGTTTTTTGTTTTATAGGGAAGAAAAAGATTGCAAAGAAAAACCACACAAAAAATAAAGGGAAAGTAAAGATACAGTGCTGCCAACCCGTAAAAGCCAAAGCATTTGTTATTCAACAAATGATTTTCATGAAACAAAGAGATGTGGTGATGTGCACCCTGATATAGTGTAGGGTACTGATGTGTAGCCTGATATAGTATAAGTTATTGATGTGCAGTCTGATATAGTATAGGGTACTGATGTGCATCCTGATATAGCACATGGTGATGTGCAACTTGAGGAGCATAATCCTCTATTAGCACAAGCTCTACAAGACATTATTGTTGAAAATGAGAAAAAACAAACTTAGATCAGGTATGCATTTGATTTATTGAAAATAAAAGGACAGGTTTGAAGGCACACCTATGGAGACCGGTACTGGTCTACCTACTGCCACACCTAAGGAGACCGGTACTGAGATACCTACCGCCACACCTAATGTGTCCAAGAAGCATGCAACTCCATTTAATGCAAGTCATGAAGAGACACTGCTAACATCTGGACCGCTTGAAAATACACCTCTTGCATCTACAACTTTTGATGAAATTGGATGAGCCAGAAATAATGGAATTGGTTCAAAAGATGTGTTTGTTGATGTTAAAAGAAAAAGATTGAGCCAAGAATGGTATAGATCTACGAAGAGGAATTCAAAAGAAATAAAATTAGAAGGTAAGAATCCTTTCTTGGTTGAGGTGTCGAAATATGGTGAGCCCATTGGCCAAAATTTCGGAAGGTGGTCCACTGATATGGGTACACGATGTAGGGCTCATTTGGATATTTGCAAGTCAAATTTTGTAGAGCAAGATACGAGCGTTGTGGAAAATGTTACACAAAAAATGAAAAATTACTTTGAGATTGTCGGTGGACAGATATCTAGAAAACAGTGCAAGCAAAAGATGTGAATTCTGATGGACAATTTTAGATACAATTGTAGAAAATCAATCATGGAGGGAAAAGATAGGACAGATTCCTCTCCAAGTCCCAAATAGTGGGAGGCATTGAAGTAAAGTATGCATTTCTCGGAATATTTGTCAAAAGTGAACATAGGAAAGAAAGTAAGAAAGTAAGAGATACTGTAAGGGATACATATTCATTTGGTTGAGGTGGGTTGCAGGCAAAAAAAGACAAATTTGCAGTAAGTGTATGCCTTTTTGCTTGAATTTATGTCATGTTATTTACTTGGATTTGTTTATTGAAGTGACTGTTTATTAAAACTTGGCATTGTCTTTTAGATGGAATACGGTAACAAAGAACCAAGTGCACAAAATATTGTGAAATATATGGCAGCATTGGGTCCTAGTAAATATGACAGTAAGGTCCAACAAAAAAATACATTGTTGCCCGATATTTTGTTGCCATATGTTGGAGTTGAAAGAGGCAAAGTTGTAACAACCATTGTAAAGTCAAATGTCAACACCAATGATGGTTACCAACATGTAATTCAATGCATATATGGGATCAATGATACACTTTCGAAGTTGCTTTCCTCTGGTACGCCAATGGTTTCTGCATGGAATCAACATAATAAGGACAGTGATTCAGACAAGGTAAGTTTGTTGTATTGTTGAAGGGTATTCCATTTTAAATCACTTCAAGGAAACCATGCATATGATACTAAGGTTGGTAATTAAATGTGATACATAGGAAAATGAGTATGTCATATAATTTTATACCACATGCTCTTTATATTGGTGCTCATAGGGTATGGGTATTAAGTATGTTATTCAATCGAATAATTGTCTTGTATAATGGTTGAAAGGTGACAGGATTGCCTTGACAACATGGAACAACAGTCAGGGTTCATCTTGACACTATGAGGAGAGGGATTTCTTGTGCTTTTTCCTCCAATGATTCTACCTTTTTTCTTGTCTTAACACATGCCATGACTCTTCTCACTTGTAATTATGCCTCGAGTTGTTAGTTGAATTTGGGAAACTGCTGAATTTTTGGTTGATGGCACATGCCCTCTTCCCATTTTATTACTAGTGTGAGCCTTGTGCTTGATGTTGGTTGTGGAGCCCGATATTCCTTATTTAGAGGTCGTGTTTCAGTCATGTCTGGATCCCAGCCCATGACAGGGGGGTTTGGGGGGGCTTCCCCAAAAAAAATAGTCGCCATCGGGGGTCCAGGGGGGGTGGCAACTAGTTTGGGAGCCGCCTTCAGTGGGGATTCGGGGGCAGTGCCACCGTAGCCAAAATTTCAAAAACAATGCCTTGTAAAATGTTGTAATTTCATGGTCATGACTTGGTCAATAATGGGTGATTTATGGGCTCATGGCATTGGGTGTTCCATAGTATTCTTCCCATGGTATTTGCTCTTTAAAAGGAAGGCATTGTAATATGGCTGGGTATGGTAGCATTGTAAATATCTCTATGATTGTGTGAGAGAGACTTTGAGAGAGTGAAGAGGAAGTTACAACGAATGTGTTGCAGGTTGTATCCCTTCATTTGTTGGATGGTATAATAATAAGGACTAGCATTTTATGTGAGGGCGTAGCCCATCTTGGGTGAACCATTTTATATTGGTGTCTCTCTTGTAATGTGTTTTATGTGATTTATATTTGCATCTTGTTTATTGTTATTGCTCTGCGATCCTATTTTTCTAACAATTGGTATCATATCCAAAGGTATGTTTGGCAGATAAACTCGCAGGAAAGAAGGATTCTTGGTTCGAGTGAGAGAAATGGCGAGAAATTTAACGGCCAAAAATACCAGTTATGGAAGATGCAAATGGAGGACTACCTGCATCAGAAGGATCTATTCCTACCGTTGGGAGGAAAAGAAAAACAGTTGACGACTATGAAGGACGAAAAATGGGAGGCTCTTGAAAGAAAGGCACTGGGAACAATACGGCTGTGCTTGGCTTCATCGGTGGCTTTCTATAATGTCCGTTTTTAATAATTTTATTAAAGTGGCAAATTTTTTCCTTTTTTCCCTAGTTCGACCTTTGACTAGTTTTGATCTCTAGGTCTCCAATTTGATCCAAATACTCCCAAATATTATGAGAAGGTATATGAATGATATTAGGACTTGATTATGATGTTCAGGGATGATATAGGACCAAAAAAAGACTTCTGCAAACCCCTTTAAGATTCTGGCCAAAGTAGGGAGTTTGACTAGCAATTTCTCTTTGACTGGTATTGGTCCCTTGGTCTCCAAATGACTCCAAATTCTCCCAAATTGCTACAGAAGGTACTTGGATGATATTAATACATATTTAGAATTTTTATGAATTCTCTGGAGTGTTCATATGACTTCTGAAACTCCACTTTCAAATCTGGTCAAGATAGGTATTTTTACTAGTAAATTGTGGTTCAAATCCGCTAGGGGTAGATGATGAAAATGACTTTCCAAATGCACTCAATCCAAATCAAATTTCTGAATGGAAGCAGGGGAAATATAAAGGACATCAAAATTAACTCATATGCATCACCATTCAACTTATAGTGTTTGCTATAACTCCCTTAAATCAAATGCAAAAAGACTAGTTTCAACCTTGGGGGAAATGACATTAAATCTTCTTCAAATGGTATTAAACTGATCAAAATGACTCCAAATGCTTAAGTACTGAACATGAAACTTGTGCATATCATAAATGACAGTACATGAATCATAAATAAATCATATTAATGATATTTCATTCGAATACATCAATACATCATTGCTACACATCAAGGTAGTGGGGAAATGGCACCATTCTTTCATTAAAAATCAAATGTATACATTTCCACTTAGAATTTCAACCTGAAACTTTCTGGAGATGAAGAAAATAGTATTTAATTCATATTAAAAAAGAAAAGGGGCATTAGAATCTCCCCCAAAGAGTACAATAGCTCACCAAAAACACCCTCCCTCAAGGATCAAGAATATGCAATGAAAACTGGAAATGGTTGAAGGAGTGAGCTGCACTAGAAGAAACCATGAGATTCTCTATAGCTTACACCTACAAATAAAGACTCCATTAAAGCTCCATGAAAGACCTGAATGGTCTTTCCAAACACGAACTTGGATGGGAATCTTTCACCCTCGAAATTGGCTAAGGCAAGAAACTAGTCATCCACTAGCTCCTCTCTCACAAATGCACTAACAAATTCTAAAAATAATCAAAATTTGGTTTCATTCTTTGTTCTTGACATTTATAAAGTTTCCAAGCTCTCTATGGGTCGAATTTCTTCCAGGAGATGCATTCCAACTCAATTTGGGAAGAGATTCCAAAGAATGCCACTTGTACAACAATTCCTAGTCTCCCACTTCCACCAAATCACATGTGGAAGCATCTTAGCTGCCATAATTCCCTTGAACGCACTCTTGGAGGTAAGTTTTAGCCCTGACATGTCATATATGTCAGATTTCATCCTTCAGGTCTGATTTGTGTCATAGGTGTCATAGCATCTTCATCATTGTTGTCATACAGCTAGGGAATCTAACCCAAGTGTCCCACTAGCTCCAAATTGCCTCTTCCTCTTCCATGGGAGTTACTCTTCCTCTACATTTCGACCTCATTGAATCATGCCAAGTATTATTGAGCTTCCAACTCATCCCAAGACCCTTTGGCTTCTTATGGATTCGAAATGACAAGAGGAGGATGCCATGTGGCATAGAAAATCTAGCTTGTGTGGGTCTCACTTCCTCCATGTGTCTTCGTGATCAAATGACACTTTGATTTTCCCTTGTACATATTTATTTAGATCCTTTATTAAATATTTATGCTATTCTAATGTCCACACATCATTTATTATCCTTCTTATTTCAAATCCCAATGCTTCCACCCGCAACCTAGGAAACTAGTAATTTTCCTCCTTGGCAATTATTTGACCCTTAACATCAATTTGACAAACCCTCATGCATATGGCCAATGGGCTTAGGCCATTGTGACCCAATTCCAAATTTGGGACATGAAACTTTCAATATTTCAAAAGAAAAGACAACCGAGGATTTGATGAGCGCATTGGGTAAGTTGTATGAAAAACCCTTGGCCTCCAACGAGATATTTATAATGAAACGTTTATTTAATATGAAGATGTCAGAAAGTGGATCTGTTGTTGATCATTTAAATGAATTTAATACAATTACAAATCATCTAAGTTCTGTAAAAGTGAACTTTGATGATGAGGTTAGGGCTCTTCTAATATTGTGTTCATTTCCAGAAAGTTGGAACGGCTTGGTCATGGCTGTAAGTAACTCTGTCCCTAGTTCAAACACTTTGAAATTTGATGATGTTGTTGGTGTTATTATTAGCGAGGAAATGTGAAGGAAAAGCACAAGTGAGACATCAGGTAATGCATTGACCATGGAGAGCAAGGGAAGACAAAGGGAGAGAGGAAAGAGCCCAGGTATTCGCAGGAAGGGCGGATCCAAGTCCATATTGAGAAATATACAGTGCTAGAACTGTGGAAAGAAAGGACATCTGAAGAAAGATTGCAGGTCTATAAAGAATAAAGGATATGGACAGCATGAGACTACTCAAGAAGCAAATGTAGCAGGTGATGTGTTACAAGATGCTTTGATTCTTGCTTTAGATAATACTAGTAATTACTGGGCAGTAGATTTAGGGGTTTCATTTCATGCTACACCCCATAGGAAATTATTTCATGATTATGTTCCAGGCGATTTTAGACATGTTTTATTGGGTGATGATGAACCATGTAAAATTGTTGTAATGGGTAAGGTACAGATAAAGTTAAATAATGGTGAATGGCTATTGAGATATGTAAGGCATATTCCTGCTATAAAAATAAATCTGATCTCAACAGGGCAGTTGGGAGATGGTGGATGTTTATCTACATTTGGAGAAACGTGGTGGAAAAGGAGACAAGATAGGTACGTTGTATTTATGTCCTCATCATACTGATTGTTCTATCTCTTTAGCTTCCATAGGAACAGATACAACGTCGTGGCATCATAGGCTTGGCCACATGAGTGAGAAGGGGATGCAAATTCTCCACTCAAGTAAGTTGCTACCATATATGAAGCAGGTAAGTTTGGAATTCTGTGAGAACTATGTTTATGGAAAACAGAAGAGAGTTAGATTTCTCAGGGTTGGCAAACAAAAGAAGAATGAAAAGTTAGAGCTTGTACATACATATGTATGGGAACCGTCTCAGGTACAATCTCTTGGTGGCTCTCGTTATTATGTTACTTTTGTTGATGATGCAATTAGAAAAACTTGGGTTTATTGCATTAGACAAAAATCTGGTGTGTTTGTTACTTTCAAGAAATGGAAAGCTTTGGTTGAGAATGAAACATGAAAAAAGTTAAAGTGTCTCAGATATGATAATGGAGGTGAATAATGCGGCAAGGATTTTGATAGTTACTGTTCATACCATGGGATTCGTAGATAGAGGATAGTCCCAGGAACACCACAATAAAATCGTTTGTCACAAAGGATGAACAGAACAATCATGGAGCGTGCAAGGTGTATGAGATTACATGCAGGGTTTCCCTTATAGTTTTGGGTAGATGTTGTAGATATTGTTGTTGACATAATAAATAGAGGGCCTTCAAGTGCTTTGGATGGTGGTATTCCAAAGGATTCTTGGAAAGGTAAAAAGGTAAAGTACTCATTTCTGATAACTTTTGGTTGTGAAGCATTTGTCCATATTGATGAAGAAAATAGAACAAAGGTTGAGACTAAATCCAAGAAATGTACCTTTATTGGATACGACATTGATAATTTTGGTTATCACTTATGGGATTATGAAAATAAAAAAATAATTAGGAGTAGAGATGTGGTATTCAATGAAAAGGTCATGTATAAAGATCAGATGCAGGGAAAGAAACAGGAAAAGGAAAACACAGAGTACACAGTGCTTGATGAAATAAAAGAAAATGAAGTTCCAAAGGTGTCGAAAAATCAAGAACGGCAGTAGGTACCTCAAACTCCTGCAAGTGTTAGAATATCTACGAGGTTAAGTAGACCCCCTGAACGATTCTCTCCTTCACTGTATTATTTATTGTTGACTGATTATGGTGAACCAAAATGTTATGAAGAAGTAATGCAGGTGGAAACTAGAAAGAAGTGGGAGCAAGGCATGAATGAGGAGATGGACTCATTGGTAAGAAACCAGACTTGGGATTTGGTTCAGTTGCCTGCAGGTAAAAGAGCATTGTGGAATAAATGGGTTTACAGGTTGAAGGAAGAAGATGGAGAAAAGAAGTGGTACAAGGCTAGACTTGTTGTAAAGGTGTTTGCACAGAAGAAATGTATAGATTTTGATGAAATATTTTCTCCTTTTGTTAAAATGACTTCAATTAGAACTATTTTAAGTCTAGTGGCAGTATAATATTTGCATCTTGAACAGTTTGATGTAAAAACAACCTTTCTCCATGGGGATTTAGAGGAATAGATTTATATGCAGCAGCCATAGGGGTATGAGGTCAAAGGGAAGGAAAATTTGGTATGTAGGTTGAAGAAGATATTGTATAGCTTGAAGCAAGCTCCAAGGCAGTGGTATCTAAAATTTGACAGGTTTATGACAGAACAAGGTTATAGTAGATGTCATTATGACCACTGTGTTTATTTCAAGAGGCTAGATAATGGAAGATATATTATCTTGTTATTGTATGTGGATGACATACTTGTTGCAAGATCTAACATGCAGGATATAAATGTGCTCAAAAGAAAGTTAGCTAATTCATGTGCGATAAAGGATTTGGGTGCTGCAAAGCAAATCCTTGCTATGAAAATAACAAGAGACAGGAAAAATCACAAATTGGCATTGTCTCGAGGTGAGTACATACAAAAGGTGTTGGAGAGGTTTAAAATTTAGAATGCAAAACCAGTTAGTACTCCTTTGACCATCCATTTCAAACTAAGTAAGGAGATGTGTCCCAAGACATAGGAAGAGATAGATTACATGTCCAAGGTTCCCTATTCATCAGCAGTTGGCAACTTGAAGTATGCCATGGTGTGCACAAGACCATATATTGCACATGCAGTGGGAGTTGTGAGTAGGTATATCAACAATCCAGGTAAAGAACATTAGAAGGAAGTACAGTGGATTCTCAGGTATTTGAGAGGCACTACCACTCATGCATTATGTTTTGGAGTTTCAGACACTATTCTACAGGGATATCTTGATGCAGATATGGCGGGTGATAAAAATAGCAGGAGGAGAACCACAGGATATGTATTTATTGTAGGTGGAACAATAGTAAGTTGGATTTCAAAACTACAAAAGGTTGTTGCACTTTCAACAACGGAAGCAGAGTATGTTGTTTCTACAGAGGCTAGCAAAGAGATGATTTAGTTATAGAGGTTCATGGAGGAATTGGGTAAGACGTAGGAGAATAGCAGGTTGTATAGTGACAGCCAGAGTGCCATTCATATTGCAAAGAACTCAGGCTTCCATTCTAAGACTAAACATATATAACTCAAGTACCATTTTATACGGTATGTTCTGAAAGATGAACTGTTGAAGTTGGAAAAGATACACACTAGCCAGAATCCGACAGACATGTTGACAAAGGTAGTAACCAGAGAGAAACTAAGTTCCTACTCGATTTCAGTTGGACTTCAAGCATGAGGTGAAGGTGAGAAATTTTCTAGGTCCAAGGTTCATAGCATAGTCCAACAAGTGCAGCAACGGTGGAGTTGCTATGATCAATATCCAAGTGGGAGATTGTTAGTTACGGAGCCTAATCTTCCTTATTCAGAGGTCATGTTTAAACCATGTCTAGATCCCAGCCCATGACGGGGGGGTTTGGGTGGGATTTACCCCCCAAAATAGTCACCATGGGGGGCAACGGCTAGTTTGGGAGCCCCCCTTGAGGGGTTTCAGGGGCAGTGCCCCCGTAGCAAAAATTTTGGAAACAATGCCTTGTAAAATGTTGTAATTTCATATTCATGACTTGGTCAATAATGGGTGATTTATGGGCTCTTGGTATTGGGTGTTCCATAGTATTTTCCCATGGTATTCGCTCTTTAAAAGGAAGGCATTGTAATATGGTTGGGTATGGTAGCATTGTAAAGATCTTTATGATTGTGTGAGAGAGACTGTGAGAAAGTGAAGAGGAAGTTGCAGCGGATGTGTTGCAAGTTGTATCCCTTCATTTGTTGGATGGTATAATAAAAAGGACTGGCAATTTCTATGTTGGTGTAGCCCATCTTGGGTGAACCACGTTATATTGGTGTCTCTCTTGTAATGTGTTTTATGTGATTTATATTTGCATCTTGTTTATTGTTATTTCTCTGTGATCCTGTTTTGATAACACTTGATTCATAGCCTTCTTATTGGGGTTCATGGTTATAAATAGGAGGACACGCAGGTTGTCTTTTATTGATAACCAATTGATGAAAAGTATCTGAACATGGAGGCTCATAGCCATTTGGAAGTATCTATGGTCTGTTTTTCATGCTTCCCCTCAGAAAACCTCCTTTTACATATATTGCAGTGGTTGTATTGAATTTGGTTCATGATGCAAGGGAAAGGTACTGTTCTGCTTCTAGGCATGCATGCAAGTGACTCTTTTATGTTTTTGGCCACCTGTTCATATGCTACATCTCTTCTCATATTTTCTACCCATGTCTGGTCTTGTAACATGCATGTTATATTTCCCAAAGTTTTATATACAAATATGCGTTGATTGCCAACATATTTCTGGGTCTCTTGGTTCAATCTCAACCATGCTTGAGCTTGGTTTGGCTGCCCGCCATCTTTAGTCTCTGCTTGATTGTTTGTCTTTGGGCAATGTTCTACAGTAGGCCCAGTCTAGAATGGGCAAGACACCAACTTTCTGTTCTGGAATTCTGCAGCAACCCAACTATGGCTTGTTGGAATGGAAGGATTTGGTTCTCACCCCCACTCGAGATCTTGCACAATAGATCAAGAATATTATGCAAGCCCTTGGGGATTAGAGAAAGATCCTAAAGTGGTTCAAAGAATGAAATACCAACCTCAACAAAGCATGAGAGTGGAGCATGAGAAAAGTTAGGGTTCCAAATGATTTTGTAGTGAGGAAGAGATAAAAAAAAAAGAACAAGGGGATTATGCCTCCTCAAGTATCCATTGGTTGTGGGGAATCCATGTGGGTCTTGCTCTCATGTTTCTCTCCTCAATCACCGCTAATTTGCTTTTCTTTTTTCTTGTTGCTATTTTTCATATCATATGGGAAACATTTCTTGTTGCAAGAAATGTTTTCCACTGACATTTTTGTTGTTTATTACCACAAGATACATTTCTTGCAGGTATTTCTACTATCAAAATGGTTATTACAATTGGAAATTAATCCAACAACAAAATGCTACTTGATCCTGTAGAATTTGGTGTGGATTGACAAATCTGCAGATTTGATCTTATTGGAACCAGGATCTTCACCCTTAGGTGGTGAATATGGTAACTGTTAACTTTGGGAACATGATACAAAGATCTGCACTCTCATGAACAAAATCCTAACTGAACAGTGAAAAATATGTAAACACGTCTAAGAAATTGCACAGAAATTGCATGATTTCCTACTTAATTGTTGTTCTACTTCTTCTTCGGGTTCATCGTCTTCGATTTCACAAAATACTTTTGGAAACTATTTTAAACACAATTGAACACATAAGTTTTCCCTTCCTTCAAATAACACTTGGAGTGTTTCCTATGCTAACCCATTTGCTTTAATCTGGAACTTATATACACATGTTTTCCATTCCTTCAAATAACACCTGGAGTGTTTCTTATGGTAGTCCAATTTCCTTAAGCTAGAACATAGATGGAACATGTCGGTTTCCCCCTCTTCATTTGTCTCTTTCCATCATAGTAGAATTCTTGGGTATATAAAGCCAAATTCAAGTATTATGCAGCTATATTTTCATCGGAAAACATGTTTTCAGTTTTCTTGCATTCTTTTTAACAAGTACTTGGCCCAATTGTACATCATCCATACGGTTATGCCTATGATATAGAGAATTCACATAATAGTATTGCCAAGGCAAATTGAGGCACTTGATCTCCAAAATTATTATTTTTTATTCCTTTTCCTCTTCGTTTAGCAACTTGATAGTTCTCTTCAATGCAATACTCTATAATAGAAGGCAATTTCTCTTCCATAAAGAGTATGAATATCTCTATGGATTCACCATTGTTTGATAACCATAACAATCTTGGAAGTTCTATGGATTTGAAAGAGATTAGTACTTTCCTGTGCTCAGATTTCATTTTGCAGGATTTTATTTTGCAATCATGTTAAGCTATCGTATCTACCAAATTTTGTCAGTTGTGCTCGAATATAGGCATGATTATTACTTTATAACTCTGCTCTCTTGATGCCCTTATCTGAAATTTTCCTATACTCAAGAGAAGTCCTGAGCTCGTAACTATCCAGTGAAATCCATTAAATGTTAGTCTATTTTTTCACAACATCTAAGGAATTTAGTTCTTTTGCATGAACTATAGTTTGAAGGTTTTGTTCATTTGTAGTTTTACCCTCCTTCCTCATCTTATAGCCTCTATATCTTTATTTTTGTATGGGATTTTGGTTAATATTTTTTTTTGCTTTCCTTTACTACTTGATGCTTCCAAAAAACTAGATGTATGTTCATGTGGCTTACAAGTGCAAGTCACATTTAAACGTGTATCAAATGTTTTAATGTTCTCATAATATGTATACTAAGTGTTTGGCTTGTGCCTGACGAAAAATGATCTTGTATTACATGTTTGGTATTCGGTGAGTGTTGGTCAACAATGAATATCTACTCCCCTTGCTCAATATCTTTTAAGAGTTTATCGACAAAGAAAATATGCTAGTGCTTGATTGTTTAATATCAACTTGCACTGCTTTTGTTGGGTTGTTGGTCAACACACATATTATTGTTTGGGTGATAGACACTAAATTGGTGTATGAGACCCACTTGTTTGTGGGACAAGGGACACCCTCTATTGATAGATATTCTTAGTGATAGGGATTTTTAGCATATGATTCGAATAGTTTACTGTGACAGAATTTACCCTCTTCATCAAATATTTTCTATGCTTTTCTACATATCCTAGTTTAGAGATTAATGTTCTGCATTTGTGCTAGATGGAATCTCTCTTCTTCCTCCCAACTGGAATCAAAGCTCAACTGCCATTGTAACTGATTAGATTTAGTTTGAATGCATGCAGTTCCTCTGTTAAACTTACAAACTTTGATTGCAATTCCGCATTTTTTGTTAGTAATAGCCACTCCCTTTCCATTTATGTTTCAACTATAAACTGATTTATGCCATTTTGGATTTGTGAAGACCAATTTCCTAATTGTTGACCAAGATTTCTTACTTCAGCTTGATGTACTTGTCCATTTGCAAGTAGGACAAATCTTCTTGCATTTATCATTAGTGCAAGGCGGTGCACGAAGGGATTACTTGTTTAATGGGTTGAGGGTTTCTACTCTTGGGTTGTGATCATAATGGCCACAAGACTCTTGAGAAAAATGGAAATTTTCCATTCAGTTTTATCAAGATTGGCCTTGTAAATGAATATATATGTATTGCACTTGCACTACATGCTAGGAATTGGGATACCCAAAGTGCAATTTCCATTGCGTAGAGCACAAGAACCACACTTCAGTGTTGTTTCAATCGTGAATTATCTTTCCTATGTTGTTGGAGGTTTTAGCTCCCTGTTAGGAGAGTTTACTTTTGGCATTGTTATTACAAAATTTGAATTGATTTATTCCATTATTTTTGGACTTTGAATCAATGATGAATATATTTTTTTTTTGCATGATGCTTAAATCACATGCATAGCAATGATATTAGAGTAGAAGAAAAGGGAGAAGGCATCATGGACGTCAGTGATCTTAATGATTCAGTAAGTTGTTTTTTCATCTTTCTATATGCTCTTAATACAATCGGATGACTGTGTAGTGAACAGTTATTAGGTTGTGTCGGTGAACATGATTGGAATTAATGGTTGTTACTTTTGAACTTGCAATAGTATTTTATATATCAAAAAAATTGAATTGATTTATTCCAATGTTCGTGGACTCTGAATCGAAGATGAATATTGTTTTTTGCATGATGATTAACTCACATGCAGAGCAACTATATTAGAGCAGCAGAAAAGGAAAAGGCCTCATGAACAAAGATCCTAATGCTTTAATAAGTTGTTTTTGCATCTTTTTATATGCTCTTAATACAATTGCTTTGTTAATTGTTGTGCGTTTAAATGTTGTTCAACAATATTGTTATTAATTTTTTTTGCATGATGAAACCAGATGCATAACGAAAACAAATCGTCACCAATTAAACATGCCACATATGTCAAAATTGATGATGCCCACGAAGGTGCATTGGATGATAGTGAGAGTAGTAGTGATCCACTAATTGCTGCTATGGAATATACAGTGGCCAAATCACTTGATGTTGCGCAATTAGCCTTGGGTATATGTATTGGCGATATTCCAAATATTAAAAAGGTGAATTTGTTAAATATCATTATAATATATTGTTCTTTTGGATAAAAAATTATTGATTGCATTCTTTACTCCAAAGCTTAATATAACATTTATCTTATGTTATATATTTTGTTGCATGATGAAACCACATGTAGAGCAATTATATGAAAGGATCTCAGAAAGAAAAGGTCAATTTGGATAGTGATCATGAGGATGCACAGGACATGGGCATTCATAGTGCTACCAAAGTACTTGAGGTGAGTGCAATGCTAAGTATTAAAATATAATCGATGTACCATTTTTCATATCTCAATATATATATTGATTTTAGGATAAATATTAGAGCTTGATTGTTGTTGTAAATTTTTTTTTCAAATTTCAATATAATGTGTTTTTTTTGGCAGAAATTTGTTAATAAACTCCAAGAAGGCAATGAAGTAAAAGTTTTGGATCCGTATGACAATGCAGATGTGGCCATTGGACGGATTCACTCGCTATCTATTATACATGGAGTCAATTAGAAAGGATGAGAGGATGCAAATGTGAATATTTTAAAGGTCAAAAGTAACGTACCCTTTGCTTATGAAGATAAAATAGATGGATGTGAGTGTCTCAAGGAGAAGGAAGGAAGCTTCATACGATGGCCGATAAAATATTTGCAAAAGATGACATAGTTGTTAGATAGCTTGGCCCACCAGTTCATGTCTTCTTAAGGCAGTGGTTAAATATTTGAATGTTTGTTCAGGGATCTGTTATTATGGTGTACCATTTGCACTAGTCTGAAACTCTCGAAAACAATGTTGTACTATGACATTTTTTATTACATAAATATATATTCATCTTGAATTACTTTATCTAAATGGTGTTATATTATGTTCATTTAATTTTCTGTTATAATTACATATTACTTTATCGTATGTTGTAGCTTGTTCATATATGTGATGTTTATATTTAATTGCATGTTTCCATTCAAGTTTAATATTATGTTTGTTCCTATATGTGATGTTTATATTTAATTGCATGTTTCTATTCAAATTTAATATTATGTTTGTTCTTATTTCTATGTGATGCTTATACTTAATTGCATGTTTCTATTCAAGTTTAATATTATGTTTGTTTATGCATTATACAATTTTAATCAATTATTCACATAAAATAAATGAACATTTAGTTCATTAAAGTAATAAATATATATAATAATTGCAACTAATAAACAATATATCAACAACCATCAATTGACAAAAATCAACGAAACAAAATGACTAAATATATGACCAATTGATGACAATAAATGGCTATTTTGATTAAATAAATGACCAATTAACAACAATAAATGACTATTAAGACTAAATAAATGACCAACTAACAACAATAAGTGACTATCATAACTATATATTACTAATTAACATCAATTAATGACTAAATATACGACTAGTTGACGTAAATTTAAGATTATAAATACTAAATAAACTACTTGTTGATGATAATAAATGACTATTTTGACTAAATACATGACCAGTTAACAACAATATATGATTAATAAAAACCAACAAAGATTAAAAAAATGGCCAAATAATAGCAATCAATGACTAAAAAAATGACTAAATATACGACCAAAATGTTCACTCAAAGCAACAAATAAACGACAAAAAAATTTTAGTCACATATTTAGTCGTGTTATAAGTGACTGGCAATAAATGACTATTCGTCGCGTGACTAACTTTAGTCATTTATATGCTATTTTTAGTAGTTTTTTTAGTCATTTATCTCACTTTCTCTACTAGTGTGAACCTCCTGCTAAGAGGAGATATGTCCGGTGTTGGGACATTCTACAAGAGGCGGAAAAGCATGGAGCACCATCAGGCGTATCCAGAGAGCGAAGGAGACCTGAAAGACATTCATGATATGTAGCGTAGATGAGTCACATCAGTGATCCAGAACCCACCACCTATGAGGAAGGTACTAGCAGCAAGTATGGAAAGATGCCATGGTGGAAGAATACAAATCCATCATGAAGAATGATGTGTGGGAAGTGGTTCCTAAACCTGAAGGGAAGTCAATAGTAACTTCTAAGTGGCTTTATAAAATCAAACATGCAGCTAATGGCAGTAATGAAAAATATAAAGCAAGATTTGTGGCTCGTGGTTTCTCGTAGAAAGAAGGAATAGATTATGATGAGACATTCGCTCATGTGGCTAGGTACACTACTATTCGAGCCACGATTTCACTTGCATCGGTTATGGGGTGGAAGCTGCACCAGATGGATGTGAATGTTGCCTTTCTTGATGATGAAGTTGAGGAAGAAGTATACATACAACGACCTGGGGGGTTTGTAGTTAATGGGAAGGAGTCCCATATATGCAAACTTAAGAAATCCTTTTGTGGTCTTAAGCAGGCCCCGATGGCTTGATATTCAAGGATTGTCAGCTATCTTCAGAGCTTGGGATTCTCCAAAAGCGGAGCTAACCCCAACCTATACTTCAAGGTTGTGGGGAACCAACCACTGATATTGGTTCTCAATGTTGATGAATTGTTCCTTATTGGAGAGGAATAATAGATAACTAAGTGCAAGAGGGATCTCACTTCTAAGTTCGACATGAAAGACTTGGGTTTTATGCACTACTTTTTTGGTCTGGAAGTTTGGAAAAAGGAAAGATGAGATATTTCTTTCACAAGGAAAGTACGCAATTGATGTGTTGCGCAGGTTTAGTATGATGGATTGTAAATCCATGTCTATACCAATGGTTTATAATTTGAAGAAACTACATGAATCAAATTTTGGATCGGATCTAGTGGATCCTACAATGTATAGACAGCTCATTGGCTCCTTGAAGTATTTGATACATAGTAGACCATACATATGTTATGCAGTGAGTATCTTGAGTCAGTTCATGTCTGAGCCAAGACATAGACATTGGGTTGTTTCCAAGCATGTGCTTAGATACCTTCGAGGTACTATTGCTTATGGAATCATATATGATTCCAGTGGAGTAGTGATTTTACTTGGTTATGCTGAATCTAATTAGGGTGGTAGTATTATGGACCAAAAGAGTACATCCAGATTTTGTTTTAGCTTGGGATCAGCTATGATCTCTTGGTCCTGTAGGATGCAAGGCTCCGTATCCTAGAGTACTACAGAAGCAAAGTATATTGTATCTAGTACCGATTTTCGAGAATTTATGTGGCTTAGGAAGCTTCTTGTTGGGTTGTTCAGTGAGAAGCTTCAGACTATTGTCATTCGCTCTGACAACCAAAGTTGCATTAAGCTCTCATAAAACCCTATGTTTCATGACAAATTGAAGCACATTGAGATGAAATACCACTACATCATAGACATGGTCCAAAGAGGTGTCGTAAGAATTCAGTACATTGCTATTGATGAGCAGATAACATATATGTCGACTAAACCTCTATTCTTTTAAAGCATATTATATATGCGAAAAAGCAAAAAAAAAAGGAAAATAAGGCTCCCACCTCTTGCACCCTTCTTACTTGGTATGAGTAATGTTTTTACATATATATATAGATTGACGCTATTGTAACCCTATCTCGATCAACCTTGATGGATGGATATCAAATAATGGATTGCTACCGGCTGTACTTCCGAGACAAGCTTGGTATGGAAGAGAATGCCTCCCTCACTGAGAGGGAGTGTTAAAGTTACAGCATCATGAGTCATTCTCCAAGTCAATCTTGTGTGCCAGGTTTGAGCCTCATGTGTCGAGGTAGTGCCTTAGGGAGCCTAAGTTGGACTCAGAAAACTTGGAGAATATTCTTGATTTGGACTCAATAATGACTAAGCCTTATGTGTAAAGGTCAAGCCTCATGTGTTGAGGTAAGTGCTTTGTATGTCAAAGCGATGATGTTGTACAATCTTGCTTGTTAAGGCTAAGGTCTTGTGTGTTAAGACAGATCCTTATGTGTTGAGGTGGTGCCTCATGTGTTGAGGTAATGCTTTGCATGTCGAAGCATGAGTGGTGTGTGATGTACTACTAGCCATGGTTGAGCTATTAAGTATCCTCTAGAGATTGGCCACATCTAGAGTGAATTACTTTAGCATATGACCACTTGGAACGATAGTAGAACAAGATGATCTCATCATTGGAAAAATATCCTTAGTATATTTGATATGATAAATAAAGTAAAGATGGCACAAGTGGATTATGCAGATAAAACAAGAGATAAAGATAAGATATGTTAAGATAAGAGAGAATTTGAATTGTTCACTTCAGTGATCAAGAAATACTTTAGTTAACTAAGAGAGAACTCAAATTGTTTACTTTAGTGATGTTAACAAGAAAGACTTCAATTAATTACGAAAGAACTCAAATTGTTTGCTTCAGTGATGTTAAAAAGAAAGACTTAAGTTCAAAGAGTTAACTAAGTGATAACAAAGAAGATCTAGTTAACTAAGTGTTTGGATGACGACAATTGAGTTATCTAATTATTTGCATGACGACACTTGAGCTAAACTAAAAGACAACACTTGATTGGTCTAGCATCCAGTTTAAGGGTGAGTTCATCCTAATGTAGAAGATACAATTAACTAAGTGTTTGCATGATGACACTTGAGTTATGACACTTAAGTTACGACACTTGAGTTAATGATCTAACATCCAGTTGGAAGGCGAGTTCATCTTGAAGTCAGAAGGCTATAAATTAAGCCAAGAATGAGATGTATGATACACTCGTAATGCATGCTTTGATGAGATCAAGGTGAAGAGTGAATATCTCTTGAAGGAAGTGTGCATGTGACCAAAAATGCGAATCAGTCTTATTGCATAATCAATTGTTGGGGTCTTCTATTATTCTCTCTTCTCTCTTGCTCTGTGATTGCACTAGGGGTGCTTGGTATTTCTCTCTGGTAATGCACCAAGGGTGCTTGACGTAATATTCTCATTGTAAAGACATTCCTTGCTATCTATCAATATTCTAAGGAATATTTTGCTGGGGTTTTCTCCCTCAAGTACTAGAGGGTTTCCCTAGGGTAAATATTGTGTCTCATGTGAATGATTATTCTTTTCATTATTCATTGATTTCAAGTTCTACTATAATTCTGCATTAAGATAATAAAAAAATTCAACACTTAGTACTACTATATAATAGTCATATAAAAGGAAAACCGAAAAAGATTGAGACCAGATGGTTAGGGCCATACATAGTTGAAGAACTCAACAACAATGGGTTAGTCATATTAAAAACCCTACAAGGTCATGTCTTCCAAAAGGTCGTGAATGGGGCACGACTAAAACTCCACCAAATTTGAAAAAGGCATGATGCCAACTTTTCACAATATCATCACTAGTCGAGCGTTGTGTCCCGGGTTTATTAGAATTAGAAAAAGTTGATTAACTTTAAGTTACAATAAAAAATAAATTACATAACTAACCTAGAAATCCAATAAAAAGCAATAAGATATGCATTCCTATGGAAGAGTGAGTGCAAGGTAGAAAAAAATGGGGGCTAGTTAGAAAGAAGAGGAAGAGAGTGAGAATGGAAAAGGATATCACTCTCAAAGCAACCAACTTTCTTATAGATACGACTTAAAGAACAAAGATACTAGAAGTACTTGTGGAAAGGATCGACCAAAGCATCACCTAGACGACCAAAGAAAGACAACAAAACATATAGAGTAAAAGGCTGACGAGATTACCAAGAAACACAACGACTACCATGCACACCATCCAATCTATAGAGAAAATTTCCCCTGGAATTTTCAGCATGCATGCGAGTGAGTTGTAACCTGCAAAATTTGAATTTAATGCGCTCACCCACCCGATCCAAAGCACTAAAACTTGCCACGCCTATAAATTCACATGAAGACTCATGTTCATACTTCACAGCATTGTGTGAACAAGTGCAATCAATTCACCAAGAACCTCTACTAACCCTCCCTGTTGAAGAAGCAACCATGGTATTGAATAAATCCCCCATAGGGATAAGGTCCAAAGCCACTGAATTGTGAGCAAAATGTTGCAAGAAGAACCCACCATGATACCCTTGGAAGCCATAATACATAGATTTCAAAAAATGCGGGAGACTTGGGCACCAAGTTTTCATAAAGAAAACTCACACTGACAGATACCTCCACGCAAGCTCCCACCACCACCCAAGCAAGAAGATTGGGGTTATTGAAACACTAGAAACTAGGGCATCAAGGATCTCAGACCCCGAACACATACAACAGGAACTAGACCACCTCCAACAAGTCTTCACATCCAATGGATACCACAAACAAGAGATTAGGAAAGCCCTTCAACAAAACCAAAAAAGACCACAACCCAAACACTCAAACACTATCCCCAAATCCTCCCTGCCATACATCAAAGGTACAACAAACTGAATCGCCAACATCCTCAAAAAACATTACATTCAAGTAGCTTTCACACCACTCACCACCATTAGAAAGATAATCGACTCAGCAAAAGATGCTCTCGACCCAAACTTACAAAAAGGGGTTTACATGGTGCCATGTTCATGCGAAAAAGAGTATATAGGGGAGACAGGAAGATCGTTGAAGACAAGACTTAAAGAACACGCAGCAGACATAAACAAAGAAAGAGGCTCAAGATCTGCTCTAACAGAGCATGCATGCAAAACCTCTCATCACGTTTGCATAGAAAAGGAACGTATAATCAACAAGGAAGAGCACTATATAAAAAGGAAGGTTAAAGAGGCCATAGAAATAGAAAAACGTAACAACACCCTAAACAAAGACGATGGGTTAAAACTAAGTGACTCCTGGAAACCAGTGATCAAACAAATGAAGAAAACACCAACATCCTATTGAAACAAACTATCATCATTATCACATAATAAGCGTGTATCATTCACATAAGTTAGCCTAATTATTAAAAGAATACCACACCTCTAAACACACTATTAAAAATCACTATTAAAAATAATAATAATAATTTTATAATCAAACTCTACAATTAATATTAATTAGAATAAGAATAATATTAATAATGATAATAAATTACACATTCATTATACATTAATTAATATATTAATTTTAATTATACAGTAATCAATATATTAATATTAATTAAGACATTAATATTAATTATACATTTATTATACATTAAATAATATATCAATTAATACATTAATCAATAAACTAATATTAATTATACATTAACTACACATTAATATTAATAACAACAATTAAAATGTACATTAATTACAATTATAACTACCTTAAGAAAATCTTCAAAAATATTTAAGCCTGCCGACATTACCCGAATTAATTCACCAAAAAAAACCTAAACCTAGCCAACTCTCTCAAAACCTAACTTCACACATCACATTTTACCTATAACTACTCTCTCACACTGTTTCTCAGAATAGTACTAAGCTCACCCCTGATGATGGACTCACTTTGAAGTCCGAAACGTTGGGTTTCATAAACCGTAAACAGGTCTTTCCTACCTATTAAATAGATTTCAAAACGGTAAGCTCGACGAACCGAATTGGGGAAAGCACTACACAGAATTCAGGGAATCAAGAATTCGAGACAAGAAATGGATAGAACCTGCTCAGAAGCTCGAAACAACAACAATTCGTCAATACTCCAATGCACCTTTGATAGCACCGTTTGACGGGTTAAAGGAAATAATTGAAAAATTCCTTGTTAGTATATACCACGATGGGAAAATAGGGAAGGACAAGGCCATACCTATCACAGACTCACTCATTGGTACAATTACCAGCCTCTAAAGAAAATGACTAGCAGTTCCATTGACCAACAACGCACAACCCTTAGTGGAGGAGTTCATAGGGTTAGCCACCGAAAATAATTCAAAATGATTATAATCATAAGCAAATTTCAATATGAAAATTACAAGTGGGTTGTCGTTATCATCTCATTATGTATAACAAGTTCAGGTCGGCCATCCAACTTGAGGCTGGACATGCTTGAAGCGGGAAAACAAGTTGCGACTGATGCAAAAAATTTCATTAGGGCCAACCATTTAGCTCAGCTAGTGAAAAAAAGGTGTGAAATGCTAGGATTCTGCGCATGGCATCATGTTTCCATCATTACTAATCTGGATAGTAATGGTGAAAATTACCCCAGTCGGCAAAACATAGTTCTCCAGTACTTTCCAACCCCTTATGTAGAATTTTCAGACATTTGCAGGAAAAGGGTCGTCGTTTAAATTAAATAAAGCAAACAATTACTTGGAACATTGGTTCCAGGATATTAAAAAAAATGGACAAGATGGAGAGTATCGCAATACGTTCATCGTTGCCTACCCCTTGAAGCCCACATTGAACTATGCCTCGATTGCACAAAAGTATGGTACAATCAAGGGGCAGGAGGAGACGCATAGGAATTGGATTTCTATCCTAATATTCCTGATCTATTCAATGATTTGCAAAAACAGTTGAACATTGTATACGCCATACCAACCCTGGCCGTAATATAGCATATGTATCTCATTGAGCCTCTATTAGAAGGAAAACTAGAACAACAAAGAGAAGCGGCATTATACCTTACAACATTATATGCAGCAAAAGAGTTAGTTAACCCTTCAGAAATTTTACCAATCACCACTTCAAGCAAAGACCCAGTCGTCGAGTCTACAGATGAAGCGACTAAAATAGAGGAAGAACCACTCATCAAGGATGGAGAAGAGCCCAAATTTGAGGAACCACAACTTAAAGAAAATATTGCCAAAGTAGCTCACAAAATATTTGTGTACTAATGTGACCTCAAAGGAAAAACAACCAAGCAAACTTCCAAAAGAAGAAAGCTATTGCTCGATCCCACAAAAGATGATATTGAAGAGCTTAGAGAGAAATCCCAAAATGTCCTAGTCGAAGCTATAAGGAATAATGTGATTGTCGATCATTAGATTCAGAAGGACTTCCAACAAAAGAAGCCATCATTACCAACTACCACAACAGTTCCTGCTACCACGTCAGCCCCACCTCAAAAGAAAGCTTTGACTTCCAAATCTTTGAAGGATCTAGTCGAACTGTCAGGTGACTCACCACCACCCTTACTAGCTATATTCCAAGAATAAGACATCCACCACAAGATACCCTCTCTCGACTATGAACACTTTACAAATACACCAAAATTATGTCTATTTGTAGCACAATACATCCACCACCTTTCCACAAGTCCTCCTACCAAACCAACTAGCACACCTCAGTTAGCATAGCCTCCAAAACCATCACTTATAAAAGTTCAAATCCCAAGGAAAGTCAAACTATCCTCTATAAAATCTGTAATGCAACCACATGTGTCATGGCCAACTAAGGATAACCCTGTGAAAACACGTACAACCTCAACCATCACTTGGAATGTACCCTTTCCTCTATTTACACCTCACTCATTTCCTCTTGTTGTATCAGTACCCATGACGACCCCAGTTGATTCAACTCTCATTACCACTTCACTATCACCCATAACAACTTCTTCTCCAATCACTGCAATTTATCCACTTTCCCCCTCGGGTCTCACCTCTTCTATACGAGGATTTAACGCCTTCTTTAATCAGATGCCTCCACTGAAACCGTACCTGTTGGATCCACTGAAACCATTCGCTACCTAGACATCTCCTCCTCAATCGTCCGTGAAATTGAATACAACATCAATAGTTTCGATTCCCTTACCAATGACCTCCCCTGTCACTAAGACAACTCTAACCTCGATCGTCGATGCACCACTATCATCAACTTTACTGTTTTCATCACCTTTACCATCGTCCTCAAGTTTACCATCGCCTTCGCCTTTACCGTCATCATAAAAACCCTCGTCGTCACCAGTCCCTCCTTTGACCTTAGCAATTATGACATTTGTTTCCCCAGCTACATTGACTGCATATATATCTATTGTCCAACAGCCAGCTCCAAGCTCCACCAAAGATTCTAATAAGTCATCCAAGAAATACAAGAATATTAAGAAGGCTCCAAAGATCACCCTCACACTCCGACCAATAGAAGGACGAGAAGCAAAAACAATCACCCTTTCACCATCATCAATCCGAGAAAAAGAGCTGAACAATTTTATTAAAGTATCCACTGAAGAATGCAACAAAACATGGAAATACGACTCCAAAAATCTTAATGTAATCAAGAACGAACAAATCAAAACATGGACTAACTACGTTGAAAAATCCCAACAAAGTATCGGACAATTGCCAAAGCTTCTACCACAGAAACTGATCGACAAAATCAAAGCTCTATTCAAGTTTGTGCTAGAAAAATAAGACAAAACTCAAGAACAACTACTCAAGAAGCAACAAGATGAAACTGGATTCCTCCTTGTGGAATGTTTCAAAGCATTTACATAGACACTAAATTAAAAGAATATGAACCTCAAGCAACCAACGCATTTGTTGTCTTAAACAACTTGACAGTTTTATTACAGTAGGCACCGAAGAATTCAACAAAAGATGGAAAGACGACTCGAAAAAGCTTAAAGGAAACAAGAAAGAACAAAATGAAACATGGACTATCTACGTTGAAAAATCCTAGCAAAGTATCACACAATTGTCAGAGCTTTTACTAGAGAAATCGATCGACAAAATCAAAGCTCTATTCGAGTTTGTGTTGGAAAAATATGACAAAACTTAAGAAAAACTTCTCCAAAAGCAACAAGTTGAAACTGTATTCCTCCTTGCGAAATGTTTCAAATCATTTATATAGTGTGACGCTAAATTAAAAGAATATGAACCTCAAGCAACCAACCCATCCGTCGTCTTAAACAACTGGTACTCTTATTATGGTAAAGTTTGTGTAGATATCCATAAACAACAAAATATTATATTGGAACTGCATGAGCAGAAGCAGTTGTCCACCCCAGAAACAACTCAAGCACTAGAAGAACATATTCACATGGAACAACAACGACTATACTGGCTTTGTCGAAATGAGTACCGATGCCTTCAGCAAGGCAAGCAAGCTCAACAGGAAGTCAGTCACCTCACTCAACATATCTACCACCAAATGAGATCTTATGAACTCTAGATACAAGCCTGTGGCCACAACATGCAGAAGATCTTGAATGATCCAATACAGATCAAGATTCTCTAGATTTCATAGTTGACTAGCCTGACAACAAACATCAAAACTATCTTATCAGAATGGGACAACTTCCAAGATCACCTTGCCCTCTCTACTCGAGTAATTGTCGAAGCTTTTGTTGCTTGCAACCCTCCAAGTGAAACATTCATGTCAGAGCAGACATGATAGCTCCAATTTTGTAAAATTTTGTCTCCAAACTTTGTGAAATTCTAAGTCACAGCAGATCATAGAGTTGATCATACCTCATAGTGAAAGAATGAGCAGAGAAGGTGAATTACAATGAAAATTGCAATGAAAAAAGCAGTAAAATTAATCATGCATTGGAACTCAGATGGAAGAAGAAATGTGTAACATTGTCCATTAATCAGTATAGTTCACAAATATGTTACAATAGAGATACTTTGAATATCCTTGGAGAATTTGAGTCTCGGTCTGTCTAGCATACGAATTGTCACCACTAGAGTGCTTCGGAAGACCCAATCTCAACTCAACTGAACCAAAACTCAGTTAACTGAAGACACATTCAGTTAAATGACCAAGTAGGGTGCATTAGTGAGTTCTGCATGCAAATTAGGTGAAAAAGGGTGCATTAGATCACAATCAGTGGTGATCGGAGCTAAAACCCCCATTAGAGTTCAGGGACTCAGGTGGACTGAACTAGAACACAGAGTTGGATCCTAAAATGTAGGGAACTGACTTTGGTGGGCCTGAAATGATGCATGCAAGGTGCATTAGGTGGATAATGGGTCCTATATGACATCTGCACACCATTGGGGGGAAAATGACATCATCAACTACTAGGAAAACAAATAATGCTAAGTAGGATAAGGATGGAGTATTGATTATCCTAACACCCCCCCTTAATCCAAACTTGGACATCCTGGGCCCTGGTTACTGAGACCAAAGGTCACCCATACAATCAAATAAATGATAAAAATAATTTTTCATGAAAACTAAGGAAATGGGGAAAAACCTCAGGGGAAAAATACCCTCCCTAAAAAATGAACAGCAGGGAACTCAAGCATCTTTCACATGTATAAAAACTTGGTAAACATTTCTGCAGTTTGCTCCTTTGTAGGACAGTAATGCAGTGTGTTGGAACCTCAGTGTGCCATCTTTGATCATGGCAAGTCTCTTTGAAGGATTGTAGATCAGACCCCATCATCATGTAGCATCTCTCTGAGAGAAGTGGATCTATATGACATAGTCCAAGGTTTGCAACTTGATACTAAGATCTGGTTATCCTAATGTCAGATGGATCCCCAACTACGCTCCCAGCAGCTTCAAGGAGTTTGTGAGCCCATTTTGGCCTTGGCCATGGATTGGGAGCAAGTGTTGGTTCTAGATCTAGATCTGCATGATCTTCATTCTCAACATCAAGATCTGATTCAAATTGGTCCTCATCAGAAGAGACCTCATCCTGATCTTCATCAGGTGCAAATGGAGTAGGAAAATCAAATCTACCTTGATCTTTGAGTGGCTCTAGATCTTGCAATGGATCTTCATCGAACCTGACACTTCTTTCAATGAAGCATCTTTTGGTTGCAATCTCCATCAGCTTGTATGATTTTGCATCTTTTGCATATCCTAGCATAATGTATTCACTACTTTGGGGTTGAATAACTTTTCTTTTATCAGATGGGATTTTGGCCCATGCCTTGGATCCAAAAACCCTTAGATGAGAGACATCAGGTTTGTGCCTTGCAGTGCTTCGAATGGAGTGACCCCATCCACAGATTTGTGGGGTACCCTATTATGAATGTATGTAGAGAAGTTCATTGCTTCTGCCCATAGATATGGTGGAAGACCCCTTGCTTCAAGCAAGCAGGAATCCATCTCTTTCAATGAACTGCTACACCATTTTGTTGTGGTGTGTATGGGACAGAATGTTGCATTTGGATGCCCTCAGAAGCACAAAACTACTGCAACTCCCTCTTGATGTACTCTCCTCCATTTTCTGATCTAAGTGCTTTGATATTCTTGAGAATAGTGTTCTCAACTAAGGCCTTGAAAACTTTGAAAGTTTCGAGAACCTCGGACTTTTGCTTGAGAACGTAGATCCAACAAAACCTAGAGTAATCGTCTATGAATGTTAGAAGATATTTGGATTCATTCATAGAAGCAATGGGCATCGGTCCCGAGACATCACTGTGTATCAGATCAAGCGTGGAGGAAGCTTTCATTTCCTTCCCATCATCATACTTTTGCTTTGGATGCTTCCCTACCAAGAAACCTTTGCAGATCCCTTGAGATAACTTTATGTCGGGCAATCCTTCAACCATCTCTTCCTTGTGTAATTGCTGCAAGTACTTGAAGTTTAGGTGTTTGAATATTTCATGCCAGAGTCTGATTGTCTCATTTGCATGAGTCAAGAGAGCACTTTGATGTGAATATGGCAAAAAATGCGAGAACTCATCTGCCTTTGAGGCATGGTTTGCAACACCTTTAGCTATTAGCTTCCCAGATAAGATCTCTGTAATCTCAACTGTGTTAGGTCCAAAAATAACTTTCTTCGGTGAACCAATGTGTGTCATTTGGTAAACATACAACAATTTTGCTTCCAGAGAAGGCACATACAGAACATTACTGAACTTTCCATGATCTAGTTGTATTGTGCCCTTCCCTTCAATAGAGATCTGAGAATCATCTCCCATGTGAATACTCGGACCATCGGTAAGATCTAGAGAATAAAATAATTCTTTGGAGGAAACCATGTGGTTGGAGGCTCCATAATCAATGAGGAAGGCTTTTGATTGTGAGAATCCATCCTTCAGTGCATGGCATCTCTCATGATCATCTGTCTCACTTCTAGAATTAGTATTCCTTACGCCTTCTGGGAGGGCAATGTTGTGTTGTTAAAGAAGTTTGGTCATCTGATCTATCTTCATCTTCATGCAAGATCTCTCTGGGTGGTTTCCTTTCTTGCAATAGGAACACTTGGTCTTTTCAAACCCCTTTTGCTTATCCTTCTTGCAGTTGGAGGCTCCTTCCGATGGATTAGACTTTGGATTATGCTTGGTCTCAAATTGCTTCTTCTCTTTACCTTTGTTCTTCCATTTGGCACTTGCACTTTTTGACTCTCTATCCATAAGAGCTTGATTTTTGGAGGCCTTCAAGGCACCCATCTGAATCAATTTGCCTTCTTCTTGGATGAGAGATTTGGTGACTGCATCTGAAGAAGGCATTTTCCAGTTGGGGATTGACAATCTCCCTGAATGGAAGGTAGAAACAAATACAGAAAACCCCTGACCAGGTTTGCTTAGAATGGATAGCACCAGATGCTCATCCTTCTTCTCAATGCCACATTGTTTTCATTGCATGACCAAGGATTTGAATTTAGAGAAGATTCGATGTATGGTTTCGAAACTGCTAGGTTGAAGAGCGATTAAATCATTCTCCAGAATATGGCCCCTTAGCTCATCTTGCTTGCCGAAGAGGGTCTCAAGCTTCAACCAAACCTCTCTTGGAGTCTTCAATCCATCAAGGTGGAAGATCAAATCTCTCGAAATATGAATACATATGAAACCAAATGCTTCATCTAATCTGCTTAGATACTTGGCCTTCTCAAAAGCTGCCTGAGGTTCGACCTCCTTTCCCATTGTGACCCTGTATAGACTCTTGTTCCGCAACACCATCTGCATGTCAGCCCTCCAATCAAGATAATTGAAGGGTGTCGGGGTTCTTGGAGACAAGGGAGCATTCGAATTCTCCATTGAAACTGTTGGAGCGAATATAAACTGAAAATTGCTGCTACTACTGCACTAAAAATCTTCAATATCCTACAAAAAAATTTCAATTTTACTACTACTGAGCACTGCTTTAGAACAATAGGCACATTTTTTCGGATCCTTCACACATGGATAGACCTCAAAGGATTTCTCCAATGAATTCAATGCAATGGCACCAAGATTTGTCGCGAAAATCCAGAGGCTTCTGGTGCACTACTGAAAGCAACTGCTCAACCTACACTCTCTGAGCTCTGATACCACGTGAAATTCTAAGTCACAACAGATCATAAAGCTGAGAATACCTCACAGTGAAAGAATGAGCAAAAAAGGTGAATTACAGTGAAAAGAGTAGTAAAATTAATCATGCATTGGAACTCAGATGGAAGCAGAAATCTGTAACATTATCCATTAATCAATATAATTCACAAATATGTTACAATAGAGAGAATTCGAATATCCTAGGAGAATTCGAGCCTCAATCTGTCTAGCATAGGAATTATCACCACAAGAGTGCTATGGAAGACCCAAACTCAACTCAATTGAACCAAAACTCATTTAACTGAAGACATAGCCAGTTGATTGACCAAGGAGGGTGCATTAGTGAGATTTGCATGCAAAGTAGGTGAAAAAGGGCGCATTAGATCACAATCAGTGGTGATCGGAGCTAAAACCCCAGTAGAGTTCAGGGGCTTAGGTGGACTAAACTAAAACATAGAGGTTGCTCCTAAAATGCAGGGAACTAACTTTGGTGGGCCTAAAATCATACATGCAGGGCACATTAGGTGGCGAATGGGTTGTAGATGTCATCTGCACACCAAAAAGGGGGAAATGACATCATCAACTACTAGGAAAAAGAAAATAATGCTAAGTAGGACAAGGATGGAGTATTAATTATCCTAACAAACTTTACATCTCCTTGAGTCTCTTCAGGAGTAAGAAATTTTTTAGGGTGGGGGAGATGTACCATCAAGATTGAAGAGTACCTACATGGTTCTATTGGATGGGTCACATCATTGGTAAATGATACAAGAAATAAACTTATGTGATATAAGAGTGGTCACCCCACCTAGCCCATCTTCATGCTTAGTATGAAAAACAATGACACCGATACATATATAATGCAAGGTGTGGTCAAAGTGGAACCAATAACTTTAACTTCCTCCAAATTCAACACACACTAGTGAGCAAATTCTATGAATCATTGTCTTCCTCGTTGACTCTGTAAGATCCTTTACATTCCATGACATGCATTTTATTGAAATGTTTCAACATAGATATTCATGTTCTCACTATCCTCACCTGATACGTAATCAAGGGACTTATAGCCCACTCAACTTACCGACATAGATACTTGTGAGAAAATTATTTTTACTCTTTGTTCTTGCTCTATCAAGGCTGAGATGATGCTTGGTTCATTACTTGTCTACTCGGCTGGTTTACTTATCGCATGGAAGCTATTCCTATCTTAAATCCCCACAACACCAACCTAATGACAAAGCAACATCATGTGGAAGCTCAACTATGTTGATATTTTAAAGAAAGAAATTATTAAATCAACGCTGCCACTATGTCTTATTCACAGACTGGATGGTTTGGTGAACTTGCCTAACACATAACCACAATGAATGAAAACCCCGATGCACAAGTTCTACGTGAAACACATTTCCCTGACTATTGGTTGCATACAAGATATTGAAATTCCTGGCATGTATTACTCACTCTAACAGAAAATAATTTTTTCCCCAACTATTTTAAAACGTCGGAGCATTTATAAAAACGCCCATCATGCATGGATTCATCCATAACTATTTAAATTTGTCTCTTTTAAGAGGGATTCAAGGCAACAAGTAGACTGAACAGTCAACAAGTCTAAAATTCATCTGGCACTGTTTAAGTTTAGCCCAACATGTATAACATGCTCAAGACTCATTTAAATTTCATCTAGCACAAGAGAAATTCGCCCCACAATGGATAAATCTGCTCCAACAATAATTAATTTGCCCTATCATGTATAATATTGCTCGGAAAACATTTACATTCACCTGAGGAAGAATAAATTTGTCTAGCAGTGATCAAAACACCCCAAGCACATTTAAATTTTCCCAACAGTGGTCAAAACTCCCTAGGCACATTTAAATTCATCCAACGATTGTAAAATTCCCCGGGCATGTTCAAATTCATCCAATAGGGGTCAAAACGCCCCAAGCACATTTAAATTCAACCAACAGTGGTAAAAAATGCCCCATCCACATTTACATTCATCCAACAATGGCCAAAAATGCCCCAAGCATATTTAAATTTATCCAGCTAGTGAGCAAAACGCCCAACAGTCAAATATGTTTGAAAAATTCAATTTAGAAACTACCTAAATAATTGCAACAACTCTTAGATGAGAGCCATTGATCTCATGATTAATGTTGGAATGGACAGTGGTAGTTTAAGAGCCATTGGCATTTGTATTTGGCAAGACAAATCGAAAAACATGAAATACAACCTCACTTAATAGCTGAGAATGAATGTTTAAACCATCCTATGAACCAGAGAAGCATTAAAACGCACATCAACTCCCATTATAACATTGGCAACAATTAATAGAATGAACAAGAGAAATGAATCAAGCATATGATGGACACTATAAATTTACCCTGGAAACCCAAACGAGGAAACCAACTTTGAATGGTTGTTTATTATATCTTGGCAATCTCTGGTTGCAAGGCTGCTTATGGCTCCCCTGTGCATCCTCTTCTCCTCCAACCAAAAGTCCTTATTGAGTGAAAATAAATGAAGAAATAGGGAGATCTTGGGTGGGAAGGCCAATAGGCCTCACCTTTCGTTTCCCATTCCACATTTTTTTCCTCCTATTTCATTTTTTTTACATTTAATTCATTTTTTTTCTCTTGTCTTGTTTTGTTTGTTCTGTACATATTTTTTAATTATCTTTTGTGTCACCTTTAATCATTGTTAGATTACATTGCTAGTAGTAGCATTACAACCATTCAATAGTTCTTATCCATTTTGGATCATCACCACTTAGCATTTGTTAAGAGTTTAAAGATACACAGATTCTTCTTTTCTAGTGCATGGGTCACCCACCCATCAATGTGTATTACTCTCGGGTCACCTTTGCTTTTCATTAGGTTCAATAAGGTCCTACCCATCCAACCTCAAAGGAGGATATTGGTCCCTATGGACAACCCCCTTGTGGGAAGGACCAGCCTATGAAGAGCCATTGGGGTCCTCCCTTATGACTAAGTTGGTAGGATTTGGTGGTGTCAGTATAGGAGTATCCATGATTATAATTGGATCCTTAGGAGCCACATTACCTTATTGCCCTTCTTATTCACCTAAATCCATTAACCATCGTTAGTTGATGTCGATGTCTTTTGTCTCTATGAATCCAAGACTACTGCCAAAGGGGTATCTAAGGAATCGACCTTGGACACTAATGGACAATAATTAATACCACGGCCAAGGCTTTGCTCGGTGGTGTCAATCTAGGACTATGCATGCTTATAATTGGATCCTTAAAAGCCACATTACCTTATTGCCCTTCTTTGTCACTTGAATCCATTCACCATCGTTAGTTGATGTCAATGGCTTTTGTATCTACAAAAATAAGGCTACTGCCGAAGGGGTATCTAAGGAATTGAACTTGGACACTAATGGACAATCATTAATAACATGGTTAAGGCTTTGACAATGGAAGCAATTGTTCGGAAGGTTAATATACCTAGCATATTGTCTGATAACATTGGGACCAACTTTAATGAACAATTGTTGCTTTGGATCTCAAGATAGATTGACCTTTGTACAAATGTGCTTATGAGGACATGGGAAAAGAAACTCTATGGCTTCTGGCATATTAATTACTCGGTGGGAACTAATACACATTCAAGGAAACACCAAAACTACACTAGAAGGCCCCATAATTCAACCTAGACATGACAATGCAATCAAGTAGACTCACCAACAAATAAATCCTCATACCATTCAAACATAATGAGAAGGGTATTATAACATAGCCATGGACCCCACTGTTGATGTATATGTAACTTCGGAATGTATTTCACCTATGTATATTGTACTCCTATAGAGATGGTATTATTCCTCTATACGGAAGTGTCGTCATTTGTATTGACAAGTGTTGCAAGTGTCGTAACTTGCTATGATGGGTTATTAGACCACCTAGTGAGGGGTCAACCCGGATTAATGTAACCATGGGTTATTAGACCGAGTTAGACAAGTCGGCCCTGTTAGTTTATTAGGCAGGACAGGACAAGTATAAATAGAGAGCGGGAGCTCTCTATTTGATCATCTCATTGTTCACTTCTACACTACTCGGAAAGTGGCGCACAAGTGAGGAGGAGGTTCATCTGCTAGGAGAAGACTATCTCTTGTACTTTGGTTGTATCATTGCTCTTTCTATCTCTGAGGAAGTTGTGGGGTTTTTCACCTTTATGGTTTTCCCGAGTGAAACTCTGTGTCTCCATTGTCTTATGTGATTGCTTGATATGCTTGATACATGCTTGATATGATTGATATGTTGTACATGTTATTCTCTCAGTAAAGATCCTAGAGTATGTTGAATTAATGCTCAAAATCTAACATGGTATCAGAGCTTCCCTGAGAAGAAGACATTGTGCAGTGGTGGAAACTAGGGTTTCTTGTTTATTGGGTTTCTCTCCACATATTTTGGAAAAGCATTAAGGTAGATTGACTCTACTCATCAAGGAGAATATTTCTATCCAATCATAATTCAATTCTAAGCACTTTCAATTTTGGCCCTAAAAATTAGGGTTTCCACAAAAATAGGAATTTCTGAAATCTGAAGACATAGCTGGAAGCTCCTTGGAAAAATCGAAGTTTAGAGCTTTGGATCGAGATTTTTTGGTGGGTGAAACTCCGGGAAACTCAAACCCTAATTCAGGGTCCTCCCTAGTGAATCCGGGAAGACTAAAAAGCATTTATGAAGGGTGAAACTTTGCATATCTCAAATTTTGAATATACCAGGCTAATCAACTCATCAAGGTGCATCTTTCTATCCTTTCAGAAGTTTGAAATTCAAAGTTTGAATTTTTAGGGTTTCTCTGACAAATCTTAATCCGGGACTAGATCCAGTTTTCAGCAAATCAAGTGGTAAGACCTAAATCTTTTCTATTTCCATTTGAAGTACTCTTTAAGATGTCTCACCGCACTAAGCTTGAGGATAAGTTTGAATGGGCTGATAACTTCCGAGCATGGAAGTATAGGATTGGGTTAATCCTGGAAGGAAATGAGTTGGACACTTACATAAGTGAAGAGGTCCCTATCCCAGAGGAAGAAGAGGCTAAGGCCTTACACAAAAGAAATTTGGTCAAGGCTAAAAGAATCATTGTTGATTCTATCAAAGACCATCTCATACCACATGTGTCATCTCTAAAGACACCAAAGGAGATGTTTGATTCCCTGACCAAGCTATTCGAAGGGAAGAACATAAATCAGAAGATGACCTTGAGGAATCAACTAAAGAATATCAAGATCCAGAATGCAGAAACTATGCAGTCTTATTTCTCAAGGGTCTCCCAGATAAAAGAACAACTTGAAGTTGTGGGAGAAGATATAGAGAATGTTGAAGTGGCAATGACCACTCTCAATGGCCTTCCTAGGTCATGGGATTCCTTCATTCAAGGAATTTGTGCTAGAAGGAAACCTATCACCTTCAGTAGACTGTGGGAAGAATGCTCACAGGAAGAAGCTCGAATGGTAGCTCAAGAAGAAAAGATGGGGAATGAAGACCAAGCTCTCACAACACACTCCAAAAGACATGATGATAAGAAGGGGCATCACCACAGTAAGAAAGAAAAGCATCACCATCAGAATCAAAGAGGCAACTTCAGATCTCAAAGAAACATATCAAATGCCCGATGCTTTACATGTGATGAAAAGGGACACTGTGCCAGGGATTTTCCCATAAATAAGAAAGATGGTTCTCACAAGAAGAAGAACTTCAAAAGAAGACATCATGCTCATGCTGCAAAGGATGATGAACCTCCCAGGAAGAGGGCCAGAGAAGATAGTGAAGATTCTTCAAGTGATGAAGAATATGTTTTGATTTCTGCTCTCACTGGAACCATTACTCATGGAAGTAATGATTGGCTTATAGATAGTGGGGCTTCTAAACACATGACAGGATTCAAGGAATCTTTTATGAACCTATCTGAACATGAATCACCCCACAAGGTGAAGCTTGGGGATGACTACCAATATCCAATAAAAGGGAGTGGTGAAGCCTCCTATAAACTAGACTCTGGAAAGTCTATGAAGATGAAAGATGTACTATATGTTCCAAGTCTCAAGAAGAATCTACTCTCCATATCTACATTGGATGCAAAAGGCATGAGGGTTTCATTTGTAGATGGCCAAGTCCTAATGTGGCCAAATGATAAGACTATTGATGATGCAATGGTGATTGGAGAGCAAGAGGGAGGATTATACAAATTGAAGGGCCAACCAGAATAAGCCATGGTCCATGATTCAGTAGAGCCAAGTGAACTTTGGCATATAAGGCTTACACATGTGCACTATAGGGCACTACCTATTGCAAGCAAAGCAGTTGAAGGTCTTCCTGAAATCCAGTCAAAGTATGGAGATGTTTGCAAAGGATTTGCAAAAGGAAAGAACACAAAGAAGGCAATCACAAGCAAGTAGGGAAAAAGGAATTATCCACTCCGATGTATGCAGTCCGATGTCATCTAGTTCTCTGAGTGGGTATGTATACTATGGTTCTTTCATTGATGATTTCTCTAGGAAGACTTGGGATTTATTTCTTGGAGAACAAAGATGAAGTATTCAACAAATTAAAGGAATTCAAGGCCTTGATAAGAAAACCACACTGAAAAGAAGTTCAAGACCTTTAGATCCGACAATGGTGGAGAGTTCACTTCAGCAGACTTCAAGTGCTATGCAGTGATTCAGGGATTAAGAGGGAGTTCACCACTCCTTACAATTCACAACATACAGGAATAGAAGAAGTCACTTCAAAATAGGACTCCAGCAGCTCCTGCAAGGAAGCAAAGATTCAGATGGAGTCCACCCAACAAACAAACAAAGATAAGTATTTGAATTGTCATTTCTTGTATATTCTGATTGTTTAAATAATGTTGTTCAATGATGTATATACTTATGTTCCTAGACTTAGGTTGTGTATTATGCATATTAGAATAATTGCATTAATGAACAGTATACTACTTATATGCATATGATGGGTAAGTGGCCTATGGCACTGTACAACATTCCATTGCTACTTATCTGGAATGAAACCTCTTTGATGACATGTTGGGAGTTGTGCACACTCTTAACAATGTTCTGGTAGAGATTGGAAGGCATCTAGAAAGTTACGGGATATGGATAAATGTTGTATTGAAGCATTGGTTAAAATAATTGCATGAATGTATGACATATTTCTTTATGTGTAAGAATTTGTTCTGAAAAATATGAGATGTCTCTAATCATGCAATTAAACTTGTTTTGTAGGAAATATCGTTTACCATCACCTACAAAAGAAGGACTACAACATTTGTTCCAGCAACAAAGCTATCTATTGAAGATATTGAAGTTCCCAGGATTCGGGATGAAGTAATGGAAGAATGCCATGATCGAGGAATACCACTCGATCACGAGGAATGATGTTTGGGATGTGGTCCCAAGACCAGATGGGAAGTTTGTTTTGACTTCCAAGTGGATCTATAAGATCAAGCATGTTGCAGATGGTAGCATAGAGAAATACAAAGCTAGGTTTGTAGCTCGTGGCTTCTCCCAAAAAGAAGGGATTGATTATGAAGAAACTTTTGCTCCTGTGGCCAGATACACTTCCATTAGATCAGTACTTGCTCTGGTTGCAGTGATAAAATGGAAGGTACACCAGATGGATGTCAAGACAACTTTCTTGAATGGTGTAGTTGAAGAGGAAGTGTATGTGGAGCAACCACTCGGGTTTGAGACACATGACCAAGGGTCACATGTGTGCAAACTGAAGAAAGCCTTGTATGGTTTGAAATAGGCACCCAAGACCTGGTATGGCAGGCTAGATGGCTTCCTATCTAGTTTGGGCTTTACCAAGAGTAAAGCAGATTCCAACCTTTACTACAAGGTTGAGGAAGGCAATCCAGTGATACTACTATTGTATGTGGATGACCTGTTTGTAACAGGTGAAGATAGATTGATTGTTGACACGAATAGGAAGCTTACTGTTGAGTTCGAGATGAAAGACTTGGGTATGATGCACTACTTTCTTGGTATGGAGGTGTGGCAGAGTGCAGATGGAATCTTCCTTGGACAAGGGAAGTATGCAGTAAAGATCCTGAAGAGGTTCGAGATGATGGACTGCAAGGCCATGGCCACACCTATGGCATCGAACCTGAAGCTTCTGTGTGATGCTTCATCTGAGCCGGTTGATGCCATGATGTATTGTCAGATGATTAGGTCCATGATGTACCTGACAAATACAAGACCAAATATCTACTTTGCGGTGAACACCTTGAGCCAGTTCCTAACGGATCCCAGAGGTGTTCACCTGGTTGCTATAAAGCATATTCTGAGGTACCTGAAGGGTATAGTTGACTATGGGCTCAAGTATGAGGTGAATCAAAAGTTTAACCTGGAGGGTTATGTTGATTCAGATTGGGCAGGTAGTGCCATTGATCGGAAGATCACTTCGGGGTGCTGCTTCAGTATGGGATCTGGTATGATCTCTTGGTTTAGCAGGAAGCAGTCCTGTGTGGCACTGAGTACAGCCGAAGCAGAGTATGTTGCAACTTGTTAGGCTAGTTATGAGGCAGTATGGCTTAGGAAGCTACTGTCTGATTTGTTTGATCTCCAGCTGAGTGCTACTTGTATATATTGTGACAACCAGAGTTGTGTGAAGTTGTCGAAGAACCCAGTGTTCCATGACAAGTCGAAGCACATTGAGATCAAGTATCACTATATCAAGGATATGGTGCAGAGAGGAGCAGTGAAGCTCCTGTATGTTGCGACAGATGAGCAAATAGCCGATGTGTTGACCAAGCCACTGGCCAGAGTGAAGTTTGAATACTTCAGAGGGAGACTTGGTGTGCTTTAGATCGAGAATCCTTCCAAGGGGAAGTGATGAGTTCGGAGGCACAGATGCACATGAGCCTTTCTCACATGGTGATAGACGTGTTCTCCCATGGTGAGATGTAAGTGCTGGAGCCATTCTCAGATAGTGATAGATGTGTTCTCCTATGCTGAGATGTAAGGGCTGGAGCCATTCTCAGATAGTGATAGATGTGTTCTCCTATGCTGAGATGTAAGGGCTGAAGCCATTTTCAGATAGTGATAGATATGTTCTCCTATGCTGAAATATAAGGGTTGGGCCATTTTCAGATAGTGATAGATGTGTTCTCCTATGCTAAAATATAAGGGCTGGGCCATTTTCACATGGTGATAGATGTGTTCTCCCATGGTGAGATGTAAGGGCCGAGTGAGCCTTTCTAACATGGTGACAGATGTGTTCTCCCATGGTCGTGATATAAGTGTTGTGCCTTTCTGACATGATGGTAGGTAGGTCCTCCCATGATGACATGGTGGTAGGTAAGTCCTCTCATGGTCGTGATGTAAGTGCTGAGCCTTTTTCGAATGGTGATAGATGTGGTCTCCCATGTCGGTGGTGTAAGTGCTGTGTGATGTGCATCTGGGTTGTGCTCCGTGGACTATGATGGTGATCTGAAGACGATGATGTGACAGTATGGTACACAGGTTTTGCAGAGGCATATGATCAGTCCTGAGATGCTCTTGCAGGTTTTGCAGAGGCAGTGTAATCAGTCCTGGGAGATCTTATAGGTTTTGCAGAGGTAGTGTAATCAATCTTAAGGTGTACCTACTTGATGGCTTGCTCGCAGAAATGTTGATGATGTTCATCCAACATGAAAAAGGGCTGGCTCTGTAGATGATGAAGGCCTGCAGGTGGCAGGCCTACATCCAGTATGAAAAAGGACTGGCTCTGTAGAACTTCCTATGACGAGTAGATTGGAGATTGATTGAGATAACAGCAATAGTGACGATGACAATGATCCAGTGACGATGATCCAGAGAAGAAGACTTGTGCTAGCAGATCTGTGTCGAGAAATACCTTCCTAGTTAAGAGGGAGCGTTGATGTATATGTAACTTCGGAATGTATTCACCTATGTATATTGTACTCCTATAGAGATGGTATTATTCCTCTATACGAAAGTGTCGTCATTTGTATTGACAAGTGTCGCAAGTGTCGTAACTTGCTCTGATGGGTTATTAGACCACCTAGTGAGGGGTCGGCCTGAATTAATGTAACCATGGGTTATTAGATTGAGTTAGACAAGTCGGCTTGTTGGTTTATTAGGCAGGATAGGACAAGTATAAATAGAGAGCGGGAGCTCTCTATTTGATCATCTCATTATTCACTTCTACACTACTCGAAAAGTGGCGCACAAGTGAGGAGGAGGTCCAACTGCTAGGAGAAGACCATCTCTTGTACTTTGGTTGTATCATTGCTCTTTATATCTTTGAGGAAGTTGTGGGGTTTTTCACCTTTATGGTTTTCCCCAGTGAAACTCTATGTCTCCATTGTCTTATGTGATTGCTTGATATGCTTGATACATGCTTGATATGATTGATATGTTGTACATGTTATTCTCTTAGTAAAGATCCCAGAGTATGTTGAATTAATGCTCAAAATCTAACACCCACGTAACCACCTCAATGACCTGCTTATCCTCCTTACAAGCAAACTAAAAAATGCCTTTTGTTAGGCTTTAGGTAGTCACGCAGAACCATCCGTGGGGTTCCCATTACTCCTTAACCCAAGCACTTATCATAGTTACAGAGGGAACTCTACCCACAAAATAATGTAACAAGATGTAGTGCCTCGTGCCATCACAAATAATAATATATTAACTAACATGAATTTCAATAGCAATTTCACCAGAAGGGCTGTTATTACCTCATGGTACCTTTGGGACAAACTCTGGAGGAACCTTTGGTGGTACCATGGCTATTGTTGGCAGGAACTTCAATGGAGAGTCCTCTTAGAGAGCAATTGAGCAATTGTGAGGCGAACCTAGGGCCCACTAACTAGATGATGGCAGTAAGTGTTGTAAGAAGCGAGGTTAGTGCCAACTGGATGGGAGGTAAAAGTGGCTAGGACATAAAATTTGCATAATCAATGATTTGAGATGTACAATTGGCCATTTTCAACACACTAACATTGCTTCACGATAGTTAATATTTAACCCTATCCTACATTAGCTCCTTCACTAGTATATAATAGGTTTTAAATGTTTACTGATTGGCCGTTGATTTCCATCTTATCATGTCAGCTTCTTTATATGCAAATTTTAGCTTTGCAACATTCTAGATGGTTTATACTTCTAGCTCCTCATGCCAACTTCCCAAGTCTACTTTATAGTACCCAAATTACAACATAGGTCCTTTAATACCACTTTTTAGATCTTCATCTCTTTAACATTCCCCGCTTCAAAGTCAAATCATGTTAAGTTGAAACACGATGAAGCTTATTTTTAGGGTGAGATGGTGCCAAGAGAAGATACACAATTGTTTTGAAAGTCCCTTGAACCCATGATTTATGTATCATTTTATGTAATTAATGTATTTGCACATGTTCTATGTGCATTTATAGAGTAGCTTATTTGACTGTGCTTATTTGGGGGATAACCCATGGATCTAAAGAGTGTCACTTTTAATAGTTGAGAATGTATTTATACCTTTGATTGCCAAGCTAAAAGCAATTAGGTGAGAAGCTTGTATCATATTGTATTATACATGGATTGTAATAGGATATTTCTCATATTATCTTACTACCAACGATATTTATGTGTCCGACATGTGATTGGGTTTTTACACATATGAATTAGTGCAATGATTTCCTTGTTGTTCTACTTTAACACACACATCTAGATATTGATTTATGGTTAGCTTTGCATTTTAGTTTAATTATCTCAACTAAGCACATCTTTAAGATGTGTTGTCCATGATATATATTGGTCATAGAGATATACAACACAGAAACAAAGACTATGTTGAAGTCAATTGGCATGATGCAATTTTTAGGGTGAAGCTAATATGTTGTTGGTCTCAGAGAGTCTCTTGACAATTTTTTTAAACCCAATTGTTGATGGCATATACATTTATTTTTGTACCTTTTAAGAAGTATTTATTATTTCTTATAGACAAGTAATCCAATGATAACCAAGTATTATTTATTTTAGTTGAAGCATTGTTGGGTCTCATAGTGCATTGAAATTGACCTTATAAAAGCCCGGGATTACGAGCATCCATGGCAACCTCTCCAACATAGATTTTTTATTTATAAAAATATAGACCCATCCATCTCTATTTCTTGAAACAATGCTACAATTAGTGTTTCAATTTCAATAAGATGTCGTAAACATATTTCTTTCTCTTAATCCCTTTTAATGATAAGAAATGTCTTTCATCACGTACTTGGTTTAAGATTTGGCCCCATGTCCATAGGCTTGACATAACATTGGTTGCAAAGTCGCCACCTTATTCTTTGCAACTTCTTCCATCTTATGATCCTTATTGGCCTTTCTCTAACGAACTCTATTTTGGGATCTTGGGTCCTTTTCTTTCGACTTTGAGTTGAAGGTTTTGTTCCTATTTTTGTTTATATCTCCTTCATGTCCCATTGTAGAAGTGCCTATTGGAGCAATTACAATTTATTGGAGTGGTAGGATGCTTGTGATGATCATAGCATATCTTAGATATGGGTCTTAATCTTGATGTTTCTTATTTAATGGATGACTTATATTTTCTTTGAAGTTTATTCGTTTCCCTTGCTTAGGAGTGCTCATTTTCTTCTCGAATTTCCCCTAGTTCCAATGGGGATCTTGCAATTCCTATAGATCTAGATTAAAGATGTTACATATGTTTGAATTCCCTACTAATCTTTTTTGAAAATAGGGCCCTTAAGGTCATTGTTGGTTCTACCTCCTTTTTCTAAGATTTGAAGGAATAATGGATGTTTGTTCCTCCTGATTCTCTTGCCTTGTGGGTTGGGATTGGAACTTCTTGCAGTGTTTTGTAAAATGACTATATTCACAGAATTCATTATACTTCAAAGGCAATTGTTAATAGTTAAAGGGTTGAACATACACCCAATATTCCTTACCCAACTTATTAATCCCATGAAGGTTCTTTTCAAGTTTGAGCAAAACATAGATGCGAGTAGATGCACATAGCCATGGTTAAGGTTTGGCGTTGTCAATATACTTGCTTGGCTTATTTCACAATGATTCAAAAGTTTCATCATTCCCAAAATTTAGGAGTAGCAAGGGAAACCTTGCTCAGTATTCATCATAGTTGGAATTTATTTTTCAGGATTGAAGTCAAGAGACCACCTATTTAGATACAATTTGCAAGGCCCTGGGAGCTTGAGCCCATTCCTAAAGATGAAATCCCAATAAGTATTTAGCTTAAAAAGTAACATATAAAATTATTTTACACATAAGTAGTAATAAATACGTCCCTTTGGGTGAGGGATCCATTAATTATGCCTTTGGGTGAGGGATCCCATTAATTACAGAGCTAGTTTTCAATGTTTTTGGGGTTTCGCCAGGACACATTGAATCTCACAACTTGGGCTTTCTCTATGAACATTGGCACTTCCTTTTTTAGAACATGTGATGGGATTGCAAGTTTCACCTTTTTTTCCATAAATCGCAATCATGATCAACCATCATATTTTTACTTTGGTTGCTAGAGCTACCATTTGAAGGTTGCCACAATTGTAACATATTTAGAGGAGTCAAAGGAGATTTAGAGTGAGTTATTGGAGAAGCTCCCTTGCCCTCCCACCCCCATACTTGTGGAAGAAGCCATGGGTGATGAAAGAGAAATCAAGTGGACATGCACCCTATTAGAGAAGCTAATATTAATAAACAAGTCCTTGATCCTCATTGTTAGCCATAAGCTTGTCAATATTTTTCAATGATAGGTCTCGAAGAGAACATGAGGTGTGGCTCAAGTCCAAGATTTAGTTACATGGAATTGGATCGCATTAGCAAGACTTATGCCCACTTTGCCTTGGGGGACATGAGTTGGGATAAGTTCAACCCTTACCTTTAGGTGCCCCCATGTATACTCCAAGGTGTTGAAAATCTCATGTGAATGGAACCTTGATCTATGACGAGACACTCCTCGCTCCTCACTGTTAGTCCCAAGCTTGTTGGACTTTTGTAATGGCAGGCATTGAAAATAACACATGGATGAGTTGGGATCTACAATAGGGTTAAGTGGACTTCCAATGGACCATCTAGATGCATGCCTACTCTATATTGGAGGATGTGAGTCATGCATTAACATAACTCCAACCCTACTTTTGAGTGCCCCTCTTACTACTCTAGAGTATTAGAAAGCTTATGGAAATGATCGTTAATATAGAGTGAAAAATTCTTTACTCCCTACCCTTAGTCCGAATCTCATTGACCATAAAAGGAACCTCAGTTTTCTTCAACCTATATAAGTATCCTACATCAATTCCTCTTATTAAATGCTTGTATGTGATACCAAACACTCAAATTTAATATATTTACATTTAAAAATAGTTTCTGTACCTTTGAAAATTTCTTTACTCCCTACCCTTAATCCAAATCTCATTGACCATAAAAATAACCTAAGTTTTCTGAACCTATGTAAATATCCTACATCAATTCCTCTTATTGAATGCTTGTATGTGATAATAAACGCTCAAATTTAATATATTTACATTTAAAAATAGTTTCTGCACGTTTAAAATCTTCTTCCCTCCCATGGTCTTGTCCTTATTATTCACCGCTTCATCCAATTGCATTGTAATCGGGTATAAGGTCGAGCTGATTGATATTGTCATGGTAAATGGGCCACAAAGGATCCTAGTTTCATTGCTGACAAACATTTTAATGATATGTCCATTGCCGACAAACATTTTAATGATAAATATGTGAAACGAACAGTCAAACGGTGAATAAAATCCATAGGAATAGAATTCTAGAGCATGAAAAAGAGAATTCAGGCGCTCACCTTTCCGCTAATTGTAACTCAGTGAATAAGAGTGGCCGAGTCTCAAATCTATCAATCTCTACTCACAGAGACGATTGAAGAACTATTGCAAACAAATTTTAGTTTTGAAGAGGAAGGAAGGAATCGAGGGCAAAGTGTTTGCAGGCATGGAAAATAAGAAGCTTTCAAGTGAAAGCAGCAAGGAGTGTGATGGTGGGAGGAGCAGTAGGGACATTGTGCCCGAGGTCTTCAAGATAATCAGCACTCGGTTACCTCAACGAGACGTCTGTGCTCTGTTAAGAGTCAGCCCACGTTGCCGTCAACTTTTGGAATCCCATCTCCCTCTATGGAAGGTATTACTCTCTATCTCCCCAATTTCCTTACCAGCAAAAATACCCGCTGTGTTCCATAGGATATTTACACTAGCATAAACCCATATAATTTCGGGTCTTACAGGTTGAAGATCTAGAACTCTATCTTTTTCTTCTGATACGCACCTCGAGCTTTTATATCTAGAATTCCAACATTTGATATGCCCGCTTGAGATATTCATTTGCCCAGGAGATGTATATCAAACCCGGGTCTTGATGTGTCTGGTCCATATTTGACATGCTTGCAATTTGATATGAACTTGAGAAATTCATACACTTGGAGGTGTACATTAAATCTGGGTTTGGATGGTCTGTGCTTTTGTTCATATTCAATGCACCCAATACACATGCATCCTTACACACAAACATAATCATTGATTGGAATCCCTACCCCGCCTGGTCATCTCCGAGTGCACTTAGCCCATTCTTTACTCACGGTCTAATGTAAGCCCAGTTAGCAGGCGGAAAACATAGACGATTACACAATAACTGTCTGCCATTAGTGTGGCAATGGTGATTTTTCATACTAAGGTCATGTGCATTGTGTATTTGAAGATTTTATTTTAAGCTGGATGCTTCTCGGTTTGATCTACTCATTTGAAGAATGGGTTCAGATTATGTCAACCTGTTTGAAGTTTGTCTTTTGGAAATCTTGGGTCTGGATGCATTAAGGTTGTTGACCTTGTTACAACTTGATTTAGCACATGAGTGAGAAAGTCCCAACCCACGAGTGCTACCAAGGAGCAACTACAGGAGAAGGCACCACTGTTACCTTAGTGCACAATTCTTTTCACTTTTGACCTGTTCTCAAAGGTCAAGGGGGACTTTCCTTAAGGCTAATAGAGTTCAGATTTGACTCGGATGAAAAGAGCTAGGAGGGTTGATTTTAAATCTGGTTAGATTGCTCAATTGTATTGTAGATGTTATTCACCTAGAAATTAAGCGATTGCCAAGTTGATTGCTAGAATGCGGAAATAGAGCAAACACTGAGAATGATAGCAAGATATTGCTTGTAAATGCAATCTGAGATGAAAATAAAGGAATGTTCCACTTAAAGATTTAAAAGAGATATAACAAATCCATCCACATGAAGCCTTTAGCAAATCTGGTAAGTGCTAAATGTAAACCCTAGAATTAATGAGTAGTTGAGATTACTTCACAAGGTGATTAAGATGAGTTTATTTTAGAACCAAACTTAAGTGATTGAGAGTAATAAATATTGGAGCATAAAAATGAAACAAACACTCAAGGAGAAGTGCAATGTTGCTTGAAATGAACTGTAAAATGAAATTACAACAATATTCCACATAATAGATTCCTCAGACATAATAATAACTTATAGCCAATGAATCCCTTTAAATCTGGAAATTTAAATTGAACCGGTTGCACATTTAATTCCATAATTATGAAGTGATTGGAATCACTCCTCAAAGGGTGAACTGAATTGTTAACCAACTGAAATAATTGCCCAATGTGAATGCACAGATTTTCAGTGAAGTTCAAGATAATCACTTAATGAAATTAAAAGAGATTTTGCTTTAAGATTTATCCAATGTAATGAAACAAAATTTCAGCCAATAAACTTTGCAATAAATGATTAATTTCATCCCACAAAATTCACGAAATCTGGAAATTTAAAAGGTGAGAATTTGCACATTAAATTCCAGAATTACTCCAAATGATTAAAATCACTCTTTTCGATCTATTTAAGTGAATAATTTCAGATCTAAATATTGTTGAAAATCTGTTATTGATCGCAGAATTTTGAAGTGCAGATTACAACTGAAAATCTGTTATTGATCGCAGAATTTTGAAGTGCAGATTACAACTGAAAATCTGTTATTGATCGCAGAATTTTGAAGTGCAGATTACAACTGAAAATCTGTTATTGATCGCAGAATTTTGAAGTGCAGATTACAACAAAAATGAACAAATAAAAACCATAGCAAGTGAATGATAAATTCAGATTCTGAAGCACTAAATAAAATTCTGTTTGAAGATTGTTATAGACCAGAAATTTAAAAAATATAATTAGCCAACTTGCAAGGATAAATTATACAAATAAAAGATTAATCCTTAAGTGAAATTGGGCCTAGATTAATTCTGAATTAAAGATCACTATGAAAAATATTTATTCCAAACTAAATTGGTTAGTAACAAGCCAAAAAAATGATATAAAATTAAATTCTAAAGCCAGGCTTGAGATAATTAAAATCTGTAAATAATGGGACAGAAAGGTGATCTTTAGATTTTAGTGGAAAAAATAGAAAACTAAAAAGGTTTTTTTGAGGTTTTTGGATGGTGGTTGGAAAGAGGGACCAGTGCCTTAGGCTTTGGGCAAATGGGGTCATGAAAACAGATCTCAGTGGGCTGTTATGAGGATATTTCTAGGGGTGATTTGTCTGAAGAATTATGCCAAAAATAGCCATTGAACTTTGAGAATTTGATGCAGAATTTCTTTCAAGGAAGGTTCACCCTTGAGCGTACACCTTCAGCTAAAGGTCTAGCATATTCTCCAACAATGAGAGGTTGAACCTGCAAACACTCCTACAAGGATGCCAAATGCAAACAACATGCCAATACTAAAGCATATAGAAAAACAAAGTTTGCTTCATTTTATTTCCTTCAAGCAATAGAGTTGCTTAATCATGAACTAGATCTATTGACTTTACAATGAAAGAAAATAAAACATTACCTCCAAGTCCAGTTCACCACAACATGTTCCTCATATCATAAGAAAGGTTCCCCACATACACCACTAGCATAGACGAAAGGAAGTACGCATTCTCTTCTCCAATCAACAACAAGATACAAATGAGAGAGGAGCCTCTTATATAGAGCTTTGGCTCAACAACCCTCCATTAAAATAACAATATCTTGGGCTAAAACCCTAGATCGATCCTAGGGAGGAGCAATCTTTTCTAGACATGGTAAACAATACATGTGAAATACAAAATATGCTCAAATGAGAGAGCGCTCCTCAAGGCATTGTCAAAATACTAACAACCATCATCAATGTGGCCCAAAACCCTAGTGCACTCCTCAAGAAGACTAGCACATGTGGAATGGTCAAGGAATAACTGCTAGGCGCCTCAAAGTGGGGGGCATTCCACTCCAACTAAATGCCACATGGCTCCAAGGTCCAACAAATGGTCAAAACTCTAGAGCATTCCAGTAAAATGTGTGACAAACTCCCCCAAATGAGTGGCATGTGTGAACGTCCCATCAAGAATGTAGGTAAATGATGCCAATTGTGCAACAAATTCCTCCTCAACTTGTACCAATGGTCCAATGTGCAATCAATAGTCAAAACAAGTGCCAACTCATTCCCACATGCCAAGGAAATGTCATCATCCATCACTTAGGAAGGGAGTGACCCCATCCTAAAACCTCTAGGAACCATGTGTCCCTCAAATGTGTGTGAGCAAGTGGGGCACTCATGAAGATAGGCCTAGGCATCATCAATATGTGCAACAATAAGTGTCAAATCGTAGAAAAATCTAGAGAGTCCATGTGCTAAGGGGGTCATCTTGCATATAACCACGAAATGCATCCAAATATGAAGAAAAAACATGAAATAATTGACAATTACACCCTTCTAATGGCTCAATGACTTACTTAATTTTTATCCATTAAAACAGTAGGCTAACCATGGTGTGGCCAACATTAAACCTTATTACATTTGAAAAACCCCTAAGTCAAAGCGCATTACCTAGATTCCTAAGGTAAGTGAGGGTGATGAAATGAATGTGGTACTTAGGGAATGAAAGGGGGTCTTTGTAAGCTAACCATCATAGCAATTGGGTGTAAGAGGTCTACCCCTTAGTTTAAGAGCTAGGGTTATGGATGTTTCTTCCACATGTGTGCCTTATGAAAGGGAGCGGTTTTTATCATGAGTTACCTGTTATCACACAACTTGTAGTTGCCCCTAGAGGTATCCCATCCGGGACGGTAGAGGAGTTAGGCAACTAAAGAGGTGACCTAAGAGATGCCACGGTTCCCAATGCAATGCGGGAGTCACGTCAACCGAGGCACTCTTCGCTTTAGGTCAAGGTATAACTAGACCAAGGGGGAGACCCTATACCCCAATCACAGTTGATTGGACCCAAGCAAAGGTTTCAAAGGGTGAATAAATGATGAGTTACGGAAACCAATGCAAGGCTAAGTGGACCTAATGTTTAAGGTATGGTTGAAGGTGGTATCATGGATAGTTAGTGTTTCAAGCTATGTATGGTTTAGGCCACTTGATGGGGTATGATTGTTAAGTATAGTACCATGTGTTTACACAAGTGGGTCTTGTTGCCTTGGGAAGTGTGAAATGGTTCTAGGTGGGCCCACAAGGTGAAGTTAAGTGTGAAGATGGTACTATAGGCTAGATCTAGGTTAGATCTACAAGTTAGAGTTGGTTCTAGGATTACCCATGTGCTAGATCTAGGGCTTGACACTAATCCCAAGAAATGCGCCTTGCTTGGAGAAGGACTAGTGCCTTGTTGGATGGGCTAATGGGGTCAAGAAGGATGTCAAAGTATAGATCGGGACACCTAGAAGCCAAGTCAAATGGTTTGGATGAGATCCAATGGTTGGATCTTGCTAGATCTTGGTTTTTGAGTGGAGACCAAAAGTGGACCACAATTCCTTAAAACAAGGAATGCAATCCCCAAGGTAGATCGGGACAAAAGGATAGTCTAGACCTAGGTTTCAAGGCATGGGCATTCCAAATCCACGAGAATCTCCAACACCCACTTCCTAGAAGTGGTCCAACTCTAAACTCCAAGGGGGTGCGACTTTCTCAAGGAGGGGCAAAAAGTGGGTTTGGTGGACCAAACCAAGTCCAATGGCCACCAAAATGTAGATCCGGGATGTTAGTACCCCGATCTATGTTCCTTCAAAGTTTCAAGTGAATCAAGTGACTAGATCTTACTAGATCTAAGTTTTAAGGTACCAAGAAAATCAAAAGGGGGTTTCAACCCCTCAAAACATGGAGAGATGTCCACAAGGTAGTTTTCACCAAAGTAAGGATATGGGTATAGGTTATCAAGTGTCTAGATGTCAATTCAAGTGGGATCTCACCTACCCATGTGCTAGATCCTACCCAACAAGCCTCTCTCAAGAAAATCGATTTAGGTTCAAGAAGGCTTTTTGCATTGAAAGGTGTGTCAATTTTTAGCCAATCACCACCAAACTATAGATCCAACTAGGGGTGGATCCTATAGAGGTGGGTTCTTTAAATCTTTTCAAATGCAAGGGTGGATCTAAGTAGATCTAAAAAAATACCAAAATTGGGGTTTTGATTTAATTAGGGTTTTATGACCAATGGAGATAGAATGGATGAAAGAGGCACATACCTTGTAGATCTTACCTCAATTTGCTTATGGCCACCTTGCAAGTTGATAGCATTCTCCGATGTTTATATTCAAGAGTGAGATCCAAGTGCTCCAACCAAATCTCCCTTCTCCAAGATAGCCAAATCGTCCTCCTCCTACAAGACAAGATCAAAGAAACAAGTCAAGCAAGATGATTATGAAAATGGTAGAAAGATGTAATAGAAAGCATCAACTATGTCACGAAGATACAATAATGATACTCCCTGTCACAAGATCAACCCAAGAGAGAATATGTGGATCCCTCCAACAATAACCCTCCAAAAGTCGCCCTTCTCTCTCCAATTCGACTTTCCTGTCAAAAGGTTAGCAAAAACACAAGAATCCACAATGATACATAGAAGAGATACTTTATATTCAATATGCAAGAGAATCCACAAGCCAAGAGAGATGTGCTCCACAAAAAATCTTCTATTCCAATATTCCAGAGCTCCAAAGGTGAGCTTTACAATGGGGGGTCTCCTCCTTATATAGGATAATAAAGACCAAAACCCTATACCACTCTACAATACTACATCACATGAGTGGTTGAGATTATAAGATCTCATCATACAATCAATGGCTAGGATGAATCCATAACAATATATCACATGGATCACTCAACATAACAATAGCGCCCTCACTAAGTGGTACAATGGAGGGTGACGTCATCCCTCAAGAGGGGTATAAAGTACAATAATCCACCTCATGATGACTAGGACATGATAAAATAAGCACATGGTGGGGCTAGGAGGTATAAATCCTTGCTAGCTCACCCCAAGGCACAATAAAATAATAAAATATGTCCAATATAATGATAATGACCAAAACTGTCCTCAGAATCCATGACAGTCGAGCAGTAAATGTCCTCCTGTGATCAATCTGGAGATACCCACATGGTGAAAACTGACTGGAAGATAGTGAGATCACCCTGGAAGACCTCTGTGAAAACCAAATGCCAAAACCTTGCCTCAATTGCCCAAATCGATTTCCTCAGTGACCACTTTATCCCATTTTTTAACTGCCTCGGGAACTGTGAAAGTGCCAAAACTGCCTCCTAGGGTGCTAGCGCTGTCAATCTGAGCCCACCAGGCTCTCCGGGAGGGGGGATAAATGGTAATAACAAGTGGCTGGACCACCCCCTCCATCATCAGCGCCCTAGGTGAACCGGCCTCTCGGGGCCCCTGCTGCTCAGGCTGGGAAATCAGCCCCAAATCTGGTCAACAAGTGTAGAACTGCATCAATCACTGTCAGAAGTGCCCGGAACTGAAAGATAAGTGTCTCAATGGATCCAGAAGACCCAAATCCACTAGGAATGAGTACTCATACACCCTGGGTTGCCCTAATGGGCCAGCTGTAGGGTCCACCATATATGGACAATGTATGATCTGCTGATCTGTAATGATAATAACCTGCTGAACTGGATCAATCATCATCTGTATCATATGTCCATCATATGATATCATCATCAAACATGTGGGACCATAAATCATCATCAATACGGATCCCAAGAATATATATAATCAAGGATAAATCACATCAGTAGACTAAGACAATGCTTCTTTAATCATTCCATAGCTAAGCTCAAAGTACAAATTCCATTCAGTGGCATTAATTATATTAACATATTCCGTTGTTATATAAAATTACTTGCACCATAGTTCAAATGACAAACTCACCCATTGGACATGGTCAAACTGCTAGTGAAGGATGAAGGCTAGGAGCAAGGTTGGGCCAAGGGTTTGACTTGTCTAACTTAACTCAAAAATACTTTGGACTGGGAAAGGGGGAAGCTACAAACTCTGTGTTGGACAAAATAACACGGGGGATGGCTGTGCCTCACAAATGGATAAGTTGTTTAGAGAGTGCTTATTCAACTTAGGCATCATGTCTACATCAAGTTGATCCAAGTTCATTAGGATCATTCAATTTATTTCCATGGCCTTTTTGGCCTACATAACCCTTCGGATTTCAGATGTGCTGAGAAGCACAACTAGTTGCAGCTTGCATCCAGGGCATGTTTTTCATATTTTCACAAGGTCAGCAATTGTTTAGATATAACTTTTAAGAACTATTGCTTTTTGGACCTTTCTTATACTCTTCGAGGAGTATTTTAGCTTTTCATTGCTCTTGCCCCTTTTTTTTTGTTTCCATGGGCGAATTCATTTAGTTTCCACAGGTAGAACATGAGCTTTCAGTTTTAGCCAACAACATCTCAAATGACTAGGGGGAGTTTGAGCCAAGGCCTACAATCCAACTCACCAAAGGCAAGTTCTGTCACCAACTCAGAGCCGAGACACTGAATAAACAGGGATGCGGTCCAAACACAGAGGTAGAAAAATGGGGAAGTCCTCAGTATCAGAAAGTCAAATGAGACATGTCAGGGTTTAAAGTCAAACAGGAAGGTCATGTATGGATGGAGACACGTGAATATGGAGCCTACACTAGCAAACAACTGGTGTCGGGGAAAGACCATGTCTATGTAAGGTGAAATACCAGTAAGTTTTGTTAAATGATCTAAAAGTGCAAGCAATTGTCCATTTTATAATTTACAGTTCATTTTAAATAGTTTGCCACATCAGGAATAATATACCAAGCACATGCCATGATCATGATTAAATCAACAAGATAATAATCCACAGTCAGTGAGAACATATCCACAGATCATACAACATCATCATAATAATCATCATCATGCATCATCTGAAACACTGCTGTAATATATCTCTAGGCACTGAACTGAAACTGTAATGGGATAAGTGGTCACATCAGTCATCAAATCTGAACTCTCAAGGCTCAGCCTTGACACAAGGTCATAAAATCTGAATAATGTACTGCTCTGATCATGAGTGATCCAAAATATATAGCCATGCTCTGGAATAAAGGAAGCTCTGGAATGTGCAGATATCTGCTGTACAAGAATAGTAGCCCTGCTACTATGGTGTGATAACATCTGGCTCCAGCTGGGACAAGTGCTCTAAGGGAGAGAGCGCTTGAGAACCTCAGAATCTCTGGTCTCGAACTGCTCTGCATCAATCTTCAATCCAGCACTGCACCATCCTTGCTTTCAGCTTTTATCTTGCACCTGTTCCTGCTCTCACAAACACTAGAATACCATCATGGAGCATGTATGGGACAAATATAAAATAAAACTGAAAACTAATCTAAAGCATAAACTGAAATGCGTCAGAATATAAATATAAACTAACATGGCATACACTATCATCATTTATCATTTTTATTTACTGTGCAGGAGGAAAAGGATACTTCTTAAATCAGGCAAAACTCAACTTGCACAGGCAGCCAACAATAGAAATGCTAACTATAATTTCTTAAAAATGTATGCAGGAGAAGAGACAAGCTTAGGAAGGAGCAAGACTCAACTCAGGCAGAAACAAGAAAACGGGACAATACTCGGCACACGGAAAAAAGAAAAATCACACAAATCCTACTGCTCAGGTGAGCTTATTCAATACCTACCTAGCCTACTCTAACCAGTGAGCGCAAATGTTAGGTAAAATCATAAATCCAGTGCAACCATTCATCAAATAAATTAATGATTCTTCTTTGATTTTTGTTTATGAAACAAGTCAAGATTGGATTAAAAATTATTGAAATTGAGAGCACAATCTTCTTGACTTGTTCAGAAATTGAAGAAGGATTTGAGTGGTGCAACATGAAATAATGCAGAGGAGACGACTGACTAGTGAAGCCATCCTCCATCCAAAAACTGATAGGATCATAAAATTTATGCAAGTTATTGTTTAAAATGGATGGAGGAAAAATACAAGGCATATGATTTAATAAACTACTTTCCTCATTCACTTCACTTGCATATTTAATTCGTTTCCCCTTGGGACTGATGATCAAATAAAAACCAAGTGGGGACAAGTCAAGGCTTAAAAGACAAAAAATCAAAACTAGGCCCACTTGATGCTCAAAAATGGAGAAAAGATGAAATTGATCTTTAAACACCTTTTCTAGCCACCAAGAATGATTGATAATTTGACAACAAGCATTATTGTTCCAAGGTGACTGAAAAGGGAAATGAAGTGCTTTTTCTCCAAACATGTAATCATACATATACTTCCTGTTAAAAAATTCCAAGGCAAAAAAATGACTAGAGCACCAACCCAAAGATGATTGAAAGAGTTGGGAAGGGAGGGTGGATTGCAAATATGAAAATTCTCCCAAATGGATAAACAAGTTTGACCTTGGACTTTGACAAAAGAAAGCAGTCTTTACTCTAGGAATGATTTTAACCTTTTGATCAAGTTTAATATTTACAACCTGAGGACAAGATTGACCATAACTATCTAACTCTAAGTTATCTTGATTAAGGATGGAAAAATTTAAAGACTCATTATAAGAAGTGGAAAACAGATTAGAGCATCTAGTGTGATTCCCTAATTCATCCTCCTCTGTTGATTCATCATTAAATTCACAAGAGGACACTTGATCATTTTTATTTAATTGATCAGGGATAAAGTCAACAAGTTCATTTAAAGCATCCTGATTATTTGCACAATGATCATGTGAAAGCACTACTAAAGGGTCTTGGTCAATGTTTCCACTTTCTTCTTCTTCAATAAGGTGATAAGGAATTGAATGATTGTTAATGATAGAATGATTAAGGGAATCTTTTTCTGAAGGGTCCTCATCAAACACAAAATCAGAAATTTCTTCAAGATCAAAAGTAGGGCTACTCAAGGACTGATTTGAAGTGTCATTATTATTATCATGGTCCTTATCAAAATGATCCTCAACAACACGGTTATTGCTTGATGTCTCTGTTAAGGATTCTTCAACATTACTACCCCATTTATTCTTTAATAACCCAACAAACATATCATAACCAGTGATGGATCCTGGGGCTAAATTATCAAACCATAATCCGGCATTTCCACCTAATGTCTCACCCAGGGCCCGCATATAAACATCTTCATCATCAGCACCCCTAACTTCCATATAATCCCAAAATCTTTGTAAATGATTTTCAATTGACTCAAAATAATTTCCATAGAAACGAGGCAACCATTCAGAGTAATTATTTGGCATAAGATGAGGTGCCCCATGAATTTCAGAAAAGTCAAAAGGAGATGGCTTAGGTGGATTTCTAATAACTTTGGCCATTCTACTAGGGATTAGTTTTGGATGTCTAACTGGAATGCTAGAGTCATTTGACCAAATGCTTTGGTTGCAAGGCCTTGGTTGAACTTGACTTTTGTTTGAATTAATTGGGTTAATATTTTTACTTGAAGAATGAAAAGAATGATGAGAGTTATAAGAATTATGTACATAATCATTCCCATATTGATATGTTGACTGACCTTCATTACTTTCTTCCAACTGCCCTCTATAGCGAGATAGATTCTCATATATTTCATTCATACACCTTGTCATTTGGAAGAAAATGTCTGAATTCATTTATGATTTACAAATTACAAAATTGAAAGATGGGAGTGGGGTCGATCCTCAGCGGAGTCACGAATTGGAGTCGCCAGGTAGATTTTTAAACTCTTCTACCAAGATGTATGTCGTTTAAAGTGCAGGGAGAGAGTGAGACAAAACATATGTTGAACCAAGGTAGGCCCCTACCTCCCCGGCAACGGCGCCAAAAATGTTATCACACAACTTGTAGTTGCCCCTAGAGGTATCCCATCCGGGACGGTAGAGGAGTTAGGCAACTAAAGAGGTGACCTAAGAGATGCCACGGTTCCCAATGCAATGCGGGAGTCACGTCAACCGAGGCACTCTTCGCTTTAGGTCAAGGTATAACTAGACCAAGGGGGAGACCCTATACCCCAATCACAGTTGATTGGACCCAAGCAAAGGTTTCAAAGGGTGAATAAATGATGAGTTACGGAAACCAATGCAAGGCTAAGTGGACCTAATGTTTAAGGTATGGTTGAAGGTGGTATCATGGATAGTTAGTGTTTCAAGCTATGTATGGTTTAGGCCACTTGATGGGGTATGATTGTTAAGTATAGTACCATGTGTTTACACAAGTGGGTCTTGTTGCCTTGGGAAGTGTGAAATGGTTCTAGGTGGGCCCACAAGGTGAAGTTAAGTGTGAAGATGGTACTATAGGCTAGATCTAGGTTAGATCTACAAGTTAGAGTTGGTTCTAGGATTACCCATGTGCTAGATCTAGGGCTTGACACTAATCCCAAGAAATGCGCCTTGCTTGGAGAAGGACTAGTGCCTTGTTGGATGGGCTAATGGGGTCAAGAAGGATGTCAAAGTATAGATCGGGACACCTAGAAGCCAAGTCAAATGGTTTGGATGAGATCCAATGGTTGGATCTTGCTAGATCTTGGTTTTTGAGTGGAGACCAAAAGTGGACCACAATTCCTTAAAACAAGGAATGCAATCCCCAAGGTAGATCGGGACAAAAGGATAGTCTAGACCTAGGTTTCAAGGCATGGGCATTCCAAATCCACGAGAATCTCCAACACCCACTTCCTAGAAGTGGTCCAACTCTAAACTCCAAGGGGGTGCGACTTTCTCAAGGAGGGGCAAAAAGTGGGTTTGGTGGACCAAACCAAGTCCAATGGCCACCAAAATGTAGATCCGGGATGTTAGTACCCCGATCTATGTTCTTTCAAAGTTTCAAGTGAATCAAGTGACTAGATCTTACTAGATCTAAGTTTTAAGGTACCAAGAAAATCAAAAGGGGGTTTCAACCCCTCTTAACATGGAGAGATGTCCACAAGGTAGTTTTCACCAAAGTAAGGATATGGGTATAGGTTATCAAGTGTCTAGATGTCAATTCAAGTGGGATCTCACCTACCCATGTGCTAGATCCTACCCAACAAGCCTCTCTCAAGAAAATCGATTTAGGTTCAAGAAGGCTTTTTGCATTGAAAGGTGTGTCAATTTTTAGCCAATCACCACCAAACTATAGATCCAACTAGGGGTGGATCCTATAGAGGTGGGTTCTTTAAATCTTTTCAAATGCAAGGGTGGATCTAAGTAGATCTAAAAAAATACCAAAATTGGGGTTTTGATTTAATTAGGGTTTTATGACCAATGGAGATAGAATGGATGAAAGAGGCACATACCTTGTAGATCTTACCTCAATTTGCTTATGGCCACCTTGCAAGTTGATAGCATTCTCCGATGTTTATATTCAAGAGTGAGATCCAAGTGCTCCAACCAAATCTCCCTTCTCCAAGATAGCCAAATCGTCCTCCTCCTACAAGACAAGATCAAAGAAACAAGTCAAGCAAGATGATTATGAAAATGGTAGAAAGATGTAATAGAAAGCATCAACTATGTCACGAAGATACAATAATGATACTCCCTGTCACAAGATCAACCCAAGAGAGAATATGTGGATCCCTCCAACAATAACCCTCCAAAAGTCGCCCTTCTCTCTCCAATTCGACTTTCCTGTCAAAAGGTTAGCAAAAACACAAGAATCCACAATGATACATAGAAGAGATACTTTATATTCAATATGCAAGAGAATCCACAAGCCAAGAGAGATGTGCTCCACAAAAAATCTTCTATTCCAATATTCCAGAGCTCCAAAGGTGAGCTTTACAATGGGGGGTCTCCTCCTTATATAGGATAATAAAGACCAAAACCCTATACCACTCTACAATACTACATCACATGAGTGGTTGAGATTATAAGATCTCATCATACAATCAATGGCTAGGATGAATCCATAACAATATATCACATGGATCACTCAACATAACAATAGCGCCCTCACTAAGTGGTACAATGGAGGGTGACGTCATCCCTCAAGAGGGGTATAAAGTACAATAATCCACCTCATGATGACTAGGACATGATAAAATAAGCACATGGTGGGGCTAGGAGGTATAAATCCTTGCTAGCTCACCCCAAGGCACAATAAAATAATAAAATATGTCCAATATAATGATAATGACCAAAACTGTCCTCAGAATCCATGACAGTCGAGCAGTAAATGTCCTCCTGTGATCAATCTGGAGATACCCACATGGTGAAAACTGACTGGAAGATAGTGAGATCACCCTGGAAGACCTCTGTGAAAACCAAATGCCAAAACCTTGCCTCAATTGCCCAAATCGATTTCCTCAGTGACCACTTTATCCCATTTTTTAACTGCCTCGGGAACTGTGAAAGTGCCAAAACTGCCTCCTAGGGTGCTAGCGCTGTCAATCTGAGCCCACCAGGCTCTCCGGGAGGGGGGATAAATGGTAATAACAAGTGGCTGGACCACCCCCTCCATCATCAGCGCCCTAGGTGAACCGGCCTCTCGGGGCCCCTGCTGCTCAGGCTGGGAAATCAGCCCCAAATCTGGTCAACAAGTGTAGAACTGCATCAATCACTGTCAGAAGTGCCCGGAACTGAAAGATAAGTGTCTCAATGGATCCAGAAGACCCAAATCCACTAGGAATGAGTACTCATACACCCTGGGTTGCCCTAATGGGCCAGCTGTAGGGTCCACCATATATGGACAATGTATGATCTGCTGATCTGTAATGATAATAACCTGCTGAACTGGATCAATCATCATCTGTATCATATGTCCATCATATGATATCATCATCAAACATGTGGGACCATAAATCATCATCAATACGGATCCCAAGAATATATATAATCAAGGATAAATCACATCAGTAGACTAAGACAATGCTTCTTTAATCATTCCATAGCTAAGCTCAAAGTACAAATTCCATTCAGTGGCATTAATTATATTAACATATTCCGTTGTTATATAAAATTACTTGCACCATAGTTCAAATGACAAACTCACCCATTGGACATGGTCAAACTGCTAGTGAAGGATGAAGGCTAGGAGCAAGGTTGGGCCAAGGGTTTGACTTGTCTAACTTAACTCAAAAATACTTTGGACTGGGAAAGGGGGAAGCTAGAAACTCTGTGTTGGACAAAATAACACGGGGGATGGCTGTGCCTCACAAATGGATAAGTTGTTTAGAGAGTGCTTATTCAACTTAGGCATCATGTCTACATCAAGTTGATCCAAGTTCATTAGGATCATTCAATTTATTTCCATGGCCTTTTTGGCCTACATAACCCTTCGGATTTCAGATGTGCTGAGAAGCACAACTAGTTGCAGCTTGCATCCAGGGCATGTTTTTCATATTTTCACAAGGTCAGCAATTGTTTAGATATAACTTTTAAGAACTATTGCTTTTTGGACCTTTCTTATACTCTTCGAGGAGTATTTTAGCTTTTCATTGCTCTTGCCCCTTTTTTTTTGTTTCCATGGGCGAATTCATTTAGTTTCCACAGGTAGAACATGAGCTTTCAGTTTTAGCCAACAACATCTCAAATGACTAGGGGGAGTTTGAGCCAAGGCCTACAATCCAACTCACCAAAGGCAAGTTCTGTCACCAACTCAGAGCCGAGACACTGAATAAACAGGGATGCGGTCCAAACACAGAGGTAGAAAAATGGGGAAGTCCTCAGTATCAGAAAGTCAAATGAGACATGTCAGGGTTTAAAGTCAAACAGGAAGGTCATGTATGGATGGAGACACGTGAATATGGAGCCTACACTAGCAAACAACTGGTGTCGGGGAAAGACCATGTCTATGTAAGGTGAAATACCAGTAAGTTTTGTTAAATGATCTAAAAGTGCAAGCAATTGTCCATTTTATAATTTACAGTTCATTTTAAATAGTTTGCCACATCAGGAATAATATACCAAGCACATGCCATGATCATGATTAAATCAACAAGATAATAATCCACAGTCAGTGAGAACATATCCACAGATCATACAACATCATCATAATAATCATCATCATGCATCATCTGAAACACTGCTGTAATATATCTCTAGGCACTGAACTGAAACTGTAATGGGATAAGTGGTCACATCAGTCATCAAATCTGAACTCTCAAGGCTCAGCCTTGACACAAGGTCATAAAATCTGAATAATGTACTGCTCTGATCATGAGTGATCCAAAATATATAGCCATGCTCTGGAATAAAGGAAGCTCTGGAATGTGCAGATATCTGCTGTACAAGAATAGTAGCCCTGCTACTATGGTGTGATAACATTACCTTTTCCTTGCACCTCTTTTTTGCGATCCCTTTATTTTTTATGTGTTAGCCTTTTTTTGGTTTAGTCCTTTTGCTTTAGATTTGGCGTTGGTAACCTAGGACATAGTGAACTTGGCTTTTGGCAAGGGGACATTGCTTATGTTCTTTACAATTTAATTTAGCAACATCAGCCTTAGAGCATTGGACTCTTTCAACTTTGATTTAGGCATTCACACATGGGAATAGTATTGAGACCTTGAAGAATTACTAAAGATAGATCACTTACAAAGAGGAAATTGATGAAAAGGATAAAAGGGCTAGTGAAATGAAAAATGTCAAGGCAAAATGTTGTGAAATGGATGTAGCACTTGCCTAGTTCACTAGGGGTACAACTTAACCTCTAGGATGACACACTTATCTAAGGTAAAATAATGATAACACCATGGTGTATCTTAGTACTAAATAACCATTTTAAGTGTTACGAGCCACTATCCAAGCATAAAAGTAACATCCCATGATCAAATCAACATAGAAGAAAACAAACATCCCAAGTGTCAGTGAGGGTGAGAAATATCATAACATTGATGCATCTGATACCATCATCACTAGGCACATACAAGGCACAAGAACCATCTGATCATGCTGGGATAGTCTCTGACCAATGATCTGTGGAAAATCCATAGACCTCCTCGAGTCCTCTCTAGCAAGCAGTTTGTGATGGAATCATAAACAAATTTGATCATCAAGTCACCCTTGTTGGTATAGGGGTAGTAGGCCTCATCAAGTTTCGATGTTTGGTGGAATAAATAGTTGGACACATACATTCATAATAGAGCCTCAAATGGAGTTGCTCAATAGGTTTTATCATGCATCTATTGTTGGAGCGGCATTGGGAATTTCTCTACTCATGGTACAAAGGGAATTTCTCTTCTCATGATACAAAGGGAAACTCCTAAAAAACCAAGGAGCTGCCTTAGGTGTGTTACATCCATTTCCACCTTTTGCACTTGTATCACCATTTGCATGTATAAATTTGCAGAAATTAGTGAGTAGTCAAACCATGCGCAACTTCTAGTAGGTTGGGCATTATTAATAAAGCATCATACCTTTTATTCAAAATCAAAAAGAGTATCTCCACTCTTATTGGACATAACTTTATCTCAATTATCAAACAATACTCTATGTCCCTGTTTGAAAGGTATGTGGCTTATGTGGTTTATTATGTTTAGTTGAAAAATGATTTTTTGATTGGGGTAAGGTGATTTGGAATGAAATTGCGCACCAACTCGTTGAGTTTCTGAAGACCTATAGGTTTTCGTGGCTTCTTACCTAATCTTTGCTTTTGGTTGCTCCAAAAGTGTTTTCACCTAGCTAGGGAAATGCTTCATGTGATTTGGAGGGCTCATGGCCCCCTAGGCCCTTTGGTGTATTTTGCTTGACTTACATTTGGAGAGCTTAGTGGCTGTATGTCTACCTTGGGATTAGTGTTAGGGAGGTGCACTTTTTGCTGTGGTGGTTGGTATGCATGTGGCAATTTGACATCTTCTACACACTTTTCGATGTGGTAGTTGGTATATATGTGGTAGTTTGACATCTTCTACAAGGACTTGTTCATCTTACGCAATGACAAATTAAAGAAAGAGGAGGAAATTGCGTTCTGAAAGGAGAATCCCTCGATTGGTTTCGATCCTCAAGCTAAGATCATCATCAGGAGGAAGATTGCTGAATAAGAGAAGAGAATAGGAAGCTAGATAAATACAAAGTGAGATGCAAGGAGAGAGGAAATAAGCCGGCAGGGAACAAATTTTTTTTAATGATGAGAAATATGAAATATTTTTTAATGATTAGAAATATGAAATGTTTTTTAATGATTAGAAATATGATTTCTTTTAATGATTAGAAATATGATTTTTTTTAAGGGCACTTGTTGAGGAGGATGGGCACTTGGAACATGTTGAATGACCACCTTAGAGCCCTAGGAGCATTGGGGCCACCTTGCACATACATCATGGAGGAATGCTTTAGTTGAGGAGCCATTGTTGGAGAATGCACCATCTTGCTTAAAGGAGTGCTTGACATGTGGACACCTTGACTTGGATGGCACACCACCTTGGGGGCTGTGCAAATCCTATTGTGCCCCGTGGTATTCATGCTTATTGTAGCACTCCACTTGGGGCTTTTTTACCGACGAATCCTAGGATTTACTTATGAACTTGGTCCATGTATTATTGTTGGCTTGGCTCACCTAATCATATATAAAGGGAGGAGAGTGCCTTTGTTATCGCTTTTATTGTGTCTTAGACACGTGATAGTTGGTGCGATGCTAGCTATGTGATGGATTTGGGAAGAACATGTATTTACTCTTGTAACAAGGATAGTGCTTGTGGGATGCATGTGCTAGGGTTCTTTGGCTTGAGAGATTCAATTGAAGAGTGTGTGAAGCTTGTATGATTCAAGTGCCTAGGGTTGGATAGTTGGTATGATGCTAGCTTGTTGTTGAGTTCCTTGGAGAAGCTTGTGTAGCTTGGTGGGATGCCTTGTTAGGTCTTGTTAGTGCTGGTTAGGGTTTGTAGTGCTTGTGGATGCCTTACCTAGGGTTTGGGAAGATTTGGAGGTCTCTTTACTTTGGATGTGCTGAAAGGACTTGTTGTACTAGCTTCGGATGCATTGGAAGGGCTTGTTGTACCAGTTTCCAATGAACTGAGGTATTGTACTTTATCTTCATTATTGTGATAATAAATTGTACCAATGCTGTCCTAAATTCTATACTTGCAGATTTGATTTTGTTGGTTATTGTACAAGTTTCATGGCTGTTTTGGAACAGCAAGGCTGAAATGTTGAGTAATTTGTCATGCCTTAGATGAAGCTTCAGATTTAAAATGTGCTGTTATATTTCCACTGTTAATGAATGTAATTTTCAGATTCACATACTTGATTAGATTATGCCCTAAGGGCCATTATATTGATCTAATGTTGAAGTATGTTGCATTGTTTATCTACTTGAGCTTGCCTAGACTAGTGGTGGACAGATTTGAGATATTTTCAGGTGTATTTCTGAATATTTCAGTTCAGCCGTAATGTTGAAAGCTCTATCTGATAAGTCCATGACCTCATTGAAGTGAAGTGAAATTTCTGAATTGGGTAAGGTGCAGTTTTCTTGGTGAAGATTGCCTTTTTGATGAAATTTCTATAGTATTTTCTAATGCCTTCAAGGGTATGCCCATACGGGCTGATGTAAACCCAGACACTGATTTTGGGTAACTGTGGTATCCTATGCTATGGAAACATAAGGCTTGCCACAATTTTTATTGAGTCTAGGATTGTTTTGTGTGTGGAATTAGATTAATGATGATTGGCACTGAGCTAGAAAGATTATTGGTTGAAGCTAGGGGATGGTTGCAGGATAAAGGTGAATATTTCAGTACCCGATAATGTAGATCATTTGCAGGTGTTCGATAATGATGAGCAGGTCTTAAGATTTATCCATAATGTTGAGGAGTTTTCATATTGTAAACTCAGTTATCAGCAGGAGGGCAAAGAGTACCATGAAGAGGAAGAAAATGGTGGGAATCAGATCCCTAGGGGCTTCGTTTCTTTAGAAAACATCTTTGACATGCAGGACAGGCATAAAAATAAAAAGGAATTAATCAAGCCGGGGGATTATATTGAAATAAACATTGGAACAGATAAAGAACCAAAAATTATAAAAATCGGTAAAGGCACATCAGAAAAGGAAAGGAAGGATTTGATTGGCCTTGTTAGGGAGTATAGAGATGTGTTTGCTTTTACATATGACGAGCTGAAAGCCTATCGAGAAGATGTATTTCAGCACACTATACCTGTTATCACGCAACTTGTAGTTGCCCCTAGTGGTATCCCATCCGGGACGGTAGAGGAGACAGGCAACTAAAGAGGTGACCCAAGAGATGCCACGGTTCCCAATGCAAGGTGGGAGTCATGTCAACCGAGGCACTCTTCGCTCTAGGTCAAGGTGAAACAAGACCTAGGGGGAGACCCTATAACCAATCACAATTGATTGGACTCAAACAAAGGTTTCTAAGGATAAGTAAATGAAGAGTTACGGAAACCAATGCAAGGCTAAGTGGACCTAGAAGTTGAGGTATGGTTGAAGGTGGTTTGAGAGATTGTTAGTGTTTCAACCAATGTATGATTTAGGCCACATAATTAGGTATGATGACAAGGTGTAGTACCATATGTTTACACAAGTGGGTCCTATTTTCTTGGGATGGCTTCAAGTGGGCCCACAAGGTGATGCTAGGGATGAAATTGGTACTAGATGTTGTGTAATTGGTAGATCTATGGATCTAAGTTGATTTTAGGAGTACCCATGTACCGGATCTAGTGTTTGACACAATTCCCAAGGAGTGCGACTTGCTAGGAGGGCTAGTGCCTTGTTGGATGGGTTAATGGGGTCAAAAGGTATGTCAAAGTGTAGATCGGGACACCTAGGAACCAATTCAAGTGGGTTAATTGGGATAGAGTGGTTGGATCTTGCTAGATCTAGGTTTTCACTAAATGACCCTAAGTGGACCACAATTCCTTGAAACAAGGAATGCTACCCCCAAGGCAGATCGTCACAAAATGATATTCTAGACCTAGGTTTCGAGGTATGGCCGTTCCAAATCCACAAAAATCTCAAACACCCACTTCCTCAAAGTGGGCAAACTCACCTTCCCAAGGGAGTGCGACTTTGCTCAAGGAGGGCTAAAGGAGGGGTTAGGTGGACCAAATCAAGTCCAATGGCTACCAAACTGTAGATCCAAGTGGCTTGTGCCCCGATCTATGTAGATCCCAAAAATCAAGTCAATCCAAGGGTTATATCTTAGTAGATCTGAGTTTTAAGGTGTCAAGAAATTCAAAAGGGGGTTTTAATCCCTTAAATCATGGAATGATGCCCACAAGGTAGAATTCACCAAAGAAACAATCTGGGGGTAGGTTATCAAATGTCTAGATTGCAAATCAAGTGGGATCTCACCTACCCATGTGCTAGATCTAACCAAACAAGCCTCTCTTAGGGAAGTGCGATTTGGTTCAAGAGGGCTTTTTGCCTTGAAAAGTGTGTCAATTTTAACCCAATCACCACCAAAATATAGATCCCACTAGGGGTGGATACTATAGAGGTGGGTTCTTAAAATCTCTTCAAAAGCAAGGCTAGATCTAAGTAGATCTAAGAAAAACCAAAAAACAAGGGTTTTAATCAATTAGGGTTTTTATGATCTAGAAATTATGGATGATTCAAGGAAGAAGAAGATCATACCTTTGGAGCATACTTGGATGAAGAGATGAATGCTAGTTGAGACGAGGATTACTTTTGCCAAAGATCAAATGGAGAATTGTTGAAGCCCTCTCGCCAAATCGATTTTTCCAAGCCACATGTGAATCCCTCTAACCTGTCAAAACCGAGGAGCAAAGCATCAATCAGTTTAACATGTTGAAGGTAGATACAAGCAAGAGAGAGATAAGCATAAAATAGTTGACACAAAGGCAAAACTACTCCCTGTCAAACCAAAACGTCTTCCTCCAAGCTTGAAGGGCAAGCCTCCCCACCAATTCGCACTTGTCCAAAAACGTCCTCTTAACCTGTAAATAAAATATGGCAAATATGCAAGATAGCTACAATAGATCCTGTTATCACACCATAGTAGCAGGGCTACTATTCTTGTACAGCAGATATCTGCACATTCCAGAGCTTACATTATTCCAGAGCATGGCTATATATTTTGGATCACTCATGATCAGAGCAGTACATTATTCAGATTTTGTATATGACCTTGTGTCAAGGATGAGCCTTGAGAGTTCAGATTTGATGACTGATGTGACCACTTATCCCATTACAGTTTCAGTTCAGTGCCTAGAGATGTATTTCAGCAGTGTTTCAGATGATGCATGATGATTATTATTATGATGATGTTGTATGACCTATGGATATGTTCTCACTGACTGTGGATTATTATCTTGTTGATTTAGTCATGATCATAGCATGTGCTTGGTATATTATTCCTGATGTGGCAAACTATTTAAAATGAACTGTAAATCATAAAATGAACAATTGCTTGCACATTTAGGTCATTTAACAAAACTCACTGGTTTTTCACCTTACATAGACATGGTCTTTCCCCGACACCAGTTGTCTGCTAGTGTAGGCTCCATATTCACTTGTCTCCATCCATACATGACCTTCCTGTTTGACTTTAAACCCTGACTTGTCTCATTTGACTTTCTGATACTGAGGACTTCCCTATTTTTCTACCTCTGTGTTTGGACCGCATCCCTGTTTATTCAGTGTCTCGGCTCTGAGTTGGTGACAGAACTTGCCTTTGGTGAGTTGGATTGTAGGCTTAAATCATTCTGGTCGGTTGTCCCGATGTTTGGCATTGGCTCGAACTCCCCCTAGTCACTTGAGATGTTGTTGGCTAAAACTGAAAGCTCATGTTCTACCTGTGGAAACTTAATAAATTCGCCCATGGAAACAAAAAAGGGCAAGAGCGATGAAAAGCTAAAAATACTCCTCGAAGAGTATAAGAAAGGTCCAAAAAGCAATGGTTCTTAAAAGCTATATCTAAACAATTGCTGACCTTGTATAAATATATGAAAAACATGCCCTGGATGCAAGCTGCAACTAGTTGTGCTTCTCAGCACATCTGAAATCCGAAGGGTTATGTAGGCCAAAAAGGCCATGCAATAAAATTGAATGATCCTAATGAACCTGGATCAACTTGATGTAGACATGATGCCTAAGTTGAATAAGCACTCTCTAAACAACTTATCCATTTGTGAGGCACAACCATCCCCCGTGTTCTTTTGTCCAGCATAGAGTTTGTAGCTTCCCCCTTCTCCCAGTCCAAAGTATTTTTGAGTTAAGTTAGACAAGTCAAACCCTTGGCCCAACCTTGCTCCTAGCCTTCATCCTTCACTAGCAGTTTGACCATGTCTAATGGGTGAGTTTGTCATTTGAACTATTGTGCAAGTAATTTTATATAACAACGGAATATGTTAACTTGATTAATGCCACTGAATGGAATTTATACTTTGAGCTTAGTTGTGAGAATGATTAGAGAAGCATTGTCTTAGTCTACTGATGTGATTTATCCTTGATTATATATTCTTGGGATCCGTGATGATGTGGACCATGTATGGATGATTATTGACGATGATTTATGGGCCCACATGTTTGATGATGATATCATATGATGGACATATGATGCAGATGATGTTTGATCCAGTTTAGCAGGTTTATTACTACTTCAGATCAGCAGTTTGTACATTGTCCATATATGATGGACCCTACAGCTGGCCCATTAGGGCAACCCAGGGTGTATGAGTACTCATTCCTAGTGGATTTGGGTCTTCTGGATCCATTGAGACACTTATCTTTCAGTTCCGGGCACTTTTGACAGTGATTGATGCAGTTTTACACTTGTTGACCAGATTGAGGGCTGATTTCCCAGCCTGAGCAGCAGGGGCTCCAAGAGGCCAGTTCACCTAGGGCGCTGATGATGGAGGGGGTGGTCCAGCCACTTGTTATTACCATTTACCCCCCCTTCCGGAGAGCCTGGTGGGCTCAGATGGACAGCGCTAGCACCCTAGGAGGCAGTTTTGGCACTTTCACAGTTCCCGAGGCAGTTAAAAAAATGGGATAAAGTGGTCACTGAGGAAATCGATTTGGGCAATTGAGGCAAGGTTTTGGCATTTGGTCTTTCAGGGTGGCATCACTACCTTCCAGTCAGTTTTCACCATGTGGGTATGCCCAGATTGATCACAGGAGGACATTTACTGCTTGACTGTCATGGATTCTGAGGACAGTTTTGGTCATTTACATTATATTGGACATATTTTATTATTTTATTGTGCCTTGGGGGATGAGCTAGTAAGGATTGATGCCTCCTAGCCCCACCATGAGCTTATATTGTCATGTCCTAGTCACCATGAGGTGGATTTTGGTTCTTATGTTTCTCTAGTGGATGACGTCACCCTCTTATTGTACCATTTAGTGGGGGGCGCTATTGTTATATTGAGTGATCCATGTGATATATTGTTATGGGTCATCTTAGCCATTGATTGTATGATGAGATCTTTTAATCTCAACCACTCATTTGATGTAGTATTGTAGAGTGGTATAGGGTTTTGGTCTTTATTATCCTATATAAGGAGGAGACCCCCCATTGTAAAGCTCACCTTTGGAGCTCTGGAATATTGAAATAGAAGATTTTTTGTGGAGCACATCTCTCTTGCATTGTGGATTCTCTTGCATATTGAATATACAGTATCTCTTCTATGTATCATTGTGGATTTTGGTGCTTCTTCTAATCTTTTGACAGGAAAGTCGAATTGGTGGAGAGGAGGGCGACTTCACGAGGGTTATTGTTGGAGGGATCCACATATTCTCTCTTGGGTTGATCTTGTGACAGGGAGTATCATTATTGTATCTTTGTGGACATAGTTGATGCTTTCTATTACATCTTTCTACCACTTTCATAATCATCTTGCTTGACTTGTTTCTTTGATCTTGTCTTGTAGGAGGAGGACGATTTGGCTATCTTGGAGAAGGACGTTTTGGTTGGAGCTCTTGGATCTCACTCTTGAATATACACATAGGAGAATGCTATCAATTTGCAAGGTGGCCATAAGCAATTGAGGTAAGATCTACAAGGTATGTGCCTCTTTCATCCATTCTATCTTCATTGGTCATAAAACCCTAATCAATTAAAACCCTTGTTTTTGGTATTTCTTAGATCTACTTAGATCTAGCCTTGCTCTTGAGAAAATATTGAAAACCCACCTCTATAGCATCCACCCCTAGTTGGATCTATAGTTTGGTGGTGATTGGCTTAAAATTAACCCATTTTCCAAGGCAAAAAGCCTCTTTGACCTAAATCGCACTCCCTTGTAAGAGGCTTGTTTGGTTAGATCTAGCACATGGGTAGGTGAGATCCCACTTGATTTGAAATCTAGACACTTGATAACCTATACCCACATCCTTACTTTGGTGAAAACTACCTTGTGGACATCTCTCCATGTTTTAAGGGGTTAAAACCCTCTTTGATTTTCTTGGCACCTTAAAAACTTAGATCTACTAAGATCTAGCCCTTGGATTGACTTGATCTTTTGGACATACATAGATTGGGGTACTAGCATCCCGGATCTACAGTTTGGTGGCCATTGGACTTGATTTGGTCCACCAAACCCACTTTTTGGGTCCACCAAACCCACTTTTTGGCCTTCCTTGAGCAAATCGCACCCCCTTGAAAATTTGAGTTTGTCCACTTCTAGGAGGTGGGTGTTTGAGATTTTCGTGGATTTGGAATGCCCATGCCTTGAAACCTAGGTCTATACTGTCTTTTTGTCACGATCCGCTTTGGGGGTTGCATTCCTTGTTTCAAGGGATTGTGGTCCACTTAGGGTAATCACTTAAAAACCTAGATCTAGTAAGATCCAACCATTGGATCTCATTCAACCCACTTGACTTGGCTTCTAGGTGTCCCGATCTACACTTTGACATACCTTTTGACCCCATTAGCCCACTTAACAAGGCACTAGTCCACCATTAAGCAAGTCGCACTTCTTGGAATTTGTGTCAAAACCCTAGATCTAATGTGTGGGTAGTCCTAAAAATCAACCTAGACTCATAGATCTAGCCTTTACCTAACCCATAGTACCAACTTCACACCTAGCTTCATCTTGTGGGCCTACCTAGAACCATTTCACACTTCCCAAGAAAACAAGACCCACTTGTGTAAACACATGGTACTATACCTAGTCATCATACCCCATCATGTGGCCTAAACCATACATAGGTTGAAACACTAACAATCTCTTACACCACCCTCAACCATACCTTAATTCCTAGGTCCACTTAGCCTTGCATTGGTTTCCGTAACTCATCATTTACCTACCCTTAGAAACCTTTGTTTGGATCCAATCAACTGTGATTGGTTATAGGGTCTCCCCCTAGGTCTTGCTACACCTTGACCTAAAGCGAAGAGTGCCTCGGTTGACGTGACTCCCATCTTGCATTGGGAACTGTGGCATCTCTTGGGTCACCTCTTTAGTTGCCTGACTCCTCTACCGTCCCGGATGGGATACCTCTAGGGGCAACTACAAGTTGTGTGATAACAGATCCTCTAGTGCAATGGACAAAAGCATTTACAATCGAAACAACCAACATCCACTCCAATCCAAGCATGTACTCCAAAAGATAGAAATTTTATTCGAAGAGCCAAGAGCCAAGAGCCAAAAATCTCTAGATGATTTTACAATGAGAGGCTCCCTCCTTAAATAGGATGGGGAGAGAGTACAATCCTAACCACTTTTTACATGAGTGGCTAAGATTAAAAGATCAAAAGATCTAATCAACGGCTAACAATAAATCATAACAATACATCACATGGATCACCCAATATAATGATGACGTCCCCACTAAATGGTACAAAAGGAGGATGACGTCATCCACTAGAGGGGTAAAGGTACAAAAATCCACCTCATAATGACTAGGACATGATAAAATAAGCACATGGTGGGGCTAGGAGGCATCAATCCTTACTAGCTCATCCCCAAGGCACAATAAAATAATAAAATATGTCCAAGATAATATAAATGATCAAATCTGTCCTCAGAATCTATGACAGACAAGCAGTAAAAGACCTCCTGTGATCGATGTGGGCATACCCACATGGTGAAAACTGGCTGGAAGATAGTGGGATCACCCTGGAAGACCTTTGTGAAAACCAAATGCCAAAACCTTGCCTCAATTGCCCAAATCGAATTCCTCAGCGATCACTTTTATCCCATTTTTTAACTGCCTCGGTAACTGTGAAAGTGCCAAAACTGCCTCCTAGGGCACCTGCGCTGTCCATCTGAGCCCACCAGGCTCTCCAGAAGGGGGGGTAAATGGTAAAAACAAGTGGCTGGACCACCTCCTCCTCATACAGCGCCCTAGGTGAACTGGCCTCTCATGGCCCCTGCTGCTCAGGCTGGGAAATCAGCCCCAAATATGGTCAACAAGTGTAAAACTGCATCAATCACTGTTAGAAGTGCCCGGAACTGAAAGATAAGTGTCTCACTGGATCCAGAAGACCCAAGTCCACTAGGAATGTGTACTCATACACCATGGGTAGCCCTAATGGGCCAACTGTAGGGTCCACCATATACGGACAATGCATAATCTGCTGATCTGAAGTAATAAATAAAACTGCTGAACTGCATCCATCATCATCTGAATCATCTGTCCATCATATGATATCATCACCAAGTGTGTGGGACCATGAATCATCATCAACAAGCATATATATATGGCCCACATCATCACGGATCCCAATAATATACAACTAAGGATAAATCACATCAGTAGACTAAGACATGCTTCTCTAATCAGTCTCACAGCCAAGCTCAAAGTATATCATCCATTCAGTGGCATTAATCAACTTAGGATATTCATTTTTTATATGAAATTACTTGCACAATAGTTCAAATGACAAACTCACCCATTGGACATGGTCACACTGCTAGTGAAGGATGAAGGCTAGGAGCAAGGTTGGGCCAAGGGGTTGACTTGTCTAACTTAACTCAAAAATACTTTGGACTGGGAGAAGGGGGGAAAGCTACAAACTATGTGCTGGACAAAATAACACGGGGAATGGCTGTGCCTCACAAATGGATAAGTTGTTCAGAGAGTGCTTATTCAACTTAGGCATCATGTCTACATCAAGTTGATCCAGGCTCATTAGGATCATTCAATTTCATTTCATGGCCTTTTTGGCCTACATAACCCTTCGGATTTCAGGTGTGCTGATAAGCACAACTAGTTGCAGCTTGCATCCAGGGCATGTTTTTTTTAAATACATATAAGGTCAGCAATTGTTTCGATATAACTTTTAAGAGCCATTGCTTTTTGGACCTTTTTTATACTCTTCGAGGAGTATTTTTAGCTGTTCATCGCTCTTGCCCCTTTTTTTTAGTTTCCATGGGCGAATTTATAAGTTTCCATAGGTAGAACATGAGCTTTCAGTTTTAGCCAACAACATCTCAAGTGACTAGGGGGAGTTCGAGCCAATGCCAAACATCGGGACAGCCGACCAAAATGATTTAGGCCTACAATCCAACCTGCCAAAGGCAAGTTTTGTCACCAACTCAGAGCCGAGACACTGAATATACAGGGATGCGGTCCAAACACAGAGGTAGAAAAATGGGGAAGTCCTCGGTATCAGAAAGTCAAATGAGACAGGTCAAGGTTTAAAGTCAAATAGGAAGGTCATGTATGGATGGAGTCAAGTGAATATGGAGCCTACACTTGTAGACAACTGGTGTCAGGAAAGACCATATCTATGTAAGGTGGAAAAACCAGTGGGTTTTGTTAAATGACCTAAATGTGCAAGCAATTGTCCATTTTATGATTTATAGTTCATTTTAAACAGTTTGCCACATCAGGAATAATATACCAAGCAGATGCTATGAACATGATTAAATCAACAAGGTAATAATCCACAGTCAGTGATATAGCATCCATAGATCATAACATCATCATAGTAATAATCATCATATACCATCTGAAACACTGCTGCAATACATCTCTAAGCACTGAACTGAAACATTATGGGATAAAGGGTCACATCGGTCATCAAATCTGAACTCTCAAGGCTCAGCCTTGACATGAGTCTGAATAATATACTGCTCTGATCATGAGTGATCCAATATATATATAGCCATGCTCTGAATAATGGAAGCTCTGGAATGTGCAGATATCTGCTGAACAAGGATAGTAGCCCTGCTACTATAGTGTGATAACAATACCCTTGAAACATGAAATGAAAGAGGTAAAACCTTTCCTGCAAAAACTTAGACAGATAAATCCCAAAGTGGCACCAATTGTCAGAAAGGAATTAGAAAAGATGTTGGCCGCTGGAATCATCACGCCAACAAGGCATTCAATATGGTGTTCTAATTTGGTGGTTGTGAGAAAAAAGAATGGTTCGATTAGAATATGCATAGATTTTTGAAATCTTTGTGCGGCATGCCTAAAAGACAATTATCCTTTGCTGAATATGGAAACCTTTCTTTAGAGGGTGACAGGTTCACAAATGATGTCCATGTTGGACGGATTCGCCGGATACAACTAGGTGTTGATCAACAAGAAAGATCAACATAAGACCACTTTCACCACTCCTTGGGGAACTTTTGAGTATCTGAGAATGCCATTTGGCTTATTGAATGCAGGTGCTACTTTTCAGAGGGCTATGTATTATGCTTTTAAGGAACTAATTCATAAGATCATTGCAATCTATCAGGATGATTTGACAATATTTGCTAAAGAAAGATCTGACCATGTTAATCATTTAAAGCAGGTTTTTGAAAGGTGTTGTAAGTATGGCATATCATTGAATCTAGCCAAGTCGGTCTTAGGAGTGGATGAAGGAAATTTGTTGGGACACATCATCTCCAAAGATGGTATGAAGATAGATCTCGAAAGAGTTGAAGCCATAAGGAAAGTACCTATTCCCCAAAATGTGAAAGCCCTCCAGTCTTTTAATGGCCAGATAAACTTTATCAGGAGCTTTATTCTCAACTTAGCAGAATTAATGAATCCATTACAAGAATTGCTAAAAAAGGATGCTAAGTTTTAATGGACGAGGGAAAGAAATGAATCCTTCAAGTGTATCAAAGATAACATCTCTAGATCCCTTGTGATAATCAACCCCGATTACTCCAAGGAGTTTCAGATTTTCTCATTTGCATCAGAAAATACAATTGCTGGAGTCTTACTCCAGAAGAATAATGACGGTCATGAGCAACCAATAGCCTTTATGAGCAAAGCATTGCAAAACTTTGAGTTAAAATATACTTCCATGGAGAAGCAAGCTTACACTCTCGTCAAATCCCTAAAGCATTTCAAGATGTATGTTGGCTACTCAAGAATAATTGGCTATGTCCCTCATTCCGCAGTTAAGGATATCTTGTCTCAACAAGATTGCTTAGGAATAAGGGGGAAGTGGGTCTCTAAAATCCAAGAGTATGACTTAGAGATCAGACCCACAAAGTTAATAAAGGGCCAAGGACTAGCCAAAATGCTAACTTAGAGCAATGAGGAAGCCCTAGGGATGGTGTGTCGGACCAGCATTTCAGAGCCAGTCATGTCGGAGGAGCTTCAACATTTAAGTCAGCAACAGTGGTATGTAGATATAATACATCTTCTCATTAACTTTGATTGCCCATAACATCTAGTAGGTCATAAAAGAAGGGCTCCAAGGTTAAAAACTACCAGATACTGCATCACTATGGATGGATTGGGGTGGAGGAATCCTGATGGCTTGATTCTTAGATGTGTCGACGAGCCGGATTCCAGAAAGCTTCTTGCGGAATTTCATTCAGGATTTTGTGGAGGGCATTATGCAACAGATACGACAACCGACAAGATCCTTAGAGCAGGTTACTACTGGCCTACTTTGTTTGTGGATGTACATAAGTTTGTCAGATCTTGTCCCCAGTGTCAGTTGTTCACTGGTAAACAAAAGTTGGCAGCCTTACCTTTAAAGCCAATAGTGGTTCAATCCCCTTTCCTGTTAGTTTTTCTTACTTGTTTAGCATAATAACATTAAACAATCTATCACTGAAAGAAATACAAGCACAACAAGCACAATGAACACAATATTTCTCTCAGGGAAACCACAAGGGAGAAAACCCCGACTGTTATCGGGCAAATTAGCAGGGCTAATTCCCAGTAAGCACAAATAAGAATAGTGACCCAATGTCACCTCGGTCACCATTCTAACTTCTTCGGAAGTCGAAACCTCCAAGGAGTTGTATCCTTATGGAACCCTGTAAGAACACTAGGACAACCACAAAAGATATATTCTCTATGCAATTCGTAGTTAGACCAATGCTTAAATGGAGTCAATTGTGTTCAATTATCACAAACACATTACTGAGGTTATTCAATAAAGGATAAGAACGTGTACACATGTAAAAATAATCAATATTGGATCAAAAGACTATATTGCCAATACACCTCAACCAATAACCAAATATGCATTAAGTGATTATTGTCAATATGAAGATAAGTTTAACAAATTAATAGCCAACGCCCATACATGAAATATTCGGTCAATAGTGTCATTAATCATATCAAATCATTCAATGTAAGACCAACTCGTTTACTAAATGAATAGGGCATTAACCAATAGTCAACCAGATGAAACACCATAAACAAGGTTCATAAAACCTGTATTATGGCAATGTATAACCAATCATCTAATTCAACAATGAATTCATTTATATCATAGGCATATGTCATAACCAAAATGTAAAATGTAGAAGAACCAACTATTATCAAAATTAAGGTAAGTTCAAGTGTCCCTTTAGCCGCTAAGATTACATCAGTACTAACACAAGTATGAGCCAGTCAATCATATATTGCAAAAGTGTCCGATCGAGGTAGATCCCAATCTCACAAATTATTACCAATCATACAAGGAAGACAACTAATCTCTGATCTGTGTGTGAAACAAAGTGCACAACGAAAATCCACTCATGCAAACAAGTGAGAATGCAATAAAGTGTCCACAAGATGTAATACAATAAACATTAATCACTATTAACCAGCATTAACCATGCAAAGATCAAATTAACTCAGATCTGTAGCAGCAGATAACACATGAAAAAGTATAAAATCAGACCTCTGTTTGGAGCAGAAAATTACCCTGAAATAGTGGTCTTAAACCATAGCAAGATAACTCAGAATTTATTATTAAAAAATTACTAACTTCACTCCGAAATTTCTGTTTGTTCTCTGTGTATGTGGACAGGGGCAGCAAAGAGGAGAAGCACATAGGGTCTGCATAAAATGCAGACCTGTGTTATGGTAAAAGAGTGGGCTCAAAAGGAGTGATTTCATGGTTAGAGCAAAATGTTGACATTTCTTCTTTGCTAAACGCTTTTGCATTATCCGTTGTGATCTTTAAAGGGCAACCATATCTAGAGACTATGTTTTCTTCCAAAAACCTAACCGCAACTTCCGCAGTTGCTCTTTTAGTAGGGACCCCGCCTCAACCCATTGGGTAAAGTAATCTGTGCAGGTCAAGATGTATTTATATCCACCAGAAGAACTAGGATCTACTGGTCCCACAAAATCCATTCCCCATTGTTGGAAAGGTGCTTCTACGATGACTAGGGTTAATGGTAGGGTAGGCAACCTAGGTCTTCCTGAGTAGAATTGACATTCTTGGCAGGTTCTGACAAAAGCATGCACATCCTTGAATAAAGATGGCCAATAATACCCAGCTTGCATGATCTTAGCAACTGTAGTTCTGGGTGCATAATGTCCTCCACATAATCCATAGTGCATTTCATTTATGATTCTTTGGGAATTGTCATGGTTTACGTTTTTTAGCACAATTCCATCTGGATTTTTCCATCTCAAACCATCTTCCGTTAACACATATTTAGATGCCTTCAACCTCAAAGCTCTTCTTTGGTGGTCTAAAAGATGATCAGGACAAGACAGATCTTTAAGATAGAAAATAATTTCCTTGTACCACTCATGGTCTTCATCAATATTGAGCACCATAGCATTTCCAATACTCACCTCTTCATGACTTAGTTGCACTTTGTCGTCAGTTAAAAGTTGGGCTAATCCTTGACCTTTGACTATCTTAATTGGTTTGATTTCAATGTATTATTCTTGAATTCTAGAAATCCAGTTTCCTCTAACCCCTATGCCATCATGCTGAGACAGAACATCCTTTACTGCTTGATATGGGACATAAGCTACAATCTTAGAATATCCAATGTATGTCCTGAAATGCTTTAGAGACTTAACCAAAGCATAGGCTTGTTTTTCAGTGGTTGTATAATTTAGTTCCGTGTCCCTGAGGTATTTGCTCATGAAAGCAACTGGTTGTTCATGATTGTTTTCGTTCTTTTGCAATAAGACACCAACTATGGTGTCCTCAGAGGCATATGAGTAAATCAGGAATTCCTTATTATAATCAGGACATACTAAAACGGGGGCAGAGGAAATAGCTTTCTTTAAAGCTTCGAATGACTCGTTACATTTCTTGTCCCAGACAAATTTCACATCCTTTTTAAACAAGGCATTTAAAGGTTTGGTCAATTCAACCAAGTTGGGAATGAACCTTCTCACAATATTTATTTTCCCGAAAAATGATCTCAGTGAGTTTACATCCTTTGGAGGAGCTATAGTTCGGATTCCTTGCACTCTTTCAGGGTCAATTCTAATGCCTTCCTTAGATACGATGTGTCCTAAAAACTTTCCTTCATCAACACCAAAGGTAGACTTCTTAGGATTTAGAGAGATTCCGAATTTTCGACACCTCTAAAAAATTCTCTTCAAATGCTTTACATGATCGCTCCTTTCTTTGGAGAACACAGCCAAATCGTCTTGGTAAATCACTATAATTTTGCCAATTAGACCCTCAAATGCATGGTCCATTGCCCTTTGAAAGGTTGACCCTGCATTTAAAAATCCGAATGGCATCCTTATATATTCATATGCCCCCCAAGGGGTGGTAAAAGTTGTCTTTCCACGATCTTCCTTTTTAATTTGAACTTGGTTATATCCCGAAAAATCGTCAAGCAAAGATAACACACCAGCGCCAGTCACACTTTGCAACAAATTCTCCATATTAGGCAAAGGATAATTGTCTTTTAAAGAAGCTTGGTTAAGGTTTCTGAAATCAATACAAATCCTAATTTCCCCACTTTTCTTCCTTACAATCACAGGATTAGACACCCAAGTAGTGTGCCTAACAGGTCTGATAATACCTGCGGCCAACATCTTCTCCAATTCTTTTTTGACCAATGGAGCTAGCTTAGGATTCATGTTACGTAGCTTTTGATGATAAGGTTTAGCTCCTTCTTTTAGGGGAATTGTGTGTTCAATAACATATTGGTCAAAAGTCTTCAAATCGTCATAAGTCCAAGCAAAGACATCTTTATATTCCCTGATTAATTCTTCAATTTTCCTCCTTTCTTCATTAGAAGCGTTTTTTCCTATTTTGATCATTCTGGGGGAGCAAGGGGAACCTATTTTGATTTCAATGACTTCATTAACTGGTTTAGAACGCCTACCCTTAAACTCATTATGCCTATTAAAGTTTTTCTCTAAAGGAAAAGTGACTTCTGTTATGTCCATGCCTTCCATAGAACTTCCCTTTATTTGATCTTCAAAGTTAACCATGGGGGTCTGAGAAGTAGTTAAAAATTGGATGATTTGAGCATCATTATCAAAGACTTGCCAATAATCTTGATTGTCTGGGACCGAGGGCCTGAACAAAACTTCAACCTTACAATTTCTTTGCGATAACGACTCAGAGGCTTGGAGGGTGCTGGCTATGACCGACAACTCATCAGCTAGAGTGTTTTGATCACGTAGGACAACCCTAATTCCGAAGGCATCAAAACATTGAATGGTGTCCCAAACTGCATTTAGGTAATCCCTAAGTCTGTTATTCTTAGCAGCAAATTGATTCTTGACTTGGGATACAATGAGGTCAGAATCACCTATGACAGTTATAGACTTAATTTTTCTTTCTCGAGCAATCTCTAATCCCAAGAGCAAGGCTTCATACTCAACCACATTATTTGTACAATCAAACTCTAAGCGAAAGGAGAATAACTCTTCTTCTCCAGATGGTGAGGTCAGAACAATCCCAACCCCTACACCATGCCGGGAGTGGGCCTCGTCAAAATGTATCTTCCATACTTGGTTGGGTGGAAAAGGGTGTTTCTTTACTTCTTCCCAATAGTTTGCTAAAACCATGAAGTTCCCAATTTCATCGCTTGAATACATGGCCTCATTAAACAAGTGTTCATGAGTCTCAACATGCTCTTGCATAGGTGGTTCATTGAATAGAGTTATAGATGAACCATTTCCGATTGGGATCGTAGCATATGTGAGATCCATTTGAACACTCCCACCTAGTCTAGATGACCACTCCCTAGACAAAAGCATTCTCCAAACATCAGGGACGTCAAGGACTAGGATATTCATTGAGAGCTCAATATCCGAACATGCGGCCAATCTAATAGGCAAGTTTTCTATTATTTCGATGGCTTTTACTGTTCTAGAGTCCATTCCACATACGTTTCTATAGGGCCTTGTGGGTACTAGCTCAAGTTGTTCCATAACTCTTAGGGGCATAACGTTTACCTCAGCTCCTGAATCTAACATGCAATTATACAATATCAACCCATTTACTTCCAAGGCTATGTAAAAGGGAGGGAAACCCCCAAAGTTATCACTGGATACACTCTGTATCATGACAGGGGAATCCTTAGGTTCTATCGTAACTTGCTTTGTCATTTGTTTCCTTGTTTGGATTCCCAGATGAGTGGTAGCTCTTTTGTGGAAGGAGGGGATTTTGAAAATTTCGCAGAAGGGAACAAGCATGTTCATTTTTGCTAAAAATCCCGTGACATCAATGTTTAAGTTGTAGGGGTTTTCTTTATCCTTTTCATCGACATTTAAACCCAACAAATTCATAATGTCATACTTGACAGATGGGATTTTGATTAGATCTTTTAATGAGACTAAAGCAGAGGAATTCGTCAACTTGCTAGGAACATTTGTTCTTGGATGTTCTTGAAGACTAAGCTTCAATGTCATGGGAGGCTTTGTTTTCATGGGCCCTGGCTGCTTTCTCCAAAGAGTTGCTTTGGGCATGTTGGCTTTACCAGGAGGATCAATTTTGACTTCCTGATCTGGATTTTGCTTCGTAGGAGGGGTTTGACTAGTACTAGGCACACTTCCACCTTTTGTGATTATTTTTGACGAAGGCTTTGGATTTTTGGAAACAATTCTTTGCACAGGTTGGTTGCCAGGATGCACTGTCTTGTTAGGTTGCGAATCAATTGGCTTATCTAGGGGAACTAGTCTTTGGAGGAATTGAATTGCTACAGATGGACTTCAACATTTCCTTAGTTTGTTGGTCACGTCTTTTGAGATTCTCATCTTGATTTTTGAGGTACATAGCAATGTTGGTGACCATTTCACAGATATTTGACATAAATTCCATGGTCATTTCGGGAGTGATGTTGTTTTGAGAAGACATTTCTTTATGGGTTCGTTTCTCAGCGGAGTCACGAATTGGAGTCGCCAAGTAGATTTAACTATCGTCTACCAAGATAGATGTCGTTAACAAGCGGGGAGAGATGAGTGACAGATAGATGGCTATGTTTAAATTAAGGATTGAAATGATAACCATCTAGATTATAAGACCGGATGCGATAAGATATGAATTACGCATGGATACTCACAGACACCTGAGGCAAGCCTCTACCTCCCAGGCAACGGTGCCAAATTTTTTATCACATAACTTGTAGTTGTCTCTAAAGGTATCCTAACCAGGACGATAGAGGTGTAGACAACTAAAGAGGTGACCCAAGAGATGCCACGGTTCCCAATGCAAGATGGGTGTCACGTCAACCGAGGCACTCTTCACTTTAGATCAAGCCTAAGCAAGACCAAGGGGGAGACCCTAGCTTAGCCAATGAAGGCTAGCGAATTCAATCTAGACCTCCTAGGGAAATGTGATGATGCAAGAGTAGGAGACCAAGATGAAACAAGATCTAGATCTAGGATGATAAGTGGACCCAAGGTGGTTAGGGCTTGGTTGAAGAGGCTTAAGGCGAGAACAAATGTTCAACCAAGTGTAGGATAGGGTCACTTATGGATTAGGGATAGTAGATCTAGATAGATCTAATGCCAAGAAAAGATACCCAAGTGGGGCCCACCCTTAAAAAAGTGGAAAATGGCCCAAATTGGGCCCACAAGGTCAAGATCAAGATGAAATGACATTTGGGGGTATGCTATAGCATGGATCTATGGATTTGAGAAGGAATGAGCAATACCCACGAACCGGATCTAGCAAAAGACCACTCCCCCAACTAGTGCGACTTCCTCAAGAGAGGCCTAGTGCCTTAGTTCAAGGGGCAAATGGAGTCGGATGGCCACCAAATTGTAGATCGGATATGTTTTGTTGATTTTAGAGGTGGGTTTTAATTATTAAGCCCCAATAATTGCTAGATCCAAGTAGATCTAAAAAAATAGAAAAAGAGGGTTTTGAATTTTAAGGGTTTGATGACCAATAGGATAGAAAACAAGCGAAATGGATACGTACCTTGTAGATATTACCTCAAAAGCTTGCGGCTACCTTGCACATAGATGATCCTTCCATTTAGTTACAATTCCAAGCTAGATCCAAGCGATTCCAAGCATAAACGTCCAAGCCCTAGAAGGAAAAACATCCCATTCAACCTGTCAATCAAATTGCAATAAGTTAGATTTGATCTACAAACCAATGAGATCTAAGCATGTCATATCAAAAGAGCAATCAATGGACAAAGCACAATTGAAAAACTCCCTCAAGATGAAGACGTCTTGCCCAAGGGGGATGCGAGCAACCCCAACAATCTTCCCTTCAAGCAATTCGCACTCCTTGCTTCAATCAATTCGGCCTCCCTTAGTAGCTGTCGAAATCACTTGTTACAAGCAAAGATGTCTAAAGCAAAAGATGTATAATCATGTACAAGACCATCCCAATCAAAGCCAAGAAGTAGATATGCAAAATAATATTTTATTCCAAGTTTTCCAGAGCCCAAAGGTGCCTTTACAATAGGGGGGGTCTCTTCCTTAAATAGGATGAGGGAGACCAAAACCCTAAACCACTTTTGAAAACTAGTGGTTGAGATCAAAAGATATAACAATATAATTAATGGCTAAGATGAGCCAATACACAATATGACATGGATCACTCACTAAAGGGATGATGTCATAGCTAAAAGAGGCCTCCAAGGGAGGGCACACTACATGGGGGTGGCTAAAACACATGTGAGCCACAACATATGACTAGGACAAGTGACTAGGAGCACATGGTGGGGCTAGGAGGTATTATTCCCCTGCACTAACATGTCCCCATGGCACAATAATATAAAATATGAATCAATGACATGTCCAAGTACATAAATGATCAAATCTTGTCCCCATCATAGAGAGAAGAATGCATGAAAAGATCTCCTACTGATTGTGTGGACCCCACTGATTGCTGCAAACTGATCTGGAAGGAGTGGGACACACCATAGATGAGCTCAGAGTAGACCTCATGCCAAAACCTTGCCTCAATGGCCCAAATCTAATTTCTCTATGACCTTTTTATTCCATTTTTTATCCTCTTGAAAAACCCTGTAACTGCCCAAAACCGACTGTCTGGTGCCCGCGCTGTCAAACTGACCATGCCATCATGTCTGGAAGGGGGTAATATGCTAATAACAAGTGGCTGGACCACCCCCTTCCTCTGTAGCGCCTGTTATCACATATATAGTAGCCGGGCTACCATACATTATTTTTCAGATTCCAGAGCACATTTCAGCCAGTTCCTTTACTTTGAGATGATGAGATGAGCAGCTATCTATGGATCACTATCAGATTTTGGACAGCATATGTATTCCCTATGCCATGACTGAGTCTCAGGACACTCAGAAAGATGACCAATGTAGCCATTATACCATTGGTACAGAGCAGTCAGTAGTGCCCAGAGTTACAGCAGCAGTTTCAGAGGACAGATGATGGTACAGGTTGATGAGCATTCAGGTATATGACTCAGCAGGTATATCATTGTGTTATGGTTATATTGCTTTTATACTTATTCTTATAGCATGTCTTAGCACTTAGTGTCATGATCTGGCGATCATATAGATATGTGGACCTGGTTGATCTTATTATATATATATTATTGTCCCTACTTAGACTTAGAAGTTCACTATTCATACTCATTGGTATTACCCTCCTTAGGGAGAATAGAGGTGATCATTCCACCATACCTTGGCTTGCTAGTGTCGGCTCCATCATTCATTGTCTTCATCCATCCATTACCTACCTTCTAGTTTATCACCCTGACTTACTACTTGACTAGTGACATGGAGGACTTTTCCCCACTGTAGCCTCTGTATTGGATGAGCTTCCCTGTTTATTGTGTCTCGGCTCTGAGTTGGTGACAAAACTTACCTATGGTGAGTTGGAGTTCCTTGGAATTCCCCCTAGTCACTTAAGTTGTGTTGGCTAAACCTGAAACTTTTAGTGCTGCCATGAATACAAAATCTGGAAAAATGAAATGCTATATCTTGTATGAAAAGCCCATTCATGCAATGTGTTTTTAAACACACATGAATGAAAGGCGTGCCAAATGAAAATGGCCATAAAAATAAAATGTTATATCTTGTGGAAAATAAATACCTAGGTAAACAAGCTGTCCATGACACACCTAGAAGTGCTCAGGTAAACAAGTGCCTTAAAAACACACCTGCAGCAGAAAGCCTAAAAGAAAAATGTAAATCTATGCAATGTGTTTGTAAACACACATAGATCAAGGCTATGGAAACTTCAGGCCCAAAAAGCAATGGAACTTAAAAGCTACATCTAAACAATTGCTGGCCTTATTTGTATTATGGATTGTGCGCATCTGTGAAGGTGAATAAACCCTCTTTAAACAACTCATCCATTTGTGAGACACCGCCATTCCCTGTATTATTGCTCATTCAGTATATACTATGGTGTATTCCCTTTCCCTTGCCAAAGTGTCACAAAGTCAAGACAGTTAAGTCATCCCTTAGCCTAGTCAGTTAATTTAAGCCTTCACCCTTCACTAGCAAATTGATCACAACTATGAAGTGAGTATGATCCTGAAAGTCTAGTCTGAGTAATAATAATAATTAACGACACTATACATTTGGATTTAGATCGCCAGTCATGATTACTCTGTGTTATAATTGTTATTTGAATAAGTTGTAGAGCATATATTAACCTTGACACTTTGCAGCAGCTATTAATGATGATCTGAGTTATATTTGGTCTTGGTTAGACCTAGTTTGACCATGGAGGACCATGGGACATGAGATGTTGGACCTTATGATGATATGGATAGATGATATATGGTCTATGTATACATACATGATGACTCTATGCAGCAGCTACAGGGTTATGATGATGATTCTGGGGTTGCAGCAATGTTTGTATATGTACAGCGCATTATTATTGGCCTTGATCCGGTATATTGGATATTTATTTTGATCATGCAGAGATTCATATGGTGTATGAGTACACATCTTGGATGGATTTGGACCTTCTGAGTCCAATGGGACAGTTTGTTTTCAGTTCTGGGCACTTACGGTGATGATTTAGCCTCAGTAGGCTGTCCTAGTGCAGTTTTGGTCTGTCGGAGGCCCTGTCGGAGCAGATGTGGTTTTTATCCGGTTGACCTAGGGCGCTGATGATGGAGGGGGTGGTCCAGCCACTTGTTTTTACCATATTACCCCCCTCCCGGACACACTGGTGCCCTCACCTTGACAGCGCAGGCACTCCAGGAGGCTGTTTGGGGCAGTTTCACGCTTCCCGAGGCATTTCAGGATTGGTAGAAATGGCTATTGAGGAAATCGATTTGGGCTACTGAGGCAAAGTTATGGCATGTGATGATCAGTGATGATAGATCGGGACCTTCCACACCTTCTCCAGCAGTTTCAGCTTCATCGGGGCCCGCATCCATCACTTATGGCACTTTCTGTGGATTTTTGAGGTCTTTTGAGGACCACGACTTCACTATGGAGGCACGATTTGGTACATTCATGATTATTTTTTGGTTATTGTGCTATGGGGATTGACCAAGGAGGGATAAAATTACCCCTTGGACCCACCATAAGCCTCTTATGATATTTGGTCATCATGATTTGGTGGGATTCCCCTCTTGTAGGGCGATTTTGTCCACTTACATTATATTTTATTAGTGATCCATGTATTTTATTGTTGAGCTCATCTCAACCATTGATTAGATCTTATGATCTTTTAATCTTAGCCACTCATGTAAAAAGTGGTTATGATTGTACTCTCTCCCCATCCTATTTAAGGAGGGAGCCTCTCATTGTAAAAGTCATCTAGAGATTTTTGGCTCTTGGCTCTTGGAATAAAATTTCTATCTTTTGGAGTACATGCTTGGATTGGAGTGAATGTTGGTTGTTTCGATTGTAAATGCTATTGTCCATTGCACTGGAGGATCTATTGTAGCTATCTTGCATATTTGCCATATTTTATTTGCAGGTTAAGAGGGCGATTTTGACAAGTGCGAATTGGTGGGGAGGCTTGCCCTTCAAGCTTGGAAGAAGTCGTTTTGGGTTTGACAGGGAGTAGTTTTGCCTTTGTGTCAACTATTCTATGTTTCTCTCTCTCTTGCTTGTATCTACCTTCAATTTGTTAAACTGATTGATGCTTTGCTCCTTGGCTTGACAGGTTAGAAGGAATCACATGTGGCTTGGAAAAATCGATTTGGCAAGAGGGCTTCAACAATTCTCCATTTGATCTTTGGCAAAGTAATCCTCGTCTCAACTAGCATTCATCTCTTCATCCAGGTATGCTCCAAGAGGTATGATCTTCTCTTCCTTGAATCTTCCATAATTTCTAGATCATAAAAACCCTAATCAAATTAAAACCCTTATTTTTGGTATTTTTCAGATCTACTTAGATCTAGCCTTGCAATTGAAAAGATATCAAAAACCCACCTCTATAGGATCCACCCCTAGTTGGATCTATAGTTTGGTGGTGATTGGCTAAAAATTGACACACTTTTCAATGCAAAAAGCCTTCTTGAGCCTAAATCAATTTTCCTAAGAGAAGCTTGTTGGGTTAGATCTAGCACATGGGTAGGTGAGATCCCACTTGATTTGAAATCTAGACACTTGATAACCTATACCCACGTCTTTACTTTGGTGAAAACTACCTTGTGGACATCTCTCCATGTTTTAAGGGGTTGAAACCCCCTTTTGATTCTCTTGGTATCTTAAAACTTATATCTACTAAGATCTAGCCATTGGGTTCTCTTGAAATTTTGAACATACATAGATCGGGACACTAGCATCCCGGATCTACAATTTGGTGGCCATTGGACTTGATTTGGTCCACCAAACCCATTTTTTTACCTTCCTTGGGCAAGTCGCACCCCCTTGAAGATTTGAGTTGGTCCACTTCTAGGAGGTGGGTGTTGGAGATTTTCGTGGATTTGGAATCCCCATGTCTTGAAACCTAGGTCCATATTGTCTTTTTGTCACGATCCACCTTGGGGGTTGCATTCCTTGTTTCAAGGGATTGTGGTCCACTTAGGGTAATCACTTAAAAACCTAGATCTAGTGAGATCCAACCATTGGATCTCATCCAACCCACTTGACTTGGCTTCTAGGTGTCCCGATCTACACTTTGACATACTTCTTGACCCCATTAGCCCATCCGACAAGGCACTAGTCCTTCTCCAAGCAAGTCGCACTCCTTGGGATTAGTGTCAAACCCTAGATCTAGTACATGGGTAATCCTAGAACCAACTCCAACTTATAGATCTAGCCTAGATTTATCCTATAGTACCATCCTCACACCTAACTTCACCTTGTGGGTCCATCTAGAACCATTTCACACTTCCCAAGAAACTAGACCCACTTGTGCAAACACATGGTACTATACCTAGTAATCATACCCCATCAAGTGGCCTAAACCATACATAGGTTGAAACACTAACTATCCATTACACCACCATCAACCATACCTTAACCCTTAGGTCCACTTAGCCTTGCATTGGTTTCCGTAACTCATCCTTTACCTACCCTCAGAAACCTTTGTTTGTGTCCAATCAACTGTGATTGGGGTATAGGGTCTCCCCCTTGGTCTAGTTACACCTTGACCTAAAGCAAAGAGTGCCTCGGTTGACGTGACTCCCACATTGCATTGGGAACCGTGGCATCTCTTGGGTCACCTCTTTAGTTGCCTGTCTCCTCTACCGTCCCGGATGGGATACCTCTAGGGGCAACTACAAGTTGTGTGATAACAGCGCCCTAGGCAACGACTAGCCTCCAATGATCTAGCTGGACAGGCCACATCAACATGGCCAAACTGGTCAATAGGTGGAAAACTACTCATAACATGCCTGAGAGTGCTTGAAATTGATAGATGAGTGTCTCATTGGATCCAAAAGGCTCAAATCCACTAGAGATGAGTACCCATACACCTCATGATATCCTGTAGGATCATCTGTAGGGTCCACCATACTCAGACAAGTAAAAACATAATGATCTGGAAATAATAATAATCATGACAAACTGCATCAATCATCATCTGAAGCCTGTGCCCATCATATGGAATCATCAAGAAGGTATATAGAAGACCATAAATCAACATCATACATAAAGTGGTCCATCTCATCACGGATCCCAAGGTTGACCTTGGTCAAACTGATCAAAATATAACCCTGGCTAAGAAGCCATTCTGCTGCAAGTGCAAATAGTTAAGACATGCTCTCTAAATCATTTTCATAGCAAGACTCTAGAGTCTTAAGCATCATTTCACTGGCAATTAATAAGTAATACTAGGTTAGTTAAATAGTTTACTTTCAAGAAGAATCTCAAGAATATACTTGTTTGTAAACATGATCAAATTGCTATCAAAGGGTGAAGGCTAAAAATACAAGACTAGGTTGAATAGGGATGACTTGACTGACTTGACATTGAGATACTTTGGATGAAGGGCATGGTGTTACACACTTAAGCATGTGCTGGACAAGGAGTACACAAGGAATGGCGGTGTTTCACAAATGGATGAGTTTTTCAGAGAAGTGTTTATTCAACCTTGGCAAAAATGTCTACTACTAGAACCGTCACTTGTGGACACTTTGATTTAGCTGTCCCTTACTCCATCTCAAATCATAACCTGTAGGCTCAATGAGGTATATTTCCATATAAGGTCAACAGTCTTTAGATTTAGCATTTGTTTAGCCACTGCTTTTTTAGGACCTTTCATTTCATTGAATTTCATGGCCAACAATCATTAGATATAGCATACATTTATCCATTGCTTTTTAGGCCTAATATAACCCCTCTGGAATTTCACATGCGCTAATAAGCACAACTAATCGCAACTTTCATCCGGGGTGCATTTACATTTCAAAGCATTTCATTGCATTACATTTCATAGCCCTTTTCATTGGGCTTCCAATAGTTTCCAAGGTAGTACATTTTGCTTCAGGTTTTAGCCAACAACAACTCAAGCAACTAGGGGGAATTCTGTACAGAACCACACATCAGGGCAACTGACTAGAATGATAACGGCATAAAATCCAACTTACCAAAGGCAAGTTTTGTTGCCAACTCAAAGCCGAGACACAAAACTAACATGGATCAAAGTCCAACACATAGGCAAAAGCGAGGAGATCCTCCATATCACAAGTCAAGGTGTAAGTCAGGGTGAAAATCAATAAGTGGAAAAGGACAAATGGATGGATGGACACAAGTGAAAATGGTGCCTAAGCTAGCAGGTCGGGAAGACACTAAATGATCATGTTCACATTCATATGAAGGTAAAAACCAACAAGTATACTACAAGAGTTTCCAAATGTCAATAATACAATCAATATATATAATCCATAACAACCAATTTCATTTTAACATTAATATACTGCCAGATCATAATTGCCATATACCAAGTTAGTGCTATCAAAATGACCTAAACAACAAGGTAATAACATCAATGCACATCACATATGCTGGGTCATATATCAACATCTATAATTTGAACCAACTACAACCACTGAGAAGACTACATCTGAAACACATAAAACTGCTCTGCATTTGTATGGAACAAAAGGTCATATTGGTTATCAAATATGAGGTCTCAAGGATTAGCCTTGGCATAAAGTCTACTAAATGTCTGATACAAATATGCTCTGATACGTGAGTGATCATAAATAGTGCTACTCATCATAGCTGATCTCACTGAACAAGTGTAAAGGTAAAGCTAAAAAATGTGCAGATATCTGCTCTGCAAACATGGTAGCCCAGCTACTATGGTGTGATAACACTACTAACATAGTAACAAAATATAAGCCCTACCTAGGCTTGAACCTAGGGCGCACCCCCATCTAGGAAATTTTACATCAAAATACATCATTAAACCTTAGGAAAATGCTATATCACCAAAGAAATAATGTAGAACCACCCTTCTCTAACTCAAACTTAGGAAATACACATTAACAAGGTTACTAACATCATTAAATAGACATGTCCCCTAAGTGATGACTAGAAATGTTGCAATGTTAAGTTATATCACATAAGGAAAATCCACCAAGGCAAAATGTATCAGCACACCACGTCGACATGATAGGAGAAGGAGACATAAGAGAGTTGTTATCTCCATCAATGGTCAAGTATGTCCCCACCACACATTCAACCAAAGGGGGTCCATGTAGAAGACTCTCTCCTAGTGATATCAATAATATAACATTGTTAGCATTTGATAGCTCGGTGGCACTCCTGCATCAGGTGCCTAGGTGTAGGGATGTTCTTAAAGTTACTTTATTAATGTGTTTTTATTAAAGTACCTTTTTGATGTGACTTTATGATTTAAAAGTGAGTCGCACTTTATTATGTTTCTAAAGTGACTTTAAGTCATAAAGTGTACTTTTTAAATATTTAGGGTAATATGACTTTTCAAAAGAAAAATTTGTTGTAAAGTTCACTTAGGAGATTTAAGTGAGTGAGAGATTAGATCCCAGCCATAGATCTCTTGGCCAAGATCTAATCTCGTCCAATGAAGTTGAAAAGTCATGAGAGTAACCCTAATAGGGTAAATAAAAAGTGAATGAGTCTCCATTCTTTTACACACATCTCAAGAGAAGAAGAGGTGAGGGCACGCATTCCCAAGAGAAAGAAGAGGTTTGAGCAGTGAGAGGAAGAGAGAAGAAGTCAGCCCAAAGGAAGGGCTCGAATTTCAAGAAGGGGCACGTTTTTCCAGGAGGGGCGCACTTGCTGAGAGAGTCAGCAGTTTTCTTTTCTGTAAAATCTGCCTGAGAATTGACTGCAGGCCGTACTGCAGTGATTTGGTACACTTTTCAAGGCAGAAAAGTGGCACAATAATATAGGGGGTTTAAGCATTTCATGAAGGGGCCGTACAGCTGAGAATGAAGGTCGTACAGCAGAAGTTCAGCTGCTGTTAGCACAAATTTCGAGGTACTGTAGCAGCTGCCTGTCAAATCAGAATGTAAATAATCCTGTGCACACATACCGAGGAAGTAAATGCTGCCTGTGATGATCATACAGTGAAGCTATGTATGCTGAGTTCCTGTAGCTGACTGGGTTTACTTTGGAAAGCATTTCCAAGTTGAGGAAGGGCACAGAATTTGAGGTTCTATTCTGATTTTTCTATCTTATGCTGTCATCCTCTCTGTAATGTTTCTCTCTTAAGCTCAATAAAGAATTTCTTCTCTTGGCTGGTTTTTTCCCCGAAGTGTGGGGTTTTTCCAGGGTCATGGTTGACCAAAAATCCTGTGTTTATATGCTTCTTACTGCATGCTGGTACATTATTTCTGTGCATGAACTTTTATGACAGTCTACTGGTTATTAAGTTTTTCCGCTGCTAAATGTACTTTACAGACAGTATATTAGCCTACAGTCAAGTTAATTTAATGTTTGATAAATGTGCATGACTTGTGTTTACTATTGAGGTCAATATCAGTGGTTTGTAAAGTGTTTGACATCAGATTACAGTTGGCTGTTAAGTGGGCAGATTCTGAGTTTTTTTGTTGTCATTTTTCAACAAATATCACCATACAAGATCACTAGGAGCACTGAAAATATGACACATGAAATAACAGGCATCCATATGTCAAGGGAGTGATGCATCCAGCAAAGGCATGAAGGTAGTGCCAAACCTGAAGATGACCATCAACCATGACCATCCACCATAAAAGTGGATCTCCTCCACCAAAGATCTCCATGACAATGTAGATGCCCCCAAGTCCATCCAATGCTCCAAAGGTACCGGCGACCAATCCCATCAATGTGATGAAAATCACATGTGAAACCTCATACAATATGAGGTGTAACGCTCCCCTTCTTCGATTTGAGTTATCATCACAAGTGGAGGCATCATTGTTAGTAGTTTGCTTCATCCCACTATTTGTTGATCACTTGTTCAAATGCTTGTAGAATATTATGTTGAATAAAAAGACAATGTTATTCTTTGTGTTTTTATAATATTGTTATTTGTCCTTCCAAATTATTAGTCATTTGCTTAGACATATTCTGGCGACTAAGTTTCATTGTCATTACTTTATACTGACGACCTTGACAGAGAAAGAGAGAGAGCGAGCATATATATTCAACTAATATAAGTTTAATGTCTGCAAGAATACAGGTCCTTGACTTGCGGGAAATGAACAATGCAGGTGAACGGTTGATTTCAGCTCTTTCACTGGTTTGTTTTGAACTTCTTATATTATTTTTCAACATTAGTATTTTAGCTGTTTATTCAGTTCCCAAATTGTATTTGTTCTCTAAAAGATTTTCTTTTCTCAAATTTAATTCAATACATTAATGCATGAAGAATCACAAGTTGAAGCACCTACTGTATAACATGAATCCTATATTTCTTGAGAAACTATAACTTTCTTTCAACAAAGGGAGACTCTGCAAATTGGTCAGATCAAAACTTAGAACAAAGCTATCTTATGTCAGTGATGTTTTTGACAATCATCTTGCTCAACCAGACAATGTATTCCATTTCTATATGGCTTTAAAAATATAGGTTCTAGGAAATCTTTTCTTTCCCATTAAGCTCATTTACATTGATAACTTAGTATTCCACTGATTGCATATTCTAGTTACTTGGCATAAATGATCATGGAAACAGAGCTCTAATTTGTGTTATAAATTCATGTACCTTGTGGATATGCTTGGATTCATTTTGGGTCTAGATGCATCTTGGATGCGTCATAGATCTTTCATGAGTTGTATTAAAATGTATACAGTACAAGTTACTTGCTGATTTGTCTCAGACACTGTCCTGTGATGGATCTATCTAAAAATAAAAAAGTGAAAAAAAAAACCTATGTCAATAACAAAACATAGAAATAGTTTAATATGATATGTTTTTCTAAGTTAGATAAAGAAGCAGGCTATTTTTGTAGGAAAAAGACTATTTTCAAGGTAGAATAGGTTGCATTTTAGAGTTCTGAAGGATGATTTTCACCCTTGTAGGATGCTATCTTTAAACAGGAGGATGTTTTCCAGTTTCCATGCCTTTTTGGAGGGCCATAATTAGCTTCCACCTCAATCATTCTCTACCACCTCCACTGCCTTAACCACTCGACAACATTTCCTTGGCAAATCAGCACCTTTCACCAATTCTTTTGCTTGAAACTCTTTAAAGTTGCTTACATTTGACAGCTGTTTTAAGGGAGGCTTACATGTTTCGGTTTATGAGTCCATTTGGGCTGTTGTGTGCAATTGATACATGAGGACAAATAGAAACTATGCCTGAATTTGTTGTGACCCTTAACTGTTCTATGTTGTTGCGGTGCTGCACGGAGGTGAATGCCACATAGCATACGCCATGCATGGATTTGTTACGTGATTTCTGCATAGAAAATGAATATCATGAAAGTTTTTGAGAACCCCAACCTGGTTTCAAGCTTGATAGCTTCTCTGCATAGTTTAATGCTCAAACCCTTGTATGCACATTTTTCTAATAAATAATGACTAAACTGAAACACATGGAATTCTTTTTCAAATTTAAACAACTCAGAAATTTTAACTTTCAGCCAATAAACTCATACTCAGAAATTTAAATTAGCCAACCACATAAATTTTTAACACAGGAATTTTTGACCAAATTGGTCCAGGATAAAACCCCGAAGGGAAAACCTGAATGAGAGAGAATTTTATTTTCTTCAGAGAGAGAAATTACACAAAATAAACAGCTATACTTATCTCAACAATTCCTTCTCGAAATTTGTGCCACCAATTTTCTGTACCCTTCTCGAAAATTGTGCCCAATAAATGCTGTACGGCCTCACACATGTGCCCTCGATTTCTGTGCAAAAACCTTCTCGAATTCTGTGCACAAAACAGACTGTACAAACAGCATTTAATGTTGCTGTACTTTACCTCAAAAACTGTGCAGAGTATGGACTGTATGGACAGCAATAAATGCTGCTGTACTTCACCTCAATTTCTGTGCAGAATGCTTCCTCGAATTCTGCGCCACTGTACGGACAGGTACAGTACGGCCTCCTCGAAATCTGTGCCAAACAAATGTACCATGCTGTACGGATTCCTTTGCTGCTTAACCTGTACGGATTCCTTGGGAAATGTGCCAGAAGTTTTCTCCTTCTCTAGGTTGACTTCTCTCAAACCCTTTCTTCTTTATCTCTTGCTCTCCAAAAATCTCTCTTGGAAAATGTGATAATAATTTAGTTTGCTTTGCCCGAGTCCTTTTTGTTCATGGTAATTTCCTCTTTTCAATCTAAATGGTTCAGATTAGATTAGATGAGGGGTTCTCATTAAATGCTCAATTAAATAATTAATAAATGACATTTAGTGCACTTCATGTCATTTAATAAAGTGTGAGCACCCCTTTTTAATTAATCACTCACTTGACTTTTATTAAATGTGAGCTTAGGATAAACCATGACTTTACCTTTTAATGAAGTGACTTTAAAATTATAAAGTGCATCTCACTTCATTAATTAAAATTGACTAGGGGTCACCAATTAAAGTGTCCTTGTCCACCCCAAGGCAACACTAGCTGAACAACACTTCCTAGGTAACTTTTCAACATATCACAATGTCTGATTTGGCATTTCGAGAATTGAACTCCATAAAGATCAAGCCTCAAGAAACTTTGCAACAAGATGGTTAGAGAATCAAAAGGTTAATTGGTAAATTACCTTTTGTCCCATCAGAAGTACATAAGGGTTATTGGTTTATATCCTCTTTCCTACTACATATCCAAATACATTTACATAATACCGGTTCTCACATAGTCACAATACTACTCCATATACAACAATGAAATTGTGTGAGATGGATTGGATGGAAAATGATATTTCTGATTGATCTTCAAAACTGAAATGACAACTAAAGGAAATAGAAATTTATATGACTAGAGTACTATTACCACACAAACCAACATGTTGAGATTGAAAGTCCTAAAACCAATGATGGCTTATGGATAACTAAGAGGGAGGCCAATGTCAGCACACCTCCTCCTTCTCTTTAGGCTAGATCTTCTCTAGCTTAAGGGAGGAGTCCCTAAATAGGATTACTAGGGTTTAACAATGAAGCACAAGGTGAATTTGAAGAGTAACCTTAGCAAACCAAGGCTTTTATGAAAGCAAAATGTAGAAGTGATGAAGGGATTGGAGACCAATGTCTTCTCAAATGGGCAAACGGGGTCAAGCAAGGATCGCATAAGAACAAAAAGATATTCATTGAGTCTTAGTGGGATTTCTCCCCCGATCCAAACACGAGAAATGATTGTGGAAGGGGCTCTCTTATATAGGAGAGCAACTCAACTTACTTTACAATAAAATAATGATAAGATCCTAGATCTAGCCTAGGGTGGAGAAAACGAATCAAAATACTCTACTAACCCTAACAGACTCTAACTAGACCCATACAAAATGGTGGTCAAAACCACAAGTACAATATCCAAGAGAAGAAAGGTCCAAGAAAGGAGTGTATCCATCAAATGAGGGTGAATGATGACAAGAAGAAGTCAAACCTAGCCTCCAAAGGCTCTCCAAAGGTAGTGTTCCAAGAAAAAGTCCGGAAAAAGTGGAGCGCTTCGTCAATCAAGGTGAACGCATTGTATGAAAAGGCTCCAAAAAGCATGCATAGTGAAAATATGATGCAGTTATTTAAATGACAGCTCTAGAAATGCAACTTCCTCAATATTTATCAAATTTACTATTATAGGCACTTTTCGGAAATCCTGCAGCCACTCTGCATCTAATGTCATTGAGATGGCTAATTTTGGGAAGTATGGCAAAAGATAACTGCTCCTAAAGCTAGGACGCCCCTCCAAAAACATCCCATAAAAATGGCCTAAATGAGCGTGTAACACTGTAAACAACCCTCCAAAGGGTGCGTGCTCATCAAGGGAAAATCAATGAATGTTGAACAAGTCAACAAGTGCAAGAAGTTGCTTCCATACATCAAGGAGTAAAACCCTCAACCAACAAATAGATATATGTACAATACTCCATCAAGTGGGGAAGAGCCTCAAGTATGTGCATCAAATGTCCACATAAAAACCAAACCCCAACCTCCATGCCAATTCAATGATCCATGAACCAAGGAGACCATTAATAAAAATTAGGAGCATCCAACTCAAGAACAAGTGTCCACAATAAATGACCAACCTGTGAGGAACGGGACGCCCCGTTCTACAAGCCACTAGAATGCTACCACACATGCCACATGAGAGAAACAAGGAGGGTGCTCAACCAAAGATGATACCCAAAAGTGCTATGTTGCCATCTATGTGCCAAGGATCAAGAATGCTCCACAAGAAATGACCTCCACAATCATCAATACTAGGCCATCCAAATCTCCATCAACGTGTAACCCCCTATTAAAAATGTGATAAAAATTACATAGCGGGGGTTAACAAATACTAAATAAAGATAAGGAAATCTATTGTGTTCATTGCTAGGGATTAGAAAAACAATACCCTTAATGAAAGAAACAAATTTTAAGAAAGTAATGTCAATAACCAATAGTAAATTGCATATGTGAATAACCAATAAAAAATGCAAATGGGCCAAGGACAATCTCATGCAAGAGTAAGGACACGCAAGCACAAATGAGATTAAACCAAACATGGGAGGGTCCTGTTATCACACCATAGTAGTTGGGCTACCATGTTTTCTGAGCAGATATCTGCAATTTTCAGAGCTTTTGCCTTTACACAGATTCAACGAGATCACTTATGATGAGCATCATTATTATGATCACTTGTACATCAGAGCAACCTTATATCAGACAATGTGTAGACCTTGTGCCAAGGCTGATTTGATGACCGATATGACCTTTTGTTACATACAGATGCAATGCAGTGTTCAGTATTGTAGATGTAGAGTTTTTCAGTGGATGTAGAGTTATTCCAGATGATAGATATTGATATATGACCTAGTTTATATGACGTGCATTGATGTTATTACTTGCTGTTTAGGTCATTTTGATAGCATTGACTTGGCATCTAGTATTTATGATTTGGTAGTGTACATGCTTAAAATGAAATTGGTTGTTATGGATTATTTTCATGGTTGTATTATTGACAATTGGAAACTCTTGTATTATACTCGTTGGTCTTTACCTTCTTGTGAATGTGAACATGATCATTACTGTCTCCTTGACTTGCTAGCTTAGGCACCATCTCCACGTGTCTCCATCCATCCGTCTATCCTTCCCTTACTCTTGGATCTTTGCCTTGACTTACTCCTTGACTTGTGATATGGAGGACCTCCTCACTTCTGCCTCTGTGTTGGACTTTCATCCATGTTAGTTTTGTGTCTCGGCTCTGAGTTGGCAACAAAACTTGCCTTTGGTGAGTTGGATTTTATGCCATTATCATTCTAGTCGGTTGCCCCAATGTGTGGTTCTGTGCGGAATTTCCCCTAGTTGCTTGAGTTGTTGTTGGCTAAAACCTGAAGCAAAATGTACTACCTTGGAAACTAATGGAAGCCCAATGAAAAGGGCTATGAAATGCAATGCAATGAAATGCTGTGAAATGTAAATGCACCCCGGATGCAAGCTACGATTAGTTGTGCTTAATAGCGCATGTGAAATCCTAGAGGGGTTGAACTAGGCCTAAAAAGCAATGGATAAATGTATGCTATATCTAATGACTGCTGGCCATGAAATTCAATGAAATGAAAGGTCCTAAAAAAGCAGTGGCTAAACAAATGCTAAATCTAAAGATTGCTGACCTTATATGGAAAAATACCTCATTGAGCCTACAGGTTATGATTTGAGATGGAGTAAGGGACAAATAAATCAAAATATCCCCTAGAGCCACAAGTGACGGTTCTAGTAGTAGACATTTTTGCCAAGGTTGAATAAACACTTCACTGAACAACTCATCCATTTGTGAGACACCGCCATTCCCTGTGTATCTTGGTCCGACACATGCTTAAGTGTGTAATACCTTTTCCCTTATCCAAAGTATCACTATGTCAAGTCATAAGAAAAACATTTGGAAGCTCCCAGAACCACTCTGTGAAGCAGCTGCTCAAGCATTGTTTTACTTTTGCAATAATTTGTAAACTATCTTGTTCCCTAAGCATAAAGGGAAAGTAGTGTTTCATCTTGAGTTTCATGTTGTAATCGAAAGAATAAAAAGAGCATAGCAGGCAATTCCAGAGCCTGACCCCAATCCCCCCAGGGGGGATTTCGCACTTTTCCTTTTTCGCAACTTTTTCTAACTTTTTTCGTTTTAGATTAGTTTCATTTGAGCAGTAGTAATTAAACAACTCACTCAAACACACAACGTCCTCCGAGGACTCATTTATCATTTGGTTATATGCTTATGTGTTTTGTTCAATCGTACAACTGTTCTTAAAATCTAACTGTAAAATTAACCCCTTGCTCTACCGAAGTACTCCATCACTTTGTGTTGCGAGGAAAAGATATTCTTGGGTTGTAGTCTAGTTAATCATCCACTCACACATCCTAATAAAACGAACCACGCCCCAAGCCCAAAGTATGCTTTTGGCCGTTGTAGCTTAGTCGGAACAGCTGGACCAATCAGAAACGGGTGCAAGGTAATTAGTTTAATAGGACAATCCAATCTCATCTTTCTTGGCGGATTCGGGAGGTTGCATGGGTGTATACTGTAGAGTAAGCAGGCTACTTTAAGAAGGTTCATCCTTGCCTGGTTGGACACTCGGTGAAGCCGCTAAAGCACTCAGTCCAAAGAGCTAGATCTGGTTGGGCCAAACCAAGAATTAACCCATTCCTTAATCCACTCATTTAATAATCATAAAATTTACCAACTGAGACACTGCAATACTTTCACTGAGACTACACAAGCAACCCTACACAGCAGCAATCGCACGCATTTCACATTCTCGGCACTGGTCTTTAATTTTCCATGTTTTAAGTTTCAATCATACATGTCGTGAATGCATATCTATCTTGTGTGGGGTTACTTAATTGATTTAATTTGCAAGCAATGCTTAGTTGTAATTTTTCCATCTCATTATCTTTTAATTCCTAGAATAGACTTTTACTCTTGTTATAGATTAAAAGCCTTAGTTTAATTTTCATAGGGACCACCCCCCTTGGCTTTGCTAGGAGTAAGCCTAGACGGAGGAGTCGAGTAATCAGGTGACAGCACTTGACTCTCACTTGCCCCCAAGGACACACTGAGCGGCTTGAAGGTTTCCTGCCGCGTCCGCCCCCTAGGTGTGTATTAGGCGACAAAATTTTGGCGCCATTGCCGGGGATAAACCTTTCTATTCCCAGGTCACGACTTTTCATTTTCTCCTTTTTTGTTTTTGCTTTATTTGATGGGTGTTTAGAGTAGACCTTTATTCTTTCATCTGGCGACTCCACTAACCTTTTTTCTCTTTATAAAATTTCAAAGTAAAACAAAAAATATTTTTGTGAGAGTTTTTAATGCATATTTTTATTCTCACATGGCGACTCCATTGAAGGGATAAAACCCTTGTATCTCATAGATTTGTTGAGACTGGTTGTGTGTAGATGAGCCCATGCGACACAGTAAACTTAAAAGATCATCATTCTGACAACTCCCTTGATTCAGTACAAGTTGGCCTCCATGGTTATTTCAGACTGGCGTTTTAGACACTGATATGGATGATGAAGAGTCTGGTGCTCAAATTGCTAGTGCATAGCCTCCCCTCAATTTTGCATATATCCCAGGTTTTCCTAACTTTCACTATGGTGAGGAGGATATATCAAGTTATTTATCGATGTTTTATGGAAATGGTGTTCCAGTCATCCAACACATCATGTCTTTCCTTAAGGTTCTGGCTGACTTCAATGTTTTGTATGAAGATAATATGATGCAGATGTTTGCAGGTACTCTGGAAGGAGAGGCTTATTATTGGTTTATTGAGGGTCTTCCTAACAAATGTATTACCTCCCTTTCATGCTTCCTTAGAATTTTCCTAAAGCAGTGGTAGTATTATGATGACAATGTGGAAAGATTCCTTGAAAAATCCTTGGCTTACTTCTTACCCGAGATAGAATATCACATGGAAGACCCTGAGCCTCCTTGTGTTGTTGTGACAGAGAGCATTGAATATGTGGAGGTTCCTATAGCCTCTCTCACTAAAGAAGAGATTATGCAGCTTATTGAAAAGCATGGTGCCATTCTCCCTGGAGCACAATTTGACTTTGAGAGAATGATTCATGATGATCCCATTAAAGAGTTTCATGAAGCATCCTTGATTGAGGACATTGTTGATGACCCTCCTCATTTCACTTTAAAAGAAAATATGGAAGATTCAGAGTGTTCCCAGGTCCACTTCAATAATGATGATCATATGTATGTTCCAAACTTACTTGAAGAAGAAGCCATTGCAAAGATTAACAAAGACATTCATGAGGGATCTTTAATTGAGGAGGTCTTTCAGGAGTTTCCTCACATTCCCATGATGAAAAGCATTGAAGATTTGAAGCTATCTCAAGATCATTTCAGAGAGGATGATGACACTTGTACTTCGCATCTACCTTCAGAAGAAACCAGTACAAAGGCTTATAGAGAAATTTATGACAAGACCGCATTATGTATGATAATACTCCTCTTTACTCTCCACATGGTAATGAAGTTAGGGAAAGCTTGTTCTCTTGTAAACATTTTGAAGACGAGCCTTGTAAAGAAGTTTATTATGATCATGAGAAAGACAAATATAGCCAGGGACATGATACAAATAGTGAAGACTCCTCCATCTTTGCCAAAAATACCTATGATGATTATTGGACATACATTGAGGAACCCATTTTTGATGTATCTAGAGAAGGGAGTGTGCATTCAGAAATCTTGGGAGATCTTGATATAAAAGAGGAGCATGCATGTGCTTCATGTGATCAGTCAGAACCAAACATGAGTACTAGTAATGAAGACCCGAAGGTGCTATTCATTGAAGATTCAGATGGGACTCAGTCAATTGAACGTTAGTCACAACCTTCATCTTCACATTCAGATTTCTCTTATGATTTGGAGCAGCCTGGGGCTTGTGTTACTACAGAGGTGTTTCATTCGATAAGCCCTCTAAGGCAGCATGGTGGTGTGGTTGATCTACCCCATCCTACAAATTTGTACATCAGTCCTATCCAATCTTGGATAGAAGCAGCCTGCGAGAGGACCTGCCAGTTGAGGAAGCAGTTTGATGATATTCTGCATGGTCATGATCTCCCATCCAACCCTCCCATCCTCAACATTTTCGTAGGTTTTCATCTTGTGAATAAGGTATCCTTGTTTTGGCTGGTAACCAAACACAAGGTAAATTTCTCTTTTGATGAAATGTTAAGGTGGTTGTATTGGATTTAGCATTTTACGTAACAGTTTTATTATGACATGCTTAGAGTAGGAAATAAGCTCCTCAAAGTGAGCATTTACTTTCTGCATTTCCTTTTTATTAGTTAGTCTTTTCCTTTTGAATAAAGTAACTTATGGTTCATTGGTTTCTTGCAAACATTTGTGCTACTGAAAGGTTTTCTTGTCAAGTTGAGATGTTTTTACAGCTCATAGAAACCGAAGATTCTGGTGTTCTCGTATGCACTCCTTGCCTTAAGACTAGATCAAGCACACGTCCCGCAGTTGGAGCCAGATGTTACCACCTAAAGTTGCACTTTAGTTGGACTTCAGTGAGCCGTCAGTGTTGCACAAGTCACTTGTGCTTATCAGAGTTCAGAAGTTCCAAGTTTGGCCTGTTCAGGGCCCCTTTTTTAATGTTTTGTAGTACATGATCGTGCCCCACGGGGTTTGTAATAAGTGTGCTAGCATGGTGATCTTTGAGTGACTCGGTTCCCTAGGACTTGACAACCAAAGAAGGTATTCCAAGGAGTTTTTTCCCTTATCAATTATGCTTTGCCTTTAGCCGAGTATAATTGATGAGTTTTTCTCCTGCACCTCCAACGCTGGAATGCCCAAAGTGGGGGTTAGGCCTTAGGGGATTATTAGAGCCCATTTTATAACGTTTATAAACATGCTAGACGCTAAGTTTTTGTCATTTGGTCATGTACTAGGTCCCCCCTGAAGTTTCAGTCAATTCCGAGAAAAATATTTTTTTTTCGCATTTTTAAGCCATTTTTTAATGGTTTAATTGAAAAAATTCAAATGGTGATAAAAGTGTGATCCAGAGTTAGAATTTGGCGCAGGGATGCTCATTTTCAAGCTCAGAGCATCCTCTTTACCCTTGTACCTGGTTTTCCTATGTTTCGGGCAACTAAAACGCCCCGTGGAGCAGTTTTTCCTATCAGAGCTACAGAGTGACACTTTAATGCTAAAAGAGCATAAAAATGCACCATAAGCGAAAAGTTAAAATAATTAAAAAATGCATTTAATCACATGCCAAATGACATGGATTTAGTTCACAAATGATGGGCGACTAAGTGAATGGACAAAGCTTATGCTAAAATTCAATTTAAAAGGTCAAACATTGAATATACCAAAGTAAGCATGCGCTCACCCTTCACGTGGGGCAATTCTTCTCCACTTGGCCGTGAGCATATGATGGGCATTTGAAGTTGTATCTTAAACCATAGGTTATATTTTAAGGTGGGCAAATTGATGCAAGGGACAAGCATGTATTAAAATTTTTGAGCAATTGTAAAGGACTGTACGGATTGTCTTCACGTGGGTCATCCTTCATCAACATGGCGGCTTGGGGAGTTGGCATATGATTTGTAAGGTGGGCGACTAAATAAATGTGTGAAGCATATATTATGAGTTATGTCATAAGTGGTAGTGAAATCTCAAAGGTTGACCGAATTCCATGCTAAGCTCCACCTTCACGTGGGCCATCCCTCACGGCCGTACGGATTGGGAGTTTGCTAAATGGCTTGGTTGGGGCCTACCTCATGTGAGGTGGCACAACCCACTTGGATGGGCCTCCAATTATATCCACCAATCAAAACTCTTCATCTAAAGTTCCAACAAATTGTGGAAACATCCATCAACTCGCACTCATCCTTCACGTGAATGCTCCAAACTCAACACTTTCCGGTTTTTGTTGGTTTTTCCATTTGAGTAAGGCTTCTCCATTGGTTGAAAGTTTGCTTGCTCTACAATCAAGGTGACTTGCTCTACAATCAAGGAGCTTTGTCTCCTTAGGGTTTTGGCATCCCAGGCTACTTGCCTTGTGCTATAAATTGAGAGCATTGGTCCATTGTTAAAACATCTGAAGGTGGAATCTTTGCTCTTTTCTATTGTAATATTCTTTTTGGTTATTGAGTAATAAAAGGCTTTGGAGGCTACCTTAGTGTTGTTTGCGGTGTGTATTGTCATGTTCTTTGATCATCAATGAGGTAATCTATATTGTGGTTCATGCTAGTATATGTTGGGTATTTGCCTTTGTAAGGAAATTACTTTTTCATAAGGATAGTAAGCATTGCTTTGTAGAATTCTTATTATTGTGAGTGATATCAGAATGCTAGAGGTAATGACATTTCTTGTTTGAGTATGTTATACCTTCTTATTTCTTTCAATTGTTCACACAAATCTCTTAATCCTCTTTGCTAGTGTTGACTCCATTTTGCAGGTAACTCAGGTTGAAGGAGCGGATGAGCATGTTAGCTCTTCCTCATACTCAGTAGGTCCAAAACAAGGAAGCCAATACTACCGGTGCATCAACAAGCAGACTCCACAACGCATTTAGATGCTCATTCCCCAAGGGTTCAAGCTTCAAGATCCAAACTTCTTCAACTCTCTTTGGTTATTGTTACGCATTTAGGTCGTAGTTCTTTCAAAGCATATATATTTTACTTTAGATCTAATGTTACAAATTTTCCTTTTCAAGCTTGCTTTATAGTAAAATTTAGAGTTCTTGATAGGAAAAGTTTGTTTTGAGTGGAATAGTATATTTGGCATTTAAGTGCTTTGGTTCGCTTAGCTTTTCCAAAAGCAAGCAAAAGATCTTAAGGAAAGTAGCTTTCTAGCTCACTTTCCTTGGTCATTTGAGTTAATTTTTTGTAGAAGTTAAGTTAGAAAAATCTTCCATTTTTTGCATCTAAACCGAACATACTCTTAAAGTGCGTTTCAGTAGTTTTCAATAAACTTTTGTTCGCTGGAATTTGTACCATTTTATGACAGTCCTACATTTAAAAGTTAACTAAAAGTCATTTAAAGACTTAGAAAATTGCCTAAAAAAACAAGTTTTTGCATACTAGTTGCACTGGTTTTAATTTTTACAGTTTGTAGCATTGTCAGAACACTCTTAAAGTGATTTGATTACCATTTCTAATCAACTTTCGTTCGCTGGTCTGTTTCGTTTTCTTAACAGGTTGAAGTCAAAAAACTCATAAGAAAGACATTTGGAAGCTCCCAGAACCACCCTGTGAAGCAGCTGCTCAAGCACTATTTTACTTTTGCAATAATTTGTAAACTATCTTGTTCCCTAAGCATAAAGGCCAAGCAGTGTTTCATCTTGAGTTTCATGTTGTAATCGAAAGAATAAAAAGAACATAGCAGGCAATTCCAGCGCCTGACCCCAATCCCCCCAGGGGGATTTCGCACTTTTCCTTTTTCGCAACTTTTTCTAACTTTTTTCATTTTAGAGTAGTTTCATTTGAGCAGTAGTAATTAAACAACTCACTCAAGCACACAGCGTCGTCCGAGGACTCATTTATCATTTGGTTATATGCTTATGTGTTTTGTTCAATCGTACAACTGTTCTTAAAATCTAACTCTAAAATTAACCCCTTGCTCTACCGAAGTACTCCATCACTTTGTGTTGCAAGGAAAAGATATTCTTGGGTTGTAGTCTAGTTAATCATCCACTCACACATCCTAATAAAACGAACCACGCCCCAATCCCAAAGTATGCTCTTCGCCGCTGCAGCTTAGTCGGAATAGCTGGACCAATCCGAAACGGGTGTAAGGTAATTAGTTTAATAGGACAATCCAATCTCATCTTTCTTGGCGGATTCGGGAGGTTGCATGGGTGTATACCGTAGAGTATGCAAGTTACTTTAAGAAGGTTCATCCTCGCCTGGTTGGACACTCGGTGAAGCCGCTAAAGCACTCAGTCCAAAGAGCTAGATCTGGTTGGGCCAAACCAAGAATTAACCCATTCATTAATCCACTCATTTAATAATCATAAAATGTACCAACTGAGACACTGCAATACTTTCACTGAGACTACATAAGCAACCCTACACGGCAGCAATCGCACGCATTTCACATTCTCGGCACTGGTCTTTAATTTTCCATGTTTTAAGTTTCAATCATACATGTCGTGAAAGCATATCTATCTTGTGTGGGGTTACTTAATTGATTTAATTTGCAAGCAGTGTTTAGTTGTAATTTTTCCATCTCATTATCTTTTAACTCCTAGAATAGACTTTTACTCTTGTTATAGATTAAAAGCCTTAGTTTAATTTTCACAGGGACCACCCCCCTTGGCTTCGCTAGGAGTAAGCCTAGACGGAGGAGTCAAGTAATCAGGTGACAACACTTGACTTTCACTTGCCCCCAAGGACATACCGAGCGGCTTGAAGGTTTCCTGCCGCATCCCCCCCTAGGTGTGTATCAGGCGGCAACAGAAGGTAAATTATTAAATAACCTATTATTATTATTTAACTGCCAGTGAAGTAATGCTTAATGTTTCTAAGTCTTGCTATGAAAATGATCTAGAGAGCATGTCTTAACTATTTGCACTTGTAGCAGCATGGCCCTTTTGGCCATAGTCATATTTTGATCAGTTTGACTGGTCGATAACTTAGATTTTGACAAGGACTTCAGAAGTATATTGGTTGATCTAGAAGAAGAGTTTGAAGAAAGCCCTTGTCTTAGCTTCCCTGTATATGCCACTGAATAGCCTGAGAGTAGTGGCCAAGATCCTGTTAAAATTTACCAGAGAAGAAAGGATGGCCAAAAGCCTACCCCTTTTATTGAAAGGAAGAATGGTGAGCTGGTTAGCCTAGTGAGTGAGCCAATTCCTCTCTCGGAGTATGACTTAGACATCAACATTGAGAGAGAATTGGACAAATTTATGCACAATATTCCACTCACTGAATTAATGAAAATCCCTTTGATTAAAGAGCAAGTGGTAGAATTTTTCGAGAGTATCCTTGAGGATATTACAAGTAATGGTGAGGATCAATCTCATCCCAACTTGGCACCTAGTGCTATGGTTGAGGAAGAGGAGGACCCTCCCATTAACATCCAGACTGCCCTGTATGAGAGGAAGAATGGTAGTCACTGTTATCACACAACTTGTAGTTGACCCTAAAGGTATCCCATCTGGGATGGTAGAGGAGATGAACAACTAAAGAGGTGACCCAAGAGATGCCACGGTTCCCAATGCAAGCTGGGAGTTAGGACAACCGAGGCACTCTTCACTTTAGATCTAGACAAGGCAAGATCAAGGGGGAGACCCTATAGCCAATCAAAGGAGATTAGCCAAAGCAAAGGTTCCTAGGGAAGTGTGTAAATTGAGTTAAGGAAACCAATGCAAGCTTAGGTGGACCCAAGAGTTTATGATGTGGTTGAAGAGGCTTAAGAAGTGACAAGTGTTTCAACTAGGGAATGAATTAGGCCACCTAGAGAGATCAAATAGATAGATCTAGTACCATGAAATACACAAGTGGGACCCACTTCCTTAAAATAAGGAAAATGGTCCAAGATGGGTCCACTTGGTCAAAATTAATGGGAGTTGGTACTATAGGGGCTTTATGACATGAATCTATGGATTGACCAAGAATTGAGAGCACCCAAGTGCGGGATCTAGGAAAAGACAATCCCCAAGGAGTGTGAATTGCCCCAAGGAAGACTAGTGCCTTAGATCAAGGGCCAAATGGAGTTGGATGTCCACCAAAATGTAGATCGGGGTATTCAAGGTGCAAAGCAAGGTGGGTTTTGAAGATCAAGAGCATCCAATGGCTAGGTCTCACTAGATCTGAGATTCAAAATGCATCACCAAGTGACCCAAGTGGGGCACAACCCTCAAAATGAGGAATGGGGCCCACAAGGTCAAAATCAACAAGGTGAAGCATTAGGGGTAGGTTATCAAGGTAGATCTATGCAAATCAAGTGGGATCTCACCTACCCATGTGTTGGAACTAGCTTAACTCACCTACCCAAGGAGGGCGACCTCACTCAAGGAAGGCTAAGTGCTTTGGGGGAAGGGTCAAATGAAGTCGAAATGCCACCAAACTATAGATCCGAATTGCCGTGGATACTATAGAGGTGGGTTCTTTTTATTATACCCAAAGCCAAGCTAGATCTTAGTAGATCTAAGAAAAACAAAAATGAGGGTTTTAAGTTTTAATGGAGTTTGTGACCAATAGGATGGAGAACAAGCGAAATCAATACATACCTTGTAGATCTTACCTCAAAGCTTGCGACCTCTTAGCATATGGAGAATTCTTGCCCTAGTTACAATTCCAAGCTTGATCCAAGTGTCTTCAACCAAAAACGTACAAGCCCTAGGAGGAGAGATGTCCCATGAAAACCTATAAATCAAACTACATCAAGTTAGATTTGATCCACAAATCCATAAGATCTAAGCATGTCATATCAAGAAAGTAATCAATGGACAAAGCACAATTGAAAATCTCCCTCTCTATGAAGACGTCTTGCCCATGGAGGATGTGAGCAACCCCTACAATCTTCCCACAAGGAAAATCGTTGAGCTAGCTTCAAGCAATTCGACCTCCCTCTCTTGATGTTGATTTCACCTGAAAAACAAACAATGTCTAAAAGCAAAAGATCCAAGAACATATACAAGAGCAACCCAATTAAAGCTAAGAAGTAGATATCCAAAATATTATTTTCATTCCAAGTTTTCCAGAGCCTAAAGGTGAGCTATACAATAGGGGGTCTCCTCTTTATATAGGATAATAAAGACCAAAACCCTAGATCTCAAAACCACTTTACAATACATGAAGATGAGTGGTTGAGATTAAAAGATCTCAATACATAATCAATGGCTAAGATGAGCCTAACAATATAACACATGGATCACTCAACATAAAGGTGACATCATAGCTAGAAGAGACTCATGGAGGGTGATGTCATCCTCTAGAGGGGGCAAAAGTACACGGGCCCACTGTTGGATTTTGTACAACTTCGGAAGATATTATTCATTATATTTTATTGTACCTTCATTGTACTTGTTTATACCTCCTAAGGGAGAAGAACTAGATGTAAACAATTATGTAAACACATGAAAGAATTAATATAAGCCTTGGGGTGCAAAAGGAATTAATAAAAAGATTAAAAATAAAATATTTATTGCCCCCAAGACAAGTCGGCCCCATAAGGAATTTTCCAGTTTCGCACATGTATAAATATGAGGCTTGTGCATCTCATTATCATCATTCTCACACTTGTGAAGTGCGCATCACTTGGAGGAGCAGATTTTCGCATCACTAGAAGGAGGCTTATTTGGGTTGTTTACTTGTGGAAGATACTTTCACATTCTCTCTTTTTCTTCATTTGTACTATGATCTCAGAATTATCATCTCTCTGCGAAGGTTGCTGGGTTTTCTCGCTATTGGGTTTCCGAGGGTAAACTCTGTGTTGTTGTTTTGTGCTTTGTCTTACTTCTAGTGATTTTGGTAATGCATTTATGTTTTATGCTATGAATGTATGAAATTTAACATGGTATCAAAGCCGTTCTAGAAGAAGCCATTGCCGAAGCATTGTCGAAACCCTGCTGGAATTAGAGTTTCATCTTGTGAAGTTTTCACCCATTATTTTGAAGGAAAAGAGCCATAAGGATTTCGTTTTTGGCTAGTCCAATCCATTGGTGAAGACGGAATTAAATTCCGAGAACTTTTATTTTTGACCTAGCTCGTGCTAGGGTTTCTGATCCTGATCCTCAAATCAAGATGATTGGGATAAAGGTTGAATATCAGTTGGAAGGAGCTTCCATCTTTATTTCCTGGAAGTCAAGGGTTCTTCTACTCCTAGAAGAAAATGATCTTCTACTATATATGTAAATGAGAAGGTCCCCGAACCAGAAACCGAAGAAGATAAATCTCAATGGAGGAAGAATGATGCTAAAGCAAGAAGGATTCTTGTGGATTCCATGAGAGATCATTTGGTTCCTCAGATCTCAGGTAAGAAGAATGTTAGGAAGATGTTCAAGACCATTATGAAATTGTTTGAACACACTAGTCTAAATGTATCCATGACTTTGAGAAACCAACTCTCAAATATGAAGATAGCGAAGTTGGAATCCATTGCCTCATACTTCATGAGGATCGCAGAACTCAGAGACAAGCTCAACACTAGTGGAGATCCTATTGGCGATAAGGAGCTTGTCCTCCACATCTTAAATGGTCTTCCACCATCATGGGAATCCTTCATCCAAAGCATAAGTGGTAGATCTAAACTACCAAAGTTTGACAAGCTTTGGGCAGATTGCTCTTAGGAGGAGACAAGGATCGCAGCACTTCAAAGAATCCATGGCAATCAAACTGAAGAGACTCAAGCATTTGTTTCTCATACCAAGAATGGTAAGGGAAAAGGAAAGAAGCTCCATAAACACAAGCACCAAGAAAGGAGATCAAGTCCTCGTCAAGAACAAAAGAAGAAGAAGGATGTATCTCAAGTTCAATGCTATAGGTGCAGAAAGTATGGACATTACGCCAGTAGCTGTCGAAGTCAAATCAAAAGGAAGCATGAAGCATCCACTGTTGATGTAGAAGAAGATCATCATCACAAGAAGCAAAAGAATGAAGATCACACATAATTCCTATTCATATCAGCACTATCAGGTACTATTCCTACCACTAGTGACACTTGGCTCATAGATAGTGGTGCATCTAGACACATGACTGGGTATAGAGAGAATCTTTCAGAATTAATTGAGAAAGATTCACATCTCCGTGTTGTACTTGGAGATGATGCAAATTACATTGTGAAGGGATCTGGAGCCACCACCCTTCAATTGGAATCAAATGATACATTACGCTTAAGTGATGTACTCTATGTACCTGGTATGAAAAGAAATCTTGTCTCCATCTCAACATTGGAGGACAAGGGTTATAAAGTAGCTTTCTCAGAAGGGAAAGTCCTTGCTTGGCACAAGAACTCAAGCATGAGCTCAACCAAGGTTATTGGCATAAGAGAAGAGAGCTTGTATAGGCTAAACACTTCTCCAGTTCAAGCCCTAATACATGATGCTGCAAGTATGGGCGAGTTATGTCATAGAAGGTTAGCTCATTTGAACTATCGAGCTCTCCCAGTTCTGAAGAATATTGTGACAGGTTTGCCAGGGCTCCAGGTAAACCATGATGGAACATGTAGAGGATGTGCACTTGGCAAGAATGCCAAGAAGTCTTTTCCAGATAGTGAGAGTAGATCCAAAGGGATTCTGGATCTAGTACACTCTGACTTGTACAGGCCCATGACAGTTGTGTCATTAGGTGGTTATCACTACTATATCACCTTTATTGATGATTACTCACGAAAGACTTGGATATACTTTCTCAAGTGAAAAGAATTCGAGGAAGTACTCAGCAAGTTCAAAGAGTTTAAAGCACAAGTTGAAAATCTGTCAAGAAAGAGGATCAAGATATTGAGATCCGATAATGGTGGAGAATATACCTCTACAGAGTTCAATGATTTCTGCAAGGAAGCAGGAATTAAGAGGGAGTTCACAATTCCCTACAACCCTCAACAAAATGGGGTTGCAAAAAGAAAGAATCATACAATTGTGGAGGCAACCAAAGCTATGATACATGAACAGAGTCTTCAAATGTTCTTGTGGGCAGAAGCATCCAGAACTATTGTATCTGTACAGAATAGATGTCCACATAAGATCTTGAAGAACATGACTCCGGAAGAAGTGTTCACAGGTGTGAAACCAGGAGTGGGCCATCTCCGGATTTTTGGTTATCCAGTCTACATTCATGTGCCCAAAGAGAAAAGATCAAAGTTAGAACCTTCAGGCAAGAAGGGTACCTTGGTGGGATACAGTCAGTCTTCAAAGGCTTACAGAATTTACATTCCAGGATCTAGACAGATTGAAGTCAGTAGGGATGTAACCTTTGAAGAAGAAATTGCTGTTAGGAAAGGCAGAGGATCAGATATGGAGATTGATGATGCATAAATGCTAGAACCAAAAAAAATGAGATCATCTCCCCCTCCAGTTTAGAGGGAGTCAGTAGAAAAGGATGAACCTATCGATCACATAGATCTAGTTGATATCCCCAGAGATGTGACATGTCGGAAAAGACCTAGATGGGCACAACAGACATTGCAGGATGCAGAGGGGCATGATGCTCCACATGGCACTTTCAGAGAAAGCAAAAGACCTCAGAGATTCTCCAACTATGTGGAACTGATGAGCAACATTATTGATTCGGAACCCACCACTTACGAAGAACCATCCAAACATCAAGTTTGGAAGGATGCCATGATGGAAGAATATCAATCCATCATGAAGAATGATGTGTGGGAGGTTGTGCAGAGACCTGAGCAGAAGTCAGTTGTGACTTCTAAGTGGTTATATAAGATCAAGCATGGAGCAGATGGCAGTGTTGAGAAATACAAGGCCAGATTTGTAGCCAGAGGATTCTCTCAGAAAGAAGGAGTTGATTATGATGAGACTTTTGCTCTTGTGTCCCGATATACTTCCCATCAGATCCATTATCGCGATTGCTTCAGCTATGGGATGGAAGTTGCATCAGATGGATGTGAAGACAACTTTTCTCAATGGTGTTATTGAGGAAGAAGTTTACATCGAACAACCAGATGGGTTTATTGTCCAAGGAAAGGAGTCTCATGTATGCAGACTAAAGAAGGCATTGTATGGCCTCAAGCAAGCACCCTGTGCTTGGTATGGACGAATAGATGGATTCCTGGTGAGCTTGGGATTTTCCAAGAGTGATGCAGACCCCAACCTTTACTACAAGGTTGTAGATGACGAGCCACTGATCTTGGTATTATATGTTGATGACTTGTTTCTCACTGGAAATGAGAAACTCATTGTATGGTGTCAGAAGAATCTCGCCTCTGAGTTTGAAATGAAAGACCTTGGTTTGATGCATTACTTCTTGGGATTAGAAGTATGGCAGAGGCAGAAAGAGATTTTCCTAGGACAAGGAAAATACACCATCGATATATTGAAGAGATTCGGAATGTTGGACTGCAAGTCCATGGCTACTCCGATGGATGCAAATTGGAAGAAGTTGAGAGATTCTACTTCAGAGTCTGATTTGTTTGATCCCACCATTTATCGCCAGTTGATTGGGTCATTGATGTATCTGACCAACACCAGACCAGATATATGTTTTGCTGTGAATGCCCTCAGTCAGTTCATGTGCAAACCGAGGCAGATTCACTAGATTGCTGCAAAACATGTGCTCAGATACTTACGTGGCACTGTGGGACATGGATTGAAATATGCTTTAGATGGTGACCTGATATTACAGGGGTCTACAGACTCAGATTGGGCCGGATGTGTTGCAGATCGGAAGAGTACTTCTGGATGTTCCTTCAGTTTGGGTTCTATAGTTATTTCCTGGTGCAGCAGGAAGCAGAACTCGGTAGCACTCAGTACTGTAGAGGCTGAGTACATGGCTGCTAGCACAGCAGCTCGAGAAGCGGTTTGGCTTCGTAAACTCCTGGCAGGATTGTTCAGCCAGATTCCAGAGCCGACTGTGATTCACTGTGATAACCAAAGCTGTGTGCAGATGTTAGTGAATCCTGTATTTCACGACAAGTCGAAGCATATCGAGATTCGATATCACTTCATTCGTGATATGGTGCAGAAAGGTGCGGTCGAGTTACAGTACGTGCCGACAGACGACCAGACTGCAGATGTTCTCACCAAGGCACTTCCCAGAGTGAAGTTCGAATACTTTCGCGGAAGACTTGGAGTCGAAGAGAACGTTTCCCTCCTTGAGAGGGAAAGATGAGATGCTTGCCCTGCTTTGCCCTGGTGCCTCTGCAGTCCAGTTACTCAGCCAGATATGGGAGAAATCTCATAGGCAGATGAGTAGGACAGTCAACAGTTGGCCGGACTCACCCAGGTACCTTTTGCAGTCCAGTTACTCAGCCAGATATGGGAGAAATCCCATAGGCAGATGAGTAGGACAGTCAGCAGTTGGTTGGGTTCACACTGGTGTCTCTACAGTCCAGTTACTCAGCCAGATATGAGAGAAATCTCATAGGCAGATGAGTAGGACAGTTAGCAGTTGGCCGTGTGGTTGCACAAGTGCCTGTACAGTCCAGATACTCAGCCAGATATGGGAGAAATCTCATAGGCAGAAGAGTAGGACAGTCAGTAGATGGCCGTGCCCTTTTGCTCGTCTGAGATCTCAGCCAGGTATGGGAGGACCCCATTGGTAGATGAGACAGACAGGTAGCAAATTGTATAGCAGAGGTGGTATAGTTGTATATCTCAGATATCCAGGATTGAGTGATTCTCCTGGATCCAGGGTCAAGTGAACAATGGTGTGTTTCCGAAACCATGTAGCTTGGTTGTATTCCCAAAGTTGACGTAGAATAATCGACTAGATCCAGACATTAATCGATAAGTTGGTCTCATATTTTTTTCTAGATCCTTGATATTGATTTTGTAAGTTGTTAAGTGCATTGCTTTTTTAGCGGGACACCATTGTTCAAACCACATAGTCGTACTTACGTTTTACTCAAAATTTTAGTATGAGGATATTAAAGGATTGCTTTAAAAGAAAAATAAATTTGAGGTATTTTTAAGAGTTATCCTATATTTGTGAGAAGGTGGATATTAATACTTAAAAAAGGGGGAGAAAAATTAACATAAAGGGGTGACATTGGTTTAGTCCCTAAGTTTTTTTTTTAACATGTCTTTTGTTGGGGCTTTCACACTTTGTGTGCCCTACTCAAACACCATGGGTTTACACTCAAGCCTACATTGCTTTCTCAATGAAGACCTGATGCAAATTGTAAACGCTACGCCCATTGTCACCTTGATGTACGCGTCTCTCACTTAGGGTTGGTGCATGCCAACTCCAGGTGGGTATCCCTAACTGTACCTGCACTTGTTAGTTGTTTTGCTTAATGAGAAAGAGATGCAAGTAAGTAAAATTTATATTGAACCTAAAAACTAGGAGGGAAGGATTAGAGAAGGCAAGTGTATTTCAAGGGATGATGGGGTCAAAAGTGGGCTAGAATGATCGTCCCAAAGAGGGGTGGAAAATAGTGGTGAGGCTTTTGAGATGGAAGAATCTTGCCACCCAAGGGGGCATGGCTTCAGATGAAAGGGTTCTAATGGATGAAGAATTTATCTTGGTCATTATGAGGGAGCTAATGGGTGGTGTAGCACATTGTAGGTCTTGAGGGGTTAAGGCAACTCACTAATACTTGCAATAATTGACATTGATCAGAGATACAATCACTCAATTTTCTAGTTAACCAAACAACTTGCACAAGAAAGTTATCAAGCATATATCATGCAAGCATTTAAACACACATGAAAGCAAGAAGGCAATGGTGGAGCAACGGAAAAGATTTATTAACTGCCAATTAGGAAATACAATAGGCAGCCTCTGAGATTCCAACCATTACAATGAGCCTTGAATTTGTTTTTATAGGATTTTGAGAGTCTTAGGTCAACGTGCCCCACATGTGCCCTAACTCAATGCATGTAAATTTGAAAAGCAGTTGAGAGTTTGAAGTATGTGTTAGCCTACATGCAAGTCGGTTGTGTAACCACCAACATGTACTACTGAAAGTAAGGCGCAACTCTTCTTTCGAAGTGATAAACCTGTTATCACATTCATAGTAGTTGGGGCTACCATATCTTCAGACCAGATTCCATTACTTTTCTGAGCCAGTCCTTTACTATGAGATGCTTGAGATCGGCAGTTGATGAGCAACTATTCTATGATCACTCATATTTTCAGCAGCCCCAGAGCAGACATTACAACCTTATGCCATGACTGAGCCTCATGACCTCAGATTTGATGACTGAGGTGGCCATTTCCTTCTATACAGAGCAGTGTGATAGTGCCCAGAGTTATGCAGTAGTAGTGTTCCAGTGACAGTTGATAGTTCATATGATGGATACAGGTATATGACCTAGCATGTATATGGTTGTACATTGGATACCTTTATTGTGCTCTTTTACTTATCTTAGTAGCTTGACTAGGTATTTAGTGGTCATGATCTGGCGATATATATATATGGATATGGTTATTGGTTGACTGTTTAGAATTAAAGTGGTCTAATTACTTGGAATCAGAATTTCTTGTGTATAATCGTTGGTCTTACCCTCTTAAGTAGTATGGACTTGGTCATTCCCACCATTTATGGCTTGCTAGTTATGGCATCACCTATCACCTTTCCCCATCCATCCGTTCTCTTCCGTATTTGGTTTTATCCTGACTTACACTTCAGCCTGTGATATGGAGGACTTCCCCACTTATGCCTCTATGTTGGATAGACTCCCTGTTGTTTTGTGTCTCGGCTTTGAGTTGTGTAACACAACTTACCAGAGCCTTGATCCTTCTGGGTGAGGAGAACCTGCTGGTGTTGGTTCTTGAGCTTAGATGAGTTGGATTTGAAGCCTTGACCTCTCTAGTCGGTTGCCCCTGATGTTTGGTCCTGATTGTGGATGATCCCCCTAGTTGCCTGAGTTGTGTCAGCTAGACTTGAAGCAAATTGTACTACCATCATTACATGCATATGTGACTCATTGCTATATCTTCTATACAAGCCCATGGTTATAAATTAAAACTGTGTTTTTAATCACAATGAAAGAGGGCTATGAAATGAAGTGCAAAGCACCTTGGATAAACACTGCAATTAGTTGTGCTTCTAAGCACATGCAAAATCCTAAGGGTCATAAAGGCCTAAAAAGCAGTGGTTAAATGTATGCTAAATCTAATGACTGCTGGCCATGATTGAAATGTAATGATTAATTCCTCACGGAGCCGTACGGGTTGGGATGTAAGCTGGAGTAAGGGACAATTAAGTCTAAGTGTCCCCTAGAACCTCAAGTTAAAGTTAACTGTGCACCTAGTCATGGTGATTCTAGAAAAGATCCTCACGGAGCTTGATTCAAGCTTGGATGTGAGCTGTAGACATTTGCTAAAGTTGAATAGGCACTCCTCAAATCAACTTATTCCATTTGTGAGACACCGCCATTCCTTGTGTGTTTTCTGTCCAACATATGCTTAGGTGGTTTTCCCCTTCCCTTTATCCAAAGTGTCATAGAGTTGAAGTTGTCAAGTCATTCCCTTATCCTAGCCTTGTCTTTTGCACCTTCACCCATTTCTTGCAAAATGGTCACGTCCATAAAATGAGTATACACTTGAGGGTATTTCTCTTAGTAATTGATTGCTTTAACCTAGACTTATATTTAATGTTTTATTTGCTTAATCGCTTGTAAATTCCATTTTATACTTTAGTCCTGCTATTGAAATAATTAGAGGAGCATGTCTCATCCATTTGTACTTGCAGCATAAGTCAATTTGAGCCTGGGTCATTATTTTGATTAGTTTTGACCTGGTCAACCTAGTTTGACCAAGTCAACCGCAGGATCTTGGATGATGTTCAAGATTGATTATTTATTGTCCTATGGTGCCCATTTGATGGTTCCATGCATCAAACACAGGTTTCATGTGATGGTTTGATGGATTATTATTATTATTATTATTTACAGACCATTATTTTTATTGTTCGGGCATGGTTGAGCTTACATATAATTATTCAGGTGGTCACATGATGTATGAGTACTCATCTCTACTACATTTGGGCCTTCTGAGTCTTTTGGTACACTCAAATATCAGTTTCAGGCACTTTCAGATTGGATTATGGTCGAATTGACACTTTATTGCATTTTTGCCATAAAAAATCGCCTGTTCAGTGCTTTTGAGATTATTTTGGTTCACCTAGGGTGCTATAAAGGGAGTATGGGGTCTGTTGTCTGCTAGATTGCACACTAGTAGCAAAAATCTTTCGAAAGCTGTCTCCCTCACTGGAAGTGGGGAGAAGTGTGGCCCTGGGGGCAAGCAATGAGCCAGGTACTGTCACCTGAATCCCAGCTCCTCTGTTTAGGCTAACTCCTAACGAAGCCAAGGGGGGTAGTCCCTACAAAGAGTTTCACTAAGGCTCTTATGTTTTATAATGTTTTTTGATGAAGTGATGCGGATGGGTGTTGTTTAGGAGTTTTGAAGATGAGAGACACAATAATACTTTGAATAATACCAAAATAACGCAATCCACGTTGCAAGATAAGATAAGAGATACACTGAATCAGATATAAGTCACTCTTTATATGAAAATTAACACAAGTACTCCAGATTGATAATAAGCAAATAAGAAATTGTGATTCAAGGACCAGTGCCTTATGGAGTCATAAAATACTTGAGTGCTTGGGTTGCTTGATACAAGTGTTCGAGAGAAATGTTCATGAGGTCGTTTTGCAACTTATCTTGGTAAATTAAAGATTTTAGTGGTCTTGATTATTGGGTTAAGAACAAGGATGTCAAAAGCAACAAACCAACCGGGAAAGATACTGGCAACCTCTTAGATGATAAGTCGAGAGCACCCAGATTCAAGAGGATATGTGTCCAGTGTTTGAACCGCCCCCGAGTCTGACCAGTGGATTCTCGGCACCACCTGTTTCAGGAAGCAACCTCAGTATTTAACGCCGGTTTGCTTGGTTGGGGTAAAGTTTTATTAGGTTATCACTTATGAGATTAATAGATCTGACACCTTTCTGAGTACTAGCCCAACCCTTTCAGGTTGGCAGAGCATACGGGTGCTAGATAACAACCAAGATAAATTAATTAATCGGGGTGTGAGTTGGAATATTTTATTATTAGAGCACCGTTCAACTCTCCGATAGAGAGCGCTCTTGACTTAGTCTTAAGACCAAAGTTCAAGAGACTTTAATTAATCTAAATGCCTAAAGCAAAGGAAATGCAATAACTAAATGCTCTCCGACAGAGAGTGCTCTTGACTTGGATTTGGCCAAGTTCAAGAGGCTTTGTTTATTTTATGAAAAAGGAAGCAGTTGTAAACCTTGAAGAAATAAATGAAGCTTAACTTACTGAAAGTAAATAAATGATAATGATATATGACAAGATGCTCAATATAACTGAAAATAGACTTAGTATTCTACCAAACAATGTTAATCTAAAGGTGGGATCTACCTCCAAACAAGGTTGATCACTAAGAACCACTAGTCCTTGCGACTTTCCAGCTAGCTGGAACTTCGGCAAGGAGGCTAAAGGGGGAACGAGAAGCTACCACAAAGCTATGTGGCCTTTGGGATGCAATCCCAAAGTTAGCTTACTCTAGTCAAGACTTGGAAATGGAGTTTTAATCTAAGTACAAGAAATGAAAGATTATCCTATAAACTTTGAAAAAATGAGATCTAAACTAAGCATGCGACAACACTCTTCCCCAAATGGGGAAGAAGAACGAAAAAGTGGAGGACTCCTCCACTTAGCTTTTTATTGACTTTGATACAATTGCCTTCATTCTCTTAAATAACAAAACCAACAGCTAAAACCCTAATTCGAATTTGGCTAAAGAGAGCCAAAGAACACTTGAAAAAACTTGATTTCCAATCAATAACTAGTCATTAGGAGGCTTGGAGTTGTAGTAGATGAGTTGACATAGGTTTGGAGTAGCATGGGAAGCTCCACCCACCAATGGAGAGCCTCCAACTAGGATCCACGTGAGCACAAGGAGAGAATGCGTGAGTTTTGAAGGAGGGATGTGAATTGCTTGAGTTGTAAGGTGAGTGATGGTAGGGATCTTTTCTAGTTAGCAAAGGGAGCCAAGTTAGTGATTGCACAATTAGGGGAGGGCACCTACCATTGGCATTAATGCAACCAACCAACCCACTAATCAATTGCCACATCAATAAATTGATTTTCTAAGGAAGGAGGGCGAATTCTTTATTGGAGTTTGACTTGTGCTGACTGGATAGTGGTCTGGTTGATGATTGAGATGATTGGAATCCTCTTTAATGCCCAGTGCCATGTCAATTAGCCTTTTATTTTATTCTTTTCTGATTATTTTGGAGATATTTGGAAATCTCCAAAATATTCATTTTTATTATTTTAATTAATAATTTTTCTGTAAATGGCTTTTTAGAGAAAATATTAATTATGAGGCTGAATTGACATCCGAAAGTTGGGTTTAGCTGGTCCACGGGTCATGTGTGATTTTTGGCTTATGAATCGAACCATCAATCACTGAATTCAGACCCCGGACGACTGACATATTACAAATTGGAATTTCTCTATTTAAACTATAGAGAAATTTATTAAAATTTTAAAATAATTAAAAACCCAAATCCGACGCCTCCGGTAAATTTTTTTCGAAATTTTTTCTGAGGGTCCTAGAGACTTGGGACATGACCAAAACCTTTTCTAATAGTGTCTAGTAGGCTTATATACATTAGTTGGACTCTAATAACCCCCCATGGCTCAGATTTTCAAAATCGGGCATTCCAGCTTTGGAGGAAGCGGGAGAAAACCTCATCGATTATAGCTCGGCTACTGGCAAAGTATAATTGACAAGGGAAAGAACTCCTTGGAATACCTTAGTTGCTTAATCAAGTCATGGAGAACCGAGACACTCAGAATCCTACTAGCACACTTTATTACAATTCCCATGGGGCCATGGTCATGTCAACTGAAAACAAAAACTGGCTAGCCAAAACTGGCTAGGCACAAATGCTGGATCATCTGATACACTGGAGTACAAACATTCATCATGTTTGTTAAATGGCGGCTCTTCAGATAATTCAACTATGGTACAAATAAGTTGGTAACATCTGGCTCCAACTGCGGGACCGGTGCTCGCTTGATTTATGGATCAAAAAGAGTACTCGATGGTTAATACTAGAGATCAGTTTCCTGCAGATAGATCAGAATCTCTTCCGATGGTTGGAGGGTGGATGCCGCAACTGCCAATCTATCTGCTGCACTATTCTGATCTCTAGGGATTGCTTCTATGTTTAATGCATCAAAATACTCCATGGTGTCCCATGTCGCATTTCTATATCTTTTCAATCTTTTACAGTTGCATGCAAATGGACCTTTGATTTGTTGCACAATTAAGTCTGAACCTCCTTTTATACTAAGCAATTTTATACCCATATCCTTGGCAATTTCAATGCCTAGTAGAAGTGCCTCATATTCTGCAACGTTGTTTGTGGCTTCAAATTCAAGTCTGAATGCAAAGTTGAAAACATTCCCTTCAGGTGATATTAAGACTATGCCAGCACCTTTGCCAGCTCTAGAAAAAGCAACGTCAACCTCCATTTTCCATAATCCATCAACTTTTTTATCTTTCATTTCCTTATGAACAGGCTCTATAAAGGTGGAATTGACCTGGTAGGTTCCTATTTCATCAGTGTTGTAGATGTATTCATTTGATGGTTTCTAGGCATTTTCAACATGGTACCTTCTTTCTTTTTTCTGAGTGCAGTTTGACGAGAGAATTTTCGGATGCTAGAACAGTTGCATAAGATAAGTCTAATTGTATTGACCCACCCAAAGTAGCACCCCACTTTCTAGAGAGGAGCATCCCCCACTTATCAGGCACATCTATGACAAGGATATCCATGGTGACATGGATGTCTGGATACTTGGCCAATCTGACAGATTGATTTTCAATCATTCCTTCGACTTCAACAGGTCTAGAATCCATGGCACACACATTCTGATATGGTCGAGTGGTTTTTAGATTGAGCTGTTGCATAACTGTTTTGGTCATCAAGCTCACACCAAATCCTGAATCGAACATACCATTGTGTAGAAGAAGGTTACCTATCATCAATGATATGTAGAAAGGCGGGTGAGCTTCTTTTCTTGTTTCCCTGGTATGTAGGATTATAGGAGGATCCCCAAAATCATTCTCACAACTTGTTGAAGGTTGCTCTTTAGTCTCTGAGAAAGTTACCTTCTTAGGGGTAGGATGCTTTGCAGGTGGAAGAGGCTTTTCAGATGCTATGGGTTTTGGAGTAGGAGGAAGGACATCATCAGCTTGAGGCTCTAACATTTTCAAAAGCTTCTCTTTTTGACCAGGAATTTTACATAATTCAAGCACTGGGACCGAAACTTTAGTGTTGCCCAACCAACTACCTAAACCAAAACTTAAAGCAACAGGTTCCTTTTCATTATTAATTTCTTGAGTAATGTCAGGAATTGTTACCTTAGGAGCAGTTTGAGCAGATGGTCCTTCCTTTGGTTTTCTTTGATATGTCATCCCCTTGAATTTCTGGCTGTTGTCGACACTAGGTGGCATTTCACCATAGATCTGAGTTATGTAATCAACCTTTTGATGGCCCTGGTTGGCTTGAGTTCCACTATCTCCAGGATTTTCATAGGTGTTCCCCACATGGTTGATGAAAACAGGCTCGTCTGTAGAAGTGCTAGGACCACAACCCTCAGGAAAACCATGTTCTTGAACATAGCACGCATAGTAGCAAGATTCCTCGTGGAAATCTTTGCATGGTTTGCAAAATGGCCTATATTTTTCAACCATGTTAGTAGCCTCTAATTGGTTAGGAGGCCGTTGAGTCTGCTGGATTTGTTGAACATGTTGGACATGTGCTCTTTCTATATTTATGATTTTATTTTGTACTTCCTTCATTTGGACAACATGTTTATGTTCAGCCTTTTCCATCCTCTCACACATTTCCATCATTTTCTTCTGATATGAATCTTTTATAGCAGCTATAGGGTCCTTTTCTTTAGGTTCAGGAGCTCTTGAAGGGATTGAGGATCTAGAATATCCTTGGATGTTTGACTCTCTAGAAGACATCATGTTTTTGTCAATCTTAGCAGCCAAACTCTGAGCTTGGAGCAAAGTAGTGGGTTCCTTATCTCTTATTTGGTACTGTATCTTGCCACTCAATGCCTCTATGTAATAGTCCAATAATGATGCTGCAGGAGGTGCATAAGTGGCAGGGATGGAATTTGATAACTCTGTGAATTTTGCATTGAATTCATCCATAGTTTCAGCATCTGACTTCTTCATGCTGGTTAAGGATGCTACTAGATGTCTAGGCTCTTTTTTGCTGCCAAACTTGTCGAGGAAAGCAGTCTTGAAAGCTGCTATGGTGGCAAAAGAGTTGTTTGGTAGGTTGTCATACCAATTTCCAGCCTTACCATCCAGAGATGAGGCAAAGAGGGTCATGTAGACATCTTCATGCTTGTCAGTGCCTCTGACATATGAACCATAATATCTTGAAAAATTTTCGATGTGTTGCTCAACAATGGTAGAGGCATCAGTGCCATTAAAAGTCATGAGCTTGTCGATAGCTTTTTCAGGAACGTCATGGGGTTGACCTGCTATCTGAGTGAAGTTGAGTTGAGTAAAGAACTCACCCATTGTGGAAAGGAAACAATTATTAGTTTCAAGATTTTCAAAATTTTCTAGGTTTTCTTGGAACAAAGAATGGATGTCTAAAATAGACTCAGATCTAAGTTCTTCAAGGATTTTACGAGAAGCAAGCTTGTTTAGTCTTCTCCTATAAACCTTTTCAGGCTCAGGGATAAATTAAGCAAACCTTCAGAATTTCTTCTAGTTGAATACCTTGAGGTTTTAACTGACAGTGGAGTCACCAGGTGGATCCAAGTCTAATTTCAGAGAGTGATTAAACTAAAAATCTACCAAAAGGAAAACTAAAAAAGGCAGTGGAGTCGCCAGATAGATACAGAATCTATCAAAAAAGGTAGAATAAACTAGAAAAAATTAAGGTCGTTCAGGAACAAAAAGATTTGTCCCCGGCAGCGGCGCCAAATATGTTGTCCGCTAGATTGCACACCACGAGCATAAATCTTTCGAAAGCCGTCTCCCTCAATGGAAGTGGGGAGAAGTGTGTCCTTGGGGGCAAGCATTGAGCTAGGTACTGTCACCTGAATCCCAGCTCCTCCTTTTAGGCTAAATCCTAGTGAAGCCAAGGGGGGTAGTCCCTACAAAGAGTTTCACTAAGGCTCTTATGTTTTTATAATGTTTTTTGATGAAGTGATGCGGATGGGTGTTGTTTAGGAGTTTTGAAGATGAGAGACACAATAATACTTTGAATAATACCAAGTTAACGCAATCCACGTTGCAAGATAAGAGATACACTGAATCAGATATAAGTCACTCTTTATATGAAAATTAACACAAGTACTCCAGATTGATAATAAGCAAATAAGAAATTGTGATTTAAGGACCAATGCCTTATGGAGTCAGCAAATACTTGAGTGCTTGGGTTGCTTGATACAAGTGTTCGAGAGAAATGTTCGTGAGATCGTTTTGCAACTTATCTTGGTAAATTAAAGATTTTAGTGGTCTTGATTATTGGGTTAAGAACAAGGATGTCAAAAGCAACAAACCAACCGGGAAAGATACTGGCAATCTCTTAGATGATAAGTCGAGAGCACCCAGATTCAAGAGGATATGTGTCCAGTGTTTGAACCGCCCCCGAGTTTGACCAGTGGATTCTCGGCACCACCTGTTTCAGGAAGCAACCTCAGTATTTAACGTCGGTTTGCTTGGTTGGGGTAAAGTTTTATTAGGTTATCACTTATGAGATTAACAGATCTGACACCTTTTTGAATACTAGCCCAACCCTTTCAGGTTGGCAGAGCATACGGGTGCCAGATAACAACCAAGATAAATTAATTAATGGGGGTGTGAGTTGGAATATTTTATTATTAGAGCACCGTTCAACTCTCCGATAGAGAGCGCTCTTGACTTAGTGTTAAGACCAAAGTTCAAGAGACTTTATTAATCTAAATGCCTAATGCAAGAGAAATGCAATAACTAAATGCTCTCCGACAGAGAGTGCTCTTGACTTGGATTTGGCCAGGTTCAAGAGGCTTTGTTTATTTTATGAAAAAGGAAACAGTTGTAAAACTTGAAGAAATAAATGAAGCTTAACTTACTGAAAGTAAAGAAATGATAATGATATATGACAATATGCTCAATATAACTGAAAATAGATTTAGTATTCTACCAAACAATGTTAATCTAAAGGTGGGATCTACCTCCGAACAAGGTTGATCACTAAGAACCACTAGTCCTTGCGACTTTCCAGCTAGCTGGAACTTCGGCAAGGAGGCTAAAGGGGGAACGAGAAGCTACCACAAAGCTATGTGGCCTTTGGGATGCAATCCCAAAGTTAGCTTACTCTAGTCAAGACTTGGAAATGGAGTTTTAATCTAAGTACAAGAAATGAAAGATTATCCTATAAACTTTGAAAAAATGAGATCTAAACTAAGCATGCGACAACACTCTTCCCCAAATGGGGAAGAAGAACGAAAAAGTGGAGGACTCCTCCACTTAGCTTTTTATTGACTTTGATACAATTGTCTTGGGTTTGAGACCCCCGAAAGGACTTTGAGAGATGTAACTTGGAAAATATACTTGAAACAAAGATCTTAAGAATTATTTACAAAGGATCCATAATGACTTTTTGGTTTGGATCATCCCTTTGGTTTCTTGATGGCTTCTTGTATTAGAAGCTTCTTTCTTCTATTTGCTTCAAATCTTCTCAAAACTCTTCTTTCTCAAAGAAAGATCTATCACAAATGAGCAACTCAAATATCCATTAGCATTAGAAAATCAAACAAATTTGAAGTAACAAACCTGTTATCACCTAAACTGTAGTTACCCCTATGGATGTATCCACTCATGGATGGCAATAGAGAAGGACAACTCAAAAGGTGCAACCACGATCATCTCGACCTCCAATAGATGGTTGTCACGCCAGTCGAGGCAACCTTCACTTTATGTTATCTAGCCCAGACAACAAAGGGGGAGACCCGATCTACTCCCGACAGGAGAGATCAAAACCAAGACACCAAATCAAGTTATTTCTAAGTGAAGTAAGGTGTATGGTTTATCCTAGACCTTAGGATGAAGTCACAAGACAAGTGAGGGGTTCAATGAGTATAGCTTTGGTTCATTATTGATGTGAGAGTGACTTATGATTTGTGAAATAGGATCCAGGATTAAAGTACTAGTTCAATGTGAGAAAATCCACTGCCTTGGGAACCGTGTCCAATGCAGGGTAGTTTAGGGTTGAATTGGGGCTAACTAGTACAAGTGACAAGCTTGATCATGAAGTATGATGGTATCAAAGGGTTTAGTTTACCACACAAGGGTCAAACCACAAGTTAATCCAACAATCTAGGAAAGTCAAATTGACTTGGAGAGAGACCAGTGCCTTGGGAATTGGGATAATGGTGTCAAAGTAAAGTTAACTTGTGGTTAAGGACTCCTATTGCATGAGACAAGTGGGCAATTAAAGTCTTGATGGATGAATAGGTCTAGATCTAGGGATTTAATGTTTTACCCTTAAGTGGACCACAATCCCTTAAAACAAGGAATGCTATCCCCAAGGCAAGATTTGACAAGGTGACCTACTAGACCTAGGTTTTGAATTACTCCCGTTCCAAATCCACAAAAATCTCATGTACCCATGTCTTGGAAGTGGGACAACTCACTTGTCCAAGGTGGTGCGACTTTACCCAAGGAGGCTAATAAGTGGGATAAGTGGGGTCAAGACAAGTCCAATGGCACCCAAACTTTAGATCCGAGTAGTTTAAGCAAGTGAGAGTGTGGATCTATAATTTCATGGCAATCCAATGGCTAGATCTTACTAGATTTGAGTTTGAAGATACCAAGTGGTCCAAAATGGGGATTAAATTCCTTAAAATGTGGAATAGGGCCCACAAGGTAGAAATCAGAAAAGTGCCCACAAGGTAGAAATCAGAAAAGTGACAATCTGGGGGCAGGTTATTGGATGTGTAGATCATGAATCAAGCGGGATCTCAACTACCCACATACTAGATCTAGGTCAACCCACCAAACTAGGAAGTGTGCCCTTGCTTGGAGAAGCTAGGTTGGCTTGGGAAGAGGGTCAAATGGAAGCCAATCCTCACCAAACTATAGATCCGGGATGCCGTGGATGCTATAGAGGTGGGTTTTCAATATTATACCCAACAACCCACTAGATCTAAGTAGATCTGAAAAAATGTAAAAATGAGGGTTTGAAGAAATAAGGGTTTTATCAATTTATGAGCTATGTCAATGGATTGGATCAAGATAAGAGAAACAAACCTGTGGATCTTACTTGGGTAACCTTGTAGATGCCTTGATGATGATGATCTATGCAAACCCGATCAATTTGAGAAGCTTTGAGGTAGTTTTCTATGCAACCGATTTAGTCCAAGAAGCCAATGTGCCCTCTCTCCTGCACAACAAACGTCAACAATATCAGATTTGATGTAATCAAGAGATAAGACTAATGCCACAAGAGAAGTAACAGAAAGATAGCATAGATCACAATGATACTAATGATAACCCCCTGATACAAGCAAATGCCAAGAAAGTCGATTTGAAGAAGCCTTGCAAAATCGCCCTTGTTGAAGTCACCCTCCTATAGACAAGACAATGATTTCCAAAATAGATAGATCTTACCACAAATTCCAAATGCTAGGTTGCAATAGACTTTCCAATCACCATCTAAGAACACCAGATGCAAAGGAGACCACAAGAATTTCCACAAGAAAGTTTTTCTATATCAATAATCCAAGAGCCAAAGACCCCTTACAATGAGAAGCTCTCTCCTTTAAATAGGAAGGAGAGGCATCAAAATCCTAACCACTTTTTGAATGAGTGGCTAAGATTAAAAGATACAAATGTCTAATCAATGGTTGAGATGAGCTCAATAATAAAATACATGGATCACTAATAAAATATAATATAAGTGGACAAAATCGCCCTAGAAGAGGGGAATCCCACCAAATCGTGATGACAAAATATAATAGGAAGCTTATGGTGGGTCCAAGGGGTAATTTTAGCCACCCTTGGTCAATCGCCATAACACAATAATAATAAAATAGTCATCAATGTACCAAATCATGCCTCCATGGTCAAATCGTAGGCCTCAAAAGACCTCAGAAATCATCAGAAAGTGACATAAGTGATGGATGCGGGCCCTGATGAAGCTGAAACTGTTGGAGGAGGTGTGGACGACATCAATCCATCATCACTGATCATCCCATGCCAAGACATTGCCTCAGTATCCCAAATCAATTTCCTCAATAGCCATTTATACCAATCCTGAAATGCCTCGGGAAGCGTGAAACTGCCCCAAACTGCCTCTTGGAGTGCCTGCGCGGTCAAGGTGAGGGCACCAGTGTGTCCGGGAGGGGGGTAATATGGTAAAAACAAGTGGCTGAACCACCCCCTCCAAGCAGAGCGCCCTAGGTCAACCGTATGAAAATCACATCTGCTCTGACAGGGTCTCCGACAGACCAAAACTGCACTGGGATAGCCTACTGAGGCTCAATCATCACTGTAAGTGCCCGGAACTGAAAACAAACTGTCTCATCGGACTCAGAAGGTCCAAATCCATCCAAGATGTGTACTCATACACCATATGAGTCTTTGCATGATCAATATATATCCAATATACCGGAACAGGGCAAATAATAATAATCTGTAAATGATCAAATACTGCTGTAAACCAAGAATCATCATCATAACCTTGTAGCTGCTGCATAGAATCATCATATACATGTACATAGAGCATATATCATCTATCCATATCATCACAAGGTCCAACCATCTCATGTCCTATGGTTGACCTTGGTCAAACTAGGTCTAACCAAGTCAACATGACCAAATATAACTCAGACCATCATCGGAAGCTGCTGCAAAGTGTCAAAGGTTAATGCATGCTCTACAACTTATTCAAATAACAATTATAACACAAAGTAATCATTACTGGCGATCTAAATCCCAATATATAATGTCATTAATTATTATTATTACTCAGACTAGACTTTCAAGATCATACTCACTTGATAGCTGTGATCAATTTGCTAGTGAAGGGCGAAGGCTAAAATAATTGGCTAGGCTAAGGGATGACTTGACTGACTTAACTTTGTGACACTTTGGCAAAGGGAAAGGGAATACACACCATAGTATATACTGAATGAGCAACAACACAGGGAATGGCGGTGTCTCACAAATGGATAAGTTGTTTAGAGAGTGCTTATTCAACTTAGGCATCATGTCTACATCAAGTTGATCCAGGTTCATTAGGATCATTCAATTTCATTTCATGGCCTTTTTGGCCTACATAACCCTTCGGATCTCAGGTATGCTGATAAGCACAACTAGTCGCAGCTTGCATCCAGGGCATATTTTTTATACATGTATAAGGTCAACAATTGTTTAGATATAGCTTTTAAGAATCATTTCTTTTTGGACCTTTCTTATACTCTTTGAGGAGTATTTTTCAGCAGTTCATCGCTCTTGCCCTTTTTAGTTTCCATGGGCGAATTTATCAGTTTCCATAAATAGTACATGAGCTTTCAGTTTTAGCTAACAACATCTCAAGTGACTAGGGGGAGTTCGAGCCAATGCCAAACCTCGGGACAACCGACCAGAATGATTTAGGCCTACAATCCAACTTACCAAAGGTAAGTTTTGTCACCAACTCAGAGCCGAGACACAGTAAATAGGGAAGCTCATCCAATACAGAGGCTACAGTGGGGAAAAATCCTCCATGCCACTAGTCAAGTAGTAAGTCAGGGTGATAAACTAAAAGGTAGGCAATGGATGAAGGAAGACAATGAGTAATGGAGCCAACACTAGCATGCCAAGGTATGGTGGAATGATCACCTCTATTCTCCCTAAGGAGGGTAAAACCAATGAGTATGAATAGTGAATTTCTAAGTTTGAGTAGGGACAATATAATATATATAATAAGATCAACCAGGGCCACATATCTATATGATCGCCAGATCATGACACTAAGTTCTAAGACATGCTATAAGAATAAGTATAAAAGCAATATAACCATAACACAATGATATACTTGCTGAGTCATATACCTGAATGCTCATCAACCTGTACCATCATCTGTCCTCTGAAACTGTAACTCTGGGCACGACTGACTGCTCTGTACAAATGGTATAATGGCTACATCGGTCATCTCTCTGAGTGTCCTGAGACTCAGTCATGGCATGGGGAATATATACTGCTGTCCAAAATCTTATAGTGATCCAATATAGATGCTCATCTCAGCATCTCAAATGTAAGGGAACCGGCTGAATAGTGTACTGGCATCAGAAAAATAATGTATGGTAGCCCGGCTACTATATATGTGACAACAAAACCCTAAAAGCTTGATGAGATCTAAAGCCTAAAGCAAGCTATAAATAATGAAAGTAGCTTTTAACATGGAAAAATGACTAAATGCTTTGAAAGACAATGAAAATTATTAGTTTTTCATGAGATCTATCTATGCCAAATATGATACCCACTAACCAAGACGAAACTTTTGACTTGTTTTTTTATTGTTTTGATGTATTTTTAGGGCACTTTGGAGGTGGACGAGAAGAGGAAGAAGGCTTTTCTAAGGTAGACGAGAGCAAAGAAAAAGGGCAAAACGAATGGAAGAGGAGAGCTCAAAGGAGTTGGACGAGAGGGCATAAAATAGGAGGCAAAAAAGAGTGGAAAAAGAGAGGAATAATGAGGTAGGACGAAGGTAAGCTTAGGGAGAAAGAGGTAGGACGAATGGAGAAGAAGAGAAGGTGGATGATAGGAGCACTTGGATGAGGGAATGAAGGGGGAAAAACGAATGGGAGCTATGGAGGAAAAGCGAAAGGGAAGAGGCCAAAAGATTTAGCAAGAGTGGATCTAGGGCCTTTTTGTAACCAGTAACCAGTTTGAGAAATAGACTTGTTGATGGAAGAAGCAAACTTTTCCACTTTGATGCAAACTTTAGATCTTGCCTTTGGGAGGTTTCCTGAAAACAAACAGTTAGAACAAGTTTTCTGATGGTGGAGAAGAGGGAGAGACAACCGAGTTCATCTTATCTCAACCTTTTTGAGAATCTGCAAGCATACAACACTAATACAAACAATACTTGGTTAAATTTAGAGTGTTAGACAAGAATGAAAAAAGAGACATTGTAGTAAGACCGATTACAATTTGTACTCTCAAGACTATTCAAGCCTAAAACTAACAAACAACTTGTACCATCAAATGTTTGTTCTATGCTCTTAATAAAGAGATCTAAGCATGAAATATAACCAAGATTGAAATTGCATAATGAAATAACCACAGATATTACCTCAACAATGAAGATTATTTACTCATGAACCAAAAGAAATGCACATCATTTGCCTCCAAAGCCAACTTTATTTCCACAAGGTAGCAATAGCTACAAGCTCTTTACAAATATGAGTAGAGTAAGTTTACAACAATTATCCATGAAGAGAGAGCCCAAATGGCTTCTCTTAAATTACAAAACCAACAGCTAAAACCCTAATTCGAATTTGGCTAAAGAGAGCCAAATAACACTTGACAAAATTTGATTTCCAATCAATAACAGTCATCAGGAGGCTTGGAGTGGTAGTAGATGAGTTGACATAGGTTTGGAGTAGCATGGGAAGCTCCACCCACCAATGGAGAGCCTCCAACTAGGATCCACGTGAGCACAAGGAGAGAATGCGTGAGTTTTGAAGGAGGGATGCGAATTGCTTGAGTTGTAAGGTGAGTGATGGTAGGGATCTTTTCTAGTTAGCAAAGGGAGCCAAGTTAGTGATTGCACAATTAGGGGAGGGCACCTACCATTGGCATTAATGCAACCAACCAACCCACTAATCAATTGCCACATCAATAAATTGATTTTCTAAGGAAGGAGGGCGAATTCTTTATTGGAGTTTGACTTGTGCTGACTGGATAGTGGTCTGGTTGATCACTGAGATGATTGGAATCCTCTTTAATGCCCAGTGCCATGTCAATTAGCCTTTTATTTTATTCTTTTCTGATTATTTTGGAGATATTTGGAAATCTCCAAAATATTCATTTTTATTATTTTAATTAATAATTTTTCTGTAAATGGCTTTTTAGCGAAAATATTAATTATGAGGCTGAATTGACATCCAAAAGTTGGGTTTAGCTGGTCCACGGGTCATGTGTGATTTTTGGCTTATGAATCGAGCCATCAATCACTGAATTCGGACCCCGGACGATTGACATATTACAAATTGGAATTTCTCTATTTAAACTATAGAGAAATTTATTAAAATTTTAAAATAATTAAAAACCCAAATCCTACATCTCCAATAAAATTTTTTCGAAATTTTTTCAGAGGGTCCTAGAGACTTGGGACATGACCAAAACCTATTCTAATAGTGTCTAGTAGGCTTATATACATTAGTTGGACTCTAATAACCCCCCATGGCTCAGATTTTCAAAATTGGGCATTCCAGCTTTGGAGGAAGCGGGAGAAAACCTCATCGATTATAGCTCAGCTACAGGCAAAGTATAATTGACAAGGAAAAAAACTCCTTGGAATACCTTAGTTGCTTAATCAAGTCATGGGGAAACGAGACACTCGGAATCCTACTAGCACACTTTATTACAAACCCCATGGGGCCATGGTCATGTCAACTGAAAGCCAAAACTGGCTAGGCACAAATGCTGGATCATCTGATACACTGGAGTACAAACATTCATCATGTTTGTTAAATGGCGGCTCTTCAGATAATTCAACTATGGTACAAATAAGTTGGTAACAGGGTCCAACCACACGTTATTACCATATTACCATGCTCCCTGTTGAGATATTGTAACTTATAAGAATATTATATTTTTACTTTATTATTCCGGAGATGTTTCATTCCTCCGTGAAGACCTTATTGTATATCCGAAGATGTTTTATTCCTCCGTGGAGAATGTGGTAACTTGGGTAATTAGACTTCCCTAGTGGGGGTCGGCCCTGTATGAGTCATGTGGGTTAAAGGGTTATTAGACCACCCTAGTGGGGTCGGCCCTGTCACATTATGTTAAGAGGTTAAGTTGGGGCTGACCTAGTTAATGTAAAAGACAAGCCGGAGTAGTGTATAAATAGAGGAGGTGTGTTCCTCATTTATCACACTCACTCATTATTCACTCACTTGTGAATTGCGCATAGATGAGAGAGAGAGAGATCTGCTATGGAGGAGAAGGAGCTCATGGTTGGGATATACATTTCGGTATTGTTGATTATCTATATTGAGGAAGCTTTGCTGGGTTTTCTACCCCATGAGGGTTTCCCAGGATAAATCCGTGTCTCTTGTGTTTATGGTGTGCTTGTTGTTCTTTCAGTGATCCTGTATATGATATTGTTGTGAAATGGAATGTAATACTGATATTCTATGTCTTAGCATATTAAATCTTAACATGGTATCAGAGCTAGCCTGAAGGAAGGCAATGCATGGCACTTACGACACTTATCTCACTTGCTACAATTTGAAAGTTAGGGTTTTATATAGCAAAAACCAGTCATCGTGGAACTTTCGCTATAAATCCATTATGGCGAAGGTTCAGGTTCTGAAAACTTTATAGGTCGTAGATAACACCCCCTGTACCTTGTGTCCAAAGGACATCCTTAGATTCATTGTACTTTGTGAGATATGATCAGTACAATTTAGGGTTTCTACCTCTTCCAGATCTCAGTCATAAACAGGTGACCTAGGCAAAAAGGTCATATCTCGGGCTAGGAAGCTCCAAATGAAATTTCGTAAAAAGTGACAGGTAGGGAACGGACTGTACTTTCACAGGTCCACTTTTAGAGGCCGAAGTTGAACTAGTGACACGTGGCGCACCGTACAAGTTCGCTCTCCTGTTTTATCCCATAAATAGGTCACGTTGCGACACTTGGCATAACTCTCTCTCAGAGAATCCAATTGAGGTTTGACCTGGGGGTTGTAAAGATGACAGGTCAGGCTACCACAGGCCGAAGTTTCAGACCCCGTGGATTCGTAATTTTAGAGATGCACCAGAAACAGTCAGGTGCATATTTCTGTCAAAACAGAATTGTATTCTGAGCACCTTCATTCTTGGCTTATCATTGCTGCGGGAATTTAGGGTTTCGGAGAAAATTGGAATTTTTGGAATTGGACTCCACGGCTGAATGCTCCTCATCAAAATCGAAATTTAGAGACCAAGATCGAATTTTTTTGTTGGGTAGAAGGACGGGCTTGATCAAACCCTATTTCAGGATTTTGATCGGAAAGGTGGAAAATTAGGGCTTTTACAAAAGTTGGAATTTTTGAAATCTGTGACCACGGCTGGAAGCTCCTCAGAAAAATCGAAGTTTAGAGTACAAGATCGAACCTTTTGGTTGGGCAGAAGACCGGGCTTTATCAAACCCTAGTTCGGGATCCATTCTAGAAGATCCGGAAGTTTCAAAGGCAATTTTGAGGGGTCAAATTTTGGAGATTTTAAAATTGAAGTATACCAGCTTGATCAGCTCAGCAAGGCACATCTTTTCATCCAATCAGAAGTTTGAAATTCAAATTTTGAATTTTTAGGGTTTCTCTGACAAACCGTAAACCAACTCCAGATCCAGTTTTAGCAAATCAGAGTGGATTGGGTTAATCCTATAAGAGAATGAATTGGACACCTGCATAAGTGAATAAGTTCCAGTTCCAGAGGGAGATGAGGCTAAGGCCTTTCATAAGAAGACTACAAGCAATCCTGACAGGTATGACTTGAGAAAATACAGGTATGTTTTGAAATCTGATTCGTGATTAAGTTCATAATATGGTTGTCTTCATGTTATTGAGGTTAGTACAATTATGATTATTTGATAATGAATACATGTGAATGATATAAGACATTCATTGATTAGGGTTATGACACTTATGATTGTACGAATGCACTTGTGGTGTTGTATGAGGATGATGTTGTCTGCTAACAAGATACAGGTTCTAGCACAAGGTCTCTAAATCATTGAAGAGAACAAAGAAGATATTGTTTGGGTACGTTAAGACATAACCAAGCATGACAATCCAGGTATGTTTTCCTATATCAAGTTAGAATCCTACTTTGTTAGGATCTTAGGTAAGTATACCTATGTATGAAATGATCATGACCATACATACTTAAGATTATTTAGAATCATAATGTTTTGATAGTATTTAGACTATACTAATGAATGTATGATTATGTATGAGATCATGAGGATGACACTAGTGCACACTTGAGCATGCATAGTGGTCCCGAATGGATAGAAGTTCAAAGACTTATAATCATGATACTATCATAAAGATCAAGCGAGAGGCAACCACACAAACATAAAAGATAAGTATTTGAGTTGCTATTTGAATCTTTGAACAGTCAATGATATTGCTCGTAATAGTTGTATGCATATTTGTATTCCTAGAATATATCATGCGTAGTGTAAGCATTCATATAGCGTTGAACAATATACTACTAATATGCATATGATGGGTAAGTTGGACAAACATTCCATTGTTGCTTGTCTAGAATGAAACCTCTTTGCTGACATGCTGAGAGCTGTGCACGCTCTTGATAGTATGTTCTGGTAGAGATGGAAGGCATCTAGATAACCACTGTATGCATACAGGATATGGAAAAGTGTTGTGCCAAAGTATTGGTCAGGATAGTTGCATAACTATGTGAATCAAATCTGTATGCATAATAGTTTATCATGTCAACATGATTTGATGATTATGAAGTATTACTAATCATGTAATTAACTTTTATTTGTAGGAAAGATCATGAAGAATGATGAACACCGAACAAGTGATGGATGTTTAACAAGAAGACTTACAAATCAAACATACTATAGAAGGCTCGTGGCTAGAAGATTCTCTTAGAAAGAGGAAGAGGATCATGACTAGATGGTTGCTCCAAGTGGCTAGATAAGACCATTCTCTTAATGGTGTAATAGAAGAAGAAGTACGAATCGAGAAAACTCCCAGGATTCAATTAAAGAAAGCTTTGTACGGGTACCCAGGATCGATAGTCATTTGATGAGATTAATGATCACCATGGGTGATGCGGATTTCAACCTTTGCTACAAGGTTGAAGATGGTGTCTATATACAGATGACATTCTTCTCTTAGATGGATGCAAGAAGGAGCTCACCACAGAGTTCGAATGATCTTGAAGCTCATATTAGTAGACCCATCTAACGGGAGATGGCACGGATAGATATGTAGAAGATCACTCAATACAGAGTGTGAATGATGTTCAGTCATAGAAGGAGAATTGATAGCTTCTTGACAAGCTTGGGATTTACCAAAAGTAAAGCTGATCCTAACCTTTACCTTAAGGCTATGGATGATGAATTTGTTGTACTATTACTGTATGTGGATGATCTCTTTCTGACAGGGAATGAGAAACAGATCATGAAAAGCAAGAAGAAGCTAGCTACAGAATTTGAGATGAAAGATCTCGGATTGATGCATTACTTCCTAGGTTTGGAAGTATGGAAAGGCCCAGAAGGAATCTTTCTCAACTAGGGAAAGTATTCGATATGTTGGAATGCAAAGCCATGACCACTCCCATGGATTTCAACTTGAAGCTGTTAGCTGATGACTCATCAGAGTTAGTGGATGTGACTCTGTACAGACAGATTATTGGGTCATTGATGTATCTGACGAATACCAGGCCAGATATATGCTTTGCTGTGAACACCTTGAGTGAGTATCTAGTGGAACCTAGGCATGTTCACCTGATAGATGCAAAGCATGTGATGAGGTACCTAAAAGGTATGATAGACCTTGGTCTATGTTTTCTTGGAGATCATGACTTCAAATTATATGGCTACACAGATGCTGATTGGGAAAGAAGTGTATCAGACAGGAAGAGCACATCGGGCGGATGTTGTTGTCTGGGATCTGCCATGATCTTGTGGTCTAGCAGGAAACAATCTATTGTGGCTCTCAGCACAGCTGGAGCAGAATATATAGCTGCTTGCTCTTCTAGTTGTGAAGCAATATGGCTTTGGAAGTTGTTATCAGGATTGTTTGACTTAGAGATGGACCCCACTGTGATCCTGTGTGACAGCCAGAGTTGTATCAAGATGATTGAGAATCTAGTGTTCCATGATAAGTCAAAGCACATAGAGATCCGATATTTCTATATACGAGATATGGTGCAGAAAGGAGCTATCAAGCTCCAGTATGTGAGCACTGACGAACAAGTTGCTGATATATTGACCAAACCTCTGTCTCGAGTAAAGTTTGAGTATTTCTGAGACAAGCTTGGTGTAGTTTAGAAGGACCCTCCTCGAAAGGGGGAGTGATATGGTCGCTGATGATGAGATTGCTTGCATCGACAGTAAGGTCGATGGTGTGGATACCTGTATCGATGATGTGGATACCTGTATTGATGATGATTGAAGAAAGCTTCCAATGATTTATAGATGTATCATGTATCATGTAGTTGATGACTCCTTGCTCGTGCGGATTGTGTTATAATATCCTTCTCGTTAAGGGGGAGTGTTGAGATATTGTAACTTCTAAGAATATTATATTTTTACTTTATTATTCCGGAGATGTTTCATTCCTCCGTGAAGACCTTATTGTATATCCAAAGATGTTTTATTCCTCCGTGGAGAATGTGGTAACTTGGGTTATTAGACTTCTCTAGTAGGGGTCGGCCTTGTATGAGTCATGTGGGTTAAAGGGTTATTAGACCACCATAGTGGGGTCGGCCTTGTCACATTATGTTAAGAGGTTAAGTTGGGGCCGACCTAGTTAATTTAAAAGACAAGTCGAAGTAGTGTATAAATAGAGGAGGTGTGTTCCTCATTTATCACATTCACTCATTATTCACTCACTTGTGAATGGTGCATAGGTGAGAGAGAGAGATCTGCTATGGAGGAGAAGGAGCTCATGGTTGGGATATACATCTTTGTATTGTTGATCATATATATTGAGGAAGCTTTGTTGGGTTTTCTACCCCATGAGGGTTTCCCAGGATAAATCTGTGTCTCTTGTGATTATGCCTACGCTGTTGGGAGCGCGGAGCGGGAGCGAAAAACGAAATTTTCAAAACCTTCCGTTTTGGGAGCGTTTTTTATATAATATATATTTTAATATATTTTGATCCATATATATTTAAAAAAACATGTATTATGCCAAATTAGCTATAGAAAACATAAAAACATAGATATTCATATAACCATTTAGTACACATTGATATAACATCAATCATCTAAGAGCTTTAAATGATCATCATCAAATCATCAATCATCAACAACATCAACCTTCAAATTGCAACATATAATATTTGCCATCAAACTAGGCCCTAATGTATACAAAATAGGCATCATTTCAGCATCCAATTTGGGTTTGATAGAGATTCTACAGGTAGTTCGTCATTAACATGTTGATGGTCTATTACCATCTCCCTTTGATATAACTTTCTACGCTTGATTAGATGCATGCGTTTTTCTGTAGTCTCATGATAGTGTTTGGGGTCAAATAGCTCATCTCTATTTTGTATATTTCTTATCAGTGGTTAACTGTTAAAATTTTACCCTTGTCGATCTTGATCCTTGATTAACAGGGAGAAAACATCAATGTCTTGTAACTATAACATTTTGTGTTATCATAATTTAGGTGATTCGTTGTGATAAAAAGAAAAACAATTATGGTTCATTCTTTCTTCAAGTCCTGGAGCAAATCTACAACAACAGAGAGGACAATGGAAAGGGCAGGCATGATCTCACACCCAAACTCAACACAATAATGCAATGTGTTGTCCGCCAAACTGCACACCAACAGCGGAAATCTTTCGAAATCTGTCTCCCTCAGTGGAAAGTGGGGAGAGGTGTGGCCTTGGGGGCAAGCAATGAGCCAGGTACTGTCACTTGAATCCCAGCTCCTCCGTTTAGGCAAACTCTTAACGAAGCCAAGGGGGGTAGTCCCTAAAAGAGAGTGTTTCACTAAGGCTCTTTGTGTGTTTAAGTGTTTTTTAATGTAGTGATGCGGATGGGTGTTTTTTAGGAGTTTTTTGAGATGAGAGACAATATGAAACTTCGAATATAAGACAAGATAACGCAATCCACGTTGCACATACAAGATGAAAGATACACTTGGGCAGTAAGTAAACCACTTTTCACGAGATATAACAGATAACTCCAATGTAGATATTTAAGCAAGCAAAATATGAGATAAAGGACCAGTGCCTTATGGAGTCAAGAATTAAATATGAATTGTGACAACTTGATACAAGTGCTTGAAATGAAAGTTTGTGAGAACGTTATGCAGCTTATCTTGGTAAATTCAAAGTTTTAGTTGTCTTGATTATTAGGATAAGACCAAAGGTATCAAAAGATGGTGGAACCTTGCCCAAGAAAAATACTGGCAACCCTAAGCGACCTGTCGGAAGCACCCAGATTCAAAAGGATAGGTGTCCAATGTTTGAACCGCCCCTGAGTCTGACAGTGGATTCCCGGCGCCACCTCTCGTGGGAAGAACAGTATTTTGCCTTGGTTGAGGTTTTGGGTAAAATTTTTAATTAAGTTATCGATCGTAAATTATCAAGTCTTCCACCTTTCTGAGTACTAGTCCAACCGTTTCCGGTTGGCAGAGCATACGGGTGTAGGACAAACCAAGATAAATTAATTAGGGGGTGTATGAGTGGAAAATTTTATTATTTAGAAAGCCTTGTTCAACTCTCCGACAGAGAGCGCTCTTGACTTGGTCTTATGACCACAGTTCAAGAGACTTGCTAGATTAACAATGCCTAATGCAGGGAAATGCAAGAAACTAAAATGCCCTCCGATAGAGGGTGCTCTTGACTTGGATTTGGCCAAGTTCAAGAGACTTTGGTTTATTTTAAGAAACAGAAAAAGTAGTAGCGGTATATCTCAGATTGAAACAGATTTTAAGCAATAGTATTGATCACAAGATATAAATTACCACTAACAATAACTCGCAAGATAATAAATCTAGTGTTCTACCACACAAACTTTAATCTACTAGGTGGGATTGATCCCCGAAACAGGATCAACCACTAGAACCGCCTGCACTTGAGAACTTCCAGCTAGCTGAAAGCTCTACCAAGGAAACCGACGGGGATGGAAGAGTAACCACAAATTATGTGGTCCTGTCCTTGAGACGAAATCTCAAGGATACAACTTCCGGCTGAAGGCTTTGGAAGAGAAGCAAGATAAAAATGAGAAATAAAGCTAACTACCCAAGAATCTCTTTCAGGTTCAAGACCCTACTCGGGAGAGCATGGGGGTAAGTGAATATGGAAGATAACTTTGAATGATTTACTTGAAATAAAATTAAACTAAGAGCATATCAGAGATCTAAGCTAGAAACTCAAACCAATCAAAGACACTACAAAACTTTCCCAAATGGGGAAGTTTGGGGTGGGGGATTAAAGACCCCACAAATCAGAGATTTTATTAAACGAATACAATCTTTAGGAATTTCAACCTTTTGACGAAGCTTTAAAAAAAATAAAAGGAACAAGCCTTAGTGGCTTTTTACAAAAGGAGAATGATTGGCACTTTGGTTTGAAGTCCCAACAAGTTTGAGTCCTCTTGGTTTTGGTGCTTGATTTTGGGTTATGCCTCTTCTTCTTAGCTTTTTGCACCTGTTCAATTCTCTTTTGCCTTGTTGGTTATGGATCTTTCGTTTAGGCACCTACGCAACAAAGCTTAAGCACCCGTCATTTGTTAATCAAATCAAAATGAAATTTTAAAACTAAACTAATCTAAAAAAATGTAAAAAAAAATGAGATCTAAGATCGATACTAAAAAGGTTGCATAAACAATGCAAGCCTAACTTAACAAATGAAATCTAGGATGCAAAATTGATTAACAAATAGACTAGATGCAAGTTAGATCCTAACAACACCTAATGCAAAGTATAATAGTATCTAGCAATGCCTAAACACTAATCTCTTCAAAACATGAGGTCTAATGCAAAGCTCAAAGTTGAAATGCATGCAAACTATAAATATGCACTAAGACTACAAGATTTAAAACAAAAAAACCAATAGATTGAAATTTTAAACTAAGATCTAACCATGCAACCTACCAACCAATAACAACTAACTATTAATAACAATTTGTTGCTTGTTTTTTGTGTTTTAGGACCGAAGATCAGGATGGACAAGAGGGAAGAGAAGATAGGGCTTAAAAGAGGTCACGCTGCAAAAAAGAAATGGCAGCCAACAGTGAGGAAATAACAGCCAACAGTGAGGGCGTAGGGCTGCCAAAAAGATGAAGCAAAGGGCTGTCAACAAATGAAAATGGAAGACAGCAGTGAGGAGAAGAGATGGGACAGTCAAAATAGGTGACTGTAAAGGAATAGGACAGTCAACTTAATGACTGAAAAAGAGGGATGGGACAGTCAGCTAGGGCTGCAAGAAAAATGGAGAGAAGAGCAAGGGAATGGGACACGAAATAGGAGTTTTTCTATGGTGGACGAGAGGCCCAAAAAGAAGAATGACGAGAGCTAGGGAGAGTGCAAAAATGGGAATAATAAGGTAGGACGAAACTAGGGCAAGGAGGAATAGGCTAGCAAGTCGAGATAAAGGATTCGAGGAGAAAAACTTGAGGTTTGAAGAAGAAAACCTTTGGGATGTAGTAACCAAATTTGATAAAATATTTGATGGATGGAGTTTAAAACACTTTTCAAGGTCAAGCTTGAACCATATGATTAACTTTTGGAGAGCCCTGAAATGCCAAACATGTTAGAAAAATGTTTGTGAAGGAGAGAGAGATGCATCCAAGCTCAAACTCCTCTTCACTTCTATATATCTGCACAATACATAAAACTCACAAGAGCACTTGATCAAACTTAGTATGTCAAATAAAATGGGACTAGAAGATGCATCAATATTGCCGACTATAATTTGCACTTCTACATCACATGAAATACAACATAAATGAACAACTTGTACCTTCAAATGTTCATCACATGGTCTTAAAAAAGACTTCTAATCAAAAGAATGATCAAATACAACAAATATGAGCAAATATAATAGCACAATATCACCTTATCATGTGTAGACAATCCTCATGAACAAGTAAAGCACTCCATATAGACCTCCAAAGTCGTTATTTTATTTCAAGATAGCAATTGCTATGATCTAGTACAAATTTGCCAGAGTAATGGTGCACGAAAATTCCATGAGATAACAACCCAAATGGGCCTCTCTTTATAGAAGAAACTAAAAGCTAACCCTAGGTCGAATTAGCCATGAGCATAGGTCGAATTCCAATCAATTAGTGGCTTGGCAAGATAGAGTCGAGTTTGAGGTAGGTAAGGGCGAATAGGTGGCAAATTCGAGTGGCAGAAGGCATGGGAAATATCAACCAGCGAATGGGCAAGCTACAACAAGGGTTGACGTGAGGAAAGGTAAGAATGACGTGAGCTTTGTGGAGGGTGCGAGTTGGTTGGTGAATGACAAGTGTAGAAAGGTAGGCACTAACTCGAAAGGTAGAAGGAGCCAATTTAAAGGTGATTGCATACTAACCAATAGTCAAACTCCAACTAGGATAGGCGTGAGGTTAAATGAGATTGACGTGAGCTTGGATGATGGCGAATTCGTGTAGGTGGATATACGTGGTAGTTTGGTAGGTGTGAATGCGAACTAGTAAAGGGAGCCAAGCTAATAAGTGATTTATGAGTCATGAGGGCGCCCACCATATTTGCTAACCCGTGAGCCAATCCACGTGAAGAGGCCCCACGTGAGGAAAGCCGTACACTCATTCTAATTCAATTTTTTGATTTTGACTTTTGGCATCATGCTCATCATTCCTTAAAGTGGGTCGTACATCTCATAAAAATATAACCCATGCTTTTCCAAACACTAAAATAATGATTTTTGACTTATTTGATTTTTGGACTTTAGTGCATTTTGTCATTTTTTGGCAATTAAATGTCAAAATGATGCATTTTTAGCCAAAACCGCTCCTGGGGTGATGTAACTGCCCGGAAACTGAAGAATGAAGGTGCCAAGGTGAAGAGGATGCTCTGAGCGTCAAAACGAGCCTCCCCACGCCCAATTCCGCCTCCGGATGAGGTTTTTATCACTTCTTGAAAAATTTTAATTAAACCATTAAAAAATGGTCTAATTTTATGAAAAAATTATTTTTTGCCGGAATCAAACGAAACTCCTAGGGGACCTAGTGCATGTTCATACGACTCAATCGATGTGGCTAACCCGTAAAAAATCCTAGACACAAGACTCTAATAACCACCTTAGGTTTTGACCACCATGGGAAATACTCCAGCTTTGGAGGTTTGAGTGAAAAACTCGGGGATTATACTCCACTGATGAGTAGCGCATAATTCCTAAGGAAAAAACACTCTAGAGTATCCCCCAAATGGCTAAACCTACGGATAGCCGAGTCTTTTATAAAAGGACCCCGTTTAGACCAACTTTTTACATTTTCCCCATGGGGGTATGAACATGCAGTTATTACAAAAGGGGCAAAATTGCCCTGAAATTGACTTCTGAACTTCTGAATGCTGATGATGAACATGAATCATGTTCAATAAACTGGCGGCTCATCGGAAGTTCAACTATTTGTACAAAATAGGTGATAACACAATGCAGATAAGAGTAGAGTATATGTGGATGCTGCCTATTGTATGCAAAAGTAAGTGTACACTCCAAATGTCGTAACTTCCTCCTGCTACTAGAATGTAGATAAATGAGATTAGGAATGCTTGATTATTAAACCCATAGGTTAATGATGATAAATCGGGAATGTAATGCATGTGGTAGGAAATATGTTGATCAACATAGTAGAAAAGTACTATGCATCATGCTCTGCATAAGGTAGCCCAAACGTAGATACTCAGTTTTTGGCTGTGGTTGCACAGCTTGTTGCCTACTGTGGATCTCGACTGAACTGCATGTATCTATTCTTTGGATAAAAATGAATAAATACATGTTGATGTTATTGCAGCTGCCACCTTAATATTTAACCTCCTTATTGGTTTCTAAATAGTGACTAACATGAATTAGAAAATTTTAGTTCTGAGTTTTTTATGAGAACCGAGAATTACAATTTTTTATATAAGAGCTTAGTCTGCCATGCTCTTTATTATATATGTCACTCAAATGGTGGATAGAGGACTTGCATTTAGACAGGTATAGTTTAAATCTGCCCCCAAACCTGAAAAATACACTAGGCCTTTGTACCATAGCCCACAGTACACATTTTACTTCTATCATTTACTCATCATTACCGACAACTTTGTTAGCAATGACCGTGTAGAGATAAATCATAACAGAGAAGCCTCAATAATTATTTCTACCTGCTCATAGTTTGAGAAGGATTTACACCAATTCACTGGACTACAGATTGTTGGACATCATTTGGTGCCAATTCCGTAGATGGGTGTACATAATCATATATGGAAGGCTCATCAAAGTCATTTGGCAGGGACTTGTTATCACCTAAACTGTAGCTACCCCTATGGATGTATCCACTCATGGATGGCAATAGGGAAGGGCAACTCAAAAGGTGCAACCACGATCACCTCGACCTCCAATAAATGGTTGTCACGCCAGTCGAGGCAACCTTCGCTTTATGTTATCTAGCCCAGACAACAAAGGGGGAGACCCGATCTACTCCCGACAAGAGAGATCAAAACCAAGACACGAAATCAAGTTGATTCTAAGTGAAGTAAGGTGTATGGTTTATCCTAGACCTTAGGATGAAGTCACAAGACAAGTGAGGGGTTCAATGAGTATAGCTTTAGTTCATTGTTGATGTAAGAGTGACTTATAATATTTAAAGATAAGATTCGGGATTAGAGTACTAGTCAATGTGAGAAAATCCACTGCCTTGGGAACCGTGTCCAATGCAGGGTAGTTTAGGGGTTGAATTGGGGCTAACTAGTACAAGTGACAAGCTTGATCATGATACATGATGGCATCAAGGGTTTAGTTCACCATACTGAGGTCAAACCACAAGTTAATCCAACAATCTAGGAAAGTCGAATTGACTTGGAGAGAGACTAGTGCCTTGGGAATTGGGATAATGGAGTCAAAGTAAGATTAACTTGTGGTTAAGGACTCCTATTGCATGGGACAAGTGGGCAATTAAAGTCTTGATGGATGAATAAGTCTAGATCTAGGTTTGACCTAAGTGGACCACAATCCCTTAAAACAAGGAATGCTATCCCCAAGGCAAGATTTGACAAAGTGACCTATTAGACCTAGGTTTTGAATTATTCCCGTTCCAAATCCATAAAAATCTCAAATACCCATGTCCTAGAAGTGGGATAACTCCCTTCTCCAAGGTAGTGCGACTTTACCCAAGGAGGCTAAAAAGTGGGTTAAATGGGTCAAGACAAGTCCGATGGCATCCAAACTTTAGATCCGGGTAGGTTAATCAAGTAGTAGTGTGGATCTACAATTTCAAGGCAATCCGACGGCTAGATCTTACTAGATCTGAGTTTAAAGATACCGAGTGGTCCAAAATGGGGTTTAAATGCCTTAAAATGTGGAATAGGGCCCATAAGGTAGAAATCAGAAAAGTGACAATCTGGGGGTAGGTTATTGGATGTGTAGATCACGAATCAAGTGGAATCTCAACTACCCACGTACTAGATCTAGGTCAACCATCCCAAACTAGGAAGTGCGCCTGTTATCACATTTATAGTAGCCGGGCTACCATACATTATTTTTCTGATTCCAGTACACTATTCAGCGAGTTCCCTTACATTTGAGATGCTGAGATGAGCATCTATATTGGATCACTATCAGATTGTGGACAGCAGTATATATTCCCCATGCCATGACTGAGTCTCAGGACACTCAGAGAGATGACCGATGTAGCCATTATACCATTTGTACAGAGCAGTCAGTAGTGTTCAGAGTTGCAGCAGCAGTTCCAGATGACAGGTGATGGTACAGGTTGATGAGCTTTCAGGTATATGACTCAGCAGGTATATCATGGTGTTATGGTTAGATTGCTTTTATACTTATTCTTATAGCATGTCTTAGCACTCAGTGTTATGATCTGGCGATCATATAGATATTTGGACCTGGTCGATCTATTATATATATTATATTGTCCCTACTCAGACTTAGAAGTTCACTATTCATACTCATTGGTATGTACCCTCCTTAGGGAGAATAGAGGTGATCATTCAACCATACCTTGGCTTGCTAGTGTTGGCTCCATTATTCATTGTCTTCATCCATCCATGGCCTACCTTTTAGATTATCACCCTGACTTACTACTTGACTAGTGGCATGGAGGACTTTTCCCCACTGTAGCCTCTGTATTGGATGAGCTTCCCTGTTTATTGTGTCTCGGCTTTGAGTTGGTGACAAAACTTACCTATGGTGAGTTGGAGTTCCTTGTGAATTCCCCCTAGTCACTAAAGTTGTGTTGGCTAAACCTGAAACTTTTAGTGCTGCCATCAATACAAAATCTGGAAAAATGAAATGCTATATCTTGTATGAAAAGCCCATTCATGCAATGTGTTTCTAAACACACATGAATGAGAGGCATGCCAAATGAAAATGGCCATGAAAATAAAATGTTATATCTTTTGGAAAATAAATACCTAGGTAAACAAGCTGTCCATGACACACCTAGAAGTGCTCAGGTAAACAAGTGCCTTAAAAACACACCTGCAGCAGAAAGCCTAAAAGAAAAAATGTAAATCTATGCAATGTGTTTATAAACACACATAGATCAAGGCTATGGAAACTTCAGGCCCAAAAGCAATAGAACTTAAATGATATATCTAAACAATTGCTGGCCTTATTTGTATTATGGATTGTGCGCATCTGTGAAGGTGAATAAACCCTCTTTGAACAACTCATCCATTTGTGAGACACCGCCATTCCCTGTGTTGTTGCTCATTCAGTATATACTATGGTGTGTATTCCCTTTCCCTTGCCAAAGTGTCACAAAGTTAAGTCAGTCAAGTCATCCCTTAGCCTAGCCAATTATTTCAGCCTTCACCCTTCACTAGCAAACTGATCACAACTATGAAGTGAGTATGGTCCTGAAAGTCTAGTCTGAGTAATAATAATAATAATTAACGACACTATATATTCGGATTTAGATCGCCAGTTATGATCATTATGTGTTATAATTGCTATTTGAATAAGTTGTAGAGCATTGTATTAACCTTGATACTTTGCAGCAGCCTTGGATGATGGTCTGAGTTATAGTTGGTCTTGGTTAGACCTAGTTTGACCATGGAGGACCATGGGACATGAGATGTTAGACCTTGTGATGATATGGATAGATGATATATGGTCTATGTATACATACATGATGACTCTATGCAGCAGCTACAGGGTTATGATGATGATTGTGGGGTTACAGCAGTGTTTGTATATGTACAGCGCATTATTATTGGCCTTGATCCGGTATATTGGATATTTATTTTGATCATGCAGAGATTCATATGGTGTATGAGTACACATCTTGGATGGATTTGGACCTTCTGAGTCCAATGGGACAGTTTGTTTTTAGTTCCGGGCACTTACAGTGATGATTTAGCCTCAGTAGGCTGTCCTAGTGCAGTTTTGGTCTGTTGGAGACCCTGTCGGAGCAGAGATGACTTTTATCCGGTTGACCTAGGGCGCTGATGATGGAGGGGGTGGTCCAGCCACTTGTTTTTACCATATTACCCCCCTTCCGGACACACTGGTGCCCTCACCTTGACAGCGCCAGCACTCCAGGAGGCTGTTTGGGGCAGTTTCACGCTTCCCGAGGCATTTCAGGATTGGTAGAAATGGCTATTGAGGAAATCGATTTGGGCTACTGAGGCAAAGTTATGGCATGGGATGATCAGTGATGATAGATCGGGACCTTCCACACCTTCTCCAGCAGTTTCAGCTTCATCGGGGCCTGCATCCATCACTTATGGCACTTTCTGTGGATTTTTGAGGTCTTTTGAGGACCACGACTTCACTATGGAGGCACGATTTGGTACATTCATGATTATTTTTGGGTTATTGTGCTATGGGGATTGACCAAGGAGGGATAAAATTACCCCTTGGACCCACCATAAGCCTCTTATGATATTTTGTCATCATGATTTGGTGGGATTCCCCTCTTATAGGGCGATTTTGTCCACTTACATTATATTTTATTAGTGATCCATGTATTTTATTGTTGAGCTCATCTCAACCACTGATTAGACATTTGTATCTTTTAATCTTAGCCACTCATTCAAAAAGTGGTTAGGGTTTTGGTGCCTCTCCTTCCTATTTAAAGGAGAGGGCCTCTCATTGTAAAGGGACTTTTGGCTCTGGATTATTGGAATAGAAAATTATTATTGCATCTATCTCCAATGTTGTGGTGAATGTTTTTGGTGTTCGTTCGTTGGTTCTTCCTTTGCACTGAGTTATTGGAGATCTTGTTTGCCATATCTTTTGTACCACGATTTTGCATCTACAGGTGGAGGCCGATTTGCTTGGAGGAGGAGGTATTGGTAGGGGAAGACTCTCCCTACTTCTTCTTTGGAGCTCTTCGTTGGTAACAGGGAGTATTACTGTCCCAGGACCTTCTATTTCATGTTACTATTTGCATTTCTCTTGTATTTCTTCCATACTTGCTCTTACTGATTGAATCTTCATTCCTTGGTTTGACAGGTAGAGGAAGGCGCACTTGTGGACTAGGGCATCAAATTGGCAAGCAAATCAACAATCTCTCATTTGATCTCTGCGGGAATCTTCCTCAACATCAAGGCATCTCATCCACATCATTCAGGTATGATCTCAAGGTAAGTTCTATCTCCATGATATATCCAATTGTCGAAAACATTTAAAACCCTAATTAATTAAAACCCCAATTTTGCATTTTCTCAGATCTACTTAGATCTATTGGGTTGTTGGGCGTAATATTAAGAACCCACCTCTATAGCATCCACGGCATCCCGGATCTATAGTTTGGTGAGGATTGGCTTCCATTTGACCCCCTTCCCAGGCCAACTTAGCCTCTCCCAAGCAAGGCGCACTTCCTAGTTTGAGTAGGTTGACCTAGATCTAAGCGATGGGTGTTTGAGATTCCACTTGATTTGACATCTACACATCAAATAACATACACCCAGGTTGTCACTTTTCTGAAATTCACCTTGTGGGCCCTATTCCACATTTTAAGGGATTTAATCCCCATTTTGGACCACTTGGAACACTTAAACTCAGATCTACTAAGATCTAACCGGTGGATTGCCACGAAATTACAGATCCATACTCCTACCTGACCGATCTACCCGGATCTAAAGTTTGGATGCCATCCGACTTGATTTGACCCACCTTAATCCCACTTTTTAGCCTCCTTGGGCAAAGTCGCACCACCTTGGAGAAGTGAGTTGACTCACTTCTAGGAACTGGGTACTTGAGATTTTTGGAGACTTAGAACCAGAATAATTCAAAACCTAGGTCTAGACTGTCACTTTGTCAAATCTTGCCTTGGGGATTGCACTCCTTGTTTTAAGGGATTGTGGTCCACTTGGGTCAAACCTAGATCTAGACTCATTCATCCATCAAGACCTCCAATGCCCACTTGTCCCAAGTACTAGGAGTCCTAAACCACAAGTCAAACCTACTTTGACTCCACTTCCCAATTCCCAAGGCACTGGTTTCTCTCCAAGTTAGTTCAACCTTCCTAGATTGTTGGATTGACTTGTGGATTGACCTATGCATGGTGGACTAAACCCTTGATGCTATCATATATCATGGTCAAGCTTGTCATCTGTACTAGTTAGCCCCAATACAAACCTTAACTTCCCTGCATTGGACACAGTTCCCAAGGCAGTGGACCTTCCAACATTGAACTAGTACACTAGCCCTAGATCTCACTTCAAACATTATAAGTCACTCTTACTTCAACTATAAACCAAAGCTATACCTATTGAACCCCTCACTTGGCTTGTGACTTTACCCTTAGGTCTAGGATAAACCATACACCTAACTTCACTTAGAAATACCCTGATTTGGTGTCTTGGTTTTGATCTCTCCTGTCGGGAGTAGATCGGGTCTCCCCCTTTGTTGTCTGGGCTAGATAACATAAAGCGAAGGTTGCCTCGACTGGTGTGACAACCATACATAATTGGAGGTCGAGGTGATCGTGGTTGCACCTTTTGAGTTGCCCTTCCCTATTGCCATCCATGACTGGATCCATCCATAGGGGTAACTACAGCTTAGGTGATAACAGCGCCCTTGCTTGGAGAGGCTAAATGCCTTGGGAGGAGGGTCAAATGGAAGCCAATCCTCACCAAACTATAGATCCGGGATGATGTGGATACTATAGAGGTGGGTTTTTAATATCTTACCCAAGAGGCCACTAGATCTTAGTAGATCTGAAAAATGTAAAAATGGGGGTTTTGATTAATTAGGGTTTTAAATGTTTTAGGCAAGTGGATAGATCATGGAAAGAAATTACCTTGAGATCATACCTGAGTGATGTGAATGAGATGCCTTGATGTGAGGAAGATTCCCACAGAGATCAAATGAGAGATTGTTGATTTTGCTTGCCAAATTGATGCCCTAGCCCACAAATGCACCCTCCTCTACCTGTCAATCCAAGGAAAATCGATTTCAATCAGAAAGGTAAAGTATGGAGGAAATACAAGTAAAATGCAAATGATAACATAGAATAGAAGGTCCTGGAACAGTAATACTCCCTGTTACCAACAAAGAGATCCAAAGAAGAAGTAGGGAGAGTCTTCCCCTACCAATACTTCCTCCTCAAAGCAAATCGGCCTCCACCTGTAGATGCAAAAACGTGGTACAAAAGATATGGCAAACAAGATCTCCAATAACTTAATGCAAAGGAAGAACCAACGAACGAACACCAAAAACATTCACCACAACATTGGGGATAGATGCAATAATAATTTTCTATTCCAATAATCCAGAGCCACTTGTCCCCTTTACAATGAGAAGCTCTCTCCTTCAAATAGGAAGGAGAGGCATCAAAATCCTAACCACTTTTTGAATGAGTGGCTAAGATTAAAAGATACAAATGTCTAATCAATGGTTGAGATGAGCTCAACAATAAAATACATGGATCACTAATAAAATATTATATGAGTGGACAAAATCGCCCTAGAAGAGGGGAATCTCACAAAATCATGATGACAAAATATAATAGGGGGCTTATGGTGGGTCCAAGGGGTAATTTTATCCCTCCTTGGTCAATCCCCATAGCACAATAATCATAAAATAATCATCAATGTACCAAATCGTGCCTCCATGGTCAAATCGTAGGCCTCAAAAGACCTCAGAAATCCTCAGAAAGTGCTATAAGTGATGGATGCGGGCCCCGATGAAGCTGAAACTGCTGGAGGAGGTGTGGAGGACCCCGATCTATCATCACTGATCATCCCATGCCATAACATTGCCTCAGTAGCCCAAATCGATTTCCTCAATAACCATTTCTACCAATCTTGAAATCCCTCGGGAAGCGTGAAACTGCCCCAAACTGCCTCCTGGAGTGCCTGTGCTGTCAAGGTGAGGGCACCAGTGTGTCCAGGAGGGGGGTAATATGGTAAAAACAAGTGGCTGGACCACCCCCTCCAAGCACATCGCCCTAGGTCAACCGGATAAAAATCACATATGCTCTGACAGGGCCTCCGACAGACCAAAACTGCACTGGGATAGCCTACTGAGGCTCAATCATTACTGTAAGTGCCCGGAACTGAAAACAAACTGTCTCATCGGACTCAGAAGGTCCAAATCCATCCAGAATGTGTACTCATACACCATATGAGTCTCTGCATGATCAAAATATATATCCAATATACCGGAACAAGGCCAATAATAATAATCTGTAAATGATCAAATACTGCTGTAAACCAAGAATCATCATCATAACCCTGTAGCTGCTGCATAGAATCATCATGTATGTACACATAGACCATATATCATCTATCCATATCATCATAAGGTCCAACCATCTCATGTCCTATGGTTGACCTTGGTCAGACTAGGCCTAACCAAGTCAACATGACCAAGTATAACTCAGATCATCATCAGAAGCTGCTGCAAGGTGTCAAAGGTTAATGCATGCTCTACAACTTATTCAAATAACAATTATAACACAAAGTAATCATTACTGGCGATCTAAATCCAAATATATAGTGTTATTAATTATTATTATTACTCAGACCAGACTTTCAAGACCATACTCACTTCATAGTTGTGATCAATTTGCTAGTGAAGGGTGAAGGCTAAAATAACTGGCTAGGCTAAGGGATGACTTGACTGACTTAACTTTGTGACACTTTGGCAAAGGGAAAGGGAATACACACCATAGTATCTACTGAATGAGCAACAACACAGGGAATGGTGGTGTCTCACAAATGGATGAGTTGTTCAAAGAGGGTTTATTCACCTTTAACAGATGCGCACAATCCATAATACAAATAAGGCCAGCAATTGTTTTGATATAGCATTTAAGTTCCATTGCTTTTTGGGCCTGAGGTTTCCATAGCCTTGGTCTATGTGTGTTTATAAACACATGGCATAGATTTACATTTATTTTAGGCTTTCTGTTGCAGGTGTGTTTTTAAGGGACTTGTTTACCTGAGCACTTCTAGGTGTGTCATGGACAGCTTGTTTACCTAGGTATTTACATTTCCAAAAGATATAACATTTTATTTTCATGGCCATTTTCATTTGGCATGCCTTTCATTCATGTGTGTTTAGAAACACATTGCATGAATGGGCTTTTCATACAAGATATAGCATTTCATTTTCCAGATTTTGTATTCATGGCAGCACTAAAAGTTTTTAGGTTTAGCCAACACAACTTTAGTGACTAGGGGGGAATTCACAAGGAACTCCAACTCACCATAGGCAAGTTTTGTCACCAACTCAGAGCCGAGACACAATAAACAGGGAAGCTCATCCAATACAGAGGCTACAGTGGGGAAAAGATCCTCCATGTCACTAGTGAAGTAGTAAGTTAGGGTGATAAACTAAAAGGTAGGCAATGGATGGATGAAGACCATGATTAATGGAGCCAACACTAGCAAGCCAAGGTATGGTGGAATGATCACCTCTATTCTCCCTAAGGAGGGTAAAACCAATGAGCATGAAGAGTGAACTTCTAAGTTTGAGTAGAGACAATATAATATATATAATAAGATCAACCAGGTCCATATATCTATATGATCGCCAGATCATGACACTAAGAGCTAAGACATGCTATAAGAATAAGTATAAAAGCAATATAACCATAACACAATGATATACCTGCTGAGTCATATACCTGAATGCTCATCAACCTGTACCATCATATGTCCTCTGAAACTGCTGCTGTAACTCTGGGCACTACTGACTGCTCTGTACCAATGGTATAATGGCTACATCGGTCATCTCTCTGAGTGTCCTGAGACTCAGTCATGGCATGGGGAATACAACTGCTGTCCACAATCTGATAGTGATCCAATATAGATGCTCATCTCAACATCTCAAATGTAAGGGAACTGGATGAATAGTGTACTGGAATCAGAAAAATAATGTATGGTAGCCTGGCTACTATAAATGTGATAACAGGACTCCCAATGTAAATTTGGAACCCAACTAGCATTCTTCAATACCTTCAATTTTCAAAAGCTCCTCGAGCAAAATTTGATTGCCAACAGGGCTCAAATGGAACCCATCACTGCAATTTTTTTAGAAATTCATGTATATTAACAGAAAAACATCAAGGGCATGGCATGCAAAATTCAGAGAACAAAAGTTCCTAATTATTCCTTCAGTTAATGCTATGAGATGATATCAGGGCCCATTGCCTTTAAATGCCCAAATTAACCCTAAAAAACAAAAAAAAAACCAAAAAAAAAAAGCAAAGATGAAAAAATTCCGGGAATCGGTCAGGGAGCAATTTCGGGAGCATTTTTTTTGCCTCGGAATCGCTTAGGAATTGATGAGGAAATGTCGATTCCGGATCGATTCCTCATCGATTCCGGATTTTCCAGGGAGCGTTTTTTACCCCCCCGGAATCGCGAATTACCAAATTGCTCCCAGAAGGAATCGATGAGGAATCACGATTCCGGGATCGATTCCTCATCGATTTCTCCCGGATCGCAAATTGGGAGCGAAGCGGGAGGGTGCAGAGCGATTCCCCGCTGCTCAGGTTTATGCTGTGCTTGTTGTTCTTTCAGTGATCCTGTATATGCTATTGTTGTGAAATGGAATGTAATACTGATATTCTATGTCTTAGCATATTAAATCTTAACACTCCCAAACATTTTGGTGCAGTTAGATTTGTGCCCGGGGCACCAAGCAGAGAGATACATACATTTTATTATTTTACAGGTGATATTCCGAGAATAAAAAATGGAAGAAATGGTCACTAAGGAAATCGATTTGGGAAAATGAGGCAAGGAATTGGCATGAGGTTTGTTCAGAGGATTTTTGTGATGCATCTCACACCTTCCGGCACATCTTGTACCATTCAGTGGGGTCCACATACACTCCGGGCTATTATTTTGGGCATTTTTTATGTCATTGAGGGGCCATGATTTGGTCATATGATCACATTATGATATTATCTTGAGTTATTATATGGTATTGTGCCATGGGGTCATGCTAGAGAAGGATATGATTACCTCCTAGCCCCACCATGTGCTTATGTCATGTGTCTTAGTTACTTATCATGTGGTGCGTCCCCCTTCCCTCTTGGACGTTTTAGTGAGTGCGCCCCCTCTATTTTTGAGTTGATCCATGTATTGTATTTCTGGCTCATCTTAGCCGTTGATTATTATTGTTATATCTTTTGATCTACATCACTCATTTAAAAAGTGGTTAGGGTTTTGGTCTCTCTCATTCCTATTTAAGGAAGAGAACCCCCTCATTGTAAAGGGACTTTTGGCTCTTGGCTACTGGAATACAAGAAATATTTTGTGAGAAACTCTTATGATCTTGGTCTGGATGTTTGGCTATGGTGATTGAAACTGCTTTTCCATTGCACTGAAAGAATTTGGTGAATATCTTGCATACATTCGATCCATATTTTTACTTGCAGGTGAAGAAAACGATTTGGAAGAGGGGCACACTGGCTGGGGAGACTCACCTTGTCTCTCTCTCTCAGATCTGGTTTATTCAGGAAGTAGTTTTGTGACTTTGTCTTTGTACCAATTATTCTCTGTGTTTAATTCTTTGCTTGCACTTACCTTCATTGTTGGTTACTGATTGAGTCGATCTCCTTGGTTTTGTAGAAAGAGAGGGGCGCACTTGTGGACTTGGGCAATTCGTGGGAGCAAGAGAACACACCAAATCTTCATTTGATCTTTGCGGGAGTAGTCCTCGTCATACCGACATCGATTCTCATCATCCAGGTAGGCTTGCAAGGTACGTATTTTATTCCTTTAACTTACCCATTTGTCATTTACATTCAAACCCTAACTGGAAAATCTTATAAAAATTCTATAGCTCATTTAACTTAAAATATTGGTGAAAGATTTCTGGGTTTTATACTTTAGGCCTAGCCCAAAGTGAGTCCTCAAGAGCGTCACCCTTGGGAGACTCCTTCTGCCCCTAATCCCTAGGCATTGATCTCTAACTATTGTGCCCTCCTTGATTTTGCCTTTGTTTCCGGGTTGTTTGAGTTCCTTTTTGGCTTGCAAGCTTAGATACTGTCAGATCTATTATCAAGCCGTGCTAGGAAGCCCTAATTCTCTCAGGTCTGCTCCTTGGGACCATTTTCCATCTTTTAAGTACACGTTTCCCATGACAGCTGATTCAAGTCATTGTGTCTAATACATTTAAGGTTGAATCTCATCTATCTTAAGCCTCCACAGTGACCTTATTCCTTAGATCTAGGGTTCTTCACCCTTCACCTTACGTACCCTATTGAATAGCTTGATCTGGTGATTGAGTTAGATCTCTCTTGTCAGGAGTAGATCAGGGTCTCCCCCTTTGGTATCTGGGGCTTGGGTAGCAAGAAGCGAAGAGTGCCTCAATTGGCATGACAACCAATCCATCTTGGGGATCGAGGCCCTCTTAGGTCACCTCTTTAGTTGGCTAGCTCCTCTACCGTCTTGAATATGATCATCATTAGGGGCAACTACAAGTTGTGTGATAACATTTTTTGCGCCGTTGCAAAATTGGTGATGTTTGTACGGCCTAGCAGAATTGGAAGGTATGTATTAATTGGTGCTTTATAGAGTAATTGGTAGAAGTGTACAATAGATTGCAGCACTGCTGCATGGAAGAATGCTTTGTGGACTTAACCCACAAGCTGGCCAAGAATTTGGCTCTGATACCGAATGGAATTAGCAATTTGAGTTTATTACGGAATTAATAGAATATATGTACAAATATAAAATACAAGATTGAATAATATGAATTGATGATCACAATGAACCGCATGACACTGTATAAATACACATTGACCAATCACAAGGTGAAGCGGTGTGTGACCCTTGATGGTTCTGTTATCACACAACTTGTAGTTGTCCCAAAAGGTGATCCTATCCAAGATGGTAGAGGCGTTGGACAACTAAAGAGGTGACCTAAGAGAGCCACGATTCCCAAGGATAAATGGTTGTCACGCTAATCGAGTCACTCTTCACTTTAGATCAAGCAAAAGCAAGACTAAGGGGGAGACCCTAGCTAACCAATAGAGGCTAGCGAACCTACTTTAGACCTTCTAGGGAAATGTGAAGTTACAAAGAGAGAGAGATCAAGAGTATGTAGATCTAGATCTAGGGAATATAAGTGACAAATGAAGTTAGGGCTTGGTTGAGGAGGCTTATGGAAGGGACAAATGCTCAACCATGAAATGAAAATGTCACAAATGAGATTACAAGAGTAGATCTAGATAGATCTAATGCCAATAAAAAAACCCAAGTGGGGCCCATCCTTAAATTAAGGAAAATGAGTGAAATGGGGCCCACAAAGTGAAATTTAAATAGGAATGGCACTAGAAGGGTGGCTAATCTATAGATCTGAGGTTTAAATGACAAATTAGCAACACCCAGATGATAGATCTGGAAAATGACCAATAACCCACAAGTGCGACCTTCCCTGGAGAAAGCAAGTGCCTTAGATCGAGGGGTAAATGGAGTCGGATTGCAACCAAATTTGCTCTCTAAGGTTCTTTAATTAATTAAGAGGTGGGTTTTAGTTACTAAGTCCAAATTATGGCCAGATCTATCATATCTATAAAACAAGGGTTTTAACAGTGAGGGTTTGAAGTGATCAATGGGTAAAATGCATGAAAACCAATACGTACCTTGTAGATCTTACCTCAAATGCTTGCGACTGTTAAGTACATCAATGATCCTGTTATCCCTAAAGTTGAACCTAGACTACGAGGGTTCAAGCTTAAGGTAATCTTGGATAGTAGGAATGGAACATCTACAGAATAATTTTTATGTTTTTCTGGTGGTAGTTGAAGACATGAATTAGGTAGAAAGATTAAAAATAAAAGACAAGTATAATATAAAATTTCAATATATGAATAAAAGCAGAAAACTGACTGTGATCATAAACTATGAATATAAGAGCTCAGATGTTATTTCATGATAGGGGCATAGTTGTATGCTGTTTAGAAGAATCATAACACGAAATTTAGACCATGTATAGACAGAATACTAAAAGCATATACTTCATAAATTGAAACAGGATAGGCTCAAAGATCATATTTTAATTCATAAACAGTCATTTCTGCAATATATAAACATAAGGAAATTCAAACATGCCTGTACAAAGAGCTTCTAAAATTGAACTTCGATCATGCTGTCAAGTTCCAACCTTTTTCTATTTTATGTCTGTCCTATATATACAAAAATTGTTCCTAACAGAACATTTAAAACCTTGTCGAACCGACCATCACAGGTAATGTAATTTTGGACCATTTCAAGGAGAATTTTCCGATTTGGCTTCATTTTACTAACATGAACCCCATTTTGCCAATTCAAATTTTCATAACCAGGTAACAGAAATTCACTATAATCTCCTTCGAACTCTTTCTGCTTGAACCAAGTTTCACCCTCAACTGGGACGCCAATTACCTCTGAGATTAACTGTTCATTTAGTATTATCCTGAAGCTCTTGAAATCAACCACCCCCTCCTTGTAATTTCTTATGAAGACCTTTGTCACCTGGGGATTATATCCCTGCAATCTTTCACAGTACCCTGAATCTCTCATTAACTTCGTCGATTTGGGAAATTGCAAGAGCCACTGTATATTATTGGGTTCGGCTCTGCATGGGAAGCCACCTGCTCTCTTTTTATCTTTCAGCTGTGAAGTTTCCTCCATGTTTCTATCCTCACTCAAAATGAACCTGTAAAAAATGCTGTGAAAACCCTAGTTTACAGGGTTTATTCCCGAAATTACACTCCTCTGTTTGTCAACTTTGCTGATTTCGATGCCTGGAGGATGTTCACATCACCATTACTGCTGTACTAGTTGGATTGCCATGTGTTGAGTGAAGCCGGCTACCACGCTTCATGGAGTACTAGATTCATGCATGTGTATAATCCATTTCAAATTATAATTGGTAAATCATAATTATGAACATTCAAACCCTTGTTAAATCATAATTTCATATTTTTGCAAAACTGACAGCATTTGCTTTAGTACTGACAACATTTTTAAATTCGGAATTCTGGCATATGCTGTCAGTTTGACCCTTGAATCAAATTTATTAAATTTGAAATTTTCCAAACATTTGAAATGTTTTTAGAAGCAAGAAATTAAACCCTATTTTGAATAAAAATATGAACAAGAGCCAAATCCTTATTTAATCATGAAAACATAACAAATGGTAAAATAAAATTTTAAGAAATGAGGGAATGCATAGGGTAGACAAATGGAAAAAACTGAAAGAAAATGAGGTAAGGGCTGTGTAAATCTATGGAACAACCCTAGGAATAACAGATTCTTCCATCTACTTACAATTCCAAGCTAGATTCAAGTGATTCCAAGCCAAAACGTCCCAGCCCAAGGAGGAAAAATGTCCTCTTCACCTGCAAATTCAAACTACCAAAGTGAGATTTGATCTACAGATAAAAGATGAACCATGCACAACATATCAAAAGAATCTAATCAATGGACAAAGCACAATTGAAAAACTCCCTTCAAGATGAAAACATCATGCCCAGAGAAGATGTGGGAAATCCCTGCAATCGTCCCTCAGGCAATTCGCACCCCTGTAGTAGATGAAATCGACCTCCCTCTGAAGATGTTGAAAATCACCTACAAGCAACTTAGATGTCTAAAGGAGAGATGCATAATCATGTACAATAACATTCATCAAGGCATGAGAAGCAGATCTGCAAAATAATATTTTCAATCCAATAATTCCAGAGCCCAAAGGTGCCTTTACAATGAGGGGGTTCTTCCTTAAATAGGAATGAGAGAGACCAAAACCCTAACCACTTTATGAACGAGTGGTGGAGATCAAAGGATAAATACAATATAATCGATGGCTATAATGAGCCAGAGTGATAACACATGGATCAACTCACTAAGAAGGGTGCACACTCACTAAAAGTGGCTCTAGGGGGGTCGCACCACATAAAAATGACTAGGACAAGTGTAAGCAGCTCATGGTGGGGTTAGGAGGTATTAATGTCCTTCACTAGCATCACCCCATGGCACAATGATATAAGATATGGCTCAATAACATGTCAAAGTGACCAAATGACCAAATCGTGGCTCCCTCAATAGCTGAATAATACATCAAAATACAACCCAGGAGTGTGTGGACCCCACTGAATGATGAAAGTTGTGCCGAAAGGTGTGGGATGCATCATGAATGACCTTTGAACAAACCTCATGCCAATTCCTTGCCTCATTTGCCCAAATTGATTTCCTCAATGTGACCATTTTATCCCATTTTTTATCCTCGAAAAATTACTTGTAAATCCATAAAATGCCTGTAGCTCTCTGCTTAGTACCCGGGGCATAAATCTGACTGTACCAAAGTGTCTGGGGGTATGGCTATATGGTAATAACAAGTGGCTGGACCCCATACTCCCTCTGTAGCGCCCTAGGTGAACCAAACAATAAACCAACTGTGCTGCCAGGCCATTTTATAATGACAAATTTGTGGAAAAGTGACAATCTGAGTGAAATCTCACCTGGGAGTGCCTGTAACTGAAATTTGAGTGTACCAGAAGACTCAGAAGGTCCAAATGCACTAGAGATGAATACTCACATCCTGTCGCCACTTGGATAATCAATCTGTAGTCTCAACCATGTCCGGACCAATAAAAATAATGGTCTGTAAATAATAATAACTATAAAATCCCATCAAATCGTCAAGTGAAACCTGTGTCTGCTGCATGGAACCATCCAAGGGATATCAAAATACCATAAATCATCAACCTCGAACATCACTGGTCCAATTCATCTCAAGATCCTATGGTTGACTTGGTCAAACTAGGTTTGACTAGGTCAAAATTGATCAAAATATGACTCAGGCTAAGAATGCCTGATGCTGCAAGTGCAAAATGGTTAATGTATGCTCTTTTAATCATTCTAATAGCAAGACTTAATGTAAGAAGCATCATTTCACTGACGGTTAATCAATAATTACATCAAATATAAGTTTAAATAATCTTTTACTCAAAATAGAACCTCAAGGATATACTCATTTCATAAACGTGGACATTTTGCTAGCAGAGGGTGAGGGTGAAGAATGCAAGGCTAGGAAAAGGGGATGACTTGATTGACTCAACACTGTGCTACTTCGGATGAGGGAATGGCAGTGTCTCACAAATGGAATAAGTTGTTTAGAGAAGTGCTTATTCAACCTTGACAAATGTCTACAACTCACATCCAAGTTGAAACAACTCCGTGAGGATCTTTTCTAGAACTGCCATGGCTGGGTGCTCGGCTAACCGTAACTTGAGGTTCTAGGGGACACTTAGAATTAGTTGTCCCTTACTCCATCTCACATCACAACCTGTGGGCTCCGTGAGGAATTTAATCATTACATTTAATTCATGGCCAACAGTCTTTGGATTTAGCATACATTTAACCACTGCTTTTTAGGCCTTTATGACCCTTTTTGGATTTTGCATGTGTTGAGAAGCACAACTAGTTGCAGCTTACATCTAGGGTACTTTAACATTTCAATTTCCATAGCCCTCTTTCATTGTGCTGAGAAGCACAATTTTTTATTTGTTTCCATGGGCTTGCACAAAAGATAAGATAAGATTTTCCATATGCATGTAATGATGGTAGTACTATTTGCTTAAGGTTTTAGTCAACACAACTCAAGCAACAACTTAGAGCCGAGACAGAAACTAACAGGGATGCTATCCAACATGTTAAAAAGTTAACCAGGAAAGTTCTTCTCAGGTGGGCATGAAAAGTTTTGCATGCACCCACTTTTAGGTGTTTGGTAAACCTAATTTTCCAGTGAGTTGATATAAGGAGACAGAAGGTGTTTGTCATGATCACCGAGCCAATTGATCTGAGAGAGATCCAGTTGAGAGGTGGGCAACTTTCCTTGGGAAGGAGGGCGCATTCTTTGAGGAGTGAGAAGCTCGTACCGCATTCGGTTGAGCGATTGAGTGTCTGTATCTTCCAGAGTATCTTCGTCTCAGTGATTGAGAAAGATCAGGGACGATCAGAGCTCATATCTGTTGAGATTTGATTTCGTACGAGCACATGTTACCTTGAGGGAGGGCGTACTTTTCCATGCAGAGGAGAATGCATGTAGCAGTTGGGATTCTTCCATTACAAAGTATATCAAAGCAAAGAGTAGAGAGAGGCAGTACAGTTAGAGTTGCCTGCAGAGAGACTCAGATCCAGATTGGTAGTTAGGGCACACATCCCCAGTGCATGCATCAGCTGATGCATGCAGATCTAGGGTTTCACCTGTTCAGGATTGAGAGTTACATCTGAGGTAACTTGTTGTATCTATTCTATTCATATATTGCTCTGGGCTCGAGATAGAAGAAAGCCCCACAGGATTGCTGGTTTTCCCCGTTTGGGGTTTCCAGGGTACATGCAGTGTTATATGTGTGATTGCATGTGTTTAATGTTGTAAAGAGATCTACAGTTGTTGAGTTTTATTTCATTGCAATATTATTGATTTACGAGACTCAAACCGCTTGAGATCTCAGGGCTATCTAGAGGGAGTAGTGATCTCTGGATTAAAATTTACACAACAAAGAGGCAAAAGTGGGGAAGTCCTACATATCACAGGCTGAGGTGCAAGTCAGGGTGAAAACCAAACATGGGAGAAACGGATGGATGGAGAAAGTGAAAGGTGATGCCAAAGCTAGCAAGCCATAAAAGGTGGGAATGGTCACGCCCATACTACTAGGAGAGTAAAACCAATGAGTATAAACAAGAGTTTCTAATCTTGAGTAATTAATTATTAGACCATTTAGATAATCAATAAGCAACCATGTCCATATAACATATATATACCGCCAGATCATGACAACTAGATACCAAGTCAAGCTACCATGATGAGCAAAAGAGCAAAACAAGCATAACCAATGCACACTATATACCTGCTGGGCCATATACCTGTACCTGTCATCTGGATCATCAATAGTCTCTAGAAACACTGCTGCTGAAAACTTGGGCACTGCACTGCCCTATATGGAATTTTAATGGTCACATCGGTCATCAAATCTGAGGTCATGAGGCTTAGTCTTGCCATAGGGCTTGTCATATCTGCTCTGGGATGTGAGTGATCATCAAAAGTACTGCTCATCATAGGCTGATTTCATCAAAACTGTGTAAAGGCCTGGCTCAAAAATATACAGGAATCTGCTCTGCAATCATGGTAGCCCAGCTACTATGGATGTGATAACAGCTTCATTAAGAAAATATTCATTATTATTATTATTATGTTTGTTACAATGACTTGTATGTATGGATCCATTTGCTAAAATATATATGAAGGAATGTTCTAAAATTCAAACCACATGCCCTTCTGCTTTAAACACTGCAATGAATTTGCAAGTATGGGGCATTTGCTGCCATTGAAAACTAGTTTAACTGATATGGGAGTAGAACTGTGATTATCCTCTGGATATACCTATTTGTGAACTACCTTCCCCAAAACCTGTCGAATCCTCAACCCTTTAACCAATAAAAGTTTGCGACCCTGTGTGAAGCCTGAATAATGCTCCCAAACTGTGACGCTGAGTGATGGATCAACTAAGTGATGCATCATGTAATATACCTACATACCATCTCTAATAAGTACCCCAGATGGATTTTGTAAAAATCCATTTTGGGTGCTAATAGGGTCCATAGGTCATTGGTAGGAGATTGACTCTAAACACCCATTTGTCACAAGATGTTTTATTTTGTAGCCATTACTGGTTATTGTGACTTCAGTGGCATGGTTGTTCTTGTCCATTACCTAGTTGATATCTTTTTCTCTCACGAGAAAATTTTCCATATGCACATCCTCCATTATAAACTTACTACTCTCTCTACATTCGGCTAGAATTGTCTCTATTAGATGCAACATTACCAACTCATCCTCGTGCACTAGTTGAAGCAACCTATTTGGCTTTGTTTTTTCTTGCTTCTTGGGTTCTATTGTATTGATGCAATGTTTCTTTTTGCGCACTTGTGCTTGTGTATCTTAATGGTTTTTGATGTTTGAATTGTGTTCTTCTCTTGTAATTCATGATTATGTCCTTTCTTTCTTTAAATTGAGGAGTAGTATTTTGTATTGTGCATTCTTATCTATGGCCTAATCTGCACTCCATAAGTGTTACTTCCCATGAAATTCAGATGTTTATGTTTCAAACACCTGTTTCCTTTTGGTAATCTGGTACATCATTGACACAACAATGTTTTATTGGATTCAGGGACCTTGCAGTCCTTACTATCTTGTTCCCAGTTCCTACAATGAAAGGATGTAATATTGGTCTCCCACAATTTTTGTTTCATCGTTTTCTGTTTAGGATTGCTTTGTTGTCTCTTATTGTTTTCTTTATTATTATTATCCCTCTTAATTCTTTTAATATCTCTGTCTTTGACAAACATCCCTATCTTGTCCCTTCCATTCCTTTCTTGTCCCTTCCATTTCAAGGATTATAGTTGCAATTGCGAGTGTCATGGTCACCTATTCTACATATATGACCTAAGTACAGCCTAAGTGGGCTTATTGGTTAAGAACATGTGTTTCCTCCTAGGAGGTCATAGGTTCAAATCCGGAGGGGGGTAGGGTATGTACACCTCTATAGACTTTAGCAGTTACATCGCTGCGTAGAGGGAGTACCTTGTCCCACAAACAAGGAGGTCTCATACAGCAAATTGGTGTCTAGCTTGGCTGTGACCTTAAAAATAGATTATTATTATTATGACAAAATCACTTACTTGGACGCTTACATTTGCAATTTTCTTTACATTTACAATTTGTCACCATACATCATTCTTTTCTTTCCCTTTTTGTAGTTGTCATATCCCTAACTACTTCGCAACACCTTCACTTGGTGCATCTGTTGAAGAGGGTTCATCATCAATTCTTTTGGTAGACCTATGGTCTTTATTTTCGGAGTTAGAGTCTGATTTACCGCATCTTTGTATGATGTGGAGGTGGCCATCTTCATATTGTTTTTGTACTTGGGTAGCATTGCTTCCTTGAACCATCCTTTTAGTCAAATCCATTTATCCATTTTTTTGATGAGTGTCTTCAATTTCAAATTACACAAATGAACACTTGGTTTCTCTCTCTCATTAAAAGTTGTATATCTTGATCCGATTGTAGCCATGGGAATTTAGCCCAGAGTCTCATGCACACCAGAAAGCACCCATCCTTTGCATTGGCCTCCTCCAACCAGGCCTCCTTGATACCTCTTACGTGGTCAAAGGGAAGTAGCCTTAGCGGCTTCCCATCATTGCTGATGGGGGGGTGGGGTTTGAGGGTCAATGGTCCTAATCGTCAACAACATTTGGTGTAGACAATACCATCTGCACTACTTAGCCTGTGTGTGCACACCTAGAAGATGAACAGTCACTGACAGTTATGGAACTGAACTGCCTTCAGCATGTAAACAAACATTATTGTAATTGAATGTAATCCTATGTATAGTATGTATGATTCAAAGCATAGCAATAGATCATCTTTTCTCTCTCGTTGTCTTTTAGGGAGCATTATACATAACATTTACAAGTAATACAAACGTTGTTATGCTCTAACTTGGTTTGTCCACATTTTATTCATTTATCTGCTTCATCCTTGTTCATGCTTCCATGCCCATAACTTAATCAGTTCAATCTGTTTAAGCTGTCCTCTTTTTTGCATCCTGGAATTGCATCATATCGTGTCCACCAACTTGCTGTCATCGCCACACATCTTGAATTCCTTTTCAAACTCAGTTCAGAATGTCTTCCAATCCTTAAAATAGATTGAGGGGAATTGTCTGTATTAGTCGTGCGATGTCTCTTGAGTGTTGCAAGGATTGTCTTCACCAAACATACCTACTTGTCCTGCTCGTGGCAATCCAAATTGTTTCATAGATGTAGTGCTTGGCAGGGTCTTCGCTTCGACATTACTACAGGTGGGCAGCTTTTTCCTTTCAACCATGGGTGCCATGCTGGTTGGTCTTTGGAAGTGTTCGTATATGCACTGGTTGCTCTCTTCTACTTGACTCCCTCTTGTGATTTCTTGGCTACGCTGTCCTTGGTCTCTTACCTCCTCCTCATTGCTTTGGGCCTTGGGAGGACTGCTCGGATGAAAGTAAAGGTGCATCACTTTTATAACGAGCCTCAGAGGCTGGTAGGTGACCATAGGTCGCAGTCAAGTTGTTTCACCATCTATCCTGTATTCCTAGTATGCTATTATTCCTAGAGATGACAAAGCCATAAATTCTATTATTTATGTTTGGTGTTTAATTTTGGTTTTTTGTTAAAGCTATGTTGGATTTTGTGCAACTTCGGAAGATATTATTCCTTATATTTTATTGCACTTTCATTGTACTTGTTTGTACCTCTTAAGGGAGATGAACCTTATGTAAACACCAATGTAAACACATGAAAGAATCAATGTAAACCTTGGGGTGCAAAGAAGCAAAAGAAAAATATTAAAAATAAATTATTTATTGCCCCCAAGTAAGTCGGCCCAGTTAGGGTATTTTTCATATTTGCACTTGTATAAATAAGAGGCTAGTGTACCTCATTATTCTCATTCTTACACTTGACAATTGCGCATCACTTGGGAGAGAGCAGAATTCACACAAACTAGTGGAGGAAGCAGATTTGGGGTTTCTACTTGTGGAAGACATTTTCACATTTTCTCTTTTATCATTTGTACTCTGATCTCGAGATTATCATCTCTATACGAAGGTTGTTGGGTTTTTCCCAATTGGGTTTCCTAGGATAAACTCTGTGTCACTGTTTTGTGCTTTGTCTTTCTTCTAGTAATCTTGGTTATGCATTTATGTTTTTATGCTACGGATGTATGAAATTTAGCATGGTATCAGAGCAGTTCTAGAAGAAGCCATTGCCAGAACATTGTTGGAACCCTGCCGGAATTAGGGTTTCATCTTGTGAAGTCTTCACCCATCATTTTTGAGAAAAAGAGCCATAGGAATTTCGTTTTTGGCAAGGCGCATCTTTGGTGAAGACGGAATTCAATTCCGAGACTTTTCAATTTTTTGACCTAACTCTATGGCTGGAACAGAATTAGGGTTTCAGTTTTATCTCAATTCTCTCCACAGATTTGGACCAGCTCGCCCTCAATTCAACTCTCCTTGGAAAGGTGCATTTATTTGTGGTTTCAGTTTTTTCAAATTATCAACTTTCATTTTCGACCTAGCTCCTGCTAGGGTTTCTGAACCAGATCTGCAATCAAGATGATTGGTATGAAGGTTGAAGATCGTTTGGAAGGAGCTTCCAACTTTATCTCTTGGAAGTCTAGGGTTCTTCTGTTTCTAAAAGAAAATGACCTATTACCATATGTAAATGAAAAGGTTCCTGAACCAGAAGTCGAAGAGGATAAATCCCAATGGAGGAAGAATGATGCTAAAGCAAGAAGGATACTTGTCGATTCAGTGAGAGATAACTTGGTCCCACAAATATCAGGAAAGAAGAATGATAGGAAAATGTTCAAGACCATTATGAAGTTGTTTGAACACACTAGCCTTAATGTATCCATGACTTTGAGAAACCAACTCTCAAGTACGAAGATAGCAAAGTCAGAATCCATTGCCTCATACTTTATGAGGATCACAAAACTCAAAGACAAGCTCAGCACCAGTGGAGATCCTATTAATGATAAGGAGCTTGTCCTCCACACTCTAAATGGTCTTCCACCATCATGGGAGTCCTTTATCCAAAGCATAAGTGGTAGATCCAAACTACCAAAGTTTGGTAAGCTTTGGGAAGATTGCACTCAAGAAGAGACTAGGATTGCAACACGTCAAAGACTCCATGGCCATGGCACTCAACCTGAGGAGAACCAAGCTTTTGTTTCCCATGCTAGGAAAGGTAAGGGAAAAGGGAAGAAGTTCCATAAACACAAGCACCAAGACAGGAGATCAAGTCCTCGCCCAGATCAAAAGGAGAAGGACATATCTAAAGTTCAATGCTATAGGTGCAGAAAATATGGACACTACGCAAATAACTATCGAAGTTCAAGTAAAAGGAAGTATGAAGCATCCATTGCTGATGTTGAAGAAGATACTCCTCTCAAGAAGTCAAGGAATGATGATCGTTCGGAGTTCCTCTTCTAGAAGATATGAAGATCCAGATTGCAAGAACACAAATCTCTCTTGGTTCCCACAAGAAGGCAATGGGAGCCCACACACAAAAACAATAAGAGATAAGTATTTGTCTTTCTTGCTTACATAGATTTGTGTTGTCTTATTTATCTTCATTATATGCAGATCTATCTGGAAGTGCATTGAGCAGTTGATATAGTCTACATTGTTATATTTATTATGCATATGAGCTACACAACATTTCATGAAGCTAGTCTAGATGATATCTCCTTCCTGCATGCTTAGGGTAGTGCACACTCTTGATGGCATGTTCTAGTGAGGTTAGCAGACATCTAGATAGTTCCCAGATGTGTTTGTTATACATGTTCATGATTGTTGTGCTAAAGTATTAGCTAAGATGCCTGTGTAAACTATTGCCATTACATTTGATTATGCAATGTCACTGTTCATCGATCGAGATTTGACTTGTAGGGAAAAGACCATGTGATTTGGCCTACAAGAGAAGAATTGTTCCGATGAACACATGAATCCCATTGATGTTCAAAATGAAGCTTCCAGGAATACGACTCTCAGCCTAGAAGGATGACCTCGGAGGAAGCTTTCACTGAAGTAAAACCAGAAGTGGGTCACCTTCAGATATTTGGTTGTCCAGTCTACATACATGTGCCCAAGAAGAATAGGATGAAGTTAGAACCTTTAGACAAGCAGGGACTCTCATGGGATACAATGAGTCTTCAAAGGCATACAAAACCTACATCCCAGAATCCAGACAGTCTGAAGTCAGTAGGGATGTGACCTTTGAAGAAGAAATGGCTGTTAGGAAAGATAGGATCAGACATGGAGATCGATGCTAGAATCAAAGGAGATGAGATCATCTCCCCCTCCAGTTTAGGAGGGAGCTAGCAGAAGAGGATGAACCTATCGATTCCATTGATCCAGTTGATATCCCCAGAAATGTTGTAGGTTGGAAAAGACCTAGATGGGCACAACAGACTTTGCAGAATGCAGAGGGTTCTCTCAGAAAGAGGGAGTTGACTATGATGAGACATTTGCTTCCGTGTTTCGATATACTTCCATTAGATCGATCATTGCTATTGCTTCAACTATGAGATGGAAGGTGCATCAGAATGATGCAGACCCCAACCTTTGCTTCAAGGTTGCAGATGATGAGCCACTGATTTTTTGTACTATATGTTGATTGACATGTTTCTCACAGGAAATGAGAAAATTATTGTATGGTGTGAGAAGAATCTCGCCTCTGAGTTTGAAATAAAGAATCTTGGATTTATGTACTACTTCTTATGATTAGAAGTATGACAGAGGCAGAAAGAGATTTTCATACACCATTGATATATTGAAGAGATTCAGAATGTTGGATTGCAAGTCCATGGCTACTCCGATAGATGCAAATTGGAAGAAGTTGAGAGATTCTACTTCAGATTCTGATTTGATTGATCCCACCATGTATCGCCAATTGATTGGGTCTGACCAACACCAGACCAGATATATGTTTTACTGTGAGTGCCCTCAGTCAGTTCATGTGCGAACAGAGGCAAATTCACTGGATTGCTTCAAAACATGTGCTCAGATACTTACGTGGCACTGTGGGATATGGATTGAAGTATGCTTCAGATTGTGACCTGAGATTGCAGGGGTTTACAGACTCAGATTGGGCCGGATGTGTTGCAAATCGGAAGAGTACTTCCGGATGTTGCTTCAGTTTGGGTTCTGCAGTTATTTCCTAGTGCAGCAGGAAGCGGAACTTGGTAGCACTCAGTACTGCAGAGGTCGAGTACATGGCTTCTAGCACAACAGCTCGAGAAGCAGTTTGGCTTCGTAAAATCTTGGCAGGATTGTTCAGCCATATTCCAAAGCCGACCGTGATTCACTGTGTTAACCAGAGCTGTGTGTAGATGTCAGTGAATCCTGTATTTCACAACAGGTCGAAGCATATCGAGATTCGATATCACTTCATTTGTGATATGGTGCAGAAAGGTGCGGTTGAGTTACAGTACGTGCCGACAGACGACCAGACTGCAGATGTTCTGACCAAGGCTCTTCCCAGGGTGAAGTTCGAATACTTTCGCGGAAGATTTGGAGTCGAAGAGAACGTATCCCTCCTTGAGAGGGAAAGATGACATTGAGATGCTTGCCCTGTTTTGCCTAGGTGCCTCTGTAGTCTAGTTTCTCAGCCAGATATGGGAGAAATCCCATAGGTAGATGAGTAGGACAGTCAGCAGTTGGCCGGGCTCACCCAGGTACCTTCTACAATCCAGTTACTCATCCAGATATGGGAGAAATCCCATAGGCAAATGAGTAGGACAATCAACAGTCGATTGGGTTCACACAAGTGCCTCTGCAGTCCAGTTACTCAGCCAGATATGGGAGAAATCCCATATGCAGATGAGTAGGACAGTCAGCAGTTGGCCGTGTGGTTGCACAGGTGCCTCTACAGTCCAGGTACTCAGCCAGATATGGGAGAAATCCCATAGGCAAATGAGTCGGACAGTCAGTAGATGGTCGTGCCCATTTGCTCGTCTGAGATCTCAACCAGGTATGGGAAAACCCCATCGGCATATGAGACAGACAAGTAGCAAATGAAACAGCAGAGATGGCACAATTGATAATCTCAGATATCCAGTATTGAGTGATTCTCCTGGATCCAAGATCGAGTGATTCTCCTGGACTCACCGAAGGACTAGTGAAGATGTCTCAGATATTCAGGATTGAGGGATTCTCCTGAATCCAGGATCGAGTGATTCTCTTGGACTCACCGAAGGACTGGTGAAGATGTATCAGATATTCAGGATTGAGAGATTCTCTTGAATCCAGGATTGAGTGATTCTCCTGGACTCACCGAAGGACTAGTGACGATGATGCATGATGACACTTCTCGATGGACTGAGACTGTGTGGACAACCTTCAATATGTATAGAGATGATGGAGACAGAATGGATGTACAAGATGAAACCCAGATGATCGTGATGCAGATGAAGACCGAAGAATACCTTCCTCATTGAGAGGGAGTGTTGGATTTTGTGCAGCTTAGGAAGATATTATTCATTATATTTTATTGTACTTTCATTGTACTTGTTTGTACCTCCTAAGGGAGATGAAGCTTATGTAAACACTGATGTAAACACATGAAAGGATCAATGTAAACCTTGGGGTGCAAAGAAGCAAAAGAAAAATATTAAAAATAAATTATTTATTGCCCCCAGGTGAAGTCAGCCCAGTTAGGGTATTTTTCATATTTGCACTTGTGTAAATAAGAGGCTAGTGCACCTCATTATTCTCATTCTCACACTTGACAATTGCACATCACTTGGGAGAGAGCAGAATTCGCACAAGCTAGTGGAGGAAGCAGATTTGGGGTTTCTACCTGTGGAAGACATTTTCACATTTTCTCTTTTATCATTTGTACTTTGATCTCGGGATTATCATCTCTATACGATGGTTGCTGGGTTTTTCCCAATTGGGTTTCCCAGGATAAACTCTGTGTCACTGTTTTGTGGTTTGTCTTTCTTCTAGTGATCTTGGTTATGCATTTATGTTTTTATGCTATGAATGTATGAAATTTAACAAGCTAAGATCAAAATCCTCGATGGTTGATACTTGCAGTGCTTATATGTTTCCACGTGGTTTCTGCAGTTAAGATACCAGAATGTCGAGGAGATAAACCTTGAATTTGCTCAAGATATTGAAGACAAACATCTCATGCCCCTTAAGTGCATGGTAACTGAATAAAAAGTTCAAATTCTATTGCTTTCTTCTGTATTCCAAAGAAATATGTTTCCATCTTACTAAGTTATGATCTTTTCCTGAGCTTTCAAGTTGTTGTGCCTTTACTAAATGTTGTGTCATGATAATGCCTGTAGTCCCTGCAGAGAGTACAGTGTATCAATTTAAATGCTTGCCAAAAGGTCACTGACAGTGGAGTAGAGGCAGTAACTGTTGCATGTCCCAAACTCAAGTCTTTTTCTATCTATTGGAATGTAAGGTATTGTCCAAAAACACAGAATTCTGAGGTTTTTCTACTTTGGATTGACAAAATATATCTGCTATTGCCCTGTCTTTCATTGTATATGTTTTCTGGTTATAGTTTGCTGTTTTATTCTTTTAATAACATTTAAAGATATGTTCCAACCAGCTCTGCTTGTGGCTGGTTAAATGAGCTGTAATATATTCTGTTATATCAGGGTTACTGATTTGGCTGTCGAATACCTGGTCAAAAATTGCAATAGGATAGTTTCACTGAACTTGAGCGGCTGTAAGGTAACTGTACTTGCTTTATTTGAAAGTTCAACAACCCTTTTCAAATTTTATGTATGTTTTAGCGGAATTAATTGAAATAATGTTTATGAATGAAGCTCTAAATATAACATGGTATAATGATCTTATATTTGATTCTATTGGCCCCTGGGAACATTCATTTCATTGATCTTGGCATTCTGTTGGGGATAATTCTTTCTATGCTTTCAAAACATTCTCTTTGAGATATCTCATTTTTTGTTATAACATTTCCTCGAGGCGATGTACAACATAAGTGTTATATTTACAATGTACATAATGGAAAAAACAGACAAAACGCTGTCACATCTCAATGGAAGAAAGAAGGTGTCAAAATACAAGATCCATTGCACTGGTAAAGATGATTACAATGATACACTTTATTTCCCAAATACTTTCCCTTCATTATCACCGAATGAAAATGATATTTCAGGGGTCCTTGAAAGACAGTCCAAGGATGGTGTCTCTCACCGACACAGTCTCTCTTGTCATCACTCAAAACCTGAAGGATTCGAATGGAAATTATAGGGATAGTGCCAATGTCACCTGACATAGTCTCTCTTGCTTTGGGCTAGTGCTTGCTTGTCTCAAGGCAGAATCCCTAGTGATCTGCAGTAAAAAATCTTCAATTGTACCCTGCAAAAGACTTCAAATCTGCAACATATACTTGTTGAAATCTCAGAAATCATTCATATTTCTGCTATGAAACATTAGAGAACAGCAAATAAACTTTATATTTACATGATAGGATGCTAAATTTGCAATAATCTACTTCATATTCGTGGCAAAAACTTGCAGCTCTGCTCTGAAAAGTCAGCGAAATAAAATGGTGTTTTAAAGTATTTTTCTTACCAGTACTTTGAATCCAATGGATTCGGAAAGAAAAGAGAACACAATTGATGAAGCAAGTGTTACTTGAAGCTCATCATTTTAGAAAATTCCACATCAAACCTTAAATAAATAAATTCATCTGAAGCAAAGAGTTTGCCACCAAAAGTGTTTCTTCTTTATTTCATAACTGTAAATACAAGTTTTGAGAGCATCATATCAATACCGTAATGAACTCAAGGGGATGTGTTATCACTAGAGTTGAACCTAGACTACTAAGGTTCAATCCTAGAGAAATCTTAATACATATGGAATAGATTGGCTAGGTATGTGAATTATAAACAGGTAAATGTTACAAAGATCAGGTTATGGTACAGGATATGACTGCAGGAAATGTATCATGTTATATACAGTAATAGAAAGGCTTACGAGCATGAATTTATAAAAGGAATGAGTTAGGTTCTGTTCAGATCTCTAAAGAACATGCATGTGAATCATAAGAATTCTGGTACAGATGAAGAAGACTATACACAGAATAAAATCATGAACAACATATAATATTTATCAATTCAATTATTAAAACAAAACTTGACTCATTCAATCATAATCATTTCAAAGAAATCCTTTCATATTAAGAGAAACATAATACATACATGCCTGCAACTCATAACAACAGTCTGACCTCCATAATCTTTTCTAATCCCCTTACATGATTCATCATTGTCTCTTATATACAAAAGTTTTTTCAAAACTTAAAACAGTTTCACGATCCATTTTTTATGGATCTGGTGATCCCAAAATAGCAGATTTGTTCATACTTGACTAGCTCAAGTAACATTCGAAGATAAAACTAATTTCTAACTTGACAGCTGTAAAACAAAACAGAATATAAGCTTATCAACAATTTTGCTATCGAATCCTATTTGTTTATCAAAATGACCTGGGCTTGACACTTGCTTTTTTCGTGACCAATTAGAGACTCTTGGATGCTTCAGTTAAAACAGCCACGTCATCTAGCACTTGAGACCTTTTTTGCAACCTGGAATGTTCTGCTTCCATATTTTGCACTTGATTCTGGAGCTCTTTGTTTTGGTTCACCATCTGTTCATACTGCCTCTGTACTATCCTTTTATTCTTTAAATTTTTTTTGGATGCGCTGATAAGTTTCTGATAATCAATTTCCTTTTCCTCTAGGTCTTCTCGCAATCTCTTATTGGCAAGCATTAAGTTTTTATTTACATCTTGAAGATACTTATTTTGTTCTTTATAAGATTGCAGAGATTTTTCAGTATGATTCAATTCTGATCTTACTTCCATTTCTTCTAACTGCACAGGAATTTCATCTAGTTCCAAAAGCTTTGAACTTGAACCTACTTCATACTCAGCAACTTTTTGTTTGTCCTTACAAAAACAATCTGGTATATGCCCTGAATCTCCTTGCATTTCTATGAGAACCTCCTCTGCTAAAAGTGTTCTTCGTTTGCAACTTGTATGTCTTCATCATCAGGAGAATCTTCTATGGCAATCACATTCCTTGGTTTTGAATTATCTTCCATGTTGTTTGCCATTAGGGTTTCATCCAGCTCTGTATTTGAAACCTTTTTCACATTTGCATTTTCTATAACATTCCTGGGAGTATTAGGGGCATTCATGTTTTCCCTTGTAGACTCAATCAGTAATGTCCTTGGCAGTTCTGTAGCAGACATTTCTGAAACATATTCATTTGCAGCTTCAAATTTCCCTGTTGGCTGCTCATTCTCGGGTTCTTTTAATTGTTCATCCCCTGATTTTATTACTTTTTTTATCTGCTCTCCTGAACTCTTGGATTTATTCTTTGCTCCCTTGTCTTCACTCTGCTTCTGCTTTTCACATTGAAACCCTGACCAGAAAAGAAAATGCTCCCAAGTTTGGCCCCTTTTATCCAACTGAGTAATTATCAAAAGTTTGATCAAACCTTGATGAAAAAGAGAACGACTGGTATGTTCCTGATGATTTTGAATCCTAGAAATCATCTTCTGTATGCTTTTACATAAATAAAATGGCAAATTTAACTTTGAATCGCCATTGAAATGCATTAAGAACCTCAAATGACATCTGAGAACCCTGTCATATTGACCTGCACAAGTTATATAACTTTGAACCATGATTAAAGGAGTTTTCCATACCGGCTTGAGGTTATTCACATGGATGCCATTTTTCCAGCTTAACTTTTCAAATCTTGGAAGTAAAAATTTGCTGTAGTCGGCCTCAAATGGCTGTTGTTTGAACCATTTCTCACCCTCTAATGGTATGCCAATAGCTTCTGAAATGGTGCTTTCATCCACCTTAACTGTTAGGGTTTCAAATTTCACCACTGAGTCTTTGTAATTCTTCACAAAAGCCTGCGTCACCTGCACATTATGGCCCTTCATTCTCTCACATAAGGCGAACCAGCCCGCGGTCCTCATCATCTCAGCAGATCTGGGAAATTGATCAACCCATTGAAGATTATCTGGTTCGAGTCTGCAGAGTTTTCCACCAGGCTTCTTAGTTTTTGTCATGGTGATTTGAGTCTGCTGCTAGCCTGAACACCTGTACAATATTCAACAAAAACACAAGCCATACCCAAGAAATCGATTCAACATGGTTAGCACCAAAAACCAAGGTCCATAACTCGTGATGATATCGATCTGCTGCATGTACATTTTGATATGAGTGATTAACACTCTCATCTTGACACGACCTCAGGGTTGTTGTCTATCCTTTAATGATACAATTCATAACTTGAAACCTTAGTACAAAGCCTGCCAACTGTCTTCATTTCGCTTGTGCAAAATCGAAACTGGCAGCATCATCATTCTCCACATTTTTAAATATGCTGCCAGTACACATCCTGAAATCATATGTGAAATAATCATTCAAATGTGATAATATTATGCATGATAACATTAGATTTTTGTATTGTTTCAAAAAAGAATTAAACACTTTGAACAATCAGATGCAAATGAGCCTTATTTTGATTTAATAAATGACATGGTGATAAAACAAGTAGAAGCTAGGGTAAAGTTTGGACAAGGAAAATCAAAATTAAAAAACAAGTTGTGGTAGAATTAGGAAAATAACTATGTAAAAATTAAAATTCGAAGGTAAATCTAAGATACAACCCTAGAGATAACAGGATGTACTATCACTGATCTGGCATTTTAATCTCTGAATACTTAGGGACAATGTCACATGAATACCTGTGAGCAGTGTTGTTATAGCTACGTGAGGTATCCTCAATACCCAAAGCCGACTTGCAAATAAAATGTAATTTTATATTTCCAAAAGACAAGTCGGCCTAGTTGAGCAAAATCACTCAAAAGTAATGTATAAATAGAGTCGTCGCCCTCCTCATTTGTCACTCACGTCAAGCAAGTTCGCTCAAGCAAAGGAAGTTCGACTTTTGGGTTGTAGAAGACAGTTTGGAGCTGTTTTCTTTGGCATCTATTCTTCTTGTGATTTTATCACTCTTATCTTTGTTGTACCGAATCTCTGAGTAAGAAAGGCTTGCTGGGTTTTTCCCGAGTTTCGGTTTTCTCAAGATAAACTATTGTCTCTATTGTTTGTTTCTGTGCATAGTTATTCTTTCAGTGATCCTATATTGATTTATAAGTTGAAAGAGATGAAAATTATACTGCTATAATTAAAAATTTAACATGGTTTCAGAGCAATACTGAAGGAGACTATTGCTGGAAACTCGGGTTTCTTGTTTTCTCATCTTTCATCCATAGATTAGGCTCGCCCTTAGCATCATTGAGCTCACCCTAGGAAGGCGCATCTTCCTGTGGAAGCAGATTTTCATTGTGAAAATTTTCAATTTTGACCTAATTACTGTAGGGGGTCAAGAATTAGGGTTTGTTGTTTTATATTGTTCTGACTACAGATCAGGAAGAAAAGGAGGCACATTCAACTTTCCTTTGGAGGACGAATTCATCTGTGGAAGCAGTTTTCCAAGAATCCAAAGTTCATTTTTGACCTAGCTTCTGCTAGGGTTTCTGATCCAGGTTGCAGTTCTTCTTCTCAGTCAAGATGCCAAGCATCAAGGTTGAAGATAGGCTTGATGGAGCTTCAAACTTTCATTCATGGAAGTCTAGAGTGCTCATTGCTCTAGAAGAAAATGACCTTCTAGACTTTGTTGTGAAAGGAGTACCAGAACCTGAATAAGAAGCAGAAAAGACTCAGTGGAAGAAGAGTGATGCCAAGACAATAAGGATCCTAATAGATTCAGTCAAGGATCATTTGATTCCTCAAATTTCTCAGAAGAAGACAACTAAGGCAATGTTTGACACCTTGAAGAAGTTGTTTGAGAACACAAATGTCAATAGGGCTCTTGCCCTAAGACAACAACTCTCAAATGTCAAGATGTCCAAATCTGATTCTATTGCATCATATTTCATGAAGATCACATAGATAGATCAAGGATCAATTGGGCACTATGGTGAAATTATTGCAGATGGAGAATTAGTCATGATGACTCTGAATGACCTTCCTCAATCTTGGGAACCATTCATTCAAAGCGTGATTGAAAGATCTAAGCTACCAAAGTTTGAAAGATTGTGGGCAGACTGTACACAAGAAGAGACCAGACTTGTGGTTAGAGGCAAAGCTCATGCCTCTCATGAAGAAGATCATGCCCTTATTACACACACCAAGAAAAGAGGAAAAAAGACCTTTGGTAGAAAAGACAAAGGTAGAAGATCAAGTCTAGCCCTAGAACAAAGGAATAAGAAAGATTTCACAATTCCAATGCTTCAATTGTAGAAAGTTCGGTCACTACAAGAATCAATGCAAATCAAAGAAGAGAAAGGAACATGCCTGTACAACTGATGTTGATGAAGAGACTCCATCGAAGAAATCAAAGAATGTAGAATAATTCTTCTTCATCTTAGCCCTCTTAGGTACTGTTCCTACTAGTAATGATACTTGGTTATTAGATAGTGGTGCTTTTAAACATATGACAGGCTATAAAGAGTTTCTCTCAAATCTAGATGAGAGAGAATCACACTTAAGAGTTGTACTTGGAGACGATGCTAGATATACTGTGAAAGGAACTGGGGCCACTTCCTTCCAGCTAGATTTTGGTGATTCTCTGCATTTGGGAGAAGTACTCTATGTACTTGGCATGAAAAAAATCTTGTCTCTATTTCTGCACTAGAAGACAAGGGTTATAAAGTTGCATTCTCAGATGGAAAGGTTCTTGCATGGCACAAGAACTCCACTATTGATTCAGCTAGAATAATTGTTGTTGTGAAGAAAGCTTATACATGTTGACAATACAGCCAGCACAGGCTCTAGTTCATGACTCTATCAGTTTGAGTGAGCTATGGCATAGAAGACTTGCTCACCTGCACTATAGAGCTCTTCCTCCTCTAAGGAAGACGGTCACAGGTCTTCCTGAACTCCAAGTTGAGCATGATGGCATTTGCAGAGGATGTGCACTTGGCAAGAGTGCCAAGGGATCTTTTCCTAACAGTGATACCAGGTCCAAGGGTGTTAGTTTTTCATACATTCATAGCATAATAATTCAAATGCATATATAGGATCACTAGAAGAAAGACAAAGCACAAAACAATAACACAAGAGTTTATCCTGGGAAACCCAATCAATCGGGAGAAAACCCAACAACCTTTGTATAGAGATGATAATTCCAAGAACATAGTACAATAATGAGAGAGAAAAGATGGAAATGCTTTCCAAAGATAGAAACCCCAAAATAGTCTTCTCCTTCTGTAGGTGCGAACCTCTCTCTCCAAGTGATGCGAACTTGTGTGAAGTGGATGAGTTAATAATGAGGTGAACTGACCTCTTATTTATACAAGTGCCAAAGTGGACTTTTCCCTAACTGGGTCGACTTCTCTTGGGGAGCAATAAATAAATTAATTTTAATTTTTCTTTTGCTTGCTTTTCATCCCAAGGTTTACATTGATTCTTCCAGGGGTTTACATAATTAATTACATCAAGTTCATCTCCCTTAGGAGGTACAATCAAGTACAATAAAATACAATAATAATATTTTCCGAAGTTGCACAAAATCCAACACTACCTCTCAACAAGGAAGGTATTCTTCGGTCTTCATCAGCATCACGGTCATCTGGGTTTCATCTGTACATCTATACAGTCTCCATCATCTCTATACATACTGAAGGTTGTCAACATAGTCTTAGTCCTTCTAGAAGTGTCATCATGCATCAACTCCACCAGTCCTTTGGCGAGTCCAAGAGAGTCTCTCCATCCTATCTGGATGTCTGAGAGATAGGCTTTACCATCTGCTATACCATCTTGCTACTTGTCCGTCTCATCTGTCGATGGGATCCTCCCATACATGGTTGAGAACCTGGACGAGCAAATGTGCATGACCATCTACTACTTGTTTGTCTCATTTGCCGATGGGGTACTCCCATACCTGGCTGAGAACCTGAACGAGTAGAGGTACCTGTGCAGTCATCACACGACCATCTACTACGGTACTACCTGTCCGTCTCATTTGTTGATGGGATTTCTCCCATACCTGGCTGAGAACCTGGACGAGTAGAGGCACTTGTGTGAACCCGACCATCTACTTCCTGTCCGACTCATCTGCTGATGGGATTTCTCCCATACCTCACTGAGCACCTGGACGAGTAGAGGCACCTTGGTGAACCCGACCATCTACTACCTGTTCGACTCATCTGTCGATGGGATTTCTCCCATACCTGGCTGAGCACCTGGATGAGTAGAGACACCTAGGTGAAAGCAGGGTAAGCATCTCTATGTCATCTCTCCCTCTCAAGGAGGGACACGTTCTCTTCTACTCCAAGTCTTTTGCGAAAGTATTCGAACTTCATCCTGGAAAGAAGCTCGGTGAGAACATCTGTAGCAATGTTTTAAAAACCGGAACCGGGAATCAAACCGGTCAGGGGTCAACTCGGACCGGAACCGAAACCGGTAATGAACCGGAGCGGTTTGATTTCAATGAACCGGACTATTAAAAAGTACAAAAAAATTACAATTTTAATCATAAAAAATATATTTAACATTCCAAGCTATATTTCAATCATAGCAGTGCATTCTACAAGCTGTTTACTGTGTCAGCGTGTTTGACTAATGGTCAAGACTGTTGTGAAATGCTGGTTTTTTACAATGGCACATAAATGATATATAGTGAAAATAAGCCCACACTTTAATAGTGATATATGACTGGCATAATTGGAATACAAACTGGTAATACTTTCTGATTGAACATAATACTATTTTATGCTGATTGTGGTCTGTTGTTCGTATTCTTTATTTGCTAGTAAAGGTGTTGGATTTTTGTGCTGCTCACTGTTGTACGGTTGCATTCATCATTCAAAATTGGAAGCACTATTTGAAGGCTGATATTATCTGATTATTATTGCTGTAAACTGTCTGCTAACCTATGTAAAATACTGTTGTAATTGGGTGAGGTTTTAAATGATACATGCTACACGTTTCTTGTGTTAAGTGCTGATTACCTTGCACTATTTCAAATTATGAAAGGAAGTGACTTGACATAATATGGGGGTGGTCAAAGTCTGTTGCTGATTTACAATCCTTGTTTTTTAGCTGGCTGGCCGGGTTATTATGGAACCGGCTGGTTAGGTCCGGTTCAGGACCGGTTTGGTAATGAACCGGCCGGTTCAGGACCGGTTTGCTAATGAACCGGTCGGTTCAGGACCGGTTCATTGCCAAACTGGACCCCGGTCCGAGTTGACCACCGGTTTGGTGTTTCATTTCCCTTGGCCGGTCAAACCGACCGGTTCCGGTTCGAACCGGACTGGTTTTCAAAACACTGATCTGTAGTTTGGCCATCTGTCGGAATATATTGTAACTTGACCACACCTTTCTGCGCCATATCACGAATGAAGTGATATCAAATCTCTATATGCTTCGACCTGTTGTGAAATATAGGATTCACTGACATCTGCACACAACTCTGGTTATCACAGTGAATCACGGTTGGCTCTGGAATTTGGCCAACCAATCCTGCCAGGAGTTTACAAAGCCATACTGCATCTTGGGTTGTTGTACTAGCAGCCATATACTGTTAGTTTTGTACCTAGGAAGTGTTCCCCAAGTGACATTTGCCTAAGTCACTTAGAAGGGGGAAAAAGGTGACCCTCACATTAAATATCACTTAATGAGACTTTATAAAGTTAAAGTCACTTTTTGATAAATCTTAAGTGGGTGAGTGATTTTATTTATGTGAATTAAATAAAAGGAATTTTCACTCACATTGAATCTCATCCATCGGATTAGATTCAATATTCACCGTTGGATTAAAAACTCACTTAGGGTTTAGACAAAAAGGGTTGAGGGAGGCAAATCCATTTCATTCTTGACATTTTGAGAAGAGAGAAAGAGCAGAGAGACTAGGGCATTGGCACGATTCCCAAGAAGAGTGTGTACACAGAAATCGAGGAGGCTTTCAGCAGCATGATTTTCTAGAAGGTGGCACGAGTTTCAATGCATTTGCTGAGCATTTAATGCACAGTACGATTTGCTAGCAACATTTTTATTTCTTCAGTGGGCACACATCCCGAGGCAGCAGAAGCTTAGCACAGAAATCGAGGTATTGTACAGCAGCATTTAATGCTTGTCGTACAACACAGAAATCGAGGAGTTGTTTCAGCAGTCTGTTGGCATGAATATCGAGGAGTGAGCAGGGCACATTTCTCGAGGAGTGATTAATTAATTTTTGCACTGAAATCTGGGCACAAATCCCGAGGCATTTATTGCACAGATTTCTAGAATCCGTACAGACTGTACGGATTGTTTTTCTGCATAGTTTTCAAGGTTTTTTGCTGCACAGTTTTCGAGAGGTTTGGCACTGTTTTCGAGGTGATTTTAATGCACAGAAATCGAGACAGAGCTGGCATAGAAATCGAGACAGAACAGTGACACAGAAATCGAGACAATAAGGTACAGAAATCGAGACATAGTGAGGCACAGAAATCAAGGCAGCATTCTGGGTTGGTCAGATAAGTTAAATTTTGACTGTAATAACTGTACTGAATTATTTTACTGAAGAAATAAAAATCTCTCTCTCTCTAACTGGTTTTCCCCGTGGGGGTTTTTCCAGGGCTTGATTTTGGCCAAAAAATTTCTGAGTCTATCATTTTCATGGTGTGAATGTTTAAATGTGTTTTTCAGCCTGTTAAGTGCATTTTTACTGTGTGTTTAATTGTTACTGGAAATTTCATAAGTAGTTTCCAGTCAATGCATAACCGACTGGGAATGAAAACCACGAAATGTTGACATAAACCAACAAACAGTAAAGTGCAGAAAATTCTACATATACTTGGCCTTTGAAGTATTGAGTGCTACTGAGTTCTGCTTCTTGCTGCACCAGGAAATCACTGCAGAACCCAAACTGAAGCAACCTTCAGAAGTACTCTTCCTATCTGCAACACATCTGGCCCAATCTGAGTCTGTAAACCCCTGCAATCTGAGGTCACATTCTGAAGCATATCTCAGACCATATCCCACAGTGCCATGCAAGTATCTGAGCACATGTTTTGCAGCAATCCAGTGAATCTGCCTCGGCTCCCACATAAACTGACTGAGAGCATTCACAGCAAAACATATATCTGGTCTGGATACATCAAGGACCCAATTAGCTGGTGATATATAGTAGGATCAATCAAATCTGAATCTGAAGCAGAATCCCTCAGCTTCTTCAAATTTGCATCCATCGGAGTAGCCATGGACTTGCAGTCCATCATTCCGAATCTCTTCAGAATACTTATGGTATATTTTCCTTGACCTAGGAAAATCTTCTTTTGCCTCTGCCATACTTCTAATCCCAAGAAGTAATGTATTAATCCAAGATCCTTCATTTCGAACTCAGAGGCGAGTTTCTTCTTACACCATACGATAAGTTTCTCATTTCCGGTGAGAAATAGGTCATCAACATGTAGTACCAAAATCAGTGGCTCATCATCCACAACCTTGTAGTAAAGGTTGGGGTCTGCATCACTCTGATGCAACTTCCACTCCATGGCTGAAATACTAGCAATGATCGATCTGGTGGAAGTATACAGGAGCAAATGTCTCATCATAATCGACTCCCTCTTTCTGAGAGAACCCTCTGGCAACAAATCTAGCCTTGTGTTTTTCAACACTCCCATTTGCTCTATGCAAAGTCTATTGTGCCCATCTAGGCCTCTTTAGGCCTACTGCAATATCTCTGGGAACATCAATTGGCTCAACTGGATCAATGGAATTGATGGGTTCATGCTCTTCTACTAGCTCCCTCTTGAACTGGAGGGGGAGATGATCTCATTTCCTTTGGTTCTAGCATTTCTTCATCATCGATGTCCATGTTCGATCCTCTGCCTTTCCTGACAACCATCTCTTCTTCAAAGGTCACATCCGTGCTGACTTCAATCTGTCTGGATCCTGGGATGTAGATTCTGTAAGCCTTTGAAGACACACTGTATCCCACAAAAGTTCCCTTCTTTCCTGAAGGTTCTAACTTCGTTCTCTTCTCCTTGGGAACATGTATATCGATTGGACAACCAAATATCCGAAGGTGGCCCTCTTTTGGTTTTACTCCTGTGAAAGCTTCCTCTGAGGTCATCCTTCTAGGCTGAGAGTTGTATTCCTGGAAGCTTCCTGTTGCACATCAACGAGATTCATGTGTCCACCACTTGTTCATTCAGAACAAGTCACATCATCCTTTTCTTGTAGGCCATATCAGATGGTCTTTTCCCTACATGTCAAATCTCGACTGATGATTAGTGACATTGCATAATCAATGTAATGACAATAGTTTACACAGACATCTCGGCTAATACTTTAACACAACAATCATAAACATGTCTTCCAAACACATCTGGGAACTATTTGGATGTCTGCTATCTCCACTAGAACATGCCATCAAGAGTGTGTACTACTCTAAACATGCAAGAAGGAGATATCATCTAGAATAGCTCCAACATGTGTTCATGAAATGTTGTGTAGCTCAAATAAATAAAGCAAGGTAAACTATATCAACTGCTCAACATACTTCCTAATATATCTGCATATAATTAAGACATATAAGACAACACAGATCTATGTAAGCAAGAAAATCAAATACTTATCTCTTATTGTGTTTGTGGGTGGGCTCCTACTGCCTTCTTGTGGGAACCATGAGAGATCTCTGTTCTTGCAGTCTAGATCTTCATATCTCCTAGAAGAAGAACTTCGAACGATCATCATTCCTTGACTTCTTGTGATGATGGTCTTCTTCTACATCAGCAATTGAGGCTTCATGTTTCCTTTTGATTGAACTTCGACAATTACTGGCATAATGACCATATGCCTTGCACCTGTAGCATTGTATCTGAGACAAATTCTTCTTCTCCTTCTTCTGATCTGGAGGAGGACTAGATCTCCTATCTTGGTGCTTGTGCTTGTAAAAATTTCTTCCCCTTCCCTTGCCTTTCTTGGCATGGGATACAAATGCTTGATTCTCCTCAGGTTGAGTGCCGTGAAGTCTCTGTCTTGCTTCTATTCTTGTCTCTTCCTGAGTGCAATCTGCTCATAGCTTATCAAATTTGGGTAGCTTGGATCTACCACTTATACTTTGAATGAAAGACTCCCAAGATGGTGGGAGACCATTTAGAGTAGTAATGACAAGCTCCTTATCATCAATGGGATCTCCACTGGTACTAAGCTTGCCCCTTAGTTCTGCGATCCTCATGAAATATGAGGCATTGGATTCAGACTTGGACATCTTCATATTTGATAGCTGGTTCCTCAATGTGAGTGTCACATTGATACTACTATGTTCAAACAACTTCTTTATGGTTTTTAACATCTTTCTAGCAGTCTTCTTACTTGAGATTTGAGGAACCAAGTGATCTCTAACTGAGTCCATCAAAATCCTTCTTGCTCTGGAATCATTCTTCCTCCAGTGAGATTTGTCTTCTTCGACTTCTGGTTTTGGGACCTTCTCATTGACAATATGCAAGAGATCATTTTCTTCTAGTAAGAGAAGAACCCTAGACTTCCAAGAGATGAAGTTGGAGGCCCCTTCCATACGATCTTCAACCTTCATTCCAATCATCTTGATTGCAGATCTGGATTAGAAACCCTAGCAGGAGCTAGGTCAAAAATGAAAGTTTGAATTTTGGAAAACTGACTACATAGGTAGATGCGCCCTAGCAAGGCGAGTTGAGTAGAGGTAGGGCTGAGCCAAAACTGTGGAGAAAATAGGTCAGAAATTGAAACCCTAATTTTTGCTGCAGCTAGAGAATTAGGTCAAAAATTGAAAAAATCTTAGAAATGAATTCCGTCTTCACCAAAAGATGTGCCCTCCTTAGAGCAAAATTCCCAATGCTCTTTTTCTTCCAAAAAGTTGAGTGAAGACTTCGAAAGATGAAACCCTAGTTTCGATAGTGTTCCGGCAATGGCTTTTTCTAGTACCGCTCTAAAACCATGTTAGTTTTTCATACATTCATAGCATAATAATTCAAATGCATATATAGAATCACTAGAAGAAAGACAAAGCACAAAACAATAACACAAGAGTTTATCTTGGGAAACCCAATCGAGAGAAAACCCAACAACCTTTGTATAGAGATGATAGTTCCAAGAACAAAGTACAATAATGAGAGAGAAAAGATGGAAATGCTTTTCAAATATAGAAACCCCAAAATAGTCTTCTCCTTCTATAGGTGCGAACCTCTCTCTCAAAGTTATGCGAACTTGTGTGAAGTGGATGAGTGAATAATGAGGTGACCTAACCTCTTATTTATACAAGTGCCAAACTGGACTTTTCCCTAACCGGGCTGACTTCTCTTGGGGAGCAATAAATAAATTAATTTTAATTTTTCTTTTGCTTGCTTTTCATCCCAAGGTTTACATTGATTCTTTCAAGGGTTTACATAATTAATTACATCAAGTTCATCTCCCTTAGGAGGTACAATCCAGTACAATAAAATACAATAATAATATCTTCCGAAGTTGCACAAAATCCAACAAAGGGAATATTAGAGTTGTTACACTCAAATTTATGTGGACCTATGTCAGTTGCGTCTTTGGGAGGATTTTGGTACTATGTGACTTTCATCGATGACTACTCCCGAAAGACATGGATTTACTTCTTGAAGTCCAAGGAATCCGAAGAAGTTCTTAACAAGTTCAAGGAATTCAAAGCCTAGGTTGAGAACCTATCTAGGAAAATGATAGAGGTTCTAAGGTTCGATAATGGAGGAGAGTACACCTCCTTAGAGTTCAGTGATTTCTGTTAGGAAACAGGAATCAAGAGGGAGTATACCGTCCCTTACAACCCTCAACAAAATGGGGTTGCAAAAAGAAAGAATAGGTCGATAGTTGAGGCAGTTAAGGCCATGATTCACGATCAAAATCTACCTATGTTTTTATGGGAAGAAGCCTCTGTTGTTGTAAGTGTAACTTCGGAAGATATTCTTCTATTTATTATTATTGTATTTTATTTGTACCTCCGACGGAGATGTGTTTTCCTCCGTTCGGGGATGTCATTATTACATTTGGTCATGCAAAGTCATTGAGGTAAAACCTCCCTTGTAAGTCGGGGCATTAGATCCCCTAGAGTCAAATGTAAAAGGGTTTACTGAGTCTCCCTAGAGAAGTCAGCCCAGTCGGTTTTAGTGAGGCCGACCTAGTTAGGTAAAAGGTCAAGTCAAAAGTAAAGTATATATAGAGCAAGCTTGAAAAAATCGTCGAAAAATCGCGACTTTTACTCGCGACTTTTTGTAAAAGTCGCGAGGTGAAGACCCTGCCGAAAAATCGACTAGCAAAACTCGCGATTTTTTAAAAAATCGTCGACTTCCGACTTTTTCAAAAAATAGCCAATTTTTCCAAAAACTCGCAGTCGAAGGAAAAAAGCGCCTAGTCCGTCACGACCATGGTTTAAAGGGTCAAAAGTGAATTTTTTTTGGTCATTTGTTTCATTTGACTGTTGGAGAAGGAGTGTGAAGGGCAAGAGGGCACCATCAACTACTTTGGAGGCATCCAAGACTCCAAACAACATCTAAGCTCACCATTGTGAATTTTTGTGGAGAAAGGGTTCAACTTCAAGAGTCAAAACTTTGCCAATCAACCAATTCGTCTCATAGGTATGTAGTGATTCATTTTCTTGTATTTGTTTTATGATTTTTTTGCATGTTTGCTTGCCTATATTCTTTCCTCTATTCTTTTTTTTTTTTTGCCATTTTTCCAATGATTTCCATGTCCATAAATATCAAAAAGAGTCAAAATGTAAGGGGGTTTTAGAATGGAATAGCATGTTTTCTTTCTTAGATCTTTAGCCACCCTCTTGTTATCATTTTTCATGGTCAAAAATATAAATTTAGATGTCTGATTTTTTTAAGCCAAATTGTTGCAATTTTTTCAAATGGGATTTAATTTCTTGTTTTTGTATTTTTGTGCCCTAGGTTTGCATTTTGAGGTTGCCATTCCATTTTCCAAGATGCCAAAGCCATTGGATCCGTTTTGGTAGTATGGTGAGCCCGAGGATGATGGAAACGGGCAAAATTTGAGTTGCAAATTGTGTGGGCATCACATGTCAGGAGGGGTTAACAGCTTGAAATACCATCTAGCTAAACTCCCTGGGCATGATGTTGGCGTTTGTACTGCAGTGACCCCAGAGATCATGAGATCTGCCCATGACGCAATCCATGAAAAGAATAAAAAGAAGGATGAGATCGCCGCAAACAGAGCTGAGATTGCAGCTTTTGGCCTAGCAAGAAGTGTGGGGACAACAGGATTTGCCACTTTCAGTGAGGCTAGTGCGAGGGGTTCCACGGCCACGGCGGGGGCCTCATACCATTTTGGTCCACGAACAGGAGGTGGATCACAACCTTCTATCAAGGCATTGATAAAGAAAAATGACAAGGTAGAAGTGGACAGGGTGATGGGGAGGTGTCTTTACTGGAGTCACATACCTCTCAACATCGTAAAAAACAATCCATTTTGGCAGCCGATGTGTGATGCCATTGCAGCATTTGGCTCGGGGTATAAAAGTGCCACCTTTGATGAGTTGCGGGGTCCAATCCTTCAAGCAGAAAAGAAGGACATCGGTGCTAGGTTGGAGGAGCTCAAGCAGTCATGGGAGAGCACTGGATGCACAATAATGTCAGATGGTTGGTCAGATGGTAAGGGTAGATCCCTTATCAACTTTTTGGTACATTGTCCTAGAGGTACCTTGTTTGTGAAATCAGTCGATGCATCGGCATATGTAAAAGATGCAGCGCTCTTATGTGAGTTGTTAGATGGGTTCCTACAGGACATTGGGGTGCACAATGTTGTGCAAGTTATTACGGATAATGCAGCTAATTATGTGGCTGCTGGCAGGATATTTATGGAGAGGCACCCCGCTTTGTTTTGGACTCCATGCGCTGCTCATTGTATTGATTTGATGCTGGAGGATATGGAGAAAATTCCCTTTTTCAAGGTGGTGATTGATCAAGCTAATAGCATCCCCAAGTTCATTTACAACCATACTTTTGTTCTCAGCCTCATGAGGAGGCACACCAAAAACAGGGAGTTGAGGCGTCCCGCAATCACGTGCTTTGCCACCACCTTCATTACTCTTCAGTCCTTGCTTCAATGTCAGTTTGAGTTGAAGCAAATGTTTGTTTCTGATGAGTGGTGTGATTGTGCTTACAGTAGGAGAGAGGATGGGAGAACCATTGCCAAGTTGGTGTACACTGACTCCTTCTGGGAAGGAGTGAAGGAAGTGTGCTCGGTGAGTGAACCTTTGGTAAGGGTTTTGAGACTTGTTGATGGTGATAAGCCCGCAATGGGCTATTTGTATGAGGCCATGGATAGGGCCAAAGAGACCATCCAGAATTATTATGTGGGCAAGGGTACCTCGGGGCACGAGAGGCACATGTTGTTATGGGAGTTGATTGATAGTCGATGGACCAGGATGCTTCATAGACCCATTCATGCAGCAGCACTCTTCCTCAACCCTGCATTTTCCTACAAATGCAAATTTGATTTTGATGGTGAGGTGTTGGAGGGGCTCTTCACTTGTATTTAGAGGATGGTACCTGATTATGAGACTCGCAATGCAATCAATCGCGAGTTAGAGGTGTATCAGGATGGTACTGGAGTATTTAGCTTTGCTGATGCTATTCGTGACAGGACCAATTTCATGCCAGGTAAGTTATTAAAGTGTTTAACTTTTATTTGCAAGTTGAAATTTGAAATTTTGAATTATGATTTATTTATTTCCTTATTTGTTGTAGCTACTTGGTGGTGAACCTATGGTGTAAGGACACCAAATTTACGAAAATTTGCCATCAAGATTCTTAGCCAAACATGTACCGCTTCAGGATGTGAGCGGAATTGGAGTGTGTTTGAAAAAGTACACACAAAGAGATGCAGAAGGTTAGAGTCTTAGACTTTAAATTTTCAACAAATCAATTTCATTTAATATAATTTGTGAATCTATCATCCTCCAATATTATAATTATATTTCATTAATTTTTTAAACTTGAACCTCTAGACTCATACAAAAAAATTATTTTCCTCTTACAGGTTGGAGTTCACACGTCTCAATGATTTGGTCTACGTCCATTATAATCTCCGCTTATGGATGACACAGATAAATAAAACACCAAATGCTGATGCCATCGCCTTAGACAATATTGATATTTTGTCTGATTGGAGGGTGGAGATTGAGACTCCTATCATGGAGGAGGAACCTACATGGCTAGAGGGAGAGGAAGGGCAGGCGGAGGAGGAGGAGGAGGAGGTCAGAACCACCACGGAGGGTGATGTGCTAGCATCGCCACCACCGCCTACACCGATTGATACATCTAGTCCTCCATCCGTCACTCATCGTCCGATGTTAGATTCAGGGGCAGGGTCTTCTGCTGCTACTTCTAGTGCTAGGGGCAGGCCTGACAAACGGCCCATGACCTTTTCCCGTAAAAGGGGAAGAGGGCATTGATATTAGATAGATAGCTACTAGTTTTCCTGAGATACATTTATATATGTGATGTCATTTTGTATTGGTTATCTACTTTTGAGTTTTGAGTCCTTGATTGGACAACTATGGTGTTTCAAACTTTCAGATTTTCAGGATTCAGTATCGACTTTGATGTATCATTTTATATTTGACATGACTACATGATGATGATATATATCAGTGCTTTCTCCATATTTATGTTCCAATGTGTTTATCTGATGTTATTGTTGCTTTATATGTTTAAAATTTTGAAAAAAATGAATGTATTTTGTATTTTTTAATGTTTGCCGACTTTTTTCGACTTTTCCTGATTTTTTCGCCGATGTTGCCGAGAAATTGTTTTCGGGACCCTTGCTGACTTTTTGCCGAGTCCGACTTTTTCAATGTTGATATAGAGAGCCTTTCTCTCTCATTTATATATATTGCTCACTCACACAAGTTCGCATAGCAAGGGAGAGAAGACAAGTTCGCTGGAGGAGAAAGAGAGAAAGCTTGACGAATCTATCTTTGAGGAAGTTGTGGGGTTTTCTCCTTTATGGTTTCCACGAGGAAAACTATTGTGTCTATTGTGTTTTGCTGTGCTTGTTATTCTTTCAGTTAAAGATCCCAGGTAATATTGAATTAAAGTACAAACTCTAACAACCTCAAGTACCTCAGTATATATTCATTACAGAGGCCCGCACAAGATATTGAAGAACATGATTCCAGAAGAGGCCTTCACAGGTGTGAAGCCAGAAGTTGGTCACTTGCGAATATTTGGCTGTCAAGTATACGTTCATGTACCCAAAGAAAAGAGAACAAAGCATGAACCTTCATGAAAGAAGGGTACATTTGTTGGGTACAATGACTCCTCGAAGGCATACTGAATCTACATCCTAGGTCAGAGATAGATTGAAGTCAGTAGGGATGTCTCCTTCGAAGAGGAGATTTCCTTCAGAAAGGCTAGAAGATCATCCATGGACAATGAGGAGCAAGAATCTCCAAATGAGATGGATTCATCTCCCCCTCTCTCTTCAGCAGTTCAGAAGGAGCCGACAAATTCAGTTGATCCTGTAGATCTGATTGATCATGTTGATCTAGTAGAGCCGACAGACGTTCCTTCAGATATTGTTATTGGCCGGAAGAGGCTTGTCTGGGCTCGACAGACTCTAGAGTATGTAGAGAAGCATACAGCTCCCTAGGTACCTTCAGGGAGAGAAAGAGACCTCAAAGATATTTAGAATATGTAGCACTGATGTCCCACATCATTGATTCCGAGCCTTCCAGCTATGAGGAGGCTACCAGCCAACAGGTTTGGAAAGATGCCATGATGGAAGAATATCAATCCATCATGAAGAATTATGTGTGGGAAGTTGTGCCGAGGCCTGAAGGGAAGTCAGTGGTGACTTCTAAGTGGATATACAAGATTAAGCATGCAGCAGACGGGAGCATTGAGGAGCACACAGTGAGATTTGTGGCTAGAGGATTCTCTCAGAAAGAGGGAGTCGATTATGACGATACGTTTGCTCCAGTTGCACGATACACGATCATCATATCAATCATAGCTTGTAATATCCCTCCAAAGGAAAATGCTTGGGTTCACCTTGTTTTGACTTTAGGGTTGTAGTTTACAGTTGGTTCCAAACACTTCCAAATGCTTTCGAATTTGGGGAGGAAGGTCTTGATGGGGCATAGGACACATTAACACATCTATTAGACACCCAAACAACTGATATACCCATCCATGATCTGCAATTTGCAAGGAAAGAAGTTTCGGGACGAGACTAGTTAATTTGAGAAGTGGAAATTCCCCCTAGGTCTTCCATTAAATGCTTTTCCAAACACTGTACGGCCTTCACTAATTCTTGGTCTGGGACTTGGCTCTGTTAGAGGACATGAAGGACAATATGTGTGCAGCATTAGATTTTGTTTTAGGGTTGAATAGGTGTTGAAATATTGTAACTTCTAAGAATATTCTATTTGTACGGAGATGTTTCATTCCTCCGTCGGGACTTTATTGTATATCCAGAGATGTTTATTCCTCCGTTGGGATGTTGTAACTAGGGTTATTAGACTTCTCTAGTGGGGTCGGCCCTGAGTTAGTTGTTTAGGGGTTATTAGACTCTTCTAGGAGAAGTCGGCCCACTTAGAGGGATAAAAGTCAAGTAGAAGTAGAGTATAAATAGATGAGGTGTGTTCCTCATTTATACTCACTCATTCACTGACTTGTGAATGCGCATAGGAGAGAGAGAGATCTGCAAAGGAGGAGAAGGAGCTCTTGTTTGGGGATTACATCTTTGTATTTGTTGGTCATCTATATTGAGGAAGATTTGCTGGGTTTTCTACCCCATGAGGGTTTCCCAGGATAAATTGTGTCTCTTGTGTTTATGCTGCTTGTTGTTCTTTCAGTGATCCTGTATATGCTATTGTTGTGAAATTGATTGGAATACTGATGTTATCTTCTTAGCATATTGAATCTTAACATGGTATTAGAGCTATCCTGAAGGAAGGCAATGTATGGCACTTAAGACACTTGTTTCACTTGCGACAAGTTGAAAGCTAGGACTTTGTAGAACAAAACCTAGTTATCGTGGAACTTTCGCTATAAATCCATTTTGGCGAGGATTCAGGATTTGAAACTTGGACAGGCCGAAGATGAAATTTTCCTGTACCTTGTGTCCGAGTTTCAGCCTCAGATTCGTTGTACTTTCAGAGATATGATCCGTACAAGTTAGGGTTTCTGCCTCTTCCAGAATGAAGCCCTAAACAGGTGACCTAGGTAAAAAGGTAATATCTCGGGCTAGGAAGCTTCAAATGGAATTCCGTAAAAAGTGACAGTTAGGGCACAAACTGTAGTTTCACAGGTCCGAGTATTAGAGGCTGAAGTTGAAACAGTGACACGTGGCACTCCGTACAAGTTCGCTATGCTATTTCATCCCTTAAACAGGTCATGTTGGGAAATTGAGCATATCTCTCTGATGGAGAATGCAATGAAGCTCAAACCTGTGGGATTGGAAAGATGACATGTCAGGTTACCACAGGCCGAAGTTTTAGACCTTGCAGATCCAAAATTTTAGAGATACACCAGAAACAATACGACACATCTGAAATGGCTCAACGGAGGAAATCAAGGAAGAGGAGGAAGAAGCTCTCACTTAAGGTTTTTTAGTTTTTAGGTATGGAAGGACCTGATACAATGTTGGAGACACCTGATGCAACATTGGAAACTTTGATAATGGATTTGGAATCCATTCATCATAGATATTAATCCTCCATCAAAATGTTGTGGGATGAAGGAGATTGAAAATTAGGGTTTCCAAGTAAGAAGAAACCATAGCAAAATTGGGAGACTCGTAGGTCAACAATGAAGGAGGTTTAAATGGCACTGATATTCTATCATCCTAGCACCATGAACCTATATAAGATGTTTACAAGTGATCTACCTTGGATGGTTAGGGTTTTACTCTTATATAGAAGACTACAAGCAATCTCGACAGGTATGACTTGAGGAGATACAGGTATGTTTTGAAATCTGTTTCATGATTAAGTTCATGATATATTTGTCTTCATATTATTGAGCTTAGTACAATCATGATTAATTTTAGATTGTTTGATAACCTTAGTAAAAGTATGAATGCATGTGAATAATAGAATACATTCATTGATTAGGGTTATGACACTTATGATTGTACTAATGCACTTGTGGTGTTGTATGAGGATGATGTTGTCTGCTAACATGAAAGGTACATCAAGAAAGACAAATCCCTATGACCATGATGACATGAATACAAAGACTCATCCATAGTCATTGATCACATAGAAGCTCTACTTACAAGGTATGTATAATTTGGTTCTACAATGCTTAACTTATGAGATATGCATGTTACTAGCGCAAGGTCTCTAAATCATTGAAGAGAACAAAGAAGACATTGATTGGGTATGTTAGACATAACTAGCAGGCATGATAATCCAGGTATGTTTTCCTATATCAAGTTAAAATCCTACTTTGTGTTAGGATCTTAGATAAGTATACCTGTATATGAAATGATCATGACCATACATGGTTAAGATTATTTAGAATCATAATGGTTTGATAGTATTAAGATTATACTAATGAATGTATGATTATGTATGAGATCTTGAGGAAAGATACAATGATGAAACTAGTACACACTTAAGCATGCATAGTGGTACAGAATGGATAGAAGTTCAAAGACATATAATCATGATGATATCATAAAGGGAAAATAGAGATCAAGAGGGAGACAACCACACAAACATAAAATATAAGTATTTGAGTTGTTATTTGAATTACCTCTTGAATCTTTGAATAGTTAATGATATTGCTCGTAATAGTTGTATGCATATTTGTATTCCTAGAATCAAGAAATATATCATGCATAGTGTAAGCATTCATATAGCATTGGACAATATACTACTAATATGCATATGATGGGTAAGTTGAACAAGCATTCCATTGTTGCTTGTCTAGAATGAAACCTCTTTGCTAACATGCTAGGAGCTGTGCACGCTCTTGATATTATGTTCTGGTAGAGATGGAAGGCATCTAGATAGCCACTGTATGCATACATGATATGGAAAAGTGTTGTGCCAAAGTATTGGTCAAGATAGTGGCATAACTATGTGAATCATATCAGTATGCATAATAGGTTATCATTGAAATGTCAACATGATTTGATAATTGTGAAGTGTTACTAATCATGTAATTGAATTTGATTTGTAGGAAAGATCGTGTGCTATGATCTACAAAAGAAGGATGATGAACACTTGTTCCGAAGAACAAGTGATGGATGTTCAACAAGAAGACCTACAAATCAAACATACTATAGCAGTACAAAAGAAGGCTCGTGGCTAGAGGATTCTCTTAGAAAGAGGGAGAGGATCATGATGAGATGTTTTCTCCAAGTGGCTAGACACACTTCCAGAGATAGATTACACCCATGGATGACAAGACTGTTCTCTTGAATGGTGTAATTGAAGAAGAAGTGCATATCGAGCAAACTCCCAGGATTCGATAGAGAATCACATGATTGAAGAAGGCTTTGTATGGGTTCATCAAGTACCCAGGATTCAGGGGATGCGGATTTCAACCTTTGTTACAAGGTTGAAGATGATTTCTATATACAGATGACATGCTTCTTTCAGATGGAAGCAAGAAACTCACCATAGAGTTCGAGTGATCTTGAGGCTCATATCAGTAGACCCATCTGACGAGAGATGGCACAGATAGATATGCAGAAGATCACTCAATGCAGAGTGTGCATGATGTTCAGACACAGAGGGAGGACAATACTCAGATGTAGAAGACTCCACTTTAGAGGAAGTAGATCTCAGAGTTAAAGAATCTTGGCATGATTCTTGTGATTAGATATGTGGTTGATATCAGATGAGATTTTTCCTTAGCCAAGGAAAATGTGAAGTAGAGATCTGGGATGATGGATAGTGGTTTCTATAGTTTATAGACATATGACTGGTTCGTTGATGTATTTGATGAATACCAAACCAGATATATGCTTTGCTGTGAACACCCTGATTCAGTATCTAGTTGAGCCTAGATGTGTTCACCTAGTAGCTGCAAAGCATGTGATGAGGTACCTGAGAGGTACGATGGACTTTGGTCTATACTATGTTGGAGATCATGACTTCAGACTGTATGGTTATACAAATGCAGATTGGGTTGGAAGTGTCTCAGACAGAAAAAGCACATCGGGTGGATGTTATTGTTTGGGATCTGCTATGATCTCATGGTTTAGCAGGAAGCAGTCCAGTGTGGCTCTCAGCACAACTGAAGCGAAATATATACCAGCTTGCTCTGCTAGTTGTGAAGCCGTATGGATTCAGAAGTTGTTATCAGGATTATTTGACTTAGAGATGGACTCCACTGTGATCCTGTGTGACAACCAAAGTTGTATCAAGATGACAGAGAATCCAGTGTTCCATGATAAGTCAAAGCACACAGAGATCCGATATTTCTATATACGAGATATGGTGCAGAAAGGAGCTATAAATCTCGAGTATGTGAGCACTGATGAGCAAGTTGTTGATGTATTGACCAAACCTCTATCTCGAGTAAAGTTTGAGTATTTCCGAGACAAGCTTGGAGTAGTTCAAAAGGACCCCCCTCGAAAGGGGGAGTGATATGGTCGATGATGTGGATACTTGTATCGATGATGTGGATACTTGTATCGTTGATGAGGATACTCGTCCTGATGATAAGGTCGATGATACCGACGATGAGGTCGATGAGTGGTCCTTAGACTTGGTCTAAATTGACGAGTGGATTGTATCATCCTTGGACACATGTCCTAAAGGAATCCGTAGACTCTTGTCTCCGAGAAAGATGTTGGGCCTGGAATGATGTAATGTGCGCTCCTAAACTACTCAGTATAGCAATGGGTGATCATTTGCAGGTCCTGTAATGATGTAATGTACGCTCCTGGACTGCTCAGTGTAGCAGCAGGTGATCATTCACAGGTTGTAAATCCTAGATTTGATCTAGGTCACACCCCAATTGAAAAAGTACTGGCTCTGTGGTTGTAAATCCTAGATTTGATCTAGGTCACACCCCAGTTTCAAAAGTACTGGTTATGTGGTTGTAAATCCTAGATTTGATCTAGGTGACACCCCAGTTGAAAAAGTACTGGCTCTGTGGTTGTAAATCCTATATTTGATCTAAGTCACACCCCAGTTGAAAAAGTACTGGCTTTGTGGTTGTAAGTCCTAGATTTGATCTAAATCACATCTAGTATGAAAAAGGACTGGCACTGTGGTTGGGATTGCATCGTCCCTAGACATGATATGGTGTCTTAAAGTGATAGGGATTGATCATCCCATAAGTAGATCAGGATTTTATCATCCTTGGACTCATGTCCTAAAGTGAGAGGGATTGATCATCCTGTAATTGGATCATGTGTGTTGCAAATTATGATGCTGTTGATCAAGAGATCCAGACGATGAGGCCGTTGATTGAAAGATCGAGATGATGATGCTATCGATCAAGAGATCCAGACGATGAGGCTGTTGATTGGAAGATCCAGATGATGATGCTGTTGATCGAGAGATCCAGATGATGCTGTTGATCGAGAGATCCAGATGATGATGCTGTTGATTGAGAGATCCAGATGATGTTGATCGAGAGATCGAGATGATGATGTTGCTGTAGCTGATCAAGTGCTGCAGAAGATGAAGACTTAGTACTAAAGATGTTGATGTTCCAGTATTGAAGATCTTGAAGATGTTCCAGTAGCTGTTTGAGTTACTGATGATGATTGAAGAAAGCTTCCAATGAATTTATAGATGTATCATGTATCATGTTGTTGATGACTCCTTGCTCCTGCAGATGTTGTTATAATATCCTTCTCGTTAAGGGGGAGTGTTGAAATATTGTAACTTCTAAGAATATTCTATTTGTACAGAGATGTTTCATTCCTCCATCGGGACTTTACTGTATATCCAGAGATGTTTATTCCTCCGTCGGGATGTTGTAACTAGGGTTATTAGACTTCTCTAGTGGGGTCGGCCCTGAGTTAGTTGTTTAGGGGTTATTAGACTCTCCCAGGAGAAGTCGGCCCAGTTAGGGATAAAAGTCAAGTAGAAGTAGAGTATAAATAGAGAGGTGTGTTCCTCATTTATACTCACTCACTCACTTGTGAACGCGCATAGGAGAGAGAGAGATCTGCAAAGGAGGAGAAGGAGCTCTTGTTTGGGGATTACATCTTTGTATTTGTTGGTCACCCATATTGAGGAAGATTTGCTGGGTTTTCTACCCCATGAGGGTTTCCCAGGATAAATTGTCTCTTGTGTTTATGCTGTGCTTGTTGTTCTTTCAGTAATCCTGTATATGCTATTGTTGTGAAATTGATTGGAATACTAATGTTATCTATCTTAGCATATTGAATCTTAACAATAGGTAACCCAATGAACAACATCTTCTATAGATTAAGATTTGTGGTGAAAATGGTGTGCAAGGAGTCTCGAATTAGTCATAAACCATAGTAACACTTCAGGGGTCTGCAAACATCATTTGGAACATCAAAGTAACTTAATATACAACTTATAACATGGATAAATATCTCAGCAAACTCTGATACAAAACAGGTCCAACATCATTCCAAATTCACTATGCAAATTCTATGGTGAAAATGGCTCGAATCTCTTTCTTGATTGGAAGTATCACTTGAAATACATGGTGTTTCGAGCTGTGGCTCTTATGATATAATTATTACAGAGATATGCATCAACTAACATGTCCATGAAGTCAAAATAACAATCCTCCACTAACTATATGCAACAAGAAGTGCACCCTTGCACATTTACATGACATTGAGAGAAAGATAGTAGAATAGGAATAGAGAAGAATGAGAGAAGATGAACTCGAACTTAGTTGGGGTTTGAACCTGCATCAAAACATCTCCGTGAAGCTCTGTTGAGATGTTTTAATGGCCTCTCCATCAACCAACTAGGATGGGAATTTTGCACCCTCGAAATTGGTTCCAAGGAAAGGAGGTTAAACATCCGCTGTGCAAGGACAAGCTAAACTCTCCAAATTTTGCCAAATGAGAAATGATCAAAAGCTGGTCTCCTTCTTTCTTCTTGTCTTTTATTAACCTCCCAAGGCCACCATGGCTCGAATTCCCTCCAAGAGCTGCATCCCAACTCGAATTAGGGAGAGATTCCCATGAGTGCCACTTGTCCAACACTTCCAAGCTTCCTCTTCCATCAATTCAAATGGGGGCAATCTTGACTGCCATAACTTCCCTTGTGCGCCCTCTTGGAGGCTATTTTTAGCCCTGACATGTCATATAGGTCAGATGTTAGCAATCACGTCTGATCTTTGTCATAAGTGTCATAGAATCTTCATCATTGTTGTCATAGAGGTTAGGGAATCTAGCTCCAAGTGTCAGAATACTTCTAAGATGCCTCTTTCTCTTCCATGGGATTCACTCTTCCAGTCTAATTTGACCCTCTTTGATTCATGCCATGAATAATGCCTCTCCAACTCCCCCAAGAACGTTACACTCCACCTTGGATTCGAATGGGTGAGAATATGATGCCATGTGGCATGGAGAATCTTGCCTTGTGTGGGTTCCACAACAACTATGCGCCCTCATGACCAAGTGCCACCTTATTTTTTTCTTCTTCTTATTTATTTAGCCCCTTAATGTATATTTATCAATGTAATGTCCATTTGGGGTCTTATAGCTCCCTTATTCCAAGTTTACATGTTTCCACCCCATCCTAGGGAACTAGTAGATTGGTGGAAATTTCCCTTCATGTGATTTATTTGATGGGGACATTACATAGCTCTAGCTTCAAGTATGGGATGGAAATTCCATCAGATGGATGTTACAATTGCCTTCTTGAACTGTGTGATTGAGGAAGAACTCTACATTGAGCAGCTAGAGGGTTTCAAGATTCATGGGAAGGAATCCCATGTGTGCAAACTGAAGAAGGCCCTGTATGGATTGAAGCAAGCACCACGAGCATGGTATGCCAGGATTGATGGATACTTGGTGAGCTTGGGATTCACCAAGAATGAGGCAGATTCCAACCTTTACTACAAGGTTGAGGATGGTAGACCATTAATACTAGTACTATATGTTGATGACTTGTTTCTGACTGGAGACGAGAAACTTACCGAGTGGTGCAAGAAGATGCTAGCCTCTGAGTTCGAGATGAAGGACCTGTTGTCCGCCAAACTGCACACCAGCAGCAGAAACCTTTTGAAAGCTGTCTCCCTCACTGGAAAGTGGGGAGAGGTGTGGCCTTGGGGGCAAGCAATGAGCCAGGTGCTGTCACCTGAATCCCAGCTCCTCCATTTAGGCAAAACTCCTAACGAAGCCAAGGGGGGTAGTCCCTATTAAAGAGTTGTCTAAGGCTCTTTGTGTTTATAGTGTTTTTTGGTGTAGTGATGCGGATGGGTGTTGTTTAGGAGTTTTTTGAATGATGACTAGAATAGAATTAAACACACAATCCACGTTGCAAAAATCACAAGATACAAATCGAAAAATGACAATATACTTTGACTTAGCAATTGAAGTGAAACATCCACAAGATAGATATTAAGCAAATGACAAGGACATATGGTCCAGATTTCAAAGATGTATAAATATTAAAGACCAGTGCCAAATGGAGTCAAATAAGACTTGTGATGCTAAAATAAAATAAGTCGAAAGTAAATGTTTGTGAGGACGTTTTGCAATTGTTCTTGGTAAATTTTACGTGTTTTAGATGTTCTTGATTATTAGGCTAAGACCAAAGGTATCAAAAGATGGTGGAACCTTACCCAAGGAAAGTACTGGCAACCCTAAGTGATCTGTCGGAAGCACCCAGATTCATAAAGGATAGGTGTCCAATGTTTGAACCGCCCTTGAGTCTGACAGTGGATTCCCGGCACCACCTCTCGAGGGGAAGAACAGTAATTTGCCTTGGTTGAGGTTTTGGGTAAAAATTTTAATTAAGTTATCGATCATAAATTATCAAGTCTTCCACCTTTCTGAGTACTAGCCCAACCTTTTCAGGTTGGCAGAGCATACGGGTGTAGGACGAAACCAAGATAAATTAATTAAGGGGTGTGTGAGTGAAAATTTTTATTATTAAGAAACCTTGTTCAACTCTCCGACAGAGAGCGCTCTTGACTCGGTCTTATGACCACAGTTCAAGAGACTTGCTAGATTAACAATGCCTAATGTAGGGAAATGCAAGAAACTAAAATGCCCTCCGACAGAGGGTGCTCTTGACTTGGATTATGGCCAAGTCCAAGAGACTTTGGTTTATTTTAAAGAAGCAGAAAGAAAGTAGTAACAGTATATTTAGCTTGAAACAGATTTAAACCATAGTGTTGATCGACAAGATAAAAAATTACTACTAACAATAATGCTTGCAAGATAAAGAAATCTAGTGTTCTACCACATAAGTTCTAAACTACTAGGTGGGATTGATCTCCGAACAAGACCAACCACTAGAAGCCACCAATCCTGGAAACCTTCCAGCTAGCTGGATGTCCACAAGAAGTTGATGGGGGAGCGAGAAGCTACCACAAGATTATGTGGCCTTTGGGATACGATCCCAAAGTTAGCTATTCTCTGGTCAAGGATTGGAAGAGAAACAAGATAAAGTGCGAAAATATAATACTAAACTACCCAAGAATCTCTTTCAGGTAGAAGACCCTACTCGGGAGAGCATGGGGGTAAGTAGATATGGAATATAAACAAGATGACTTACTTGAAGCAAATTTTAAACTAAGAGCATGAAAATGTAAATCTAAGCTAAATCCAACCACAAGACCCAACACCCTTCCCCAAATGGGGAAGAAGACCAAAAAGTGGAGGCCTCCTCCACTTAAAAATTATATTAAACATTTACAAATGCCTTGGGTTTATAACCTTGCAAGGTCTTTTGAAATGATAAGACTTGGAAAAAACAAAGCTAACTCCTATGAGCTATTACAAAGGATAATACAAGATGATATCACGTTTTAACTCATCCTCATGATTCGTTTCGCTTTTGCTTTGTTTGGAGCTCTTCTCTTCAAGAATTTCTCAAGCACCTTCTCTCTTCAAAAGCACCTATAACAACATTCAACTCAGGATACCCTTTAGCATTAGATAAGTAAAATCAATTTTGAAACTAAGTCTAGATTTGCAAAATGAAACCAAAAGCATAAAATGACATGAAAAATGGTTCTAAAATTTTAAGATGGGAAAACGGACCAGCGAACAAAAGTGTCCTAAAAATGCTAGAAATGAGATCTAAGATGTAAAAAATTTAAGAAATTTTTATGAGATTTTTTCTATCTTTTAACAAGAAACTTGGAAATGTAAACTATGCAAGTTATACTAATGAAATGAGATCTACAATGTAACTAACAATAAGATGCAAATAATAATAGATCCTAGCTATGCAAATGCAAATATGAAGATCTAAATACTAAAAGTGCCTAAAGACTAACCCTAACCCTTAACAAGCTTAAGCAAAAGACTAATGCTAATGTTTGACAATTTTTTGAAGTTCTTATATTATATTTTTGAGAATACAAACCTTTTCAATATGATGAGATTAGAAGTGCAAACTATAACCTTGAACTAAATCTAAATAAAATATAAAATATAAGGTCTAAATATGCCTAAACATTAACCTACTATAAGCATGAAACTACTACACATCTACCAAAACTCAAAAAGTCAATTCGTTTTTGTGCTTTTGTATGACTTTGTATCTTTTAAAAGGTAGACGAAAGGGAGGCTTTGGAGACTACTAAGGTAGAAAGAAGGCAAAGGAGAGAGCATAACGAAGGGGATGAAGGAAGGTAGGAGGTTGAGAGGAGGTGGAGTGGGACAAAAGGAAGGAGGAGCTAAGGGAAGGTGACGAGGGGAGGACCTTAAAGAAAACAAGAAGAGAAGGGGATGGAACAAAGGGGAAAAACAAAAGCCTTAAGAGAGCTAGAACGAAAACCCTAAAGAAGAGGATAGAAGTGGGACGAAGCTAGGGGTGATGGGCAAAAAGGAGAAGCAATGAGAGACTAAGGAGATGATGGCTAGAAGAAAGTGGACTAGCAAGTCAAGGAGAAATCTTTCAAAGAGAAAAAGAGAGCTAGAAGATGAAAGCTCATGAACCACGGTTACCAATAGTTGAATGAAGTTTTTGTTGGAGAGGCAAAAGATACTTGGAGAAGCTCACAACCCTGCAAACAAATTATTAAGATAAATGGAACACTTGATCGGTGAAGGTATTAGATGCCAATAGCTCTCAATGATTGAATTCCCTAAAGACACAAAAACTCAAAGCAATAGATTAGAAGCCTAAGTACTAGATTGTTAGTCCTCAATAAGCATCATAATCAAATTTGCATAATAAGAATAGGGTGAAAGATATTACTTCAATAAGATGAAGACACAATGCCAAGAGCCCAATCAAGTGACCTCCAAAGTCTCAAAATATTTTATTAAACAAGAGCTTACAATTTTCACCAAAGTTTCTTTGCACAAAAATCCATGAGAAGAGAGCTAAAATGCTTCTCTTAAATAGCAAAACACACTACCAAAACCCTAAAACGAATTGGCCATAAGAGAGCCAATGGCACTAGTCACTAACTCGAATTCCAATCTCAAAGTAGACTTGGAGCGAATCTCCACCAATAAACTCGAGCTTGTATTAAATGGAGGGTGGGGAGGTGGCCTCCACCTAGGCAAGGCGCCCCCCACTCCTCTTTGGAAGTATCACCACCCATTTAAAATTTGCCATGTGTAAGAAACGAACTCCACTAAGGATTGACGTGAGCTAGCATGAAGATGGCGTGAGGATATGGTGGAGATCACATATAGTTTACATTGAATGCTACCATCTAGAAGAAGCCAATGCCATGTAGTTGCACAAACTTAGGAAGGCGCCCACCACACAATCACCAAACCATTTAAAACCTGCCACATAGCCAAATCGTGAGCCATGAAAGAACCGTACGGCCAAACCCACGTGAAGATGACCACGCTTCTCTTGCTCATGTCATTCATTTATCCAATGTTTTAATTGGTTTATGCTTTATCTCAATGGTTGGCCCACCATATAAGTTAATGGAACCATTAGTCGCCCAAATCGTGAGTCTCATGCACCCACCACCATTCACGTGAAGGAGGCCATGCTAATGCTAATTTGATATTCATTATCCAAACTTTGTATTAAAGCATGTGCTTTAATCTTTATGGTGGTCGTACATCTCATTTAATCATATTCCCAACCTTTCCAAAGTTAAAATAATGTATTTTGACTTTTTTCAAATTTTTGTCAAAGTGCATTTTGTCACTTCTTGGCTATTAAATGTCAAAATGATGCATTTTTAGCCAAAACTACTCCTGGGGTGATGTAACTGCCCGGAAACTAAAGAATGAAGGTGCCAAGGTGAAGAGGATGCTCTGAGCGTCAAAACGAGCCTCCCCACGCCCAATTCCGCCTCCGAATGAGATTTTTATCACTTTTTGAAATTTTTTAATTAAACCATTAAAAAATGGTCTAATTTATGGAAAAAATTATTTTTCTCGGAATCCAACGAAACTCCTAGGGGACCTAGTGCATGTTCATACGACTCAATCGAGATGGCTAACACATAAAAAATCCTAGACACAAGACTCTAATAACCACCTTAGGTTTTGACCACCATGGGAAATACTCCAGCTTTGGAGGGTTGAGTGAAAAACTCAGGGATTATACGCCACTGATGAGTAGCGCATAATTCCCAAGGAAAAAACACTCTAGAGTATCCCCCAAATGGCTAAACCTACGGATAGCCGAGTCTTTTATAAAAGGATCCCGTTTAGACCAACTTTTTACATTTTCCCTATGGGGGTATGAACATGCAGTTATTACAAATGGGGCAAAATTGCCCTGAAATTTACTTCTGAACTTCTAAATGTTGATAATGAACATGAATCATGTTCAATGAACTGGCGGCTCATCGAATGTTCAACTATTTGTACAAAATAGGTGATAACATCTGGCTCCAACTGCGGGACGTGTGCTCGATCTGAAATTCATGCAAGGAGAGAATACGAGAACACCAGAATCTCTGGGTTATATATATAACCTGTAAAAACATCTCAACTTGACAGGAAACCTTCAGTAGCACATGTGTTATGGAAAAACCAAAATGAAATACCAACTATATCTTATTGTTCTAAGAAACCTGAAATGCAGAAAGTAAATTAAATCTTTTCCTATTCTAACATAATACAAAAAAGGAAAATGTTAAGTATAATCAGAAATCCAATGTAACCATTTAAGCATGTGATTAATGAAAAAACAAATTTTTACCTTGTCTTTGGTTACCAGCCAAGACAAGGGCATGCTTATCAGAAAGTGCAAACCTGCTTGGATCTTCTGAAAGGGAGGGCTGGATGGGGAATCATGCGTATGTAATAAATATTTGAAGTGCTCCCCAACATAGTAAGAAATCTTCCTGCAGGCACCCTCTATCCAGAACAGGATAGGGTGATGAAATTCAAGATGACAAGGCAATTCTGGTACCTTATCATATTCTTCCAAGAGGTTCTTCCGAAAATAATTTTCCATGAAAGTGCATGCCTCGAATTGCCCTAATATACAAGGGGCTTCCGATGGGCAAGATATATGCTCAACTGACTTCTCATATGAAATAATTTCCTTTTCTTCCTCTATGCTCAACTGTTCAAAATCCATACTCCTGCCGAAAATGGGAGAGTCTTCATGAATTTTACCATATTCCTGGCCATATGTATCCTCATGCTCATAAGTGGGATTGTTAACAAAATTTCCAAGGGGATTTTGTTCATCATTAACTTCTTCGGACATGGCATAGATAGGGTTCTCAAGAGAGATCCATTCATCATTCCCAATATCTATGTCATCCATGATGGACTCATCATCACTTATGTCATCCTTTAAGCTATGCCTATCCTCCTCAACTTCATAATAATCTTCCTCAAACAGATGTGTTTCAAAAATATCACAAGGGACCCAAATTTCTGAATATTCACTGCCATGTGGAGAACAAATGGGAGTGTCATAACACACACTACGACTTTCATGGATTTCTTTATGAATGTTGATCTCCGTAATGGTTTCTTCTAGGGATGGGTCAGGAGTACATAAATGTTCATCATCACTAAAGTAGTCTTGAAAAACTTCCCACTCCAAAGTGTCTTTTGTTTCGATGGCATGAGGAGGGTCTTCAACAATATTCAGTATTTGATAAATCTCTATGATAGGATCATCAGGAATTTGATGGGAAAATGTTATATTTTCTGTAATAGGTTGACCCAATTGGTTCCCACTATCCTCGGGAAAATTATAAAAGTCATTTACATAGTTTATGCACTCAGGCTCACTTGATGAAAACTGACCAACAAACCCTTCAAGGAAACCATGCTTTTGGATATAGCATGCAAGGTGACAAGTGTCTTCTTCATGGAATTCTTGGCATGCCCTACAGAATGGTGTGTAAGGTTCAACCCTGGGAATGCCATAGATGTCCCCCACATTATTAATGAATTCAGTCTCGCTTGTTGATGCACTAGGATCACAACCTTCAGGAAAACCATGCTCTTGAATATAGCATGCATGGTAGCAATGAGATTCCTCGTGGAAATCTTCGCATGGCCTACAAAATGGTCTATATGATTCAACCATGTTAGCAACCTCTAATTGGTTAGGAGGCCTCTGTTCATGATTGGGCATTTTCTTCTGCCAATTTGGTTTTGCAGCAAAGACCCTAGTAGGTGGTTGAGGTTGAGTTCTTTCAATATTGATAACCTGATTTTGCATTTCTTTTATTTGGGAAAGGTGCTCTTGTTCCATCTTCTCCATTCTTTCAGCCATATCAATGAGTTTCTTCTCATAAGCAGCTATTTCATTTGCAGGCTCTTTATCTTTAGGCTCAATTGATTTCAATGGAGTTTGAGCTCTTGAATAACCAGGAAAATTTGACTTACCAGAAGACTGCATGTTTTTATCTATCTTAGTTGCCATTGTCTGTGCTTCTAACAAAGTGGTGGGCTCTTTGTCTCTAAGTTCATATTGCATTTCCCCACTAAAAGCTTCAATGTAGTAAATCAGTATAGCATGTGGAGTTGGCTTGTAATCTGTAGGGATTGCATTGTATAAATTGGTGAACTTCTTGTTGAAATCTTCCATGGTTTCCATTTCACTTCTTTTGATGTTTGTTAGAGCAGCAAGTTGATGACGGGGCTCTTTTCTCTCACCATACTTGTTGGTGAAAGCAGTTGAAAACTCAGCCAAGGTGGCAAAGGAGTTGGCTGGCAAGCTGATGAACCAGTCACCAGCATCTCCTTCTAAGGATAAGGCAAACAACTTCATGTATACATCCTCATGTCTGTGAGCAGCATCCCTAACATATCCACTTTTTATTCTTGAGAAAGCAGTGAGGTGCTGTGCAGCAGTAACGGCATCAGTGCCGGTAAAGGTGGGAAGTTTGTCGATGGCCTTATCTGGAAGATCATGTGATTGACCTGCTATCTGAGCAATGTTGAGGGGAGCGAAAAAATCACCCATTGTATCGGAAAAACAATTATTACTGTTTTTCAAAATTTTCAAAATTTTCAAAGTTATTTTCTTGAAAAAGACTATGGATGTCAGAAATAGACTGAGACCTAAGTTCTTCAAGGATTTTACGAGAAGCTAGCTTGTTCAGTCTTCTCCTATAAACCTTTTCAGGTTCTGGGATAAAACTAAGCAAGCCTTCAGAGTTTCTTCTAGTCGAATACCTTGGGGTGTTAATTGACAGTGGAGTCGCCAGGTGGTTTCAAGTCTAATTTCTGAGAGTGATCAAACTAAAAAACTACCAAAAAGGGAAAAAAGGGCAGTGGAGTCGCCAGACAGATTTGAGAATCTATCAAAAAGGTAACAAAACTAGAAAAAACTAAGGTCGTCCAGGAACAAAAAGATTTGTCCCCGGCAACGACGCCAAAGATGTTGTCCGCCAAACTGCACACCAGCAGCAGAAACCTTTTGAAAGCTGTCTCCCTCACTGGAAAGTGGGGAGAGGTGTGGCCTTGGGGGCAAGCAATGAGCCAGGTGCTGTCACCTGAATCCCGGCTCCTCCGTTTAGGCAAAACTCCTAACGAAGCCAAGGGGGGTAGTCCCTATTAAAGAGTTGTCTAAGGCTCTTTGTGTTTATAGTGTTTTTTGGTGTAGTGATGCGGATGGGTGTTGTTTAGGAGTTTTTGGAATGATGACTAGAACAGAATTAAACACGCAATCCACGTTGCAAAAATCACAAGATACAAATCGAAAAATGACAATATACTTTGACTTAGCAATTGAAGTGAAACATCCACAAGATAGATATTAAGCAAATGACAAGGACATATGGTCCAGATTTCAAAGATGTATAAATATTAAAGACCAGTGCCAAATGGAGTCAAATAAGACTTGTGATGCTAAAATAAAATAAGTCGAAAGTAAATGTTTGTGAGGATGTTTTGCAATTGTTCTTGGTAAATTTTACGTGTTTTAGATGTTCTTGATTATTAGGCTAAGACCAAAGGTATCAAAAGATGGTGGAACCTTACCCAAGGAAAGTACTGGCAACCCTAAGTGATCTGTCGGAAGCACCCAGATTCATAAAGGATAGGTGTCCAATGTTTGAACCGCCCTTGAGTCTGACAGTGGATTCCCGGCACCACCTCTCGAGGGGAAGAACAGTAATTTGCCTTGGTTGAGGTTTTGGGTAAAAATTTTAATTAAGTTATCGATCATAAATTATCAAGTCTTCCACCTTTCTGAGTACTAGCCCAACCTTTTCAGGTTGGCAGAGCATACGGGTGTAGGACGAAACCAAGATAAATTAATTAAGGGGTGTGTGAGTGAAATTTTTTATTATTAAGAAACCTTGTTCAACTCTCCGACAGAGAGCGCTCTTGACTCGGTCTTATGACCACAGTTCAAGAGACTTGCTAGATTAACAATGCCTAATGCAGGGAAATGCAAGAAACTAAAATTCCCTCCGACAGAGGGTGCTCTTGACTTGGATTATGGCCAAGTCCAAGAGACTTTGGTTTATTTTAAAGAAGCAGAAAGAAAGAAGTAACAGTATATTTAGCTTGAAACAGATTTAAACCATAGTGTTGATCGACAAGATAAAAAATTACTACTAACAATAATGCTTGCAAGATAAAGAAATCTAGTGTTCTACCACACAAGTTCTAAACTACTAGGTGGGATTGATCTCCGAACAAGACCAACCACTAGAAGCCACCAATCCTGGAAACCTTCCAGTTAGCTGGATGTCCACAAGAAGTTGATGGGGGAGCGAGAAGCTACCACAAGATTATGTGGCCTTTGGGATACGATCCCAAAGTTAGCTATTCTCTGGTCAAGGATTGGAAGAGAAACAAGATAAAGTGCGAAAATATAAAACTAAACTACCCAAGAATCTCTTTCAGGTAGAAGACCCTACTCGGGAGAGCATGTGGGTAAGTAGATATGGAATATAAACAAGATGACTTACTTGAAGCAAATTTTAAACTAAGAGCATGAAAATGTAAATCTAAGCTAAATCCAACCACAAGACCCAACACCCTTCCCCAAATGGGGAAGAAGACCAAAAAGTGGAGGCCTCCTCCACTTAAAAATTTTATTAAACAATTACAAATGCCTTGGGTTTATAACCTTGCAAGGTCTTTTGAAATGATAAGACTTGGAAAAAACAAAGCTAACTCCTATGAGCTATTACAAAGGATAATACAAGATGATATCATGTTTTAACTCATCCTCATGATTCGTTTCGCTTTTGCTTTGTTTGGACCTCTTCTCTTCAAGAATTTCTCAAGCACCTTCTCTCTTCAAAAGCACCTATAACAACATTCAACTCAGGATACCCTTTAGCATTAGATAAGTAAAATCAATTTTGAAACTAAGTCTAGATTTGCAAAATGAAACCAAAAGCATAAAATGACATGAAAAATGGTTCTAAAATTTTAAGATGGGAAAACGGACCAGCGAACAAAAGTGTCCTAAAAATGCTAGAAATGAGATCTAAGATGTAAAATATTTAAGAAATTTTTATGAGATTTTTTCTATCTTTTAACAAGAAACTTGGAAATGTAAACTATGCAAGCTATACTAATGAAATGAGATCTACAATGTAACTAACAATAAGATGCAAATAATAATAGATCCTAGCTATGCAAATGCAAATATGAAGATCTAAATACTAAAAGTGCCTAAAGACTAACCCTAACCCTTAACAAGCTTAAGCAAAAGACTAATGCTAATGTTTGACAATTTTTTGAAGTTCTTATATTATATTTTTGAGAATACAAACCTTTTCAATATGATGAGATTAGAAGTGCAAACTATAACCTTGAACTAAATCTAAATAAAATATAAAATATAAGGTCTAAATATGCCTAAACATTAACCTACTATAAGCATGAAACTACTACACATCTACCAAAACTCAAAAAGTCAATTCGTTTTTGTGCTTTTGTATGACTTTGTATCTTTTAAAAGGTAGACGAAAGGGAGGCTTTGGAGACTACTAAGGTAGAAAGAAGGCAAAGGAGAGAGCATAACGAAGGGGATGAAGGAAGGTAGGAGGTTGAGAGGAGGTGGAGTGGGACAAAAGGAAGGAGGAGCTAAGGGAAGGTGACGAGGGGAGGACCTTAAAGAAAACAAGAAGAGAAGGGGATGGAACATAGGGGAAAAACGAAAGCCTTAAGAGAGCTAGAACGAAAACCCTAAAGAAGAGGATAGAAGTGGGACGAAGCTAGGGGTGATGGGCAAAAAGGAGAAGCAACGAGAGACTAAGGAGATGATGGCTAGAAGAAAGTGGACTAGCAAGTCAAGGAGAAATCTTTCAAAGAGAAAAAGAGAGCTAGAAGATGAAAGCTCATGAACCACGGTTACCAATAGTTGAATGAAGTTTTTGTTGGAGAAAGGCAAAAGATACTTGGAGAAGCTCACAACCCTGCAAACAAATTATTAAGATAAATGGAACACTTGATCGGTGAAGGTATTAGATGCCAATAGCTCTCAATGATTGAATTCCCTAAAGACACAAAAACTCAAAGCAATAGATTAGAAGCCTAAGTACTAGATTGTTAGTCCTCAATAAGCATCATAATCAAATTTGCATAATAAGAATAGGGTGAAAGAGATATTACTTCAATAAGATGAAGACACAATGCCAAGAGCCCAATCAAGTGACCTCCAAAGTCTCAAAATATTTTATTAAACAAGAGCTTACAATTTTCACCAGAGTTTCTTTGCACAAAAATCCATGAGAAGAGAGCTAAAATGCTTCTCTTAAATAGCAAAACACACTACCAAAACCCTAAAACGAATTGGCCATAAGAGAGCCAATGGCACTAGTCACTAACTCGAATTCCAATCTCAAAGTAGACTTGGAGCGAATCTCCACCAATAAACTCGAGCTTGTATTAAATGGAGGGTGGGGAGGTGGCCTCCACCTAGGCAAGGCGCCCCCCACTCCTCTTTGGAAGTATCACCACCCATTTAAAATTTGCCATGTGTAAGAAACGAACTCCACTAAGGATTGACGTGAGCTAGCATGAAGATGGCGTGAGGATATGGTGGAGATCACATATAGTTTACATTGAATGCTACCACGAGTTCTAGAAGAAGCCAATGCCATGTAGTTGCACAAACTTAGGAAGGCGCCCACCACACAATCACCAAACCATTTAAAACCTGCCACATAGCCAAATCGTGAGCCATGAAGGAACCGTACGGCCAAACCCACGTGAAGATGACCACGCTTCTCTTGCTCACGTCATTCATTTATCCAATGTTTTAATTGGTTTATGCTTTATCTCAATGGTTGGCCCACCATATAAGTTAATGGAACCATTACTCGCCCAAATCGTGAGTCTCATGCACCCACCACCATTCACGTGAAGGAGGCCATGCTAATGCTAATTTGATATTCATTATCCAAACTTTGTATTAAAGCATGTGCTTTAATCTTTATGGTGGTCGTACATCTCATTTAATCATATTCCCAACCTTTCCAAAGTTAAAATAATGTATTTTGACTTTTTTCAAATTTTTGTCAAAGTGCATTTTGTCACTTCTTGGCTATTTAAATGTCAAAATGATGCATTTTTAGCCAAAACTACTCCTGGGGTGATGTAACTGCCCGGAAACTAAAGAATGAAGGTGCCAAGGTGAAGAGGATGCTCTGAGCGTCAAAATGAGCCTCCCCACGCCCAATTCCGCCTCCGAATGAGGTTTTTATCACTTTTTGAATTTTTTTAATTAAACCATTAAAAAATGGTCTAATTTATGGAAAACATTATTTTTCTCGGAATCCAACGAAACTCCTAGGGGACCTAGTGCATGTTCATACGTCTCAATCGAGATGGCTAACACGTAAAAAATCCTAGACACAAGACTCTAATAACCACCTTAGGTTTTGACCACCATGGGAAATACTCCAGCTTTGGAGGGTTGAGTGAAAAACTCAGGGATTATACGCCACTGATGAGTAGCGCATAATTCCCAAGGAAAAAACACTCTAGAGTTTCCCCCAAATGGCTAAACCTACGGATAGTCGAGTCTTTTATAAAAGGATCCCGTTTAGACCAACTTTTTACATTTTCCCCATGGGGGTATGAACATGCAGTTATTACAAAAGGGGCAAAATTGCCCTGAAATTTACTTCTGAACTTCTAAATGCTGATGATGAACATGAATCATGTTCAATGAACTGGTGGCTCATCGAATGTTCAACTATTTGTACAAAATAGGTGATAACAGGACCTTGGTCTAATGCACTACTTCTTGGGTTTAGAGGTGTGGAAGAGATAGGATGAGATCTTCCTACACCAAGGGAAGTATACCATTGATATCTTGAGGAGATTTGGTATGATGGACTGCAAGTCCATGACCACACCCATGGAGGAAAACCTGAAGAAGTTGAGTGACTCAGCTTCCGAGTCAGACGTGATAGATCCCACCATGTGTAGACAGCTGATCGGTTCATTGATGTATCTAGTTAACACTAGACTAGACATCTATTTTGCAGTGAGTGCTCTCAGTCGGTTTATGTGTGAATCAAGACAGGCACACATGGTTGCTGCGAAGCACGTGCTGAGGGACTTACGTATTGTGGGATATGGACTGAGATATGCTTCTAGTAGTGATATGAGATTGCACGGATACTCAGATTCTGATTGGGCAGGGAGTGCCGTGGATAAGAAGAGCACCTTCGAGTGTTGTTTCAGTTTGGGTTCTGTAGTGATTTCCTGGTGTAGCAAGAAGTAGTCCTCAATAACATTGAGCACAGTCAAGGTAGAGTATATTGCAGTGAGTGTTGCAACTTGAGAAGCAGTATGGCTTAAGAAGCTCTTTGCAGGATTGTCCGGACAACCACTTGAGCCTACTGTGATTCACTGTGATAATCAAAGTTGTGGGAAGCTTTCAGTGAATCCTGTATCTCATGATAGATCGAAGCATGTGGAGATCAAGTACCACTATTTTAGAGACATGGTACAGAGAGGAGCATTTCAACTCCTGTATATTCCGACTGATGATCAGATTGCCGAGATTCTCACCAACCCTCTTTCCAGAGTGAAGTTTGTATAATTCTGTGAAAGACTTGGAGTATTGGAGAATGCTTCCCTCAGTGAGAGGGAGTGCTCTTAGTCTAGTATGAACAGGCAGTCCTGTGTAGACCAAGAAGAGCTTAGTCCAGTATGGATAGGCGGTCCTGTATAGACTGAGAAGAGCTTAGTCTAATGAGGACAAGCGGTCCTGTGTAGACCAATAAGAGCTCAGTCCAGTGAGGACAGGCGGTCCCGTGTAGACTGAGAAGAGCTCAGTCCAGCGAGGACAGGCAGTCCTGTGTAGATCGAGATGAGCTCAGTAGATGGAAATTTAGATTTGGAGGTCAGCACTAGAGTTTTCTTGCCATGTACTTGTGTGATGCAACTTGGCAATGGTTTGTAAACCTAAGGAAGACAATAGTGCTGGTGTGGAGAGTTTGTGTAATACAAGTTTGGTGTATATGCCAAGGCAGACTTGCTGGTGTTGATGCTAGCTGCTAGTATGTTGAGGATCTTTGGTGGAGTGATTAACTTCGGCTGTAACAATTTGGTATTGAAGTACACTCATGGTATTTATTATCATGGTTTGCCCAGTTAAATTGGGTTGAAGGGAAGTAAAATATTGCCACTGTAATTTAATATTTCAGATCAGCCTAAGGTTGAAAGTTCACAACGATTAGATCCCGAAAAACTCTAAGTAAATAGGTGAAATTCAGAAGATGCATTAATTGTCCGATTCTCTAAATTTCTACAAAATTCAACACTTTATCATTAAGTGTGTCACTGTGTAGGCATATTTGTAATTTTTATGCACAAAAGGACATAATATTGTTAGACACATGTGGGTACTTGTCTCAAGTGCTAATCCCCAATTTGATAGTCAGAATTGGATTTTGTTTGCCCATTAAAAATGTAAAAGGTATCTAAACAGATAATCTAACCAAAAGAAGTAAACACGAAGTTGGAAAGACTAGATCCAAAGCTTAAAAGAGAGAAACATGAGTTAACATAGGCTTGCATGTTTTTAGTCTCTGTCAAAATTCTACAGTATGTTTTCACCACATTTTTCTGAACTCTAGTATAAATATTTGGGGACTCCTTCTGGAGCTGAAATTTCACTATGCTCTCTAACTTACAGTTGTTGCCTTGGGTTATGCAGAATCTCACAGACCAAAGTTTGAAACTTATTGCAAATCATTACAAGGAACTAAAACATTTGAACTTGACCAGGTATGTATGAATCGGTCTCCTAATTTAACTTGGTTTTCAACTTTAGTATATCTACCCCATGCTTTTCTGTTGTATCTTAAAGAGTGGTCAGATGGGTTCTACAATGATGCCAAGGGAAAATAGTAGTCCTCTTTTCTCAGCGCTTGATATACTTCATTTGAGCTGGATTTGTAACAAAACATGAATGAATTGATGGAAACAATAATGAAAAACACCAAATCTAGTAATTTCTTTTTTGTCTTAATTGCACTTCATCCGTGCATAGGGCTCTCTTTATTCTGAACTTACTATATGGATTGTATGTCTGAGATCACATAGAAACATCCTAATGAAATTCAGAACTCAGACCTTACGAAATGAACAATCTAGACATTTCAAAAGTGGCCAATTTTTTTGTGATGCCAGATTAAGACGAATCTTTCTGATTGATCTATACTCTCATATAAAGCTGATGGTCAAAATTACACTTTGATGGCCTGGCTCACATGTTCTAATTTTTTCCAATGGAAAACAACAAAATTTGGTTATTGCTACTTACTGTGGATTTTTGCCAGATGAAACAGTGTATTTACCATGGATTTTTGCTAAATTTGGTCACCACTATGAACCGTGACAACCCATGAATAGTTGATGGACTGATGTTGTGGAAATTTATGGCGATTGTGTTGGTGGCTTTGACGGTGTAATGTATGACAACCGATAGTACTTCCAGAATCGAACCGAGACAGATTGCCATGAATGATAATTAGGCCACAATTGTATTACTTTTTTTTGCCACTATCTCAATCGCTGCTCTATTTTTTTCATAAAATTGTAATTTTAATTTTTTTTTGAATAGTCCAAGTCATTGAAATCAGACCGCTCCGGTTCAGTACCGGTTCCGGTTCCAGTCTGAGTTGACCCTCGACCGGTTTGACTCCCGGTTCCAAGTTTTAAAACATTGCCTGTGACTGAATCAATGGTAACCTTTACAACAAATTTATTGCAACAACCACTTGCATGTGTCTTTAGTTGAGATGTAGATGTAGAAAATGTCTATTTGAAAGGGCTTCTTTTTTAATTATTAATTGAATGCCAGGTTGCTTTTCTTATTGGTATCCTTGGTATACACGTTCAATATCCTTTTATATTCATTCAAAACTAAAAGCCAAGCTTTAACAAATGTGGCAACTTTGTTGTTCTTTTAATGCTATGGGTTTGAAGGATAAGCCTAACTTTGCAATGCAGGGATTATTAAAGGCCATCATTCCCAAAATATTTTCTGAAATGCAGCTTGCCTTAGGACCATAAGTTGACACTTAACTCCATATAGCATCCTTTAGAAAGGATGCTGTATTGTTTCCTCATTCTTCATGAAAAACGCAGCAACATATGTATCAAGTCCTTTTCCCTAACAACAATTACATTTCGTTTCACGGTTCTGGTATCTTCTGTGATCCCTGTTACCAGTGTTATTGGAACCAGACTGGAATCAGCAAAACTAGTCGGTTCTACTGGTTTTGGGTGTTTTCCAGTCCAGTTCAGTGTTTATGACCAGAAACGGCCAGTTCTGTACTGAACCGGCCTTAAATGCCCGAACTAGCCGGTTTTGTATGAAACCGATTGATTTTATACGAAACCGTCTGGTTTTAAGTCTGTATGCAATGGTTTTGAACATGAAATTAAAAAAAAGTAAACCCTAGACCCTAGTTATTGTTAATGTTATTGTAACTGCGGAAGATATTCACTTGTATTTTATATTGTATTTATTATTGTATTTTATTTGTACCTCCGACGGAGATGTTTATTCCTCCGATCAGAGAAGTCATTATTGTATTTGGGTCATGTAAAGTCATTGAGGTAAACCCTCCCATGTAAGTCGGGGCATTAGTTCCCCTAGAGTCATTTGTATTGGGATTTTTAAGTCCCCTAAAGGAGTCGGCCCAGTCAACTTTAGTTGAGGCCGACTTGTCAAGTGGAAAAGGTAAAGTATAGAGGAGAAGTTCATTCACTCACTCACTCGATTCGCATTAGTGAGAGAGAGGAGAAGTTCGCACAAGTGGAGAAGAGAGAAGCTGCTGAAGACCATCTCTATTTTTGGTTTTTACTTTTGTGACATTGTTTTGGTGATCATTTTCTATCTCTGAGGAAGTTGCGGGGTTTTCTCCTTTATGGTTTCCCTGAGGAAATTCTTTGTGTCTCTTGTGTTTATGATGTGCTTGTTATTCTCTCAGTAGGATCCTAGATAAGTATTGATTAAATCGTGAAAAACTAACATGGTATCAGAGCTAACCTGAGAAGAAGACACTGTGCAGCTGCGGAAGCTAGGGCTTCTTAATTTTTGGATTTCTCTCCACAGATCATCAACAAAAAAGAGGCTAGGCTAACTCGCCTTAATAAGGCGCATCTTTTTGTCGAAGCAAAAGTTGATTCTGAGCATTTTCATTCTTTTGCCCATCACTACTGTCAAAAATTAGGGCTTTTCATAGAAGTGGAATTTTGGAGTGCCATCAGCATAGGGAAGTGCGCCTCCTCAAAATCGAAATCTAGAGACCAAGATCGAAGTTTTTGAGTGGGTGAAACTTCCGGAAAGTCAAACCCTAATTTGACTTTGGACCAGAGAAACCAGAAAACCAGAAAGGACTAGAAACTGCAGATCAGAATTTCGCAAGTCAATTTTCAGGGGTGAATTTTTGGAATCTTCAGGAACCAAGTGTACCAGCATACTCACCTCAGTCAAGCGCATCTATCCATCCAGTCAGAAGTTTCAAATTCCAAGTTTGAAAATTTAGGGTTTCTCTAACAAATCCTACGACTAGCCAGCTCTAGAACTAGTTTCAGCAAATCAAAGTTGTAAGACCTAAAAGCTTTTCTATTTCCATTTGAAGTTCTCATTAAAGATGTCTCACCACACCAAGCTTGAGGATAAGCTTGAAGGGGCTGATAATTTCCGAGCATGGAAGTATAGGATTACACTAATCCTTGAAGAGAATGAATTGTTATTGGACACATATGTAAATGAAGAAGTTCCAGTTCCAGAGGGAGATGAGGCTAAAGCCATACACAAGAAGAACTTGGTTAAGGCCAAGAGGATTATTGCTGATTCTATTAAGGATCACCTCATCCCACATGTGTCTTCCTTAAAGACACCTAAAGAGATGTTTGATTCCTTGACCAAGCTATTTGAAGGAAAGAATATAAATCGGAAGATGACCTTGCGAAACTAGTTGAAGAATGTGAAGATACAAAATGCAGAGACCATGGAGTCCTACTTTACAAGGGTCTCTCAAATCAAGGAGCAACTTGAAGCTGTGGGAGAAAATGTAGAAAATGGAGAAATTGTGATGACCACCTTGAATGGTCTCCCTAGATCATGGGACTCCTTCATTCAAGGGATTTGTGCTTAAAAAGAAGTTAATCACATTCAGTAGGCCGTGGGAGGAATGCTCACAAGAAGAAGCTCGACTTGTAGCTCGAGAAGAGAAGATGGGACATGAAGACCAGGTTCTCACATCACACATCAGAAAGAATAAAAGGGAGCATCCTCATCACAAGAAAGAAAGACACCACCACCAGAATCAGAGAGAGAACTTCAGAAATTCCAGGAGAGATCTATCTCACATTCGATGCCATACTTGTGATGAGAGGGGACACTACTCCAAAGATTGTCCCAGAAACAAAAGTGGCTCCAACAAGAAGAAGACCAACAAGAAAAGGCACCATGCACACACTGCAGAAGATGATGAACCTCCAAGGAAGAGAGCCAGAGAAGAAAGTGATGAATCTTCAAGTGACGAAGAGTATGTCCTGATATCAGCACTCACGGGCACTGTCACACATGGAAGTAATGATTGGTTTGTAGATAGCGGAGCTTCCAAGCATATGACAGGATTTAAAGAATCCTTTGTGAACCTATTTGAACATGATTCACACCACAAGGTGAAACTTGGGGATGATTACCAGTACCCCATAAAAGGAAGTGGTGAACCCTCTTACAAGCTAGACTCTAGGAAGCCTCTGAAGATGAAGGATGTCCTGTATGTACCAGGACTCAAGAAGAACCTTCTCTCCATATCGGCATTGGATGTAAAAGGTATGAGGGTTGCATATATTGATGGCCAAGTTCTTATGTGGCCAAAGGGAGTGAACATAGATGATGCAGTAGTGATTGGAGAGCAAGAGGGAGTTTTATACAAACTGAAGGGCCAACCTGAACAAGCCTTGGTCCATGACTCCGTGGAACCAAGTGAACTATGGCATAGGAGGCATGCACATGTGCACTATAGAGCACTACCACTTGCAAGCAAAGCAGTTGAAGGTCTTCCAGAAATCCAGGCAAAGCATGAAGGCGTTTGCAAAGGATGTGCGAAGGGAAAGAACATAAAGAAGACATTACCAAGATAAAGAAGACATTTCCAAGTAGCGAGAGAAAGGCAAAAGGAATCTTGGAAATCATCCACTCCGATGTATGCGGTCCGATGTCATCCAGTTCATTGAGTAGGTATGTATATTATGTTTCTTTCATTGATGATTTTTCTAGGAAGACATGGATATATTTCTTGAAGAACAAAGATGAAGTATTCAACAAATTCAAGGAATTCAAAGCCTTGATCGAGAACCACACAAAGAAGAAAATCAAGACCTTTCGATTAGACAATGGCGGAGAGTTCACATCAGAAGACTTCAAGAAATTATGCAGAGATTTAGGGATTAAGAGGGAGTTGACCAATCCATACAATACGCAGCAGAAAGGAAGAATAGAGCAATCATGGAAGCAGCAAGAGCGATGCTTCATGACGAGGATCTTCCAATGCATTTATGGGAAAAAGCTGCGAGGACAACCATGTATGTACAAAATCGTACTCCACATAAAGTACTTGACAACAAGACACCAGAAGAAGCTTTCTCCGACGAGAAACCAGAAGTCAGCCATCCCAGGATAGTTGGCTGCCGGGTGTACATACATATTCTAAAAGAGAAGAGGACGAAGCTAGATCGTTCAGGAAAGAAGGGCATATTCGTGGGATATAGTGAAAGCTCGAAGGCCTACAAAATATATTTTCCATGGTTTAAGAAGATCGATATCAGCAAGGACATGACTTTTGACGAAGACTTAGCCTACAACAAATCCAGAAAGCTACCTATTGAAGACATTGAAGAACCAGAAGCACCCAGGATCCGAGATACAACAATGAATGAAGCAACCCCAGAAGAATATGAATACCGCGAGATGGAAGACCCACAGGAACCTCTAGATCCACCCCGTGAGAAGAATTCTGACAAGCGAAAACTAGCATGGGTATAAGAGGCAATTCGAGATGCAGAGAGATATGGTGCTCCAGAAGGAATGCACAGGGAAAGCAAGAGACCGAGGCCATACTCCAGTTATGTAGCCCTGCTGTGTGACATCATTGACAAGGAACCTGCCAAATTTGAAGAAGCGACAGAGAGGAAGGAATGAAAGGATGCCATAATTGAGGAGTACCAATCGATCATGAAGAATGATGTCTGGGATGTGGTCCTGAGACCAGTAGGGAAGTCTGTTGTGACTTCCAAGTGGATCTACAAGATCAAGCATGCTGCAGATGGCAGCATAGAGAAACACAAGGCAAGATTTGTGGCACGTGGCTTCTCTTAGAAGGAAGGGATAGACTATGAGGAGACATTTGCACCTGTAGCCAGATACACTTCCATCAGATCAGTACTTGCTCTGGCTGCAGTGATGAAATGGAAGGTACACTAGATGGATGTCAAGACATCGTTCTTGAATGGTGTAGTGGAAGAGGAAGTGTATGTGGAGCAACCACTCAAATTTGAGACACATGACAGGCAGACTCGTGTGCAAATTGAAGAAGGCCTTGTATGGATTGAAGCAGGCACCCATGACGTGGTACGATAGAATAGATAGCTTCCCGACTAGTTTGGGCTTTACCAAGAGTAAAGAGGATTCCAACCTTTACTACAAGGTTGAGGAAGGGAACCCAATGATACTCCTACTCTATGTAGATGACCTGTTTGTGACAGGTGAGGATGGGCTTATTGCAAATAGGAAGAGGAAGTTTGCCGCAGAGTTCGAGATGAAGGACCTGTTATCACCTAAACTGTAGTTATCCCTATGGATGTATTCATTAATGGATGGCAATAGGGAAGGACAACTCAAAAGGTGCAACCACGATCACCTTTACCTCCAATAGATGGTTGTCACGCCAGTCGAGGCAACCTTCACTCTATGCTATCTAGCCCAGACAACAAAGGGGGAGACCCAGATCTACTCCCGACAGGAGAGATGAAACCAAGACACCAAATCAAGTTAAGACTAAGTGAAGTAAGGTGTATGGTTTATCCTAGACCTAAGGATGAAGTCACAGTATGAGTAAGGGGTTCAATGAGTATAGCTTTGGTTCATTGTTGATGTGAGAGTGACTTATAATGTTTGAAATGAGATCCAGGATTAAAGTACTAGTCAATTGTGAGAAAATCCACTGCCTTGGGAACCGTGTCCAATGTAGAGTAGTTTAGGGGTTGAATTGGGGCTAACTAGTACATGTGACAAGCTTGATCATGAGATATGACAAAATCACAAAGGTTCAGTCCACCAAACAAGGATCGAACCACAAGTTAATCCAACAATCTAGGAAAGTCGAATTGACTTGGAGAGAGATCAGTGCCTTTGGGAATTGGGATTAATGGAGTCAAAAGATTAACTTATGGTTTGTGACCCCTATGGCATAAGACAAGTGGGCTATTAAAGGTTTGATGGATGAATATGTCTAGATCTAATAGATCATGGTTTGACCTAAGTGGACCACAATCCCTTAAAACAAGGAATGCTATCCCCAAGGCAAGATTTCACAAAGTGACCTACTAGACTTAGGTTTCAAGGTATGCTTGTTCCAAATCCACCAAAATCTCATGTACCCATGTCCTACAAGTGGACCAACTCCAATCTCCCAAGAAGTGTGACTTTGCCCAAGGAGGGTAAAAGGTGGGATAAATGGGATCAAGACAAGTCCAATGGCATCCAAACTTTAGATCCAAGTAGGTTAATCAAGTGACAATGTGGATCTAAAATATTAAGGCAATCCAAGGGTTAGATCTTACTAGATCTGAGTTTTAAGATACCAAGTGGTCCAAAATGGGGTTTTAATCCCTTAAAATGTGGAATAGGGCCCACAAGGTAGAAATTGCCAAAGTAACAGTCCAGGGGTAGGTTTTAGGATGTGTAGATTATGAATCAAGTGAAATTTCAACTACCCATGTACCGGATCTAGGGTAACTCACCTTCCCCAAGAAGTGCGACCTCACTTGGAGAGGCTAAGTTGGCTTGGGAAGTGGGTCAAATGGAGGCCAATCCTCACCAAACTATAGATCCGGGATGCCGTGGATACTATAGAGGTGGGTTTTAAATATCTTACCCAAGAATCCACTAGATCTTAGTAGATTTGAAAAAATGTAAAAATGGGGGTTTTGATTTATTAGGGTTTGAAGTATTTTAGACAAGTGGATAGATCATGGAGATAGAAATTACCTTGAGATCATACCTGAGTGATGAAGAGAGATGCCTTGATGTTGAGGAAGACTCCCACAGAGATCAAATGAGAGATTGTTGAATTTGCTTGCCGAAATGATGCCCTAGCCCACAAGGGCGACCTCCTCTACCTGTCAATCCAAGGAAAGCGATTTCAATCAGAGTGATCAAGCATGGAGGAAATACAAGCGAAGTGCAAATGTAACATGAAATAGAAGGTCTTGGGACAGTAATACTCCCTGTTACCAACGAAGAAACCCAAAGAAGAAGTAGGGAGGGTCCTCCCCTACCAATACGTCCTCCTTAGATGAATTCGGCCTCCACCTGTAGATGCAAAAAGATGGTACAAAAATATGGCAAGACAAGATCTCCAATAACTCAGTGCAAAGGAAGAATCAACGAACGAACACCAAAAACATTCACCACAACACTGGAGATAGATGCAATAATAATTTTCTATTCCAATAATCCAGAGCCACAAGTCCCCTTTACAATGAGAGGCTCTCTCCTTTAAATAGGAGGGAGAGAGTCCATAATCTAACCACTTTTTGAATGAGTGGCTAAGATTAAAAGATCAAAAGATCTAATCAATGGTTGAGATGAGCTCAACAATAAAATACATGGATCACTAATAAAATATAACAATAAGTGGACAAAATCGCCCTAGGAGAGGGGATCCCACCAAATCATGATGACAAAATATAACAATAAGCTTATGGTGGGTCCAAGGGGTAATTTTAGACACCCTTGGTCAATCCCCATAGCACAATAATAATAAAATAGTCATCAAAGTACCAAATCGTGCCTCTATGGACAAATCGTGGGCCTTAGGAGGCCTCAGAAATCATCAGAAAATGCCATAAGTGATGGATGTGGGCCCCGATGAAGCTGAAACTGCTGGAGAAGGTGCGGAAGACATCCCACTCATCATCACTGATCATCCCATGCCAAAAATTTTCCTCAGTAGCCCAAATTGAATTCCTTTGTAGCCATTTCTAGCAATCCCAAATTGCCTCGGGAAGCGTGTAACTGCCCCAAACTGCCTCCTGGAGTGCCTGCGCTGTCAAGGTGAGGGCACCAATGTGTCCGGAAGGGGGGTACTATGGTAAAAACAAGTGGCTGGACCACCCCCTCCAAGCACAGCGCCCTAGGTCAACAGATAAAAATCATCTCTGCACTGGCAGGGCCTCCGACAGACCAAAACTGCACTGGGATAGCCTACTGAGGCTCAATCATCACTGTAACTGCCCGGAAATGAAAATAGACTATCTCATTGGACTCAGAAGGTCCAAATCTATCCAAGATGTGTACTCATACACCATATGAATCTCTGCATGATCAAATAATAAATCCAATATACCGGAGTAGGTGAAATAATAATAATCTGTAAATGATCAAATAATGCTGAAAACCATAAATCATCATCATAAACCTGTATCTGATGCATAGAACCATCATGTACATATATATGGACCATATATCATCTATCTGTATCACCACAAGGTCCACCATCTCATGTTCTGTGGTTGACCTTGGTCAAACTAGGTTTGACCAAGTCAACATGACCAAATATAACTCAGACTATCATCAGAAGCTGCTGCAAAGTGTCAAAGGTTAATGCATGCTCTACAACTTATTCAAATAAAAATTATAACACAAAGTAATCATTATTGGCGATCTAAATCCAAATATATAATGTCATTAATTATTATTTAACTCAGACTAGACTTTCCGGACCATACTCACTTCATAGTTGTGATCAATTTGCTAGTGAAGGGTGAAGGCTAAAATAAACTGGCTAGGCTAAAGGATGACTTGACTGACTTAATTTTGTGACACTTTGGATATGGGAAAGGGAGTACACACCATAGTATATACTGAATGAGCAACAACACAGGGAATGGCGGTGTCTCACAAATGGATGAGTTGTATAAAGAGGGCTTATTGTCCTTTAACAGATGCGCACAATCCATAATACAAATCAGGCCATCAATTGTTTTGATATAGCATTTAAGTTCCATTGCTTTTTGGGCCTGAAGTTTCCATAGCCTTTGATCTATGTGTGTTTATAAACACATTGCATAGATTTACATTTATTTAGGGTTTTTGCTGCAGGTGTGTTTTTAAGGCACTTGTTTACCTAAGCACTTCCAGGTGTGTCACAGATAGCTTGTTTACCTAGGTATTTTATTTCACAAAAGATATAACATTTTATTTTCATGGCCATTTTCATTTGGCATGCCTTTCATTCATGTGTGTTTAGAAACACATTGCATGAACGGGCTTTTCATACAAGATATAACATTTCATTTTCCATACTTTGCATTTATGGCAGCACTAAAAGTTTCAGGTTTAGCCAACACAACTTTAGTGACTAGGGGGAATTCACAAGGAAATCCAACTCACCATATGTAAGTTTTGTCACCAACTCAGAGCCGAGACACAATAAACAAGGAAGCTCGTCCAATAGAGAGTTTACAGTGGGGAAAAGTCCTCCATGCCACTAGTCAAGTAGTAAGTCAGGGTGATAAACTAAAAGGTAGGTAATGGATTGATGAAGACAATGAATAATGGAGCCAACACTAGCAAGCTAAGGTATGGTGGAATGATCACCTCTATTCTCCCTAAGGAGGGTAAAACCAATGAGTATGAATAGTGAACTTCTAAGTCTGAGTAGGGACAATATAATATATATAATAAGATCAGCCAGGTCCACATATCTATATGATTGCCAGATCATGACACTAAGTGCTAAGACATGCTATAAGAATAAATATAAAAGCAATATAACCACAACACCATGATATACCTGCTGAGTCATATACCTGAATGCTCATCATTTGAACCATCGTCTGACCTCTGAAACTGCTATTGTAACTTTGGGCACTATTGACTACTCTGCACCAATGGTATAGTGGCTACATCGGTCATCTCTCTGAGTGTCTTGAGACTCAGTCATGGCATGGGGAATAAAACTGCTGTCCAAATCTGATAGTGATCCAAATAGATGCTCATCTTAGCATCTCAATGTAAGGGAACTGGTTGAATAGTGTATTGGAATAAAAAAATAGTGTATGGTAGCCCGGCTACTATATATGTGATAACAGGACCTAGGCATGATGCATTATTTTCTAGGTATGGAGGTGTGGCAGAGTGCGGATGGAATCTTCCTTGGACAAGGGAAGTATGTAGTAGAGATCCTGAAGAGGTTCGGGATGATGGACTGCAAGGCCATGGACACACCAATGGCATCGAACCTGAAGCTATTGACTGATGCTTCATCAGAATCGGTTGATGCCACAATGTATCGTCAGATGATTGGATCTTTGATGTACTTGACGAACACGAGACCAAATATTTGATTTGCTGTGAACACATTGAGCCAATTCTTGACAGAGCCGAGACATGTTCACTTGATTGCTGCAAAGCATATTCTGAGGTACCTGAAGGGTACAGTTGATTATGGGCTCAAGTATGACGCAAATCAGAAGATTAACCTGGAGGGTTATGTTGATTTGGATTGGGCAGGCAGTGCTGCAGATAGGAAGAGCAGTTCGGGATGCTGCCTCAGTATGGGATCAGGTGTGATCTCTTGGTTTAGTTGGAAGCAGTCGTGCGTGGCACTGAGTACAGCCGAAGTAGAGTATGTCGCAGCTTGTTCGACTAGTTGTGAGGCAGTATGGATTAGGAAGCTACTATCTAATTTGTTTGATCTCTAGTTAATGGCGACTTGTATCTTTTGTGACAATAAGAGTTGTGTGAAGTTGTCCGAGAACCCAGTGTTCCATGACAAGTTGAAGCATATTGAGATCAAACATCATGATATCAGGGATATGGTGCAGAGAGGAGCAGTGAAGCTCTAGTATATTGCGACGGATGAGCAGATAACCGATGTGTTGACCAAGCCGCTAGACAGAGTGAAGTTTGAGTACTTCAGAGAAAAGCTTGGTGTACTTTAGATCGAGGTTCCTTCCAAGGGGAAGTGATGAGTCCGGAAGACGCAGATTGACATGAGCCATTCTCACATGGTGGTAGGTGTGTCCTCCCATGGTGCAGATGTAAGGGCTGGAGCCATTCTCACATGGTGGTAGGTGTGTCCTCCCGTGGTGCAGATGTAAGGGCTGGGGCCATTCCGACATGGTAGTAGGTTTTTCTTCCCATGGTCGTTGATATAAGTGTCGGGGCCATTCCGACATGGTAGTAGGCTATGTCACAGGGTTCACCAGATTTTAACCATGAGGTTCGAAATTCGACGAACCTTTAAAAAAATTTGGAGTTCTTTGGAATTCGTCGAACCCCATTGTTGCTCGTCGTGAGTCATCCAACCGATGTGAACCCTACCGCATCCCGTCGCCAGCCTCACTGCCACTGCCCATCGTGTGTCGCGAACCCTGCCCATCCAATCTGTCGAGAACCCTGCCACTACCCGTCACCAGCCTTACCACCCGCAACTTTGCCGTGGTCTACTCATCGGCCGACGACAACCACCTGCTATCATTCTTAAAGTTCAAATCCATGAACCAGAACCCTACTGTCGTGTGAGTCTTAGACTGCCGTTGCTTTCTACCCCGCTCAACTAAACCACCACTGCTCTCTATCCCGGTCGACTAATTTATACAAAGAAATATTTCTTATATTTATTTTGATATAATAATATAAATAGAATGTTTATAAATTCGATAATTAGAATGTTTATTAATTTGATAATTAGAAATGTTTATCAATATATATATGTATACTCCAATATATCAATATTTATTATATAATAATATATATAGAATGTTTATTTATGTTGATTTTTCAATATATTATATTATTATTTATTTTGAGTTTAAATATATTTATATTTTGAAAATGTATATAGACGAACCTAATGTCGAACCTCATCCCGAACTTCATAAAAAAATTCGAATTCGAACCAAATTTCAAGGTTGCCGAACTCAAATTCGAACCGAAACCATGTGACTTAGGTAGTAGGTTTGTCTTCCCATGGTCGTTGATATAAGTGCCGAGCCATTCCGACATGGTAGTAGGTTTGTCTTCCCATGGCCGTTGATGTAAGTACTGAGCCATTCCGACATGGTAGTAGGTTTGTCTTCCCATGGCCGTTGATGTAAGTGCTGTGCCATTTCGACATGGTGGTAGGTTGGTCCTCCCATGGTTGTTGATGTAAGTGCTGTGTGATGTGCATCTGGGCTGTGCTCCATGTGACGATGAGATGATCTGAAGACGATGAGGCGACAGTAGGAGACGCAGGTATTTGCAGAGGCAATGTAATGATTGGTCCTGGGATGTACCTACTTGATGGCTTGCTTGCAGAGATGATGAAGACCTACATGAGGGCTAGGCCTACATCCAACATGAAAAAGGGCTGGCTCTGTAGAACTTCCTATGACGAGTAGAATCGAGAGATATCACCAATCAATGGTCGACATGATGAGGATTGCAGCAACAGTGATGACGACGATCCAGTGTTGATGATGATGTTCCAGCATTGATGATCCAACAACGAAGACTTGTGTGTTGATGACTGTGTCAAGAGAATACCTTCCTAGTTAAGAGGGAGTTTTATTGTTGTTGTAACTGTGGAAGATATTCACTTGTATTTTATATTGTATTTATTATTTATATTATTTGTACCTCCGACGAAGATGTTTATTCTTCCGGTCGGAGAAGTCATTATTGTATTTGGGTCATGTAAAGTCATTGAGGTAAGCCCTCCCATGTAAGTTAGGGCATTAGTTCCCTCAGATTCATTTGTATTGGGGTTTTTAAGTCCCCTAAAGGAGTCGGCCCAGTCAACTTTAGTTGAGGCCGACTTGTCAAGTGAAACAGGTAAAGTATAAATAGAGAGCTATACTCTCTATTTATTCATTCACTCACACTCACTCAATTCGCATTATTGAGAGAGAGGAGAAGTTCGCACAAGTGGAGAAGAGAGAAGCTGCTGAAGACCATCTCTATTTTTGGGTTTTACTTTTGTGACATTGTATTGGTGATCATTCTATCTCTGAGGATGTTGCGGGCTTTTCTCCTTTATGGTTTCCCCTAGGAAATTCTTTCTGTCTCTTATGTTTATGTTGTGCTTGTTATTCTCTCAGTAGGATCCTAGATAAGTATTGATTAAATTGTGAAAAACTAACAGTTATAGTGACCTTAAACCCTAGACCCTAGGCCATTCGTACAGAACTGACCTTAAATGCCTGAATTGCTTGGTTTTGTACAAAGCCAGCTGGTTTTGTACGTCTATATGTAATGGTTTTGAACATGAAATTAGAAAACCAAGAAAAAGAAAAGTAAACCCTAGCTTCTAGTAATCATTGGTAATATAAATGGTAACATTTATTAAAAGGGAAAGTGAATGGGAAAGTGAAAGGGAAAGTCACATTCTCCTTATCTTTCATTTGTATCCTTCTACTTAAATTTTTAACATTACAATTAATTGTTTCAGGATGTTTGAGTGGTTCCAACCTCATCGGACTTCATATGCAAAAAGTAGAATTTGAGATCCCATTCAGAATTCAACGCACTTAAAGTTTATAGGATTTCAGGATTGCAACGTTTCCATTGGATTCTATCATGTATGGGGGTATGGGATTGACATTTAATCAACCAAATCAACCCCTCTATGTACCTTGATGTTGGTGGTGTTAAATTGTTGAACTTATCTGTCACGATCTTAATAAAAATGTACCCTTCACTCAAGCAAAATCACTTATTAAGCATGGTAATCTTTTTCTACCTTATTTTAACGCTTGGATTAGGAATTTTTATCAAAATTGTAAGGTGTTGATTAATGTCCTTGGAGGATCAACTTCGAGATTCAAGGTAGAGGCAGGGGCTAGGGCCTAGAGGAAGGGGGCTCAGGGTGCTATTGATCAATGTTGCACGACTCGGACTCGGCAAAGACTCGGCTGGCATATGACTCGGCGACTCGGGAAAAACTCGAGAAAGACTCGGGAAAGACTCGGCGAAAATTAAAATAACTTAAAATATTGTACATTTTGGGCACAAAAAAGAGTTTAAAAGCATTTCTAGTCCATATAAGCTATAAAATTACAATTTATGCAATAAGTCATAACATTGTCTCATAAACTATGAATATACGACATAACACAATCAATTTTTGTATGCAAAAATTTGAATAGGGTTCATAAACCATAGTGTTCCATAAATCATAACCATAAGCATAAACCATAAAGTGATCATAAACCATAGTGTTCATAAATTATAAATCATAACCATAAACATAAACCATAAAGTTATCATAAACCATAGTGTTCATAAACCATAAAGTGGTCATAAACCATAGTGTTCATAAACCATAAATCATAACCATAAACATAAACCATACTGATTTAAAAATCAGATTGGTGCAAGCTCAAAATATAGTCTCATAACAGAAATAGAAAACCAAAATAGACAATGTCTCCATGTACTCGAGTCTCATGCCTAACCACGAGCACGCCTACAATAAGTCATCGAGGAGCTAGTGCCAACATCGACAGACTGAAGCAACTGTGAAGCAGGTGTATTTGGAGTTTCCATTTGAGATGGCAGACTAGAGGGATCCTGAGTCTCCTCATCAAGCCAAGCCAAATCATCAGGGAACTCCTCCTCCACAACCCACTTAGACTCTAAATCAATATCATCCAATAAAATTGGATCTAGGTCCTTCGGTTGCATTTGCTTTGTGAGCATTCGAAGGTTGTAGTAGATGAAAACCAACTTTTCCAACCTTTCAAGCTCCAACCTGTTCCTCTTTTTGCTGTGGATGTGCTCAAATACCGACCAATTGCGCTCACATCCTGAAGCGCTGCAGGGTTGACTCAGAACTCTGATGGCGAATTCTTGTAATTGTGCTGCTTCAGAGCCACAATCTATCCACCAATGGGTTGTAAAAGTTAAAAACAACAATGATTACAAGTTTTGCAATGCCAAAATTGAAAAAGAGAACTAACAAATTTACAAGCTAAGTTCTAAGTCTAACAATTTAGTTTTTACAAATTGAATCTTACATGGCATTTTCTTGTCCTTGAGTCGTTGGGTTGAGCTGAATCCAAACATGCCTGCTGCTTCTTTGTACATATCACGTTGCATGTTGATTTTGTCCTGAATTTCTGGATTCGGGAACATCTTCTCAATGCACATCATGACACCTCTCATCACCTCCTGATCTCTTTGAATGCCAGAATCTGGATGATAGAATAAGCTTGGATTGAGATATGCTCCGGCTGCATGCAATGGTGAATGTAGCTGCCTGTCCCACCTGGAATCAATAATTTGCCATATAGGGAGATATTTTGATGAATTCCCCTTGTAGAAAGTCTTGATGGCCTCTTTGGCCCTATCCATGCCCTCATAGATGTATCCCATTGCAGGTTTCTCTCCATCCATGATCCTCAAGACTTTTTACAAGTGGCTCAGTGAAGCTGACAATCTCAGTGACTTTCTCCCACAGACCATCTCCTAAGAGAGACAATTTTACAGCAACTGCATCTGGCTTTGTGCTATCTTTCCGAAATATTTATTCTTGGCTACAAACCATCCGTCTCAAATCTTGGTACTCATTCAGAAGGCTTTGGAGGGAAAGAAAGGTTGTGGCAAACCATGTGATAGCAGGGCGACTCAGTTCACCCTGTGCGTATCCCCTCATAAGGCTCAACACCCAAGCATGGTTATAAATGAATTTGGTAATTTGTTTGCACTCTTGCACAACTGCTTGCACCCATTCCATCTTCCCAATGTCCTCCAGCATCAAGTCTATGCAATGGGCAGCACATGGAGTCCAAAAAATGGTGGGGTATTTTGTAGAAAGCAACCTTCCAGCTGCCACATAATTTGCAACATTGTCCGTGACTACCTGGACAACATTTGTTACCTCGACTTCCTCCACAACATCAGACAACAGTGATAAAATTAGATTTGCATCCTTTACATGCGAGGATGCATCAATGGACCTTAGGAACATGGTTCCTTTAGGGCAAGCTATAACAAAATTGATGATTGTTCTGCCCCTTTGATCTGTCCACCCATCAGACAAAATTGTGCACCCTGTAAACTTCCATGAGCTTTTAATGCTCTCCAATTGTTCCTTAACACACTCGAGCTCCTCATCTAGCTCTTTCCCCCTAAGTGCATTATAGGAGGGGGCTTTGTATCCAGGGCCAGCAACGGTAATGGCATCTACCATGGGCTGATAAAAATAAGACTTTGCATAGTTGAATGAAAGGCTATTATGGTATCAAAACCTCCGCACTGCCATATCTGCCTCTTTCCTCTTCTTTTCATTGAAGCTCTCCAGGGATGGTTGAGATCCTGGAGTTGTGCGAGGAAGGAAGAAAGAAGAAGCTACACTTCTATTTACTGCAGCAGCTGAAGTGGACCCTCCTGTACTTGGACTTGCATTCGGTGGTGCCATGGCAGATCTACCTATCATGGAAGTTTCAAACTTGTATCTTGCCCTCTTTGTTGTTTAGGTTGTCATTGATGCCAACAATGTCTGGTCATTGATGCCAACAGTTAAGTCTTGGTGCCCCTTGTGGAGCCTTTGAGGGTTAGTATTTGCTTAGTGTTTGTCTATGTCAGAGGAGACCTTTTGACTTTGTCCAAGCCCAAGTCTGAAGCCCTTGGAGGCCTTGGGACATTGCCAAAAGCCCTGTAGAGTGTTCAAGTAATCCTAAGTGGGTCGAAAAAGTTGCTAGCGTCCAAATAACCTCTTGAGTGGTCTTTTGTGTGCTAATAAGTTCTTGGTACCCTAGGAGTCCCTAACCCCATAATCTTTTAACCACTTTAAAATCTTTTAAAGACTTACACTTGAATACTTTAATAATTTCAAAAGGTTTAATAAATAAAATGGTTTAATAAATAATTATTTTTAACCAATTAAATATTTTTTATTATTAAAATTTAAAAAAAAAAAATAATAATAATAACTTATTTAAACATGGAAAGATGACATTTTTAAACAAGAAAAGTTTAAATTCAAAAGTTTTTAAATAAATAAAACATTTTAATAAATAAATTTTTTAATATATTAATAACTTTTTATAACTCATTAACTTTAGAAAAAGTTTCATTCAAATTCAAAACAATGGCACACATATTCATTAACTTAAGGAATAAAATTAATGTTATTAAAAAGCTGGGAAGTCAGCCCCATAATTTAATAAATTAAAAATTCAAATTAAAATTATGTATATTGAAGGTCGGCTCCATAATTTGTGTTTTGAAAAACGAGTATAAATACTCCCCCACGATTTCACTTTTGTGGAGTGGTGTTCGTAGTAGATGGAGCTCTGATTTTTGGTTTAGTTTGAGTGATTTCGGGTATCTTCATCTATCAGCAACAGCAGCAGTATGCAATTTTTTTGGTATGTGGAATTGACGTGGAGATAAAGCTCTCATTTTATTGGTGAAGGCAACGTGGAAATGGAGCTCTGAATTCGGGTATCTTCATCTACCAGCAACAGCAGCAGTCTGCAAATTTTTTTTTGATTTTGGTATTGGCGTGGAGAATTTCGTATAAGCTCTGAATTTTTGGTAGACGGGCGCACCATTGGAGACTATTCTCACCGCTTGAGACTATGAGGGGCGCTGCTAGTAATCTGTGCATTATAGGCTCCATATGTATTAGCTGCCACAACAAAGAAATCATGACCATCTAAGGGTGTTTGCTTCTGGTCCAAAGCTCAGTCAAATTTGCAGATATTAGTGTTATTTGTTTTGTTGGTCAATACTGAGTAAGCAATCTCTTTGTTGCTGGGCGTGATATGGTGGGTGCATCCAACGTATCTAGACTATCAATTCACCATTCTTCATTTATGTGATTGTTGGAAGGTGACAAGGCAATATAGAAGACAAATCTGTTTGCACAAGCTGCTACAGGAGTGACTAGAAGACTAGACCAATTCCATAAGCTGCTACAGGAGTTAGTGGATATATTTACAGTGGCTATCTATAGCATATTTAATATCCCAGTGTTCGAATCTTCCAACATCTGCTACAACACCCAAAGGCTTCATTGTGTGGGCAACGCTGGAGATGAACTCTGATTTTTGGTGAAGGCATAGCTCGATTTTTGGTGAAGGCATAGCTCGAATTTTTTCGTGAAGGCACAACTGGTTTTAAAGCTTGGATTTTTATTGGAGTTATTTGTGGCTACTGAGCGTTTCATGTGAGGGTTGTGCTGATACTTCTACACATATATTTTGAAGGACTTTTCTCTCTGCGTATTGCAAACTCCATTGGAAGTGTATCATCATTTTGCTGCTGTTATTTTTGGTTAAGAGATCATGTATTAAAATTGATCAATCAGGTAATCGGCAGTGATGACAAAATAAGGCAGCCTGGGCACAATTTTTAAGGGTGGTGATGCCCTAGATGGACAATGACCTTGATGAGCAGCAGAGTGACAGATTTGGCATACTTCTGGGCACAATAGCAGATGTGTAAATTGACAACATATGAACAGCAAAACAGTGAATGACAAGATCTGTGATGATTAATGCTCAGTCAGAGATCGTGTTGATGATGATGCTCAAGCTAAGTGAAGCAGAAACTATGATGCGTATATGAGCAGAAAAGGCACCTTGACATTTTGGTATGAGCAGTGTATAAGCAGACTCGTTGGATGACTTAACTGATACAGCAGTAGTGAATGTGTGTAATGAGTAGGTGACAAGTTGATGGCAGCAGCAGTTCATAGAACAGACCTTGATGATTCAGCAGTGAATTGGTTGATATGCACAGATGGTTGAGCAGAGATTGAGTCTATTGTAGCAGTGTTGAGCAGCAGAGAGTATAGGGTTTGACAGGTCCACAGGTTCAGCAATTCTTCTCTACAGGGTGGCAGGGTGGTGCTAGGGCTCACAATTTTGTGAGTTGAGCTGTTGTAGCAGCTTGTCAGTTGTGGCTGACGAAGCCTAGGGGTTGTAGCCCCTTCCAGTTGTAGCTGGAGAAGTTGTATTAAATTTGTAACCCCAGTTGTTGCTGGGTCAAATTTTATTATAAAAGGCTTCCGTGGTTTTACCCCCAGGACTTGGGTTTCCACGTAAAAATCTTGTGTACTGTGCATCTTGTTTTTTATTGTTGATGATATACTGCTATGATTGGTGATTAGCAACTTGCTCTCGGCTAAAATTTTTATAATTGGCAAATACTGATTCACCCCCCTCTCAGTATTTCAACACTCTTTTCACTCTGTTCCCTAATGGCATCCAAAGCAGCTACCATTTCTGCTGTGTCTTCATCGGGGCATTTCTCACAAATTGCCACATCTTTGCAAACAATTCTTGCTAGATGATATTTCATCCTGTTTATGCCCCCAGACATTTGAGAGGAGCAGAAGTTGCAAATGACCCTATGGTCTTCATTGGGATTCACCCTGACACAATATTTCCATCCCGGATCAAGAGGCCTTCTAGCCTTAGGTGCCATGGAATCTGGATTGCAAAAAACATTTAAATTTTAATTTGGATTTAATTTTTTTTTCACTATTTGCTAAATCATTGAATTTTTTTAGAAACATGTAGCATTGAGCTGAAAAAATACATGTGGCATTGATTTTTTTAGAAACATGTGGCATATAACAAATGTCAAAAATTAAATGAATACAAAAGTATAAAATAGAATAGAATAAAATTAAATTTAGAAATAAGAAATAAGTATTAACTTTTAAGAATTTAGAAATAAGAAATCTTATTAGAAATAAGAAATATAACAAAACTAAAAAAATATAACAAAAATAAGAAATAAGTATTAAGAATTTAGAAATAATAAATAATAAATATATATATGTATAACAGAAATAAGAAATAATATTAATATATTTATATATTAAGCAATTTTGGCATTGCAAATAAAGTTAAGCAAATTCCATTATCACTTCAGATGTTCAAACAAAAATTAAATACAATTTTTTTTTAACTTCAAATATAATCTAAAAATATGTCAAGACTCGAGATTGAAAAATGGTTAAAAATTCACAAGGATAGGGTGCGTCTGAGATTCTGAAAGCTATTATTTAAAAGCTATCATTTTTCATTGGATTTGCAAACAAGGACTTCCACACAGTAGTGACTCAAAGTAGCACTGTCTTTATTGATATTTGTTTCTATTTTCCTCTAAAACAAAAGCTCTATTAAAAGAATAATTTCAAACTGGAAATTCATCCCTAAAGCAACAGGTGGAAAACCATTTTAAATTGAAATGTATCTATGTTCTTAAAATATAAAAATGTATTTATATTTTAAAAAAATTCTGAATTAAAATTATATACTTTAAAATTTAGCTTACTTCTTTTCTCATACATTAGTTTAGCTTATTTGTTTCCTAATGCACTACTTTAGCTTACTTCTTTTCTTATACATCTGTTTAGCTTACTGCTTTCCTAATATAGTATTTACTATTTTAGCTTACTTCTTTATGCTTTGCCTTTCAGCTTTTAGGATATGCTTGGGCACTCCATTGGGCTCTCACAACTGGATTGCATTTTTGCATCCCAAAGATCTATTTCTTGGTCATTCATGGACATTAATAAAATTATCTTAGCTTATCTTATTACAACCAAGCCAACCAAAAGTTGCTTCAGAATTACTATCTTGCAGTGATAATTCAAAACAATGGATTCAACATGCCAGGAGATATAACAGGATTTGACCGTAATGAACAGTTCAGCTTCCTGCAAATGATAGGCTTGCTCTTACTTCTAGACAATGAATTCAGCATGCTAGCAGATATAACAAGTTACGACAGAGAGAACTCAACTTCCTAAAAATGATGTGGTTGGTCATAATTATTTCATACAGAGGATCATACAGCAATTCCCTATATTGCACTCCAACAAAGATGAACTCAGAAATTTTAGAAAGGACCATAGAGTAAAACATAGGATATGCAGAAATTGGAAGTTGATCAAAGTTTAAATAAATAAATTATATATATTATTATTTACATAATATATATATATATATATATGTTAAATTAAATATATTATTTATTATTATTGACTTGGTTCAATTTTAGGAAAGAGGAAAGCTATGTAATAAGAAAACTATGGTTAAAGAAAACTAGGTAATAAGAAAATTAAAAATATAAATAAACATACAATTTTAAATAAATAAAAAAATAAAAAAAAAATTTATAATTCAAAGAAAAATATATAATAAAAATATTATATGATAAATATTAAAAACATAAAAAATTTAAATAACTATTAAAAACATAAAACAATTATAAAATTAAACATAAAATTGACTAAACATAATAAGAAAATTGATAAGACAATAAGGAAATTAAAAATATAAATAAACATAAAATTTTAAAGAAATAAAAAATAAAAAAATAAATTAAAATTCAAATAAAAATATATAAAAATATTATATGATAAAAACATAAAAAAATCTAAATAACTATTAAATAATAAAAACATAAAAAAATTTAAATTTAAATAACTATTGAAAACATAAAAAATAAAAATAAAATTTTTAAATTTAAATAACTATAGTTTTAACTTTTTTATAAATAAAATATAGAAAAACTTTGAAAAAAACTATTAAATAACTATACATAATTACATATTATAGTTTTTATTATTTCAACTTCTTAACGTTTTTATATATAAATTTTAAAATATAAAAGAACTTTAAAAATAAAATTAAAATCTATAAAAACAAAAAAAACAATAACTGGATTTTCATTTAAACTTACAGGAATCGACAATAAATTTAATACTAAATTTTAATTACTAATATTGTATTACAGTATTAATACAGCATTGTATTAATACTGTAATACAGTATTAATACTGTAATACTGTATGTAATACAGCAGCGCAGATTACATACTGTATTACATACAGTATTACAGTATTAATACTGTATTACAGTATTAATACAGTATTAATACAATGCTGTATTAATACTGTAATACAGTATTAGAATTGTATTAATAAAAACATTTCATAAAATAAATAAAAAACAATAAAATTACTGATCTGCTGCTCGTGCTCGACGCTCCACTGATGCTCGAGTTGCTCCACGAACCCAACCTCCTCAACGCTGGAATTTGGAACTCCTCAACGACTCAGACTCCGACCACGACCTCCTCAACAAATCTCAGACTGCGACTCAAGACTCAGACCACTCCACGACAAATCTCAGACAAGAATTGTGGTGAACAGAGTGACTGTCGGGGCTGTTTATAGCCTCCCGCACAGTCTGGTTTCCCTCCAAACAAGCAGAACGCGGGCCCCAGCGAAATCCGGTGCCAAAAAAACTTGCTGTCCGCCCTAGTTTCCGCGGGAAAGCCTACGGCCGAGTCTCCCGAGTGTTGCCGAGTCTGGCCGAGTGCCCGATTTTCAACGAGTCTTCGCGCGTGGCGAGTTTGCCGACGAGTCTCTCTCGATTACGCGTTTTTGGTGCCCACTCGTCTAGACTTGCGAGTACTCGCAAGTATGTGACGAGTGGTGCTTCACTGCTATTGATGAATATGATCCCAATATAGGCAATGATTGTGATGATATGTAGTTATTTGTTGTAGCATTAAGTTTTTGGACTCTAGAGACCATTCAGAGCCTCTTTGTTTATGCATTTTTGGGTCAGATATGGATTGCACTCAATACTATTTTATTTATATGCACCCTTATTTGCTATATACATGAGAAACTTTGCATATTTGTGTATAATGGTTTATGTTCATATGGATGCACATGAATATATATGTTTTTTTCCAAAATTTGAATATTTTATGTATGTTTTGGTCGACCAGTTTTTTGGTTCCTTTTTTTTCTTTTTCTTTTTTTCTCGTTTCCGGCTCGGTTCATATTTTTGGGCTTAACCAGTTCGATGACTCGTCTGATTCTGATAACATTGCCTGTTACCACTCAGTTTGCACAAGGATGATTGCAAGGACGAAAGATGACAAATTACAAGGGGGACTTGCAATTCCATGGTTCAAGCACTCTTCTTCTTCATCTTCTATCTCTCTTTTGCCGATGGTCAAAAGATGATAATTGTAAAATGACATGGCATCTATATTATATATGTAAAAGGGCTATCCCAACTATGTCCGCTTATACTAAACATTGCTCTAGAGTGTTTTTTTTTTACTTGGATAAATATAGACCCTTGTGATCTATATTGCCAATTTTTTTTCACTTAGTCATGTCTCACAAGCCATGAGTATTCTTAATACATTTGCCATAGGATGGTGTTCTTAGCTCCCAATCTTTTTGTCATGCATTAGTTGAGTCACCATGTTTTTCATGTTTTAGGTGTTTGGTTAGGTCACTTGGGGTGGTAAAATGTCATAAAGTTGTATTATTTGATAAATGGGTGTCAAACACTTACTTAACCCCTTTAACTTGCTTCATGAAGCCTAGCACACCTCTCTGGGACAAAATCTCATGATTTATGTGCCCTAGAACCAAATCCTAGAATTTTGGAGTTAGGTGAAAAAGAATATTCCTTTTGGAGGAGGCACATTCTATTCTTTCTCAATTCACTGATGAGGTGTTGCATGTGAGTGGAGTTTGCTATAGTTCACTTTAGAGTGTGGCGCATGGGTACCTACTCAGCCCCAATTTACTGTAGTGGCGCTTCCAGTTCACTCCATAAGTGACATTTTGAGTCCTAGTTCTCTCTAGAGGTGGCGCATGGACCTTGTTGCCGCCTAAAATACACTTAACTGTAGAAAAGTCTCCCAACTACTAGGTGTGTTCTAGAGGGGCAACTATGAGTTGAGAACTCATTGTCACCTCAATTCCTAACTCCTCTGTTTTGACCCAATTCCCAAAGGTCAAGGGGGTAGTCCCCTATTTACTAAGTTTTGAAGAGTTTTAGTTTTAGGAGTTTGAATTTAGTTATGCTTATTTAAGTTGAATGACATGCAATCATGCAAAGTGCAAATATTCAATGACAGGCAAACCTTACTTTGACACTCAACCAAATAAGAATGAAACAATCAAATAACCAGTGCCTATTGTACTTGGGCTACAATAAATCAAAACTTGTTCAATTAATCATACAAGATACACAACAAATTGCAATGATTTACTTTCCCAAATTTAGAACATTAAAAATTGAAAGAATTGAAATAAATGACTTATTGGCAAAATATCACTTAACTAACCATGAAATACACTTGGACTTGAAATAACTCATTTTGAAAGGAAAGAGCTTGAAAAGAAATAAATGTGCCAAGAAAATAAGATGTTTGCAAGTGGTCCTTTAAATTTTACTTGATTTTAGGGTCTCACTTTAGCTTAGGGGATTAATGTGTATTGATTGTGCAAATAAGAAAAAGGTTGTTCTAAACTAATGTGACTACCTTCAACATTTATCTTTTAGTTTGAGAGAAATTGTTGGATGCTCAACAAGTGAACACAAGGTTCCCTTCTAGCTCCACAAGTCAACTCCGAAATTGTCGGGTGTTCAATAGGAGGAAACAAAGTGCCATGAGGCTCTCTACAACTTCTAGCCCTCTAACTCCACGGATCAATCATCTTTTTCTCAAATTCAGGATAATTTGTCAAAGTGCCTATTATTCTAGCCAATTCAATCTCCTGCCCTTTCTTGTCACCCAGGATTCAGATTAACCGACAAGGGGAGTGAATACGAGGCAAAAGCGAGGCAAGGTTTATTGCTTAACCCAAAAGAATACTGTTACTTTAAACAAATTAGCTAGTCGACATGATATTGCAGGAGGGCAAGGCCCTTCACATGCAAGGTGTGGGCAAAGTTTATTAACTTTGAATAAAATAAAATAATTTGAACCTTAAGCAAGAACTAGCCAGCATGATTTTGCAAGGATGGGAATAGCCACTTCACTTGCAAGGTGTGGGCAACAAATTATATGAATGCAATAAGAAACAAATTAAATCCTAGCCCTTTCTCTTTTGTTTACAAGGATGGAGAACCCAACTTCCTTTGTAAGCAATGGATGGAAAAGAAAAGTAAATTAACAATTTACCTAGCCACACTATCCTCTTTCTAGTGAAAAGGTGGGGCAAATGAATGAAGAAAATCCAAAGAAAAAATAAACTAAGTACACACTCTAGCCCCTCTTCACTTGCAATGCAAGGGTGGGCAAGCCCAACTTCCTTTGCATGCAAGGGATGGCTGAAAATGGAACACAAGTATATATTTTGGAAATTAACAAGAAGTCAAGTTCAAGAGACTCTCTTGAACTTGTTACAACCAAATAATTTTCAGCACTTAAGAAATGATGAAAAATGTGAGAAAGAAGAGAGATTTTGACCCTTTTCTTACAAGGGACCTGTGATGGCTTCTTTAGGATGTCCTTTGCACTTAGTTGAGGCCAAATTGCGACAGAGTTTCCCTTGTGCTGCTAAAAACCTGCACAAAACAAGCAGCTAATTAAAAGTAGAAAGTGCCCAAAATCACTTTGGGACATTATATTTGTGAGTAATAAAATTATGTACAAAATTTCTGAAAAACTTATAGAACAAATAGTTTCAAGTAACTTGTGGAAACATGGATTTTAACTTGATTCTAGAGTGCTAAATAAGATAAATCAATAACATAAATTTATAGAGAGAATATGTTAGGAAACAGTGCTCTTGGATCTTCAAAACTTGAAAAAATGGGGCATCTGACCAAAGAATCCCACTCTCCAAACTTGGCAACCTGCAACTTGAAAGATTTTACTACACAACTAAAAAGATGTGAGTTCCAAAAAATGTACGAAGAAATCACAGTATTCATACAAGAAATCTATGAACTTCTTAATAAAAAATATGAAAACTCATGAAATCTAACAAAAATGAGTAGATGTCACCAAGGCAAAGAAATTTGTCTCTTTGGCCTCGAACCACTTGAGTAGCAATGGAGCATAGGAGTAAACCACCATAAACACCAAGACACACCAGCTTTCCTCAAAGATTTTTATTAAAATGCCAAAAATGGTTGAAAATTACAATAGCTTCAAGAATGTGAGCAAATGAGAAAAAGAGAATGGCAAGAGAGCAAGAGCATGAGAGATTGTGAGATTGTAACCAAAATGAGGAGGAGAGGCCTCCTTTTATAGGAAAAGAGAGGGAGGAGAGGCCTCCTTTTATAGGAAAAGAGAGAGAGGAGAGGCCTATTTTGCATGAGTGACATTTGTCACTTGGTGATAAAGGGGGTTCCTTGGGTTAAAAATAACAAACAATGGGGAGGAAAAATCCCCACCCATGTTTTATATTTCATTGCTAGGCCAAGGGGAGGGAATCATGAAGGTGGGACCCCCCCTTTTGTCTTATTTCAATTTTTTTCATTTCCCATGGTGAGAGAGGGTTTCCCCCTTAGGGAGACAACTTCAAACTCTTGAAACACATGCATGGGGGGCCCCTTTTTGCTTTTGTTTCACTTTAGGCACATAATATGACATTTGGAAACTTAATTTCCCCTTTTTGCTTTTGTTTCACTTTACAAAATTTTGTCATTTTAATTAATGGCCAATTTTCTTGATTTTCTTGATTGACTTAGGAAAATACGTCCAAAACCTTGTCAAAACTCCACGGATTGACTTCAAACTTAGTCTAAGGGTGTAGGGGGTCTCATGCCATTGATTATGAGTACCCATACCCCTATTTATGGGCAGTAGGTGCCACTTAACCCTCTTTACATTACAATTTTTTTTTTTTTTATGTTGAGGGGCATTTTTTAATTACAAAAAATTAAAAAATCCTAAGTAAAACTTAAATGAAATTCCGCAAGACTCTGGATAATGTTTAGCATGGTAATATAGAACATTCCTAGGCCTTGTTGTCGCCAGATCACACACCTGGGGGTTATCACAACATAAATCTTCAAGCTGCTTAGGTGCGTTCCTTGGGGGAAGTTCCGAGTTGAGAGACTGTCACTCAACAGTCAACACTCAACTCCTCCGTTTAGGCAGAACTCCTAACGAAGCCAAGGGGGGTAGTCCCTATGAGTTTCTAAGGCTGATTAAGCTTTAGGATTATGATTGGGTAAGTTGTTTAGGAGTTTTTTGAAATTGATTGACTAAAAACAAAAAATCACTTGCAAGTGTAACTTTAAATGAACAACATAAATTAATCATTTAACACATGAGATTTGAAAAGATTGAAATATATAAAGTATAGACAAGATCAATGCCAAAAATGGAGTAAAAAATGCATGCTGTTGTATTGTAAATGTTTTGCGAGTGCTTCTTGGTCAATTTTAAATTATTATGAGATGGGATTTGATTACGGGAAAGGGGAGCTCCAGATGTACCGTGAGGTACAAGGAGTAATGTCCGGAAGTTAATCAATGGTGGCTCCTCACGAAGACGTGTGGGCTGGAATGGAGTCTCGAGGCCTGTGTTCAACACTACACCAACAAAGGTGTAGTCTAACTGTGCCCTGAGGTCGCCTCCCAGTGGTTCCCGCTTCTCCTGAGAAATTTCCCCACACAGTAATTAAGTTCTTAGTGCCGGATTTTCACTATGTTCGAGGTAGTTAATTTTTTTAGTATGAGTTGTTATTTTGGATGTGAAGAATTAAAGAGTAGTTACAACTCTTTCTGATTTCCCACAGGCCCAGGCAAATGCCGGCAAGGGGAAAGAGCATACTTTGAGTTGGAACTAAAGGTCAACCATAGGACATGAGATGGTTGGACCTTGTGATGATATAGATTGATGATATATGGTCTATGTACATGTACATGATGATTCTATGCAGCAGCTATAGGGTTATGATGATGATTCATGGTTTACAGCAGTATTTGATCATTTACAGATTATTATTATTTACCCTGTTTCGGTATATTGGATATATATTTTTTGATCATGCATAGACTCATAGGGTGTATGAGTACACATTTTGGATGGATTTGGACCTTCTGAGTCCGATGAGACAGTTTGTTTTCAGTTCCGGGCACTTACAGTGATGATGGAGCCTCAGTAGGCTATCCCAGTGCAGTTTTGGTCTGTCGGAGGCCCTGTCAGAGCAGATGTGATTTTTATCCGGTTGACCTAGGGCGCTGTGCTTGGAGGGGGTGGTCCAACCACTTGTTTTTACCATACTACCCCCCTCCCAGACACATTGGTGCCCTCACCTTGACAGCGTAGGCACTCCAGGAGGCAGTTTTGGGCAGTTTCATGCTTCCCGAGGCATTTCACGATTGGTAGAAATGGCTATTGAGGAAATCGATTTGGGCTACTGAGGCAATGTTATGGCATGGGATGATCAGTGATGATAGATCGGGGTCTTCCACACCTCCTCCAGCAGTTTCAGCTTCATCGGGGCCCGCATCCATCACTTATGGCACTTTCTGAGGATTTCTGAGGTCTTTTGAGGCCTAGGATTTGATCATGGAGGCACGATTTGGTACATTGATGATTATTTTATGATTATTGTGCTATGGGGATTGACCAAGGAGGGATAAAATTACCGCTTGGACCCACCATAAGCCCCCTATTGTATTTTGTCATCATGATTTGGTGGGATTCCCCTCTTCTAGGGCGATTTTGTCCACTCATATTATATTTTATTAGTGATCCATGTATTTTATTGTTGAGCTCATCTCAACCATTGATTAGACATTTGTATCTTTTAATCTTAGCCACTCATTAAAAAAGTGGCTAGGATTTTGATGCCTCTCCTTCCTATTTAAAGGAGAGAGCTTCTCATTGTAAGGGGTCTTTGGCTCTTGGATTATTGGTATAGAAAAACTTTCTTGTGGAAATTCTTGTGGTCTCCTTTGCATCTGGTGTTCTTAGATGGTGATTGGAAAGTCTATCGCAACCTAGCATTTGGAATTCGTGGTAAGATCTATCTATTTTGGAAATCATTGTCTTGTCTACAGGAGGGCGATTTCAACAAGGGCGATTTTGCAAGGCTTCTTCAAATCGAGTTTCTTGGCATTTGCTTGTATCAGGGGGTTATCATTAGCATCATTGTGATCTATGCCATCTTTCTGTTACTTCTCTTGTGGCATTAGTCTTATCTCTTGATTACATCAAATCTGATATTGTTGACGTTTGTTGTGCGGGAGAGAGGGCGCATTGGCTTTTTGGACTAAATCGATTGCATAGAAAACTACCTCAAAGCTTCTCAAATTGATCGGGTTTGCATAGATCATCATCATCAAGGCATCTACAAGGTTACCCAGGCAAGATCCACAGGTTTGTTTCTCTTACCTTGATCGAATCCGTTGACATAGCTCATAAATTGATAAAACCCTTATTTCTTAAAACCCTCATTTTTACATTTTCTCAGATCTACTTAGATCTAGTGGGTTGTTGGGTATAATATTGAAAACCCACCTCTATAGCATCCACGGCATCCCGGATCTATAGTTTGGTGAGGATTGGCTTCCATTTGACCCCCTTCCCAAGCCAACTTAGCTCCTCCAAGCAAGGGCGCACTTCTTGGTGAGGGTGAGTTGACCTAGATCTAGTTGATGGGTAGTTGAGATCCCGCTTGATTCATGATCTACACATCCAATAACCTACCCCCAGATTGTCACTTTTCTGATTTCCACCTTGTGGGCCCTATTCCACATTTTAAGGGATTTAATCCCCATTTTGGACCACTTGGTATCTTCAGACTCAGATCTAGTAAGATCTAGTCGTCGGATTGCCTTGAAATTGTAGATCCATACTCCTACTTGGCTAACCTATCCGGATCTAAAGTTTGGATGTCATCGGACTTGTCTTGACCCACTTAACCCACTTTTAGGCCTCCTTGGGCAAAGTCGCACCACCTTGGAGAAGGGAGTTTGTCCACTTCTAGGACGTGGGTACTTGAGATTTCAGTGGATTTGGAATGGGAATAATTCAAAACCTAGGTCTAGTAGGTCACCTTGTCAAATCTTGCCTTGAGGATAGCATTCCTTATTTTAAGGGATTGTGGTCCACTTTGGTCAAACCTAGATCCAGACCTATTCATCCATCAAGACTTTAATTGCCCACTTGTCTCATGCAATAGGAGTCCTTAACCACAAGTTAACTCTATTTTGACTCCATTATCCCAATTCCCAAGGCACTGGTTTCTCTCCAAGTCAATTCGACTTTCTTAGATTGTTGGATTAACTTGTGGTTTGACCTTAGTGTGGTGAACTAACCCTTGATGCCATGATGTATCATGATCAAGCTTGTCACTTGTACTAGTTAGCCCCAATTCAACCTCTAACCACCCTGCATTGGACATGGTTCCCAAGGCAGTGGATTTTCTCACATTGACTAGTACTCTAATCCCAGACCTTGTCTTCAATTATTATAAGTCACTCTCACATCAATAATGAACTAAAGCTACACTCGTTAAACCCCTCACTTGTCTTGTGACTTCATCCTAAGGTCTAGGATAAGCCATACACCTTATTTCACTTAGAATCAACTTGATTTGGTGTCTTTGTTTTGATCTCTCCTGTCGGGAGTAGATCGGGTCTCCCCCTTTGTTGTCTGGGCTAGATAACATAAAGTGAAGGTTGCCTCGACTGGCGTGACAACCATATATTGGAGGTCGAGGTGATCGTGGTTGTACCTTTTGAGTTGCCCTTCCCTATTGCCATCCATGAGTGGATACATCCATAGGGGTAACTACAGTTTGGGTGATAACAGGCCTCTCCAAGGGAGGTCGCACTTGTGGGTAGGTGGGCTTTTTCCAGATCTATCACCTGCGTGTTGCTTGTTCCTCATCAAATCATCAGATCTATAGTTTAGCCACCCTTCTAGTGCCATTCCTCTCTTGATTTTTCCTTGCGGGACCCATTTCACTCATTTTCCATAATTTAAGGGTGGGTGCCACTTGGGTTCTTTTGATTGGCATCAGATCTACCTAGATCTACTCAATTAAACTCATCAGTGGTATATTTTATGCATGGTTGAGCAATTGTCCCTTGAATAAGCTTCCTCAACCAAGCCCTAACTCCATTTGTCCACTTATCATTCCTAGATCTAGGTCTAGTCACTCTTGATCTCTCTCTTTTCACTTTCACATTTCCCTAGGAGGTCTTGAGTAGGTTCGCTAGCCTTCATTGGTTAGCTAGGGTCTCCCCCTTGCTCTTGCTTAGGCTAGATCTAAAGTGAAGAGTGCCTCCGTTAGCGTGACAACCATTTACCTTGGGAACCGTGGCATCTCTTGGGTCATCTCTTTAGTTGTCCAACACCTCTACCATCCTGTATAGCATCACCTTTTGGGACAATTACAAGTTGTGTGATAACAGGAACTTCGGTAGAGCGTGTTGGGTTAGTATTTATTTTCTTGGCAAACAATACTTGAAATGATGAGATCTACTTGATATGTAAAGTAGTCTGCTTGCAAAAATAGCAATTAAGTGTTCCTACGTCCTGAGTGAGTTTGAAGGCCGATATTTGGATCAGACACGTCAAACGTTAAATTTTAGTATTAGATTGGTTTATTTAAATAGGAAATAAAATCTGTTAGAAAAAATCACTCCACGGAAATTATGCGAATCCCCCAGGGGGGATGGGGTGTGGGTGCTGGGTAGCCCACTTGCTCTTCTTTTTACTCGCTTATTACAATATAGAAATGCTTGTGATCCCTTGTAGAATGGGATCACTAAGCTTACAATACTTGGAAAAAATGAGTTTATTGAGCAAGAGAGGTCCCGAGATGCTCTGGATGGCCAAAACTTAAAAAAATCGCCAGAGTTTCTCTCTCGTTTTTGTTAGACCTGCTAAAAACCAGCAAGTTATTAGTTCAAAAAAGTGCCCAAAAAATACTAAAAAAATTACAAAAACAAATCTAAGTGTAAAATGCAAAAAAGTGAACACAAGAAAGCAAACTTTCTTGTGGATCTTGGCTTGCCTTTTGGGGCAGCCAATGAAGAACTTTAGATTTGCTAAACATGAATTTATGATACCCAAAGAAGAAAGCTAATCTAACAAGCCTTTAGATCTACAAATGAATAACTTGTAAAAGAAATACTTTCTTGAAGTTAGATCTAGTTTAAACAAATGATTAATCTTTCTTTAAACAATCTAGATCTAAATATATGAGACTTGTAAATCAGATCTGAAAATGATATGAACTTATTTGAAATCAAATCTAAGCAATAAGCCTAAGTAACCAAAGAAGAAATGCTTTTTTGTTTGAAGGAGAAGGAGACGGAGAGATAGGCCCGATGCCGGATGAGAATAACTATAGAAGCCGTCGTTGGAATGCTATTGGACTAAGCAACATGAATGTTTTTGGAGAGAGGGTGAACAATCTTGTTCAAACTTCTATCCAATGGTTACCTGCAGCTACTCATAAGACACTTGCAAAAAAGGTTTGTGAGATCTAGTTACTCATGCATAAAAAGAAAACTAGAGAAGCATAATAATAACCTTATTAAAATGCCAGATCTATATCTTTAAACATGTATGAGCAAAAAGAAAGAAAATAATAAACTTATTAGATACCTTCTTCCTATTAATTGAGAACAACCCTACCAAGGCTAGATCCACAACACAAGAGTGCAAGAAAACATTAATCAATACAGGTTACCTCAAGCATGCATAGCCATGATCAACCAACCAACACACTACACTAATGAGCCTCCAAAGCTTTTGCTTTTATTCCAATAATAAAAAGATAGTACATAGTTACAATATGCAAGCAATCCTCTCAACACAATTCCAACTAGTTTGAATGAGGAGAGCTTGTTTAAATAGCAAATGGGAGAAGGTAAGGCGCATTAGCTCAAGGAGAGGAGAAGGCGCATCACATGAGAGATATGGGGGATTGATATCCCATTGATTAACGACAAATAGGGAGTTGTATGATGAGGTGGGCGCCACCTCTACAAGAGGTGCGCCCCCTCTCCTTGGAAACTCCTCCCTCAAACCTCATGCCGCCACATGCTAAAATAACGAGTGCGTCATCCTCATGGGAGAGGGTGCATCATTCACTTGGAAAGATTCGCATATCCTTTGACTTGATATTATAACATGTGCCTTTAATCTCCAATGAGTCGCCCACCATATGTGACATGATGCCAACTCATTTGGCACATGTTAAATGTTTTTTTTTTAAATATATAATTTTTTATATTGGTGCAAATTGTGTTTTTTTAGCATTTATTTGCCAAACTATCGCATCTTTAAGGAAAAATGCTCCCAGAGACGACGTAATCACCCAAAACATAGAGAAAGTGGGTCCTAGGGTAAAGAGGACGCTCTGAGTGTGAAAACGAGCATCCCCATGCCAAAATCCGTGTCCAGACCACTCTTTTATTACAATCTGAATTTTTCCAATTAAACCATTAAAAATGGTCTAATTTTACGAAAAAAAATATTTTCTTTGGAAATTAAAAAAAACTTAGGGGGACCTAGCACATGTCCATACGACTCAATTTTAATATCTAGCATGGTAATATACATTGACACTTGAACTCTAATAACCTCCTAAGATCGAGAAATCATGCCGACAACCCCAACTTTGGAGGTATGAGTGAAAAACTCGAAAATTATATGTCGTTTATTCAACAACATATAATTGATAAGGGAAAAAACACTCTGGGCTAGTTGCACTAATAACTAAGTCCTAGGAAAGCCGAGTCCTTTACAAAACCATCATGCTTTGACATTTTTTACAATTTCCTCGCAGGGCATGGACATGTGATTTTATTAAAAAAAATGCCAAGGTGGCTTGCTAGGACTTCTGATCTTTTGTTTATGAACAAGTAAACTTGTTCTATCTTCATAGGGTCACTTGAAATCACCTAAGTGCAACTTACCTGATAACAGGCGTTAATCACCCCATGGACTCGACCATTAGAATGCCTTTCACCACTTTGGAGGAATTTTTGAGTGAAAACTCAGATAATTAAAATCACTAAAAATGAATTTTAATTATCCAAGGGAAAAAACACTCGATGAAAGGACTTCCCTAATGATAAAGTCCTAGGCAACTAAGTTTTACAAAAATTGACCCTCATGCTGACACATGATTACAACATCCCCCGTAGGGGTACGAAAATTTCATGGAGAAGAGTTAAGAAGAGAAAGAGGAAAACTGCATCGCTTGAAAAACTTTGCTAGGTACATCTTCTTGTCTTCTAGGTACATCGTTCATGGTTTCCCACCTAGTTGGCTTGGTGGTCAACAGACCTCTAGTAAGCTCATAGAGGTGGCGCATGGCTTATGCATGAGGTTTGACACATGGAGGGACACCTACCTTCGTCCTTGGGCTATTTAAGCAAGTGCGATGCCCCCCCCTCTTTTGTTGTTGCTTGCTTTCTCTAAGAATCGTTGCACTCTTTATCTATTGGAGACATGTTGGTAATAAGAAGGAAAGACTTTGGAGTACCTGTTAGAAATTAAACTTAGTGGAGTCATAAGATGAAAAATAAATGACTAATCTTTCATGCTCATCAAACAAAGTAAAAAAAAATCAAGAGGAAACAAGGTTGTTAATTTTGGGAAGACAAAGATTTTGTCCCCGACAATTGCAGCAAAAGATGTTGTCACCCAATCCACAACTGGGTGAGAAAAACCTTCAACTGACTAGATGCAGCCTTGGGGGCAAGCTCAAGTTGTGTTGCAAATGCCATCACATTTTTTGATTCCTCTATTTAGGCCAACTCCTATACAAAGCCAAGGGAGGTAGGCCCTGTTACTGGGAAAATTAGTAGGGCTAATGCCCATTAAACACATGTAAGGAGTTGTGACCCAATGCCACCTTAGTCACACCCCTTTAACTTCTTGTGAGAGTCTTGACCTCCAAGGGGAGAGCCCTTTATTATATCTGCAAGCAACTAACTTAGTAACTACCGAAGCCACTCTCTCTATGCAATTACACTAATGAGCAGTGCCTTGGATACAGAGCTAAACCAAAGAAGCATTCATCTATATAAGAAACAAACATAAGCATGTGCATTACTGTGTTTAATGCAAAAAGTGTAAACAACGTAAATTCATCAGTAATAACCAACCAGTTTAGTACAATGATCTAACCAACAATAAGTAGTACACTTTGATCATGAAAGAAAAGATTCATCCACTTAATGTCATTTATTAATGATGTCAAACAGTAATTAGGATCTTCAAATAGTGCCAGACAGTAGATAAAATCAGTTTTAATTAAAGGCAGTCCTATAACAGTACTTGAACAAATTAAATTCTTGAATCAGACTTAATCAACCAATCGTGAAGCATGCTATTTACCCATTAAATAGTAGTAATCTAAGCCTGCTATATCAACCTTTACTAAGCAATAATTAGATGTTCCTATCACAAGTGTGATATGACCCCTGCTAACCTTTTTTCTTGTGTTTTCTTTGTGGCAGGTTTAGGACAACAGTGACGTGAACAAGCTGTAGTCTTAGCAGACCTGAAATGGAGGTGGGACGTGCCTAGAAGAAGGAAGGAGGGAGCTGATAGGGTCTTGGAGAAGGCTGCCGAGGAGGATAGGAGGTTGGTCGAGGGATGAAAGGGTTTAAGGGCTAAAAAAGGGAGTGTCGAGGCTTAAAGAAGACAGGCCTAGGGCTGAAAGAGGGAGGTTGAGGCCTGAAGGAAGGAGGCCGAGGCCTGAAAGAGGGAGGCCGAGTGCTTAAGGAGGGAGGCCGAGGATAGGTCTAGGGTCTAGGTTAGGACAAATCGGTTCCTTAGAGTTTTCTTTTTAGGGTTTTCAAAAATAAAAAAATTTGCATACCTAAAAACTAGCCCTAATCTAACATGAAAATGCAGTATTTACACATGGAGATGCATGAAATTTTGAATAAGAAAAATGACAATAGAAGGTATATGATTATGTCTCTATCCCAACCTAAAAGGGATTGGTTTCAACGTCACTTCTGAAGAGAACTCTCCTACTTTTGCAAATTAGGGCTCCTACAACAACTACAACAACCACTAGGATTTGTTGTAAGGACCTACGTCAAGCAAAAGTGGAATTCTAACGCCGAATGCTATGAAAGACTCCAACAATGGAGGTCTTCCAACATACAAAGATGACAAAAACTTAACAAGAAACCCTAGCTAGATTAGAAGAATGCACCAAATCAGAACCATTCAACTAGAAGTAGAGATCGACTTACCAAGTTTAGACAAAGAATGAGCAAACCTCAAGGATATAGGTCATCCAATGTGCAAGACTTCTATCAGACCATTCAAGCATCAAATTGTAGAAGCATGCATGCCCTAGATTCATCCACATTCACTTTGCAAGAGAGAAACAAGACATCTTCAAGAAGTGCGCCTCACTTAACCCCAAAAGAAAGAGAAAAGAGAAACATAATAATTTTTATCCCATGTCTTATGATTTACAAATGAGTGAGGAAGGCCTATTTATAGCCTTACATCCTCGCGTTTTACAAATAAGCAGGCCGACAAGCCACTAAAATGTCAATGTAAAAATATAACATAAAATAATCAAAGCATGGGTAACTTGGGGTATTTTCCCCCAAAGTTACCAAAAAGTGATGAAAATAGCTAAAACTGAACAAATAGCTCCATTATGAAGAATGGAGTAAGCAATGTTAAATTTTGGTTAGGGTTAGGGTTTGATGTAAAGAAATAAAATTTCGTATACTTTAATGCAAAAATACAACAAACTAGTATTGAAGCAGAATATTACAGCAGTAATAAAACAATATAATTCAGAACATATTTTTCATCGCTTTCAACTTTAACTCTACCAAGTGGGTCCATGTGTTAAAGTAATATTCAGTAACATGTAATCAGCAATAAAAAATGACTAACAATAATCTTTAGTAACATGTAATCATCAAGAGTACTGTAAGTTAAACAAATTTCTAACAATAGTAAAATATAGAGTCAGAGAACTTACCTGAAGTATGGGACCCTTACAACCAACTTGCCAAGTACACTTGTAAACCTGTAGTCAAGTTGATTAAGGCACAAACGCTTACCTTAGGATCTATGTAGATTCTGTTAAATTGCAAAACAGAGTTAGCTACAAGACCTAAGCTCTGAAACCATGTTAAATTTTTGTTAGGGTTAGTGTTTGATGCAGAGAAATAAAATTTCGTATACTTTAATATAAAAATACAACAAACTAGTACTGAAGCAGAATATTACAGCAGTAATCAAACAATATAATTCAAAACATAATTTTCATCTCTTTCAACTTTAACACTACCAAGTGGGTCCTTGTGTTAAGTATTCTTCATTAATCAGCTATAAAAAATGACTAACAATAATCTTCAGTAACATGTAATCATCAACAGTAGTGTAAATTAAATAAATTTCTAACAATAGTAAAATATAGAGTTTGAGAACTTACCTGAAGTATGGACCCTTCCTATTTTATACTCAGAAGAATTTACTTTCAGAATATACTATGCCTCTTAGAGGCCAGTCAACACTAGGAACAAGATGACCCTTGCTAGAGGGAATTACAAACCTGAGAGAGAGAGATTATAGGAGTAGATAACAAGAATGAAAGTCAATGAGAATCAAACCACAATGACAGTCTTAATCAAGGCTCGACATAAAAGATCAGACCTCAGTAAGTCTCAACACCGTAGATCTAACTACAATTTAGTCTCGACAAATAGGTTTAACCTCAAACAAGTTCTCAGCACAGAGTATAGACCACAGACAAATCTCAGTGCATAGGTCTGGTCCTAAATAGGTCTCAACAAACCAGATTGAGTCTCAGCAGTATATACTTGGCCCTAAATAGATCTCAGCATATCGGATCAGACCTGTAGGTCTCAAGTGTTAATTTTTGAGCATTAATTCAATATACTCTAAGATCTTTACTGATAGAATAACATGTACAACATATCAAGTATAAGAATGCATATCCAACGCTTACATCCACAGCCATGGGAAGGATCCTCCTCTCACCATGCTTGGAATGGCTCTTGCAAATGTGTCCATCACTTCTTCCTTGAAGTGTCGTCAATCTGAAGAACACCAAGCCTCTCTCTGAAGTACTCAAACTTCACTCTGGCTAGTGGTTTCGTCCACACATCTGCAACCTGCTCATTCGTCGCAACATACAGGAGCTTCACTGCTCCTCTCTGCACCATATCCCTGATATAGTGATATTTGATCTCAATGTGCTTCGACCTGTTGTGGAACACCGGGTTCTCAGACAGCTTCACACAACTCTGGTTGTCACAAAAGATACCAGTCGCATCCAACGGGAGATCAAATAACTCAGATAGTAGCTTCCCCAGCCATACTGCCTCACAACTAGCCAAACAAGCTGCAACACACTCTGCTTCAGCTGTACTCAGTGCTACGCAAGATTGCTTCCTGCTAAACCAAGAGATCACACTTAATCCCATACTGAAGCAACACCCACATGTGCTCTTCCTATCTACAGCACTGCTTGCGCAGTTTGAATCAACATAACCCTGCAGGTTAAACTTTTGATTCGCATCATACTTGAGCCCATAATCAACCGTACCCTTCAGGTACCTCACAATATGCTTTACAGCAACTAGGTGAACACCTTTGGGATTCGTCAGGAATTGGCTCAATGTGTTAACCGCAAAGCAAATATTTGGTCTAGTGTTCGTCAGGTACATCAAGAACCCAATCATCTGACGATACACAGTGACATCAACCGGATCAGATGAAGCATCACACAGAAGCTTCAGGTTCGATGCCATAGGTGTGGCCATGGCCCTGCAATCCATCATCCCGAACCTCTTCAGGATCTTTACTGCATACTTCCCTTGTCCAAGGAAGATTCCATTTGCACTCTGCCACACCTCCATGCCTAGAAAATAGTGTATCATCCCCAAGTCCTTCATCTCGAACTCGGCAGCAAGCTTCCTCTTGGTATCGGCAATCAATCCATCCTCACTTGTTACAAACAGGTCATCCACATACAAAAGTAGTATCACAGGATTGCCTTCCTCAACTTTGTAGTAAAGGTTGGAATCTGCTTTACTCTTAGTAAAGCCCAAACTGGATAGAAAACTGTCTATCCTACCATACCAAGTTCTAGGAGCTTGCTTCAAGCTATACAAGGCTTTCTTCAGTCTGTACACATATGACCCCTTGTCATGTGTCTCAAAACCAAGTGGCTGCTCCACAATCACTTCCTCTTCGACTACACCATTCAAGAAAGCTGTCTTGACATCCATCTGGTGTATCTTCCATTTCATCACTGCAGCCAGGGCAAGTATTGATCTGATGGAAGTGTACCTGGCTACAGGAGAAAAAGTCTCTTCATAGTCTATCCCCTCTTTCTGGGAGAAGCCACGAGCTACAAATTTCACTTTGTATTTCTCTATGCTACCATCTGCAGCATGCTTGATCTTGTAGATCCATTTGGAAGTCACAACCGACTTCCCTTCAGGTCTTGGGACTACATCCCAAACATCATTCTGCATGATCGACTGGTATTCCTCAACCATGGCATCCTTCCATTCTTTCTTTTCCGCTGCTTCTTCATAACTGGAAGGTTCTTTGTTCATAATGTCACAGAGTAAGGCAACACAACTGGTATGTGATCTAGTCCTCTTCCTTTCTCTGTGTTCTTCTTCTGGAATGCCATATCTTTCTGCATCTTGAATGAGCTCTCTAGCCCATGCAGGTTTCCTCTTGTGAGAGTTCTTCTCACGGGGTGGATCTACAGGTATTTGCGGATCATCAACTTCACGATCTGCTTCTGGAATTGCTTCATTCATGGTGGTGTCTTGAAATCTGGTTTCCTTTGGTTCTTCATGATCTTCAGTAGGTGTCTTCTTTGATTTGATGTAAGCTGAGTCCTCATCAAATGTTACATCCTTGCTGACATCAATCTTCTTGAACCCTGGAAAGTATATTCTGTAAGCCTTCAAGCTTTCACTGTAGCCCACAAATATACCCTTCTTTCCTGAAGGATCTAGCTTTGTCCTCTTTTCCTTTGGAACATGTGTATATACTAGACAACCAAATATCCTGAGATGGCTGACTTCAGGTTTCTTACCAGAAAAGACCTCTTATGGTGTCTTGTTGTCCAATATCTTGTGAGGTGTTCTGTTCTACACATATACAGCTGTCCTAGTTGCTTCTTCCCAAAGATGCATAGGCAGATCCTGGTCATGCAGCATTGCTCGTGCTGCTTCCATGATTGTTCTATTCTTCCTTTCTGTTGTGGATTGTAGGGAGCAGTCAACTCCCTCTTAATCCCTGAATCACTGCATAACTTCTTGAAATCACCTGAAGTGAATTCTCCGCCATTGTCGGATCTGAATGTCTTGATCTTCTTATCAGTTTGATTTTCCATCAAGGCTGTGAAATCCTTGGACTTATCAAACACTTCATCTTTGTTCTTCAAGAAATAAACCCCAAGTCTTTCTAGAGAAATCAGCAATGAAAGAGACATAGTATACATACCCACTCAGATAACTAGATGACATCGGTCTGCATACATCAGAGTGGATAATTTCCAAGATTCCTTTAGCTTAGCTTTCACTGCTTGGAAATGCCTTCTTAATGTTCTTTTCTTTTGCACATCCTTTGCAAACACCTTCATGCTTTGTCTTGATTTCAGGAAGACCTTCTACAACTTTGCTTACAATTGGTAGTGCTCTATAGTGCACATGTGCAAGCCTTCTATGCCAAAGTTCACTTGGCTCCATGGATTCATGTACCATGGCATGTTCACGTTGTCCCTTTAATTTGTACAATCCTCCCTCTTGCTGTCCAATCATTATTGCATCATCTATAGTTTTACCCTTTGGCCACATTAGGACTTGGCCATCTACAAATGCAACCCTCATACCTTTTGCATCCAATGCAGATATGGAGAGTAAGTTCTTTTTGAGCCCAGGTACATATAGAACATCTTTCATCTTCAAAGACTTCCGAGAGTCTAGGTTGTAGGAGGCTTCATCACTTCCTTTGATAGGATATTGATAGTCATCCCAAGTTTCACCTTATGGGGTGACTCATGTTCAGATAGATTTGCAAAAGATTCTTTAAACCCAGTCATGTGTCTGGAAGCCCCACTATCAATAAGCCAATCATTACATCCATGAGAGATAGTACCTGTGAGAGCAGAGATTAGAACATATTCATCTTCACTTGATGAAGTATCACTTTCTGCCCTAGCCTTCTTCTTGGGAGGTTCATCATCCTCAGCAGCATGAGCATGAAACCTCTTTTTGATGTATCTCTTCTTCTTATTGAATTTGTTGTTGTTATCTTTCTTCTTCTTGGGACAATTTGAAACAAAGTGTCCTACTTCATTGCAATCAAAACATCGAACATGAGATAGATCTTTCTTCTTGTGATGAGAGTGAGAATGCTTTTTGTTATGAGATCTCTCCCTCTTAAACTTGCTTCCCTTGGTGTGTGCTGTGAGAGATTGATCTTCATTCCCCATCTTTTCTTCTCGGGCCACAAGCCGTGCTTCTTTTTGTGAGCATTCCTCCCATAGTCTACTGAATGAGATCAACTTCCTCCTTGCACAGATTCCTTGAATGAAGGAGTCCCATGACCTAGGTAGGCCATTCAATGTGGTCATGACAACTTCACCATTGTCCACTACTTCATCCACAACTTCAAGTTGTTCCTTGATCTGAGAGACCTTAGAGAAATAAGATTGAATGGTCTCTCCATTCTGAAGCTTTACCCCTTTCAATTGATTACACAGAGTCATCTTCCGATTTATGTTCTTCCCTTCAAATAGCTTGGTCAGGGAATCAAACATCTCCTTGGGTGTCTTTAGAGATGACACATGTGGTATGAGATGGTCTTTGATAGAATCAACAATGATCCTCTTTGCCTTGACCAAGTTCTTCCTATGCAAGGCCTTAACCTCTTCTTCCTCTGGGACAGGGACCTCAGAACTTATGTAAGTGTCAAATTCATTTTCTTCCAGGATTAACCCAATTCTATACTTCCATGCTCGGAAGTTATCAGCCCCTTCAAGCTTATCCTCAAGCTTGGTGTGGTGAGACATCTTAAAGAGTACTTCAAATGGAAATATAAAAGATTTAGGTCTTACCACTTGATTTGCAGAAATCTGGATTTGGTGCCGGATTAGGGTTTGTCAGAGAAACCCTAAAAATTCAAAATGTGAATTTCAACTTTCTGAAAGGATAGAAAGATGCGCCTTGATGAGTTGATCAGCCTGGTATACTCAGAAATTGAAAACTGCAAAGTTTCACCCTTCAGAAATGCTTTTCAATCTCCCGGATTCACTAGGGAGGACCCTGAATTAGGGTTTGAGTTTCCCGGAGCTTCACCCAACCAAAAATCTCGATCCAAATCTCTAAACTTCGATTTTTCCAAGGAGCTTCCAGCTATGTCCTTAGATTTCAGAAATTCCTATTTTTGTGGAAACCGTAATTTTTAGGGCCAAAAATGAAAGTGTCCAGAATTGAATTCTAATTGGACAGAAGGATTCTCCTTGATGAGTAGAGTCAATCTACCTTGTTGCCTTTCCAAAATCTGTGGAGAGAAACCCAATAAACAAAAAACCCTAGTTTTCGCCACTGTACAATGTCTTCTTCTCAGGTTAGCTCTGATACCATGTTAATTTTTGAGCATTAATTCAATATACTCTAGGATCCTTACTGAGAGAATAACATGTATAGCATATCAAGTATAACAATGCATATCAATCACACCAAGCAATCACATGAGACAATAGACACACAGAGTTTCACTGGGGAAAACCATAAAGGTGAAAAACCCCACAACTTCCTCAGAGATAGAAAGAGCAATGATACAACCAAAGTACAAGAGATAGTCTTCTACTAGCAGCTACTCCTCCTCCTCAACTAGTGCGCCACTTTCCGAGTGATGTAGGAGTGAATAATGAGATGAACAAATAGAGATCTCCCGCTCTCTATTTATACTTGTTTCGACTTTCCTAATACACTAGCAGGGCCGACTTCTCTAGAAGAGTCTAATAACCCATGGTTACATTAATCTGGGCCGACCCCACACTTGGTGGTCTAATAACCCATCACAGCAAGTTACGACACTTGCGACACTTGTCAATACAAATGACGACACTTCTGTATAGAGGAATAATAACATCTCTATAGGAGTACAATATACATGGGTGAAATACATTCCAAAGTTACATCTACATCAACACTCCCTCTTAACTAGGAAGGTATTTCTCGACACAGATTTGCTAGCACAAGTCTTCTTCTCTGGATCATCATCAGCGAATCATCGTCCTCGAATCATCGTCATCGTCACTGCTGCTGCTATCTCAATCAATCTCCAATCTACTTGTCATAGGAAGTTCTACAAAGCCAGTCATTTTTCATACTGGATGTAGGCCCACCACCAAAAAATGTGTTCGACACCGTGTCAGGACGTGTCCCAAAAACAGGACACCGTGTCCTAAAAGTAGGACACCGTGTCCCAAAAACAGGACACTGTGTCTCTAAAACAGGACACTTCTAACCGCAAAAAACTATAAAAAAAACAATTTTACCCTCATTCATTCACATTTTTCAGTGAGGCTTGAGCTCTAAGAGGGTTTTTTTTGCAGGTGAAGAGCATTTGAAGGTTTTCCATCTTAATCTAGCCCTTTTTGTATTTTCCAGTGGCATTCTGACATCTATGTAATACATTTTGATTTTGATGACTTAATGAGAAATATGATTCCAACATCTATGTAATTTTTTATTTTGATGACTTAATGAGAAATTTTATGAGTCTGTGAGAACCCATTGCACCGATGGAATTATAGCCCTCCTTGTTTGTCATCCTTCTATGTCTGCAGTTTGTGATGTATTTTTATTATTCTTCCATATACATTTACATATTACATTGTTTGGCTCTTAGTTGTGATGTATTTTTATTATTCTTCCATGTACATTTACATATTACATTGTTTGGCTCTTAGCCTCTCAAATCAAGTCAGGGAGCACACCAATAAGTACTATGTGGGGGCATATTCCACAAACAACATCACAAGGGGATTCATTTCACATAGGGGAGGTTAGCCCTTATTTCTATTCCTACCCATGACATTCAATCTAAGTGGCATCATCATTGTAAATGGCATAATCTAAAATATAAAGGGTGTTTAGTAACGGGAAGAGATAATAATAGGGTGTGGCCCCCATTCATGTAATCCAATCAACTAGAAATAGTCCTATTTTGGTTGGCTTTCTTATGCCTCTCACGGGCATCCAATAGTGGGGGAAGGTGAAGCCAATCACTAGCCTTTTTCCCTTGTTTCAATAGCGGAGTGAGACATATGCATTGTGATTTGTGAATGTGTAATGTTTATTGATTATAATTTCTATTGAATATTTATAAATGTTCTAGTTTCATATATATATATATATATATATATATATATATATATATAAAACGTGTCCTCCGTGTCTTAATTTCGGGGGTCATTGTGTCCGTGTTGGACACTCGTATTTCCGTGTCCTTCGTGTCCCGTGTCCTCGTGTCAGGTGACTTAGATCAAAACCCTATCAATCATGTCGAACCCTTATACAGGCAGATCAGAACCCTATCAAGCAGATCAGACCCTTATCAAACCTTAAGGAGGTAGATCGGACACCAATCAGACCTCAACAAACAGATCGGGCTTCATTCACGGCTCAAACACAGCTGGCATTAGTATAAAGCTTTGACGTCAAGCTACATTAGTAAATCAGATCTGAACTTTAGGAGTGATGATAAACTTCAGCAGAAAGATGGCTTAGACAACATCATTGAAACCTTCAAAGTCAACCCTAAAACAGTCACGAAAAAAACAGATCTGAAATATGTAAAAGTCTCTAGTAGGTGGACTGTGAACAAGCAGCATCATGAACCCTTTTAAACCCTTGACGTCATCTTCTAAAAAATTAGAGCTGAGATGTTTGTTGAAATCTTATCAAATGAGGAACATTTGATCTCAATAGATAGATCTTAGATCTTCTAGAAAGGTCATTAAAAATAATTCTTTAATTTAGTTAGGGTTCCACTAAATGAGGAAGGTACCTGTTATCATACCACAAGTAGCAAGGCTACTATTCTTGCTTAGCAGATATCTGCACATTCCAGAGCTTCCATTATTCAAAGCTTGGCTATGATGATTGTATATTTTGAGATCACTCATGATCAGAGCAGTTTATTATTCAGACTTATGTTAGACCTTGTGTCAAGGCTGAGCCTTGAGAGTTAAGATTTGATGACCGATGTGACCCTTTATCCCATACAGTTTCAGTTCAGTGTCTAGAGTTGTATTGCAGCAGTGTTTCAGATGATATATGATGATTATTCTTGTGATCATATTGTATGACCTATGGATGTTTTATCATTGATTGTGGATTTATCTTGTTGCTTTAGTCTTGTTCATAGCATTGGCTTGGTATATAATTCATGATGTGGCAAACTATATAAAATGAACTTTTACTTGCATATTTAGGTTTGACAAAACTCACTGGTTTACCACTTCACATAGATATGGTCTTTCTTGACACCAGTTGTCTGCTAGCTAGGCTCCACCTTCACTTGACTCCATCCATACATGACTTTCCTTATTTGACTTTAAACCTTGACTTGTCTTACTTGATTTTATGGTACTGAGGACTTCCCCTTTTTCTACCTCTGTGTTTGGACCGCATCCCTGTATGTTTAGTGTCTCGGCTTTGAGTTGGTGACAGAACTTGCCTTTGGTAAGTTGGATTGTAGGCCTAAATCATTCTGGTCGATTGTCCCGATGTTTGGCACTGGTCCGAACTCCCCTTAGTCACTTGAGATGCTTGTTATCACCTAAACTGTAGTTACCCCTATGGATGGATCCAGTCATGGATGGCAATAGGGAAGGGCAACTCAAAAGGTGCAACCACGATCACCTCGACCTCCAATATATATATGGTTGTCACGCCAGTCGAGGCAACCTTCGCTTTATGTTATCTAGCCCAAACAACAAAGGGGGAGACCCGATCTACTCCCGACAGGAGAGATCAAAACCAAGACACCAAATCAGGGTATTTCTAAGTGAAGTTAGGTGTATGGTTTATCCTAGACCTAAGGGTAAAGTCACAAGCCAAGTGAGGGGTTCAATAGGTATAGCTTTGGTTCATAGTTGATGCAATAGTGACTTATAATGTTTGAAGTGAGATCTAGGGCTAGTGTACTAGTTCAATGTTGGAAAATCCACTGCCTTGGGAACCGTGTCCAATGCAGGGTAGTTAAGGGTTGTATTGGGGCTAACTAGTACATGAGACAAGCTTGACCAAGGTTCATGATGTCTTCAAAGGTATAGTCTACCATGCAGAGGTGAAACCACAAGTCAATCCAACCATCTAGGAAAGTTGAATTACCTTGTAGAGAAACCAGTGCCTTGGGAATTGGGAAGTGGAGTCAAAGTGGGGTTAACTTGTGGTTTAGGACTCCTACAACATGAGATAAGTGGACAGTATAGGTCTTGATGGTTAAATGTGTCTAGATCTAGGTTTGACCCAAGTGGACCACAATCCCTTAAAACAAGGAATGCAGTCCCCAAGGCAAGAATTGACAAAGTGACAGTCTAGACCTAGGTTTTGAATTATTCTGATTCCGGATCTGCAAAAATCTCAAGTACCCAGTTCCTCGAAGTGAGTGAACTCACTTCTCCAAGGTGGTGCGACTTTCCCTAAGGAGGCTTCAATCGGGGTTTAGGTGGGTCAAATCATGTCGGATGGCATCCAAACTTTAGATCCGGGTAGATCAGTCAAGTAGGGATATGGATCTATAATTTCGTGGCAATCCACCGGTTAGATCTTTGTAGATCTGAGTTTAAGTGTTCCAAGTGGTCCAAAATGGGGATTAAATCCCTTAAAATGTGGAATGGGGCCCACAAGGTAAATTTCAAGAAAGGGACAACCTGGGTGTATGTTATTTGATGTGTAGATGTCAAATCAAGTGGAATCTCAAACACCCATCAACTAGATCTAGGTCAACTTGCTCAAATGGTGAAGTGCGCCTTCCTTGGGAGAAGCTAAGTTGGCTTGGGAGAGGGGTCAAACGGAAGCCAATCCTCACCAAACTATAGATCCGGGATGCCGTGGATGCTATAGAGGTGGGTTTTCAATATCATGCCCAACAACCCACTAGATCTAAGTAGATCTGAGAAAATGTAAAATGGGGGTTTTGAAATATTTAGGGTTTTAACAATTTATGAGTTATGTCAATGGATTGGATAGAGGAAAGAGAAACAAACCTGTGGATCTTACCTGGGTAACCTTGTAGATGCCTTGATGATGATGATCTATGCAATCCCGATCAATTTGGAAGCTTTGAGGCAGTTTCTATGCAAATCGATTTTGTCCAAGAAGCCAATGCGCCCTCTCTCCTGCACAACAAACGTCAACAATATCAGATTTGATGCATCAAGAGATAAGACTAATGCCACAAAAGAAGTAACAGAAAGATAGCATAGATCACAATGATACTAATGATAACCCCCTGATACAAGCGAATGCCAAGAAAGTCGATTTGAAGAAGCCTTGCAAAATCGCCCTCCTGTAGACAAACAATGATTTCCAAAAAAGATAGATCTTACCACAATTTCCAAATGCTAGGTTGCAATAGACTTTCCAATCACCATCTAAGAACACCAGATGCAAAGGAGACCACAAGAATTTCCACGAGAATATTTTTCTATACCAATAATCCAAGAGCCAAAGACCCTTTACAATGAGAGGCTCTCTCCTTTAAATAGGAAGGAGAGGCACCAAAACCCTAACCACTTTTTGAATGAGTGGCTAAGATTAAAAGATACAAATGTCTAATCAATGGTTGAGATGAGCTCAACAATATAATACATGGATCACACATAAAATATAACATAAGTGGACAAAGTCGCCCTAGGAGAGGGGAATCCCACCAAATCATGATGACAAAATATCATAAGAGGCTCATGGTGGGTCCAAGGGGTAATTTTATCCCTCCTTGGTCAATCCCCATGGCACAATAACCAATAAATAATCATGAAAGTACCAAATCGTGCCTCCAAGGTGAAGTCGTGGTCCTCAAAAGACCCCAAAAATCCACAGAAAGTGCCATAAGTGATGGATGCGGGCCCCGATGAAGCTGAAACTGCAGGAGGAGGTGTGGAAGGTCCCGATCTATCATCACTGATCATCCCATGCCATAACTTTGCCTCAGTAGCCCAAATCGATTTCCTCAATAGCCATTTCTACCAATCCTGAAATGCCTCGGGAAGCGTGAAACTGCCCAAACAGCCTCCTGGAGTGATGGCGCTGTCAAGGTGAGGGCACCAATGTGTCCGGGAGGGGGGTAATATGGTAAAAACAAGTGGCTGGACCACCCCCTCCATCATCAGCGCCCTAGGTCAACCGGATAAAAGTCATCTCTGCTCCGACAGGGCCTCCAACAGACCAAAACTGCACTAGGACAGCCTACTGAGGCTAAATCATCACTGTAAGTGCCCGGAACTGAAAACAAACTGTCCCATTGGACTCAGAAGGTCCAAATCCATCCAAGATGTGTACTCATACACCATATGAATCTCTGCATGATCAAAATAAATATCCAATGTACCGGAACAAGGCCAATAATAATGATCTGTAAATGACCAAACACTGCTGTATCCCAAGAATCATCATCATAACCCTGTAGCTGCTGCATAGAATCATCCTGTATGTGTACATGGACCATATATCATCTATCCATATCATCATAAGGTCCAACATCTCATGTCCCATGGTCCTCCATGGTCAAACTAGGTCTAACCAAGACCAAATACAACTCAGACTATCATCCATAGCTGCTGCAAGGTGTCAAGGTTAATACATGCTTTACAATTTATTCAAATAGCTTCTATAACACAGAGTAATCATGACTGGCGATCTAAATCCAAATATATAGTGTCGTTAGTTATTATTATTACTCAGACTAGACTTTCAGGACCATACTCACTTCATAGTTGTGATCAATTTGCTAGTGAAGGGTGAAGGCTGAAATAAATGGCTAGGCTAAGGGATGACTTGACTAACTTGACTTTGTGACACTTTGGCAAGGGAAAGGGAATACACACCATAGTATATACTGAATGAGCAATAACACAGGGAATGGCGGTGTCTCACAAATGGATGAGTTGTTTAAAGAGGGTTTATTCACCTTCACAGATGCGCACAATCCATAATACAAACAAGGCCAGCAATTGTTTAGATATAACATTTAAGTTCCATTGCTTTTTGGGCCTGAGGTTTCCATAGCCTTGATCTATGTGTGTTTACAAACACATTGCATAGATTTACATTTATTTTTAGGCTTTCTGCTGCAGGTGTGTTTTTAAGGCATTTGTTTACCTGAGCACTTCTAGGTGTGTCATGGACAACTTGTTTACCTAGGTATTTATTTTTCCAAAAGATATAACATTTTATTTTTCATGGCCATTTTCATTTGGCATTTCTTTCATATACAAGATATAGCATTTGATTTTTCCAGATTTTGTATTGATGGCAGCACTAAAAGTTTCAGGTTTAGCCAACACAACTTTAGTGACTAGGGGGGATTCTCAAGGAACTCCAACTCACCATAGGTAAGTTTTGTCACCAACTCAGAGCCGAGACACAATAAACAGGGAAGCTCATCCAATACAGAGGCTACAGTGGGGAAAGGTCCTCCATGTCACTAGTCAAGTAGCAAATCAGGGTAATAATCTAAAAGGTAGGCCACGGATGGATGAAGACAATGAAAAGATGAAGCCAACACTAGCAAGCCATAGTATGGTGTAATGATCACCTCTATTCTCCCTAAGGAGGGTATGTACCAATGAGTATGAATAGTGAACTTCTAAGTCTGAGTAGGGACAGTAATATATATATAATAGGTCAACCAGGTCCAAATATCTATATGATCGCCAGATCATGACACTAAGTGCTAAGACATGCTATAAGAATAAGTATAAAAGCAATCTAACCATAATACCATGATATACCTGCTGAGTCATATACCTGAAAGCTCATCAACCTGTACCATCATCTGTCCTCTGAGACTGCTGCTGTAACTCTGGGCACTACTGTCTGCTCTGTACCAATGGCATAATGGCTATATCGGGCATCTCTCTGAGTGTCCTGAAACTCAGTCATGGCATGGGGAATATAACTGCTGTCCACAATCTGATAGTGATCCAATATAAATGCTCATCTCGGCGTCTCAAATGCAAGGGAACTGGCTGAATAGTGTACTGGCATTAGAAAAATAATGTATGGTAGCCCGGCTACTATATATGTGATAACATCTGGCTCCGGCTGGGACAAGTGCTCGGCTGAAGTGAGCGCTTGAGAACCTCAGAATCTCTGGTCCTCGAACTCTGCTACTCGAATCCATGATCCAGCACTCTACCATTTTATTTCCAGCTTTATTCTTGCAACCTATTTTCTGCATTCACAACATCTAAAGAAAATACCTCATGCCGCATGTGTGGGAAAAATAATAAAATCAACTGAAATGAAATCTATTCTATGTCAGAAATATAAACGCATAAAATATAAATGCAGAAAGTAAATTAAACTACTAACATAATTTGCAAAATTTGAGTTTTATTGTGCAGGAAAAGGAAAAGTGACAGGTACTCAGTTAAACTAGGAGCTTACAAAGGAGCTTAGAGACTAAAAAGGTGCCAGACTCAATGGCTGAAAAGACTAACTACTGCCTAAGTAGGCTTATTTGGTTTCCTACCTACCCTACTCTACCAGGCAATGCAAGCGGAGAGATCCCAACTATGTGGGATCAGGGATGTGATCCCTCAGGTCCCTTTGATGGACAGGATATAAAATACGTCGTCCACTACCAGTGGTCAGAAAGCACATGCCATCAATGCATCGCTCTACTGTGAAAGGTCCAACCCATAAGTCATCAGCTTGTCCCGATCTTATATGTAATAAATGGTTGGGAATGATGACTTGACTTGCTGTAAGAAACCTATTTCTATTGACTGACTCAGGGATAACTCCAATGTTTCGAATAGGCATGGGATGGATTTCAGCAGGGTTTTGCGGTTGAGGTGTGACAATCCTCGAGTTTCTTCTAGAAGGAACTGCATCAATTCTGGGTGGACCACCATCTAAGGAAATAGCAACTGTGCCAACAAGGATTTCCCTAACTTCCCTTCTTGTTTCTTGGATTTCCTCATTTGGCTCTTCCCCATGGGGAGACATGATTCTTTTAAGAACCTCACCTACAGTCAAGAAGTCTCTATGTTCTTCCAAGGGAGGTGGCTCTCTAAATATGACAGTGTTATGGCTAGAACCTTCCCCTGAAGGAATAGGAATGACCATGTTTTCCAGCCTGGGAGATAATGACTCAGAATGAAATGTGGAGAAAGTAGGAATGTGAGAAAGATCATGAGTATGCTGACTAGATGACTCAGATGGTAAGAGGAAACTAGGGATATGCGGATATGTAGATAACACATGGCTTTGAGGCTCTGAAGGGGTTTGAAAAGTAGCAAGGTTATTTAAATTATAGTCCCCTTCAGGAGCATCATTTATTAGGGCATCCTCTTCCCAACCTAGAGAGTTATCATGGACTTGAATAAGGCTACCGTCTTCTAAAGATAAATGAGATAAAGAATCTTCTGTATCGGAATAATAAGTGGCTTCAGGCTCTTCATTTGTTCCAACCCTAGTAGAGTTTGCAAGATTGTTTTCCCATGGGTAAATAGGTGCAAGCCCTTGTCTTTCTCTCTCTCTATTGTGATCGGTCAAGGCGAACCACTCCCTAACAGTGAAAGGAATTCTTTCTCCCCTCCTAATATCATCAAACTCATCTTCATGTATTGGGTTTTCAATGTTCTCCTCATTGTGTGTTTGCTCATGAAGGTTTTCTATTGGGGGATTTTGTTCTATGCTTTGATCATCAATCAAACTCTCATCTCTCCCTAGATTTCTTATGCCATCCTCAACCCCTTCAAATGTGTGATTTTCTATAGCAGGTTCTTGAATGGTTTCATTGTTTTGTTCGTGATCTTGGGGTTGATTTTCATGTCCTCTTAATTCATCTATTTCCTCAACAAAATCATTTCTAATTATTTCAATCATTTGCTTGTCTTCCCAAAAAGAATCGGAATCTTCCATGACCATACACATATTTCGATCAACTTCATATAATTCATCCTCATCTTCAACAAGGTTAGTTTTGGCATTATTTAACAATTCATCCCCGTATGTGTTTTTTAACCCTTCATCAAAAGACTCAACATGCTCATTATAACAAGGTTCTCTGTTAACCCGAATCCAAGCTCCATCAGGGTTGGGAACACAAATAAATGATAAATCCATCATAAGGTATCCACCTAGACCAGCTGCCCATTTTCTAGATAAAAGCATTCCATATGCTGGGGGCAAATCAATGACTACTACATCCATCATGGTAGAAATGTCTGAACATGCGAAAAGATCAGCTCTAAGGTTTTTGATCAAACCATAAGATGGCACTCGTCGGGAATCTATACCACAGACATTTCCATAGGGCCTAGTCACTTCAAGTCCCATTTCCTTCATGACTTGTAAAGGCATAACATTCATTGCTGCTCCAGAATCCAACATACAGTTATGAAGGAGCATGTTTTGAATGTGTAAGGTAAGGTAAAAGGGGGAGTGACCACCGCTCTTTCTTTCATAAATGGCTGAATGGATGTTTATTGGTGGATCCTTCTCTGTTTCACTAGGTTGTGTTCCACTAAGCTTTTGGATGTGACATGACTCTAGGATTGGTTCGGGAGTTTTCTCTTGGCCAATACCATTGAAAAAATCCTCTACTTGGCATCTAACAGAGGGCACCTTCATTAACTCAGTGACAGGGATGTTACACATTATCTTGCTTAGCTCTTTCTTCATATCAATCTTAAGATCATAATCATCTATGGCAAGATTTTCTTCTTCCTTTTTATCTTCATCAATCTTTTTATGTTTATCAAGGAAAGAAGGTTGGGAAGTACTTCCTCGTTTATAGATTTGATACTTTGGTTGCTCTTTAGGTTTTGGAAGTTCTAAGGTATGACATGAGGAGCTAGGTTCTTCAATAATATCATCTTCTTGCTCCCATGGCTCTTCTTCTAAAAGGATTCTTCCAAAGTCTTCATCATAAGATAAGTCATTTATAAAGTTGATGTTTTCTGGTTGGTCATCATGGTCAATGGTGTCAGAGGGTATCTCTTCTTCTTCATCACACCAATTGACTTCCTTCTTTTCAGAGTTTTCTGGATACTCAGGTCGTCGTCTATCCCTATCCCCATCAGGCCTTCTATTATTATTCCAGTAAGGTTTAGGGCCATAAGGATTTCTATGTCTCTCAGGGTCATTCAAACTTGCCACATTCTTAGTCAGGACAGTTAATTGTTTCATCATTTCTTGCATGACCTCTAAAGTGTCCTTGGATTCCTTTGGCACACTCACAGGTTCCTTTGGTTTTCGAAGTCTAGGGTCAGATCTAGAAGTGGATGGGGTGAATTGATCGAAAAAGTTTTGTTTCCCCATGGATGCTACATTTTGTTCAGCCATTTTAGCATTTGATTGAGCGGTCTTTAAGTCATTTGGGTTTTTATCCTTTAGCTGATAACCAACCCATCCCTCAAAAGCATTCAAGTAGTGAATAACAACTGCTTGATCTTTTGGTCTAATTTCTTCAGGGATAACAGCTACAGTCTTGTCAAATCTTATGTTAAACTCATGGACTGTTTCATTTTCTCTTTTCTTGATGTCAAAAAGTTGGTGTAAGAGAAATTTCCCATCTAACTTTCGGGACCACTCACTGTTTAGCTTGTTGACAAAGTTATCATACCCATCAATGGATGAGGCAGGCAACCTGTCAAACCACTTCCTAACATCTCCTTCCAAGGATGCCAGGAGACCCCTCATGAACACATCTTCCTCAGATGCTCCATATGCTTCCATGTGTTCCCATACTTTATCAATGTGGTCTTCAATTGATATAGAGGATACTCCATCAAATCTGGGAACCTTTTCAAAATACTTCTCAGGCATGTCATGGGGTGCACCCTGGATTTGGGAAAAGTCTAAAGGAGATGGTTTTGCCTTTCTTCCAAAAATCCTAGGAACTTGTGGTGGAGGAACATTCTGGTTTCCCGGGTTTGTTCCGGCCATTGGATTTGGTAAGTTTGTGTTTAAGTTTGAACTAGGAGATGAGGGAGGAACCGACTTGATCAAAGGGGATCCTAAAGTTCTGTTTGGGGAATCGTTAACCAATTTCCAAAGGAAGTTTGATGGTTGTGCTTTAGGATCTCTTTTACAATAGGTGATTGGGGTTCCTTCAACTTGATCTAAGTTTACTTTACTTCTTGTGTTGTAAGGATGTAAATGAGCTCGCTCCTCAGCGGAGTCACGATTGGGAGTCGCCAGGTAGATTTAACTCTTCTACCAAGATATGTGTCGTTTATATATGCGGGAAGGACTAGGGCAAGCTATTGCCTCCCCGGCAGCGGCGCCAAAATGTTAGGCAAAGAGAAGGGGAGGAGAGCTTTAAATAATATGTCGAACTAGGGTAAGCCTATGCCATCCCCGGCAACGGCGCCAAAATGTTATCACCTAAACTGTAGTTACCCCTATGGATGGATCCAGTCATGGATGGCAATAGGGAAGGGCAACTCAAAAGGTGCAACCACGATCACCTCGACCTCCAATATATATATGGTTGTCACGCCAGTCGAGGCAACCTTCGCTTTATGTTATCTAGCCCAAACAACAAAGGGGGAGACCCGATCTACTCCCGACAGGAGAGATCAAAACCAAGACACCAAATCAGGGTATTTCTAAGTGAAGTTAGGTGTATGGTTTATCCTAGACCTAAGGGTAAAGTCACAAGCCAAGTGAGGGGTTCAATAGGTATAGCTTTGGTTCATAGTTGATGCAATAGTGACTTATAATGTTTGAAGTGAGATCTAGGGCTAGTGTACTAGTTCAATGTTGGAAAATCCACTGCCTTGGGAACCATGTCCAATGCAGGGTAGTTAAGGGTTGTATTGGGGCTAACTAGTACATGAGACAAGCTTGACCAAGGTTCATGATGTCTTCAAAGGTATAGTCTACCATGCAGAGGTGAAACCACAAGTCAATCCAACCATCTAGGAAAGTTGAATTACCTTGTAGAGAAACCAGTGCCTTGGGAATTGGGAAGTGGAGTCAAAGTGGGGTTAACTTGTGGTTTAGGACTCCTACAACATGAGATAAGTGGACAGTATAGGTCTTGATGGTTAAATGTGTCTAGATCTAGGTTTGACCCAAGTGGACCACAATCCCTTAAAACAAGGAATGCAGTCCCCAAGGCAAGAATTGACAAAGTGACAGTCTAGACCTAGGTTTTGAATTATTCTGATTCCGGATCTGCAAAAATCTCAAGTACCCAGTTCCTCGAAGTGAGTGAACTCACTTCTCCAAGGTGGTGCGACTTTCCCTAAGGAGGCTTCAATCGGGGTTTAGGTGGGTCAAATCATGTCGGATGGCATCCAAACTTTAGATCCGGGTAGATCAGTCAAGTAGGGATATGGATCTATAATTTCGTGGCAATCCACCGGTTAGATCTTTGTAGATCTGAGTTTAAGTGTTCCAAGTGGTCCAAAATGGGGATTAAATCCCTTAAAATGTGGAATGGGGCCCACAAGGTAAATTTCAAGAAAGGGACAACCTGGGTGTATGTTATTTGATGTGTAGATGTCAAATCAAGTGGAATCTCAAACACCCATCAACTAGATCTAGGTCAACTTGCTCAAATGGTGAAGTGCGCCTTCCTTGGGAGAAGCTAAGTTGGCTTGGGAGAGGGGTCAAACGGAAGCCAATCCTCACCAAACTATAGATCCGGGATGCCGTGGATGCTATAGAGGTGGGTTTTCAATATCATGCCCAACAACCCACTAGATCTAAGTAGATCTGAGAAAATGTAAAATGGGGGTTTTGAAATATTTAGGGTTTTAACAATTTATGAGTTATGTCAATGGATTGGATAGAGGAAAGAGAAACAAACCTGTGGATCTTACCTGGGTAACCTTGTAGATGCCTTGATGATGATGATCTATGCAATCCCGATCAATTTGGAAGCTTTGAGGCAGTTTCTATGCAAATCGATTTTGTCCAAGAAGCCAATGCGCCCTCTCTCCTGCACAACAAACGTCAACAATATCAGATTTGATGCATCAAGAGATAAGACTAATGCCACAAAAGAAGTAACAGAAAGATAGCATAGATCACAATGATACTAATGATAACCCCCTGATACAAGCGAATGCCAAGAAAGTCGATTTGAAGAAGCCTTGCAAAATCGCCCTCCTGTAGACAAACAATGATTTCCAAAAAAGATAGATCTTACCACAATTTCCAAATGCTAGGTTGCAATAGACTTTCCAATCACCATCTAAGAACACCAGATGCAAAGGAGACCACAAGAATTTCCACGAGAATATTTTTCTATACCAATAATCCAAGAGCCAAAGACCCTTTACAATGAGAGGCTCTCTCCTTTAAATAGGAAGGAGAGGCACCAAAACCCTAACCACTTTTTGAATGAGTGGCTAAGATTAAAAGATACAAATGTCTAATCAATGGTTGAGATGAGCTCAACAATATAATACATGGATCACACATAAAATATAACATAAGTGGACAAAGTCGCCCTAGGAGAGGGGAATCCCACCAAATCATGATGACAAAATATCATAAGAGGCTCATGGTGGGTCCAAGGGGTAATTTTATCCCTCCTTGGTCAATCCCCATGGCACAATAACCAATAAATAATCATGAAAGTACCAAATCGTGCCTCCAAGGTGAAGTCGTGGTCCTCAAAAGACCCCAAAAATCCACAGAAAGTGCCATAAGTGATGGATGCGGGCCCCGATGAAGCTGAAACTGCAGGAGGAGGTGTGGAAGGTCCCGATCTATCATCACTGATCATCCCATGCCATAACTTTGCCTCAGTAGCCCAAATCGATTTCCTCAATAGCCATTTCTACCAATCCTGAAATGCCTCGGGAAGCGTGAAACTGCCCAAACAGCCTCCTGGAGTGATGGCGCTGTCAAGGTGAGGGCACCAATGTGTCCGGGAGGGGGGTAATATGGTAAAAACAAGTGGCTGGACCACCCCCTCCATCATCAGCGCCCTAGGTCAACCGGATAAAAGTCATCTCTGCTCCGACAGGGCCTCCAACAGACCAAAACTGCACTAGGACAGCCTACTGAGGCTAAATCATCACTGTAAGTGCCCGGAACTGAAAACAAACTGTCCCATTGGACTCAGAAGGTCCAAATCCATCCAAGATGTGTACTCATACACCATATGAATCTCTGCATGATCAAAATAAATATCCAATGTACCGGAACAAGGCCAATAATAATGATCTGTAAATGACCAAACACTGCTGTATCCCAAGAATCATCATCATAACCCTGTAGCTGCTGCATAGAATCATCCTGTATGTGTACATGGACCATATATCATCTATCCATATCATCATAAGGTCCAACATCTCATGTCCCATGGTCCTCCATGGTCAAACTAGGTCTAACCAAGACCAAATACAACTCAGACTATCATCCATAGCTGCTGCAAGGTGTTAAGGTTAATACATGCTTTACAATTTATTCAAATAGCTTCTATAACACAGAGTAATCATGACTGGCGATCTAAATCCAAATATATAGTGTCGTTAGTTATTATTATTACTCAGACTAGACTTTCAGGACCATACTCACTTCATAGTTGTGATCAATTTGCTAGTGAAGGGTGAAGGCTGAAATAAATGGCTAGGCTAAGGGATGACTTGACTAACTTGACTTTGTGACACTTTGGCAAGGGAAAGGGAATACACACCATAGTATATACTGAATGAGCAATAACACAGGGAATGGCAGTGTCTCACAAATGGATGAGTTGTTTAAAGAGGGTTTATTCACCTTCACAGATGCGCACAATCCATAATACAAACAAGGCCAGCAATTGTTTAGATATAACATTTAAGTTCCATTGCTTTTTGGGCCTGAGGTTTCCATAGCCTTGATCTATGTGTGTTTACAAACACATTGCATAGATTTACATTTATTTTTAGGCTTTCTGCTGCAGGTGTGTTTTTAAGGCATTTGTTTACCTGAGCACTTCTAGGTGTGTCATGGACAACTTGTTTACCTAGGTATTTATTTTTCCAAAAGATATAGCATTTTATTTTTCATGGCCATTTTCATTTGGCATTTCTTTCATATACAAGATATAGCATTTGATTTTTCCAGATTTTGTATTGATGGCAGCACTAAAAGTTTCAGGTTTAGCCAACACAACTTTAGTGACTAGGGGGAATTCTCAAGGAACTCCAACTCACCATAGGTAAGTTTTGTCACCAACTCAGAGCCGAGACACAATAAACAGGGAAGCTCATCCAATACAGAGGCTACAGTGGGGAAAGGTCCTCCATGTCACTAGTCAAGTAGCAAATCAGGGTAATAATCTAAAAGGTAGGCCACGGATGGATGAAGACAATGAAAAGATGAAGCCAACACTAGCAAGCCATAGTATGGTGTAATGATCACCTCTATTCTCCCTAAGGAGGGTATGTACCAATGAGTATGAATAGTGAACTTCTAAGTCTGAGTAGGGACAGTAATATATATATAATAGGTCAACCAGGTCCAAATATCTATATGATCGCCAGATCATGACACTAAGTGCTAAGACATGCTATAAGAATAAGTATAAAAGCAATCTAACCATAATACCATGATATACCTGCTGAGTCATATACCTGAAAGCTCATCAACCTGTACCATCATCTGTCCTCTGAGACTGCTGCTGTAACTCTGGGCACTACTGTCTGCTCTGTACCAATGGCATAATGGCTATATCGGGCATCTCTCTGAGTGTCCTGAAACTCAGTCATGGCATGGGGAATATAACTGCTGTCCACAATCTGATAGTGATCCAATATAAATGCTCATCTCGGCGTCTCAAATGCAAGGGAACTGGCTGAATAGTGTACTGGCATTAGAAAAATAATGTATGGTAGCCCGGCTACTATATATGTGATAACAATGCTGTTGGCTAAAACTGAAAGCTCGTGTACTACTTATGGAAACTTATGTAAATTCGCCCATGGAAACTAAAAAGGGCAAGAGCGATGAACTGCTAAAAATACTCCTCGAAGAGTATAAGAAAGGTCCAAAAAGCAGTGGTTCTTAAAAGTTATATCTAAACAATTGCTGACCTTATATATGTAAACATGCCCTGAATGCAAGCTGCAATTAGTTGTGCTTATCAGCACACCTGAGATCCGAAGGGTTATGTAGGCCAAAAAGGCCATGAAATGAAATTGAATGATCCACATTCATACTTGCCTAAACTACTTGGATCTATAATTTGGTGGCCATTGGATTTGATTTGACACACCTTTCCATACTTTTAACCCTCCTTGGGCAAAGTCGCACTCCTTGGGTGTTTGAGTTTGTCCACTTCTAGGAGATGGGTAGTTGTGATCCCGCTTGATTTGGAAAGAGCATACCTTGAAACCTACATTTAGTATCTCACTTAGTGAAGTTCTGCCTTGGGGATAGCATTCCTTGTTTTGGGGAAAGTTGTCCACTTGGGTCACTTAGTGAAATATTAGATCTACTAAAAACCAGTCATAACATCTTGAATAGCCCACTTGAGTTGCATCCTAGGTGTCCTGATTTACAATTTGACATCTCATTTGACTCCATTAACCCATCTATCAAGGCACTAGTCCACCTAGGGTAATTCACACGCCTTGGGAGTTGTGTCAAGTCCTAGATCCCATATGTGGGTATCTCTACTTTCACTTTAGATCCATAGATCTACCCATAGCATACCCCTTAGTACCATTTGCACCCCTAACTTCACCTTGTGGGTCCCATTTGAGCCATTTCCATATCCCAAGGAAGTGGGCCCCACCTGTGTACTTCATGGTACTAGATCTTGCCATCTTATCTCATCATGTGGCCTAAATCATTCATTGGTTGAAACATAAGTCATTCCCTAAGCCTCTTTCAACCACATTTAAACTTCTAGGTCCACCATAACCTTGCATTGGTTTCCGTAACTTGTCTTTTACATATCCCTAGGAACCTTTGTTTGGGTCCAATCATCTTTGATTGGTTATAGGGTCTCCCCCTAGGTCTCGATTCATCTTGATCTAAAGTGAAGAGTGCCTTTGTTGACATGACTCCCAGCTTGCATTGGGAACCGTGGGATCTCTTGGGTCACCTCTTTAGTTGTCCATCTCCTCTACCATCCCGGATGGGATACTACTAGGGACAACTACAAGTTGTGTGATAACAGTACCAATAAGTTAAGACATCATGCCACTTATAAAATATAATTAATGTGTCTTAGGTGGGTGCCGGCACATAAGTGTTAAGACACAAAAATAAAATAACATAAAATATAAATAGGGTAACTTAGGTGGGTACTAGGGTCATGTTACCACACATATAATTAATTATGTGAGGGTACAAGGACCAACACAGGGTACAAGTCAAAACATAAAACAAGGATGGGTACATGACCCACAACCCCTCGGACCAAAGGGTGTACCACAAAGGTGGACAAACAACTCTAATACCCATAAAAGCAAAAACATCAAGGTGGTACAAATCAAGACAACTCAAGGTGGGTAGATGATCCTACTATCCACAAGTCAAAGTGGTGAATAAGACAAGGTACTAGAAGACCAAGAACATGGTGGGAAGACCAAGGGTGAGCAACCAAGGTGGGGTACAACTAGTCATCTCTCTCTCAAATGTACAAGTGTTCCATACACAACCTAAAAGTTCATCATCACTGTATAAGGAAGGTCCACATTGGATGATGTGATCCTGTGGTCCTCTAGACTACTCTCGAGGTCAAATGTGTTAGTTTTTGTACCTAGGGATGTGTTCCCCAAGTGACATTTGCCTAAAATCACTTAGAAGGGGGAAAAAGGTGACCCTCACATTAAATGACTTAGTAAAAGCATTTAATGAGACTTTATAAACTCAAAGTCACTTTTTGATAAATTTAAGTGGGTGAGGGAAATTAATATTTATAAAAGGTAAATGGAGCATTAAATTTCCACCGTTGATCTCATTCAATCTCATCCATTGGATTTAGGGAAACCCTAGGGTTTGATAAAAAAGCATGAGGAAGGCATTTTACTTCACTTTTTGTTGATTGAAGTGAAGTGAAGAGAGAAAGAGAGAGCTAGAGCTTTGGCACGCATTTCTAGGCTGCCATTAACTATAGTCGGCACTGAAATCAAGGCACACATTTCAGCATTTATTATTAGCACAGATTTTGAGGTGGTGTATTAATCTTCAGCACAAATCTCGAGGTGAAGACCGTACAACATTCTATTTTCTGCAGGCAATTCGAGGAAGTTTCCTATGCACAGTTTTCGAGACTATCTTCACGCATTTCGAGGCATTAACCCAGGCATTGATTTCGAGAATGACAGGCACAAAAATCTAGTTAATGTACAACACGGTTGTTGAGGAATAGACAGGTACAGAAAACAGGTCCGTACAAACCGTACTAGTGTCTTTTCTCTGCACATATTTTGAGGTTGATATATGCACAAAAATCGAGAAAAACTACAACACAAATTTCGAGGTTGAATTTGCACAGAATTCGAGAAGAGTACAGCACAAACTTTGAGGTTGATATTTGCACAGAAATCAAGGCAACTTCAGCACACAAATTGAGGCTGCCTGTGGATGCATTTATGGGTGGAGATAAGTTGTATTTTCACTGTATTGCTGTTCTAAATCTTTGCTGAAGAAATAATAAATATCTCTCTCTGTAACTGGTTTCCCCGTGGGGGTTTTTCCGTGGCACATTTGTCGAAAATTTCTGAATCTCAAATTTGATGGTGTGCATGTTAAAATTTATTTTTTGCCTATTAGAGTGATTTTACAGCGTGTTTAATTGTCTTAGAAATTTTCATAAGTAGTTTTCAGCCAATGTAAAACAGGCTAGAAATGAAAACCACTGAAAAGTTGACATAAACCAACAATTAGTAAACTCAAAAAAATTTACATGGTATCAGAGCTTGGGGGCAGAAAACAGTAGTATTTTGTAGACACACAGAAATTTCCAGAACTCAGTAAATTCAGTGATTTTCTTCTATTAGTGAACAACACTTTGTTGGGTTGAAGTAGAGATGGCTACAGGACTTAGGTTGGAGGATAGGCTGAATGGGATAGTGAACTTTGTGCCATGGAAGGCTAGGATTCTGCTGATATTAGAGGAGAATGAACTATGGGAGGAGGTGGTTAGGAATACTACAGCAAACCCCGTTCAAATTCCTGCTACTACAGATGCAACAGCATTGTCAGCCTTCAACAAGAAGCACTGTAAGGCTAGGAGGATAATCCTTGATGCAGTTAAAGACCACATAATCCCTCACATTTTAGGCAAGGCTGGGGCACACTTGATGTGGACTGCTTTGACCAGTTTGTATGAGAGTACCAATGAGAACCGGAAGATGGTTCTCAAAGAGAAACTCAAGAGTATAAAGATGAATGGCGGAGAGGGAGTGACATCGTACCTTACCAAGATATCTGCAGTTTGAGATGAATAGGCAGCAGTTGGGGAGGTGGTATCTGCTACTGAGCTTGTACGTACAGCAGTGAATGGGGCTTCAAAACCCTGGGGTGCATTTGTGCAGGCCATAGTAGGTAGAGAGAACCTACCTTCTTGGGAGAGACTATGGGATGACTTTGTGCAGGAGGAGACCGGGAGAGGTCTCGTATAGGGCAGTTCATCACAGGGTGGGGTAGATGAGGAGAACGTGGCTTTGACAGCAAAGGGGAAGAAGAAGAAGGGTCCCAAGAAGGGTGGGGCCAAGCAGCAGTAGCAGGGTGGGCAGAAGGACTTGAGTAAAATCAAGTGTTATGGTTGTCAGACGTTTGGGCATTATGCTTCACAGTGTCCAAATAAGAAGAAGAAGAAGAAGGGATAGCAGACTGCAGCTTCAGCAGAAGTTGATGACTTTGGAGACAGGTTTTAGAGGGAGTTTTCCTTATGTGCTGGACAGATTGAGAGAGAGAGCCTCTTTAGCCACCAACACAGATGTGGAGATGGAGATGGAGCATTCATTGTTGGCAGGCCATCAGACGAGTCCATCCACCACTAGTACTTGGTACATTGACAGCGGAGCCTCAAGTCACATGACAGATGCTCGAGAGTTGTTCTTCGAGCTATCACAGACAGTTATAGATGTGGAGATTGTACTAGGTAATGATACCATTGTTAGTGCAATTGGTCGGTGGACCATTACATTTATGAGGGAGTCTATGAGTCCCATGACTCTGAGGGATGTGTTATATGTCCCTGGGCTGAAGAAGAACCTTGTTTCAATTTCCACCATTGAGGACAGGGGTCTTGGGGTATGTTTCTCAGATGGGAGAGTACAGGTATTCCCCAGGACTACAAGAGTATCTACCTCCATGGACATTGGGGTTAGATGTGGAAGACTGTACAAGTTATTGTTTCAGCCGCAACACGATCTAGCACACAGCAATAGTAGTGAACTATGTGAGCTATGGCATCAGAGGATGGCCCACTTACATCATCCAACTCTGAGATTGTTGAGGAGCATGGTTACAGGTTTACCCGAGTTCAACACTGAGCAGAGTGATGTGTGTAGGGGGTGTGCTTTGGGAAAGTACACCAAGACTGCTTTTCCAAGCAGTGACACCAGAGCAGCAGGAGTGCTTGACTTGATCCATTCTGATATTTGCGGTCCTATGTCATCGGTCTCTTTGACTGGTTTTGAGTATTGCATCATCTTCATTGATGACTACTCCGGGAAGACCTTGATCTACTTCTTGAGGAGCAAGAAGTCACCCTTAGTATATTGAGTGTCTTCCAAGGGTTCAAGCCCTTGTAGAGAAGCAGGCAGGGAGGAAGATTCGGATGTTGAGATCGGACAATGGGGGTGAGTATACCTCCAAGGAGTTCGATGCTTTTTGCAGACAGAAGGGTATACAGAGACAGCTGACAGTTCCCTACACTCTTGAGCAGAATGCAGTAGCAGAGAGGAAGAACAGGTCAATTGTGGGAGCAACGAGAGCGATGCTCCATGATCAGGGGTTACCATACTTTCTATGGGTAGAGGCATGCAGCACTGCAGTTTATCTGCAGAATAGGAGTCCTCACCGTGCTTTGGGGAGGAAGACTCTAGAGGAGATGTACACAGGCAAGAAGTCTGAGGTGAGCCACTTTCGTATATTTGGTTCTTTGACTTACTCTCACGTCCCTTCTGAGAAGAGGACGAAGTTTGAGCCCATTGCAAAGAGAGGCATATTTGTGGGATATGACGAGACTTCGAAGGCTTATCGGCTTTACATTCCTGGCCAGAAGAGAGTTGCAGTGAGGCGGGAAGTGAAGTTTGATGAGGAGAGAGCCTTTAGGAAGTCCAGAGAGTTAGAGTAGCGGGAGCCACCAGCTCCCACACCTCAGTTGACACAGGCTTCTTTGATACAAGTTTCAGATCCACAGGTTTCCGGAGTGATTGGATCACAGAGTACAGGCAAAGCTTCTACAGGTTCAGTGGTTCAGGTGACAGGTACTTCAAGGACAGGGTCAAGGATAGGTTCAAGTTCTGGTTCGCAGGTTACAGGTTCTTTAAGCACTGGTTCATCAATTACTGGTCCTTGGGGTGTTGGAACCTTCTGCTTCTGGGAGTTCCTCAGATGAGGATAGACTAGTTTGGGAGGAGCCTTCAAGGAAGAGGAAGCCTAAATGGCTTCAGGATACCTTGAAGGAAGTAGAGGCATTTGGTAGGCCCCAGGAGGAGGTCAGGACAATTGTGATGCCAGACAGATTGGGGATGGCTCTTGTTGAGAGTCTTTATGACTCTGAGCCTTCCACATTTGAGGAGGCTTCTCAGCATCAGGTATGGAGAGATGGCATGATGGAAGAGTACCATTCCATCATGAAGAATGATGCTTGGGAGATAGTGCCGAGACTAGAGGGGAACTCAGTTGTGACTTCCAAGTGGCTTTACAAGATATAGCATGCTTCAGATGGCGCTATGGAGAAGTACAAGGCTCGGTTTGTGGCTCGGGGGTTTTCACAGGTTGAGGGAGTTGACTATGATGAGACTTTTGCGCCAGTTGCTCGGTATTCTTCCATCAGAGTAGTAATATCTATAGCAACAGAGATGGGTTGGAAGATCCACCAAATGGATGTGAAGACAACATTTCTCAATAGTCTTCTATAGGAGGAGGTGTACTTAGAGCAGCCACAGGGATTCGAGATTCATGGGAGAGATTCTCATGTGTGCAGGCTGAGGAAAGCCTTGTATGGACTGAAGCAAGCTCCTAGAGCTTGGTACTCCAGGATCGATGCATACTTGACTTCGATGGGATTTCAAAAGAGTGAGGTTGATCCCAACCTTTACTACATTGTGGTTGGTGGAGATCCTCTCATTCTTCTACTATATGTTGATGACTTGTTTATCAATGGAGAGGAGTGTCTCATTACATTACAAGAGAGACCTTGTAGCTGAGTATGAGATGACTGATATTGGGTTGATGCATTACTATTTGGGGATGGAGGTTTGCCAAGAGCTTGGACATATTTTCCTGGGACAGGGGAAGTATGCAGTTGATATTCTGAGGAGATTTCGGATGGAGGACTGCAGGCCGATGTCTACACCTATGATCACCAACTGGAAGCAACTTCATGCTTATGAGGTTAAGTTGGTGGATCCTACACTTTACCGTCAGCTCGTTGGATCACTGATGTATCTGGTCAACACCAGGCCAGACTTGTGTTTTGCGATGAACACTCTTAGCCAGTTCATGGTGGAGCTTAGGAGTGTACATTGGACTGCCGCAAAACATGTGCTGAGATACCTAGCAGGTACAGTGGATTATGGTTTGGACTACAGGGGTTCGGGTGGAGTCAACTTGGTTGGTTTCACAGATTCAGACTAGGCAAGTTGTGTGAGGGATCAGAAGAGCACTTTCGGTTGTTGTTTCAGTTTGGGCTCGGTAGCAGTGTCGTGGTTTAGTCGGAAACAGAAGTCCGTTGCATTGAGTTCTGCCGAGGTTGAGTATATGGCATCGAGTCAAGCCACTTGCGAGGCACTATGGCTTCGCAAGCTGTCGGTAGATTTATTTGATCAGGAGCTTAGACCTACAGTGATCTATTGTGACAATCAGAGTTGCATTCAGCTCTCTGAGAATCCGGTGTTCCATGACAGGTCAAAGCACATTGAGATCAGGTACCATTTCATCCGAGACTACGTCCAGAGAGGAGCAGTTGAGTTGCAGTATATTTCCACTGATGAGCAGGTAGCAGATATCTTGACGAAATCTTTAGGGAGGGGCAAGTTTGTCTTCTTCAGAGACAAGTTGGGAGTGGTGCATAACACCTTCCTCGGTAAGAGGGAGTGTTAGTTTTTGTACCTAGGGATGTGTTCCCCAAGTGACATTTGCCTAAAGTCACTTAGAAGGGGGAAAAAGGTGACCCTCACATTAAATGACTTAGTAAAAGCATTTAAAGAGACTTTATAAACTCAAAGTCACTTTTTGATAAATTTAAGTGGGTGAGGGAAACTAATATTTATAAAAGGTAAATGGAGCATTAAATTTCCACCATTGATTTCATTCAATCTCATCCATTGGATTTAGGGAAACCCTAGGGTTTGATCGAAAAGCATGAGGGAGGCATTTTACTTCACTTTTTCCTGATTGAAGTGAAGTGAAGAGAGAAAGAGAGAGCTAGAGCTTTGGCATGCATTTCCAGGTTGCCATTAACTACAGTCGGCGCTGAAATTGAGGCACACATTTTAGCATTTATTATTAGCACAGATTTCGAGGTGGTGTATTAATCTTCAGCACAAATCCCGAGGTGAAGACCGTACAACATCCTATTTTCTGCACGTAGTTCGAGGAAGTTTCTTGGGCACAGTTTTTGAGATTGTCTTCACGCATTTCAAGGCATTAACCCAGGCACAGATTTCGAGAATGACAGGGAATAAATCTAGTTAATGTACAACACGGTTTTCGAGGAATAGACAAGTACAGAAAACAGGGCCGTACAGACCGTACTAGTGTCTTTTCTCTGCACGGATTTTGAGGTTGATATATGCACAGAAATCGAGAAAAAGTACATCACAAATTTCGAGGTTGAATCTGCACAGAATTTGAGAAGAGTATGGCACAAACTTCGAGGTTGATATTTGCACAGAAATCAAGGCAACTTCAACACACAAATCGAGGCTGCCTGTGGATGCATTTATGGGTGGAGATAAGTTGTATTTTCACTGTATTGCTGTTCTAAATCTTTGCTGAAGAAATAATAAATATATCTCTCTCTAATTGGTTTCCCTGTGGGGGTTTTTCTAGGGCACATTTGCCGAAAATTTATGTCTCAAATTTTATGGTGTGCATGTTAAAATTTATTTTCTGCCTTTTAGAGTGATTTTACAACATGTTTAATTGTATTAGAAATTTTCATAAGTAGTTTTTAGCCAATGCAAAACAGGATGGAAATGAAAACCATTGAGAAGTTGACATAAACGAGCAAGCAGTAAACTCAGAAAAATTTACAAAATGCTAGTGACTCCATCAAGGGGTGGCCAGTCTCTTGAGAAGACCATCTAGCTCAACCGTCTCGAAGACCTAGGAGAGGAGGGCATCACACATCATAATCTTGGTCCACTTACCAAGATCCACCTAGTTAACTGACCAAGTATGTACCTGCAGGAACTACTTGGGCCTCGTGACCAAGAATCTGCTTGGTTGCATACCAGGAGGTCTATGTCTCAACCTGCAGGACCTGCTTGGTCCTTGTGACCAAGAAACTATTTGCTCCCAGACCAGAATACCCTAGAGATAAATAGGGGCCCTAGCCACATGCTAGAGACTTTGCCATGGAATCAATCTGCTTGGTCCTCGACCAAGAACCCCAGGAGACAGCTGCGGGCCCTAGGGTACCTTTTAGGGACTTACTCTTTACTCTTCCTGGTTAACTTGACCTGGAACCCTAGTTAACTGACTAGGGTACCATCCTCTTTGAGAATGGGTCTCGCAATTGCACTAACTTTAACACTCCCTCTCAGCAATAGAGGCATTCTCAACAACACTAAGCTTGTCGAAGACAATGGCTTAGTCAATACATCAGTAAACTGTTTTGCTGACAACTACACCATGTCCTTGACAAGGTGATACTTTCTCTCGATGTGTCTCGACCTATCATAGAATACCGTTTTTTTTAGAGCTTCAAAGAGCTCTGAATGTCAGCAAGTACCTTGATCTAATAGATCCACTTGGAAGTTACGACTGATTTCCCTTGTCTGAGAATCACTTTCCACATATCATTATACATTATCAATTGGATATCTTCTATCATAGCATCAGTGGATAATCTTGAATCAGTGACATGGCTCTCACTGGAGCACCCTTGGAGCCTCTCAATAGGCTCCTCAATGAGATCAACTGAAGGTCTCTTGGCCTGCTCCCTCTGCTTCTTTGAACGAGATGTCTCACAGGCTTCCATATTTGAGTCACTGGAAGACTCCTAGAAGTGATGGATGCACATCTCCACTTTTCTTTTCTGCAATCCCACTCTGCTAGGGATTGAGGAGCACAATTGGCTCCCTCTTTATCTCTGAAACTTGATAGGGGTTATTTACTAGAGCTTTAACAACATGTCCTGATACCTTATAAAGGTCACCCTCTCGGACACCAATCTCAATGGCTGAGCTCATATTTCCATCCTTAGGCCACACTAGTGCCTTTCCTTCATAGAAGGCTACAGAGAACCCCTTGTCTTCTAAAATTGCCACTAAAAGAATATTCTTGTTGAAACCATGAATGTACAAAACTTCCTCAACATGAATTAATGTACTTGAATCAAGCTTTAAGGAAGTCGAACCAACTCCTTTTATTGCATAAGTACTTCCATCTCCCAGTTCCACTTTCACATTGAACTTCTTGGCCTTGTATCCTACAAGAGCCCTTTTGATTCCAGTCATATGCTTGGTGGCCCCACTATCAATCCACTAGGAGTTTGATGAGTTGAAGATGGAACTTGAGAATGCTGAAACCAAGATATATTCTCTTTGGTCTCGACCTTAGATTTATTTTGCTGATGCTCTTCTTCTTCTGTAGCAGCTGAAGCATGATACTTCCCCCTATGCCATTTCTTGTTAGGAGGATTCTTATAGTCTTTTGCATAATGACCAAGCTTGCTACAATTATAACATCTTACTTTTGACTTATGAAAGTGCTTACCTTGAGGTCCCTTACCTTTGTTCTGGTGTTGAGGGAAGCTTCTTCCCTTCTTTGTCTTAGCATCAAGTGCATGATTCTTTTCAGCGGGAGGCCCAGATCTACTCTGGAATTTTCCTTCTTCTTCTAGGAAATCATGCCACAACCTATCAAAGCTTGGTTGTATTTCTCTTCCATTCACTGCTTCAAGAAATGTCTCCCAAGATGTAGGAAGACCATCTATTGTTGTTTGCACAAGATCATCATCATCTACTTCAACTCCAATTGCCATGAGTAGATCTCTTGTCTGACCAATCTTTGAGAAGAAAGAGGCAACTGACTCCTTCTCCTCCATCTTCAGTGAACGAAGTTGCTTCTTCCAAACCCTCTTCTGAGTAGGTGCCTTATTCTCATAAAGATTTGCTAGGGCATCAAAGCATTCCTTAGCTGTCCTTAGAGGAGCTATCATAGGCATCAAATTGTCTTTAACTGAGTCAAAGATGACCCTCTTTGCCTTGGCTTGCTTCTTAAATGTTGCTCTTGCTCAAGCTGTTGTGGATTCTTCCACAACCCTACTTATCAAATCATCTAAATCATTCTCCTCCAAAATATTCAAAGCCCTAGCATTCCATGCATTAAAGTTTGAGGCTCCTTCAAGTCTATCTTCTGCCTTTACTAAGTTAGAAGCCATCTCAAACCCTTACAACCAACTTGCTAAGTACACCTGTAAACCTGTAGTCAAGTTGATTAAGGCACAAACCCTTACCTTAGGATCTATGTAGATTTTGTTAGCCTGCAAAACAGAGTTAGCTATAAGACCTATGCTCTGAAACCATGTTAAATTTTGGTTAGGGTTAGGGTTTGATGCAGAGAAATAAAATTTTGTTTACTTTAATGCAAAAATACAACAAACTAGTACTGAATCGGAATATTACAACAGTAATCAAACAGTGTAATTCAAAACATAATTTTCATCTCTTTCAACTTTAACACTACCAAGTGGGTCCTTGTGTTAAAGTAATCTTCAGTAACATGTAATCAACAATACAAAATGACTAACAATAATCTTCAGTAACATGTAATCATCAACAGTAGTGTAAATTAAACAAATTTCTAACAATAGTAAAATATAGAGTCTAAGAACTTACAGGAAGTATGGGACCCTTCCTATTTTATACTCAGAAGAATTTACTTTCAGAATATACTGTGCCTCTTAGAGGCTAGTCAATCACTACGAACAAGATGACCCTTGCTAGAGGGTAAGTACAAACCTGAGAGAGAGATGAGAGGTGTAGATAACAATAATGAAAGTGAATGACAGTCAAACCACAGTGACAGTCTTAATCAAGGCTCAACATAAAAGATCAGACCTCAATAAGTCTCAACACCATAAATTTAACTACAATTTAGTCTCGACAAATAGGTTTAATCTCAAACAAGTTCTCAGCACAGAGTATAGACCACAGACAAATCTCAGTGCATAGGTCTGGTCCTAAATAGGTCTCAGCAAACCAGATCAAGTCTCAACAGTATATACTTGGCCCTAAATAGATCTCAGCATACCACATCAGACCTGTAGGACTCAAGACCCTTACTAACAGGCTGCAGCCACCCTCAAACAGACTGGCAGCAGGGAGGGAGGACTCACGGGTGGCTGAGCATAGCTCCAGAGCTCACGACTGAGTCACACAAGGGAGATCGGGCTCCAGTAAGACCATAACAAACAGATCACACCCCTTATTAGGCAGATCAGGCCTCTTATCAGGTAGATCAGAACCCTATCAAGTAGATCGGACCCTTATCAAACCTTCAGGAGGTAGATCAGACACCAATCAGACCTCAACAAACAGATCGGGCTTCATTCATGGCCCAGACACAGGTGGCTGCATCAGTATAAAGCTTTGACGTCAAGCTACAATAGTAAATCAGATCTGAACTTTAGGAGTGATGATAAACTTCAGCAGAAGGATGGCTTAGACATCAGCATGAAAACCTTCAAAGTCAACCCTAAAACAGTCAAGAAAAAAACAGATCTGAAATATGTAAAAGTGTTCACCGGGTGGACAGTAAACAAGCATCAGCAGGAACCTTTTGAAACTCTTGACGTCATCTTCTAAAAAATTAGAGCTGAGATGTTTGTTGAAATCTTATCAAATGAGGAACATTTGATCTCAATATATAGATCTTAGATCTTCTAGAAAGGTCATTAAAAATAATTCTTTAATTTAGTTAGGTTTCCACTAAATGAGGATGGTACCAATAAGTTAAGACATCATACCACTTATAAAATATAATTAATGTGTCTTAGGTGGGTGCCAACACATAAGGTTAAGACAAAAATAAAATAACATAAAATATAAATAGGGTAACTTAGGTGGGTACTAGGGTCATGTTACCACACATATAATTAATTAGGTGAGGGTACAAGGACCAACACAAGGTACAAGTCAAAACATAAAACAAGGATGCGTACATCACCCACAACCCCTGGGACCAAAGGGTGTACCACAAAGGTGGGCAAACAACCCTAATACCTAGAAAACCAAAAACATCAAGGTGGTACAAATCAAGACAACTCAAGGTGGGTAGGTGATCCTATTAACCACAAGTCAAAGTGGTGAATAAGACAAGGTACTAGAAGACCAAGAACAAGAAGGTGGGAAGACCAAGGGTGAGAAACCAAGGTGGGGTACAACCAATCATCTCTCTCTCAAATGTACAAGTGTTCCATACGCAACCTGAAAGTTCATCATCACTGTATAAGGAAGGTCCACACTAGATGATGTGATCCTGTGGTCCTCTAGACTACTCCTTATGTCAAGTGCTAGTGACTCCATCAAGGGCTGGCCAGTCCCTTGAGAAGACCATCTAGCTCAACCATCTCGAAGACCTAAGAGAGGAGGTCATCACACATCATCATCTTGGTCCACTGACCAAGATCCACCTGGTTAACTGACCAGGTATGTACCTATAGGAACTACTTGGTCCTCGTGACCAAGAATTTGTCGAGTCCCAGACCAGGAGGTCTCTGTCTCAACCTGTAGGGCCTGCTTGGTCCTTGTGACCAAGAAACTATTTGGTTTGAGACCAGAATACCCTAGATACAAATAGGGGCCCTAGCCACATGCTAGGGACTTTGCCATGGCATCAACTTGCTTGGTCCTCGACCAAGAACCCCAGGAGACATCTAGGGGCCCTAGGGTACCTTCAAGGGACTTACACTTTACTCTGTTTGGTTAACTTGACCAGGAAACCTAGTTAACTGATTAGGGTACCATCCTCTCTGAGAATGGGTCTAGCAACTGCACTAACTTTAACAAGCAGGGGGGAACGTCATACCCCATCTAACTCGAAACATGCTGAAAAACCCTCAACGTCCCCTCTCAATCAAGCTTGAAGGCCTGGGCAGCTAGTTTGATGTCATCATGGTGCAGGCTCCTAGAGAGAGGGCATTGTATTGAAAGGAGGCCAGGAGGGATGCCTGGGGTGAGCGGAAGAAGAGGCAAGTGCCTCTAGGTGAAACATTGTCACCTGTGTGGAAATAAAACAGGGGGTCATGCGACCCAGTGACCTGCCCCTAGGAGCCCTAGACACCAACCTCATGGATACAATCCCTAAAATGAGGCAGTCAGCAATGCCATTAAGCCATATTACTCCTAAAGAAAAAATGAAGGGGTGCGGCCATAACCATCCCTAAAAAAATGCAAATAACACCTCCATCTTGGTCTTGAAGAAGAAAAACAACCCCTCTCCCTGAGCAGATATTTGAAAGTAAGCTGGTATTGGTACAACATAACAGACCCTAAGAAAAGTAAACTAAGGATTAAAACTATAGGAGTTAATTTATAACAATGCAAGTACAAAGAGATACTTCAGAAAAACAAGTACTTGGAAAGTAATCTAATTTTAAGATATAACAATGATGCTAGTATTTAGATCTACAACTTATAAGCATTGAAATACGAAATTCTATTATAGATCGCTTACTGGAGACATAATACAGAAAGCAATTTTCATCAATATTCGGGTTATATATACTATCAATCTCAAAACCTCTGAAGTTGGCACCATCGTGAGATCAAAATCACAACAAATATACGGCTTAAGCCAAGGAAAGAATAAAATAATCGCCATTAAGCATATGTCGTCACTGTGATGTCAAAATCACGTGGATATCGAACTTGGGTGTAAGAGCAATTCGGTTAAAATTGCGTCCTACACCTATCAGATAGCCACCAATTCGCTACACCACAAAAGTCAAATCAGTAAAACAAGGGAATTAGTGGCATAAGATACTGTGTCTAGAAGATACTTAAAGCAATATAAAATAATATTGACATGAAATCGCACTTGCTGTAGTGGACATAAAAGCGATGACCCTTAACAAAGAGTCGCCACCATACATAAAGTTTATTAGGTATTATAAACTATACACTAGTATATTGAAAATATCATTGACATCCAAGGGGCTATTAGAAATTACTGGGCAAATGAACAATAACTATGGAGTGGAGTTAAGCACAAGAAATTAAGGAAGCCATACTTTTACCCAAAGTTACCAAGGTTATATATGTGTGTGTGTGTGTGGTGAAAAGACCATTGAAAGTCATATTTGAAAGGTTAAAAAGTATTGAAGAGATTATTTAACTATAACTCAAAAGTTGTTAAGGGATAAATTTTTTTAGAGTATCATCCTAAACTTATTATTATTGTGGGCGTCTTTGCACTTGGTACATTAATAAGTAAAGTGTTGAATAAATAAAACTAGGAATCGTGAGTTCTATGGATGATTTTTTTGTGACTAAATGTCCCTTTTGTGGAAGAAATGTCAAAGATGGGTGGATCGTAGAACTTCAAAGTGGATTTTGTCACCATTGTATAAGATTCTTTAAACTAAAAGAATCTTATACAACAAAAAAATGCCGGAATGTGCATTATAACTAAAAAAATTAGAAGATGAATTAGCAAAACAACAAGAAAATATAAAGATCTTGGGGATATACTTCACAAGGAATTATAGAAAAAGGTGAAATTTCTTGCCGAAGAGATCACAATCAAAAGCTACTTGCAAAAATCAAGAAGACAAAAGATACAAATCAACGCAATCGAAAGTTAGAACAGGAGAATCAAGATCTCAAGGAGAAACTCAACAAGAGCTTATAAAAAAACGGTGAAGAAAACTCTCATCTAAGGAGCCTTAATCAAAAGTTACTAGACAAATTACAAAATTAAAAGAAGAATTGCAAGAGAATCAAGATATAAAAAACGAAGTTGACAAATCAGAAATTGAGGAAGAACTTTGACGCTTAAAGGTTCACAATCAAAGTTTACTGACCTAAATCAATAAGCTGAAGAATGGCAAGGAGATGCTACAAAATAAGTTAGAGAAATCTATCAGCAAGGAATGCTTAATTGATAAGGAAACGATGACTGATCTCGTTGAAATAAAGAACTTATTGTTATCACAACTTGTAGTTGTCCTTAAAAGGTATCCTATCCAAGACGGTAGAAGTTTTGGACCACGGTTCCCAATGCAAATGGGTGTAACGCCAACCGAGGCAACCTTCACTTTAGATCAAGATGAATCAAGATCAAGGGGGATACCTAGCCAATCTATGAAGACTAGCTAACCCAAAGAGTCCTAGGGAAAAGTGTAAAGTTAAGCAAGGATATCAAGGGTGTAAGACTTTAGATCTAAAAGGTAAGTGGACCCAAGATGGTTTGGGCTTGGTTCAGAGGCTTAAGCAATGGACAAATGTTTCAACCAAGTGTTTGATTTAGGCCATTTATGAAATTAAACAAGTAGATCTAAGAAAGGGCTAATGCATCACCTAATGACCCAAGCGGGGCACAACCCTCAAAATGAGGAATGGGGCCCACAAGTTGAAAATGAATAGGGTGAAGCACTAGGGGTAGGTTTTAGGGCTGATCTATCCAATGAAGCAAAAATCTCACCTACCCACGTACTAGAACTAGCAAAAAGGCCACTCTCCTAGGGGTGCGACTTCCCTTGGAGAGACCTAGTGCCTAGGGAAATGGGCCAAATGGAGTCCAAACCTCACCAAATTGTAGATCGGGATTGCTGTGAAGATTATTAAGGTGGGTTTTAAATTATATCCCCAAAAGCATGCTAGATCCAAGTAGATCTAAAAAAATTGAAAAATGAGGGTTTTGAATTTTAGGGTTTATGTGACCAATGGAGAAAATGGATGGATCTAGGCACATACCTCATGGAACATACCTCAAAAGCTTATGGCCACTTTGCAAATTGATAACCTTGCCCCTGTGTATATATTCAAGAGTGAGATCTAGAGCTCCAAGCCAAATCATCCTCCCTCAAAGATGACCAAACCGCCCTCCTCCTGCAAGACAAGATCTAATGAGAAACAAGCCTAGCAAAAGAATGATGAAAATGACGAAAAGATAAAAGAGAAAGCATCAACTATGTCACTAAGATACAATAATGATACTCCCTGAGACAAAAGACCAATCCAAAGCAAGATACGGGGCTTCCCCACAATATCCTCCCTCAAAGTCGTCCTCCTCTTCACCAATTCGGCCTCCCTGCAAAAAACGAATTGAAGCCCCATGAACCACAAATGATACACAGAGAAAAGTTTTATATTCAACTTGCAAAAGAATCCATCAAGACAAGAGAAGTAGATCCACAAGATAGTATTTTTATTCCAATCTTCAAGAGCTCCAAAGGTGCCTTTACAATGAGGGGGTCTCCTCCTTAAATAGGATGAGGAAGTGTAGAAATTTCAGTTCTCTAACAGGCTTTCAAGTTAACTCATATTAACAATGTTTAATAAACCATCTCATTCAACCATAGACAGCTGAAAATGAAATTTCACTCATAAACACATCTGAACTGGAAGCACAAGAAAAGTTCTACCAAAATACTGAGAACAAAAAGAACATAACAGCCATGCACTGAAAATTTCAGACTCGGATATTTTAGCCAAAATGACCTAGGCAAAACCTCGAAGGGAAAACCTGTGAGAGTGAGAATATTTTACTTCTTTTGAAAAATAAAATGTAGAGCAGTCAATTTCAACAATTGATGACAGACTTATCTCGTAACCAGTGCCTTCATTTACATAGAAAATCGTGGCATTGACAGGTACAAAATAGTACGGCCTCTTCCTCGAATTCTGTGCAAAATTGGTACAGTCTGCCCCCTCGATTTCTGTGCTAATAAATGTCTTGGAAATCGTGCCAACCCACAGTCAACTTCTATCCTTGATTTCTGTGCATTTTACTGCCTCGAAATGCGTGCTTTGTACGGCTTGCTCACTGTACAGATAGTAACAGAAAATTACTGTACGACCTCCATAAATGCTGAAATAAGTTCCTCGAAATTCGTGCCAGACATGCTGCTGGTTACTGTTGGAGCTGCCTTGATTTTCGTGCCAGTCTCTCACCTAGAAAATTGTGCCCTCAAACTCAGCTGTACGAAACTGTCTAGGGATTCGAGCTGCTCTCTCTCTCATGAACTCGACCTCTCCAACTCTCTTGGATAATCTCCACCTCTCCAAGTCTCTTGGGATGTGTGCAAAATGAATGAGGGAAAGCTAATTTAATTCAAACTTCTTGTCTCTTGGTTTGCCTCTCAAGGGTAACTGAAGAGTCATCTAATCCAAGGTGCCCACATTGGTTTAGATCAATGGATGAGAATAAATGCACATTATTCTCTCCATAAATTAAATTCATTCACTTACCACTTAAATAAACCAAAAGTCACTTTATAACAATAAAGTGAATTAATTGCTCATCTCAAGCAATTAATACAAGGGTCATATCCCCTTTTCCCTCATTAATTACTTAGGCATAAAATGACTTGGAGAACACTTCCTAGGTACAATTTCAACAGGAAGACCAAAACCCTAAATCACTTTTGAAAACTAGTGGTTGAGATCAAAAGATACAACAATATAATCAATGGCTAAGATGAGCCAACATAACATAAGACATGGATCACTCAAAACGAGGGTGACGTCATGGCTAAAAGAGCCCTAGGGGGGATGACGTAGTCCATGGGGGTGGCTTACATAAGAGCCACAACATAATGACAAGGACAAGTGACTAGGAGCACATGGTGGGGCTACGAGGTATTATTTCCCTTCACTAGCATGACCCCATAGCACAATAATATGATATGACTCAATGACATCTCCAAGTATACAAATGATCAAATCCTGTCCCCATCATTAGAGAGAAGAATGCAATAAAAGACCTCCTGTATCCCATGTGGACCCCAATGACTGCTGCAAACTGATTTGGAAGGAGTGGGATACACCATTGATGACCTCTGAGCAGATCAAGTGCCAAAACCTTGACTCAATTTCCCAAATCGAATTCTTCTATGACCTTTTTATTCCATTTTTTATCCTCTTGAAAAACCCTGAAAATGCCCAAAACTGACTGCCAGGTGCCTGCGCTGTCAAACTAAGTGTGCCATCATGTCCGGAAGGGGGTAATATGGTAAAAACAAGTGGCTGGACCACCCCCTTCATTTGTAGCGCCCTAGGCAACGACTGGCCTCCAATGTTCCTGCTGGACAGGCCACATCAGCATGGCCAAACTGGTCAACAGGTGGAAAACTGCTCAAATCATGCCAGGGTGTGCCTAAAACTGAAAGATAAGTGTCTCAATGGATCCAGAAGACCCAAGTCCACTAGTGATGAGTACTCATAGACCTCATGATAACCTGTAGGATCATCTATAGGGTCCACCATACCTGGGCAAGTAAAAATATGATGATCTGGAAATAATAATAAACATGAAAAACTACATCAATCACCATCTGAAGCCTGTGCCCAACATACAGAATCATCAATAGGTATATGTAGGACCATGGATCAACATCATACAATATAAGTGGTCCATCTAATCACGGATCCCAAGGTTGACCTTGGTCAAACTATGTTTGACCGGTCAAATTGATCAAAATATGACTATGGCCAAGAGGGCCATGCTGCTGCAAGTGCAAATAGTTAAGACATGTTCTCTAAATCACTTTCATAGCAAGACTTTGAAACATTAAGCATCATTTCATTGGCAGTTAAATAATAATAATAGGTTATTTAATAATTAACCTTAAAAAAGAACCTCAAGAATATACTCATTTGTAAACATGATCAATTTGCTAGCAAAGGGTGAAGGCTAAGGAAACAAGGCTAGGCCAAAAGGGTGTGACTTGACTGACTTGACATAGTGATACTTTGGATAAGGGGAAAGGTGTTACACACTTAAGCATGTGTCGGACCAAGATACACAGGGAATGGCGGTGTCTCACAAATGGATGAGTTGTTCAGTGAGGTGTTTATTCAACCTTGGCAAAATTGTCTACTACTAGAACCGTCACTTGTGGCTCTAGGGGACACTTTGATTTAGCTGTCCCTTACTCCATCTCAAATCATAACCCGTAGGCTCAATGAGGTATTTTTCCATATAAGGTTAGTAGTCTTTAGATTTAACATTTGTTTAGCTACTGCTTTTTTTAGGACCTTTCATTTCATTTAATTTCATGGCCAACAATCATTAGATATAGCATATATTTATCCATTGCTTTTTAGGTCTAATACAACCCCTCTGGGATTTCACATGCACTAATAAGCACAACTAATCATAGCTTGCATCCGGGTTGCATTTACATTTCACAACTTTTCATTGCATTACATTTCACAACCCCTTTCATTGGGCTTTCAAATAGATATATCAATAGTTTCCAAGGTAGTACAATTTGCTTCAGGTTTTAGCCAACAACAACTCAAGCAACTAGGGGGAGTTCCATGTAGAACCACACATCGGGGCAACCGACTAGAATGATAACGGCATAAACTCCAACTCACCAAAGGCAAGTTTTGTTGCCAACTCAGAGCCGAGACACAAAACTAACATGGATGCAAGTCCAACACAGAGGCAGAAGCAGGGAGGTCCTCCATATCACAAGTCAAGGAGTAAGTCAGGGCAAAGATCCAAAAGTATGGGAAGGATAGACGGATGGATGGAGACAAGTGGGAATGGTGCTGTTATCACACAACTTGTAGTTGCCCCTAGAGGTATCCCATCCGGGACGGTAGAGGAGCTAGGCAACTAAAGAGGTGACCCAAGAGATACCACGGTTCCCAATGCAGGTGGGAGTCACGTCAACCGAGGCACTCTTCGCTTTAGGTCAAGGTGTAACTAGACCAAGGGGGAGACCCTATACCCCAATCACAGTTGATTGGACCAAAACAAAGGTTTCTAAGGGTAGGTAAGTAATGAGTTACGGAAACCAATGCAAGACTAAGTGGACCTAAGGGTTAAGGCATGGTTGAGGGAGGTGTAAGAGATTAATAATGTTTCAACCTATGTATGGTTTAGGCCACATGATGGGGTATGATGATTAGGTATAGTACCATGTGTTTACACAAGTGGGTATATTTTTCTTGGGAAGTGTGAAGTGATTCTAAGTAGGCCCACAAGGTGAAGTTAGGTGTGAGGTAGGTACTATAGGTTGGATATAGGCTAGATCTATGAGTTTAAGTTGATTATAAGGATACCCATGTACTAGATCTAGGATTTGACACGAATCCCAAGGAGTGCGACTTGCTTAATGATGGACTAGTGCCTTGTTAAATGGGCTAATGGGGTCAATAAGTATGCCAAAATGTAGATCGGGACACCTAGAAGCCAAGTCAAATGGGTTGAGTGAAATCTAATGGTTGGATCTTACTAGATCTAGGTTTTTAAATGAGGACCCTAAGTGGACCACAATCCCTTGAAACAAGGAATGCAATCCCCAGTCGGATCTTGACAAAAGGACAGTATAGACCTAGGTTTCAAGGCATGGGCATTCCAAATCTACAAAAATCTCAAACACCCACCTCCTAGAAGTGGACACACTCAAATTTTCAAGGGGGTGCGATTTGCCCAAGGAAGGCCAAAAAGTGGGTTTTGGTGGACCAAATCAAGTCCAATGGCCACCAAATTGTAGATCCGGGATGCTAGTACCCCGATCTATGTATGCTCAAAGTTTCAAATGAATCCAAGGTCTAGATCTTAGTAGATCTAAGTTTTAAGGTGCCAAGAAGATCAAAAGGGGGTTTTAACCCTTTAAAACATGGAAAGATGTCCACAAGGTAGTTTTCACCAAAGTAAGGATGTGGGGGTAGGTTATCAAGTGTCTAGATTTCAAATCAAGCGGGATCTCACCTACCCATGTGCTAGATCTAACCAAACAAGCCTCTTACAAGGGAGTGCGATTTGGGTCAAAGAGGTCTTTTTGCCTTGAAAAATGGGTTAATTTTAAGCCAATCACCACCAAACTATAGATCCAACTAGGGGTGGATGCTATAGAGGTGGGTTTTCAATATTTTCTCAAGAGCAAGGCTAGATCTAAGTAGATCTAAGAAATACCAAAATTGGGGTTTTGATTAATTAGGGTTTTATGACCAATGAAGATAGAATGGATGAAAGAGGCACATACCTTGTAGATCTTACCTCAATTGCTTGTGGCCACCTTGCAAGTTGATAGCATTCCCCTATGTGTATATTCAAGAGTGAGATCCAAGTGCTCCAACCAAAACGTCCTTCTCCAAGATAGCCAAATCGTCCTCCTCCTACAAGACAAGATCAAAGAAACAAGTCAAGCAAGATGATTATGAAAATGGTAGAAAGATGTAAGAGAAAGCATCAACTATGTCACGAAGATACAATAATGATACTCCCTGTCACAAGATCAACCCAAGAGAGAATATGTGGATCCCTCCAACAATAACCCTCATGAAGTCGCCCTCCTCTCTCCAATTCGACTTTCCTGTCAAAAGATTAGTAAAAGCACCAAAATCCACAATGATACATAGAAGAGATACTGTATATTCAATTGGCAAGAGAATCCACAATGCAAGAGAGATGTGCTCCACAAATAATCTTCTATTCCAATATTCCAGAGCTCCCAAGGTGAGCTTTACAATGGGGAGTCTCCTCCTTATATAGGATAATAAAGACCAAAACCCTATACCACTCTACAATACTACATCAAATGAGTGGTTGAGATTAAAAGATCTCATCATACAATCAATGGCTAAGATGACCCATAACAATATATCACATGGATCACTCAATATAACAATAGCGCCCCCACTAAATGGTACAATAAGAGGGTGACGTCATCCACTAGAGAATCATAAGTACCAAAATCCACCTCATGGTGACTAGGACAAGACAATATAAGCTCATGGTGGGGCTAGGAGGCATCAATCCTAACTAGCTCATCCCCAAGGCACAATAAAATAATAAAATATGTCCAAAATAATGTAAATGACCAAAACTGTCCTCAGAATCCATGACAGTCAAGCAGTAAATGTCCTCCTGTGATCAATCTGGGCATACCCACATGGTGAAAACTGACTGGAAGATAGTGATGCCACCCTGGAAGACCTCAGTGAAAACCAAATGCCAAAACCTTGCCTCAATTGCCCAAATCGATTTCCTCAGTGACCACTTTATCCCATTTTTTAACTGCCTCGGGAACTGTGAAAGTGCCAAAACTGCCTCCTAGGGTGCTAGCGTTGTCCATCTGAGCCCACCAGGCTCTCCAGAAGGGGGGGGTAAATGGTAAAAACAAGTGGCTGGACCACCCCCTCCATCATCAGCGCCCTAGGTGAACTGGCCTCTCGGGGGCCCCTGCTGCTCAGGCTGGGAAATCAGCCCCAAATCTGGTCAACAAGTGTAAAACTGCATCAATCACTGTCAGAAGTGCCTGGAACTGAAAGATAAGTGTCTCATTGGATCCAGAAGACCCAAATCCACTAGAAATGTGTACTCATACACCATGGGTTGCCCTAATGGGCCAGCTGTAGGGTCCACCATATATGGACAATGTATAATCTGCTGATCTGAAGTAGTAATAAACCTGTTGAACTGGATCAAACATCATCTGCATCATATGTCCATCATATGATATCATCATCAGATATGTGGGCCCATCAATCATCATCAATAATCATCCATACATGGTCCACATCATCACGGATCCCAAGAATATACAACCAAGGATAAATCACATCAGTAGACTAAGACAATGCTTCTCTAATCATTCTCACAGCTAAGCTCAAAGTATAACATCCCTTCAGTGGCATTAATTAAGTTAGCATATTCCGTTGTTATATAAAATTACTTGCACAATAGTTCAAATGACAAACTCACCCATTGGACATGGTCAAACTGCTAGTGAAGGATGAAGGCTAGGAACAAGGTTGGGCCAAGGGGTTGACTTGTCTAACTTAACTCAAAAATACTTTGGACTGGGAGAAAGGGGAAAGCTACAAACTCTGTGCTGGACAAAAGAACAAGGGGAATGGCTGTGTCTCACAAATGGATAAGTTGTTTAGAGAGTGCTTATTCAACTTAGGCATCATGTCTACGTCAAGTTGATCCAGGTTCATTAGGATCATTCAATTTTATTCCATGGCCTTTTTGGCCTACATAACCCTTCGGATTTCAGATGTGCTGAGAAGCACAACTAGTTGCAGCTTGCATCCAGGGCATGTTTTTCCAAATTTATATAAGGTCAGCAATTGTTTAGATATAACTTTTAAGAGCCATTGCTTCTTGGACCTTTCTTATACTCTGCGAGGAGTATTTTTAGCTGTTCATCGCTCTTGCCCTTTTTTTTTGTTTCCATGGGCGAATTTATAATTTTCCATAGGTAGAACATGAGCTTTCAGTTTTAGCCAACAACATCTCAAGTGACTAGGGGGAGTTCGAGCCAATGCCAAACATCGGGACAACCGACCAGAATGATTTAGGCCTACAATCCAACTCACTAAAGGCAAGTTCTGTCACCAACTCAGAGCCGAGACACTGAACAAACAGGGATGCGGTCCAAACACAGAGGTAGAAAAATGGGGAAGTCCTCGATATCAGAAAGTCAAATGAGACAAGTCAGGGTTTAAAGTCAAACAGGAAGGTCATGTATGGATGGAAGACAAGTGAATATGGAGCCTACACTAGTAGACAACTGGTGTCGGGAAAGACCATATCTATGTAAGGTGAAAAACCAGTGAGTTTTGTTAAATGTCCTAAAAGTGCAAGCAATTTGTCCATTTTATGATTTACAGTTCATTTTAAATAGTTTGCCACATCAGGAATAATATACCAAGCACATGCTATGATCATGACTAAATCAACAAGATAATAATCCACAGTCAGTGAGAACATATCCATAGATTATACATCATCATCATAATAATCATCATGCATCATCTGAAACACTGCTGAAATACATCTCTAGGCACTGAACTGAAACTGTAATGGGATAAGTGGTCACATCAGTCATCAAATCTGAACTCTCAAGGCTCAACCTTGACACAAGGTCATATACAAAATCTGAATAATGTACTGCTCTGATCATGAGTGATCCAAAATATATATATAGCCATGCTCTGGAATAATGTAAGCTCTGGAATGTGCAGATATCTGCTGTACAAGAATAGTAGCCCTGCTACTATGGTGTGATAACAGGTGCCTAAGCTAGCAAATCAAGGAGACAGTAATGATCATGTCCACATTCACAAGAAGGTAAAGACCAACGAGTATAACACAAGAGTTTCCAATTGTCAGCAATACAACCATGTATATAATCCATAACAACCAATTTCATTTTAAGCATGTGCACTGCCAGATCATAAATGCTAGAGGCCAAGTCAATGATATCAAACTGACCTAAACAGCAAGATAATAACATCAATGCACGTCATATATATAAACTGGGTCATATATCAATATCTATCATCTGAAATAACTGTACATCCACTGAACACTCTGCATCTGCAATACTGAACACTGTCCTGTATATGTATGGAACAAAAGGTCATATCAGTCATCAAATCTAAGTTCTCAAGGCTCAGCCTTGGCACAAGGTCTACACACTGTCTGATATAAGGCTGCTCTGATGTACAAGTGATCATAATAATGATGCTCATCATAAGTGGTCTCGCTGAATCTGTGTAAAGGCAAAGCTCTGAAAAGTGCAAATATCTGCTCAGAAGACATGGTAGCCCAGCTACTATGGTGTGATAACAGTTATCACATGTAAAAATTGAGATGTTGGAGAAGGCAACTAATACAGATGCAATCAAAATCTTTCCAAAAAATAAATCATCAGAAGTATCCAAAGACAAACGTTTTAAGAATATGACACCAGGTATAAGGATACCTTATCAACATCCTAATGATAAGAGTCGATTCCTTAACCAATCAATATATCGACATCAACAAAAGCAGATGACTTATGTTCCGAAGAATACTCATACTGGCACAATTCAATCTCAAAGTAAAGTCATCTTGGAAATCACAATACAATAGGTTTTTCCCAAGAAGATCGACTTAGGGTGGGCAAACCATTTCTCAACTCCACAGTTCTACTTGGTGGTTAGAAGATCACATCAACTTGTATCATCTACCATGACGAATTTAAATACGAATAATCCCGAGAAGACATTACATGCCAGAACCAAGACATACCTTTTGTATGCTTTGAGGACATAGCATTTTAAAAGGGGTAGGCAATGTAATGAATAAAATAATTAAATATATATAAACACTGAATAAATAAAATAGTAATAAATAATAATATTTATCTAAGGGTCATAACCCTTCACGAATAGTCACCAAGGTGTCCCTTTAGGAAATATATATATGGGCCCTCTCACTGTAATCTCTTATCATCTCATATTTTCATATATATATATATATATATATATATAGATTGTTCATTACACTGAAACTTCAAAAGTAATAGAGTTGAAATTTGATATGAATAGTTGGATCTCTTCGAAGATGGGCTTTAACATTTAGTTTTCTTATCTATAAATACTCTACATCTAATCTATCACATCCAGATTCCAAAGTTACCAAATATTTGAAGATTGGTGATCCATGTTTCAGCATCAAGAAACATAACAGTTTAAGGGCCAATATCTCTGTTGAGGACTACTTTGAACTTAAGAAAATGGGAATCATTGAGGTGTATGACCCCACCAGCTCCACAGATAGAAGGGACACCCTGACTAGTCCCATAAAAAAGCCCAAGCACCTCATCTGTCAATCACCTCAGCCATTACTTGCCTGAGGTCTCGGCCTTTTCCTTTGTATTTTGAGGAAGACTATCTAATATAGATTTTCATTGGACAGCACACTGCAAAGAAGGAATATTTATGCCATTAAATAACATTGCATTGCTAGCAAGCCATATGCCCCAAGCCACATTCATAGGAAGAGTTTTATACTTTTTCAATTCAGGATTTATGCACCGAGATCTTAGGCAACTATCAGGAGAGTCTCCATTCTTAATACATCTTTAACTATTAGTACAATAATGATAGTTATGTATCACTAATACAGTATTAATAAATTAAAGTATGATTAAATTATCAAAATGTATCATTAATAATGTTAGTGCAAATATGTTATTAATAGTGTAATATTAGATTATTGATACTGTAGAAATAATAATGACCATTTATGATTTTATGTGCACCATTTCCCTGTTTATTAAAATTTTGAAAGTGTCTTTTCCAAAACCCATACTGTTTACCAAGCCTATACACATTTTTCCATTCCAGTTGATATAGGTACATGATGTTCTCCATCTCTTGGCAGAAACATAAGTCTGTTTTCAAGGCTGTATTGGGTGGTTTCTTCTTTCTGGTTGCTATGAAATCCTAGACTGTGTAATTGCCAAATTAGTTCACTATTTCCCTCTACTAGATAGTACATGGTTTCCTTCACCCTTGGTATATTTAATGATTCGTTGAGCATCATCCAAAGGAAATGACAGCTACAACACAATTCCCTTCCTTGAATGTCAATAGTTTTTATGGGCTTGATTCTGGTGTATATATGATTAATTCTCTGATAGTGTTTCTGTAATAATTTAAATGGATTCTCATGTTTAACTCTTCTGGATCCAGGTGTGTGAAGCTAACAGATAATGGGTTGACACAGCTTTTAAAGAGTTGTGAAAGCATAGAATATCTGAACCTTTATGCAGATTCAAGGTTCACCTATGTGCTATAACTATTTGTGTTAGATCTTAGGCCATGGCTTTGGTATATTCTTACTTTAGGATTGCTCTTTTCTTGCAGTTTTACTGATAAGTCGTATGAAGAGATTTCACATCTTTCTGAGTTAAGATTCTTGGACTTGTGTGGTGCCCAGGTACTTTACTTTGAACCATTACAAATTTGCAAGTATAATCAACAATTGTATGGAAGGATTTCTGTTTTACTATAGTTATACCCTTATTGTGGTGTATCTGGTGTATGTTTAGTCCTGATATCTATTAATAAGGTTTGTGTGTTAAACTGAATGCTGAATTACACTTGCATTTGTATTATAGAATCTATCTGATCAAGGTCTTTTATCAATAGCCACATGCAGGAATCTGGTGTCCTTGAATTTGACTTGGTAAGTTTTGAAACATCTTTTCCTTTGCAAATAGTGAAATAATATGCAACTCTCAAGTACTTTGACATTCCTAACATTGCAAATCTAACCACTATTATGATAGGTGTGTGCATGTTACAGATGTTGCTGTCAAAGCAATTGCCCAGAATTGCCTCTCACTTGAATTTCTTAGGTGGAACTGTACAACTCTTTCATAGCTGAAACTTGAGTCGGCTAATTTAGCTGAAATAAGTGTTTAAAACTTTAATCATAGAACAGGGAATGGACTGAAAAGTATAATGACCTGACAACTTGCCTTTTTTTGTAGCTTGTTTGGAATCTTGGGAGTAACTGATTCAAGCTTAGAGATTCTTTCCAAGTTCTCTTCACAGAATTTGACAACATTAGATGTAAATGGTTGCATTAACATAAAGGTATGTGTGAATTTTATGATTTTTCCCTTCCTATTTTGGGTTTTAAATTTCTAGTAACAATTAGTTTCAACTTTCAACTGTATAATTTAATTGGCTCATATAATTTTCGGATGGGTATATGAATGCCTGGACACTGATCTCCTTTTCTTTATTCTGCAGAAGCGGTCAAAAGTTGAACTGTTGCAACTTTTTCCCAAGCTTGTTTGTTTCAAAGTGCACAGCTAATTTTTTCTCTCCTAGTAATCGTGTTTAGAGGTGCCCTTTTCATCTCTGTTTGCAAATTATCCCTGCAAGAACGAGCTTGTTTCCATATTTGCCCAAAGTTTTCACTGTTTTAATTGCAGCCATTCCCTTGTTATATTTGTTACCAATATTCTATTGATGGTTTGATAGAAGCCAGTGAAATATTTGATTTAATTTCTGAAATTTGGACTTCTTAAACATCCTGAAACTAGAATTGCAGAGGTGGCTGAAAGCCTACCATCCAATTAAAGTTCAAACAAACACATTGTAAATGTTACAGTAAGTTCTCTCATTAAAGAAAACAGAAGTATGGATTTTGAATGAACGTCATGAATGACAAATATCAACCTTAGTTATAGAACAATTGTTTTTCTGAATGTTGGTAAATTATTGTGATAGATCAGTGTTTTCAATGTTACTCTTGATGAATATGACCTATTCTAAGTATATCCTCAAGTTTCTGGTTATCAAGGACACCTGTTGGTTACTCTTATACTACAATTTGCCAAACTGATAGTTTGATGTAAATGATGAATGTATAAATCCTATTTTGTTATAAGAGTAGACAAAACAATCAAAATCGATTTAAAGGGAATGCTTGATGTATAGAGAAACAACACTACCACCATAATGTTTGAGATTAATATTTGGTGCAAAAAAAGAAGCCACTATCTGCTGTCAATCTGAAATAAATCTCTTATATGTGTCCTTGTGTTAGATTTTGGTAGCTCGGAGGTACTTTTGCATTTATTGTGCCTGGGATGCGAGAGTCCAAGCAAATGTCTCGCTCTAGTGATTTTATAAAGTAAATTTATAAATGACTTTATAAAGTGATTTTATAAAGTCAAGTTGGGGTCTTTTATTATTTTATGGGTAAAATGAAAGTGACTTTATAATGTTTGAGTGACTTAAGTGATTTAAGTCATCTCAATGAGGAAATGTTAGAAAACAATAACTCTAATGGTCTTCCTCGTGATTTTTTGGGTGTGTTAGTCATGGGGGGACAAAGTGTAGTCCCTAGTGTTTTAATTATGTATAAAGAGATGTTATGTAAATAAAGTGACTTTATGTTTTAAAAGTGGGTTTGTACTTTATCATTAAAGTGAAATTTAAGTTGCGGGGCCCAAATATTTAATGTGCACTTTATTAATAAAAATGAGTTTATATTGTGTATTTAATGAGAACCCTATGATTTAATTAATCTCATCCTTTGATTAGATAGTTGTGGTAGTTAGGGTTAGGGTCTTACTAAGATAACGTATAAAAACAACATAAAGGGGACAAAGAAAAAACACCAAGATTGAGAGAGAGAGGAATATATTAGAAAAAGAGTCTCAAGTTGAATGAGGGCACAGATTCCAAGAAAAGACAGGCACTTTTTCAAGACAGCTACAACAGAATTGACAGTCCAAGTGAGGGGCTTGATTTTCAAGACAACAGCTGTAATTGACATGATTTCCCAAGCAAATTGACAGTACAGATTTCTGGTACATGTGGGCACTGTTCCCAAGGCAGAAAGGGTTCATTCTGCTGCTGTAATCTTTCTTGACAGGCCATACAGGGAGGTCGTACACAAGCACGCATTCCAAGTCAGATTCCAGGGTCTGATTTTTGGCACATTTTAGCAGTTTGGGGCAGATTCTACAGTTGGCATGAATTCCAAGAAAAACTACAGCAGAGTGGAAGAGAAAGATAAGTTTGCCTTTGTAATTTTTGAAGAAAGAAATTTTTTTGAGTTGTAAGTAATTTTCAGATTTGCCCTAATAAAAATTTCTCTCTCGAGGGTTTTCCGAAGTTTGGGTTTTTCCTTGGTCAAGGTTGACCTAAATCATTGTGTACATGGTTAATGTTCAGATTTGATGTGTTTGAAGTACTTGGAATGAGTGTTTTAATTATTTAAAAGTCTGCAAATAATTTTTAAGTTTAAAACATATAGTTACTAAGTGTTTGACAAAACACCTGAAAGAGAATATTGTGATTTTGTCAATATTTCTTCATGGTATCAAAGCCTATTAGAACATGACAATAGGAAAAAGTTTACATAGTAATTTCAGAGTAGGGTAGAGAGTTTGTGACAGTCCTTTAGTTATTGTTGAAGTTCTTGTTGGTTGTGAGTAGGAGTGATTGCCATGATGAGCATCAGGTTTGAGGATAGGTTGGACTGGGTGTCCAACTACCTACCATGGAAGGTTAGAATCACTACAGTGCTTAAAGAATGGAAGATTTGACAATTTGCCAACACTAGTGTGACCAAACGCACTGACGAGGATGAGCTTGAAGAGCATGAGGTGCTCGAAGCTAGGGCTCACAGGGTGATACTAGATGGGGTGAAAGACCACTTAATCCCGCATTTGGCTGAGAAGAAAACAACCAAGGACACGTGGGATACCTTAAACCAACTATTTGAAGCCAAGAATGAAAATCGCAAGATAACACTCATAGACAAGTTGCATAATGTTAAAATGATAAAAAGATAAGAATGTGGCTTTTGTTAGAAAAATAGGATCGCAGAGCATTAATAATAAACAAGATGCAAATATAAATCACATAGAACACATTACAAGAGAGACACCAATATAACGTGGTTCACCCAAGATGGGCTACGTCCACACAAAAATTGTCAGTCTCTATTATTATACCATCCAACAAATGAAGGGATACAACCTGCAACACATTCGTTGCAACTTCCTCTTCACTCTTTCACAGTCTCTCACACAATCATAGAGATTTTTACTGTAGGGCCTCTCTTTTAGGGTCCTTCCTACTTAACCTGAAACTCAACCACTTGATACAAAAGAGATTAGAAAGCATAATGACTAGATAAATCAACTAAATAAATGAATAACTTAGCAAATTAAAACAAACCATAACTTGTCAACCGATCCATCTTGTCCATTGTCGTCTGCGTCTTCCGTAGGATCCCTCCAGCAAAGCTCGTTTAACCATAGACGAAGCAACCGTTAGCTTCGCCACCTAACCATAGGCTCATGCTTTCAGTCGCATGGCCTCCCCCGAGCTTTGGGTCGTAGAGCTCACACACAATAATCAAGAAACTCAGCTTGGGATTCCCCCCCCACCAAAATTTCCAGCCAACCCCCCAATAGCAGTAAGTCATAAACTAATCCAAGGTTACGATAGCCATCCAGGATTTGGGTTCCTTACCCATTCCCAATGCATTCATTTTAAAGGAAAATTCAATGCGACACATGTCGCTTCATGCATAAATATATATTTTATTAAATTTCTAATTTAATAATACTCACCCATCCATGTGTCAGTTTCTCTAGGAGATGCACCAACATTCCTAAGTTTGCTCATGTTTGTCCTCAAGATATTTCACTCAACTCGTAGATTTGTGGTGTAGGTGGAGTTGACTAGGTGTCCATGCCTAGGATTCCCTTTTGCTCCTAAATAAATATTTTTAATATTTTTAAATACTCAAAAATATTCTTTCATGTGCAAATGCATAAATAACTATTTTTAATATTTTAAATGCCAAAATATTCTTTTATGTGCAAATGCATAAATAACAATTTCTAATGTTAAAAGTACTAAAAATGCATTTTTTTAAGTAAATGTTCTAGGTGGAATTTATACGTTTTTAGCCCATTAAGTTAACAATCGTTTTTGCTAGGATCCTGGTGCCACGCCATTGGGCCTCCCCGTTCCTTAATTTATTTCCCTGACATGGAAGCACTCTGTTGGGTCGAGTCATCAATCGTTTATATTTCTCGGCAAGGTACCACATCGTCGGGTCCTTGCGTCCACTCTTTCCGTTCTAGTCCGGGTACCGCATCGTTGGATCCTTTTGTCGTCATCCTTTCCTTTTGACTTGCGGGAACTTCATGTAGGGATTTCATGAGCCGTTACCTTCTATCCTCTGTCTACATGCTATTAGGGACTAATGGTGCTGATGAGTGAATCTGTTCTCACTGCGTGCCCCTCAACTCGTACGCGACCAGCTCTGTCGTGGCCCACCTTGTACACCCTCACGCTTTTCTCTTGAGCAAGTGGATCAGTGCTTATCTGCTCATGTGTGGTATTCCGTCGGAAGTCGACATCGTCCGTACTCTACGACCCTTCAATTCTCTTGTGTGTCCGTCGGTGAACCGTTTCACCTGCCGCTACACACATTTCTCACAAACATGTATTATTAGTACTATCCTCAATTATCATAATATGATTCATAAATCTGCTATTTCGTTAAGCATTTATAATTTGCTCATAACATTACTCATTCATCTAATCAGAAATGTTGTTGGACACACCGAGCACACTAAGAAAGGGGGTGAACAATGTGTATAGCTTTTATTACTTTTTCAACTTTAACAATCAAGAGCAGCTTGTTCAATCTTATGCAGAGTACATCATTCATTAATGCATTATCACATTATCATTATATCATCAACATTATTAACAATTATAGCTCATCATCACATGTCATCATATCATCATCGCATAGGAAGCATATCAAAACACAATACACAAGATTTTTACGTGGAAACCCAAGTCCCAGGGGAAAAACCACAGAAGCCTTTATAATAATAATTTATCAGCAACAACTGGAAAGAGGCAGCAACTCCCTTTGTTACAAAGACTTCAATTCTCCAGCTACAACTGGAAGGAGGGTACAACCCCCTAATTTACAAGCTACAACCTAAAAGAAGCCTTAACTCCCTAGATTTTCTTGCTCCGTCCTACCACCCTAATATGAAGATAAATACTGAACTATTGAACCACAAACTGCACTGATCCTGCGGACTTGCTATCCAACACCTGTACCACACTGCACAACCATTGTTACTGTTCATTGACTGACCACTTCTCATCAACTGTTCATTGTTCATTAACTGTCCACTGACCACTGCAACACTACTCATCAACCTGTGCAATCAGCCTATTGCTCACATCAACCGACTCAATCAATCTGAGTCTAACCAATTGTATACAAGACTTAGTTCGTCTGAGTCAAACCAGCTACTCATACAACTCAGCCAAATTGAATTGAGGAAGTTGCTCATGTATCCTATTCAACTGAACCAATGTACCAGCTGCTCATTACCACTGTTTATCATTTCATCATTGTCATAATTGCATCATTGTTTCTATATATCACTGCATACATTATTGAGCATATATAATCCTGTGTACACCACTGAGTATATAACACTGTGTATCATATTACTAGCACGTCATATCACTGTGTAACCACTACTAGCATTCGAACATTTCTCTGTGTGTGCTACTAGTTCACTGAATATATATATATATATATATATATATATTATGCATCTCTAAGTACACGCATCATTGTGTAATCAAGTTGAGCATACTTGTGTAAGCTTTACTGGCTCATCATTACTGCTAGCTCATCAATATTCATGCATATACTAAGTATATCTCTGAACATATCACTGTATATCACTGTGTAATTATTATATCACTGTGTACTGACTCACTGAGCATAAACAACATTAAGCATGTGTATCACTGATCATTTCTCTGTTTGCTGCTAGCATATCACTATCATATCACTGAACATTTAATCACTTAAGCATCTGAACATCTTACTGAGTAAATTGAGCATACACATCATCACTGTGTATATCACTGTGTAGGCATCACATCACTATGTAAATTACTGAGGACTATCATACATACTGCCACATTACTGTGTAAGTCATCACTATGTAAACATATAATCACTGTGTAAATTGGCTTTTTCATTTGTCTGGTCTCTTGAAGTTTCACATACCTCACAAACTCCTGAAGAAACTTTAAAGTGTAATCTGTTGTGTTACTATGTCATCTAAAAATTCATGCTGCAATTGCCTCAATCTACATTAATCCACGAAAATCAGAGAAACATCACAGACTGAGCTACCCCAAGCTTGTCTTCTATGGCAGCCTCAGTCTACAAAAGGATCAGTGAAAGTACTGTTGTAGAAGAACTGCTTCTCACTAACTGTACTCGAAAATCAGACCTAAAGAGAAGCTGCAAATGCTACTTCTTTTTGTCATCTGTTGCTACAAACAATTCAGCCCTGTGCCTGCCTCAGTCTTCTTCCACTGTACCTGAAATTCAGAGCATGTAAACAACACTTCTGAGCATTACTTTACTGCGGCTGCCTTAATAGCTTATACCCCCAAAATTAGAGCTGAAAGTCAAGCAAAAAAATCAGTTTTAACCTTCTATGGTTGTAGCAGTCATATATCCATCCGAATTTCATAGCACAATTACTCCCACACATTCATAAAAAATGAGGTGAGTTTCCACTTATTTATACAGTTTAACGTGGAAGAATTTAGCCTGGTCAACTTTGCTATAATATTAAATTTTAAATAATTAAAAAAAAACTTCCTTTGACTGGGCCGACTTGGCTTTACTTACAATTTAATTTTTGAATTTAATCATTAAACTTCAAAAATTCAAATCTCTTCAACCAAGAGGAGTTAGGAGATGCTCTACATATCAACGGAAAGGGCACGATGAGGACTATCTCCCTATGAAAGTCTTGCTCGTATTGACAAAATCCTTCTCTCTCATTTCTTGAATTTGTGCAGGACATCGGAAATTGACTTCAAAATTTGTTGATGGCTATTTCAAGTTCTTTAATGGCAATTAAGGGCTTCGAAGACTACCAAAACCCCAAAGGGATGGGAACAAAGACCATACTTTCAATCACAAAGGTTTCAAGGGCTCTTTCAAAGATATCATACAATTTCTTTTAAACAAGGTGCTTTCCAAGGTCTTCAAGCCCATCACATAGGACTCCATCATAGCACCAAAGTATCAAGGACCACAAGGGTAAGAGTAACATGTGCTTTGTTACCATATGAGATTCTTCAACCTTCAAAGTCTTCATCTTAAAAACCAACTCCCCCAAGGGCATCAAACATGAGCTTCATAAAGCTTGTGGGCTTAAGGACCAACTTGTGGGTCCAAGCACTTCTTCAATGCTTTATAAGTGCTTTAATGAGCAAGGATACAACAATGGACTCAAATCAGACTTAGGGGCACTTAACCAAGTTAATGGGTAGCTAGGGATTTTGGCATTGTCCCAAGGCCTCCGAGGGCTTCAAGCTTGGGCTTGGACAAGGTCAAAAGGTCTCCTTTGACATAGACAACCACAAACCAAACACTAACCCTCAAGGGATCCACAAGGGGCACAAAGACTCAATTGTTGGCATCAATGACCAAGCACTGTTGGCATCATTGACAACTTAATCAACAATCTCCCTCTTTGTCATTGATGACAACACTCAAGCTCCCTTTCAGAACAATCTCTCCCTGTCATAGTTTCTCTCCCCCTTTGGAATCAATGGCAAAGGGAACATCATTTGACAATACAGCTCCGTCTCAGGGCATGCTCCCCCTGTCAACAACTTCTCTTCCTTTTTGGTTCAATGGCAGCGAGAACTTTTTTTAGCAATATTACTCCCCCTATCACTGGGCACTACTGCTACTTGTATGCTGGAACCAACTGCTGTAGGATACTGAGAAGAGTGTGATCATTGATCTCAATCCATGATAATCAAGTACATAGCTCCTTTTACACTTCATAACACTGATCGATAGTCTACAAAATGGTATTGGGTTTTTCCCAGAAATTTCATCATTTTTGTTTTGATCAACGAGGCAATCTACTAACTTTCTTCTCCATACTGTGGTAGATTGATTGTTGTTCATGACATTTGATTGAACTTGCTTTCTTCTCCAAACTTTAACTTCTCCCTACATCTTGCAATGTTTTGCAAAATGACCATAATGATAACAATTATAACATTGATCGGAAAACATACCTTGATTTCTTTCTGGAGTGATTCTGTCATGAGCTCTGCAATGGATGGCTTTGTGACCATAGTTGTTACACTTGTAGCAGTGACCACTGAACATCATGGGATATCCTTGAGCAGATGATTTTCTTTGTGATGCAACTTCTATGTTTCTATTCTTCCTTGAATCTTGTTGATTATGGGATCTACTGAAAATATCTGTATAATTATTAGCGTTTTCTTCTGTTTTCCTGGAACTTTCACTTTCTTCAATGTTCTTTTCAATCTTTGAATTTGTCTTCAACTAAGCAGTTGCCTTGTTCAGATCTTCCTTTAGAGAGAGGATCTTCAATTCTTGCTTTTGACAAATTTCTATCTTTTCTTGGAGTTGTCTTGTTAGGTCTTCTTCAATTTTCTTGACTTCTTCTATCTGTTCTTTCAAATCAACGACAATACTGTCTTCCATCTGTCCTTTTATTTCTTGATTTTCTTTTCCGAGTTCTGAGGGTTCATTTTCAAATTCAAAATTCGCCAGACATACCTTTCGTAATTCTATCTTCAAGGATTTGATTTCATCTTCTTGTTTTCTTCTTAGTTTCTCTTCAATCTCATGACTAAAATGAATTCCCCTTTTGTCACTTGGATCTTCTTTCTGACTGGCGGTTCTTTCCTTCTGCATTTTGTCAAGTAAGATATTGATCTCACTTTGTCTTGAAGCTTGTGAGTCAATTCTTTCTCCTTAGTCTTCTGAGCTTATCAATTTCTTCTGATTGTCTTATTTTCAGCAGCAGACTTCTCAAGTTGTCTTTCAGAGAGTTGGATATGGCTTCTTTGATTATGGTAGCTTCTTCAACTTGGAGATTTAGATCAATTATAGTTTGTGTGGCTTTCTCATATTCTTCTTGATTCCTCTTATCAGATTTGTCCAATTGCTCTTGCAATACCTGGTTCTGTTCACAAAGTTTCTCAATCTTTTGCAAAGCATTAGAAATATCATTATTTAAACATTCATTTCTATCATTTATCAAGGAACATTGAGATTCATCACATTTTGAAGTATTACAATCTATGAATTTAGAATAGCACTTATCTTCTAGACCTGATAAGCACATTTCTTCAAAAACATTACAAAAAGGGTGTTCAGGAGACTTGCCTTCCAACTTACCTGGAACTTGTGCTGACCTTTCTATGGAGTTGTCTTCTGCTTTCTGTTCTTCGATGGAGTAGAGTTGATATATCTTCACTGACAGTTCTTCAATTGAGTTGCACTTTCCTATTTTCTTCTTTTGGAGATCTGTCAGATTTGCAGTCATGAGTTTCATAACTTCTTCTTCATGTTCCTTAGAGGAGTAGAGATGTTCTATTTTGAGCCATAGTTCCCTAGCAATGTTGCACTTTCCAATCTTCTCTTTTATGGAATCTGATAAGCCTTCAAGAATGGATTCCACAGCCATTGAATTATTTTTCTTTGCTTCCTTCTGAGCTGTTGTTTTCACTTTCTTCAGATGATTGTACCCAGTAAGCACTGACTTCCATACCCCATTGCCTTCTGCTTCAAGATAAGCCCGCATTCTTATTTTCCAAATCAAGTAATTTGTCCCACAAGACAATCCATTCATTGAGAACCCCATGGTGTGTTAAGGATCTCCTTAAGGACGGTAAGGTTTTCTGTGAAGGACCTTCTCTGATACCAATTGTTGGACACACCGAGCACACTGAGAGGGGGGGTGAACAATGCGTATAGATTTTATTGCTTTTTCAACTTGAACAATCAACAACAGCTTGTTCAATCTTATGCAGAGTACGTCATTCATTAATGCATTATCACATTATCATTATATCATCAACATTATTAACAATTATAGCTCATCATCACATGTCATCATATCATCATCGCATAGGAAGCATATCAAAACACAATACACAAGATTTTTACGTGGAAACCCAAGTCCTGGGGGAAAAACCACAGAAGCCTTTATAATAATAATTTACTAGCAACAACTAGGAGGAGGCAACAACTCCCTTTGTTACAAAGACTTCAATTCTCCAGCTACAACTGGAAGGAGGCTACAACCCCCTGATTTACAGGCTACAACCTGAAGGAAGCCTTAGCTCCCTAGATTTCCTTGCCTCGTCCTACCACCCTGATATGAAGATAAATACTGAACTACTGAACCACAAACTGCACTGATCCTGCGGACCTGCTATCCAACACCTGTACCACACTGCGCAACCACTGTCACTGCTCATCAACTGACCACTTCTCATCAACTATTCACTGCTCATTAATTGTCCACTAACCACTGCACCTCTACTGTGCAACACTGCTCGTCAACCTGTGCAATCATCCTGTTGCTCACATCAACCGACTCAATCAATCTGAGTCTAACCAACTGTATACAAGACTCAGTTCGCCCGAGTCAAACCAGCTACTCATACAACTTAGCCAAATTGAGTTAAGGAAGTTGCTCATGTATCCTATTCAACTGAACCAATGTACCAGCTGCTCATTACCACTGTTTATCATTTCATCATTGTCATCATTGCATCATTGTTTATATATATCACTCCATACATTACTAAGCATATATAATCCTGTGTACACCACTAAGCATATAACACTGTGTATCATATTACTAGCACATCATATCACTGTGTAACCACTACTAGCATTTGAACAATTCTCTGTGTGTGCTACTGGTTCATTGAATATATATATTATGCATCTCTAAGTACATGTATCACTGTGTAATCAAGTTGAGCATACTTTTGTAAGCTTTATTGGCTCTTCATTACTGCTAGCTCATCAATATTCATGCATATACTGAGTATATCTCTGAACATATCACTGTATATCACTGTGTAATTATCATATCACTGTGTACTGACTCACTAAGCATAAACAACATTAAGCATGTGTATCACTGATCATTTCTCTATTTGCTGCTAGATTTGTATATCACTATCATATCACTGAACATTTAATCACTTAAGCATCTGAACATCTTGCTGAGTAAATTGAGCATACACATCATCACTGTGTAGGCATCACATCACTATGTAAATTACTGAGGACTATCATACAGACTGCCACATTATTGTGTAAGTCATCACTATGTAAACATATAATCACTGTGTAAACTGGACATACAAATCATCACTGTGTAAATTGGATTTTTCAATTGTCTGGTCTCTTGAAGTTTCACATACCTCACAAACTTCTGAAGAAACTTTAAAGTGTAATATGTTGTGTTACTGTGTCATCTAAAACTTCATACTGCAATTGCCTCAATCTACATTAACCCACGAAAATCAGAGAAACATCACAGACTGAGCTACCCCAAGCTTGTCTTCTATGGCAGCCTTAGTGTACAAAAGGATCAGTGAAAAGTACTGCTGTAGAAGAATTGCTGCTCACTAACTGTACCCGAAAATCAGACCTAAAGAGAGGCTGCAAATGCTGCTTCTTTTTGTCATTTGCTGCTACAAACAATTCAGCCCCGTGCCTGCCTCAGTCTTCTTCCACTATACCCGAAATTTAGAGCATGTAAACAATACTTCTAAGCATTACTTTACTACGGCTGCCTCAATAGCTAATACCCCCAAAATTAGAGTTGAAAGTCAAGCAAAAAAATCAGTTTTAACCCTATGTGGCTGTAGTAGTCATATAGCCCTCCGAATTTCAGAGCACAATTACTCCCACACACTCATAAAAAATGAGGTGAGTTTCCACTTATTTATATAGTTTAACGTGGAAGAATTTAGCCTGGCCGACTTTGCTATAATATTAAATTTTAAATAATTAAAAAAACTTCCTTTGACTGGGCCGACTTGGCTTTATTTACAATTTAATTTTTGAATTTAATCATTAAACTTCAAAAATTCAAATCTCTTCAACCAAGAGGTGTTAGGAGACGCTCTACATATCAATAGAAAGGGCACGATGAGGACTATCTCCCTATGAGAGTCTTGCTCTTATTGACAAAATCCTTCACTCTCATTTTCTTGAATTTGTGCAGGACATCGGAAATTGACTTCAAAATTTTTTGATGGCTATTTCAAGTTCTTTAATGGCAATCAAGGGCTTCTAAGACTACCAAGACCCCAAAGGGATGGGAACAAATACCATACCTTCAATCACAAAGGTTTCAAGGGCCCTTTCAAAGATATCATACAATTTCTTTTAAACAAGGTGCTTTCCAAGGACTTCAAGCCCATCACTTAAGACTCCATCATAGCCACCAAGGTATCAAGGACCACAAGGGTAAGAGTAACATGTGATTTGTTACCATATGAGATTCTTCAACCTTCAAAGTCTTCATCATAAAAACCAACTCCCCCAAAGGAATCAAACATGAGCTTCATAAAGCTTGTGGGCTTAAGGACCAACTTGTGGGTCCAAGCACTTCTTCAATGCTTTATAAGTGCTTCAATGATTCTTCAAGTGCTTCAAGAGCTTCTTCATCATACCAAGGGCATGTCTATGGGTTTATGACCAACAAGCAAAAAAAAAGGATTCCAAGTGTGTGGGTTCCATGACCCGAAGATATCATCATCAACCAAGCTTCAACATGTGCAAGAGTGTAAGGGCAAGTGTGTGGGCTCCAAGGACTAAACTACCACATCATCCATCCAACAAGGAGCAAGGATACAACAATGGACTCAAATCGGACTTAGGGGTACTTAACCAAGTTAATGGGTAGCTAGGGCTTTTGGCATTGTCCCAAGGCCTCCAAGGGCTTCAAGCTTGGGATTGGACAAGGTCAAATGATCTCCTTGGACATAGACAACCACAAACCAAACACTAACCCTCAAGGGCTCCACAAGGGGCACCAAGACTCAATTGTTGGCATCAATGACCAAGCACTGTTGGCATCAATGACAACTTAATCAACAAATGCATCTCGTCAATATTTACTTTCTTCATTCTCATCACATAATCAATCATACAGCTAGTCGTTAAGAATCATTCACATGTACATTTTTCATAACAAAGTTAATCGTTAAACAACATGTAATCATTCATTTACATCAACTATCCATAAACACATATCTCATTATTTTATTGATTCACAATCAGTCGTAGTCATGAATATACTCAATATAACATCAAGGGGTCGTTTTATTAATGTTTCAATCAGTCATGTCACTCAATAGGTTCCTCAAGGTCTGCAGTAGTCTAGGGGCACTACATATACAATGCTACAATACCTAGTCGTATTACAATGCCTTCCTTTTAAGGAGCTAATATCCACGGGGGATTCACTAGAAGGCAATATAATATCACGTTCATTCATATTGCGGTATTAAATATTCATGAAAACCTAAAAATTATATTGCTTATATATTAATGGGCAAAGGGTTTTTTTTATTTAATGTAACAATACAAAAATACTTTGGGGTCTTTTTTATATGGGCGGGCTGACAAATATCCGCCAAATGGAAATGGCGGGATCACGGTCGGATGAGAAATCAGGTTGAGGCAAGGCTCGGGCTTACCAATACGCAGGAAAATCGCGTCTTGAGGCATGCTTGAGGCCAAGGGTTTCGTGGTGAAGTGGGTTTCCAGTCGATCATAGTCGAGAGACAGTGGTCATTGACAACCAATTGTTACCAATAGCACTCAACCAATTGTTACCAATATCGTTGGGAGGCTCTAAGCCTCCAGGGCCTATTATAAGCCCTAGATAGGCCTTGGGTGCTTGAATACCCAACCACTCGTGCCTATTACAGGCCTTGGGAGGTTTAGTCAGCCTCCTAGAGCTTGTTACAGGCCTTGGGGGCTTGTATACCTAGCCCACAACAGGCTTAGTCAACGATTGTGAAACCGCAACATGCAATCTAAATGTTGTACTATGTGCATTGGCTCTAGTGACATATAAGAAGTGATCTCCTATCTCTTCATTAGACCATTAGAGGTTGCAAATCATAATGCTATGTGGTTGAGTAATTGCATTGTGGGTGAAGTAATGTGCATCCACAATATACATTGAAAGAAGCAAGGTGCATTGTAGAATGCATGTGGGGTCATAAGAGGGGTATCATATCAATATACTAGGTAGAAATATAAAGGGGTATAAAAATTTTAATGAACAAATCGATACATACAATATCTAGTGAAAATAGGGGTTTTTTTAAATCGGGAAGGCATATTGGGAGGGGGTAAAAAAAAACGATTTTGGAAGGTATTTTCCAATATTTAGTGAAATTAGGGGATTGTTTCATATGTCACGAACGAACGTGCTATGATAGCGGTTTATTGAGTGAATCCCCCGTGCTAATATCATGGGAAAATACTACGGAACACCCAATTCCATGGACCCATAAATCACCCATTATTGACCAAGTCATGGCTATGAAATTACAACATTTTACAAAGCATTTTTTTTTCCGAAATTTTCGCTAGGAGGGCGTTGCCTCCGAACCCCTGCCAGGGGGGGCTCGCAAACTAGTCGCCGACCCCTTGGATCCCCCATGGCGACTATTTTTGGGGGGCAAGCCCCTCCAAACCCCTCGTCATGGGATGGGATACAGACATGGCTGAAACACGACCTCTGGATAAGGAAGATCAGGCTCCACAACCAACAACTTCATATCTAACTCATGTTGCTCAGGTGAAAGACGAGTTGGATGCTATAGGAGAGATAGTCCCTAACTCAGAGTCAGTGAGGATTTCCCTGAAGGGCTTTGATGTCTTTGTCAAGTGCATTGTGGGAAGGGAGAAGTTTCCCAGTTGGAGTAGGTTATGGGATGAATTTACCCAGGAGGACATCTGGGAGGGATCTCAGAGTGGTTAGACCAGTGATGATATTGAGAAGAACGTTGCACTCACCACCAAGACCAAGAACAAGAAAAGGGACTTAAGCAAGATCAAATGTTTCTCATGCAACCAATTTGGACATTGTTATCACACAACTTGTAGTTGTCCCAAAAGGTGATCCTATCCAGGATGGTAGAGGCATGGGATAACTAAAGAGGTGACCCAAGAGATTCCACGGTTCTTAATACAATTGGTTGTTACACTAACCCAGACACTCTTCACTTTAAATCTAGCCTAAGCAAGACCAAGGGGGAGACGCTATCTAACCAATGAAGGCTAGCGAACCTACTCAAGACCTCCTAGGGAAATGTGAAAGTGAAATAGGAGAAGATCAAGAGTGAATGGATCTAGATCTAGGATGGATAAGTGGACCCAAGGAGTCAAGGCTTGGTTGAGGAGGCTTATAGAATGGACAAATGTTCAACCAAGGAAATATTAAGCCACTTATGGGTTTAGATTAAAAGATCTAGATAGATCTAATGCCAAATAGAAAGACCCAAGTGGGGCCTACCCTTAAAATATGGAAAATGGTCAAAATGGGGCCCACAAGGTGAAGATCAAGATGAAATGGCACTAGAAGGGTTGCTACTCAATGGATCTATGGATTTGATGAGGAACAAGCAATACCCACGTCACAGATCTGGAAAAATCCCACCTAGCCAAAAGTGCGACCTCCCTTGGAGAGGCCCAATGCCTTAGATCAGGGGGTTAATGGAGTCAGATGCCCACCAAATTTGGTCTCCAAGGTTTATTAATTATTATAGAGGCGGGTTTTAATTATTAATCCCATGATATCTCTAGATCTTAACAGATCTAAAATATAGGGTTTTAAGATGAGGGCTTAAGATCTAGAGAACAAATGGATAAGTTAGAAGAATAAAATACGTACCTTTCAAGCGTACCTGGATAATGAGAATGAATGCCGATTATGACGAGGATTACTCCCGCAAAGATCGAATGAAAGACATGGTAGTTTCTCTTGCTCATACGATTTTCCCAAATCCACTAGTGCATCCCTCTCTTCCTGCAAACCCAAGGAGACAAAGCTCAATTAGAAAACAACAGTGAGGGTAGATGCAAGTAAGAAGTAAATGATAGAGAATAATTGGTGCAAAGACAAAATCACTCCCTGTTTGAACCAAAAATTTGGCAGAAGCTTACAGGGTGAGCCTCCCCACCAATGCGCACTCCTCCCAAATCGTCTTCTTTCCCTGTAAATCGATATAGTGGAACAAAAATACAAAATAGCTACCAAAATCCCTCAGTGCAATGGAAAAGCATTTACAATCATCATAGCCAAGCATTCATCTCACAATCCAAGCATTTACTCAAAAGATATTTATTCTATTCCAATAACCAAGAGCCAAAAGTCTCAAGATGACTTTACAATAGGGGGGCCTCTTCCTTAAATAGGAGGAGAGAGACCAAAAACCTAACCACTTTATGAACGAGTGGTTGAGATCAAAAGATAAACACAATAAAATCAACGACTAAGATGAGCCGGTACAATATAACATGGATCCACTCACTAGGGGGGGTGCACACTCACTAAAAGAAGCCCTAGGGGGTGCACACCACATAAAAATGACTAATACAAGTGTGAACCACATAATATGACAAGGACAAGTGACTAGGAGCACATGGTGGGGCTAGGAGGCTTTGTTATCCTTCATTAGAATCACCCCATGGTACAATGATATAAAATATGACTCAACAACATGTCCAAGTGACTAAATGATCAAATTGTGGCCCCCTCAACTGAGAGAAGAATGCATCAAATCACAACTCGGAGAGTGTGTGGACCCCACTGAATGCTGCAAGCTGATATGGAAGGAGTGGGATACATCACATATGACCTCTGAACAAAAATCGTGCCAAAACCTTGCATCAATATCCCAAATCGATTTCCTCAATGACCTTTTTATCCCATTTTTATCCCACTTGAAAACCACCAAAATGCCCGTAGCTCACTGTCTGATTTCTGGGCACAAAATTTGACTATAAAATCATGTCTGGAGAGGGGTTATATGGTAATAACTAGACCACCCCCCTCCTCTGTAGCGCCATAAGAAAACATGCAAGCTCAAAGCAACTACTGGACAAGCCATTTCTGCATGGCAAAACTGGCCAAAAGTGGAAATATGCCTCTAACATCACTGGGAGTGCCTAAAAATGATAACTGAGTCTCTTAATGGACATAGAAGGTCCAAATCTACTAGTGATGAGTACCCATACACCCTGTGGCAACCTGTAAGATCATCTAAAGCCTCAGCCACACCTGAACAATAATAAGATTAATGATCTGAGAATAATAATAACCATAAAAGGTGCATCAATCATCATTTGAAACCTGTGTCCATTGTATGGAGTCATCAAAGGTGCATCAAAGGACAATAAATCATCATCATACATCATCGCTGGTCCAACTCACCATGGATCCCAAGGTTGACTTGGTCAAATTCAGTTTGACCAGGTCAAGACTGATCAAAATATGACCCAGGCTGGAAAAGCCTGTTGCTGCAAGTGAAAATGGTTAAGACGTGCTCTTTTAATCATTCTCATAGAAAAGACTTAAAGTATTAAGCATCATTTCACTAACAGTTAATAGATAATAGCATAAAGTTATTTAATCATTTACTTACAAAAGAACCTCAGGAATATACTCATTCTGTAGACATGATCAATTTGCTAGCAAAGGGTGAGGGTGAAGAATGTAACGCTAGGACAAGGAGATGAATTAACTAAATCAAAATTGTGATACTTTGGATAAGGGATACACACTTAAGCATATGTCGGATAATAAACACAAAGGGAATGGCAGTGTCTCACAAATGGGATAAGTTGTTTAGAGGAGTGCTTATTCAAACTTGGCAAATGTCTACAACTCACATCCAAGTTGTATCCTCTTCATGAGGATCTTTTCTAGAACCGCCGTGGACTGGGTGCCCGGTTAACCATAACTTGAGGTTCTAGGGGACACTTAGAATTAGTTGTCCCTTACTCTGTCTCACATCACAACCCATGGGTTCCGTGAGGAATTAATCATTACATTTCATTTCCTTGGCCAACAGTCTTTGGATTTAACATATATTTAACCACTGCTTTATTTAGGCCTATATGACCCTTTTGGGGATTTTGCATGTGCTTAGAAGCACAACTACTAAAGCTTTCATCCAGGGTACTTTTAGTTTCCAATTCATTTCATTTCATAACCCTTTTGGGGATTTTGCATGTGCTTAGAAGCACAACTACTCAAGCTTTCATCCAGAGTGTTTTTCATTTAAGTTCCCATTCACATTCATATCCCTCTTTCATTGTGCTGAGAAGCACAGTTTTCAAAGTACTTTCATGGGATTTCATAATAGATATAACAATAGTTTCCATATGTAATGATGGTAGTACAATTTGCTTCGGGTTTTAGCTAGCAAAACTCAAGCATCTAGGGGGACTTTCTATAATCAACACCAAACATCGGGGTAACTGACTAGAGTGATCAAGGTATCAAATCCAACTCACCAAAGGGTAAGTTCTGTTGCCAACTCAGAGTCGAGACAAAAACTAACAGGGATGCTATCCATCACAGAGGCAAAAGTGAGGAAGTCCTCCATATCACAGGCTGAGGTGTAAGTCAGGGTAAAAACCAAAAGTGGGAAAGATAACAAATGGATGGGGAAAGTGAAAGTGATTCCTAAGCTAGCAAGCCCAGAAAGGTGGGAATGATCATGTCCACACTCCTAAGAGGGTAAAACTAACGAGTATAAAATAAGAGCTTCTAAATGTAAGTAATACAACCATTTAGATAATCATTAAAAAAATATTCATTTTATATAGATATACTGTCAGATCATGATTACTAGATACTAAATCAAGCTATCAAAATGACCAAAAGAGCAAGATAAGAAAACCAATGCACAACATATACCCACTGGGCCATATACCTATATATGTTATCTGGATCACCTATAACCACTGAAACACTGATGCTAATACTCTGGGCACTGCACTGCTCTGTATGGGATAAAAGGTCATCTCGGTCATCAAATATGAGGTCAAGAGGCTCAATCATGGCATAAGGTCTTACTGCATGTCTAATCTGGGGCTGCTATGATGTGTGAGTGATCATAAGTAATACTGCTCATCATAGCTGATCTCACTAAAACTGTTTAAAGGCAAAGCTCAAAAATATATATATTGAACTGCTCTGCAATCATGGTAGCCCGACTACTATGGATGTGATAACATCTGGCTCCATCTGGGACAAGTGCTCTAAGGGAAAGAGTGCTTGAGAACCTCAGAATATCTGGTCCCCAACACTAACTGCATCAATCTTCACTCCAACACCTAAGTGTTTTGCTTCATCTTTAATTGTACCTATTTCTACACACATGGAAGCAAACTACCACAAGCATCATGTATGGAATAAAATAAAATACTGAAAATGAAATTCTAATCTAGAATAAAATATTGAATGCAGAACAAAAATATACTAATCTAATCAACTAACATGCTTTATTGTTTTATTGTTTTATTTTATGCAAGAAATAAAGAAAGCTTAGAAAGAAGCGGACTCAAATAACTCAATGAAACTTAGGCAAAACTCAACATTCAGAAGAAACTCAGCAGACACTCGACACTTCGGAAAAATAAAAACATTCAAAACCTACTGCTCAAGCGAGCTTATTCAGAAACCTACCTACTCTAAACAAGCAAGAGGAGTCAATCAAAGCTCATGGGAGGGAAGTAATGTTTTAATAACCTCCCGTTTACAACCAATTCCAATTCATCACCGTCCAATGTTTCTAACCAAACCGAACCTTTTCCCACTATCCTGCTTATTCGATAGGGGCCCATCCATAATTTCTCGAATTTTCCGTGATTTCTAGGCTTCTCTTTGTTTTTATCCCAAAGAAACACTATATCACCAACCCCAAAAATTACATCTCTACACCTTTGATCAAAAGTTTCTTTAACCCTTTTTTGTTCTATGACCATTCAATCCCAAGCCTCTCTTCTGGTTTCATCCAATTCTACTAATTTGTCAATTCTTGCTTGCATGGCTTCTTGTTCTGAGGAACATTGTTGCAAAAGTTCATACACAAGGAACTGCAGATTTATGGGTAATCTACAATTTTGTCCATATACCATTTCAAAAGGATTTTTACCTATTATCCTCTTAACGGTTATTCAATCTGCCCAGAGGAATATTTAAGCTTGTTGTCCCAACTCCTTTTGTTTTCACCAATCATTCGTTTTAAAAGACAGATTAAGTTCTTATTGCTCGATTCTGCTAGACCATTTCCCTGTGGGTAATAGTTAGAAGAGTGAGACAAAGTAATTCCATGATTTGAGCAAAATGCAGACATTTCTTCTTTGCTAAAGGATTTTGCATTATTCGTGGTGATTTTTACAAGACAACCATATCTAGAGACTATATTTTCTTCTAAAAATTTTACTATCACTTCTGTTGTTGCCTTCTTAGTAGGAATGGCTTCAACCCACCGAGTAATGTAATCAGTACATGCTAAGATGTATTTATATTCATTAGATGAACTTGGATCAACACTACCAACAAAATCCATTCCCCATTGCTGAAAAGGAGCTTCCACGATCACCAGTGTTAAAGGTAGGGCAGGTAGTCTAGGTTTTCCTGAGAAAAACTGACATTCTTGACAAGTCCTAATGAAGGCATGGACATTCTTAAACAAAGATGGCCAATAATACCCAGCTCTCATAATCTCTACAGTTGTGGTTCTAGGCACATACTGACCTCCACATAATCTTGAATGCATTTCAGTCATAATTCTTTGGGACTCATCAGGGTTCACACATTTTAAAATAATTCCATCTGGATTTTTCCATCCCAAACCATCTTCTGTTAACGCATAGTTAGATGCCTTTAGCCTTAAATCTCTTCTTTGGTGATCTAAAATATGGTCATGACAAGACAAATTTTTAAGAAAATAAATAATGTCCTTATACCATTCATGATCTTCATCAATGTAGAGCACCAAAGCATTTTCCTCGCCTAACCCATGATCATCACTAGATTGAGCTTTGGTTTCAGTCATAAGTTGGGCTAATCCTTGACCTTTTACTATCTTAATTGGTTTGATCTCAATATCATATTCTTGGATTCTAGATATCCAATTTCCTTTGACCCCAATGCCATCATGTTGAGACAAAACATCTTTAACTGCTTGATACGGGACATAAGCTAAAATATTTGAGTATCCTATATATCTCCTGAAATGCTTTAGTGATTTCACCAACACATAAGCTTGCTTCTCTGTGGTTGTATAATTTAACTAGCATCTCTAAGATTTTAACTCATGAAGGCAATTGGTTGTTCATGATTGCTTTCATTCTTTTGCAACAAGACACCTTCTATAGTCTCTTCAGAGGCATATGAGTAAACCAAAAATTCTTTATTATAACTAGGACAAACTAGGACAGGGGCATAGGAAATAGCCTTCTTTAGTGATTCAAATGATGCATCACATTTCTTATCCCAGACAAACTTTACATCATTCTTCAACAAGGCATTTAAAGGCTTGGCCAACTCAGCTAAATTAGGGATGAATCTTCTCACAAAGTTTATCTTTCCGAAAAACGATCGTAAGTAGCTAACATCTTTTGGTGGAGCTATGGCTTTGATTCCTTGCACTTGCTCAAGATAAATTCTGATGCCTTCCCTAGAGACAATGTGTCCCAACAACTTGCCCTCATCAACACCAAAATAAGACTTCTTAGGATTTAAAGATATTCCAAACTTCCGAACCCTATCAAAAATCTTCTTCAAATGCTTTACATGGTCATTCCTTTCTTTGGAAAACACAATCAAATCATCTTGATATATTACAATGATTTTTCCAATCAGGTCATCAAATGTTCCCCAAGGCATGGTGAAGGTTGTTTTTCCTTGATCTTCTTTCTTAATTTGGACTTGGTTGTATCCCGAAAAACCATCAAGTAAAGACAACACACCGGCTCCAGTTACACTTTGCAACAAATTTTCCATATTAGGCAATGGGTAGTTATCTTTTAGGGAAGCTTGATTTAGGTTTCTGAAGTCAATACAAATCATAATCTCCCCACTTTTCTTTCTTACAATCAAAAGATTAGACACCCACATAGTATGTCTGACATGCCTGATGATCCATGCTCTAACATCTTTTCCCATTCCTTTTTGACCAATGGAGATAGTATAGGATTTACATTACACAACTTTTGATGATAAGGCTTAGCTCCTTCCTTAAGGGGAATGGTATGCTCAATAACATTTTGGTCATAATTTTTCAAATCATTGTATGTCCAGGCAAAAACATCCTTGTATTCTCTAATTAACTCTTCAATTTTCCTTCTTTCTTCATTGGAGGCATTCTTCCCTATTTTGATCATCTTAGGGGAACAAGAAGAACCAATGTTAATTTCAATAACCTCATCAATTGGTTCAGAACGTCTTCCCTTAAACTCGTCATGCCTATTAAAGTTTCTCTCTAAAGGAAAAGTGTTTTTTGTTATGTCCATGCCCTCTATAGAGCTTCCCTTCAATTGATCTTCAAAATTAACCATGGGGATTTGAGAGGTAGTCAGGAACTAGATGATTTGAGCATCATCATCAAAAACTTGCCAATAATCTTCATTATCGGGGACCGAGGGCCTAAACAAGACTTCAACCTTGCAATTTCTTTGCGACAAGGACTCAGGGGCTTGGAGGGTACTCGCTATGACCGACAACTCGTTAGCTTGAGTGTTTTGATCTCATGGGACAACTTTAATTTTGAAGGCATCAAAACAGTCAATGGTGTCCCAAACTGCATTTCTGTAATCTCCAATTCTGTTGTTTTTAGCGGCAAATTGATTCTTAACTTGTGAAACAATAAGGTCGGAATAACCTATGACAGTTATAGACTCGATATTCTTTTCTCAAGCAATTTCCAATCCCAGAAGTAGAGCTTCATACTCGACTACATTATTTGTGCAGTCAAACTCCAAACGAAAAGAGTACATGATTTCTTCTCCTGATGGCGACATCAAGACAATTTCAGCACCCACACCATGTCGGGATCAGGCCCCGTCAAAGTGCATCTTCGAAACTTGGTCTGGTGGAAAAGGATGTTGTCTATCTTCTTCCCAATAGTTTTCCAAGACCATAAAGTTTCCAATTTCATCACTTGAGTACATAGCTTCCTTAAACAAGTGTTTAGGTGTCTCTACATGCTCTTGCATAGGTGGTTCATTGAACAATGTGATAGATGAACCATTTTCGGTTGGGATTGTGGCATATGTAAGATCCATCTGAACACTTCCCCCCAACCTTGTTGACCACTCTCTAGATAGCAACATTCACCAGACATCAGGGACATTGAGGACTAATATGTTCATTGAAAGTTCAATATCTGAACATGCGGCCAATCTAATAGACATTTTTTCTATTACCCGGTAGCTTTTACTGTTCTGGAATCCATTCCACACACATTTCTGTAAGGCCTTGTAGGTACTAGCTCAAGTTGTTCCATGACTCTAAGGGGCATATCATTCACTAGAGCTCCGAAATCCAACATGCAATTGTGCAGTACCAACCCATTAACTTCAAGGGCTATGTAGAAAGGAGGGCACCCCCCAAAGTTGTCACCCGACACACTTTAGATAATGACAGGAGAGTCTTTGGGTTCAACCGGGACTTGTTTTACTAGTTGTTTCCTTGGTTGGATTCCCAAATGGTTGGTATCCCTTTTGTGAAATGAGGAGATTTTAAAAATCTCGCAGAAAGGAACAGGTATATTCATCTTAGCTAAAAATACAGAAACATCAATGTTCAAGTGTAGGGGTTTTCCTTATCCTTTTCATTAACTATTAAACCCAAGAATCTCATAACATCATACTTGACAGAAGGGATTTTGATTAAATCCTTTAATGACACTAAAGCAGACGAGTTATTCCACTTGCTAGGCACATTCGTTCTAGGTGGCTCTTGAGAAGAATGTTTTGGGATTTGGGAATTTTTCACTCTTGTAGTCCCACGTTGCTTCCTCCAAAGTGTTGCTTTGGGATTGTTAATTTTTCGAGGAGGCTCATTCTTAGTTCCTTGATCCTACTTTAGTTTTGTTGAAGGGTTTGGATCAATACTGGGACCTTTCGACATCACTTCAGATGAAGGCTTTGGAGGCTTAGAGATGATTCTCCTCACAGGTGGGTTACCAGGACAGGCGGATTTACTAGGCTGTGTACCAACTGGCTTTTGTGGCTGAGGATCAACAACACTAGTCTTTGAAGGGGTTGAATTATTACAGATATTTTTTAACATTGATTTCGTTTGTTCATCACGCTTCTTAAAGTCTTCATCCTGATTTTTCATTATTAAAGTCATATTGGTGACCAATTCACATAGATTTGACATGAATTCCATGGTAATCTCAGACATGTTGATAATTTGGGAAGATATTTTCTTAAAGGTTCGTTTCTCAGCGGAGTCACGATTTGGAGTCGCTAGGTAACTTTAACTCTCGTCTACCAAAATATATGTCGTGTAAAAGCAGGGAGCAATGAGTGAAATGAGATGGTTATGTTTGTTTTAGGGATAAAAAATGATAACCATCTAAGTTACAAGACCGAATGCAATGAGATATGAAATACGCACATATACTCCCAGACACCTAAGGAAATCCTCAACCTCCCCGACAATGGCGCCAAAAATGTTATTACACAACTTGTAGTTGTCCCAAAAGGTGATCCTCTCCAGGATGGTAGAGGCATTGGACAACTAAAGAGGTGACCCAAGAGGTGCCACAGTTCCCAATAAAATTGGTTGTCACACTAACCGAGGCACTCTTCACTTTAGATCTATCCTAAGCAAGGCCAAGGGGGAGACCTTAGCTAACCAATGAAGGCTAGCGAACCTACTCAATACCTCCTAGGGAAATGTGAAAGTGAAATAGGGGAAGATCAGGAGTGAATGGATCTAGATCTAGGATGGATAAGTGGACCCAAGGAGTTAGGGCTTGGTTGAGGAGGCTTATAGAATGGAAAAATGTTCAACCAAGGAAATATTAATCCACTTATGAGTTTAGATTAGTAGATCTAGATAGATCTAATGCCAAATAGAAAGACCCAAGTGAGGCCCACCCTTAAAATATGGAAAATGGTCAAAATGGGGCCCACGAGGTGAAGATCAAGATGAAATGGCACTAGAAGAGTTGCTACTCAATGGATCTATGGATTTGATGAGGAACAAGCAATACCCATGTCACAAATCTGGAAAAATCCCACTTGCCCAAAAGTGTGACCTCCCTTGGAGAGGCCCAGTGCCTTAGATCAGGGGGTAAATGAAGTCGAATGCCCACCAAATTTGGCCTCCAAGGTTTATTAACTATTATAGAGGTGGGTTTTTATTATTAAGTCCATGCAATCTCCATATCTTAACAGATCTAAAATCTAGGGTTTTAAGATGAGGGATTGAGATCTAGAGAAAAAATTGATATGTTAGAAGAATAAAATACATACCTTTCAAGTGTACCTGGATAATGAGAATGAATTCCGATTATGACGAGGATTACTTCCGCAAATATCAAATGAAAGATATGGTAGTTTCTCTTGCTCACACGATTTTCCCAAATCTACTAGTGTGCCCCTCTCTTCCTGCAAAACCAAGGAGACAAAGCTCAATTAGCAAACAACAATGAGGGTAGATGCAAGTAAGAAGTAAATGATAGAGAATAATTGGTACAAAGACAAAATAACTCCTTGTTTGAACCAAAATTTTGGCAGAAGCTTGCAAGGTGAGCCTCCCCACCAATGCGCACTCCTCCCAAATCGTCTTCTTTCGCTACAAATCGATATAGTGGAACAAAATACAAAATAGCTACCAAAATCCCTCAGTGCAATGGAAAAGAATTTACAATCATCATAGCCAAGCATTCATCTCATGATCCAAGCATTTACTCAAAAGATATTTATTCTATTCCAATAACCAAGAGCCAAAAGTCTCAAGATGCCTTTACAATAGGGGGGCATCTTCCTTAAATAGGAGCAGAGAGACCAAAACGCTAACCACTTTATGAACATGAGTGGTTGATATCAAAAGTTAAACACAATACAATCAACGACTAAGATGAGTATGTACAATATAACATGGATCCTCTCGTTGGGGGGGTGCACACTACATAAAAAGGACTAATACAAGTGTGAACCACATAATATGACAATGACAAGTGACTAGGAGCACATTTTGGGGCTAGGAGGATTTGTTATCCTTCACTAGCATCACCCCATGGCACAATGATATAAAATATGACTCAATAACATGTCTAAGTGATTAAATGATCAAATCGTGCTCCCCTCAACTGAGAGAAGAATGCATCAAATCACAACCTGGAGAGTGTGTGGACCCCACTGAATGCTGCAAGTTGATTTGGAAGGAGTAGTATACATCACATATGACCTCTGAACAAACCTCATGCCAAAACCTTGTCTCAATAGCCCAAATCGATTTCCTCAATGACCTTTTTATCCCATTTTTATCCCACCTAAAAACTACCAAAATGCATGTAAATCAATGTCTGATGCCTGGGAACAAAATCTGACTATACCATCATGTCTGGAGAGAGGGTAATATGGTAATAAAAAGTGGTTGGACCACCCCTCTCCTATGTAGCGCCATAAGCAAACATGCAAGCTCAAAGCAACTGTTGGACATGCCATTTCTTCATGGAAAAACTGGCCAAAAGTGGAAATATGCCTCTAACATCACTAGGAGTCCTGAAATGTTTCAATGGACTTAGAAGGTTCAAATATACTAGTGATGAGTACCCATACACCCTGTGGCGACCTGTAAGATCATCTATAGCCTCAACCATACCCAGACAATAATAAGATAAATGATCTGAGAATAATAATAACCATAAAAAGGTGCACCAGTCATCATCTGAAACCTGTCCACTATATGGAGTCATCAAAGGTGCATCAAAGGACCATAAATCATCATCATACATCATCACCGGTCCAAATCATCACGGATCCCAAGGTTGACTTGGTCAAACTGGGTTTGACCAGGTCAAGACTGATCAAAATATGACCCAGGACGGAAAATCCTACTGCTGCAAGTGCAAATGGTTAAGACATGCTCTTTTAATCATTCTCATAGCAAGACTTAAAGTATCAAGCATCATTTCACTGGCAGTTAATAGATAATAGCATAAAGTTTTATATAATCATTTACTTACAAAAGAACCTTAGGAATATACTCATTCTGTAGACATGATCAATTTGCTAGCAAAGGGTGAGGGTGACAAATGCAAGGCTAGGACAAGGGGATGACTTAATTGAATCAACACTATGATACTTTGGATAAGGGAAAGAGAATACACACTTGAGCATATGTCAGATAATAAACACACAGGTAATGGAAGTGTCTCACAAATGGGATAAGTTGTTTAGAGGAGTGCTTATTCAAACTTGGAAAATCTCTACAACTCACATCCATGCTGTATCAGCTCCACGAGGATCTTTTCTAGAACCGTCGTGGACTGGGTGTCTGGCTAACCGTAACTTGAGGTTCTAGGGGACACTTAGAATTAGTCGTCCCTTACTCCATCTCACATCACAACCCGTGGGCTCTGTGAGAAATTAACCATTACATTTAATTTCCTTGGCCAATTGTCTTTGGCTTTAGCATATATTTAACACTGCTTTCTTTAGGCCTATATGACCCTTTTATGGATTTTGCATGTTTTAAGAAGCACGATTACTAAAGCTTTTATCTAGGGTACTTTTAGTTTCCAATTCATTTCATTTCATAATCCTTTTGGTGATTTTGCATGTGCTTAGAAGCACAACTACTCAAGCTTTCATCCAAGGTGTTTTTCATTTAAGTTTCCATTCACATTCATAACCCTCTTTCATTGTGATGAGAAGCACAATTTTCAAAGTACTTTCATGGGATTTCTTAACAGATATAACAATAGTTTCCATATGTAATGATGGTAGTACAATTTGCTTCAAGTTTTAGCCAACATAACTCAAGCAAGTAGGGGGACTTTCTATAATCAAGACTAAACATCGGGAAATCGACTAGAGTGATCAAGGTATCAAATCCAACTCACCAAAGGGTAAGTTTTGTTGCCAACTTAGAGCCGAGACACAAACTAACAGGGATGCTATCCAACACAGAGGCAAAAGTGGGGAAGTCCTCCATATCACAGGACGAGGTGTAAGTCAGGGTAAAAACCAAAAGTGGGAAAAATAACGAATGGATGGGGAAAGTGAAAGTGATGCCTAAGCTAGCAAGCCCAAAAATGTGGGAATGATCATGTCCGCACTCCTAAGAGGGTAAAACCAACGAGTATAAAACAAGAGATTCTAAATGTAAGTAATACAACCATTTAGATAATCATTAAAAAAACATATTCATTTTATATAGATATATTGCCAGATCATGATTACTAGATACTAAGTCAAGCTATCAAAATGACTAAAAGAGCAAGATAAGAAAACCAATGCACATCATATACCTGTTGGGCCATATACCTGTATCTGCTATCTGGATCACCTGTAACCACTGAAACACTGCTGCTGGTACTCTGGGAACTACACTGCTATGTATGGGATAAAATGTCATCTCGGTCTTCTGGAGAAATTGAGGATTAAGATCAAACAGAGAGTGGAATATCTGAAATTTATGAAAGAATGTAGAGACAGGAATCTTACTCCCACCTTCGCCACCATCAAACACAAGATGCGTAATAGCTGGAGCCACAGGGCATTTGAAAAACTCAACAAAACTCTGGTTCGAATGGAGATCAGGAGAACCTGTGCTACCTTAGACCGCTTGTCCCGTGAAGCACTTACCCTTCATCTGAAACTCGCAGGCGTAATCAGAAGTGACCTGTGGAGAGTGGCAGATGCCAGCGCAACTCTAAAAGTGAGCAACCAAGGACGTAAGGAAAATGAGAAGCATTTAAAGAAGCTCGCCAAGCTTGATAAACTCCAAAATAATCCCAGTGATGCACCTGCACCTACACATGAAACAAACGAATGCAAGAAGGTAGTCAACCTTTCCAGCCACGTGTTGAACGATGTTGAATTTACCATCCTTCAAAAGGGCCTCAGCTTTGCCTTAGCTCCCAAGACCATCCTCACCGAGTCTATTATCTGCAATATAGAGGATAGCATTCAAAACCTAAACAAAGTACACAAGGAAACAGTTAGGCAAGAATGCACTACAGTGTTAAGAAAAGCCAAACCCCCTAAACGTAATATCAACAAAGAAGAAGAGTTAGCCTTAAAAAACCTTAGAGCAGACGAGGACATCATTATCCTGGAAGCTGACAAAGGAGGAGCCACAGTAGTCTTAGATAAGGCAGATTACAGTAATAAAATGATTGATCATCTCACTACAAGTGGAAGCTACAGGAAACTACGTAGAATTCCCAATTCCAAAGTAATTAGAGGGGTTAAGAAAGCTATCATGCACTCAAAACTGGATGAAATACTAAAGAAGCTCTTAATCCCAACCCAAGAGATCACACCTAGAATCTATGGCTTCCTAAAATTCATAAAGAGGGGGCTCCTCTTCGACCTATTGTCAACACTATAGGATCGCCACCTATGAACTTGCAAAATATGTAGCTAAAATCCTAGGTCCCCTAGTAGGAAATACAGATTCCTTCATCAAAGACTCTAGCGAATTTGTGAATTTAATCAAAGATGAGAAGATAGGACCTAAAGAAATGATCCTTAGCTTTGATGTGGTTTCAATCTTCACAAAGATACCTCTGAATGAGGCCATCCAAGTCAGTAAAGAGGCTACTGACCCTCACACAACTAGGTTAGCAGAAGTTTGCCTTAGATCAACCTCTTTTAGCTTCCAAGGAGAATTTTATGAACAAACCATAGGGGTATCCATGGGATCCCCCCTATCACCCATAGTGGCAAACCTTTTCATGGAAAAAATTGAGAAAGAAGCTCTAGACTCCTACCCATTGAAGCCAACAAGATGGAAGAGATATGTAGATGACACCAATGTGATCTGACCACATGGTGAGGCTGAACTAAATAAGTTATTTATACATCTTAACAATCTCTCCCCAAACATAAAGTTCAAAATGGAACTAGAGGAGAATGGGAGCATCCCCTTTCTTGATGTCTTTTTAATTAGAAAAGAATATGGTACACTAGGACACAAAGTCTTCAGAAAAAAGACCCATACTGAGAGCTACCTCCACGCAAACTCTCACCACCACCCATCCCAAAAGATAGGGGTTCTTAACACCTTAGAAATTAGGGCCTCAAGGATCTCAGATGTAGAACACTTTGAGAAAGAAAAATACCACCTCAAGGAGGTCTTCGTAAACATAGGTTACAAGCCCAAAGATATCGGAAAATCTCTATACAAAGCCCTCAATAAGAACCATGCTAGTATGGAAACATCCAATAATGAGACCACCAACCCAAGAGCTTCCCTGCCTTACATTCAAGGGGTCACAGATAAGATCTCTAGAATCCTTAAAAAGAATGATATTACAACTTCTTTCAAACCCCTAGAGACAATTAGACAAAAAATGAGATCCGTAAAAGACTCGATTGATCAAAGACAATTTAGGAGTGTTTATAAAGTCCCATGTTCTTGCAAGATGTGTTATATAGGTGAGACAGGACGTTCCTTTCATACCCAATTAAAAGAACATGGAGTTGACATAAGGAATGATCGTACCCGAACCTCAGCCCTTGCAGAACACTGTGCCAAAACAAAACACCAAGTTTGCCTAGAAGACACCAAAATCATTGCTAAAGAAGACCACTACTTCAAAAAGAAATTTAGGGAAACATTAGAAATAATTAAACTTCCAAACAGTCTGAATAGGGATGGAGGCTTTGAAGTCAGTGCCAGTTGGCTTCCCTCTTTACTCAACTGCAAGTAAAAAAGATAACCCTCTTATTTAATTTTCCTAACCTTTAAAAACCTAAATACAAATCTAGACTGATTCTTTAAAAAACTTCAAATTTAATTGTAACCTAATAAACATTCCTAATTCCAATTTTAAATTTATCCTAATTAACATTCCTTTGTATCATTAACACACTTGATCTATGCCAATACATCATCTTTACACCAAATCATTTCAACACTATATCATAACCATGAAACTTTTTAATAAACAAATTCTAAAAAACATCTTTTAAATAAACAATTTTATAAACCTCTTTTAAATTAAATAATTTTTATAAAAATTCCTTATTAATTAATTAAGACCTTATTAATACTCATTCTAATAAAGTAACTTATTTAATTTTACTTTATATACTACTTTACATACTAATAATTCAAGGCTACATTTATTAATTATTATATTATTATATTAACTATCTCATTATCAAACTAACTTAGCAACCCTATTATTAAAGCCCTTAAACTATAACTAGTTAATTAATTATTATGATTTTAGGTTTTAATTTAATACTTTGCATAGTTTAAATAAAGCATTTAATTAGTATAATTAAAACTAAGTTCTCACATTTAAACATGAGTAACATTTAAATAACTAATTAATTAAACATTATTCATCTAAATTATCAAACCCTATCCTTAATTCACCAAATAAACCCTAATTTCCCACAGCCGACCATAAATTATCTCTCTATCTCTACTTATACCACTACTAATACCTTAGATCTCATGCTCTCCACAAGATTGACTTTGCATCTTGATGATGAATCCTAATATGGATTCGAAACATCGACCTTGTAACTTTGAAACTGTGGATTCTCTGAGATCACCTGCATCAAATATGAGGTCAAGAGGCTCAATCATGGCATAAGGTCTACTACATGTTTGATTTGGGGCTGCTCTGATGTGTGAGTGATCATAAGTAATACTGCTCATCATAGCTGATCTCATAAAACTATGTAAAGGAAAAGCTCAAAAATATATACTGAACTGCTCTGCAATCATGGTAGCCCAACTACTATGATTGTGATAACATACACTATTCATCAAACTGTGCAGAGAATAAAGAGAATAAGATGGATACAACGACATTTACAGTGGAGGAATATACTGCTAAGTTTGAGAGAGAGTTTTCCTTGGCATCCTTCGAGTCGAGTGTGGGCAGTTCAAGTTTTGAGAATTCATGGATAGTTGACAGTGGGTCAACTAGGCACATGACCAGGTTGTATGGTGTCTCTCAGAGGATCATTGAGCTAGGGCCTGGATACTTTGTGGAGACAAACATAGGGAGTCCTCAGGGGGCAGTACGGGGAGTTGGAATAATGCGGATCCAACTAGAGCTTGGAGAGTTTTTGGAGGTAGATGGGGTCCTATTTGTCTAAGGGATTAGAGTAAGCAAACTCTTAGTTTCATCCCTAGAGGATGATTGTTTTGGGCTGATGGTCAGGGCTTGAAATGTATTTCTATTTCGAGTAGGAAATTTAGTTTACACTACTATACTTCTCGGAGATAGGAGGGGAAAGCTCTATGTGTTGCGAGGCGAGGTTGTATATCCTGGATCAGGTGGTTGGTTGTCTCAGACAGATTCAGAGGATGGAGTAGAAGCTGCAAGTGTCCAGTTGATGCTTGTAGATGAAGAGAGTGGATCTCTTCAGAGTATTTGTAGGAGGCTCAACCAGTACAATGATTATGAGCAAGTACAAGAGAATCAGGTAGAGTCTCAGGGTTCAGACACATATCTTTGAGGCATATTCCAAAGTAGGAGGGAGCTGCTATAGGGAACATGGACTCAGATGGGGGAGATACAAGCAATGTTAGGAGGACCTCCCTCGTTAGGAGGGAGTTGTTGATGTTGGAAATTACGTGTTCCAAATCAAATATTTTGGGCCTCATAGTTGGCTAGACTATGAAGAGCAGGAATGCACACCCTAAGTTTATAGCCTCCAAAAAGTACACAAGTCTCCACCATCATGTAAGTCTCAGGGGAGTTGTGGTATGCAAATTTTATTTTATTATTTTTTTTAAGAAAATATAAGACGAAAAAAAACGAATAGGAAGAAACTTATGCTAACTAAGATACGGTTTATAACCTGTAATAAATATTTACAGCTAATCAAATAAGCATAAACACATACTATTACAGGAATCACACACATACATATCACTGAAATTGTAAATGTGATCATTTATACAATGTAATAACTAAAACAAAGAACATTAATTTCACTATAACAAGATTGATATATAACAAACACGAAAATAAGATATGGCACCCAAGAGTTTCCTTTATTAATGACTGCTTGAAATTACACTCAAATAATTATCTGTATTCCTGGACCAGGAATACGTCTTCTCACAACTAATGAATGTATCCAAACCACTCAGTGTGCAGTGATAAACACAATAAAAAATAGAGTCTGATAAAGCTGTTCGGCAGAATATATCATAACGACCCTAACTGGAATGGTTCACTGCAACCAAAGCTATCAATTAATAGCAACTTACAAGAAAATATTTTTAAATATCATCAGCAAGTGGCAGAGGCCCGATACCTTTCACAACATTCATCAATTCAAAGTCGTCAATTTAACACTTAGCAAAGACTCCCGTTATCACATAAATACCAGATGTTATAGACACAGTATAATCAAAATACAAAACGAAAGAACACTGAAAATCATACTCTTAGTATACCATAGCATAGGGAAGAATAACCTGCTCTCTTCGATGGTTCCAATCTTTATAGCTTCCTTTTCAAGAAACAGTTATGTAACTGGTTCTTTGAAAACTTTTTAAAATAATTATTTTAAAGAAAATATGAATGAGATGCATGTAATAAAACTTTAGTCTAAGGTAACCATCAAAAGGAAAGGAAATTTTGGTCGTTTGGACTTTATGACTTAAAGAGTGTAGCAATATAAGGAATAGTTATTAAAAGGGGGCGGACCCACTAATCATCCAAGCTAAATATATAAAAACATTTCATACTCCTTGTGTCTCCCAAAACCTATGCATTGCATAGCCTGTTTATATCATAATTTAATCTAACTGAAACATCACAAGGTCATCACAAGATGCCACCTGTATATCATCAACCCACATGCTCCCACATAGACCTGTTTTAAATAAAAACTTGTTTGAAAGTGTTTCAACCTTGCGCAAATTAAACTTTACAAAATTGTGATGCAAATCCCTTTCATCAAAATTTCAGAAGTCTATCAAGTCTAAAGCACCAAAATTATAGTCCCTCTAAAATCATTTAAGGCCTTTTTCCAAATAAAGTGCCTAAATGGGAGACGAAACCCTCTAAACCTTGAGGACGAGGCTGGAACCTCATTCACCTCCTTATTTTCTGCATTGAATGAAACTTTAGATTCTTCTTCTTTGGGTTGCTTTGAAGGTAGGACTGAAGGAGGAGGAGGGATGTCATCAACTGCAGGCTATTCAGAAGGATTTGGTGGATCGTCAGCAGTACGAGGGTCCTTTTTATGATGACCAGAGGATGTAGAGCTAGCTGCTTAGGGCATAGGTCGATTAGGTTCAAGATCTCCCCAACCTATAGTTTTAGCTCATGGGGAAGGAGGAAGAACATCCGAACATGAGTTATGAACTGAGTAGTGATTAGGCAACTTTGTTGCATTAAGCAGGAGTAAAGGAGCTTGTGATATATGCGGGGTACTGAAATATGTGAAGGTGGAGTATGTTGGGGCCCAAGGTAAAGGTGACCAATCCTTGCTAGCTGGGTAAATTCATTTAAATTTGCATCAAAATGTACCGAAAATCTTATCTTCTTGTTTTCTCCATGCTGCCATAAGTATTTCCCTCTGCCACCTCTTCCTCTCAATGACCTTCTAGAACCCTTGCTTTGAAAACTCATAGCTGAAAACACATAATTAGTGAACAAGTATCTTATATACAGGAATTTTGTGAACAAAACATTATGCGAAAGCGACAATCAACCACTCAATTCTCTTTAATACCTATCAGTGCAAAATCAATGTCATTTCATGCAAGTACTGCAATCACACTTGCATAGGTAAGGTCTTGACAATGAAATAAATGAGGAGTTAGGAAATGGTATAACATGGAAGAGTGTTGACTGAGATAAAAAAAGGTATTGTTACGACTTTGGATAAGATTTTTGTCTTGGATAAATTCCACAATATGACAGTCTCTATTTAATTCTGAACCACCATCAACATCGACCTGTGAGTCAATCGCTATTTGTTGACTGCAGATTTGAGATCCCATGAGATCAAATCCATTAAATTATCACTTAAAACCCAGGCTGTAGATTAAAATCGATTAGTAAAAGTGATAATTCATTCACAGCAAGCTATGATATCTTCGCTATAATATTGAACATGCACTATTCTTCATTTCCCTTTGCCATAATAATCCAACACAATTATTTTGCATTTATCTTTTATGATCAACCAATTTCGGATTGCGAGTTGCCCTGATGAGCAATTATTCTAACTCATGTCATAAGTATTCATGAAATCGATTGAATCAGGCATGAGACATCTTTAAATTTCTCTGAAATAACTTCAGAATGAAAGCACATTATGTAGATCACTCTTTTCTATATTCGCTTCAATCAAACTGTAAAATCTTCACTGACTTTTTTAACTTAAGATTAGTTCGAATATGGAGGATCGTAAAACAAAGCAGAGGTAATAGGAAGGATTAACATCATGAGTATGATTGTCTTCGAAGTATCAATATCAAATAATAGTTTGGAGGAGGGATGAGAGGGATTGATATCGAAATAATGTGCAGGGAGTCGGTTAAACATGTGAGAGGAGATCCTCGAAATGAAGATGGGCAGATAGTAACTTTGGATTCAAGAGAGTGGGATTATGGATTGAAAATGGGACGACCAATAAAATATGACTTTTAAATCATGCAAAATGAAATGGAAGTTAAACGCATGAGGGAGGGAAGACTCCGGCCCATCTGATTGTATTATGGAAAAACAGAGTACTAGGAGAATTCTCAAAAGTGAGGTGTTGGATTAATCATCAATGTCAGTTTTCCCTTTAGATTCACCATAGTCTAAGCGCGAGATGTCGAAAGTCCTTCACTAAAACCCTTGCTCATGAATAAGTTGACAACCACCTTGTATCAATTCAGTATTTACATCATAACCAACAGAACCTTCTTTGTGACCAAAATATATTTCCAACAACACTTATTTCACATTCAAGGTTTTTAGACTGGAGTCATTCAAAGCTCGACCGAGTAGAGGATCGATGGATAGAAGCTAAGCACACCAAATGTTTGAAAATTGAAAACCCTGAGCTCAAGTTAATGAACACATATGTATATATTATTCAAACTTGTTCCTGAAATGAAATTTCTTGTTAGATATTAGCTTGTATTAATTTCAAAAACTTGTCACTCCACTACTTGCGGCCATGACCTTGAGAGAACAATGAACGACGAGAATCAAGGGATAGGGTTCAAGCTTTAGGGTTTTAAAATTTAGAGTCATTCAAAGTTCAGCTGGGCTGAGGATTAATAAACATGAACCATGTGTGTGAACCATTTGAAAATCGATAAACCTTAATCTCTTCATAACCGAATATATACATATATCCCTGCTTAAAAATTATTCCTGAAACAATATTCACTGTCAATTATCTTCTCCGTCGCTTCCAGTGCTTATCACTTCACCACTTGCATTTTTCAGAGAACAAAAAAATGATAAAAAATAAGGGAATAGGGCTCAAGCCTTTTTTAGGGTTTTAGAATGCCATGAGGTTTAGGGTAACAAAAGAGAGATAAAACGCAAAAATGCTCAGAGTAAAATGCGTTGAAATGCGAAGTAAAACACGTTATTTGGATTTTGATGAATTAGGGATATAAACCAGGGGAAGACACACAAATGCGATTTACAACAATTACAATCAATTTTTATTGAAATGCACAACATGTAAACCAAAAGTCACTTGCATATCTGGAAGAGAAGAATAACCGTGCTTATTCACAGAGCTATCCCAAAGCCAATTTTCCAAGCTCGTTGATCTATTTTCCCTTTTGCACAGCTGTAATATGAGGGAGATAAAACCTCTGTTGTGGTAAACAAAACAGAATGCGAAAACGCTTGATGCATTTGGAAAGATAAACTCAGTCGAAATCATGGTACGATACATTGAGAATGCTATCAAAATTGATCAAGATAATGGAGACAAACAACACATTAAATGCGTTTTCACTCAATTGCAAAGCCATATTTGTGGGATCAAAGCCTTAAATGCGCTACCTTCTGAGCTGGAGATGCATATGTCTAGAACAACGTTCTTTTTCATCTTTGGCATGTAGCATATTAAATCCATACATCATAATCTATCGGACCCATCCAAACTTTAACAGGGAATTTAATCAAGATATAACACGTCCAACAAACAAAAGGTGTGAAGGTCCCGATAGGCTACATTAAGAACCTATTAACACAAGCTTATCGCCAAAATACAACATGTATAATCATATGAACATATCTATCAATCACAATGATCATTTCCTTTTAAATTTGATTACATATCTATGTTTGTTGCTCACTATTACATCATCCTTTTAAAGTGCAAGTCATGTGATAACATATCACATTTAACCAATGCTTGATCCAAGGAAAACTCATATCCATTTCAACGATAGCAAACATTGGGGATAAAGAACAAATGAATATATTGTCCATACGAATGGTAGTTTTCCTTTATACTTGAGACAATATCTTAAAAAAAAAAAAATCTTTTTACTCCATTTAGTAGGTCCCCCTTTTATAACTAAAATGGCTTTGCTCTTGGCTATATCGGTTCTTTTGCTTATAGAACAAAACAGATAATAAAATTAGAGTCAAAGTCAAGCAGTAGCACTCTGAGGAGTCCATAAGATGAATAAGAAGTTCAAAACATTTGCAACACTTTGCAAAATTTTAAAGGGGGTGCCAAAAAGAACATCAACACGAGTGTTAGAAAACGATAAGTCTGGAGGTCTTCCTCATGAGTTTTTGGGTGTGTTAGTCACAAGGGGGACAAAGTGTAGTCCCTAGTGTTTTATTTATGTATGAAGAGATGTTATGCAAATAAAGTGACTTTATGTTTTAAAAGTGAGATTGTACTTTATCATTAAAGTGAGATTTAAGTTGTGGGGCCCAAATATTTAATGTGCACTTTATTAACAAAAGTGAGTTTATATTGTGCATTTAATGAGAACCCTAAGATCTAATCAATCTCATCCTTTGATAAGATAGTTATGGTAGTTAGGGTTAGGGTCTCACTAAAATAAAGTATAAAATGAACATAAGGGGACAAAGAAAAAACACCCAGATTGGGAGAGAGGAAGATATTATAAAAGGAGTCTCAAGTTGAATGAGGGCATAGATTCCAAGAAAATATAGAGGCACTTTTTCAAGACAGCTAGAACAGATTTAAGATTCCAAGTGATGGGATCGATTTTCAAGACAACAATTGTATATTGACATGATTTCCCAAGTAGATTGACAGTACAATTTTTTGGTATGTGTGGGCACTATTCCCAAGGTAGAAATGGTTCATTTTGTAGTTGTAATCTTTCCTAATAGGCCATACAGGAAGGTCGTACATAGGCATGCTTTCCAAGACATATTTCAGGGTCTGATTTTTAGCATGTGTGAGCAGTTTGGGGAAGATTCTCCAGTTGGCACGAATTCTAAGAAAAACTACAACATAGTGGAAGAGAAAGATAAGTTTGTCTTTGCAAGTTTTGAAGAAGATTTTTTTTGAGTTGTAAGTAATTTTTAGATTTGCCCTAATAAAAAATTCTCTCTCAAGGGTTTTCCCAAGTTTGGGTTTTTCCCTTGTCAAGGTTGACCTAAATCATTATGTTTGAAGTACTTGGCATGAGTGTTTTAATTCTTTAAAAGTTTGCAAATAATTTTTAAGTTTAAAACCTACAGTTGCTAAGTGTTTGAAAAAACACTTGAAAGAGAATATTGTGATTTTGTCATTATTTCTTCAAGGAATAAGTTACTTCCATTGATCTTGTGGGATAAGAGTGAACCTCAACCATTGAGATCTAGGGTTAGGGTAGTTTGCCTAACTGAGTTAATAAAAGCATCTTGAGGCAGACAACGTGGCACACATTCCAAGAGAGGTTGAGAGGGGAGATGATGGAAGAGAGAGCAGAAAAGGAGGGCACATTTACCAAGAGATTGGTGGCTTGATTTTCTAGGAGTCTTCAACATTAAATGAAGATCGTATTGTTGCATTTGTGGCTGGCCGTATTGCTGTTAGATGGCACAAAAATCGAGGAGTACATGAACAGAAATCGAGGAGGATTCTGGCATAGATTTCAAGGCATTTACTATTGATATAAAATCATATAGGTTAGTATTCTCGAATGGAAGTGTGGGCACAAATTACGAGGAGTTTGTTGTAGCATTTATTGCTACACTAAAATCGTACAGGCTATATTGTTTAGCAGGAATTAGGCACACAGTTCGAGAGAGTATATTGCAACATTTAATGCAAGCATTAATGCACAGGTCGTATAGCTAGTTAATGAACAAAAACCAAGTATGATTTTTCGTGGTTTCCGAGAGATAAGTTCAAGTATTTATTACTGGAAATTTTCTTCTATAAATTCATTTCCTGAGAAGCTTAATAAAATATCTCTCTTGGTTGGTTTTCCATTCGGGCTATTTCCAGGGGATTTGCCCGAATATCTAGTGTTAAATGGTTGAATGAGTTTGGTCTATTGTTCATTTATAATCCGCTGCAAGTTACTTGGCATGTGTATTTATTCTTACTAGTTCCATTAGAATGCATATGGTTTACATGCATTAATGGTGATGAATGTAGGAGGTTGAAATCAGAGTTTGCTAAATATTTGACAAAAGTCCTAGCTGAGTTCTAGGTGAAATTTTAACATGGTATCAGAGCTAGGGATTTGAGGTTCGGTGGATAGTAGTGGTACAACAATTGAGCAAGTGTTTTTCTGGTTGGTGCAGTTTGGTACATATTTTGACACTTTGGTTCCAAGTGATTTACTGTGGTATTTTCTTGGAAGAAGAAGGGAAAACAGGATATTTGTGATTTGGACAAGGATGACTTCCAGTATCAGGTATGAGGATAGGTTGGAGGGGATCTCCAAATATCTACAGTGGAAGGAAAGGATTGCAGTTGTTCTTAGGGAGAACAAATAGTGGCAGTTTTCTAGTACCACAGTGGTAGTGCCTTTGAAAAATCCCATTTTGCTTAAGACCTCCATGAGGTGAAGGAAGCAAGGACATAGATGATACTCTTGGATGGAGTGAAGAACCACTTGATTCCACATTTGGTTGAAAATTAGACATCTAAGGGAATGTAGGATGCACTGAAAATATTGTACGAGAACATGAACGAGAACATGAAGATGGCTTGAAGGACAAGCTCCATAGTACTAGGATGGACAAGGGAGAGAATGCAGTCTCTTATCCCACCCAACTTAGGCAGGTGAAGAATGAGTTGAGTGTTATTGGTGAGATTGTTCTAGAGACAGACTTTGTGTGCATAAACCTGAAGGGCTTCACGAAAGAATGGGACGTATTCGTGAAGTGTGTGGTGGGGAGAGAGAACTTTCCATATTGGGAGAGATTGTGGGATGATTTTACATGGGAGGAGATCTGGGAAGTATATTGGAGTAGAGATTAGGAGAAGGTAGAGGGTGGTGTTGATGAGGAGAATGTGGATTTTGTTGGGAAGAGAAAAAGTAGGAAGAGAGGGAGTGGGGGATCCACTTTTGAGAAAGACAGGAGCAAAGTTAAATGCTTTGCATGTTATAAATTTGGCCACTATGCAGGCCAGTGTTCGAACAAGAGGAAAGGTGAGAAGAAGGGCAAGGATGAGACAGAGACAAGTGAGATTGATGAGAATGCTAAGATGTTCGGGAAGGAGTTATCCTTATTGAGTTGTCTCTCGAGTAGTAGTGTTGCAGAGTGTGAGGACATAGGTGCATGGTTTGTGGACAACGGGGCATCATGTCACATGATAGGGACAAGATCAATGTTCCTGAGTATTATAGATATCAACTCATACATGCATGTGGATAGTGGGGTCAACACCACACATGCAATGGAGGGGGTTGGATGAGTTAGATTCCAGTTGGAGTCAGGAGGATATTTGGAGGTGGTCGGCGTGTTCCTAGTACTAGAGTTGAGGAAAAACTTACTCAGTGTCAGCTCTAGAGGATGATGGGTATGTGGTCCTATTTTGTAATGGACCAGTAGTTATCTATCTGAAGGGAGAAAGCTTGGATGCATCACGATTGTTGGCATTTTAGATGGATGGATGTACAAGTTGTTGGGACAACTTGTAGATGGTGAGTCCGAGTGGATCTTGGATTCAGTGGTAGTGACTGAGATAGTTGGGTGTGAGACTTATCCAGTTCAGTTAGGAGGCTGAGTTGGTATGAGATGACACCGGAGGATACTTAAGAGGGTGAGGTGAATTCTTAAGGCATAAGTGACTGGACAGGTCTTTAGCATAGGATTAAGTGCAAGTGGTTGAGAGGCTTTCTGGTTTAGAGGGAGTATTTATAGCAACAGATGGAGTGATGGGGTTGGAGATAGATCTAGGTGGAGGTTCTAGAAGCACCTCCCTTGCTAAGAGGGAGTGTTATATTTTGGTATCTCGGAGGTACTTCTTCATCTATTGTGCCTAGGATGCAGGAGTCTGAGTAAATGTCTTGCTCTATATAGTGTATTTATAAAATGAATTTATAAGTGATTTTATAAAGTCAAGTTGGGGTCTTTTATTATTTTATGGTTAAAGTGAAAGTGACTTTATAATGTTTGAGTCACTTAAATGATTTAAGTCATCTCGATGAGGGAATAAGTCACATCCGTTGGTCTTGTGGGCTAAGGATGAATCTCAACCATTGAGATCTAGGGTTAGGGAAGTTACCCTAAACGAGTTAATAAAATCAGCTTGAGGGAGACACATTAGCATGCATTCCAAGAGAGGTTGAGAGGAGAGTTGAAGGAAGAGGAGAGAAAGAGCAGAAAAGGAGGGTAAATTTACCAAGAGATTGAGTGGCTCAATTTCTAAGGAGTCTTTAGCATTAAATGAATATCGTACTGTTGCATTTGTGACTGGCCGTAATGTTGTTAGTTGGCACATAAATCAAGGAGTATTTTGGCACATATTTCAAGGAATTTATTGCTGATATAAAATAATATAGGTCTATACTGCTGAACATAAGTGTGAGCACAAATTACAAATATTTTTTTGTAGCATTTGTTGATGCACTAAAACCGTATAGGTCATACTGTTTAGCAGAAGTTTAGCACACATTTCAAGGGCTTATATTGCAACATTTAATGCAACCATTGATGCACATGTTGCACAACTAGTTAATGAACACAAACCAAGCGTGATTTGGCGTGGTAACATAAGTACAAGTATTTATTGCTGGAATTTTTCTGCTTTGAAATCATTTACTAAGAAGTTTAATAAAATATCTCTCTTGGACGGTTTTCCCTTCAGGGTTTTTCCAAGGGCTTTGCATGAATATATAGTGTTAAATGGTTGAATGAGTTTTGTCTATTGTTCATTTATTTTCCAATGCAAGTTACTTGGCATGCAAGTTACTTGTCATGTGTATTTCTCCTCACTAGTTCAATTAGAATGCATATGGTTTATATGCATTAATGGTGATGATTGTAGGAGGTTGAAATCAAAGATTGTAAGTGTTTGACGAAAGTCCTAGCTGAGTTCTAGGTGAAATTTTAATGCCTTGAAACTAACCTTGGACTCCTATTATGAAAAATGTATCTATCCTATCAATACTATTGCTTTATAAATAGATTTACATTTTTTGCCAAAATAGAAACTTGGAAGAATTATTCGTTCACTTGAGAATGTATTGGTCATTTTGTATAATGTGGCAATTTAGACTTAGAGATAACGTTCAATTTATATCATTACATAGCAATGATCATGTGATATGTAAATTGGTTATGACAATGTTGACTATCTTGGATGCTCCTCAATATGATCAACTAAATTGACTGCGACAATGTTGACCATCTTTCATACTCCAAATGAGATTAATTAAAATCACTAGATTATTATGTTGCATGAGCTTTTTGAACATTGGTACAAGTATCCGATACAATTAGAAGTTTCTCCCAAATTCGTAGGAAACAAGAAGTTGGGAATGCCAAACATATATTAAAAATATAAAAAGAAAAAATTTTTAAAATAAAATTAAACTAGAATTAGAAGTATAAAACTATTGACTAACATAAACATAGAAATTTTAAATTTTAAAATGATAAATTATCATTTACAGATTACAATTCAATGAAAGTCACAAATCAATACCATCTTTATACTTCAATATAACCTTAAGATCAATTTGACACAACCATAAATAATCCTTCCATCAAACCCATAAAGATCCTTCATGTTTGCTATGTTGACTTGGAAGTGGCCAACATCTAGAAATATTTGAAGCAATGGGACTATTCTATAGATGATTCAAGCCACGCACAGAGATAGGGTTATACTTCTTAGTAGAATGATTCTTTCTATTCACCAGTGAATCACCAATTGTTTTTGCTACAACCCGATCCACAAATGTTTTTGAAAATAATAGGGCCCCTCTTGTTCTCTTAAGAGAGTTTTTAGAAGTTAAGTTTTTCTAGAAAGCCTTTTCATACTTAGTTATTTTTTCCAAAAGATCGAGCAAAGAAAGTTTTTTTTGCCTAAGTAAAACTTAGTTTTTTCAGTCGAAACAATCGGCGTAACTCGCTGAGTCGAGCCGAAATGGTCGGTTTTGTTTTTTAAGTTTCGAATCTTTCTTTGTTTCGGCATGGCTCATTGAGTCGGACCGAAATAGTCAACACAACTCTGTCACATCCATCGAAACGCCGTGCTTTTTGACTTATCTTTATTGAGCCTTCGCATTTCGGCGGAACTCGTTGAGTCAAGCCGAAACAGTCGGCAGTTACCTTTGAGGTCTTAGTTGTATTTTGTGTCATTTGAACTCGCCGAGATCGGTCGAAACTACTGGCGTCTCTCTTTTTAACTATGTTGAACTTGGACGATTTTGCGTTTCAGCAGAACTCGCGAAGCCGAGCCCAAATTTTCGACAGATCTCAGCCAAGTCAGCCGAAACACCGGATTGTTACCCTTTCGATTGGAGAACATTGGCAGATCTCAGAAATAACCGCCAACACAGTTGCGGCTAAGAAACTTGTCGTGCGAAACCCGCCAAGAAGCCGAAATCGACAGAGTTAAACTTTTGTTGTCGGTGTTGTTCGCAGCAACTCGACCAGTCTTGCCGATACATATCACATTGACTCGATAGGTTTTTCCAAAACTGTCGGTGTTAACACCCAAAAAGTGTTCACTACCTCATCTACCCCATTACATGGCTCATTTGTCCATTTTCCTACCATATTTCCCTTAAAAACCCTAAAAATCCCACTAAAAAGCCTCCAAAAGGCCTAAAATGCCTCCAAAAGGCCACAAAACCATCAAAATAGCCTCAAAAAGGATAAAAAACCCCTTTTTCCTCCAAAAATATCCAAAATTCCTCTAAAAATAGCAAAAACCCCCCTAAAAAGGGAATAAAAAATATAAAATAATGAGGAAAAGGAGGAAAAAAACCCTATACAGCTGCCCTAAACCATATGGTTCCCAAAATCATGGGTCAGCACTCCATCACCAAAAAACTATAAATAGGTGATGGGGGACCCTCATTTCTATCCACAATCATAAGCACCCTTACTCTGCCAAAATCTCTCTTGAAACCCTAGCTCACCATTGAGCCACTTTCACCTTGAGAGCCCCTTTTGGCCCATTTCCACCATTGGAGAAAGAGAAGGAGCAAGTTGGATCTTGGAGCAACCCTCTTGGACATTGCAAGAGCTTCACCAACCTTCACATTGGAGGTAATATTAATACAAAAACCATTATTTACATTTTGTTGTTTCTGTTTCATGCACATGTTTTAGAGTAGTTTACATTTTTGTTTGAGCATAATAATTTCCATTTACTGAACTGCTACTAAGGAGTCCCTTCTCCTTAGTAGGTGCTCATTTGCACAAGCTAGGGGTAAAACCCTAGCTACAGTTTTGGCGACTCCCCTAGGTTTGAATTTCTGGTTTTCGTTTAAAAAAATTTTAGTTTTCTGCAATAAGTTCCCGTTTTTTCTTTCCGGCTGTCCCTTTCGGCCGCTGTACACCGCGTCTTTTCCCTCTGCAGTCGCGTCCCGACCGCGTCTTTCAGGCTTTTACCTGTGACCCGACCGCAGCTCTCAGACTGCTTCCGAAGCCCTGCCGGCGGATTCAAGTCTGTTACCTGTGATCCGACCGCGGCTAATCAGCCTGTTTGCTGCGATCCGACTGCGCCTGTCGGCCTTTTTCCCGCGTCTCGACTGCGGCTTTTAGCCCCTTTCCCGTGTCCCGACTGTGTCTGTCAGCCTTTTTCCCGCGACCCGACTGCGTCTTTTTCTCTGTTTCCTGCGGCCCGACTGCCTCTGTCGGCCCAAAAGCCGCGACCTGTCCGCGTCTGTTTCCCTTAAACCCGCGGTCCGCCGGCTCAGATTCGCCACAGACCTGCGGTCTGATTTCTGCATTTTTTCCCTAATTTGAGCCCAGCCCCTTTTGCTGCAATATTTTTTGCATCTGAACAGTCATCTGTCTTACCTGCAGCCCTACTTCCCTACAGCCTTTTCTGCAACATAATTTCTGTTCCCTTTACAGAATCTTTTTAAAAAAATTTCAGCATTTTTAATTCAGAAAATTTTGCAAGTTAAAGTTTTGAATTCAGTATTATTGATAGTTAGAAGTTGCCCCCCTTGTGGCACTTCTATTTTGGGTTCATCACCTCACGAGCACACACTCTGTCACATAATTCAAGTGAGCCTTAAAAAGTACCTAACTCAACCAATATTCTAACCCCACTTGGGGAACACAAAAGAATCTTTGTAGTTAGGTAGGATCGGGGGGATGGGCTTCCAATAACACCCCTCGGTTACTTACACTTGAGACGTAGTTGTTGTCCAATTAGGGAACCAAAATCCCCTAGTACTTTTTGGCACGGTCACGACCAGTTTACCAGAGGGCCTCTCCCCTAGGAGGGTTGAAGTCGCGAGACTGGTTCCGGAGGCCTGAGTGGAATACCGCACTCCATTTAGTAACCGAAGGGCTACCTTTCGCAGTTCTCGGGATATCCCTGTATTGGGGTATTGCGGTTAAAGGACCAAACGGCAGATTCACCTTTCTGGACGTGTCATGAACGGGGTATCTTAGTTGCCATTCTTCTAGGATTGACTACCCGGTGTCCCTCCCGGTAGGGGGATATCTTAGCCACTTGGATTTCCTATTCATATTGTCTGACTTGGATTTAATCACCTTGCAGAAGATATGTCTAGTTGAGTCAGAATACTTTTAGTTAGGTGTTTGCATGCTCCCTTACCTCCCTTTGGTCTAGTGAGTCCACCATTTTTTATTTTTAGGAAACCTGCTACTTGTTGGTATTCTAACCATCTTTGTTGATACTCCACTTATTGTAGCACAGTTGTTGTAGTAGGTGTTTTGAGTTGGTTGTTGGCCTGAGTGCCTTGTTTTTGAGCTCTCCTTTTGCACACTCGGTTGCATTAGGATTTTTGAGCTGTTTTTCTACTCACCTCAACCCACGGAGATTTGACACCATCTGTCACCCTTGAGTCCCCAAGACATTCTCGGCGCCTCAGGGGCGATCCCCCACAGCACGGTTCACTTGAAACCACCCGTCATCGCCACAGATCATCATCACTTGATACCACTTATCACAGATCTAGAGCCTTGTCACTTGACTCCACTCGTCAGCGGCATAGGACTCCGTCACCAGATATTGACACTCCTTACTTTACCTCCGATTCTGAGGCAGAGTCTGAGAACCCCATTTACACTGCCCCTACTAGCCCCATGGCTCGCACGACTTCCACTCCTTTTGTTATAGGGACCATTGGTGGCACATCCACCACTACACCAGTTACTACACCTGCTTTGGGTATGCCCTCCATGGGGCCCCCATCTACCGTTCCCCTCACGGCACCTATTCCCGCAACGGGAATACCTATCCCCACTCCATCAGTGGCTCACACTACCCATGGTGGTGCAGGCCCATCCTATACTACCTCAGTTCCCCCACTTGGGGGCACCATCCCAAACCCTGTCCCTCCACTTGGGGGCATTGGCCCCAACTTGGTCCAACCCACTACTATGTCACATCCTTCTTCCAGTTGGCCATTCATGGCTAGCCTCAACCTACCTGACCTGGCCAGATTGACCAACGACCCTATCCGGCACGACCCTGCGTGGCCTCATATGCCTACCAAGCTCCCCTCCGACATCCCTAAGTTCGAGGGCAAGGCAGGTGAGGACCCACAAAACCATATCATGTCTTTCCACTTATGGTGTTCCTCCAACTCCATAGTGGATGACTCTGTTCGCCTCCGTCTCTTACAACGCACCTTCACTGGCTCTGCAGCCAAGTGGTATATCGAGCAACCCCACGGGACCCATGCCACCTTTGCTTCCCTTGCCTCGACCTTCCTGCAGTTCTTCCAGTTACCTGTCCGCTATGACGCGGGCGTTGAGATCCTCCTGTCCTGCAGACAAAACACGGCTACCCACATCACGAACCACATTCATGAGTGGCGTCGACGCCGTAGCTTATGCAAGATCAAATTAGACGACCGTATCTTCCTAGATTGGTTCCTCAAGTCCCTTCTCCCTGTCATTGCTAAGGATGTGGCATCAGAAAGACCCCAGTCTGAAGAAGAGGCCATCCTTAAGGCCCAACAGTTTGACCTCATTTACGCCTAGTCGGGTTACCTTTATACCATTATACCTGACGCCCCTCGCGGAGATTCCTCCCAGCACGATGCACCGGGGGCATCCCACGCTGCAGACAGCATCATTGGCCGTGTTTCTTTGCATCCCCAACCATTTTCCATAGCACGTCCTACCCCTGGCCCCGACCTTTCGCGGGCTACCACACAGTCTGGAGCAACCAACTCGTATGCTCCCATGACACACCACCACCACTCCCATGGACCCTCATGTCCACCTCAGTGCTTCGGTCATGCGACTCCCTCCTACGCCCCCCCCGGTTGCACCTCAGCCCTACTACTACCAGCAGGCTGCACCAGCTTCTGCGCCTTCACAAGCACAACCCGCTTATTACTCGCCATAGGTAGCCCCTGCGGCAAACCCACAACCCGCTCCGCAGCCATATCAGCAACCCCCTCAAGTTGCTGCACCTGCGCAGCCTCCACCTACATATCATCCCCCACAGCCTGCTCCCGCACCTGCGCAACCTCAGAATCCACCTGCTGCCCAAGGGCAAGTTTACGCCCAACAAAACCCGCAGCAAAACCAGAACAACCAACGCAACCAGGGCCAACAAAACCTTGGCAAGGGCCGTAATCGTGGGAACAACCAACCTGCAGACCAAGCTGGTCAATCGGCGAATCCCCCCGACAACAATAATGCGGCCCCTGCTAACCAAAACCCTGATTGCCCGCTCAAGCAGGCTAAGAACCCCAATTTGCGAACAAACCACTCTTGTTCTATTTGCGGGGTCTATGGCCACTATACACATGCTTGCCCACACCTGGAGCGAGTGCGACAACTTTGGGTTGATGATGCCCATCGCCAAGGGCATGCAGCTCCTCAGGCGCCACCTAACCCCCCTCAACCTCAGCAGCCACCTTTGGTGCTGCAAAAACCCTTACCAACCCAAGGCATAGTGAACACTCAGCCGTTAGCTCCCCCTCAAGCCAACGTGCAACCCCAACAGCAGATCACGTACGCTGCTCCCGATCAACCCATGTTTGACTCGAGAACCCATCACTTGTTGATGATGTCATCCGCTGACGTCAACCGCCAGACTCGTCGGAACCAGTATGGATCCACCACTGAAGCCCCTCCTGCTGAGAAAACCCCTAACGCTCATCCCACTGATCAAGCGTTACGCATACCCCCGCCTCCACTAGAGGGCGCTCCCAAAGCACCTCGTTTCCTGCTTCACCGTATCAACAACAACCCCAATGCACGGGCTGCGTCAAACTACAACATTGCCGATGACTTAGCCCAATCTTCCGCAGCCATGTCTGCGTTAGAAGTCTTGAAAAACTGCCCTTCCCAGCGCAAGACTTTACTCTCCGACATTGGGGCGATTGACCCACATGATTCGAATTTGATGGCATTTGATTTGGACCAATCCGAACCACGCCTGCCTTCCTCCTTAGCATTCCAAGTTTCTGTTTCCGTTCGGAATCTTGTCATCCATCGATGCATCATCGATGAAGGTGCCTCCACATGCGTTATGTCTACATTCGTATGGCAGAAGTTGGGATCCCCTACTCTCCAGCAGTCCACCACTGCATTACGTGCCTATGACGGTCGGTCGGCCCAGCCCCAAGGCCTCCTACCCAATGTCCCTGTCCAGTTAGGTGGTAAAACCGTTCTGATCGACATCGAGGTAATCAATGCCCAATTGGATTATAACCTTTTACTTGGTCGCAGCTACATGTATGCCATGCGGGGCGGTTGCCTCTTCCGTTTTTCGCACCATGATGTTCCCCCATGAGGGACGCGTGGTCAAGGTTGACCAGCTCACCTACTATGATCCCAGTTCTCCCACGGCACCCAAAAATGTTCTCCCCATGGTTGAACAACCTGTTTCTCGTGCCACCACCTCGTTTGTTTCCTCTACGGGGCCTGGAGTTTACTCAGACGCATCGATGACCTCCACCTTCCAATCCATTCCTCCCCCGTCATCTACGCCCGAAGTGTCTGACTTATGTACCCTGTCTCACGACAACCAAACACCTAACAATCAACCACCCTTGTTTCCTAAACCACCATTGGTACCTAGCCACATTGGTGTTACACCTATCCATACAATCCCCTTCCTAGTCCCTCCATCGGGAGTAGTAAGCGCCCTGGTTATGGCTACCCTTAGCCTCCCTGGGTTAACCTTGGGATTACCTGTCTGGTACCTTTCACCTCCCGTTCCCCCGCCGACACCAAGCGTCGTCCTCCAACCGGTGCAACCCATGGCTACTACCACTCAACCACCTCCCGGTGTCGCTACCCCGTCGTCCTCCACGAACCCCCCTCCTCCTACTCCCAAATCAATTGGGGGCAAAGGACCCCAACCTTACTCTGCTATACCACCTCCCAAGACAGTAAAAAACCCCCAATGTTTTGTGCTCCTCCCAAATGCTCATTGTGCGATGAGTTAGGCCATGCGACTCATCAGTTCCCACAGTTACCGGCATTGCAGGAACACATGCAGATGCTCGACGACGACCCCAACATCCCAGTTGTCGAACTAAACCCCACCCCCAAGCCTAAAGATAAATCCTTGCGTACCAACCACCCCTGTGCCATATGCGGTGTTTACGGGCATTACTCACATCATTGTCCCGATCTCCCGGATTACGGAGCGGCTCTCTATGAGATGAACAATCTGGATCTTGAGACGGCACCACCCACCATTGAGGAGATCCACCCTCCGATCTCCTCCCCTTCAGGAGAGGTTAATACCATTTATATGATCTCTTCAACCACTACCCCCTTGTCAACCGATTTGACGACGCAAACTTTCCGTACTGATGAGGAGATTCTCGAGGCCCTCACTGCCCCGGATTATCCCTGGGATGACATGCACCACCATTCCTATTTCATCCCAGAATAATCCTCCTCTAGCACAGCTACCCAATTCACGGTTGAGTCCAAAGACTTCCTCCCCACCAAGGTTGACTGGTTCAAGGACCCTATTCCTGCTCCTGACGCCTTCGAGGAGGGTAATATGGCCAACATCTCACCCGTCATCCACATAGATATCTCTGACCCACCTGGCGTCAATGAATGCATTGCCTTAGGAGCCTCCTGTAGTGAACAAGAGATTGAGGAGTACAGAAAACTCTTCCGAGAATTTCGTGATGTCTTTGCCTGGTCCTATACCGAGATGCCCGGTCTTGACCCCGCCATTATAGAGCACCACATTGACACATGGCCTGATGTACCCCCCGTTCGTCAGAAACAGCGCCCCATTCATCCCTCAAAGCTCCCAGCTATCAAAGCCGAGATTGAGAAACTTCGCAAGGCAGAATTCATTTATCCTATTGCCTATACCACATGGGTTTCAAACCCCGTTCCCGTTAACAAAAAACAAGGCACCATTAGAGTATGCACTGACTTCCGCGATTTAAACCGTGCTTGTCCCAAGGACAACTTCCCCACGCCATTTATTGACCAACTCATCGATGCGTGTGCGGGGCATGAAGTCCTCTCCTTCATGGATGGTTTTTCCGGATACAACCAGATTCAGATCCGTAAGGAAGACCAGTACAAAACTGCCTTTACTACCCCATGGGGCACCTTTTCCTATCGCGTCATGCCTTTCGGCCTCAAAAATGCTGGTGCCACCTTCCAGCGGGCCATGACCTATTGCTTTCACGACTTGGTCCATATCCTACTAGTCTACCTTGATGACCTTACAGCTCATTCCCGGAAGCGATCTGACCACCTTAATGACCTTCGACAAGTTTTTCTGCGTTGTCGCAAATACCAAATCCGCTTGAACCCACATAAGTGTGTCTTTTGCGTTCTGGCAGGCCGATTGTTGGGTTTTATTGTTTCCCAGAAAGGAATTATTGTTGATCCCCTGAAAGTCCAAGCCATCTTAGACCTTCCCTCTCCTCGCACGCTCCGGCAGCTCCAAAGTCTGCAGGGGCGATCCAATTTCCTTCGACGCTTCGTTCCTGATTACGCCACTACCGTTCACGGTTTCTTGTGCCTGCTCCGTACCCACATACCCTTCGTCTGGGATGAGCAAGGAGAAGCTGCATTCGAATCCCTCAAGAAAGCTCTCACACAAGCCCCTCTCATCTCCCCTCTGGATTTCTCTCAGGACTTCATCCTATACGTCTCGGCATCCGTGCATGCCATGTCTGAAGTCTTGGTTCAAGAAGATGCCTCTCACCAAGAGCATGTCATTTACTACGTCAGCCAGACCTTGTCTGGCCCACCTCTACGTTACCCATATGAGGAGAGACTAGCCCTAGCAGTGGTCTTTTCCGTCCAAAAACTGCGACACTACATTTTACTTAGCCATACCACAGTCATCGCCGACTCCAACCCCATGGTCTATCTCCTAAACCGGCGGCTACTGCAAGGTCGTGTTGCTAAATGGGTCATTATCCTCCAGGAATATGACCTTACCTTCAAAACACCTAAGAGCACTAAAGCCCTCGCGCTTGCCCAGCTCATTACTGATCTCCCTTCCCTTCTCCTGGCCAAACCCATCTTCGATGAGTTACTCGACAATCACCTGTTCACTATCTTGTCTGATGACCCATGGTACAGTGATATTTTGTTATACCTGCGCATGCAGAAGTTCAGACCCAAAGTCACCTATAATGGACGCCGTCGCATCCATCACCAGGCCTCTCGATATCTCCTCTTAGGCGATGTCCTTTACCGGCGAGGGGTTGACACAATTCTTCGTCGTTTCCTTACACACGAGGAAGCTGAACACGTCCTTAATGACTGTCATAGCGGTGCCTACGGAGACCATTTCTCAGGTATGGCCACTGCCCAAAAGGTAGTCCGCGCCGGATACTTCTGGCCCACACTTTTCACCGACTGCATCACTGCGGTCAAGCATTGCCATAACTGTCAACTTTTTGCCCCCAAGGCCCGGACACCACCTGCTCCGTTACACCCCGTCATCACCGTTGGTCCCTTTTGTAAGTGGGCCATCGACTTCATGGAGTGTAGACCCCCGTCTGCCAACGGTCACAAGTATATCATTGTCACCATTGATTACTTCACCAAATGGGCGGAAGCCATGCCTACCTTCAATTGTACCACCGACACTGCTGCCCGTTTCTTTTTCAACCATGTTATCACTCGATTCTGGGTCCCTAAACAGTTGGTCTCAGACCATGGTTCACACTTCGAAGATGCCGTCTGGCATGAGTTATCTACCCTCCTCAAATTTGAACACCAATTTTCCTCTGCTTACTACCCCCAAGGGAACGGCCAAGTAGAGGCCATCAACAAAATCTTAAAAACCATCCTCCAACGAATTGTTGACTGGCATAAGTCCAATTGGCACCACATGCTATTCCCTGCCTTATGGTCTTACCGTACCTCCACCAAGATCGCCACTGGTTTTACCCCGTTTCATTTAGTTCACGGTGTAGAGTTTGTCCTCCCCATCGAGTGTCAGATTCCTGCCTTACATATCGTCGTTGAGCTTCTCCCCGACACTTCCCCCCTCGAGCAGCGTTTGCTGACACTTGAACAAGCTGATGAAGACCGTCGTGCCACTCTCCAGAACATCAAAGCTGCCAAGAACCGGTCCAAAGCCGGTTATGACAAACATGATCACCCTCGAACTTTCCACGAAGGGGACCTCGTCCTCGCCTATGACCAAGCCCATGACAAAACTGGGAAAGGGAAGTTTGAATCCATGTGGCAAGGCCCTTACATCGTGCAGACCTGCCTCGGCAAGGGGGCATACATCTTAGCTGACTCCGAAGGTCATCCTTTGCGCAACCCCCGTAATGGGTTGTATCTTAAACGTTTTTACCCGTAAATGAAACCGCGACCTCATTGGTCCGCATTGTACAGTTTGCTCTCTTTTTTGTTTTTCACCTCTTTTACCATCATCTTACATTCATCATTTTTGCATGACCACAGATGGACCATATTCCACCTTGTTACACTGGCTTCGCTGATGGCGCAAGCCGCTGGTCTCCCAACCTGGCTTCTACAGCATGGGTCTTGTACTCCCCTTCCAACGAGATGATTCACCTTGACGGAATATGTATAGGCGCTGCTACCAATAACCAGGCAGAGTATGATGCTGTGACCGGTCTCTTGACTGCTTCCCTCCAGATGGGCATACGTTACCTTCATGTGTTCCTTGACTCCCAGCTACTTGTCTCCCAGCTCAACAACTGCTACCAGGTGCGTGATCCCTGCCTTTTTAGAAAATTCCTGCGCGCAAAACAACTCAGCCGACAGTTTGAATCCATAACATTCACCCATGTCCCAAGAGCTCAAAATAGTGTCGCAGATCAAATGGCAAACAACATCCTAGATTGGCATATCAATCACACCATGTAACACCTACATCATGCATCATCATCCCATAACATCTCATAAAAATATATAAAAACCCAAAAAGATTGCATCGCATCAACATTTGCATCCATGTACATAAACCATACAACCACATGTATATCCATAGGGGCATCCACGTGCCTAATCATACATACATCATGCTGCATCACATAAAATACACAAGGGGCATCCACGTGCCCAACATCCTAGCCTACTTGCATCCACGTGCAATGTAAACATATCACACATCATAAAGCGCATCCACGTGCGTACAACTAAAACAACATCACAAAAAGGTGCATCCACGTGCATATATATATATATCAAAAAATACATGTTCAGTGCTATACATGTCCTGAGTACCCGTGTACTCAGCTATACAAAAAATGGCTATACATCCCTAAAGCCTCATCAAAATACATGCCGTAGCTACAAAACTCGGGGGGAGTCCCCTGCACTCCCTAATGAGAGTCATACCCTGCATCACTGCCTGCATCTGCTGCCTCTGAGTCCTCCCCTCGCTCCTCCTCTGGCAAATCCTCATCCCCTACGGGCTCCTGTGCCCGTGCCCGGTCCACCAAGATCACCACCCGGATCGCAATGGATCTGAATTCTTGGGGTGCCCTCATGCAATCCTGAACCACGTCCGGATCGACATCCTGCCACCCCTCGTCGGTCACCCCTATCAGCAAACGGTCTAGTAGTGCCCGTACGGACTCCAGTGTCCCCTCCGCATCGCGGCGACGGACCTCCCCTCGCCCAGGCAGAGCCGGAACGGCCACAATCCCCCTCCGTGCCACATGTCCTGGCGGCGGCCTCGGGCCCACATTTGCAGATCACCCACATGTTAGTCACAGTATATCAATCTACTATCATATATATATAAAACTTGACATCCATAACATGCAAGCTAAAACATACGTACCATCAGGTCCCCATGCCTGTCCTGGTGCTCGTGGCGCCTCTGGATCTCCGGTGTAGTCCATATCCCTATACGGGAAGTCTTCCAGTGTCAATGGTATCTGGAGCCACTGCAGGTACAACTCCTGCGTAAAATACCTACCAACATCGCTGCCACCACGGCAGCGCATCATCTCTCCCCACCGCACCATCCGTGGCTCCCTCAAACCTCCTGCTCTGCTCGGCACCCCGCGGCCGCAGTGTAGGTACCCTCTCCATAAAAAACGCACACAAGAAAGAACCATAGCAAAACCCCTTGCCAGATTCCTTCGCTGCCGCTGCACGCAGGTCAGGAACATCTGGCCCCACGCATAATATACACCATCTAGTACGCACTCTACCAGCTGCATCTGGCCCCCCGACACCTTCTCAGGTGACTGGGACCCCAATACCCGTACCACGCATGCCACCATAGCCTGTACTGATGGCTCTTGTAGGTCTCTCACCAGAAGTGCATTCCTATGCACTCGCGCCTCTGGACCACAGTACCTCTCCAGCATGTCCTCCATGTCTATGTCCGCAGATACCCGCGGCTGTGTGTCTGCCACCCTACCCAGACAGGGCAACCCCGTCAGGAAGTATACATCAGTCAGGGTGAGGTCCACCCTCTCACCCTGTACTCGGAAATCCTGTATGTCTGGCTCCCAGAAACTAATCAGTCGGTTCAGCAGCAACGCTGCTGACCGTATCATGGGTATCTGTACGAACTTTAGTAGTCCGCACAGTCCTAGCACAGATCGCACATGGCGATCCCCTCGGATCACGGCCACGATCTCATCAGGGATCTCCCGCTCTCTCCATAGAACCTGCGGCATCCTGTCAATCACACAAAGTAGACTCATCAGACTCATGTCAAATAAATAAGTCCTTCCCCTTCCCCTCGGAAGACCCTAATAGCTCGGCCCAAAACCACGGCTTTAGGACTCCCTGCCGCGGTTTCTGACCGCGGCTGTCAGGCCTACACTCGCGGTCCTTAAACCGCATCTGTTCGACCTAACGTCGCGGTTTGGCACCACGTGTTCCTCCCTGGAACACGCGGGTACCAGACCGCGTATCCAGCCGAGAAACACGCGGTACTAAACCGCTTGGTTCACCCCGAAACTCGCGGTCTCCAACCGCGGTTTCGTCCCCCTAACCTGCGGTCCACCCCACGTGGACCGTACAAATAACCCTGGGACCCACTACCCAACCCCCGACCCTAAAAAACCTGTAGGTATGAGTTTGACAGAATACCTGTATCTCCCGGATTTGAAATCGGCCAGTCGGATCATCCAGAAATGCCACCTCAGCTCTGGTCCACTCTGATCACTAGTCAAAGTCAAACAGTACAAATGACACTTGTCATGTTGGGTCCACTCACTATTTATAGTCAGTTGACTTTTTCTTGTTTTGGCCATTCTGACCCCATACGGAGTCCGTTTTTCGAACCGTTTCCACCAATGGAATCAGCACGATGAGACCGTCATGATGGTCACCTCGTTGCATTATTTTTTCCCTGTCATTTTTTGCCCATTTTTCAGACACCACTAGTCGCCTCGGTTTGCGTGCCACATCGGCCGTTCTCTGTTTTTCGCATATTTTATATCATCGGATTCATTTTTCTGAGCCGGTGATGATGCTTGAGATCATTTATCACTCTCACCCCCATATTTTTTGGGTATTTTTTCCAAAACGCCCCCTGTCGCCTCGATGTGCGTGCCACATCGGTCGTTACCCGTTTTTGACACTCTTTATATTGCCGGATTCATTTTTTTGAGCCCGTGATGATGCTTGAGATCATTTCTCGCTCTCACCTGGTACAATTCCAACATTGTGTCCCAACACCTTGCTGCCTCGGTTTGCGCGCCACATCGGCCACCATCGGATTGTTCCACACTTTTACATGAGCCATTCACTCCTGTCATACTGCAAATGTTCTGTTATTTTGCCACCATTCCATTCACCCCGCAAGGAGGCCCACCAGTGTTCCCCCCTACCCTCATTCTTGGTCATCATTACTGATCCTTGATTGAACACTTCCTCCTTGCCTGGCCATTCCTTTTGTTCGGTATAGTTTTATCCCTTTTTCGGGCTGGACAAGTCCTTTACGAAAAAGGCACTTAGGGAGTTTCTGTTAAACTCTTTTCTGATTCCTAAAACAATGAAAAGATCGCCGAGCAATCTTGCTTCCTTTCATGCTCGTTAAAGTACCTGAAAGGACGTCTATCTGGTATAAGTTTAACCCTTTTTCGGACCTGGTAGACTAATTACGAAAAAAGGAATACTCTAGTCACACCGGCTAGAAGAGTTCTTCATTGCATCCTTTTATGCTTCTTTGGGCCTTGGAGACTAAACATACGAAAAAGCAACCCCCTGGAGTCTTCTTATTTGCTTTCAAACTCTCTAAAATTGAAAGCAACCACGAGCATGAACTGTCCTGGGCTCGTACAAATCCACACGACAGTACCATTCCATTATTTCAGAGTCTTCTTCTCGCTTTCAGACTCCTTAAAATTGAAAGCGCCCACGAGCATGAACTATCCTGGGCTCGTATAAATCCACACGACAGTATCATTTTACACACTTCTTCTAGTTCCTTAACCCATGAAGAAGTCCCCTCCCGTGCCTCCTGGCATTATGATCGATCATCTCGGTAGCACCCCCAATCAGGTCGCCTTTGTTCAGAGTATTCTGCAGTCTCCTTCCATTTTATACCAGCTTGAGTCTCCCTCAGCCCAGTCACCATCCCCGATCCAGTACAGCTATGATCCCTTTCCCCTCAGTCAGTTTCATATGCTTCCAGATCATCCCCATTATCATACTCTGAACAAAGGAAGTTTGGGTCCATCCACTCTGCTTGCCCAGTTGTCCCCCCACAGTTTGTCAGTCCTGCCATTAGTACTATCACATTTCAGTTCTCCACCTCGCGCTCCTGTCAAGGAAACATCATTGCCTTGATAGTTGCAGGTCTCCCTCTGTCGACGACAACACCTCTATTCCAGAGGATAGGCCCAGAGGTCCCTACGCCTTGGACTCATCACCATCTGTGGTAAGTGCCTACGGACCATTCTGAGAGGAGTCATCATTGCCTCTCTGAGTGGTTGTTTCTCACATGCTCGACTTCAGCACCTTGATCGCATCGTCGAGAATCGCGTAGGGTTACATCCCTTCCATTATTTGTCGAAGACCCCGGATTTCCCCCGACTCTAACACATTGGTGAGTCACTTCAGAACGCCCAGTTCTATGTTCCCGTGGATGTCCGGGTTGCGTTGGCGATTGTATTCGGAAGCCATCCAGTTATATGCTTCCTTGAGTACCCAGTTCCGTCCCAGTTCAGTTCCAGTTCAGTGTACCATTGAGAGTATGGCCCTTGTCACTCTGATCCAGTAGCTCATCAGTTCCTTTGGTACCATATTCAGTAGCACTGTTGATATTCCAGTGCACCAGTTCATTCGCTCACTCATGGTCCGCCCAACAGTATGTCCTAGATTTGCATCCCCTCTGGACACTTATGATGTACACAGTGGTTATCTATGTATCTTACAGGTCCCCCTTTTCGGGCCTCATAGTTCTGTTTATGTATCTTGATACGAGCATGGGTATGCCCGCCTCGTCCATATATTGAGATTCTTCCTCATTCAGTATTTGAGGTCATGTATATGTCAGCTCCCCATTTTTTGGACCCCATTGTTATTATTATGTTATATCCTGATACGAGCATGGGTATGCCCACCTTGTCCATATGATCAGATGATTCCTCATCCATTTTTGACGTTATGTACTTTTAGTTCTTGCAGTTTGTTCGGGATTGTTGTTCCGGGCTTCCATTTGTTTCTTCTCTTCTCCACACCCCAGGAAAACCTTACATGACTTATGATGTCCATCAGCCATACGATGAGCTCCTGCCCTCGCACATCAGGGGGCAATCTGTTAACACTCAAAAAGTGTTCACTACCTCATCTACCCCATTACATGGCTCATTTGTCCATTTTCCTACCATATTTCCCTTAAAAACCCTAAAAATCCCACTAAAAAGCCTCCAAAAGGCCTAAAATGCCTCCAAAAGGCCACAAAACCATCAAAATAGCCTCAAAAAGGCTAAAAAACCCCTTTTTCCTCCAAAAATATCCAAAATTCCTCTAAAAATAGCAAAAACCCCCTAAAAAGGGAATAAAAAATATAAAATAATGAGGAAAAGGAGGAAAAAAACCCTATACAGCTGCCCTAAACCATATGGTTCCCAAAACCATGGGTCAGCACTCCACCACCAAAAAAATATAAATAGGTGATGGAGAACCCTCATTTCTATCCACAATCATAAGCACCCTTACTCTGCCAAAATCTCTCTTGAAACCCTAGCTCACCATTGAGCCACTTTCACCTTGAGAGCCCCTTTTGGCCCATTTCCACCATTGGAGAAAGAGAAGGAGCAAGTTGGAGCTTGGAGCAACCCTCTTGGACATTGCAAGAGATTCACCAACCTTCACATTGGAGGTAATATTAATACAAAAACCATTATTTACATTTTGTTGTTTCTGTTTCATGCACATGTTTTAGAGTAGTTTACATTTCTGTTTGAGCATAATAATTTCCATTTACTGAACTGCTACTAAGGAGTCCCCTCTCCTTAGTAGGTGCTCATTTGCACAAGCTAGGGGTAAAACCCTAGCTACAGTCGGCGTCCTGTTTCCATTGGCGACGAGGAGTTATTTCATTTACGGCGCCAAAGGACACTGGGCCCCACCACTTTAAACGATGTTTATTGCCACCACCAACCGCAACTAATCAACATTTATTTCTCTGCTTAGTGGAGGGTTATATATAGTTGTGGGGTTTTTTGTTGGGTTTTTTATTATTGCTTCAGCTTGGAGAAGAACGTCGTTGCTGTCGCCTCCACCATTTACCAAGCTCCAGTCACCCGTTGTCATTGGAACTTTGCGGCCAGTCATCGATTAACAGGTAGGCTCTGTTTTCCTCGTTCTCTTTTTCTAGTTGGTTGTTAGTTGGTTGTCATTTCATTTTAGGTTCATGCACAACTGGGGGCTTAAATTTTCCAACTTGTGGTTTCCCTACACCCGTTATCACTTACTGATGGATTTTGTCACGCGATCTAAACCCTGGAAGCCATGAGACCAACTTAGTTTCACATGGTTGCTCTATCGTCTCGCAAACCCGAGCCTTCCTCAGCTCTCAACGAGCACTCAAGCTGCATTCTTGAAAAACCTCCCGACACACCCTTGTCTCGCAGTTTGGAGCTCACTATCCACTACCCATGTCGATTTGTTTTTTTCGTCTTAGTGTCAAAAGCCATTTGATTTCAGTATTAAAACAAATAACAGAGCTAGTTAGTTGTTGATGTTTTATGCTCGCTTGGACAGCATGTCCTTTTTGGTTTTCTCAGTTTCACCTATCAGTAGCTAATTGTCTTATTGAATGGTAGGCAGAATAATTTTGATGATTATGCATACATTCTATTGTTGGCCTGTGTATTGGTGAAACAAAGCATAAAATTTAACAAGCATAACAATGGCTTTGTTTGACCCTGCATACCTCTTAATGTGAATTTGCTTGAGGAATTGTTGTTCAATTTCTGCTTATACACGGCTTTGTCTTATCATATTTTAAACAATGACTAAGAAAGGAGTAAAGAAGGGAAAGTCCAAGGTAACTGATCCCGAGTCAGATGTCGAAGTCGTAATGGAAACCAGGGTAGAGACCACATATGAGGATACCAATCCAGTTATGGGAGTTTCCCTTGAATTTAAGTGGGGTGAAATATATCAGATGATCCAGGACTAGAATGTCCCTGGTGCAGTTATGGAAGAAATGGTATTATACCAGAACATCAGAAGGCCCGGCATCCCAAAAGCAGCTACGCACCTAGAACTCTTTCCTTACGCAGAAGTCATTCGGGTGTATTCTATCGCGAGCTGACTCCACATCAAGGATTTTGTCCGACAACAAGGGATAAGCTCTTGCCTCGTTCCATCCAGCCCACATATCAGCAACTTACAAGTTACCACATACTCAGGTCCACTTGACCACGGCTTGGATTGAAAGTCTTAACATGGACACCCTCGAATTCGCCAAGTTATTAATACCTGGCAAGCAACTAAGGCAAAAGATGAGCGGGGAGTATGAAACCCAAATGCTAAGGCCCCCTTTCAGAATCATATCCCTAATGCTGAGCATAATTTTTGACAAAGTAGATGGAAACATGTATAAACTAAATTGGATACCTTTGATTCACCATGTGGTCTTCAATGGTACAGTCTTTAACTAGGCGAACCTCATATCAGACAGTCTGTCATCAGCCATAGCAGCTGCAAAAGGAGGGCTAGTCCAGAAAAGGGAAAAATTCTACGTGCCCTTGTACCTCTTGGATTGCATTTATCAAGGAACCTTTCATTAAGTTGGGCTACATCTGGAATAAGAATGATGTCCCAATCTATGTTTCTTACAAAATGTTAAGGGCCCATAAATACAAGAGATATTACAAGACTAAATGTGAAGACCTCATCATGCCTCTGTACGAGTTGATCTTCATCAAAGAACCAAACTGCCTATCGGAGAACGCCATAGTCATAGAACAATATGGAGATTACTATTTCTCACAGGAAGGCACGTACCTTAGGATGTATGAAGGTTCCAGACCACCATCTCTCTTGCCTAAATATGCCACGGATTATGTCATCCACAAAGAAGCAGTGAGACAAGTCTTCATAGATGGGGTTGGTGACTATTTGCATGATCAAAAGAAAGCTTCCTTCCCGCCATTGCCTTTTTGCATTGGGGCGTATAAATTCTCCAAGGTTAAAACTGCTGAATATTTTGTCCCGGAATTGGAAGTTTTCCATTTTGGAGAAAAGAGTTTTCACCGAAATGACAACTGCGGCAAAGTTGCAGAACATTGTGCAATCGTCAAAGTACATTTTGAATATGCAAATTACTTTGACAAAGATGAAGCAGTTATCAGGAGGGCTAGCAATATGACTGAGCTCAACAAATGCTTTCGTCCCAAGAGCAGATCTAGTTCTAGCACTGCCACTCAAGCTGCTAAGAAAACAGAGTTACAGAAGAAGAGGGACGAAGCTAAAGCTCCGACGAAGGAAGAGCAAAGGCTAAAAGAAGAGGCTAAAAAGTTCTAGAGAGAAGCATTAAAAAGAGTTCAGAAGGAACAGGCCGACAAGCTGCGAGAAGAAGAAGTTAAAAGAATAAGAAATAAAAAGCTGAGAAGGTGCAAGAAATGAGAGAGAGGGAAGAGAAGGAAGCAGCTGAGCAGCAAAAGAAAAGAGAAGAAGAGGGGAAGTCCAAGAAGGCTGTGGAAGTGGGAAGCCCAAGCATGCAGGCCATGGACATAGACCCACCCCAAATATCTCAAGAATTAACCGCAAGAGGCCATTTCCCCTTAGGAGATCTCCCGCTCACACCTTTTACTCCATCAAAGGAGCACACTGTGGCTCAACTGGACACAATTGTCTTCGACAAGAAAAGAAAAGCTATTGTGAGAAAGACAGAGAAAAGAATGAAAATGGGCTCCCAGCCCGACATTGTCATCAGACAGGAAAGCACCGTCGTGCAAGGTACCCAGAGTGACCCCGGGTTCATAGCTTCTATCAACGTAGTTGTTTCCCAAGCAAGTGAGGACAACGCCAAAAAAATTATCAGTGATGTCGAACTGGGAAAAAAGAAGGTACGCAAGTTAAAATCTAATCTGATAAAGGAGTGAGCAGACGAAGAAAATTGGAGGAAGAAATACAACACCCTCTTATCAGAGCAAGAAAGGATAACAAGCGAGTACCAAAATCTAGATGAAGAAAAGGAAGCATTGACGGTACAATTAATGATCATAAAAGGTGAGAAGAATGACATTGAAGCCCGAGCCACTCAGTTAGAATCTGACCAAGCAGCTTCCAACCAACAGGTTGAGGAATTAAAGGCTGGAGTGGAAGAGTTAAATAAGGAAAGGAGCTGATGTCACGGCAACTAGAGCTTGCAAAAAGCAGGAAACGGGACCTAACCCATTTTCATGAGCAAGCCTGTGACATTCAAAAGAAAATCTATATGTCACAAGAGCTTATAACAGAAGAAGTTAGCAAGATGAAGGCAATGGTTTCAAGGATGAAAGAAATTGATGCTGAGGCTCTGAGAATCAGGAAAAAGTGTGTACACACCTAGAGGAAATCAAGAAACAAATTGATTGGAGAGAAGGGAAATCAGAATTCCCAGAGAACCTACCTCTCAAATCCTTGGCCGATTTTCAGCTGGATTCAGGCCTCATCGAGTTCTGTAGAGGCTGCGGGGTGAAAGTAAACTCTGGAATCCATAAAACCATTGGGCAGTGTGACAGCTTCTACCAGAAAATCCGGGAAACCATGGGGAAGTGCCAGATGATTTTTCCTCATATCATGGAAGACTTCCCGGTCCGAGACCAACGCTTGGCAGAGCTGAAGAGAGAGATAGACACAGAAATGGCCTACATAAGGAAGATAGACGTCTTGACAACGGAAGACCTCCATCGGTTCGTTGGGAAATCTTCCATCCATGCCTACTTTTTGGAAGACATCTCCCATGCAACAATAGCAGGAGTCACAGGTATTGTAGCGGAGTTATATAAACATGAAATCTCCTTAAAGATGATGACTCCCATACGCAGCAACATTATTGTGAGAGAAACAGGCATGTGGACTAGTTACATCGCTGAGTTGGAAAAAACAGCTCGGACAGAAAAGCCATCTAGAAGTTGATTTTGTTTTCTATTGTAAATATTAAAGACAACTGGAAGTTGATTTATTGTATAAACATTAAAAACAACTGGAAATTATTTTTGTAGTTTATAGGCACTAGAAGACACTATTTTGAGATTCCCTAGGGTTAGGGTATGTGAAGAGGCATTTTTGTAAAAGTTATAAATAGGATAAGAGAATAGAATGAAAGGACTTTTTGGTAGGTGAAAGGACTGGATTGTTTTGTACGTGAACTACTTTGCTACATTAATAAAGAAGGATCTATTTTCCTGGGAAAAGCTAGCATTGCATTTTGCTTGGGAATGTGTTGAATGTTCTGTTGAATTATTTCTTCATCATTCATGCATTATTACTGTGAGATCGTTCCTAACCTGTTTAAATTGTTTCTTGGTTATGAATTCTCTTATTTCTTGTGTAGATATATATGTGTTTGATGAGTAATGGAATGTTTTAATCACATTAGAGTTATATCTGATATCTTTTATATTCTGTTGCATTTGTGCTTATAACATTGAAACAACTATCTGTGAGATTCTTAAGTACATTTCCAGTTTATTACTCATATTTCAGATTTGCTCCCTGCAGGGATATATTAGATTATATTAGATTTATTTCGATTAGATTACATGCATCTAGATAGGGCACTTACATATCATCTTTAAATATAAAATACATAAACGGTGGATCGGGACGCAATCGGTGAAAGCTAATCTTTAAATCACATATAGTAGTCGGGCCGTTAACCGGATGGATTCCACACACCAAACGGTGAGCGATCTAGTTGGGCTTGTTTACCGGGGAGAGTCCCTAACTGTCGGTGCTGCGAATTTTGGGGCATCGACAAGGAGTCACTTAAGAAACATGATAATACACTCCAATATATTGAGAGGAGTGAGAAGCATATTAAATAGACCTTAAAATCACCATATATAATGAAAAATCTCAAGAGAATCTTCTTTGGTTTATCTCCAAAGAAATACTCCAAAAATCCTTGTGAAGAAATTAGTTCTGAGGGAAGTACATCCACTGTCACTGTTCAACCTTCTAATGAACATGAAAGGAGAAACAATCCATCAGAATATGAACCATGAGGTTCCTATAACTAGTGCATGGAGACATTAGATAAGAAATAAGAAGAGACACCTAAGGAGGATCATAAACCACTCCAGGAAGATTGACAATTAGAGGAAACATGTCTAGAAGCATAGCTTGAAGAACACGAAGCCGAACCTACATCTAGTTTTGTCGAAGATGTAACACAAAGGTATGAATATAATTTTGATTTTTGCAGCAGTCAAATTCCTTTGTATCATCATGAGATTGCAATCGCTACCAATGAGAAGCTTTGCATGGAAGAATCTCCCAATTGGAGGAGAGGCATAGAGGCTTGGTTGAAAAAGTCTCTAGTAATGAATTGTGCATCATACAAGAAGAAATGGTAAGACTGAAATCAAATTACTTGCATCTTTTAATGGGCAGAGATCTAGCTCTCAAAATCATAGAATACAAGGCCACAAAGTTGGAGAAACTTTGTATGGAATTGGGAGTGTTAGCACTAAGAATTTACCCTTAGGTTATGGAAGGATAGTTCTAAGGTAACTATTTCAAACTAGTCTTTAGGAGGAAAACTAGCCTTTTTCCTACCAGAGAGGGCTCTCTCAAAAATAGATACAATGGCTAGAAATAATTTTAAAAGATCGTATTTTCAAAATTGTAAGAGGCTAAAACAAACAGATACCATTGGGCATGGAGTCATAAAATATAACATTTAAAATCAATAGATTTTTAACAATGATTTTTTTTGTAAAGGCAAGGCAATTATCTTTTCACAATCAAGTTCTTGTTTGGAAGGTGGTATTTGAAGAAAGAATGACAGTCCATCAACATCAGGCATCAATCAGGGATGAATCTAACATTGACTTTAGAGGAAAAATGTGAATACTTTGATCTGCTTAAACCATAGCATTGTTGCATGAATTCTAATCTACACAAAACTCCCATCAAAGCATGAAAGGGAAAAACATAATGGAAATAGATTCACTAGAAAAAACAAATCACATGAGGAGAGGAAAAATACAGACTGTAAATCAACAACACAACAATATTAACTCATGAAAATGTGCTTCAAATCTACTTGGATATATTTATTCAAAAGCTGTATGAGCTCAATACAAAATGTGTATCTCTTTACAGGTTCCAACCCTTACTACATTGCCAAAAGTTGTCTTTTATACATCGTAAAAACCTCTCGATGTAAAACCCTAACTGCTTCATAACTAAAAATAGCAAAATATAAACTAACTAATACATTCCATTTCGGTCAAAATTTATACAATTCCCAAAATTTCTCAAAATATAATATTTGACGTCTTTCTATTGGCTGTAGCTGCTGACAAAGCTTTTCCCTCAAACATACGTCTTCAAGTGTGCAAGTTGTACTTCATCTTCCCATATATTTCTACTGTCTTCCATTGTTCTGTAGAAGGTATTTCATAACTTTTCATCTCTTTGACCAAAAATTTCATCTTTATGTGCTCTGTAATGGAAATTGGGGGTATCTTTTCACCTATCATGGCCAGCTGGTTTAGAATTTCAAAATCATCTGAGAGTTTCTCCAGTAAAATTTCCCTATTAGAACATGAGTCAAATCTTCAAATTTCTCATGGTTCATCTTGATGTTAAATAGTAAATCTTTATAATTATTCTGGGAGATTAACTCATTATTTTCATCCCAAAAAGAAGGCAGTCCCTTTTGTATTAGCTTTTCAAATCCTTTTTTGAAAGCTTCAATTTGTTTTTGACCTCTAAAACTGAGAATTTAACCAATATGGGGTCACGAATGTCACTATCTCTATCCTCTATGGTTTCCTTGATTCTTGTATTTTCAACGTTCTGAGGAACTGTTTCACTACTTTCTTCCATTTTATAAATAGTTCTAATTACTTTCACAAGTTTCGGAGGACCTACCTAGCACTGACAAGCTGCAAATTATGCTATGTCACTTTCCCACTACACGCACATGTTCCAATTATTCTCGTTGAAAGAAAAATGTCAACTTTTCACGTGTCATTGTCTTTTATACACCCCCAAAGATGGTTTCGCAACGCGGGAGGGTGGTTTTTCTTACCACTTTTTTCGATTGCGAAATGATGTGGGGATGGCACACATAAAATAGTATGGTATTTCACAATTGCTTCGAACTCCATTTCATCATGCATGTTGACTATGTGAAAAGATTATGGGTCGTCGATCTATCCACCCCTTTATCGAACAACTGTTGATCTTGGCTTGTCTTTAACACCGCTTGAATTGGATTTTCGGTGCACTTTATCTTCATTATCCTCCTTACTTATTCTCTAGCGAATCCTTTCCCCTTTCATTGATCTACCCATTTCCCCATCAACAACTGTCGATCATGTCTTTCCTTTAACATTATCCTTTAAATTTTCGGGGAATTTTGCTTCCACTATTCATCTCTCTTCTTTTCCGGCAAAACTCTTCTTCCATCGTTGATCTTTTTCCAATGCAATAGTGACCATTGATCACTTCAGATGATACCCAAGGCGTTTCGCTTGACTCTTTACCTCCTTTTTGGTATAGATAATGGTCATATGAACCATTTTTCCAGGACTTGGGGCTATTCCCACCATTTTTACATTATATCAAAACTTATTTCTATCAATCTTTTTCCATCCTAAATTGAAAAATAATGTGTCAACAATTGGCTCCAACTGGGGATGCTATCCTCCCAGTGAGGTAGCAATGAACTCCATAGAACAGTGCCATCATTTCTTTTTATTTTTTGATGTTTTATTTGAACTTCCTCATATATACAAACTTATTTAGAGAATGTATAACTTATTGTTACACCTAAATCTCGTCATCATGAGTCTTGTCTCAACTTCATGCCTCAATCCTTGAAGTTTCCCTGACCAAAAACACCCAGAGCAAGTTGTTGAACCTTATGTGCAGATTTTCTAGTTGCACTAGCGTAGGTTGTATTCTAGCAACAGGCACCAGAACATGCCTAGCGCAAAATGCCACTTGGTAGGATGTGCCAGTGGCTCAGGTTTCCCTCATACAGCCTACGCTACCCCCCTCCCTAGCGCTAGTTTCCTTCATGTAGGGTGCGCCAGGGTTGGTTAAATTGGATAAACAAGAGCTTTGGGTGACTTCTCGAATCATGGTGAGGTGGAAGTATATCCCTAATTAATAGGTGAGATGTCCTTTGGTTACCTACCCTCAAGGGAGTATCCCTTAGACTTCTCCCATTAATCCTTAACCCACTCTATCCATTTGGTCTTATAAATATGAATCTCCTCCCCATTGGAATGGGAGGAAGGTCTATAGCACTCTCATGCTGGTGGAATCATCTTAGGTGACCCTTATTCATCTTCGAGAGTCTTACTTCATCCTTGGAGATTGGTTTGGTTTGTTGGAAGGAAGGTTGTGACGTTAAGGCATAGTTTGTAACGTTCTCTCTTGTTGTACTCTCCTTTATTATAATTAATACATGTTGATGTATATGTAACTTCGGAATGTATTTCATCTATGTATTTATTGTACTCCTATAGAGATGTGTTATTCCTCTATACGGAAGTGTCGTCATTTGTATTGACAAGTGTCGCAAGTGTCGTAACTTGTTGATGGGTTATTAGACCACCTATTAAGGGGTCGGCCCGGATTAATGTAACTAGGGGTTATTAGGCTGAGTTAGACAAGTTGGCCCCATAAGTTTATTGGGTAGGACATGACAAGTATAAATAGAGATCTGGAGATCTCTATTTGATCATCTCATTACTCACTCTTCTATCACTCAGAAAGTGGTGCACATGTGAGGAGGAGGATCAGCTGCTAGGAGAAGTCTATCTCTTGTACTTTGGTTGTATCATTGCTCTTTCTATCTCTGAGGAAGTTGTGGGGTTTTTCACCTTTATGGTTTTCCCCAGTGAAACTCTGTGTGTCTATTGTCTCATGTGATTGCTTGGTGTGATTGATATGCATTGTTATGCTTGATATGTTGTACATGTTATTCTCTCAGTAAAGATCCTAGAGTATATTGAATTAATGCTAAAAAATTAACATGGTATTAGAGTTTCCTTGAGAAGAAGACATTGTGTAGTGGTGGAAACTAGGGTTTCTTGTTTATTGGGTTTCTCTCCACAGATTTTGGAAAAGAAGTAAGGTAGATTAACTCTAATCATCAAGGAGAATATATCTGTCCAATCAGAATTCAATTCTAAGCACTTTCAGTTTTGGCCCTAAACATTAGGGTTTCCTAAAAAATAGGAATTTTTGAAATCTGAAGACATAGCTGGAAACTCCTTGGAAAAATCGAAGTTTAGAGCTTTGGATCGAGATTTTTGGTTGGTTGAAGCTCCGGGAAACTCAAACCCTAATTCAGAGTCCTCCCTAGTGAATCCGGGAAGACTAAAAGGCATTTTCGAAGGGTGAAACTTTGCAGATCTCAAATTCTGAATATACCAGGCTTATCATCTGATCAAGGTGCATCTTTCTATCCTTTCAGAATTTTGAAATTCACATTTTGAATTTTTAGGGTTTCTCTGACAAACCCTAATCTGGGACCAGATCCAGTTTTCAGCAAATCAAGTGGTAAGATCCAAATCTTTTCTATTTCCATTTGAAGTACTCTTTAAAGATGTCTCACCACATCAAGATTGAAGATAAGCTTGAAGGGGCTGATAACTTCCGAGCATGGAAGCATAGGATTGGGTTAATCCTAGAAGAAAATGAGTTGGACTCATACATAAGCTCTGAGGTCCCTATCTCAGAGGGAGAAGAGGCTAAATCCCTTCACAAGAAGAACTTGGTCAAAGCAAAGAGGATCATTGTTGATTCTATCAAGGACCATCTTATCCCACATGTGTCATCTCTGAAGACACCCAAAGAGATGTTTGATTCCCTAACCAAGCTATTTGAAGGGAAGAACATAAATCGAAAGATGACCCTGCGGAACCAATTGAAAGGGGTAAAACTTAAGAATGGAGATACCATTCAATCCTATTTCTCTAAGGTCTCTCAGATCAAGGAACAACTCGAAGCTGTGGATGAGGTAGTGGATAATGGTGAAGTTGTTATGACCACATTGAATGGCCTACCTAGGTCATGGGATTCTTTTATCTAAGGAATCTGTGCAAGAAGAAACTAATCTCCTTCAGTAGGCTATGGGAGGAATGCTCTCAAGAAGAAGCAAGGATTGTGGCATGAGAAGAAAAGATGGGGAATAAAGATCAAGCTCTCACAGCTCACACCAAGAAAGGGAATCCCAAGAGAGAGCCATCTTACTTCAAGAAATCATCACACCATCACAAAGAAAGGAGAATATGTTTCACCTGCAATGAGAAGGGACACATTGCTATAAATAGTCCCAAGAATAGAAAGGACAACAACAACTTCAACAAGAAGAAGAAAAACAACAAAAGGAGATATCATGCTCATGCTGCTGAGGATGATGAACCTCCCAAGAAGAAGGCTATAGCAGAAAGTGATGAATCATCAAGTGAAGATGAATATGTTCTAATATCTGCTCTCACAGGTACTATCTCTCCTGGATGTAATAATTGGTTAATTGACAGTGGGGCTTCTAAACACATGACTGGGTTTAAAGAATCTTTTGTAAATCTATCTGAACATGAATCACCCCATAATGTGAAACTTGGGGATGATTATCAATACCCTATCAAAGGAAGCGGGGAAGCCTCCTACAACCTAGACTCTGGAAAGTCTTTAAAGATGAAAGATGTGTTATTTGTACCTGGGCTCAAGAAGAACCTACTCTCCATATCTTCATTAGATGCAAAAGGCATGAGGGTTGCATTTGTAGATGGCCAAGTTCTAATGTGGCCAAAGGGTAAAACTATTGATGATGTAGTAGTAATTAGATAGCAAGAGGGAGGATTGTACAAGTTGAAGGGACAACCTGAACATGCCATGGTACATGAATCCATGGAGCCAAGTGAACTTTGGCATAGAAGGCTTGCACATGTGCATTACATAGCACTACCAATTGCAAGCAAAGCTGTAGAAGGTCTTCCTGAAATCAAGTCAAAGCATGAAGGTGTTTGCAAAGGATGTGCAAAAGGAAAGAACATTAAGAAGGCATTTCCAAGCAGTGAAAGCAAAGCAAAAGTAATTTTGGAGATTATCCACTCTGATGTATGCGGACCAATTTCATCCAGTTCTCTGAGTGGGTATGTATACTATGTCTCTTTCATTGATGATTTCTCTAGGAAGACTTGGGTTTATTTCTTGAAGAACAAAGATGAAGTATTTGACAAGTTCAAGCAATTCAAAACCTTGATGGAAAATCAAACTGATAAGAAGATCAAGACATTCAGATCCGACAATGGTGGAGAATTCACTTCAGGTGATTTCAAGAAACTATGCAATGATTCAGGGATTAAGAGGGAGTTGACTGCTCCCTACAATCCACAACAGAATGGAGTTGCAGAAAGAAAGAACAGAACAATCATGGAGGCAACACGGGCAATGTTGCATGACCAGGATCTGCCTATGCATCTACGGGCAGAAGTAGCTAAGACAGCTGTATATGTGCAAAACAGAACACCTCACAAGATATTGGACAAAAAGACACCAGAAGAAGTCTTCACTGGTAAGAAACCTGAGGTCAGCCATATCAGGATATTTGGTTGTCCAGTATATACACATGTTCCAAAGGAAAAGTGGACAAAGCTAGATCCTTCAGGAAAGAAGGGTATCTTTGTGGGGTACAGTGAAAGCTTGAAGGATTACAGAATATACTTTCCAGGGTTTAAGAAGATTGATGTCAGCAGGGATGTAACATTTGATGAAAACTCAGCTTTCATCAAGTCAAGAAAGGCATCTGTTGAAGATCATGAAGAACCAAAGGAAAACAAATTTCAAGACACCACCATGAATGAAGCAATTCCAGAAGCAGATCGTGAAGTTGAAAATCCATAAAGACCTATAGATCCACCCTGTGAAAATAACCCTCACAAGAGGAAACCTGCATGGGCTAGAGAGCTCATTCAAGATGCAGAAAGGTATGGCATTCCAGAAGAAGAACACATAGCAAGGAAGAGAACTAGATCACACACCAATTATGTTTCCTTACTCTGTGACATTATGAACAAAGAACCTTCCAGTTATGAGGAAGCAGCGGAAAAGAAAGAATGGAAGGATGCCATGGTCGAGGAATATTAGTCGATCATGAAGAATGATATTTGGGATGTGGTACCAAGACATGAAGGGAAGTCTATTGTGACTTCCAAGTGGATCTACAAGATCAAACATGTTGCACATGGCAGCATAGAGAAATACAAAGCGAGATTTGTAGCTCGTGGCTTCTCCCATAAAGAAAGGATTGATTATGAAGAAACTTTTGCTCCTGTAGCCAGGTATAGTTTCATTAGAACAGTACTTGCTTTGGCTGCAGTGATGAAATGGAAGATACACTAGATGGATGTCAAGACAACTTTCTTGAATGGTGTAGTCGAAGAGGAAGTGTATGTGGAGCAGCCACTCGGTTTTGAGACACATGACAGAGAGTCATATGTGTGCAGGTTGAAGAAAGCCTTGTATGGATTGAAGCAAGCTCCTAGGACTTGATATGGTATGATGGACAACTTTCTATCCAGTTTGGGATTTACCAAGAGTAAAGTAGATTCCAACCTTTACTACAAGGTTGAGGAAGGAAATCCAATGATACTACTTCTATATGTGGATGACCTGTTTGTTATAGGAGAAGATAGTTTGATTGCTGATACCAAGAGGAAGCTTGCTGCTAAGTTTGAGATGAAGGACTTGGGAATGATGCACTATTTTCTAGGTATGGAGGTGTGGCAGAGTGTAGATGGGATCTTCCTTGGACAAGGGAAGTATGCAGTAGATATCTTGAAGAGGTTCGGGATGATGGACTGCAAGGCCATGGATACACCTATGGAATTGAACCTGAAGCTTCTGTGTGATGCTTCATCTGAGCCGGTTGATGTTACTATGTATCGTCAAATGATTGGGTCCTTGATGTACCTGACGAACACGAGACCAGATATTTGCTTTGCGGTGAACACATTGAGCCAATTCCTGACGGATCTGTGGAGTGTTCACCTGGTTGCTGTAAAGCATATTCTGAGGTACTTGAAGGGTATGGTTGATTATGGGCTCAAGTATGATGCGAATCAAAAGTTTAACCTGCAGGGTTATGTTGATTCAGACTGGGCAGGAAGTGCTGCAGATCAGAAGAGCACATCTGGGTGTTTCTTCAGTATGGGATCAGGTATGATCTCTTGGTTTAGTAGGAAGCAGTCCTACGTAGCACTGAGTACAGCCGAAGTAGAATATGTTGCAGCTTGTTCGGTCAGCTGTGAGGCATTATGGCTCTGGAAGCTTCTGTCTAATTTATTTGATCTCCCATTGGAGGCTACTGGTGTCTTTTGTGACAACCAGATCTGTGTGAAGCTATCTGAGAACCCGGTGTTCCACGACAGGTCGAAGCACATTGAGATCAAATATCACTGTATCAGGGATATGGTGCAGAGAGGAGCAGTGAAGCTCCTATATGTTGCAACAGATGAGTAGGTTGTAGATGTGCTGACGAAGCCACTAGCCAGAGTGAAGTTCGAGTACTTCAGAGAGAGGCTTGGTGTTCTTCAGATTGATGAAACTTCAAGGAAGAAGTGATGGACACATTTGCTGAAGCCATTCCAAGCATGGTGAGAGGAGGATCCTTCACATGGCTGTTGATGTAAGCGCTGGATGGTGAGCATCAAGATGATGCTCCAGTTACTGCTTGGTATATGCATCATGTTGGATGCTTGGTATGATTAGTTGGATCATGTATATGTATATGCATCATGTTGGATGCCTGGTATGATCAGTTGGATCATCTATATGTATATGCATCATGTTGGTTGCTTGGTATGATCAGTTGGATCATGTATATGTATATGCATCATGTTGGATGCTTGTTATGATCAGATGGATCATTTATTTGTGTATGTATCAGGTGGATACATTGTATGATCAGGTAGATCATGTATGATGATATGTATCAGGTATGCATCAGGTGGATGCATTGTATGATCAGGATGATCATGGATGATGAGCTTCAGGATGTTTCTCTAGATGTTATGTATCAGGATGATACTATGATGATGATCAGGATGATCATGTGTTGATGTACATCAGGATGATGTATGGAGAGTATCAGGATGATGCTCTGTGGCAGTGGACAGGTTGTGCAGATGAGCATGTAAGTTGACTTGGGAGATCCGACAGGTCGAGCTGTGTGCTCATAATAGCCTGGGATGCTCTTTCGAGGCATTGCTCTGGGAGGACATATAATAGTGCCCCAGGAGATCTGACAGGTAGAGCTATGTGCTTGTAACAGCCTGGGATGCTCTTTCGAAGTTTTTTCCTATGGCATGTAATATGCTCCTGGGAGATCCGACAGGTAGAGCTAAGTGCTGATAATAGCCTGGGATGCTACAACCAGGTTTTGCCATGACCACATGTAATATGCTCCTAGGAGATCCGATAGGTAGAGCTGAGTGCTCGTAACAACCTAGGATGCTATAGCCAGGTTTTGTGGTGAGATCACATGTAATGTGCTCCTTGGAGATCCGACAAGTAGAGCTGTGTGCTCGTAACATCCTGGGATGCTATAGCTAGGTTTTGTGATGGGGTCACATGTAATGTGCTCCTGGGAGATCCAACAGGTAGAGCTGAGTGCTCGTAACAGCCTGGGATGATACAGCCAGGTTTTGTGGTGAGATCACATGTAATGTGCTCCTGGGAGATCCGACAGGTAGAGCTGTGTGCTTGTAACAGCCTGGGATGCTACAACCAGGTTTTGTGATGGGGTCACATGTAATGTGATCCTGGGAGATTCGATAGGTAGATTTATGTGCTCGTAACAGCCTAGGATGCTACAACCAGGTTTTGTGACGCACGTAATAAGTCCTGAGGATTCCACAGTATGTCCAGTGATAATGAAGACCTACAGATGGTGGGCATGCATCCAGTATGAAAAATGACTGGCTCTATAGAACTTCTTATGACGAGTAGATTGGAGATTGATTGAGATAGCAGTAGCAGTGACGATGATCCAGAGAAGAAGACTTGTGCTAGCAGATATGTGTCGAGAAATACCTTCCTAGTTAAGAGGGAGTGTTGATGTATATGTAACTTCAGAATGTATTTCATCTATGTATTTATTGTACTCCTATAGAGATGTGTTATTCCTCTATACGGAAGTGTCGTCATTTGTATTGACAAGTGTCGCAAGTGTCGTAACTTGCTGATGGGTTATTAGACCACCTGTTAAGGGGTTGACCCGGATTAATGTAACCAGGGGTTATTAGGCTGAGTTAGATAAGTCATCCCCATAAGTTTATTGGGCAGGACAGGACAAGTATAAATAGAGATCGGGAGATCTCTATTTGATCATCTCATTACTCACTCTTCTACCACTCGGAAAGTGGCGCACATGTGAGGAGGAGGATCAGTTGCTAGGAAAAGTCTATCTCTTGTACTTTGGTTGTATCATTGCTCTTTCTATCTCTGAGGAAGTTGTGGGGTTTTTCACCTTTATGGTTTTCCCCAGTGAAACTCTGTGTGTCTATTGTCACATGTGATTGCTTGGTGTGATTGATATGCATTGTTATACTTGATATGCTGTACATGTTATTCTCTTAGTAAAGATCCGAGAGTATATTGAATTAATGCTCAAAAATTATCAATACAATCTCTTCCCATATACATTATTGTGTTGTTATTGTTTAGAGATTACTTCCTTAACTATTAGCTTAGATCAATCATATGCAATATATGCTTTTATTGCTTGTTTGTGTCTACTTGTTCAACAACACTTTGCAACTGTAGATCTGAAGGTTCTGGAGCATTGGATAAAGCAAGGAGCAAAGGGAATTGTGAATCTCGGGTAAGAGACCTACTTGTTGTTTTTCACTTCTATTGATATAGGGAAGTTGATTATATTCTGTACTTATTTTGTCTAGATCCAGTTGGACTAGGGAGATCTAGCCTTTAAGTCCACTTAGGTAGATTGTCCGAAAACAAATTTGGAAATTTGACTTGTGCCTACCCACCATGCGTTGAATCATGGTTTTCAAGACCTTATGGGCATATAGGACCTCCGTTAAGACTGCCACTGGGTTCAAACCTTTCCAACTAGTTTACGGATTGGAGGCAATTCTACCGATATAGTGTGAAATTCCATCACTGAAACTTGCAGTTGAACTTCTCCCAAACACCACTGCTGAGGAAGAACGTTTCCTTCACTTAGCAAAACACGTCGAGATCCATCACGATGTTGATCTTTCCAATGAAGCACATAAGAAACACATCAAATCCCAGTATGATAAGTCAGTCAAACCTCGTATCTTCAACGAGGGGGATTTGGTCCTCACTTATGACCAAAAACATGATAAGCTTGGGGTAGGAAAGTTTGAGTCCATGTGGCACGTGCCATATGTTGTAAAACATGTCCTAGAGAAGGGATTATATGAGCTTGAAGATTACGATATGATATATCTGAGAGAGCCTCCCAATGGGCTCTACTTGAAGAGGTACTACGCCTGAGTCTTTCACGCATTGGTATCTTGTATGTACTGTACATGGTGTGTGTTTTGTGTGGTGTGACACTTTTCTTTAGTGTCTTAGGATCTTGGATTTACGCTTATATCATGTTCTTCCTGCATGTGTAGATGGAAACATATTTTGGATTCGCTGATGGCACCAACTGACATACCCGCAGCCTCGCTTCGGTATCCTGGGTACTTTATTCCCCTACCGGTGAGCTCATTAGTTCGGGAGGGAGTTGTCTAGGGTATGCAACTAACAATGTCGTAGAGTATCACGCAGTGATTGGAGTCTTGACCGACGCTATTTCCTTGGGTATGGACCACATTGTCGTTCACCTCGACTCACAGTTAGTGGTCTCCCACCTTAACCATGTCTACGCCATCTGTGATCCCATGTAACTCTACCTTTTCAGACGAGTACGTCTGTTGGAGAGGTCCTTCGAATTTGTTCAGTACCTGCACATTTCCAGAGACATGAACATCGTTGCTGATTCCATGGCCAATTTCATATTGGACTAGTATATTGCACATTCACGAAATATTCATAGATATAAAAATGGCACGACATGTACATAATTCATAAACAAACACATACGCAAGATCCCATAATCATCCATAAAAACACAGTGTATAAATCCGCCAATAGAGTTTTTATATATCATGTTGGTACAAAGTACAAAAATGTAGAACTAATACAAAAATATGAAGCATGTCAAATTTCAGTAAATATCTCCCGATACAAAATTTGAAGCCCATAGCTTTCAGTACATATACATATACACACGAGTCTAGTCTCCACGACGCTCGTGATAGCAAATGATCACCCTCGCTACTTTCCTAAGTAGTGAACCGAAGCGCTCGGACACTCCAACAGTATGACGTTGGTATTGACGAGGAAAGTCATGAACCCCCGGCTCTGGAATATCTAGAGTCAAACACTGAGGTTATACTCCATATCATGCATATTCTTGATGGCGTCATGCATTGTGGCATCTATCTCCCGCATTTCTCCTCTCCGTGCAATCGGAGAGACACCAACTGGTCGTGATGGGCCCACATCTACATTAAACATATGTCAACTATCAGTACTACTCCAAAAAAATAAAAAAATATATAAAATGAAAAACACAACAGAGTTTTCGTTCTTACCCATGTCGCCCCACTACATCCGCTCGGGGAGAGCCAGTTCCGGATCCCCCCTTAAGTCAGCTCCATCATAAGGGTAATCCTTAACCATGAGGATCTGACCCCTCAACCACCTGAAGAAGGGTGTACCATAAGTAATGATGGGACCACCACCGCTGTGGCGAGCCATCATCTTTGACCAATGGACCATGTGAGGATCCATTGGATCCAGATCCTCTATATTGACCTGCGGGCGCAGGTGCGACACCCTCTCCAGAAAGAACAAGACTACGACTGATCCGTAGCCAAACTGCTTCAGCGCACCGCGTCGACACTTGGTGAACTGATCTCGCAAGTTGGCGAGGAGTCCCTCGTACCAGTTGAAGACCGTGGGAGCCATACACTCCTCAGCATATAACATATTGGCTTTGCTCGCCAGATGAGCAGCCCTACTACCAGCCACCCTCAAGATGGTGAAAAACCTGTATGGAGAGGTCGATCCCTGACTTCCTTGATGGGAATCTTCCTACCAACCATTTGGGTGCCATCAGTACACCACTAGTCTATCAGATCCACGGTAGTTCGTTCAGTCCCTCGTGACCCTAGTAAAGATACGGGACTCCCCCGTCGGGACAATCCTGTCAGGAAATAGATATCCTCGATATCTATAGTCAGTATGTGGACACCTATTTGGAAGTGTTGTTGTACCGGGTCCCAACACTCGATCAAATGCTCTAATAGTGGCACTTGGGATCTCATGCCCGGAACATGGAAGTATTTCAGCAACCCACAGTTCCGCAATGTGGCCATGCATTGTGGTTCGTTTTTCGCTTGAGCATCATCAAGATCATGCTCTCTCTCTCGCCATTCAACCACCATTATGTCCACCCAAAACCTGTCCAAAAGGAAATATAAACAGCATTAGAAGCTTTCCCAACCAACCAAATCATCTATCTTTGGTTAGATTTTGAGCTCACCAGATGGACTTGCGCCGGCACATCCCTTCTTTGCAGACAGGGAACCACTAGCGCAAGACCCTGTGTCGAGATTTGCGTCGGTCGACCCTTGGTGCATCTCCCAAAAGGGGAATCTGCGACGGTATGAGGGCGCAATTTCAGCCCAAAAAGCAAGCTTAAAACCTTAAAAAATGGAAAGGAAATGAAATTCTAAACTGTTGAAAATGAAGAAGGCAGGGATTAGGCTTACCTGACGTTGACGGCACTGAAAATGACAGATCACAACTCCCACAATTGGCAATTGAAAATTGCACTCCAAAGGGTCACTTTCACCTCCCAACTTGATAAAAAAAAATGGTAACTATTTTACTATTTTTCCCTATTTATTTTTAAAAAGGCATATTCCCTTTTTAATTTATTCTTTTTGTGGGTTCTTTTACTATAGTTGGGGATATTTTTATATTTAAAATGCTCAATTAATTATTCTGACCTAGTATTTGGAGTCCGCAGGTGAAGTAAAATGTCATATTATAATATTTGGTCGCGATCGTGGTCATCTCGCACCCTTTTCTAGGTGTGAACAACTCTTCGAGCGTTCTTTGTGTTGTTAGTCCGCTCGTTAAAATCAACTATTAATGACACCGAGCATACTCATTGTTCCTTATCGTGCTCGTAAAACTATGAAAATAAGTCACCGAGTTACATTTTATCGCTTTTTCGGGCTCATTAAACTTCCATGAAAAAGGAACCCCTCATAGTCCTTCTTTAAGCTCTTTTCATGCTCCCTAAATATGAAAAAGATCGCCAAGCGAACTTGATGCGTTCACGCTTGTAAAAGTATCGGAATGATCGTTATTCTGGTGATAGTTTACCCCTTTTTCAGACCATGAGACACTATTTATGAAAAAGGAGCACTCCAACCAATCATGGTTGGAAGAGTTCTCTTTCACGTTGTTTTTCCCTTTTTTCGGGCGAAGAGACGAACTTTACGAAAAAGGAACTTTGGAGTCTTCTTTAGTTCTTTTCAGACTCTCTAAACATGAAATGATGCTGAGTTTACCTTCTTTGGACTCGTTAAAATATAACATCGACGGGCTCGTCATGGGACGAATCCCTACTATCCTAGGTTTGTAAAATATTTGGGATTGGACTCATCCATGGGATGAATTATATCGAGCATCTTTTACCCTCCTCAAGATCATTAAAAAAAAAAAGAGGTACTCATCAATCATGATGGGGAATAGGGATGAGATTGTGTTCATTGTAGTTATGACAGTACATAGTTACTCTTGAACATGGCACTCAGTTGCATATGCATTCAGTACTTGGGTCATCTATTTGTCTTCGTTTCCTTCTAATTCCATGAGTCTTGTCACTCCTTTGAGCTATCCAAAGAATGTTTCTATCATCAGTTGCATTAGGGGTTGGTATCATTCTCGTCCTTTCAATACTGCCAAGTCATGCCATGCCCATGTTCAAGAAACGTTCGGTATTCATTATCTGCAGTCAGTATACCTTCCTTCATGTCGGTTTACCCCGAGTTAGTATTACACATCACTCTACTGTCTGATTCACCCCAAACATCTGTGATCGCGTTTCGTGTCGATGATGGGGGATTCATCATGGCCCTCCTTCGATGGGTCCATCCTTGTCGACTTCAACACATCATCCTGGGATTGAATCTATAAACCAATCAAGTACCTTGGACCTACATCCCTCTTACCTCGCTTTCAACATGGGTTTACATCATTGACTCTTGATTGAAATATCTCGTTGAGTGTTCGACCTCAGGTCATTAATTCATGCTCGATGGTATGTACTGTGATACCTTGGGAATCATTGACATCAATGGTGATTTCCCTCGCGCTTGTTAACGGTATACATCAATGATCGGTAATCAAGTGGTTTCTACCATGTTCGACTCCAAGACATTGTAATCACATGGATAGATTCGTATCATTGCGGGTTCGGATCGAAGACCCTAGGTTGTTCCATATTTCACCCAAGTTGTGATGGAGATTGTTTGAGTCATATCACACGAATCCACTTTGTATTGGTCGTGGCTGTGTTATCATCTCATCATGGATCTACGATTGTGTTTAGTATCTATGATTGTGTCCAGCCGGTCTTTTCTGCCATGGATCTGCAATGTATTAGTCGACAACCATGCTGTGAGACTTGTATCTCAGAGTCAGTTCTATTGCAGCAGCACCTTCTGGCCAACAAGTCCTTGCCATCTATCTAGCAAAGCATATCACTTATCTTATTTTTCTAGCTTCATGCTTTGGGGGGCATTCTATTACACCTAAATCTCGTCATCATGAGTCCTGTGTCAACTTCATGCCTCAATCCTTGAATTTTCCCTGACCAAAAACACCCAGAGCAAGTTGTTGACCCTTATGTCCACATTTTCTAGTTGCACTGGCATATGTTGTCTTCTGGAAACAAGCGCCAGAACATGCCCAGCGCAAAATGCCACCTGGAAGGATGCACCAATGGCTTAGGTTTCCCTCATACAACCTGCGTTGCCCCCTCCCTGGTTCTAGTTTCCTTCATGCAGGGTGCGCCAAGGTTGGTTAAATTGGATAAACAAGAGATTTGAGCAACTTCTTGAAGCATGGTGAGGTGGAAGTCTATTCCTAATTGATAGGTGAGTTATCCTTTGGTTACCTAACCTTAAGGGAGTATCCCTTAGACTTCTCCCATTAATCCTCAACCCACTCTATCCATTTGGTCTTATAAATATGAAGCTCCTCCCCATTGGAATGGGAAGAAGGTCTATATCACTCTCATGATGGTGGAATCATCTTAGGTGACCCTTATTCATCCTTGGGAGTCTTACTTAATCCTTGGAGGCTTGGTTTGGCTTGTTGTAAGAAAGGTTGTGACGTTAAGGCATAGGTTGTAACATTATCTCTTGTTGTACTCTCCTTTATTACAGTTAATACAATCTCTTCCCATATACATTATTGTGTTGTTAATGTTTAGAGCTTACTTCCTTAACTGTTATCTTAAATCAATCATATGCAATATATTCTTTTATTGCTTGTTTCTGTCTACTTGTTCAACACGGCTTTGCAGCTATAGATCTGAAGGTTCTGGAGCATTTGATCAAGCAAGGAGCAAAAGGAATTGTGAATATTGGGTAAGAGATCTACTTGCTGTTTTTCAATTCTATTGATATAGGGAAGTTGATTATATTATGTACTTATTTGTTCTAGATCCAGTTGGACTAGGGAAATATATCCTTTAAGTCCGCTTAGGTAGATTGTTCGAAAACACTTATATACAATCTATGTACAAAATCACTTTTTCTTCTTCTTGTTTAAGAAAGATAGTATTTGAGAAACCTCCCATTCATTGGGCTTCCTATAACAAACTCTCCATTTTGGTCTTGTAAAATGAAAGAATTATCTCCCTGATAAGTAGTAATTATGTATGGGCCTTTCCATAAATGTTCAAATTTCCCATGTTTGTCTTCATTCCTAGCATCCCACTTTAGAACTAAATCATCAATAGGGAAATTTCTTTCCTTGACCTTTCTATCAAATGTCTTCTTCATTTTGTCTTGATGTATTTGAGTTCTATTATATTCCTTTTCTCTCATATGATGCATTCTATCATTTGATTCACTCTTCTATGCATATGATTCAGATCCTTTGCAACATCCTGTAATAATTTCATAACTGGAAACCCCAAAGAAACTGGAAATATTACTTCGGTTCCATAAAATAAATGAAATGGTGATGTACAAATAGCCCTTTTTGTACTGATCCTATCTTCCCACAATGCATATTTGAGTTTAGTATGCCATGCTCTTTTGTTTTCCTGCAACAACTTCTTTATAATTCTTACCAAACTCTTATTTGAGGATTCTTCCAATCCATTACCTTGGGAATAATATGCAGTTGAATGATTTAGATGGATATGATACTTGTGAGATAAATTAATCATCTTTTTTTATCTGAAATCCTGTGCATTATCTGTCACTATCCTTCTAGGACATCCAAATATTGAAACGATATTTTCTTCTAGGTAGTTGATAATCATCGTGTCTGTATCATTTCTAGTAGGTATGGCTTCAATCCATTTAGTGAGATAATCTGTTGCAGTCAGGATCCACTTGTGTTGACTGGAATAATTTGGATTGATTTCTCCAAAAAAATCCAATCCCCATTGTTGAAAGGGTGCTTCTACTGAAATTGGTTTCAAAGTCAGGGGTAAAAGTTTGTTCTTTCCATAAAAAATTTGGCATTCATGACATATTGAAATCTCTTTATACACATCAGAATAAATAATAGGCCAATAGAATCCCTCTCTAAGGATTTTGTTAACCGTAGCTTTCCATGAATGGTGTCCTCCACACACTCCTTTGTGAAAATATTTCATAACCTGTTGTGCTTCATTTTCCAACAGACAATTTAGAAAAATTCCCCTTGGATCTTTCCAATACATATATTCATTTAAAAATCAAAACTTTGTTGCCTTTAATTTTACATACCTTGCCCTAGTCTTGCTCAATTCAAGAGGTGCCTGTAGATTTTGTAAAACATAAACAATGTCACCATACCAAGGAGCCAGGGAAAAATATTTAACCAATGGAAGGTCAAGAACTATTTTAATGGAAAGGCCAGAAATGAAATTCATGTCTAGAGAATCACAATTTGTTTCAGTCATTATATTTTCCAAACCTTGTCCCTTTATCAACTTCGTAGTTTTAATCTCTAGATCATACTCCAACAATATTGCAATCCATTTGGCTCTTTTTCCTTCAAGGTCTGGTTGAGTGAGTATATCTTTAACTGCAGTAGTTGGGACATAGGCAATCACGTGTGAATGTAGAATATAGACTCTAAAATCCTTCAAATACTTGATTAGTCCATAATCCTGTTTATCTATTATGTCATACTTTAATTATCCAACCCTTAAAATATTGCTGAAAAAGGAAATTGGCTATTCCATGTTCTCCTGATTTTTCTGCAATAAAACTCCAGCTATGGCATGTTGTGAGGCAAAATAAAATATAATGAATTCTTTTAAGAAATCTGGACTAATTAGGACAGGGGCCTCTGTAAGATATTTTTTTATTTGTAAATACTTCTTGGCTTCTATAGTCCTCTTAATATCATTGTTCTTCTTCAGCATGTATGTAATGTTCCTCAAAATTTCTGCAAAGTTGTGAACAAACCTTCTTAAGAAGTTTACTCTGCCTATGAAAGATTGAATTTCTTTCTTACTCCTTGGTATTCCAATTTTTTGAATGGGTGACACTCTCTCAGGGTCAATTTTAATACCATCTTTTGATATAATGTGTCCCAGTAACTTCCCTTCTTTCATGGAAAAATTAGAATTTTTGGGATTTAGAGATATACCAAATTTCCTGTATTTCAAAAATACCCTTTCCAAATGTCTCAAGTGATTTGCATCTTACTTTGAGTAAACTATTATATCATCCATATATACTACCACAAATTTGTCTTTATCTTCTGTAAATGCAATATCCATATCCCTCTGAAATGTAGTTCCTGCATTCATTAATCCAAATGGCATTTTTGCATACATGAAAGTCCCCCATGGTGTTGTAAAAGTTGTTTTCTCCTGATCCTCTCGAAGAAATTTGATTTGATTATACCCTGAGAAACCATCCAACATGGAAATTACTTATGCTCCGACAACCTTCTGCAAAATGTGGTCCATATTAGGTAATGTGTAGTTGTCTTTTAAAGATACCTTGTTCAGATTCCTGAAATCTACACACAGTCTTATCTCTCCATTCTTCTTTCTCACAGGGACTAGATTTTCTACCCATCTGGAAAATCTCAGTGATACAATGATTTTAGCATCAAACAACTTTTTAACTTCTTTCTCAATCATCGGAAGAAACAAGGGATTTATTCTTCTTATCTTTTGTTTGAAAGGCTTTTCATTTGGTTTGATGGGAATTGTGTGCTGAATTATGGAAGTGTCATACTCTTTCAAATATTCATAGCTCCAAGCAAATACATCTGAAAACTCATTCATTAACTCAACATACTTCCTTTCTTCTTCTGGTGGCAGACTCTTAGAAATTTTCACTATTTTGGACTTCTCTTTTGTCCCAATATTGCAGTCTTTAATTTCGCTTTCCTAAGGTTCTACCTTTAAATTTTTAGCTACGCCATTCCTATCAAACATCCTTTCCAAAGGTATAAGAACTTTTGGAATAACATATTTTTTTAGCTGAATGATTTCTTTTCCCCTAATTTCCCCTTTGAACCTTTCTTGTTCTTCTGAAAATTCTTCATGAATAATAGTTTCTTCCATATTCTGATCATCAGTGTCAATGGATGTATCAGCAAATTCATTTGTCATTTCCAAAAAATTCTTAATCTACAAATCATCTTCAAAGACTTGTCAATATTTTGAATTATCAGGAATAGAAGGCTTATTCATAAATTATATTTCATATTTTTTGTTTGAAAAAGAGGGAACTTTAAAGGCACGTGCAATAGTAGCTAAAGAATCTTCTATTGAGTTTTTAATCCTAGGTATCACCACCATCTTATGTTCATCAAAAAAGTTTCCAAGTAAGTCCCAAACCTCATTTCTGTATGCTCTCATTCTTGGATGTTTTGTTTGGTAACTGTTGTTTACTTGATTTATTACCAACTCAGAATCTTTGAACACATCAATCTTCTTTGCTTTCAAATCTTTCAACACATTCAATCCTAATATTAAAGATTCATATTCTGCAACATTATTGGTACATTCAAAATTAAATTTGAAGGAATATATCAGGAAATCTCGATCTAGAGAAATTATCCACACACCTACACCAACACCTTCCTTACTTATGGATCCATCAAAATGCATAGTCCAAATTCCTTCATCTCTTTTCTTTTGCTTAAGGACTTTTTGTTCTACAATCACATCATTGTCTTATTTCTGATTGTCAGAGTCAGTTTCTTTTTGAAGATGGAAATCATTGTAAAAAATGGAAGATCCTAAATCTGTGTCTACTACATAAATTGAATGACTATCAGTTTCATCTTTACTTCTCACCACATATGCAAGTCTCTTTTCTGTGTATAACCTTCTGTGCTCACCAAAAACTGGAAATGTTGTGAAAGACATATCCATCTGCAAGGTTCCCTTGAGTTTTGAAGCCCAAGATATAGATAATAACATACCAAATTTTGGGGGAATATCCGCCACAACTACATCCATGACAATATATTTAGCTTGGATTTGAGTGAGGGAAACCACTAAGTCTTTGATCAATCCTAAACATATGACCTTTTTTGAATCAAAAGAAAACAAGTCTTTTTATGGTCTTGTGATTTCTAAACCTAGACTATCCACCATAACCTTTGGCATCAAATTATGTGAGGCTCCTGAATCAAGAATGCAATTATGGAGAATCATATTATGGACATTCAAATTCACATAGAAAGGTGGAACCTCTTCCAAACTATTATCTTCCATTTTAGAACCCAAAAGAATAGTTGGGGCATCATCATTCAATTCTAAGGTATCAGGTTCCATTTTTCCTTCACTCCTAATGATTTTTGAAATTTGCTCTTTGTACTCAGTGTTTTTAAATATCTCATTGAATGGAGTAGAAATTTTATTTTTTGAAATTTCACTTTGCAGGTTGAAAGGAGTGAGTGTTTTGTCACTTTCTTTGATTAAATCTCTTTTAATCTCTGGAATCTTCTTCATTACATCTTCTTTTTGTTTTTATTTTTTATGCTGACTAGTTGAGGGTTGATCAATAGGACCCTTTCCTTTATTTACAACTACATCTCTACTTCCGAGGTAGATTTTTCTCTGAAGGTCATTCACTACATTCTGATACCCAATATGATATTGTTCTGTTTCTAATTCAAAATTATTACATTCCCCCTTCGTAGAAAACATGTCATGTTCCATATTTTTCAAATAAACCTCAGAGTCAAGATCATCAAAATGATGTATTTCACTTTCCACAAGTTCGGTTTCTCCTTCTTCATCAGCGAAATTCTCAGGAAATGGAGGTCTTACTTGATGATCTTCTGCATTTCTTTGATTCCTCTGATCTCTCTGGCTTATATGTGGGGGAAATGGTCTTTTGAAATTTGGATTTCTAATTTGTGGCTCTTATTGGTCTCTATATTGAGGTTTATTTTCCAAGGTTAATATGTCCATGAGTCTTTCCATAATTTTCATCACAAATTTATCATCATTGGAAGAGGAAGTTGAAACTTGATTTTCTTCTCTAATTTTTCTCCTATCCGTTTCTGTTTTCTATTTCATTTTTCCAGAATCCATCATATTCGCCTCTACTTCTACTGCATCTTTTAACATGTCTGGTAAGGTAGCTGATTTTATTTCTCTTAGCATGCAAGAAAAATCACCATCAAAATCATCTGCATAATGTAATTTGGAAGCCCCTACTGGAGGTTGAACATTAGTAGGGATTAAATTATAGACTCTCATAAACCTTCCAAAAAATTCCTGAACAGACTCAAAACTCCTTTTTTTTCTTCAGATTATTATATTGTGTTAAAATTTGTAAAGGGTTCTTTTTATCTTCCCATATTTCAAGCAAATGATTTACAAGCTCATCATATGATGGAATAGGCCTTGCAACAAGAGTTCTAAACCAATTTTTAACCTCTCCTGACAAACTTTGAGCCAATAACCTCATTTTTGCATCATCGTAATCTAATTCTTTAAGATCAATAAAATCACTGAACCTGTCTATGTGTTGTTGGGCTGTGTAACTTCCCTCTCCATCAAACAGTGTAATCCTTTGTGCATAATTCCGAGGAAGGTCATGTAAAACAACAGGTAGGGCGAGTGGGGAAAATCTAGCAGCCATTCTTCCTGGTGGGGTTTTGAACAATATTATGAGTTTGTGGTGGTGGGTTCTAAATTTTCTGTTCTTTCAACTCAACTTTCCCATATTTTTGTAAATCTCCCCAAATAGAATGTAATAGATATGACTGAAATCTATTCTGATCAATAATTGTTTCTTTTAAATCTAACTCAAACATAGATCTAAATAAAGACTGTTCAAACTTTTCACTTAAATCAATGTCTGCAATATTTAACAGTTCTTCTTGGAAAAAAGGAAACAAACTTTCTGATTGAGATGTACCTTCTGGACTTTTTCCTTTAATTCTTCTTAGAAGCTTTTCAGGACTTTCTACCGCTTGGAATGACTGGGAACCTGGATTGCTCCTCGTATGAATCTTCTGGAAGCCCCAATTTCTTTTTGGATTTGCCTTTCTTTAAAAAGTGAAAATTTTAAACTGAAGTCGCCAGGGAAAAACACAACTAATAACAGATATCAAACTTCTTTTCCCATGGAAATCTGATCTAAAATGTCGTTATTCCCAAGGAAAATTTGAACCTTCGTTCCCTGGCAACGATGCCAAAATGTTAGCACTCAAAATTTACCCTTAGGTTGTGGAAGGATAGTTCTAAGGTAATTATTTCAAACCAGTCTTTAGGAGGAAAACTAGCCTTTTTCCTACCAGAGAAGGCTCTCTCAAAAATAGATACAATGGCTAGAGATATTTTAAAAAGATCGTATTTTTAAAATTGTAAGAGGCTGAAACATACAGATACCATTGGGAATGGATTCATAAAATATAACATTTAAAATCAACAGATTTTTAACAATGAAATTTTTTGTAAAGGCAACGCAGTTATCTTTTCACAGTCAAGTTCTTGTTTGGAAGGTGGTATTTGAAGAAAGAATGATAGTCCATCAACATTAGGCATCAATCAGGGATGAATCTAACATTGATTTTAGAGGAAAAATGTGAATAATTTGATCCAATTAAACCAAAGCATTGTTACATGAATTTTGATCTAAACAAAACTCTTATCAAAGCATGAAATGGAAAAACATAATGGAAATAGATTCACTAGAAAAAACAAATCACATGAGGAGAGGAAAAATACAGACTGTAAATCAACAACACGGGAATCTTTACTCATGAAAATGTGCTTCAACTATTTTTGGATATCTTTATTAAAATGTGTATCTCTTTACGGGTTCCAACCCTTACTACATTGCCAAAAGTTGCCTTTTATACATTGTAAAACCTCTCGAGGTAAAAACCTAACTGCTTCATAACTAAAAATAGCAAAATATAAACTAACTATTACATTCCATTTCGGTCAAATTTATACAATTTCCAAAATTTCTCAAAATATAATATTTGACATCTTTCTATTGGTTGTAGCTGCTGACAAAGATTTTCCCTCGAACATAAGTCTTCAAGTGTGCAAGTTGTACTTCATATTCCCATATCTTTCTATTGTCTTCCATTGTTCTGTAGAAGGTATTTCATAACTTGTCATCTCTTTGACCAAAACTTTCATCTCTATGTGCTCTGTAATGGAAATTGGGGGTATCTTTTCACCTATCATGGCCAGCTGGTTTAGAATTTCAAAATCATCTGAGGGTTCCTCCAGTAAAAGTTTCCATGTTAGAACATGAGTCAAATCTTCAAATTTCTCATGGTTCATCATGATGTTAAATAGTAAATATTTATAATTATTCTTGGAGATTAACTCATTATTTTCATCCCAAAAAGAGGGAAGTCCCTTTTGTATTAGCTTTTCAAATCCTTTTTTGAAAGCTTCAACCTGTTTTTGACCTCTAAAATTGAGAATTTAACCATTTATGGGGTCACAAATGTCACTATCTCTATCCTCTAAGGTTTCCTCAATTCTTGTATTTTCAACGTTCTGAGGAACTGTTTCACTACTTTCTTCCATTTTATAAATAATTCTAATTACTTTCACGAGTTTCGGAGGACCTACCTGGAACTGACAAGATGAAAATTATGCTCTGTCGCTTTTCCGTTGCACGCACATGTTCCAATTATTCCCGTTGAAAGACAAATTTCAACTTTTCACGTGTTATTGTCTTTTATACACCCCCAAAGATAGTTTCGCAACGCGGGAGAGTGGTTTTCCTTACTGCTTTTTCCAATTCCAAAATGATGTGGGGATGACACGCGTACAACAGTATGGTATTTTGCAACCGCTTCGAACTCCATTTCACCATGCATTTTGGAGGTGTGAAAAGATTATGGGTCGTCGATATATCCACCCCTTTATCGAACAACTGTTGATCTTGGATTGTATTCAACACCACCTGACTTGACTTTTCAACGCACTTTATCTTCATTATCCTCCTTACTTCTTCTCCAACGAAACCTTTCCCCTGTCGTTGATCTACCCATTTCCCCATCAACAGCCATCAATCATGTCTTTCCTTTAACATCATCCTTTAACTTTTCAGGGAATTTCGCTTCCACTATGCATCTCTCTTCCTTTTCGGTGAAACTCTTCTTCCACTGTTGATCTTTTTCCAATGCAATAGTGACCATTGATGACTTCAGATGATACCCAAGACGTTTCGCTTGACTCTTTAGCTCCTCTGTGGTATAGCTAATCGTCATATGAACCATTTTTCCAAGACTTGGGGATATTCCCACAATTTTTACATTATATCAAAACTTATTTCTATCAATCTTTTTCCATCCTAAATTGAAAAATAATGTGTCAACAGGGAGTATCACATTCTTCCTCCAACCCCATTGCAAATCAGATTTATATGTCTGGTGAAAGTCATGATTTGAGAAAAGATCCTCAAGAGAGGATTATACACAAGGAACATTCAAACTTGCAGGAGATTGAGCAACAAAATGTCTTGGAAGATGTTGGCAAAGCTATTGTTCCACTACAAGAGGACCATGAGTTTCCTTTATGTGAAGAAGACTCAACTTTGGATAAGTTGGCTGATCATATTCCATTTGGATCATCAAGCAAAGAATCATATTCATCCATGTATTGGGTGGATAGATACATTACTGAAATGGATACCCAAGGGTGTGCAATACTTGCTCACATCGGTGAGAGTCTCTTTTGCATTAGTGATGGATTTATTGGTGCATTTGATAATGTCATGTTTTGTGAACAACAACAAAGGCATCAATGGCTGCAATATGATTCCTTCCATACCCATCCATTCATGCCTTGGATGGAAAAATACATAGCCAATGTAGTGATAACTCATAGCATGAGTTCCATTGTGAAGCATGGAGACTATGAGTGGGTTGCTAAAAGTCTCAATACCACTCAAATCACAAGTATGCACTTCTCACATCATCTTTAATACATTGATAAGTCACTACAAAAGCATGATAAGGTTTTTGAATACCTTCCACCGCGTAGAACACCTGATAAAGGAGTGAAGCACAAGGTCAAGTCGAATATGGGTGCATCACCCAACATGATCTCATCTTCCAAGCATCCCATTGATTTCGAAAGTAGAAGCTTGCAGCCACATGGAACACATCATACCATCTTTGACATAGCCATCATCACCATCATGCATGCAATGGCTAAGTCTAGACAATACTCATTGTGGAGTGGATGTGTGGTTAAGGTTGATCACAATAGTTGGATGCATTTCATGACACCAAAGGAGCTTAATGATTGGAAACCAAGATTGGTAAGTGAAGTTCAAGTTTATAATTCTGATCATGAATGCAAGAATGTAGTAGCAGATGTTCTTCTTTCTTCAAGGGAAGATTTATTTGATTGGGAAATTCATTTAGTAGCAGAGTATCCCAAAGGAAAATTTGCATATGAGCTTCTAAATGGTTGGTTTCAAGAAGAATAGTTTGACATCATGGATGAAGGAATATATTGGGAGCCAAACTCAGTTTTTATGGAGGATTTTATGGGGGCTTCTCATGATTCGCTCCTAGTTGAGAAATTCCTTAAAAAGGGAGTAAAGGCTCAACATAAGCTATCCCACACATACAAGCATATCAAAAGATTCAAAGGTGAAGGAAATTTGAAGGAGTTTCTTGAATTTGGATTCACAAAGCTCCATGTGATTCTAATTAGTTCCACAATATGTTGGGAAAAGGTGAGGAGCAGATGGATTAAGGACAAGAACTTACCCAAGGTTGATCTCCACCTTGTCCATGTTCAATTTCGAATGAAGGAAGTTATTTTGCAAGATAGTAGGTCCACTCTTGATTTTCCAAGTCCAAGGAGCCAAGTGGAGTTTGAACAATTCAACCAAAACACTACTCTTCACATATTCATTGGAGTATATCCATTCCAAGATTTGTATTGGTATGGAACTCCTATCCATATAAATCAGATAAATGGAGAAGGAAATGCACAATAAGAGAAGGCTTGGGACCAAGCAAAGCATGGCATCTTGAAGACATTCCAAGGCAATTTGTAGAAGGTGCAAAATCAACTACAAGTGTGTGAAGACAAAGGCAAGACAAAACAAATATTTTTGGTAGTTGAATTGGCACATTCAAAGTTTCATCCATACAAGCAACTTTCCTTGGAAGGAAAGGGGGCTGAAAAATGGGAGATAATTCCATATGGTCCATGAAAAATCATGAGGAGGATGGAAAAGGATGCTTGTGTGTTGAAACTTCCAAGATGAAGCAATGCATACCATGTATTTCATGCACTTTATCTTATGGCAGCATTTGTGCATCAATGAAGCTTTCTCCATTTGATAGTGGACACTTGATTTTTGTACCTGAGTGGATCATGCACATGAGGGAGAAAAGGTTGAAAAGAAGAGTCACCCAAGTGTATGTTTTGCAATGGAGAGCTTTGTCCAATAAGGAGGCAACATTGGAGAAGAACAAGTTAAACATCACCTTGGCTTGTTGTTGCTTGAGGACAAGCAATCTTGGAAGGAGAGGATTGTCATGTCCCCATTTTGACAGCACCATGGAGCAACCACTAACCCATCCAACTCCATGGGTTCTAGTGGAAAATCATTAAATTAATTAATAAGGGAGTAACCTTGGCCAAGTTACTTTAGGAAATTAAATAAATTAGCTAATAAATTATGGCTATAGTTATTTTGGAATAAATTAAATTAGAAGTGATGAAGTTTATGTTTTTGAATATTTAATTATTTTTAATTATGATATGAGTTGGAAAAATGCCAAGAGGACTCATTGTTAAATATACAACATCATGATACATTCTCCAAACCAATCTTGCATAGCCAAGATTGATCCTCTTGTATAGAGGTGAGCACTTTGATTGCCTTCCATGTAAAGTTTATTCCTCCCGTACATAGGTACTTGATCAAAGTAATGATTTTGTAAATTCTTGTTGGACAAGACTACATACTTATGTGTCAAGTCATGATTATCATGTGAACCTTCTGTATTAAGATATCCATGAGATGGAACTCCCGTATAGAGGTGGACCTTCCGTATAAAGGTCATGCTTTACTTGTTAAAATCATTTAATGTTGTGTGATGTAAACCATGATCACCAGTTGCTATTAAGTATCCTTCAGAGATTGATCACCTCTAAAGTGAATTAATTTAGCATATGACCATTTGGTCTGGAATAATATAATATGATCAGAACATCCAATAATTCTTCTTAGTATAATGTAATGTGATGGATAATTAAAGTTAGCACATATTGACCATGTAGTAAGAAATAAAGAAATAAAAGATAAAGCATAGAGATAAAGAGAATTCAAAATTTCCCATGCAGACACTTCAACTAATTAAAGAGAATTTGAATTGTTAAAGCTTCAGTTAAGTATCAATGCTTCAATTAAAGCATCAGTTAAATATATGCCTTAGTTAACTAAAGAACTCACAGTGGTCACTTCAAGTAAATCAATCAACATGATTTCAGTTAACTAAGTGTTAAATAAGAAGGATTAGTTAAATAAAGTATTTTTACTTTAGTTAAACTAAAAGACGACACTCCAGTTAAAGAGAGTTAACTAAGTGACAACAAAAAATATATAGTTAACTAAGTGTTCTTGCAAGATGACACTTATGTTAAACCAAAAGATGACATGTGAGTTGTGACAATTGCATGTCGACACTTAAGTAAGCCACCTAACTAAGTGGGCAAGCTTTCTGTTAAGAGGAGAGTTCATCCTAAGTGACAGCTCAGTGAGATAAATCATTGCATGAGAAGTGGGGTGCACCTCTGCATGAAAGATTAATATATCCAGTTTGAGGACGAGTTCATATTGAAGTTAGAAGTTAAAAATAGAAGAGAAGAATGTATAAATATGTTATAGTACAGGATTGATTAATTCAATGTGAAGCGAATTCTATTCTCCATTGAAGTCAAGGCACTTCTCTTTGTGCAGGGTATTGTTGTGATGGGCACACATCCAATTGATCTCTCTTCTCTATTTCTTTCGTATCTTCACCAAGAGTGTTTGGTGATCTCTTATCTTCCAAAAGCAACCTGCTATGTTGTAAAAGAAAGCATTCTTTGTTATCTATTATATTATACTGAGAAGAATTGTTGGGGTTTTTTTTTCTCATAATTTTGAGGATTTTCCCCAAGGTATATCTTTTGTTATGGTTGTATGAATTTCATGGATTGAATTGTCTCATTGCTTCAAGTCTCTGCATCTAAAAGAATTAAAAATCAAAGCTCAACCAAGTTTCAACATGGTATCATATCTCAGGGTGTGAAGGAGCTTGGTTTTGCATGCCGGATTGTAGTGTCCCTTTTTAATAAATTGGAAAAATTGGAAAAATTGCAATTTTTTGGTCAATTCGAACCTTGGACTAGTGATGACCCAAGTGCTTCCCAATGGCTCCTAAGGATTTCGATTTGGGCCTGAAGTTACTTGAAAGCTATTATGACATAAAAATGAGCTGATAGGTTCTTGGACACTCTCAAAATACTTTTGAAACATTTATTTTCAATCAAGATAAAATAGGGAATTTACTAGTAATTTCGAGGTTCAAACCCCCTAGGGTATAGGTCACTAATGGATTCCCAAATGAATTACGACCCTCCCAAATTTCAGAAAAGAGACATGGATTTATTTATATAAATTCAATGGGAACCCAAATGCATCATTAATCAGTTCCTAAAGGCTTCTGCAACTCCCATAAATCATATATTTGTATACATGTCTTCACACAGGGGGAAATGATAGAAAAACTCCACAACTAGCTATGAATTTCGAGATAAATGTTCCAAAGACTTGTATAATGTGTATGAAAATTATTCAGTACATTAATGGCTCTCCATACATCAATAAAATCACAAATAATTACTGAAACAAATCGGAACCAAACAACTTCAAGCTCTCACAACAAGATATAGGGGAAAATGGCACCATTCATACATAGTTTAGCATTTTTACATAGTTTCACTTGGAGTTCGACCTGAGGTACTTCTGAGAATCAAATACAGAGTGAATACATCATATTACAAATAAATGGGTCCCCTTGGACTCCCCCAAAGAGATCATCATATCACCATGTGCGCCCTTCCTCCAAGAGAAAGAATATGAAGAGAAATGTGAGAGAGAGAGATGGGAGCAAGTTGAAGAAGAAAAGATCACAAGCATACCTATAGTTTCAACCTGCAAAAAATGACTCCATTTTATATCCAAATGAAAGGTCTGAATGTCCTCTCCAATTTCCAATTAGGATGGGAATCTTTCACCCTCGAAATTGGTGGTAAGGCAAGTAGAATAAACACTCAACTTGCATGGACAAGCTATGCTCTCCAAATTACCAAATGAGAAATGATAAAAATCCCATATCCTTCTTTGTTCTTGTCTTTTATGAACTTTCCAAGTCCTCCATGGTTCGAATTCCTTCCAAAATCTTCATGCCAACTCAAGTTGGGAAGAGAGTCCAATGTGTGCCACTTGTCCATCAATTCGAATGGAGAAGCATCTTGGATGCCATAACTCCATTGTGCGCCCTATTGGAGGATATTTTTAGCCCTGACATGTCATATAGGTCATATTCCAGTAATCAGGTCTAATCCTTTTCATTAGTGTCATTAGCATATTCATCATTGTTGTCATAGAAGCTAGGGAATCTAGCCCAAGTGTCTCAGTATCTCTAAGAGGCCTCTTCCTCTTCCATGGGAGTTACTCTTCCACTCAAATTTGACCCTCATTGAGTCATGCCAAGTATAATTACCTTCCAACTCCCCCAAGAACATTAGACTCCACCTTGGATTTGAATGGGTGAGAGAAGGATTTCATGTGGCATGAGGAATCTTGCTTTGTGTGGGTCTCACACCACCAATGTGCCTTCATGACCAAGTGCCACATTATTTTCCTATTGTAAATATTTATTTATACCCTTTTAATAAATTTATGTCAAGCTAATGTCCATTTGGGGTTTATTATCTCCCTTATTCCAAATCTAAATGTTTCCACCCCAACCTAGGGAACTAGTAGATTGGTGGAATTTTCCCTTCTAGTGATTTATTTGGATGGGGACATTACACAGCTAGAGCCTATGTTGATCTTGAGAAGTTGAGAACAAGATTTGAAGACTATGGAATCAGTCTCTGTATGAATGGAAGACCGTCTAGAGGGTACCTCAAATTTCAACACTTGGAAGGCTAGGATTCTCAGCATCCTAGAGGAACATGAATTGGATGGGTATGTATCCATTGTGGTGGAGGAGCCTACATCTAATGTAGGGAAAATCAACTTCAATAAGAATCAATCTAAGGACAAACAAATCATCTATTATTCGGTAAAAGATAACTTGATTCCTGTGATCGCACCGCTGAAGATCGTGAAAGAATGTTATGATACATTGACTAGTCTATATGAGAAGAAGACCCTAAGTCAAAAGAGGGAATTGAAGAATAAGCTTTGAAACTTAAAGATGGAGATAGATGAGACAGTGGCCTCCTTCTTCTCCAATATCTCTCAGGTAAGAGATCAACTTGCTAGTATTGGAGTACTAGTGGATGAAGACGATATTCTCCAAACCGATATTGATGGTCTCCCATCCTCATGGGAGACATTCTTGGATGCGGTAAATGGATGATAGGTACAACCTAACTTCGAAAGGTTGTGGCATGACTGCCTCCAAGAGGAGGGGCGAATCCAGAGAAAGTCAATGTGCATCATAGAATAAAATATTGCCCTCATGGAAATAATGAAGAAATGAAAGTAACCCTTCTTCCAAAAGAAGTTCTCTCATACAAAGAAGAAGGAGTTCAACAAAGGATTTGACAAGTCAAAAGCTAGATGCTTCAATTGAAATAAGAAAGGACATTTCTCAAGAGAGTGCAAAGCAAAGCATAAACGAAATTTTCATGCTTCTATCGCTATAGAAGATGAAACCACTCAAAATAATGCATCCGAAGAAAAAGAGACAAGGAGGGAGTATTACCTTATCTCATCCCTTTTGGGATCTGTCATCACAAATGAAGACACATGGTTGATTGACAATGGTGCATCCAAACATATGAATGGTTACAAGAGTTCCATCACCAATCTAAAGGAGAAAGAATTCACATGCATGGTAGATTTGGGGGACAACTCAACTTATTTGATCCAAGGAGTTGGATCCACCTCATTCCAGCTGAGAACCGGTGATATTCTACATGTGGAGGACATTCTATATGTTCCAGGATTGAAGAAGAACCTACTTTCAGTTTCGATCTTGAAGTCAAAGGATTTCGAGTTATCTTCATGGATAACAATTGACTTTTATGGCCGAAGAACGAAATCCTAGAATATGTTGCTATGATTGGATTTTGAGAGGGAGGACTCTACAAGGTACCCAGGAAGTACATTCAAGCTATGGTTCACCACACTATCAGTCCATGCAAGCTATGGCACTGAAGGATTGGACATCTACACTAGAAAGCACTACCAGGACTTCAAAATATGGTAAAAGGTATTCCCGTATTTGATTTTGAGCATGATAGTGTATGTCGGGGTTGTGCACTTGGGAAGAATGTTAATAATAGTTTTTCTAGAAGTTCTACTAGATCTAAAGGGATTTTAGATTTAATACATTTTGATGTATGTGGTCCCATGTCATCCCCCCCCTAAGTGGCTTCTTATATTATGTATTGTTCATAGATGATTTTTCTAGGAAGTCATGGATTTATTTCATGAAGGATAAAAGTGAAACTCTTAGCAAATTTAAAGAGTTTAAAGCCCTAGTTGAAAATCAGAAAGAAAATAACATTCGTGCATTAAATTCTAATAATGGAGGTGAATTTGATTCACATGCATTTAATGAGCTATGTAGTGATGCAGGAATATGTATATAGTTATCAGTACCTTACATCCCTCAGCAAAATGGGGTTGCCGAAAGGAAGAATAGAACCATATGTGAGGCTGCAAAATCCATGATGCATGATCAAGATATATCTACCTTATTATGGGCAGAAGTCACCTGTACAATTGTTTACATCCATAATAGAATCCCACGTGCCATTCTAGATGATAAGACACCAGAAGAAGTGTTTACTGGTGAGAAGCCAGACATCCCACACTTGAGGATCTTCAGGAGATCGGTATACATTCATGTGCCAAAATAAAAGAGAATAGATATGGAGCCTTCTGGAAAGAAAGAAACCTTTCTGGGTTATAGCGAGTCATCCAAATCATACTGAATATATGTACTTGGTGAGAGACACATTGAATTCAGGAGAGATGTCACCTTCCATGAGGAAGCTTCTTTCAAAAGATCGAAAGAGATTCAATGTGATTTAGATGTGGAGGATCCCGAGTTTGATTCTCCCCCTTCGGAGTTTGAGAGGGAGAAACCAAAAGAAGCCTCATATTTGTTGGCTCCTGAAGAACCAGTAGAACTGGTTGAGAGGCCACCTGATGAAATTCCCTCTAAAATAAGATCCGCTTGGTGCCGAGACATCTTACAAAATGCAGAGAAACATGGATCACCAACAGGCTCATCCAAAGAGCACAAGCAACTTGATAGATATTCAGGGTATGTTGCACTGATGAGTCACATCAATGATTCATAACCATCCTCATATGAAGAAGATGCAAAGAAACAATTTTGGAAAGATGCAATGACAAAAGAGTACAACTCTATAATGAAGAATGATGTTTGGGAGGTTGTTCCCAAACCTGACGGGAAGTCCATTGTGACTTCCATATGGATTTACAAGATAAAGCATGCCGTGGATGGTAGAATTCAGAAGTATAAAGAATTTTTTTTTCCAGAGGTTTCTCTTAGAAAGAAGGCATCGATTATGATGAGACCTTTTCCCCCGTGGCAAGGTACACCACAATCTGACCAATGATTGCACTTGCATCTGTTCTAGGATGGAAACTTCACCAGATGGATGTGAATACAACCTTCCTGAATGGTGAGGTTGAGGAAGAGGTTTATAATCATCATCCTGAAGGATTTTTGGTGCATGGGAAGGAGTCCCATGTTTGCAAGCTAAAGAAACCTCTATATGGGCTTAAGCAAGCCCCCAAGGCTTGGTACTCCAGAATTCATAGCTACCTTCAGAAACTGGGTTTTTGTAAGAGTGAAGTTGATCCAAATTTGTACTTCAAAGTAGTGAAGAACCAACCGTTGATATTGGTTTTGTATGTTGATGATTTGTTTCTCACTAGAGAGGAACATCTGATTGCTTGGTGCAACATGGAGCTCACCTTAGAGTTCGAGGTGAAATACTTAGGTCTAATGCACTACTTTCTTGGGCTTGAGATCTGACAAAGAAAAGATGGAATTTTTCTATCTTAAGGGAAGTAAACTGTGGATATATTGGGCAGGTTTGGAATGATAGATTGGAAATCTATGAATACACCAATGGTTTCCAATTTAAGGAAACTTCATGAGTCAGGATATGGATCAGATCCAATAGATCCCACTTTTTATAGATAGCTTATAGGATTGCTAATGTACTTGATACGTTTGAGGCTTGATATATGTTATGCCGTGAGCATTATGAGTCAATTTATGTATGATCCGAGACACAGAAACTGGACAGCTGCTAAGCATGTGCTTAGGTACCTTCGAGATACAATTTCATATGGACTCAGATATGCCTCTAGCAGAGGAGTCATGTTACTTGGTTATACAGACTCGGACTAGGGAGGAAGCATTGTGGACCGTAAGAGTACATCTGGCTACATTTATATCCTAGGACCATCTATATTATCTTGGTCCAGTAGGAAGTAGGGATCCATAGCTTAGAAAACTACCGAAGCAGAATACATAGCTGCTAGTGTTTCCTGTCGAGAAGTAGTGTGGCTCATAAATCTACTTATAGGGTTGTTCGTTGAAAATATTGAGACTACAGTTATTAGGTGTGACAATCTGAGTTGCATCAAGATTTCTGAAAACCTAGTGTTTCATGACAAGTCGAAGCACATTGAAATGAAGTATCACTTCATCTGAGACATGGTACAACAATGAAACCTCAGTACATTGCTATTGATGAGAAGATTGAAGATGTGTTAACAAAGCCTCTATCAGTGACAAAGTTTAGGTACTTCCGAGACAATCTTGGTATGGAATAGAATGCCTCCCTCGTTGAGAGGGAGTGTTAAATATGCAACATCGGGAGACATTCTCCAAACCAATATTTTACAGCCAAGATTTATCCTCCTCTATAGAGGTGAGCACTTTGATTTTCTTCCGTGTAAAGGTTATCCCTCCCGTATAGAGGTACTTGATCAAAGTAATGATGTTGTAAAGTCTTGTTGGACAAGAATCCAGACTTATGTGTCAAGTCATGATTATCATGTGAACCTTCTGTATAAAGGTATCCATGATATGGACCTCCCATCTAGAGGTGGAACTTCCGTATAAAGGTCATGTTTTACTTGTTAAAAGCATTTAATGTTGTGTGATGTATTATTAACCATGATCACCAGTTGCTATTAAGTCTCCTTTAGAGATTGATCACCTCTAAAGTGAATTACTTTAGCATATGATCATTTGGTCCAGAATAATATAATATGATCACAACAATCGATAATTCTTCTTAGTATAATGTAATGTGATGGATAATTAAAGTTAACGCATATTGACCCTGCAGTAAGAGATAAATAAATAAAAGATAAAGCATAGAGATCAAGGGAATTCGAAATTTCCCATGCAGACACTTCAACTAATTAAAGAGAACTCAAATGGTTAAATATTCAATTATAAAGCTTCAGTTAAGTATCAATGGTTCAGTTAAAGCATCGGTTAAATATATGCATCAATTAACTAAAGAACTCACAGTGGTCACTTCAAGTAAATCAATCAACACGATTTCAATTAACTAAGTGTTAAATAAGAAGGACTAGTTAACTAAATTGTTTTCACTTTAGTTGAACTAAAAGACAACACTTCAGTTACAGAGAGGTAACTAAGTGACAACAATGAAGATCTAGTTAACTAAGTATTATTGCATGACGACACTTATGTTAAACTAAAATATGACACGTGAGTTGTGACACTTGCATGTCGACACTTAAGTTAGCCACCTAACTAAGTGGGAAAGCTTTCAGTTAAGAGGTGAATTCATCCTAAGTGACAACTCAGTGAGATAAAGAATTGCATGAGAAGTGGGGCACACCTCTGCATGCAAGATTAATACATCCAGTTTGAGGGCGATTTCATCTTGAATTTAGAAGTTAAAAATAGAAGATAAGAATGTATACATATGTTATATGATATTGATGAATCCAATGTGAAGTGAATTCTCTTCTCCATTGAAGGCAAGGCACTTCTCTTTGTGCAGGGTATTGTCCATGCTTGTTATTGTTGTGCTGGGCACACATCCGATTGATCTCTCTTCTCCATTGCTTTCATATCTTCACCAAGAGTGTTTGGTGATTTATTATATTTTGAAAGCAATCTGCTATGTTGTAAAAGAAATCATTCTCAGCTATCCATTATATTATATTATATTGAGAAGAATTGTTGGGTTTTTTGTTCTCATAATTTTGATGATTTTTCCTAGGGTATATCTTGTGTTATGGATGTATGAATTTCATGGATTGAATTGTCTCATTACTTCAAGTCTCTACATCTAAAAGAATTAAATATCCAATCTCAACCAAATTTCAGAAATCATGAGAGCGCATAAGGAGCTAAGGATGGATCTATGAGTTGTCAACCAACAAGGAAACTCGAGCATAAAGCAAGAAAGAAGCAATAAAGAAGAAAAGGTGGAAAGCAACAGTAAAAGCAAAAAAGAGGTAGAAAAGTAGGAAAGTTCTCAAAAGCAGGAAAGAAGCTCAAAAGTAGAAAAGATATAAGTTTCCTGATTTGTGCAACTCAAGAAGGATTAGCAACATCCATAAAATCTACAAGGTCCAAATTTATCCACTGAGGGCACATTTGAGGATAGAGTGGGTCCACATGATGGTATAACTCACCCAAAAATCAAGCTAAGCACTTCTAATTCGAATTTCAAGGATGGTAAATGTTTTACTTAGTAAAATAACATTAGAAAGGATCTTAATGTGTCATGGGTGATTATTATCTCATATTATTCAAATTTTATTATAAGTTTTGGAAAAAATTCTAGAAGGAGGCCAAAGCTACCTGATGTTTATAAAAGAAGCATGAGCACTCCATTTCACATATTTTTTCAGTATGAGCATTTGAATTAGAGAGCTTGAAGCTTCTTTAGACTTGGGAGATGTGCCCCTTGTCAATCAATTGGGAGATGTGCCCCTACTGTCACCAGCTAGTTGAGAGTTCGGCTAGAGTTTGAGGAGAATGGAATTCAACCATTATAATTGAGTTTATTGTTGGTCATTTCATGTTATTTCAGATCCAAGACTTCTCCAATATAGCGCACTCTTGTTCTTCAGTGAGTGAATGTACTGGTTTTTATTGTGACTATTGTTTTGCTTTGTAATTTCCCAAGGAGGGGAGCATATTAGTGAGTGATTGCTGCTATTATTACAGCTCTGTAATGTCTATGAAATATTATACAAATTAATGATATCATGTTTCTCTTAGTTCTGCAATAAAACTGTTATTGTTAACGATTTACTCACCCTATGCTCGTTACAATGCCAAATCTAGCTATTTTCCAGTTTTAATGCAGTTAATCATATTCTATCTGTCCAATTTTGATTATGTGAGTTGTTGTAGATTATTAAGACTATGATGAATCAATATCAATCCCGATATCATAGATTCACAAGCCTCTAGGGTCACTTGATTTCCTTTGGAAATCTCATAGTTGAGTAGTCCCAATAGCACACTTGTCTTCCTAATCTCCCCAAGTCTATAAAATTGCTTCCAAACCTCTGTAATTGTTGTGTCATAGTATTTTGGGGTAGATATAGGCCAACCACCTCTATATCTGCACCATAAGCCTTTGGGTTCCACATAAATCCTGGGGTCATTAGCTTGGGATTCTGATTTAGCTTGCTGCTTACTGTCCCTAAGACATATCATATTCTAAAGTCCATATTGGGAAGAATTTGGGAGGTCTAATTGTGCTTAACACTAGTTCTGTCAATTCTAGTTTAATTCTAGCTACAATTTTTGGAATTTATCTGACTTGGTCTTTTGTAATTGAGTAAATATATCCATAAATCGGATTGGGGATATTACATAGATATGGTATTCTTGTAATAAAATTTGAATGCCACACAGGAGTATGTGAAAAGAGACCATAGATTAGGGTTGTAGGAGAAGAGGGTTGGTACTTCTATGCAAAGGTTGGTGGTCACGACAGAAAAAAAATATTAGCAATAGCTCGAATAGAGTGAACACACCCATAGATGATCAAACAATTCACGTGCAGGATAATTAGGGTTATGGTTTCTAGTACGGACAGAGGGACAGGCAACAAGTGAATGAAAAAAGAGCATTACCTGCAAAACTAATAGCTGCAAAAAACTATGCCAGAAGAGGCAAGGAGTAGAGAATATGGACGTTAAGCAAGATTTATCTTGTAGCTTTGATACCACTGTTAGGTGTCCAATAAGGAAACCAGGCATAAACCCAACAAAGAAAATAATAAACCAAAAAAATAAAAGAAGATAGGCGTTAAAGAACATATTCTCATTAATCAAATGTACAATTTATACAATGAGCTGACCCTTGGGTTTGTATTCCCAAGGTGTCTCTTGGACTCCTCATGACCTTTCCTATTCACCTATGACACTTGACATGAATAGTTGCTTAACATGTTAGAAATGTATCTATTTAATTTGTTCTCAACCATTATACTACATCCCCACCAATGAAAAATAAATACTTGAAAGGAATGCAGAAACATGGCACCCTTGGTATCTGTCATGTCCCCAATTTTGGCTCATCTAGTACCATGGTTGAAAGGGGGAAAGATCAACCCCTAAGGGAATTAAATGGTATTAATTCTAGTTGCTTAGAATTAATTTTAGCCTAAGTCTCACAAATTGGCAAATTTATTTATTAAAGGTAATTTTGATAAATAAAATTAATGGATAATGAGCAAGTGGTCCAAGAGGGCACCCATGTGGAATATGTTGCCAAAATGGAGTAGGGGGTATTTTTGAGGCAATTGTACCACAAGAATTAATTAATTGATTAAATGTTGAAGTTTGAATTAATTTTGAGTTGGAATATTTTTATTAATAAATATTGTCAAGTGGTGATAATGTGGCTAGGAGGTCAAATTTGGTCATGTGGACCACTCTTGCCTTAATGGCAAGTCTCATAAAAGTCAAGAAATCCAATGGATGAAACAAGGCAAAAAGAACAAATTAGAAACTGGCAAAAGCAAACAGAAAAACTGACAAAAGCAGAAAAGAAGGAAAGTAAAGAAAGTGGAAATAATAGGAAAAGTAGCCAGAATGAAAGTAGCAACATCCAGAAAAAGCTTCCTAAAGCGCACTTGCCAAATTCAGTGAAGGGAGGAAAAGGAAAGAAAGTTTTCAAAGCCAAGAGTTGCTATTATCCTCAAGAAATGTGCCCTCATGGCTTTGGAGTAGGATGGGAAAGTGGGTAACCTACTCTCACAGGTCACCAAGCCAAGAACTTGCTTAGCAGGTCATCATGAAGTTTATAAAATAAGCCAACCAACTCCATTTGACAACTTTTGATCATTATTAGAATTTGTGAATGAGAGCTCTGAGCTCTCTAAGTTGAGTGTTGTGCCTCAACAAGTTATGCTTGGGATATGTGCCTGAAGGTCCTGTGAGTTTATTATGAGTGATATGCAGGTCCAGCAATGAATATTTGTGATAAACCTACAATAATTAATTAATGCAAATACACGAGATATCAAAAATAATAGAATAGAATCACTTTTATATTGATCACGGGCCACTTCGAGGGGGCAACCTCCTTTGAGCAAGCTCAATACAATTAACTTCATGGTGGCTTCAATGACCTCAACACACACTTATATACTAAGTCTATGCCCAATACTATGTGTCAAAACCATGGGACATATAATACTACGGGACGACTTACAAAGCATATGCGTCCAATACTATGGGCTAATATAAACTACGGATCAACAAATACTACGGGACGACTTACAAAGCATATGCGTCCAACAACAATATACTAACATAGTAAAGAGAAGGGTTGACATAGGTTTCTAACATCCCCTCTCCCTTAGAAAAAGCTTTGTCCTCAAAGCTTTGGTTGGAGAAATTGCTGCAGAATCTGAAGGAGTGGTTCCCTGGTAGCATCCTCGGGTTGCATTTCAGGCCACTGATGCCTTTGGAGTGTCAAGGAGGATTGCTTGGAAAGCTGTAGATGAAGAAGAACCCTATCAGCTACGTGGAAAATGCGCTCAGAACGGTGCTGATCGGCTTGTTGTTTCAGGCGAATTCTGGCCATGTGAAGATTGTCCTGCAGAATGAGAAGAATCTGATCGCGGTTTCGAAGAACCGAGTCAATTTCCTGAACTGGGGAGCTACTAAGGGTGTATGGAAGAAGAACTGGCGGTGTTTTTCCATACACTGCTTCATATGGTGTCCTTTGAGATGTGGTATTGTACCACCAGAGCGCTGCTAGGAAATCCATAGAAATAGTTGGCCAAAGTTGTGTAGGGATGGGCAAGGGTTTGAGCAATCCCAAAAGGAGTGTCGTTTCACCCTTGTTGACTTGGAAAGTATCATCGTCAGCCACCATCTGTTGGATTGTCATTTTTAGTCCCTGCCAAAAGAAGTTACATTGTTCCCAGTCATACATTTTGCAGAACCCAGACTGCCTTGTTGATGAAGAAGTATGGAGTTCATAGAAGAGAGAGCCCCGTTGAACATATTGCAACCAATTTGGAACAAGCAGAGAAAGAGCTGTAAGAGAAACTGGGTCATCAATTGTGCAAGAAGGAGCATCTTACACCATATTGTCCTTACCCTTCTTGTAAGTGATCACATAGGGATAACCCATTTCAGGTGTGTTGGGGAGGAGACCCATTGTTCCAGAAAATTTTCCAGACTCGGGAGATCAGTCTTGATGCAGAAATAATTCCCTAATAGGTATGGCTGCCACTTCTGTACTGCATGCAAAATAGCCATCATTTTCGGCTGAGAGGTAGATGTCGCTAAATTCTTACCGGAAAGGTCTCTTGAAGGCAGCAAGCGCATTGGTTCAGCAAAGATACCTGCATATCTATCCAAGGAAGTAGTGGAGACTGTTGATGGGTGCATCTGAATGGAATTGAGCTGAGCGATGACACCATGTGAATTCTTCTTAAGGATTTTTTCCAGGCGATGTGAACTGATGATGCAGAGAGACCCTGGTTGTAATCCCATAAATTTGTGTTGTGCCCCATTGACTTTAAACTGCATCCAAAGTTCAGCAAAATCCCATAAGATGGGGCCAAGTGTGCGTAACCATTGAACACCCAAAACCACATCACATCCGCCTAAGGACAAGGCAAACATGTCAGAGCGTAGGTTATAATCTTCCATAGAGATACACACATTGTGACACTTCCCCTTGCAAGGTAAGGTACCCCCATTGGCAACCATGACTTCAAAGTTGGAGCAAAGATTGACAAAACAATCAACCTGTTTGGCAATCCGAGGGTCAATGAAGTTATGAGCGCTACTAGAATCAATGAGTATGGTAAGAGGGAGATTCTTGAAGTATCCCCTGACCCACATTATTTGTGGGGTGGTGATGCTGGTTACAACATGGAGAGAGATCTCGGGTGGGTCGTCCTGAGATGGGGTGTCAACAGGCGGGTGTTGAATGTCGACCTGATCATCTACTGTATCTGTAGCTTCTTCACCAAGTTCTAAGGCAGGCGGAGAATCCACATCCAAGAGATAGATATTTTGTTGAACACATATATGTCCTCGAGTGAATTTCTCATCACAATTATAGCAAAGCCCTTTTTCTCGACGTGCCTGCATTTCTATTTCAGACAAATGCTTGATAGGAGTTGGTTGAGGAGAAAGCGTGATGGGAGGTCATTGGGAACCCATATTTCTGAAGGGAACAAAGGTGGGTTTGGAGCGGTGTTGAGCTACGATCTTGTCCTTGGCCAGCTTAGCCAACCCTAGGACTTCCATCATTGTGTTGGGACAAAACATTTTGACCTCTGAGCGGATTTCATCCTTGAGACCACTGATAAAACAACTCCTGTAGAATTCATCAGACAAGCCTTCTGTGTGATTGGCCAATTTCTCAAATTCTGTTTGATACTCTCTCACTGTGCCAATTTGGTGAAGTTTAGTGAGTGCTCCTATGAAATCATCAAAAGCACTAGGACCAAATCGTGGAAAAATGAGTTGGAAAAAATCTGTCCAATTTGGCTCGGGATGAGCTTTGATGTACCAACGGTACCATTGAAGGGCTTCCTGTTCCAAATGAAAGGATGCAAGTGGAACTTTCTTGACATCAAAAGTATTATGCAGACTGAAATATTGTTCTGCTCGGTATATCCATCCAGTCGGATCAGTACCATTGAAGCGAGGAAAATCAAGCTTTGGCCCACGAAAATTGATGGAAGAAGAGAACCCGGTGGCTACAAAAGATTCTGGCTGTCGGTTATTGTTCATGGATGAATGCTGAAGATGGAGGCTGAGAAATTTTTCATCCAGATCTTACAGTTTGGTTTGGATGGCTGCAAGTGCTTCCTCCATGGTGTTTGCTCCTGCACGGGTGACAACCATAACCAGGTTTTTTTTTTTTTGGTGGAATGGGTAGAAAAACATAAACAAAAGCTGATTTAGTAAAGGGAAATTTGGATTGGGGAAACAATCTGATGGGTAATTGGGGTTTGACTAGATTTTGGACACTGTCGAAAGGACAAGAAAGCAAAAAGGGGGATTTCATAAGCGGGGTGATAGAATGATAAAATTTGGCAGAGAGGGACAAAGAAGCATAATTCAGAAAGGAATTCTGTGGTAAAATTTGAAGGTGACTGGGTGAAATCTGAGGAAGTTATGGCAAACCCTAAAAATAGACAAATGTGGGATTTCGGGCTTTGGGAAGGGGAATTGGGGATAGGGTCCTCAGGAATGAAAGATGCAAAATGGAATGACAGGGGTTCCCCGAAAATTTTAAGGGAAACAGAGTGAAAACAAGGGAGATATGGAGAAAAAACTGAATTTTATACCTTTTTTTTTTTTCCAGAAATGGATCGGCAACAGCGGCGCAGAAGGGATCCGCAACATATGGATCTGCAACGGCACAGAAGGGATCGAAAATGGCTGGATCTGGAACGACTTTCAGAATAGGTCTAAAACGGCTGGATCTGGAGCAGAAGTGATCGGCAACAGTTCAACTGAAAATAGATATGGACCCCAGGTATGTGCGGCTTCCTAACAGTTCAGGGGTTTCACTCGGCCACCAATGCTATCTGATGGCTTGCGTATTGGGGCAGTACCCCTCACTCCACGGCTCAGGTAAAACTGATAACCGCTTTGCCACAAACGACATCTCTTGGTTTACCTCACGGGTGGAAACTAGTCAATCAGGTAGGGGTCGTTGCCCTTTTCGCTGGCAGGTCCTCTCAATGGGCTAGCTACTTCAGGGTTCCTGTGGTACTCCTCACAATGAGTTTTAGGGCTTATGCCCAAGTACTTCCCATAGTTAAGCGGATAGGGATTATTCCCAAATCCGAACCTACAACAGATGCAAAAAAAAAAATTGGCAGAAATTTCACCCAGCGAGCCCAAGAAAGTGATCTGATACCAGATGTGATGAACCTGTAATAATTAATTAATGCAAATACATGAGATATCAGAAATAATAGAACAGAATCACTTTTATATTGATCACGGGCCACTTCGAGGGGGCAACCTCATTTGAGCAAGCTCAATACAATTAACTTCACGGTGGCTTCAATGACCTCAACACACACTTATATACTAAGTCTATGCCCAATACTATGTGTCAAAACCATGGGACATATAATACTACGGGATGACTTACAAAGCATATGCGTCCAATACTATGGGTCAATACTATGGGCTAATATAAACTACAGATCAACAAATACTACGGGACGACTTACAAAGCATATGCGTCCGACAACAATATACTAGCATAGTAAAGAGAAGGGTTGACATAGGTTCCTAACAATATTACAGCCAGTGACATCCAGTTCATATCAGCCTTGAAGAATTATTGACAGATTGAAGAGGAGACTACCATTGAAGAAGATTTGCAACTAGATTTAGTGGAGGAACACTAGTGGAGGAAGACAATTATGGAGAGATGTTCTCAAGACCTCTAGTGAATTCTATCAGTTGATGTTTGCAGAGATTAAATGCTGCTATATTCCAGAATTCAAATATCAGATCGAATCTCTACTCTTCTCCTACTCCTACTCCTCCCACAGCCAGTTTTGGAGGTGATTTCCCAAAAGGAGAGAACCAATTGATGATGGCACCCATTGAAGCCCAGCATGTTCAAAATGCAGCAAGTTCATCCATCTAACCAATATATGGACTGATAATAACATCCAGTATAGATCCAAAGTAACTTCTTCCTTCTTTTCTCTATTCTCCCACTATTGTAACAGAAAACTAGCCAGTGAGGCATTGTCATTTGAGAAGCAAGCAATAAAATAAAGGAGGAATGTTCTGAATGCTATATTTCATGTTTAATGTATGAAACATATTATATCAGATTTATAATAATCATTAGAATAGAGTTTGTGGATATTTAAAGCATTTTGTGAAGTTAAAATACAAGACTAGCTAGATTGATGTCATTTCTAGACTATTTTCACCACTTTTACTGCCAAATCCATTCTAAGCAATATTTTTACATTATATAAGTTGGAGAATCTCATTGAATCAGTCTAGTTTCCATATCAGTCCTTAAATTCAGAACTTGGAATCTTGTAGACCCTGTTTGTAAATATTGGAAAATTACTAGCTCAGCAATCCCGAGAGGGCCCAGAAACCCCAATTCTTCCTAAAATATCACAAGTCTGCTCGAACACTTTCCTGAAAATAACCAACACTTATTTGAATGATAATACCTTTTCCATTAACTTCCAGTATCCCCACCTGTCCAGTATGCATATGCCAGCGACCCAGGAAACCTCGAAGTAGGCATAGACTTGATCTATGCTAAAAAGTGAATGCTACTAGTACCTTGTGCATAAGACAACTCTAATTTGATCTCCTGACCTGCTGCTGCACCTCATTCCATACATTTTCCAGAATTGAATATTCATCCCACCATCCTCATTCCTTACTCCAGTACCCATCACTTACTTCCTGCACTGTTTGAAGAAATTTACAGAAAATTCACTAGTAAAGTTTATGAAAAATTTGAAGTTGAGTTAATATCTTGGTTGAATCTTCCCAAGGATATTATAGTGGTATCATAGCTCTTTCCTCTACTCCAATGGAAATAAGACTCTTAATTTAATGAATTGGCAGTCATGTCAATATTCAGTGAAGAAGATTCTGACTTTGATGAGGATTTTCATGAGCAATATGATGATGAATTTGTTGAGTGATATGAAGAGTATTGTAGATAGTATGAGGAAGAAGAATTTCGAGAAGTACCCTCTACAAGTATGACCCATGAAATCATGATTGGCAGAAAAGGCTATGGTTATTCCAATAGCTATATGTAGGAAAAGGTTGCATGTTCCACAACCAAATATCAACCCACTTCTAAAGAGTACCTAAAAGAAGCAAGAGCTTCAGTGGATGCATGTTATTTACACCTCACAAGAATGTTTGGATCCTCTTCCAAAAGAGCCTCCAAGAATCCTAACCCTAAAACAACCAAGGCAGAAGCTTCATTATTTTGTTTGGGGAAGAAAGATCCAGACATCATGAGGTTGGTGATAGATTGGGAGCAGAATCTATTGCAAGATTCTATGTAGAGGATTCCAAGATCACCTCAGAGGAGCTTGGTAAGCTTAAGGATGGTAAGACATACTTTGGATCAGATTCAAAAGAAGAACCTAAATCAGATCCAAAGTCACCACATGAGCTACATAGTGATGCAGAAGATGACCACACATCAATTGGATGTGAACCCGGAGATTGGGTGGCAGAACAAGGCACCACAACTCCATCGTTTGAAGGGAGAAGTATGATGAAAAGGTATGGACCTCAATCATAGTTTTGTACCCATTTTACTTTTGGAAATCAATAGAACAACATAGAATACACTGTCCATAAGGTGTTCCCTGATGTGGAGAAACTAGTTCCCCATAATGAAGCATTTAATTCTCAATGTTTAGCTCCTCATAAACCAGTGACTGTGGGAACATCAGGAGACCCTCAAGGTGTGGAAGAAAAAGGGAATAACATGGTTAGATATCAGCATAATTGCAGTAGCCATGAGGATTATGATTCACCAAATCCTTCATCAGAAGGAGAGGAAAAAGATCCATGCACAACTAAAAGTCCAACAGTCAAACATTCGATTGTTGGCAATGAGGAAGGTGAAATCACTCCCAATTTCTTCATGGGTGATTTCAAGATAAGTGCAGAAGATATGTGAAAGATTGATTAGGGTAGGACATATTTTGGATCAGATCCAAAAGAAGAACATCAATCAGATCTAAAATCATCATTGGAACTTCAAGTTGAGGTGGAAGACAAGCCCAAATCAGCTGGGTGTGAACCAAGGAATTTTGAAAAGAAACATGCTGCCATAAAAGCACCACATGAGGAGGAAATTTGGGCACAGAGGTATGGCTGTAATTCTGTTTTTTGCTGCCTTTGTTGCAGCCCAAGATGGCAGCCACTTCCAGTGAGAATAGAGTATTAGAAGAGCCTTCTAGTGTCAGAATTCAAAATTGGGAGAAGGCTAAATTGCAAGAAGTAGAAGAGGAGGTTCACCAGCAAGAACTTCTTGCTCTGATTGGACCATTGAAAATGAGTGAGGATAAAATCAAGGAGGCACTGAAAAGCCTCCATGAACTTAATGCTTTGATCTCTCACTGCTGTTGGAGAACTGCATCAATGGAGGAGCAACCCTTTGTTGAAAATTTTGTGCACATGTGGGAAGCAGTAGGAAGCCTAAAAGGAAATTTCTCTCAGCTGCTTTCTGATAGAGATCACTTGTTGGATCTTGTGAATATGTACTATAATGCTACAATAAGGAATGATGAGGAGATCAGCAAGCTCACTCATATGTTGGAAACCACCCAGGATTCTCTGATTGGTACTCATGGTGATTGTCAAGAATCTGAGGATCAGATTGAGCAGCTTAATGAAAAGTTGCCAGAATCACTTTTTACCTCCTAGCTTTCACAAAGTCACAATAACATGGCTGAGTTAGTTCATGTTCCAAGGGAGGAACCTCATGAGTTGGTGGATCATGAGGAACAATCTGTCTGGTATGTGCAGACCGAGTTGATGAAAAACAAGCACATGACCTTTTCCAAAATGAACTTGAGAGGTTCATTAAAGAAAGTCACTCTTCCAAGGAAGATCCATATGAGTACACCATAGATGGATAAAAAATCAATGGAAAGGATACATCCACAACTTCAGTGGATGAAATGTTCAGAAGCATGTCTCACCATCCTTCATTCCCCACTTCACATTCAGCCACAAATTTTGGGAATGAAAATTGGGTAAAAGGATTCTTCATCTTGGTGTCAAATGATGAGCAGGAGGATCCTAAAATTGAGGCCAATGACATGTTCCTTAAACCGCAGCAGTGGAGGCAGCCCATGCAAGTGTGTGAAGCCACTTTTGACAAGCAGAAATCAGATCTACACTTGTTCCAAAGTGTGGGTCATTTGATGGAGTTCTGCACCCTTGGATCACTGGCAGAGAGTTGAGCCATTGGATGAAGAGGGGAGCACCGATGGAGTTCCATAGATATCATGAGATCTCTTCATTTGAGGAGGACATACATATGGCTGATCACATTCCATATGGTTCAGAAAAATAAAGTGCTTGTCCATCCATTGGCTGGATGGGTAGATGCAACATTGCAATGAAGACCCTGGAAGGTAAAAGGTTCTTTTATTTCTGCAGTAAATCTTTTGTTATAACTGACATTGTCCTAACATGTGAGCCGCAGCAAAGATGTATTTTGCAGCCATTAGATGTCTTCAGTGCACATGCACAAGAGATGCATTCTAATTTGCATGCTCTCAAGAAACTCTATGTTTGGTGGATAAGTCACATAGCTATTCAGTTTTGCATTGGGAGTGGCACACTTCCAGTATGTTGGATGGATCTTGGCATACCCTAGAGTGATAAATTTTCACAAGTAACAGTGATAATGGATGGTATTCAGCAAGGACCATGGGATCCAGGTATTCTTTGGAGTGACAAATTTCCAAAGGGGGCAGAAAAACTTGGGTCCTTACTGAGGAAGCAGTGGGATCCAGGAATTCTACTTAGTTATCTTAACTGGGTTAAGATTTTGTTCATGATTTAGTGCAGCTAGAGTTTGGAGTACAGTTTATTCTTCATAGTCATCTTTCATTTCTTTTATATCTTTTTGAAGGCCCCAAGTTTAACTTTCAGATTGTTCAGTGGATGGGGACAATTATAATCAGAGTGGTGCAGCAGAAGCTGGGTGGAATCCTAAAATTGCTTAAGGACAAGCAATCTTGGAAAGGGAGGACTGTCATGTCCCCAATTTTGGCTCATCCAATACCATGGTTGAAAGGGGGCAATATCAACCCCTAAGGGAATTAAATTGTATTAATTCTAGTTGCTTAGAATTAATTTTAGCCTAAGTCTCACAAATTGGCAAATTTATTTATTAAAGGTAATTTTGATAAATAAAATTAATGGATAATGAGCAAGTGGGCCAAGAGGGAACCCATGTGGAATATGTTGCCAAAATGGAGTAGGGGGTATTTTTGAGGCAATTGTACCACAAGAATTAATTAATTGATTAAATGTTGAAGTTTGAATTAATTATGAGTTGGAATATTTTTATTAATAAAGATTGCTAATAAATATTGGTAAGTGGTGATAATGTGGCTAGGAGGTCGAATTTGGTCATGTGGACTACTCTTGCCTTAATGGCAAGTCTTAGAAAAGTCAAGAAATCCAATTGAGGAAAGAAGGCAAGAAGAACAAATTAGAAACTGGCAAAAACAAACAGAAAAACTGACAAAAGCAGAAAAGAAGGAAAGTAAAGAAAGTGGAAATAATAGGAAAAGAATCCAGAATGAAAGTAGCAACATCCAGAAAAAGCTTCCTAAAGCGCACTTGCCAAATTCAGTGAAGGGAGGAAAAGGAAAGAAAGTTTTCAAAGCCAAGAGTTGCTATTATCCTCAAGAAATGCGCCCTCATGGCTTTAGAGTAGGATGGGAAAGTGGATAACCTACTCTCATAGGTCACCAAGCCAAGAACTTGCTTAGCAAGTCATCATGAAGTTTATAAAAGAAGCCAACCAACTCCATTTGACAATTTTTTATCATTATTAGAATTTGTGAATGAGAGCTTTGAGCCCTCTAAGTTGAGTGTTGTGCCTCAACAAGTTATGCTTGGGAGATGTGCCCCAAGGCCTTGTGAGTTTCTTATGAGTGATATGCAGGTCCAACAATGAATATTACAGCCAGTGACATCCAGTTCAGGTCAGCCTTGAAGAATTATTGACAGATTGAAGAGGAGACTACCATTGAAGAAGATTTGCAGCTAGATTTAATGGAGGAACACTAGTGGAGGAAGACAATTATGGAGAGATGTTCTCAGGACCTCTAGTGAATTCTATCAACTGATGTTTGTAGAGATTAAATGCTGCTATATTCCATAATTCAAAGATCAGATCGAATCTCTACTCTTCTCCTACTCCTACTCCTCCCACAGCCAGTTTTGGAGGTGATTTCCCTAAAGGAGAGAACCAGTTGATGATGGCGCCCATTGAAGACTAGAATGTTCAAAATGCAGCAAGTTCAGCCATCTAACCAGTAGGTGGAATGACAATAACCTCCAATACAGATCCAAAGTAACTTCTTCCTTCTCTTCTCTATTCTCCCACTATTGTAACAAAAAAATAACCTGTGAGGCATTGCCATTTGAGAAGCAAGCAATAAAATAAAGGAGGAATGTTTTGAATGCTGTATTTCATGTTTAATGTATGGAAAATATTATATCAGAGTTATAATAATCACCAAAATAGAGTTTGTGGATATTTAAAGCAGTTTGTGAAGTTAAAATACAAGTCTAGCTAGATTGATGTCATTTCTAGACTAGTTTCATCACTTTTACTACCAAATTCATTCTAAGCAATATTTTTACATTCTATAAGTTGGAGAAGTTCATTGACTCAGTCTAATTTCCATATCAGTCCTTAAATTCAGAACTTGGAAGCCTTTAGACCCTATTTGTAAATATTGGAAAATTACTAGCTCAACGATCCCGGGAGAGCCCAGAAACCCCAATTCTTTCTAAAATATCCCAAGTATGCTCAAACAATTTCCTGAACATAACCAAAACTCATTTGACTAATAATACCTCTGCCATTAACTTCCAGTATCCCCACCTTTCCAGTATGCATATGTCAGCTACCCAGGAAGCCTCGAAGTAGGCATAGACGTGCTCTATGGTGAAAAGTGAATGATATTGGTACCTTGTGCATAAGATAACTCTGATATGATATCCTGACCTGCTGCTTCACCTTAGTCCATACATTTTCCAGAATTGAATATTCATCCCACCATCCTCATTCCTTACTCCAGTACCCATCACTTACTTCCTGCACTGTTTGAAGAAATTTACAGAAAATTCACTAGTAAAGTTTATGAAAAATTTGGAGTTGAGTTAATATCTTGGTTGAATGTTCCCAAGGATATTATAGTATCGTATTTGATTACTAATCATACTTGGGAAAAATGTGGGGAAAATGTCCTATAAACAAATGCATTTCATTTAACAGGGAAAAATATAAGAAATTACATGCATGATTGGTTTATCATATAAATAATATATATTCTTAAATGCAAGAAAATTGTTGGTGTTATAATTATAAATATGAATACATCTAGAAGTTGTGTGTGAGATAGGAAATAAAAATGCAATATAGTGGGTGAATAATAATAAAGTAGGAGAAAAGTGAATTTGATTTAAATAAAAAATAATTAATTCATGTGCACCCACCAAAAGAGGAAAGGAGAAAGAAATGAAGGGAACATCTAGAAGTAAAATAGGGGAGGTAGTTGCATGTGATGAATAATCCTTATTTTGAATTGAAAAAAAAAATATTGTGTTCTATTAACAGATGGGTGGGTGAACAATAATTAGTAAATTAACATTTTTGCAAGCATTGGACAAATAGTTTGGGCCACCAAGACTATAAATTAAGGATCAGCCAAAGATCTCACATAGGTCATGTACTTTTTGCACCCTAAAGCTTGTTGTGGAGTCAAAATTGTTGAGAAGTTTGGTAAAAAATTTAAGTAACTATGGGGAGGTGGGGTTATTCTCAAAGTTGATGAAGATACAGTCATACTATTATGAGTCACTTTATTTTTTCATACAACCCATTGCATCTCAAGGATCCTTAAAGAAGAAGAGTACCCATTTGGGAGTAACTATTGACAAAGCAAACTTTTCTTCTTCTTCTTTATTGATCGACATAGTCAAGTTTGAACAAATCCAACTTGTTATTGTTATTATTTAACTATGGTGCAATGTAAATATAAAATAAATTGTGATTTTCTACTAAAGGACATAGTTAATAGGAAATTTGTATTATTATTGCTAAACAATGGAACTTGTTTTTAATATATATAAACTAATTAGGTCTACTTGAATGCTATGAGATCAGGCTATGTTTGAATATTATTCTTTATTGCTCAATTAAAATTAGTTGGTTTCATATATATATATATATAAGAGGAAGAAAATGTTATTCTCTTTGAATGGTAAGGATAGAGAAAATCTAAAAGCACTTATAACATATAATCTCAAAATTAAAGGCAATACACCCTATCTTATCTTCTTAATAAAAGTGAGTCTCTCCTCAACTGAGACCATGGCTATGAATGGGTACCTATTGTACAATAACAAGATAAACAACATGGGAAACAAGAGGCTTCCTAAGATTGTTTCATACTCTAGTGAAAACCACCTACAACTTATGGAAGGTTGACATAAAAATTTCAAGTCTTGGTTAAACCAGTCATCTTAATTTAAGGAAAATATGTGGTGCGATAAAGAGTTAAAATATAAGAGAAAATTAAGATATTATAAGGAGGTGAACAACTCTAATCTAGACGATCAAAATTATCTCTCTGTTTAAGTAGCATAAAAATGAAAATCAATCTTGCTAAAATAAAAACAAACGTTCACGAACTTCATAGTGAAACATGGTGCTGTGCAATTACTAAAGCTTCGTGGGATGAAATGATATTGCATCTTTGTCACACAAAGAGGGTTGAAGATGAAAATCACTTTCTCATAGAAACGTTTACTATAATACTGGCCTTCCTAATATTTTAACTCATAAACTATGGTGATTTAGCCTGTGCTTCTCTTCAAATTTTTTGAGCATAGAAATAAAATTCTAAAGAAAATCAAGCGACTCATTTCCTTTTAAGGTCCAATAAATCAAATTTGATTTCAGTGGAAATTAGTAACTATATATATATATATATAATTAATTTTGTTAGAAATAAAAAATAATAATATTCCTTTTACATAATATATATTTGGCTTTTGGTCCTAGAGTAAGGCCTTAAATTGCTTCTGATTGGATAAGAGATCGTCTTCCTCGAACATAAGGAAATAGGTTAACGACCCAAGACCCAGAGGCATCTAGCAGGAGTGGAAGTATGCCCCTTTACGGACCACCAGCGGGTTATTTCAGGTGGCGTGGTTTTCCTTGAATAATAATGATGAGTCAACTTGCATTTGTGGATAACAACAAATGATGGTTGTCCTCAATGTCACTTTGACAAGTGAATTATGATAAGTTTTACCATCTTCAAAAAAAAAATGGTTTCTATCGCACTGTTTTATATAAAAATAAATTTGCATACATTTCAAAGTGAATTATTTATTTCTATACTATATAGTTGTTATTATCAATGGAATTGTTGATACGGTAAAGAGTGATCTGACATAAATTGAAAACATATTGTCTCTATTACAATATTTATTGTTTGTTTGATTGAGTGTATCACCATCCAACAAATTATGGCTATTGAAATGTGTGTGGAATTATCCAACCCGCCGATTATATATATATATATATATATATAGGAGAACATATTTGACTTTATTAAAAAAAAAATTACATTTCTCATAAACCTCAGATTGTTTGTATCATTGTTCCCGAGTTAACAATACAATATCCTATCCATCACATAATTACCAAACGTTGAGTACCAAATTCCAGTAAATAATTGAATAATCGAAATGGGAATATCTATTTATAGTGATTCGTTTTATTTTGTAAAATTACAAATTTTCAATATCGTCCATCATAATTTTTAATATGATTGCAGAGAGAGTATCAAGGTGCTCTACAGGTCAGTATGGTGGAGATGTTGTCACTAGCCTTAAGTACCAAAAATTAAAAAGTAATTAAAAAAATTCATGGTGACTCATAAAATAAAAAATTAAAACCAAATAAAAGTAATTTAAAAAATCCATGGGGTCTCATAAAATAAAAATTTAAAACCAAATAAAAGGTTATTAAAAAAATCCATGTTGGCTCATAAAATAAAAAAAATAAAAACCAGCATAGATCCATCTTAAACCCAAATCTATCAAGCACATAGAGGGATCAAATTTATTGAGGTGCAATTTTTTTCTAGATGTGTAAAAAAATTAAGATTAAAAAAAATATACCTCAAGAAATTGGATCCCTCTTGATGGGATTAAGATGGATCTATGGTGGTATTTATATGCAATAGATGGATCTTGCCGAATAGATTACATTGTAGACAAAACATGTTTCTTTTATATTAGAGCACGTAGTAATGCAAACAAAATAATTATATTATTAACAAACATAATTATAAGAGTAAATTAAGTAATTAATATTTTAGTAATATATACACACATCTAGAAGGGTATTACATTGTGGCTAGATTCTCTATAACGCATTGTAGATAGCTCAAGTGGTTGAGGGTTGTGGGTTGTAATAAAAAGGTCTCGGGTTCAAATCCCCAAGTGGATATGCATATATATATATATATAAGGGCCTCACTTGATGTCCCTGGGGTGAGGCCCCTTCAGATGCCCCCCTATGAATTTTTCCCGTGGACTCCTCTTTGGGGTTGTGAACTACATTGAAAAAAAAATCAAATGACTTTAAATTCTATAATTGAAATTGCATTTTACATTTAAACCATAAATTCTAATGAACAAAATGAATAAATACAAAAGTATTACAATCTAAAAAAATTGTTGTAAATTACACACACAGTCCAATCAAAATAAATACAACTTAAAACAACTACACAGTCATAGAATACAAAAACAAACAAAAATTGAAACAACTAATATTACCCTTACTCTTTGCAATGACCCTAGAATAGGAAACTACATTGCACAAAATTAATCACACATATTTACTGGAAAGTAAACACGCTTGCTGGAAAAAAATCTCTCCTTCTTATGAAGGCAGTGTTGGTTGTGGAGCCTGATCTCTAGATTCAGAGATATTATTATTGTAAAGATATCTGAGATCAGGAAGAGAGACTGTGAGACAGTGAAGAGGAAGTGCAACGGTTGTGCTACAGGTTGTATCCCTTCACTTTGCTAGACGGTATAATAATAAGGACTGGAAACTTCAGTGTGGACGTAGCCTATCTTGGGGTGGACCACAATATATTTGTGTCTCTCTTGTAATGTGTGTGTGATTATATTTTCATTTCTGTTTATTGTTACTGCTCTGCGATCTTGTTTTTCTAACAATTGGTATCAGAGCCAAAGGTCTATTTGGAAAATAAACCCACAGGAAGCTAGGTTTTCTGGTTCGAGTGGGAGTAATGGCAAAAGAAGGAAAGTTTTAGGTCGAGAAGTTTAACGGCCAAAACTTTCAGTTATGGAAGATGCAAATGGAGGACTATCTGTACCAGAAGGATCTATTCCTGCCGTTGGGAGGAAGAGCAAAGCAGCCCGCGGCCATGAAGGACAAAGAATGGGAGGTTCTTAACAGAAAGGCTCTGGGAACAATACGTCTGAGCCTGGCTTCATCGGTGGCTTTCAATATATCAAAAGAAACGACAATAGAGGGTTTGATGAGCGCATTGGGTAAGCTATATGAAAAACCCTTGGCCTCCAACAAGGTAGTTCTAATGAAGCATTTATTTAATATGAAGATGTCTGAAGGTGGATCTGTTACTGATCATTTAAATGAGTTTAATACGGTTACAAATCAAATAAGTTCTGTAAGTGTGAACTTCGATGATGAGGTTAGGGCTCTTCTAATCTTGTGTTCATTGCTAGAAAGATGGAATAGCTTGGTCATGGATGTAAGTAACTCTGTCTCTATTTCAAACACCTTGAAATTTGATGATGTTATTGGTGTTATTCTTAGCGAGGAAATGCGAAGAAAAAGCACAGGTGAGACATCAGGTAATGCGTTGACCATGGAGAGTAGGGGAAGACAAAAGGAGAGAGGAAAGAGCCAAGGTAATCGCAGCAACTCTAAAAAGGGCGGATCCAAGTCCAGATTGGGAAAAATAGACTGCTGGAACTATGGAAAGAAAGGACATCTGAAGAAAGATTGTAGATCTCTAAAGAAGAAAGCAGATGGACAGAAGGAAACTACCCAGGAAGAAAATGTAGTAGGTGATGTGTTACAAGATGCTTTGATTCTTGCATTAGATAATACTAGTGATTATTGGGTAGTAGATTCAGGGGCGTCATGTTATGCTACACCCCATAGGAAATACTTTCATGATTATGTTCCAGGCGATTTTGGACATGTTTTATTGGGTGATGATGAGCTATGTAAAGTTGTTGGAATGGGTAAGGTATGAATAAAATTTAAGAATGGAACTAACTGGCTGTTAAAAGATGTTAGGCATATTCCTGCTATGAAAAGAAATATGATCTCAACAGGGCAGTTGGGAGATGGCGGCTGTCTATCTACATTTGGAGAAAAGTGGTGGAAGATCACTAAAGGATCAATGGTGATAGCAAAAGGAGACAGGGTAGGTACGTTGTATTTATGTCCTCATAATACTAACCATTCTATCTCTTTAGCTTCCACAGGAACAGATACAACATTGTGGCATCATAGGCTTGGCCACATGAGTGAGAAGGGGATGTAGATTCTCCACTCAAGGAAGTTGCTACCATATTTGAAGCAGGTAAGTTTGGAATTCTGTGAGAACTATGTTTATGGAAAATAGAAGAGAGTCAGATTGCTCAGGGTTGGGAAACAGAAGAAGAATGAAAAGTTAGAGCTTGTGCATACAGATGTATGGGGACCAACTCAGGTACAATCTCTTGGTGGCTCTCATTATTATGTTACATTTATTGATGATGCAACTAGGAAAACTTGGGTTTATTGCATTAGACAGAAATATGATGTGTTTGCTACTTTTAAGAAGTGGAAATCTTTGGTTGAGAATTAGACATGAAAACGGTTGAAGTGTCTTAGATTTGATAATGGAGGTGAGTACCGCGGCAAGGAGTTTGATAGTTACTGTTCATACCATGGGATTCGTAGAGAGAAGACAGTCCCAGGAACACCACAAGAAAATGGTGTGTCTGAAAGGATGAACAGAACGATCATGGAGCATGCAAGGTGTATGAGACTGCATGCAGGGTTGCCCTTACAGTTTTGGGCGGATGTTGTAAATACTGTTGTTTATTTAATAAACAGAGGACCTTCAAGTGCTTTGGATGGTGGTATTCCAGAGGAGGCATGGACAGATAAAAAGGTAAACTACTCATTTCTGAGAACGTTTGGTTGTAAAGCATTTGTCCATATTGATAAAGAAAATAGAACAAAGCTTGAAGCTAAATCCAAGAAACGTACCTTTATTGGATATGGGGTTGATGATTTTGGTTATCGCTTATGGAATTATGAAAATCACAAAATCATTAGAAGTAGAGATGTCATATTCAATGAAAAGGTCATGTATAAAGATCAGTTGTAGGGAAAGAAACAGGAAAAGGAAAACACAGAGTACACAGTGTTTGATGAAATTCAAGAAAATGAAGTTCCAAATGTGCTAGAAAATCAAGAACAACAGCAAGTACATGAAACTCCTGCAACTACAAGAAGATCCACCAGGTTAAGTAGACTCCTTGAACGATACTCTCCTTCAATGTATTATTTATTGATGACTAATTCTTGTGAACCAGAATGTTATGAAGAAGCAATGCAGGTGGAAACTAGAAAGAAGTGGGAGCAAGGCTTGAATGAGGAGATGGACTCATTGGTTGGAAACCAGACTTGGGATTTGGTTCATTTTCCTGCTGGTAAAAGAGCATTGCCGAACAAATGGATTTACAGGTTGAAGGAAGAAGAAGGATGTAAGAAGTGGTACAAGGCAAGACTTGTTGTTTTTATCGGACAATCCAATCGAGCGGACGCGAGTAGGATCTCCCTAGCTCAAAGTAAGTCTAGAACAAATAGAACAGACTACCAATGCATTTCCTAGATCTACTCAAGGATCGAGTACTATATTTCTTACCTTTTCACTATGCAATATTTTCTCCTGAATGTTGCTCCACATTTCACGGTCATCAGATCCAAGCTGCAAGACCTGTTAAGACAAGAAACAAGAGAAACCAGTAAAAGACATCTATACAATAAGAGATCTAAGTAAACAGTTAAGCAAGTAAACTACTCAATATTATTGCATACACGAACAATATTGGTGGAAATCATTTGTATTACTGCAAATAGAGGAGTACATGATAGAGATATAGAACCACAACCAAGGCTTAATGCTGTAGCCCTTCTCCAACGAAGCCAATTGCCAAATCCTTCCAAGGAAGTATGAGTTCTCCAATAGGTGAGTGGAGATGTTCTAAGAGTGATTTCACCAGCATGTAGATACCATATCCTTCCTCCCTTTGGGATGGGAGTGAACTTCACTTATATAGGACTAAGTGGATATGGTATGGATAGGATAGGTTGAGAGATGGTAGGAGAGGCTTAAAGGATCTCTCCAAAGGTTTAGCAACCGAGTGCCAACTCTTCCAAAAGGTCAGGGATAGGGTCCCAAGTCAGCAAGCTTCGAGATGGACCTCGAAGAAGCTATTTTTTCCATCTAACTGACTTCGTCGCTCCCTGCAATGGAGCAAGGTGCGACGTCGCATGTTGCTAGTGTGCAGCCTGCAACGACCCTTCAAAACTGAGCACAAATGGGTACAAATCCTCCCAGGAGGATTACTTAGTCCAGGTACCTTCAAGGGTGTATACACTGAATCTCATATGAGTAGATTTTGGGTGTAACAGAATGCCCCCCAAAGCATGAAGCTATTGAAGATAGACAGTTGAAGTGCTTTGATAGAAGTAATGGAAATAGACTAGTCGGACAAAGGACGTTGTTGCAGTACAATTGACTCTAAACTGACAATCTCACATGAAGTACAACATGGTTTTCGACCAATACATTGCAGATCCATGGTAGTAATGACCGACTGAACATAATCATGGCTACTAGACACAAGCGTAGATCCATGATGAGATGATAACACAGCCACGACCAATACAAAAGTGGATCCGTGTGATATAACTCAATACAAACTCCATCGCAACCTGGGTAAAACATGACTCCCCAGGGTCTTCAAGCTGAACCCGCAATGATACGAATCTATCCATGTGATTACAAATGTCTTGACATCGAACATGGTAGAAACCACTTGATTACTGGCCATTGATGTAAACCGTTAACAAGTGCGAGGGAGATCACCATTGATGTCGATGATTCCCAAGGTATCATAGTACATATCATCAAGTATGAATAAATGAGTTGAAGTCGAACGCAAGATGAAATATTTCAATCAAGAGTCAATAATGTAAACTCATGATGAAAGCGAGGTAACCTGCCATTGAGGCATGCAGGGCCAAGGTACTTGACTAGTTTCTAGATCCAATCCTCGGATGATGTGTTGGAGTCGACAAGGATGAATCCGTCAAAGGAGGGCCATGATGAATCCCCCATCAATCGACACAAAACATGACAAAAATGTATAGGGTAGATCGGATGGTACAGTAACATGCAAGACTGACTCAGAGTATACCGACGTGATGGCGGGCGTACTGAATACAAATGATAGACATATTCTTGAACATGGGCATGGCATGACTTGGCAGTATTGACACGACGAGTGCGACACAAATTTTCAAAGCGACTGATGATGGAAGCTTTTCTTTGAATGACTCAAAGGAGTAATAATACTCAGAAAATAAGTGGAACTCGAGGACAAACAAATGGCCCAAGTGCTGTATGCAAATGCAAATGAGTGCCATGTTCAAGAACGACTACATACTACCACTAATAAGGTATGTAACACAAACACTTTCCTTTTTCCCCATCATGAATGATGAGTGCCTCATGTGTTTTTTACGAGCTTGATGAGGGTAACCAAATGCTCGATATAGCTCATCTCATAGATGAATCCAATCCCAAATATTTTTTGAACCTGGGATAGGAGGGGTTTGCCCCATGACGGGCCCTTCAATGTGAAAATTTTAACGAGTCCATAGAAGGTAAAATCGGTCATCATTTCATGTTTAGAGAGTCTGAAAAGAACTAAAGAAGACTCCAACAGTCCTTTTTCGTAAAGTTAGCCTCATCACCCGAAAAAGGGTAAAACAAGGCGGGAGAGGACTCTTCCAGTCATGATTGGCTGGAGTATACATTTTTTGTAATTAGTGCCTCCTGGTCCGAAAAAGGGGTAAACTATCACTAGGAAGACGATCATTCAAATACTTTAACAAGCGTGAACGCGACAAGTTTGCTTGGCAATCTTTTCGTTTTTCGAGAGCCTGAAAAGAGCTTAACAGTAGATTCCGGGGGGTGTCCTTTTCCGTGGAAGTTTAACGAGCCCGGAAAAGTGATAAATCATAACTCGGTACTTGTTCTCATAGTTCCGTGAGTACGAGAAAAAACGAAGAGTAAACTCATCATCATGCAATAATTACAGACTAACCATTGCAAAAATAATGACAAAACGTTCAAGGGAGTGTTCATACCAGTGATGACCGTTGAGAAACGACACAAAAGACCACTTACAACTCCTGCACACTAGAAAATGTGTCAAATAGCCTCAAATATGACAAGAACGGTAAAAAACTATGATAAATGGCCTAAGAGCATCAAAATATTTGAAAAGGAATATTCCATTCTATTTATAAATAGAAAAATGGGCCAAAATAGATTTCATTGTTTCATTTGCCAATTTGGGTGGAGAAGTACCAATTTGGAGCCAAAAATTCCTTTGTCGATTCCAGGAGCTACGATCCGCCATTTCACCAACCGTCCGGATCAGGTAGGCCTAAACTTCATCCAGCAACTTTCCAGTGGATTAGATTTTGTTTTTAGGTTCATTTTTTGGGTTTTTTGATGAGTTCATGGAGGGTTACTGTGCTCTCGGCTCGTCGCAGTTGGCCCTTTCGGGACCTGCAACAAGACTGAGTCATCGCAATACTCGAATGGGTGAAGCACGACAACATTGCACTATACGTAAACGTACAGTGCGACAACGGAGTTGCAAATTCCAAACATCAAAAAGAATCCAAAAAATGGACTTGTGAAGGTTGAAGCAAGACCTAATAGTGTTTAAATGTCCTTCTTGGCAGGTTACTTGCTAGTCAACATGGTTTTAGAGTGGCGAGAATGAGAACATGAGATAGAAGATGAACAAGATGCCAATGATCCACAATGCGTGCCTTAAGGAACTGTGGTTTACTCAAGTTCTTTGAGATTCAGGGGATGAGATCCCAAATCCCATTGCTATCACACATGCTCCATAGTTGGGAGCGGCCCAACAATATTTCGTGATTGGTGAGCACATCCTCACAATAGATGTTGAGGACATCTATTTTCTCATAGGTCTGTCCTGGAGAGGAGAACCTGTGCATCTTACTGGAACACAGGCCAGTGACCGCACAGTTGATGACATGGTGTCACAGAATTGTATTGCTACTTCTCGATCATCCAGTAGGAAGATTCTTATCAGGGATGTGGTGAGATGCCCACTGCGTACCATATTACTTACTATTACTAGAGCGACAGGTAGCCAAGCCCCACACACGGCTACTCGGACCCAGATGCTTTATGCGGAGGACTGCATGTCCCCCATGGTTTTCAACTGGTGAGAGGGTCTCCTCGCAAACCTCTGAGCTCAGCTGACCAAGTGTCGGAGGGGAGAGCTCAAGCAGTTTGGTTATGGATTGATCGTGGTATCGTTCCTCTTGGAGCGAATCCCTCTCTTACGTCCGCGGGTTGTACTGGATGACAGGGAGCCTAGAGATCTCCACATGCTCATATGGGCTGAGGTGATAACTTGTCATGGGGGAGGACCCATCATCAGCTTTGGTCTTGAGTTCTTCAGCTGGCTGGAAGGCCAGTTACTCATGGTCGAGGACTTCCCGTACAGTGGTACGGATTTCAGAGAGGATCCTGACTTGGTGCTGCTTGAGGGTGCAGCATGGGGTGACATAGGTGAGAACAAAACCCTTGTACTTTTAATTTTGTATATTTATCATTTTTTTTTATGTAGTGCTGACAAGTATATAACATGTGTGTGCAGATGTGGGGCCCGTATGGTCGGTAGGAATTTCTCTCTTGGTGAGGAGAGACAGAGGTGGGGAAGCAGTTATGCCCCCAGGTGCTCATGCTGCCATCGAGGAGATGGAGGAGGTATACAGGAACTTATCCCAGTTGACAGTGGAGGTTCCTGAGCCAGCAATAGATGACCTACTAAGACCTATGCAGAGGTTTGGGGTTGGAGCGTCCGTATGCTTCAATTCCCTACTCCGCAAGGTAGCGAGGACCGTGGATTGCTTCCTCACTCAGCGATAACATGTTGTCCATGCTAAGGGTGGTGTACGGGTCAGGCGTCAGGCCTGATGACACTATTATACTTGTACTGAGAGATTAGAGGCCTCAGATTTTGTACTACTGAAAGCTATGATGCTTCAGATTTTTTAGAGACTCACTGAAAGCCATCGTACTTCAGATTTTGTACCAGCACTACTTTTGAGCGATATATATATATACAGACATTCTCCACGATTTATAGATTATGTGTTTTAAAATGATGAGTGATGTGATCTTGTTTACATGTTTGCTTTTATATATTACATTATTTACATGTTGTGAATGCTTTTACATATTATGATTATTATGTGTGTGTGATGTACCAATCCAAAATGAAGTTGGCCATCGAGTCAGCAACTGTGTTTGACTCTCGTGGAATGTGTAGGTATTGAACGGATTCAAATGACCTTTCCAGGAGACATACTCGTATGAAGAGATGAATTAAGGTGGGATCACGGATGGCGTAAACCCGATTAAGATGGGAAACCACTAATTGAGAATCCATGTGGACAACAATGTGGTTCATACCCAAGGAAATGGCATTAGCTAGGGTTCCGATTACTGCCTGATACTCTACGGCATTGTTGGTCGCAAACCCTAGGCAACTTCCTCCTGAGCTAATGAGCTCACCTGTTGGGGAATATAGTACCTAAGCTACCGAAGCAAGGTTACAGATATGTCAGCTGGCGCAGTCCATGAATCCATAGCATGTTGCCATCTGCACATGCAGACAGAACATGGTATAAGGAGCAGAAACAAGATCTAAAGACACTAAAAAACAAAAGCGTCACAACACACACAAAAACACAAAAAACACGCCATGTACAGTATATACAAGAAAGTCTAAGCGTGATGAGTTTAGGCGTAATATCTCTTCAGGTAAATCCGATTGCGGGGTTCACCCAAAGAGATTCCGTCCTAGTATTCAAGCTCGTAAGCTCCCTTCTCCAAAACACATTTGACAATGTAAGGTCCATGCCACATGGATTTGAAATTTCATGCTCCTAGTTTGTCGTGCTTCTGGTCATAAGTGAGGACCAGGTCACCCTCATTAAAGATACGAGGTTCGACTGACTTGTCGTATTGGGCTTTGATGCGTTTCTTGTGTGATTCATTAGCAAGAGTGGCATCTCGGTGAGACTCGTCAAGTTTTGCTAAGTGCAAGAGACGTTCTTCCTCGGTAGTAGTGTTAGGAAGAAGTTCGGCAGTGAGTTGTAGAGACGAAATTTTGCACTCTATAGGTAGGACAGCCTCCAATCCATATACCAACTGGAAGGGACTGAAGCCTGTGGCGGTTTTGATAGAAGTTTGATAGGCCCATAATGTTGAGAAGAGCATGTTGTGCCAATTGGACTTATGTGTCCCTACCATCCTTTGGACCATAGTTTTCAAGACCTTGTTAATGGCCTCGACCTGTCCATTAGACTGCGGGTAGTAGGGTGTTGAATTTTCATGGTGAAAACCCAACCTATCGCTCAGTTCATCAACCATATGGTTTTGAAAATGGGAACCATGATTGGTAACAATTGCCTGAGGAATTCCAAACCGCGCTATTACATGGTTGAACATAAAGAGTGCGGTGTTTTTGCCGTCGTTTTGGTATGTAGGCATAGCTTCGGCCCACTTTGTAAAGTAATCCACAGCTACAATGATGTAACTATGCCCCCCGACTGAGGTAGGCTTACAATGCATAAAATTGATGCCCTATTTTGCGAAGGGGCCCACGGCAATAACCAGGTGTAACGGGGCGGGATGGGTGTGCTTCTTCATATGGAAGTGTTGGCAAGGAGGACATTTTTTTGCAGCCTCAATACAATCTTTGAAGATAGTAGGCCAAAAATATCCTGTGCCTCAATACAATTTTTTTACCGTTGCGAATGCAATTTTTTCGACATGTGAATATCTAGTTTCAGCGTCAGCAAGACACTTACTTGCATAGTATATTGCATGTTCCTGGGCGTTTTGATCCTCCTGTACGGCAATAGTGGTGACAGAAGCGGCGAGATATAAGATATAATCTCGATAATAATTAGGTGGTTGGAGCACGGGGGCATGCGTAATGGCATGTTTGATACTGTTGAAGGATTTTTGAGCTTGGTCATCCCAAATAAAGGGGACATCCTTCTTGAGCAGTCTCATATACCCCTGAGTCTTCTCCGCGAAATTGCAAACAAAACGTCGTAAATAAGTCGCCTTCCCTTGGAGACTTTGAAGTTCTATCACATTAGTCGGGGGTGGCAGGTTGATGATGGCCTCCACCTTTAAGGGATCAATGTGGATCCCATTCTTCAAAATGATAAATCCTACGAGGCATCCAGACTCAACGCAAAAGATACACTTATGAGGATTCAGACGGATATTGTACTGTCTGCATCTGAGGAAAATGGCCGTCAGCTGATCAATGTGGAATTCGCGCTGCTTTGAATGAGCAGGGAGATCGTCTAGGTAAGGTTCCACAAAGTCCTTAATGTCATGGAAGGCATACGACATAGCCCGCTGAAACGTGGCGCCAGCATTTTTAAGGCCAAAAGGGAGTTTGCGGTATGCAAACGTTCCCCACGGGAAGATGAAAGCCGTCTTATGTTGGTCGGCTGGGTTGATCTCAATCTGGTTGTAACCAGAAAATCCATCCATAAATGAGAAGATGACGCTTCCGGCACAATTGTCGATAATCTGGTCGATGAAGGGGGTCGGGTAGTTGTCTTTTGGACAAGCCCGATTAAGGTCCCGATAATCGACACAGACGCAAATGGTACCTTTTTTTTGTTCACAGGGATGACATTCGAGATCCCATCTGTCAATGGGACATGATGAATAAAACCAGCCTTTAAGAGATTTTCAATTTCTGCCTTAATTGCCATAGTCTTTCGGGGGTGTACCGGTCGCAACTTTTGGCGTACAGGTTTGACGTCGGGATAGGTTTTTATTTCATGAGAAACAATCGCGGGGTCTATCCCAGGAATCTCCTCATAGGACCAAGAAAATACGTCTCGAAATTGCTTGAATAAGGTTGTGCCAGCAGCTATTTCTTCAGGGGAACACTTCTGGCCTATGCGAATGTGTTCCACTATACCAGGTTTCACCGAGATGTCTACCGGGGTGGTTGGATCAATATTGGTCAAGTTGCCCTCTGTGTCCGTAATACATGTAAGAATGGGGGAATGAGGGAACGGGTAGATATCTGGTGAAAAGAGGGTGTGGATGTTGTCCTCTATGTACTCCAAAGGAGGAAGAAAAGATGACCTATGGTGAAGATCATCCCACGCACTGTCGTCAACATTCATAAATTCCATGATGGACTCGTCTAAATGAAAATTCTGAAGTAAGAGATCAGGTAGAGATGACATCCATCATAGAGAACAGGATGGAGAGGCCATGGTTAAATGGTCCTCCGGTGCTGATTGGATAGCCTTGTAAATATGTTCAATGGGTGAGAGAGGCATTATATCTCCAAGCAGGTGTGTTGTGGCTTCATTCGGTACAAGCCAAGCATAGTTAGAGTGGGATGAAATATCTGGGGAGATCATGTTCACCATAGCAACATGATTAGAGCGGTCCACGACTGGAAAAATGCCCATGATAGATGAATCTTTCAAAAGGACAACCCCTATACTCTCATACTGTTTTGACATCTGTCCAATGGAAGCAACATGGTCACCAGGATGAGTAGTAGTGTCTGGCGTACAAAAATCTAATTGGTCGATAGTAACAATTCGTCCTTGGTGGGGGAATTTTACTATGCGGAAGACTGAAGAGGCTATCGCCTACATGGTGTAAAACCAATTGCGACCAAGCAAGAGATTATAATCTAACGGGGCCAAGACCACTTCCACGTTAATGGTTATGGTCTTTCCACCCAACTCAACTGCAAGAGCTTGTAAGAGCCCATGAAGTTGAAAGCCACGCCCATCGAATGCTTTCAACGTGGTGGGAGAACGATTCAATTCGGGGGAGCCTATGGCTCTCCAATAGGCGATGGACATGACAGAAGTGGAGGTGCCTTCGTCCAAAAGGGTACGATGGACAATCTTCCCAACAATGTTCGCAGAAACTTGGAATGCAAGCTGGTGTGAGAGCCTCGACTTAAGGTTGTCAAGTCAGAACATGATGGTATTCAAGGAATCGGGGTCGACTGCACCGATGGCCGCAAGGAGAGTTTTGCATTGATTGGGACAATTCTGCAAAACTTCCAAGGTAGACATGGTGCAAGGAGCTTGTGCCAAGTCCTCTACGATATTGTAATTTTGTGCCGCTCGAGCATTAGGATTGAAAATAGCTTTTCGAATCGTACTCTTAGGTGGTCGCAATATCGAGTCTGAGGGCTTCTCAATGGTGAGAGAAGTTGATGGTACAGTAACATCAGTTAAGGAGTCAGAAGCTTTTTCAGTATTACTTCCAGTGGATTCCTTCGAAGGGACTGGTTCGTAAGATCGCGAGCGAGTGTTCAAATTGATCATCTCGTTACGCACCATGAGAACATGTGCGGTATTAGATGGTTCCCCCTAGGCTGGGGGGGTTGAGCAATCATCTGCTAGTTTTGAGTAGGAAACAGGTCATTGAGGATTGTGGGAGTTGGTTTGCCCCTAAGAAACTTTTGTACTTCGTCTCTATGGGGACATTCTTTGGAGAAATGGTCATCTCCACACAATAAACAAGGATACTTTAGTTTTCATTTCTACTTGGTATCGTCAGGAGTGCTCTTTGGTTCCTGCTGGGCGAAAGAATTTTTGGGTTTCCCCTTGTTCTTCTTCTTACCGCCAGACTTCTGAGATGAAGCTGATTGGATAGAATTTACCTCTTCAGTTACAGTAGGCGTGATGGACTTGGTGGTGCTGTGGCCAGCTAGAGTCGGGTTGGATGATCCAATAGTGCTAGCGGCAGGCTGGGTGTTAAGGGAGCCAATGATTCCATCAGTTTGGAGTCACTTATGTGGTTTTGTAGGGTCATTAATGTCATGGGGTGCATTAGGAAGAATATTGAACAAAGTGCCAGATTGAGTGTAGACGAGGTCTAGTACATGGGCACTTGCGATGGCTTGTTCTTCGGTGACAACACCTCGCATAGCAACGTCTCTTGCTATGGTAGGGATGAAAGATTTTGTGAACCAGTCTACTAGGAGCTGATCTGGAATAGGAGCTTTAATGAGATGTCGTCTCCTTCACCATTCATGGATGTGGTCCCAAATATGAGTGGCGGTATTCTGACAGAGTGAGGATAAAATCTCGGGACCAGTTTCATACCATATGGGCAGCTGGAAATGTGTCAAAAAGTTCATGGCAAGAGAACCAAAATCAGGAAAAGAGTGGGGTGGCAACCTAATGTACCACTTGGCAGCCGAACCGGTGAGAATCCTTTAAAATAATCTAAGATGAATTGAATCGTCCATTAAGGAATTAGATGAACACCATAAGTGGTATGTCATCACGTGGTTTTTAGGGTCTTCACCCGGCTTGCCGTCAAATTTGGGGATATCAGACGGAAGTTTCACCAGAATCGGTGGCTAGTTAGATCCGTGGTAAATAGGATCGTTGGTTAAACGAGATAGGTCAGGCAAGTCCAAAGTAGCCAGGAAGGGCAGCTGTGGGTTAGGCTGCGCGTATTGATAATACGGATAAGGCGTGTAAGGACCAAACTGACCGTAAGGTGTACTAGGAGGAAACTGGTCGTAGGGGGGTGTGTCGCCCGGACCGTAAGGGGGTCTACCACCATAAGGTGGTCCGTTCCAATAAGGTGGGGGTCCACCTCCACCATTGGGAGGGGGTGGAGGTCTGCCGCCACCACCGGGAGGAGGTGGGGGTCCATAACCGTAATGAGGTGGCCCACCACCGCCTCCACCTAGAGGGGATGGTGGACCACTTCCACCGCCAGAAGGATGGGGCCCCCACCACCTCCGCCACCGGAAGGATGAGGGTCTCCACCACCACCGCCACCACCATAGTAATTAGGTCCCCCACCGCCTCCACCTGGAGGGGGTGGTGGACCACCTCCATCACCTGAAGGGAAATGTCCTCCGCCACCATGATAGGGTGGTCCCCCGCCGCCTCCGCCGGGAGGGGGTGGTGGACCATTCCCACCACCGCCGAAAGGGTGAGGGATATTGTTGGTAAAATGAGGTGGACCTCCACCAAGGTTAGGTGGGGTCCTGCCGCCTCCAGTAAGAGGTAGGGGAGGGCCGATCAGGGGTGGTGGTACTTGAGGGATAGTTGGTTGGGGTCCGTGTTGCAACATAGGTTGTTTCCCCCATAGAGAGTATGGATTCTTAGGATAAGGTATCTCGTATGGTGCGTTTCTGGGATTAGATTGGCCCAGCGCAAGGTTAACAAAACTTGGATACGCTTGACTCCATGAGGGTTGAGTTACATTGGACGGCCCCCCAACATGAGATAATCCTGTGGTGGATGGTCTAGTGGGTTGGGAAGGTCCAATGGAAGGTGCGTTGGGGATTCCACCACCTATGTTCTGGTTAGGAAACGGGGGTTGCCCTCCGACCACAACAGGTCGACCACTATTCAAAGGTTGAACCAACGTAGGTTGTTGACTAGCTATCGTAGTAATAACATTACCAATAAGATAATTCATGGGAATGGAATACCCTCCCCTCGAATTTTGTAGTGGGGGAGGAACTGGTAAAGTAAATGTGGTAGTGACGAGTGTATTGGACTGTTGTCCTTCCATAGGTTGGTTCACTTGAGGTGTAGGACTGGACTCTTGCGAGGGTTGACCAGTCCTATTAGCGGTCTCGTTGTGGGAAGGTTGTTCTGGTGATCCAAAAGATATCAGATGAATCGGGATGGGTTGGTAAGGGGGTAACGATGGGTCTTGAACCCGTCGTTGGAGACTTGACTGCCGAAACTCTTCAGCCATGGACGAAAGTGAGCTAATTGGTCGCGAAAGTAGGCTAAAGTGTTGTCCGGAGTAGTCCCACTGGGTGGGGATGAGATGGCAAAATGAGCCACTAGGTGGTCTGTAGAAGATATCCAATAAGCTGCTGAAGGACCAACAGCTGCTGTAGGGTCATCCTGGGGTCGGTTTATCCATTCCAACGATCCAGGTTCTCCCGGGATGATGGGAGAAAGGTCTTGTGAAGCGGGGGTTTGTGCCCCTTCATCCTGCTAGGGATGAGAGGCAGGTGAATCCAGAGGAGTTTGTGGAAACAAAAATCCTCCAACATTCAGAGTGGGGTTTTCCACTTCAGTAACTACGACCATGTTACGTTGATCCATTCTTACCCTTGAAATAACCTCCGGATTAAGGGGATATTCGGGTGATAAGTTTAAGATCCTACAGGATATTCTCCAAGGAAAATCCACCAGAGTGTCAGGATGATCATCCAGGAAGGCTGAAACAACGTTTCTCCTAAGGGTATGCTAAAAGAAAATTAGTCTAGAAAAACCTACTCAAACTAAGGCAACAAGCAAACTTGTGTGACAGAGTGGATTCAAAAGTCTGGAACCTCACGGGATTATCAAGGCATTGCAAACCGCGATATATTATAGGGTCCAACAATATGACATGACAAGGAGGATTGGGACCGTACCCTTGCTTGCATACCCGATTACTTGGATAGTACGTGCATGCTAATCTCCCCGAGTGTTGTTCTCAGTGTATTGTTTTGCCAAGACGGCCAAATGGTTAACTCAGTTGGTTTCAAGAATCCTAGTGGTGTCACCTGATATACGCAAGGTACGTGGGAGCTCAAATCCGTAGTGGTGCTGTCTAATGCACAACCGTTCGGCAAGAGACCTTCCGATATACTACCGAGTACATGATACACCCTTCGATATATGCCAAGTACGGATTATGGTACTTGGTGGGTACGTGAAGGAGCTCAATCTACCGATAAGTACATGGAAGACTACAATACCCCTAGGATACAGTGCTGAAAAATAACGACAGATGCCACGCTTAACGACGCCGGAACACGTCTCTAACTTACACACAAGTTGCTAAAAATTTTTGCCTAGTTCTACCGTTAATTTTATCTTGGACGGTTAGGTGAATGCATGAGGTAAGTACATAATCGGAAGCATAATGCAATCCCTGGCTACATGCACGAAATATTCTTTTCTTTCAATGAACTCTAGCTATGGGAAGGAGAAAGCTTTTTCCAATAGTATTTCCAAAACAAACTCAATGCAACACAATCCCAATTCAAACAAAACTTGACTATGAAAGTATTCTTTTCCTTTTCGACGAAACATAAAAAAAAAAAATCAAAACACTACTATCCAAATCACAACATTTTTCCTTTTCTTTTTCTTTTCAAATCAAAACGACACTAGGTAATGAAAAGAGAGGATTCTAAAATAGAATATGCAAGTTTTTCAATTTCACTTTCAATGATCTAAAAGCAACAAAAATTAAAAATGCATCTATCTTTCCTTAGCATGGAATTAATTTTGCAAAAATCAAAGCTTACTTTGAGTCTTTCAAGAAAAAGAGCGATTCATAGTTCGAGAAAAACACAATAGATCATACATTCATTCAACTTTTCCAAAACACAAATGAGAATTTTCCAATGCACAACAATTTTCTTCAATAATGTTCAAGAAATGATGGGAACGAAGCACTTTTTAACTTAGTTATTGAGCTTTTAGATCTAAATTACTGAAAAGAAAACACTACTTGCAGCACTCAGTACACTCAGAAAACTCAAGAAAAGACAAGCACTCAATCAAGCTGAAAGACACACTTAACTCAAAATCAAGCAAACCAAGCAAGCAAAGCTCAAACAAATGTGAACGAGGTCTGGAAGCTGATCTAATGTAATGATCAGATCGGGAATGGAAGGAAGGGGATGTAAGAGTGAGCGGATGAAGATGGAGGAGACAAGAGTATCCACCACTACCAGTCTTCAAACTTGTGCAAGGCGGTACCCGAAATCAATCCAAACAGAACCAAACATTTTAAACACAAATCAAAACAAGATCTCTGGCTAGATCTTGTAGCACAGAGAGAGTTCATACAACAAACCAAAGTCCAGACTTTCAAATGGAGAGGAGATGCATGTGTGTCAAAAATTTGACAAGTCGGCGCACTCTATGCTTGTACACAGTGCGATGTCGCAGTCTGCCTACACGGGAAGTGCGACGATGTTGCAGTCTGCCAATGCAAGGGGTGCAATGAGTATCTAACAGGTAAAGAACATAGACCCAAAATGACACAGTGTCGCTCTGTTCCCTCTACCCAGGTGCGACAGGTGAAGTCTAGATTCAAAAATGAATCAGATCTCTCAGCAATGAACCATGGAATGGTTTGGGAATGAGTTGTATAAACTCAGAGGAATTAGATCAGAGTATTCAATACGAAGATCTGATAGTGAAATCAACTCCAAGAAGTAAATGGAAAAAATTAAAAGGCTTGTGTCAAGCAATCAACTGAAAATGACTCTCAGATTAACAACTACTGACCAAACTCTATATACTCCCCAGTATGGTCGCCAGATTTGTTATCGGACAATCCACTCGAGCGGACGCAAGTACGATCTCCCTAGCTCAAAGTGAGTCTAGAACAAATAGAACAGAATACCAATGCATTTCCTAGATCTAATTAAGGATCGAGTACTAGATGTCTTACCTTTTCACTACGCAATATTTTCTCTTGAATGTTGCTCCACGTCTCATGGTTGTTAGATCCAAGCTGCAAGACCTATCAAGACAAGAAACAAGAGAAACCAGTAAAAGACATCTATACAATAAGAGATCTAAGTAAACAGTTAAGCAGGTAAACTACTCAATATCATTGCATACATGAACAATATTGGTGGAAAGCATTTGTATTACTACAAATAGAGGAGTACATGATAGAGATATAGAACCACAACCAAGGCTTAACGTTGTATCCCTTCTTCGACGAAGCCAATTTCCAAATCCTTCCAAGGAAGTATGAGTTCTCCAATAGGTGAGTGGAGATGTTCTAAGAGTGATTTCACCAGCATGTAGATACCATAGCCTTCCTCCCTTTGGGATGGGAGTGAACTTCACTTATATAGGACTAAGTGGATAGGGTATGGATAGGATAGGTTGAGAGATGGTAGGAGAGGCTTAAGGGATCTCTCCAAAGGTTTAGGAACCGAGTTCCAACTCTTCCAAAAGGTCAGGGATAGGGTCCCAAGTCAGCAAGCTTCGAGATGGACCTCGAAGAAGCTATTTTTTCCATCTAACTGACTTCGTCGCACCCTGCAATGGAGCAAGGTGCGACGTCGCATGTTGCTAGTGTGCAGCCTATGACGACCCTTCAAAACTGAGCACAAATGGGTACAAATCCTCCCAGGATGATTACTTAGTCCAGGTACCTTCAGGGGTGTATACACTGAATCTCATGATGAGTAGATTTTGGGTGTAACAGTTGTAAAGGGGTCTGCACAGAAGAAAGGTATAGTTTTTGATGAAATATTTTCTCCTATTGTTAAGATGACTTCAATTAGGACTATCTTAAGTCTAGTGGCGGTAGAAGATTTGCATCTTGAATAGTTAGATGTAAAAACAACCTTTCTCCATGGGGATTTGGAGGAAGAGATATATATGCAGCAGCCACAAGGGTATGAGGTCAAAGGGAAGGAGGATTTGGTATGCAAGTTGAAGAAGAGCTTGTATGGCTTGAAGTAAGCTCCAAGGCAGTGGTATTTAAAATTTGACAAGTTTATGACAGAACAAGTTTATAGTAGATATCATTCTGACCAATGTGTTTATTTCAAGAAGCTAGACAATGAAAGATATATTATCCTGTTATTGTATGTGGATGATATGCTTGTTGCAGGGTCTAACATGTAGGATATAAATGTACTCAAAAGGAAGCTAGCTAATTCATTTACGATGAAGGATTTGGGTGCTACAAAGCAAATCCTTGGTATGAGAATAACGAGAGACAGAACAAAACGCAAATTGACATTGTCTTAGAGTGAGTACATACAAAAGGTGTTGGAGAGGTTCAGAATGCAGAATGAAAAACCAGTAAGTACACCTTTGGTCAGCCATTTCAGTCTAAGCAAGGAAATGTGTCCCAAGACACAAGAAGAGACAAATTACATGTCCAAGATTCCCTATCAATCAGTAGTTGGCAGCTTGATGTATGCCATGGGGTGCACAAGACCAGATATTGCACAAGCAGTGGGAGTTGTGAGCAAATATATGAATAATCCAGGTAAAGAACATTGGAAGGCAGTACAATGGATTCTCAGGTATTTGAGAGGTACTACCACTCAAGGATTATGTTTTGGAGGTTCAGACATTGTTCTACAGGGATATGTTGATGCAGATATGGCAGGTGATAAGGATAGCAAGAGGAGCACCACAGGGTATGTGTTTACTGTAGGTGGAACAGTAGTAAGTTGGATTTCAAAATTGTAGAAGGTTGTTGCACTTTCAACAACGGAAGCAGAGTATGTTGTTGTTACAGAGGCTAGTAAAGAGATGATTTGGTTGCAGAGGTTTATGGAGGAATTGGGTTAGAAGCAGAAGGATAGCAGGTTGTATAGTGATAGCTAGAGTGCCATTCATCTTGCAAAGAACTTAGCATTCCATTATAGGACTAAACATATACAGCTCAAGTACCATTTCATACTCTCTGTTCTGGAAGATGAACTGTTGAAGCTGGAAAAGATACATACTAGCCAGAATCCTGCAAACATGTTTACAAAGGTACTAACCAGAGAGAAATTGAGTTCCTGCTCTGTTTCAGTTGGCCTTCTAGCGTGAAGGTGAAGATGAGAAATTTTCCAAGTCCAAGGTCCAACAAGTGCAGCAGCGGTGGAGTTGTTGTGATCAGTCTCCAAGTGGGAGATTGTTGGTTGTGGAGCCTGATCTCCAGATTTAGAGATATTATTATTCAGTCGTGTTTGTACCCCAACTTTATATGATATGTAAAAAGGACTGTACACTCACCCCAATGGGGGGGTGTGGGGGGGGGGGGGGCGAAGCCTCCCCCCACCGTGGTAGGAAATTTTGGGGGTTTTTTAATGGGCCCATGGTTTTGGGTAACTCGTGGTATTTTTCCATTGTATCTCCCTTATAAAAGAAAGACATTGTAACATGGTTAGGGTTGATGTATCAAGTTTTATGCATTGTAAAGATCTCTGAGATTAGGAAGAGAGATTGTGAGACAGTGAAGAGGAAGTGCAGCGGTTGTGTTGCAGGTTGTATCCCTTCACTTTGCTGGATGGTATAATAATAAGGACTGGCAACTTCAATGTGGACATAGCCCATCTTGGGGTGAACCACGATATATTTGTGTCTCTCTTGTAATGTGTGTGTGATTATATTTTCATTTCTATTTATTGTTATTGCTCTGCGATCCTGTTTTTCTAATAGGTAGGGGGAATTATTTGATGCATATGGAGATTTCCATATATTCCTTAACTCTTAAATTGAATTTAGATAAAATAAAAAATAATTGAAATAAGTTATATTAAGCTATAAATAAAAAATTATTCAAATAGAAAAAAAAATACAATTAACAGTGCCTTTAATATATAATCCTCTAATATGATTACCAATCTTCAATTGGATTCTCTTCTCCAATTCCAACTCTAATTCCTTCTTTCTCTCCCTTTTTTTTTAATAAGAACGATTGGAGAGCATTTATATTAAAAAAACAGTAAAGAATTACAAAGATAGGTCACTGGACTGTACCCAGAAAGATTCAAAGCCCATAATATCCTGATCAGTTTTTACAACTTGACTAATATCTCGGAAAAACCCTGTTCTAAGATGACTATACCATCTTACAAATTGCCCAAGGATATAAGTGCAGAAGCAATACATATCAAAAAAGGATTTCTAAAATGTTTAAATCCAGATGTAATGTAGATTTCATCTTGCTAAAGAGTCTGATTGTCAAATTTACTCTTGAGCTAGTAACTGCATAAAAGGGAGGAGAAACCAAAATTTGCATGAGTTGCATTATGAAGTGCTATGAGGAAGGAACCAGATGCGCAGAGAACCGTGAGCTAATTGCAACGCTCAGTAGTAGATCCAGGAGTGCTTTCCAGATAATGTTAAGGTCCAATACCCGATCCTTTGTTGTCGTGAAATCTTGGGATGCAACGGCTGATGTCCTCCCTGAGTTTATCAATTTTTCCGTCCACTTCTGTAATATTTCGATAGTTGTCCTCTGTTTTGGAGTCCATGTTAGCTATGTTGTTGGTCGCGTAATCCACAATATCATAGATGGTGGAGATTCTGCCATTCATAAGGTTGTTGTTGTTCCTGATTTTTGTGTTGATGGACTGGAGCAGAGTGTACATCCTCATCATCATCCTCTTTATTTTTGCATTCGTTGCCCTAATTAGATGCATTTTCTCCTCCATGGTTCCCAACGAGACATGAGAGCTGGAAAGATGTTGCGGGGAGGTAGGAACCGAGCTTAGGGCTTCTAGGGAGAGCGGATTGAGATTAGAGAGGTCGTCGACAAGGGTATGCAGAGGGGAATGCAGACAAGCATCAAAATAATCGTGAACCAGGGCGTGTGGAAGCGGTTTCTTGCACAGGAGACACGACAATGGATTCAGAATGCCAAGAGAGGCCGGAGAAGCAACGCCCAGGAAGGAAGCTAAGGGAAGCACATGGGACGAATCACCCATTACATAGCTATACCAGAGTCTTGCAGAAGGCCGAGTGGGAATGAAAGGGGAAAGCGGGACGAGGAAGTAGGGAAGGTCGGGGTGGTAAAGAGGCCCATGTGAAGGCATTAAATGGAACGTGCGATCAAAGGAAGGAAAACGAGGAGAGACAACTATGCGAAGGAGGGAGGGAATGGTGCCACGAATTGTGGAGGAGAAATGGCTTAGGTTAAGGAGGAGGGGACAGAGAGGTAGAAAAACCCTAGAGGAGAGCCTAGGGGGTTCAAGGAACCCAACATCGGATTGGGGTGTTTCCATCATAGACAATATAACCAAGATCTAAATAAACCCCTTTATTTGCCATTTGGTAAGCAAGATGGTTTTTAGTTCTAAGAATGTGGAGATGAGTGACAAAGTTGAAGTCACTGATAAGAGTTTTGAAGATTTGGTGCATCTTTATGGAAGGATTTTTGTAGTTCATAGTGATCTTTAGAGCTTCTCTAATGATCATGAGAGAGTCCCCAAAAACGATCAAATATTTTATTCCGAGAGAGCTTGCAGTTTCTATCCCCTTGATTAATGCAAGCCATTCTGCATCGTTGTTTGTTTTTTTCCCTATTCCCCAAGCATAATATTTATGTTTGTTCCCCCAAGGTCAAAAATGACCCTGCCCGCACCTGCCAACCCAGTCCTTCTTTCTCTCCCTTATAACACACTAAGTCTTCTCTTTTTAAAGATGGACCAATATAAAAAACTCCATAATTAATTGGAGTGAAAATATGAACTAAGAGTAAAAATATAATTTAGATATATATTACTTGGAAATAATCTCAATTAAATAAATCCAAATGACCAAAATATAGATGAAATTACATAGTTCCATAAGAATTAAAAACAACCCAACTAAATAGAACTACACTATGTAACAAAAATATTTCTACAAATGAATTTCATTCTCAACTCAATTCAAATTAGATAGTATCAATGTCAATTAATATTATTTTCTATCCTACCAATATTAGTTGGAAAATAATTCCAACAAATATAATTATCATTTGTGTCTTATTTTTATAGTTTGTTTATTCAAAATATAATGTATTGCCTTAGGTTACATGATTTCCACACATTAGATAACAATGGTCATATAATTTTATAGATAACACAAACAAAGCATATATTTATGCTTCATAATATTGTCAAAAGTGTATCATATTTTTTACGCATCATCTCCCCTAACCAAAGATGTTGTTGGTCCCACAAGAACCAATCACACTCATTTGATGTAGTATTAGTCATATTTTAGAAATTAATGCTTTGATAACTACATGAACAAGTCAATTTTTATAAGTTTTTAACTTAGTCGTTCATTGGCATTTCTAATTCTTAATCTAATGGATTATTATTATTATGATCGCTCTTTCATTTTTTTTTTAACATAGATAGAAATAGCATCCCATGTGTGTCATTTGTTGGTGTTGACATTACCAACACTGTAGTTATAAGAAATATCACATATTCAATTTACAATATGTCTCTAAAATTGAACTTTCATTTGTTTTTTTATTTTTAACATAGATAGAAATAACATCCCGTGTGTGTCCTTTGTTGGTGTTGATATTACCAACACTATAGTTATAAGAAATATCACATATTCAATTTACAATATGTTTCTAAAATTGAACTTTGAACTACTAAAGTAGAGGGAAACCTCCTAGCTTGAGGAAGGCTAACAAGATTCGCTAAAAGATAGATAACTTAATCCATCTAAAGTCTTCCATAATATTTCATGTTTGTAGTATATTTGGAAAGTAAAGATAAATGTATTCTTAGCATGCATGAAAATAAATGTTAACACTTGAGTCTCCTCCCCAAAGCAAGTTGTCTTCATGGGATAGGATTGTGATGGAACATATTTTTTTAAGAATTTGTCTATGAGAATCTCGTTTACAAACACATTCTCATTTAATGATGTCATAATGGTTTTCACTATTTAACTACTATTTTTTTAATATCCATTTTTTTAAACAAATAATACAACTAAAATATAGAAAAACAAAGACTAGATCATTATCGAAGGTTTTGTAGTTGTAGAGTATGGTTGGTAGCAACTTGGAAGGTGTTGTAGCAATACAAAAGGTTATGCAGTAAGACCAAATTTTTGTCTAGCAATAGGGAATATTTTATAGCAGCTAATAATGTTCTGCTCAACCCATAGTATTCTATAGCAAACGAGAATGTTCAGTAGAAATGTTGTAGCATTGTCATGTACCCAACCACCCTTGTAGCAATGTTGAGGTGGTGGGGTACTCAAATTCCTCCCATTATATTGAAACCCATTAACCTCAAACCCTTCATATCAGGGAAAATTTTAGGGGAAAAATTTAGCCCATGGGATAATTTTCGAGGTTTTTTTCCAAAAACAAATCATCATTTTTTTTTATTTTTTTCCAATATGATTCGCCCAAATTGCATAGGAGTAAATTGTTTTCCTCTAAAAATCACCAAAATGATCCAAAAACTATATAAAACCTTAATTGAAATTTGAATTTTTTTTTTTAAATATATCCAAACATTTTATGGTTGGAAATTTGATAATTAGTAAGAATAGCCAATGTTTCCACACTTTAAGAAAATTATGGATCCTTAAATTTTTCCCTACTTCATATTATTGCTTTCATACCAATATAAATGGAAATAATGGAGCTGCAACCATCGTGAGCTTAAAAAAATAGCTATGGTAGATTTATAGCAACTACCATAGGAGATCCATAGCAAATTGATAGATTTGTAGAAAATCCTACAAATGATTTGTAACAAACTAGATGGCTTGTAGCTACTATTTATACAGGAAATCTGTAGCAAATAGTCAGATCCATAGAAACTGCTGCAAGCAATCTGTAGCAAATTAATAGATCTATAACAACTGCTACAAGAAACCATAACATCTTGCAAATCATAATTTTCTTAGAAAAAAACCTAAGATCAAAACTTAGCTAAACAATAATGGTCAAAAGAAAGAGTTGTAACTGAAAACTTGCTTTGTAATTGTTATTTATTTATTTATTGTGTTGTTGTTTGGCCAAGGGATTCCAGCCAAGAAATTGGTTTTCTAATATGCCATGGTTTAATGGCCCCAAACTAGTTTTCACCATTAGAGTTTTAGTTTTTTATCTATCTAATATAAAATTATACAAATGTTGAATATGCTAGTTACAACTAAGTAATCATTACAATAAAAAAATGAATAACCTCAATAAATTTGAAGCAGATGAAAATATGACAAAAATGGAAAGTACTTATTCCTATGTGAGTTTTTCCAAAATGGCAGCTATGAATATTACTAAGAATGAGTTATTGATGCTACAAACCAGTGATGATCAATTCAAAATTAGATCCTAGAATGTGGTAGACAAAGAGATGTACATGTCTTCTTCAAAATAGGCTTGAATTTATTTCACAATGCATGCATTCTTTAACCAAAATTCCATAGAGATTCTTGTAATATTATTGAAATTTTCATATATATCATCATGTGAACATGAATAAGCCCAAAGTAGTCTCTCTTTTATTGGGATTTTAATTTTGATATGACTGTGACAATGAAGCTTTCCTCATCTATAAGATGTGGTAGTTCTCTTTCTCACAACTAGGTGAAAAAGAAAAAATGCTATGCCATCCTTACACTTTTTACATTGAGTACTCACTTTAAAGATAAAAGTAATTCATTCACTTATCTCAAAAAAAAGGGATCCATCCCATAAGTCATCACCTTCCTCTTCCCCATTTTCTCCTTTCAAAATGTTGCTAAAGAATGTGTTAGAGACATGTTCATTGAAGCAAAAGTTTTCATAAAATCCTTCTCTTATGGTAGTGGCACCATGGTAAAACGAATACCTTCAATAATCAAATAATAGGCTTTCTCATCATGTCAATACCTACATAGAGATACAACAAGGTTATAGAAAACTACACCAAGGGTTTAACAAACTACAACAATGCTACAAATGTCTCTTGTAGCAGTGTTTTAACATGACAATCAGTTAGTAAGGTTCCATAACAACTTGCAAAATTCATGTAGCAACACTCATGTAGTTAATATTAGTACTTATAAATATATATATGCAACATGGATATTCTCTACAACTATCAATGACAAATGAAATAGTGAGAATACCCTAGGGCATTGATTAGTGATAAGTTTGAATGTAGAATTTTTACAATCAATGTTTTAGTAATAAAATTTGCATTTGATATCAAAACTAAGTGATTCCACTTTCATTGGGAATTATATTCATGCATCTATATCCCATACAAACATGTTTGATTAACTCATTTATTTTTTCCTTCAAAGCTAATAAAATCAAACTGATATAAAATAGATTTTTGCAATTTTCAATTTAGACCATTAGTCACAATTCCGGCAATAACTTCTTCATATAATATTTGATTTATGTGATTAAAATTGGGATGGAAATTAATATCAAAGTTATATCTCAATATAAATAGGTTTTTATAATACATATATTCACTGCTTAAAGATTTCTAAATAACAACTAGATTTGTAGTTTTTTTTTTCATTTTTCCTCATGGACCACCTGTCACTATTTTAGAGATAATTTTTTCATCTACTATAATATTTGAATTATTCAAATTCTAGGTTTTCAATTATATAATATTTGAACTATTCAAATTCTAGGTTTTCAATTATATAATATTTGAACTATTCAAATTCTAGGTTTTCAATTATATAATATTTGAACTATTCAAATTTTAGGTTTTCAATTATATTCCAATGGATATCTCCCCTTAGTTGATTTTTTAGTCATATTTTATTGTTTCTTATATGATTTGAGTGATTCCAATTAGGTATATTCCATTATTAATGGCCACATCATATTAATTATTCCCATTGGGTACCCCTTACATATATTATTCCCATTTCAGTACCCAATACATCATTTATTCTCCTTGGAAACCTCCCTAGGTACCCCATATTATTCTTCCCTAGGAATACAACATTGTATCCCCCTAAAAAATGTTTCGTCCTCAAAACATGAGAGGAAGACATATAATTAGATTGACCAAGAATTAGTTAATTGACACCAAACACAAACATCCATCCATCCTAGTGGAATGTGAATATGTAGTCTAACTGCTTCATGGCTTCCTTGATCTTGATTCTTGTTCCTATGGTTCCAAGATGTTGTTGCACTTCTTTAGTATCTCCCTGTATTGCTCATAGTACTCCATGCATCTCCATATTGCTTTCATCATTGGTTCCCTCATGGTCCATAGTAGGTTTGTTGGCACTCCCAACTTGTCCTGGATGGTTGTTTCTTCTCAGAGTGGTGTGCAGGGTATTTTTTAAGGATTTTAATATTATACTTAAGTATAGTATCATAGGCGATTATTTTGTATTGAAAAAAAATGTATGTATATAGATAGGTAGGCGAATATTAAATATGAAACATACAATTTTCTATTGAAATATGTAAATTTTGGCTAATATTATGATTAAAAAACATATTTTATGTAAATATAGGTGATATTAGATACTAAAAATGTCCAAATAACGAAATTATTTTTTGAAAAAAAGCCCAAAAACAACCAATTGGCGAAATTTCGCCCTTAAAAATTACCCTGGTGGTGTGGGTGGTGATATGCAATGACCTAAATGATGGGTACCTCTTTCTCTGAATTCATAACATTTGATTCATTGGAATCATGTAGATCCTTAGATTCTTCTTCTTGTAGATGCCCTTTCTAGGAATTTTGTTCATGGGATTCTATAGTATCCTCTTCTGATTCCACCACAAACTCTTCATCTGACGTGTCATTGACTACTGCAACTAATTCCCCTACGAGGAATTCATCCGGTGTCTTATGGGTCTCTTTTTGTTTTGTAAGAGACATATCTTACAATGTAATTTTCTTTTTCTTGTACCAAAGCTTTAAAAACTTATTTTATGCATTAATATTAACTGCACCCATTGATTGCATCCAATCATCCATATCTAAAGCATAAAAATCTGAATGCACCACATATTTATTCATAGTAATCTTCAAATCTTAAAAAAATTGAAAATTTTCACTATCAACTCATGTGCTTTAAACATGTTGGGTAGGAACTTGCAATTTTTTGGCCAAATTAACATGGATAAAATTTTGTTTGCAACTAGGGAAAATAGAAACAATAATATTCTCCTTTTGAATACATCCATGAACTTTCAATATAGAAAATAGACCTTTATGTCCCACTTGATCTTTGTTCTTGGCATGAGACCACTTGTCTAAAAGGACTTGTTCAAGGTCATCATCAAAAAGTGCTTTCATCTTAGTATAGTCAAGTGAGTGCCACCATACCTTAGCATCATCTATGAGATAAGAGTCGATAAAAATGATCTACAAGATTTTCCATCTTGACTTGCAGTCTTTTAAGCATTCTTCAATGCTAAAACCATCATTTTTCCTGTGAAATACCTCATGTTTTCCATATGCAACATGTGAAATTTTATCCACTTTATGCTAAGGAAAGAGCTCTGATACCACTTGTAGTGATCCTTAACCCATAAATTGAATCACAATAAAGATATAGAACACTTAAACTTCAGAAATAACCAAAATACTTTCACCATAATAATAACACCAAGATATAGAGAAACCCTTAAGGTAGGGCAACACCATCAAATACTCCTTAAGAAAGGAATCACTCCACAAGAAATGCTTGTACAATAATAATCCTCAAAATCATGACTAATACAATGACACTCATGTCTATATATACTTTCTCATGAGTATTCCTTAAGGGCTTATGCCATATTATTATATTATTTTCTCTAACTAACTCCTACCACCTAGTGGACCATATTCCATTATGTGTGGCCACATTACATTAACTACTCTCATTGTGTACACATAACATATATTATTTCCATTTGGGTACCCATCACATCATTTATTCCCCTTCGATATCTCCCTAGGTACCCCATAGTATTCTCCCCTAGGTATATAACAAACTGTCTTCTTTCAAAATGTTTTTTTCTCTTTCTACCATCTTCTTCACCAGAGTGCCAAAAGTGGCGTCTTTGAAGTTACCACTAGCTTGAAGTGATTCAAGATAGTCTGAATATGTGGGGGAGAATACCTTGGTGAAGGCAATGGGAGAAAGGTATGTCGTCACACCAATACATCAATGTCATGTTTGATCTCTCTAATCTCAGATGTTGCATCCATGGGATCATTATCCTTCAGCTCTAGGTTGAAGAACCTAAATTATAACTAAATCAACTCCAATTCTAAATGCGAGTCATAAAAATCCTTTAACTTCTTTGAAGCATCATAAGAATTTTTAGCAGGTGTAATATTCCGACTCATCTTTTCACTTATTGTAGCATTAATCAGTGCATATGGATTCTTATCTGTGTTCTTCCATTTGCAAATCTCTTTATCTATTGTAGATTGTTTAGGTGCGGTAACTGTAGCACCATCTAATATGTCCTTCACAAATGTTGTCCCATAGGTTGTTGAAGATGAGGGTATATTTGATATTCCTTTACCACTTTGGGTATTTGTCTTTGTTGGTGAGCACTACTCCAACAATGGAAACCAAATAATGCATCTTCAACAAGTAATCTAAAATAAGCTTCGTAATACAACAAGGTTTTCAAACAACTCAACACCGTGATACAATTTGAGCAATACAAGGTGCAGGTCTAAGTCTCTACAAATAGCTTACAATACAATGCAAAAAAATGCATAGCCCCCATTATTCCTAAAACCTCCTCTCGTAAAAAATTCAAGAAATCCTAAGAGACTAAAATAATATTATAAGCAGACTCACTTGAGAACCTTCACATTTTAACTCTTCTAATATATCGAACCATTATTGCATATAGGAACCCTACGCCTCTAACATGTCAAACCAATAGCTGGGTATTTCTTCAATGATTGGTATATGGCATAATATTTTTGGAGAACTCACATTACAAACTAGAGGAGAGGACTGGTCAGGGGTCTTTTTCGTATATTTTAGACCCATGTGATGCACCACATCTATGTAGAAATAACTAGTCAAATGTGTTTTCTCTCATATAATGACACAATTATAGACTAGAGTTTCAAGATTGTAAATGCTCTCAATAGTTTGGCATGTAGAAGGCCAAGAGACTTGATATTTTCCAAGATTCATAGATATATTAAATGCAATATGCAATAGAGGAAGATTCATTCTGGCAAGCAATCTCTTCTCAAAACTCTCTCGATTGGTATATTAGTCTTGAGTCTCTAGTCAAGGTATTCTCCTAATGATCACAAGTGGGTGAAGCAAGTAGGTTCATATTGGTGGCCATAAACGACAATAAGGAGAGCATCAACATTCTCCAAGGGGATATTAACAACCTATTTATATCATGTGATAGAATCATTCTCATTCATGCTCAATGCGATTTTATTTCCTATCTCGTAATTAAAAACCCAAGTTTCATGTTGCTAGTATATGTGCTTGGAAAATGATAAAAGGAAGTCTGCGGAGAATATTTTTTCCAAGGCAATGGAATTATGTAAATCCAAAAAATGTGACCTTGGAGGCAAAGGTTTACACTAGAGATGCCTTCCAGTTAACTAGGCTAGATGTAGGAGAGGAGAGGAGAGGAGGAAAAAGCAGAGATGATCTTAGGCTCATGCAGAGAGGAGATAGAGAGAATACAGCCTGGCCAAAAAATTAGGATTTGCAGGTAATGTACTCAAGTGTGGATTCCACGCAGAGAGAGCAGGAGGGCGCCTAGGAGATATTGATAGGAATATGGGCTTGCAGGTCACACTAAGGAATGCTAGATAGAGGCTAGACTAGATTTATGACATGCTTTGATACCACTATCAGACCTGGAGGAATATATCCATGGATGATATTCAATTAAAGGAGAATGGTTTATTTATACATGATGGTAGGTGACCTTTGGGATTCAAATACCAAATGTTTGTGACTCTTCATCTTGCTTTCTAGTAACTGAAATTAATTATTTACAATATTTGACAATATCCTTAATCCTGTAGGATTAGGTATCCAACAAAATTGTAAATGTTGAACATAATTTAATAGTTATAAACTCCAAGTTGTAAAAAAGGAGAGAATAATATATGATTAAATATGCCCCTCTATACACTTCCAAACCATTTACAAATCCAAGGAAATAAACTTATTTTGAGACTTTGGAAACAATATTGCACCTGAGTAACTTTGTCATGGAATTTTCATTGTGATGAGTAGTTCTCTCCTCAATAGGTGTCTTGCATGATGCAAGACAATCCAATTCCTGGTATTTGTTTCATATGGGATCACTTCAACAATCTTGGAAGGAATGTGGAATGCAACAATCAAGATCTCCTACGTTGATACTATAATATAAATAAATTTAGAACATGAATACTCAGAATCCCTAGATGGGTTGAGGCTAGAATCAAGATTAGATCAATATAAAGGCAATAACATACTATGGTATTATGTAATACTTCAGTCCCTATTACACCAGAGTTCACCAGGCAAGTATTTTCCACTTCTCAATGTAAGATAGACCGCTTTACAGAAAAGTGAACAAAAGCATCATTACTTAAATTATAACCTAAAGTCATAAGGTGACTTTATTTCAAAAGTAAACCTTATATTCTAACACCCTCTTTTAAGGCTTACGGTATTAAAAACAAAACATACTTGTTGGCAGGCGGTTTGGTAGAGTACTACCGCAGCATCTTCGATGCTGCGACAAGGCAAAAGTTGACGCGAATGGCAATGAGCGAAAGATTAGTTATGCATTTTGGGTCAATTGTACCACGGAATGTGGGTTTTGGGTCATTTAGACCACATATTATGTAATGTTGAGTCAGTTATACCGCAGAATGCAGGTTTTTGGTTGTTTTTGGATAAGTCAGTTAGATGTTGGGTCATTTGTCCACAGTGTCAGTTAGGAAGTCGGTAGTAAGTGGACAAGAGTTGTAATGTGAAATCTTATATATAGATAAGAATTGTAAGTGTTGAGAGATAATTTTGGCAGGGAAGAATGTGAAGCTTGATGTTGGTTGTATGATTCCCGGGTATGTTTTGATGTCAAGAGTCATTGCGGAGATCTAGTTTTTGCAGAGACGTTGTATCTGGGTTGACGATGATAATATGATGAAGCTATATTGGTGCAATCCATGTGTTCAATTTGGTTCAGTTGTGATAATGTGATATTGCACTATACAAATAATGTCATGCTTCTTTGATGCGATACTTGCTTTACAATTACTATTGTTGCAATGATGAATGTTTGGGTTGAATATTGCTTTACTACTATGTTTAATGCTTAAATATCTCTATTGCTGTGTTGCAATAAGTTTAAGTATCATAGTCGCAACCATCCTCCTTCCTTCGGCGGAAACATGGTTCCATCTGCTCTTCCTGGACGCCTCGGGTGAGACCTCATCTACTCCGTAGGTGTTGCTGGGCGGGATAAACCCTGTCCGGGTCGGTGCTCAGGAAGACCGCGGTATGTGTCGACAGTGAGTGGGACCCCTGTCGACTGACGTCATGCTAAAAATACTAACTAAATACAAAACACACTCTAATATTGAAAGAAAAAAAATTAACTAAAGACAAATCACACTCACTAAAAAATAAAACATTAAAACCAAGTAGAACCACACATTCTTTAGAAGTTTCTTCTCTTAAAATAGTGCCTGGACCAAGTAGAGCTCCATAAAGTTGCTTAGTAACCCTCATAAATGTGTAGCTTCCCAATTATATTCCTAAGTTCCTAGATTCCACCTCCCTAGACTCCCAAATTATGAATCTCCCACATTCTTGGATAATCATGCATGTTGAATTATGTCCACAATGGTCCATCAAGTTGTCTCAAAACAATCATAAGGTTAAAATTCCCAAGATCCACAAACTCACAAACTATCTAGGGACCATCCATGTTGAGATTCATCTACACTAGGTCCCTTCCTATCTTCAAAATGTGGGATTCTTAAATGTGAAAAATGATTGTTCTAAGGTCATCACTGATGTCGACATCTAGTGAATCTTCAATAATGGATACATTAACTACATGTGATTTGTGTTTGAACTTTCCCTTGAGAAAATTACTGGGTTGTATTAAAAAATTTAAGCTATGTGACTTCTATATCTTTTGTAATTGTTCTAATTTCATCATCTAAGAGAGATGAAATAATGCCTTATAGAGTTTGTGAAGACATTTGACTGCCAATAAAAATGGCATTGTTGTATTTAGATGGAAATGTAATATCCCCATTTTGACCCCATTACATTCAAATGTAAATGATGTAATATTGTTATAAGATCATGGTGAGGAGCTCAAGGCCAAGGCCCCGCCATCGATTTATTGATGCATATGGTTTACGTGCTAGCCACGCACAATGGAATTGTGAATATCATGTAAATATGCATTTTTAATAAAAATACCCACAACTAGCTATGCAATGCAACAAGAGATGGGGGCATGATTTTACAAGGAATTGGGAGGGAAAACATTCAAAATCTTGAGCCAATCAAGTCAAGCCAAGTGTCAATGAGAGAACCCATCAAACCCTCAACTACCCATGTTGACTTTTGTACCCAATCATTGATTTCTCCAAAGAGTTGGTTGAGGTAGTTAATGCCTTGGGGAATGGAAGGTATGGCTGTCCAAATTCGGGTATGGGCAAGACACCCTTCATGGGAAATCGCGTTTTGCTTCCTGGGAAAGAAAGGAGCCATGAATTGCTCCCCAAGCCATTATCCATGAACTAGTTCTCCTCCCTCACGATTTTGGAGCTACCTGGGCGTTTTCCAGCCACGTTTCTTTATGTTTTCCTCCATTCTCAGCTGGGAGAAGGGCGTTTTTGTGTTGTATACTAGTGGGGAAGAAGGTGATTCGAATTGGGGCTCCATAGAGACCATTCTGGCTGCTGAATGCTTAGATAGTTGGGGATAAATTTCTTCCTCCCTATGAATGTTTTTCCCCATCCCACAATTCGCTTCTTTTTTGGATGGAAACGATTTGGGAAAAACCCATGGCCATCCTGTGGGTAACTCAATTTCTTTGGCTTGAGCTTGAGTGCAAGCATCCAAGGTTCAAGTGTATCCTGATAAACCCAGCTGTGGACTGGCTTGGCTCAGTTGAATTGTTGAATTGGTTGTGAATGAGTTTGAATGTCCCCATTTTCCTTGTAAGAATCATACCTAGCTCGGGGGTGGCAGTTGTGTTGAGAGATTGATGAACACAACTGGCCTATGGTTGGGTGGAACGTTGCAACGACATAGCTAGTTGCTTGGGATCATTTCACCATAAAGATAAGTGTTTCTATGTTTATGTATTTACTTCTGCAGTGTTTAAATTAATGACTGTTATTGATATATTGAATGCATATGAAAATATGTGTGTGGATGAGTTTTTAATTCCGCTATGCATATTGCTTAATTTGCATCTGCACACTCTTGTATTTATTCATATGATTCTAATGAATTCGGCTGAGTTTTATGAAAAGCCCAATTATTGCCATCATGTTCCCTTCCTCGAATTGGGTCCGCGAGAGGGTCCATTACAGGAAAACTATTTAACAAAATGGCTTTGACATCCTTTTCATCTACCGTGACATTGACTTTTGTTAGTTGTCTTACGAGAGATCTCAGATTCTTTATGTGGCTAGATATAGTGACTTCATCAACCATCTTGAATATGAATAATTGTAGCTTTAGAGAGAACTTTGTATTTGTCGGTTTACTCCAAAAACATTATTCAGATTATCCTAGATTTCCTTGGATGATTTTTACATATGTACATGACGTAACTCTAAATTCGAGAGAGAAAGGGAAATAATAGCTTTGGATTTATCATCTATACTCTATCACACAAGTAATTTATTTGGACCTGTAGCTAATTACCTTTTACTATTCCTCACAGGTTCTTATTCATTATTGCTTTGATTTTCACTTTCCAGGTATGGAAATTGTGACTAGAATATTTTCCTAATGATATTTCCATCTTTAAATTCTTAAGAGAGAAATATGAAAAACTACTCTTTACATGATCTGAAAACCCAAACAGGCTAAAATATTATGTTGAAATGTAAACATTGAAAATAAATTAATAGTTGTAAAACTTGAGTGGTAGAAAAACATTGCATTGCACATGCAAGAAAGTGCATGTGGTCTACAAAACAACAATCAATGCACTATGCATGATTATCAACATAAAACGTCACACACATTTACAGAGTGAGGTAGAAAAAAAATTAAGCCTAAAATAAAAGTCAACTTGTTACAGCGTAATTTTCCACCTTGTGAGCATCAGCATTGATTGGCCTTCAGGATCCATTTTATTGAGTCAAACCCATTATTTTCCCTTCAGGAACCAAGTTTCCCTATTTTTCCTCCTGTACGCTTGCTGTTCCATTATAGCCAGCGTACACGTAGGCTGCACTTAGTTAGCTCGCGGACATCGAGTTACATGGTAAAAACAATAGAAAAATTATTTTTTACTCCCAAAAAGCGGTCTTAGGGTGACCTTTGTCCCTCCATATACCCCGAAACGACTCGATTCGACCTTTCACTTACCTTTGGAAGGCTATATATTGAGCTCTTATGGTGTATGGAAGGGAGGAGAAAGAGAGAGAAACATAACTCTAGTGGATTTTTGCCGTGACTTGAGTCTACACTCATTGATCCTTGTTGTTGTGAACTCCTTATGTTCACCTACCAAACTCCTTTCATAGTTTTAGTTTGCCATTGCATGGGGGATTGAAGTGGTGGAGGCACAAGTGGAGAGACCCAGTTCTTGGTTCAGATTGGTTGCCGGCAAGAGGTTGTATTATGTACTTCTTGTTATTAATTAATGGAAATATTCATTTTCTCGTCCAATTGATGTTGTGAATGTTTTTTAAATTACATTGGGTTACATTTGCTTATGATATCATGGATCATGTTATTGATTATGCTAATATCTTTCACATATTATATGCACTTGCTTGTATTTGTTGTTTAGACTAATCTGCAGGTTCAAGTGTAGAGATTGAAAGCTCAACGGGGATCTACTTCGAACATCCGGTTGAAGGTTGGTTTTATTCTCCATATCTTAGCATTTTAATTATAATAACATTGCATTGGGAATTGAGTTATTTTCTGGTAGTCAGCTGTCTGTTGTGGTCTGCCCCGAGCCATAGGAAGTTTTTCTCCGTAAGAGAAATGGAGACTCCGTTGGGGAGGAACCTCCATTTTGGGGATTTTTAGGCATTTGTCCTTATTTTGAGTTGTTGTGTGTCGAGCTTCTGTGTCATTGTTTGGCCGTTGGGATTTAGTTCAGAAAACTTAGCTTTTCTGGGCTGTTGACTCTTTTTGGGTTCATTTTCCTTTCCCTGTACATGGGTCAACCTAGTTTATTCCCAAGTCTACCCGCCCCTGTGGGAACTACAGCCCGCGTCTACCTGCCCCTGTGGGAACTATAGCCTGCATCTACCCGCTACTGTTTTTTGAATAGTCACGTGCAAGTTCGGGATTGATTGATTTTTGGCCTTGGGTTTTTGTTGGGTTGGTTCTGAGTTCTGAGTGCTCCTGAGTCTTAGTTAGCATGTTTCCTAACTGTTCCATGCCCTGTTTGTGACCAGAAACTCCTCTTTCTTTAGTTTTTGAGCTTTTTGGTTTTCCACCAATTTTTGTTTTTATAGCTCATTAGCTTGGTTGAATCTTACTGTTTTGGTTTTGTTAGGTTGTCTAATTGATATGCTCTGCATTTCTTTACTGAATAGTTCGATTTTGCTTGCATTTTTTTATTTCCATTTATATTGAAAAGTACAAAAACATTGTTTTGCATTTTCCTTCCATTTATAAGCGAAAATACAAAACTATTTGCTTTATGTTCTTCATTTTGCATCAGAGTGCTTGCGATTTCACCTAGGACTTGCTTGTGCATTGAAATTATAAAAGAGATTGCATTTTTCCTCGAACCTTCGGTTGTGCATCACATTGAGTCCTATACATCATCAGTTTCATGACCATATCCTTTGAGTGATTACAGCCATTTAAAATCAACGCTTAATCTTAAAATTGATTAGAAACGATTTTCTTTTTATAGGGTGCACCAACTAGCTTAGGTTTAGAGTCTTGGAATAAATCATTGTGAGTTAACAATCCAAGACTATTGAACCAACATTATCTGTCTGACCAGGGAGTAGTGAAACCAATGGTACACATCAGTGTTCTCAGGAAGCTCTACTAAAACCAGAGTTAAGCACGAGGTCACAGGTGGTTGGTTGCGGAGATAGCCCTCCAATACTAGCTGAACGTGGTATATATTTCCAGGATTTGTTCGTGTACGGCGGCTCTTGGGGGATTTGACCCTCTTGAGTTTCGGGCTTAGCTACCCTGCCCATACAACGAATCCCACCTACGACTGTTTGCCTGAGCATTGGTTATATCGTGGTGACCTTAGTTGCTTTACCTAGGTATCACATAGGGCATTCATTGTGGTTATTCTGTGATTGTCCTGAGTCAGATAGGGGTTGGACAACATAGTTTCATATTGTATAGGGATTTGACCCTGTGCATGCAGTGAAGTCTGGGAGCCCTTATAACTGATTATGTTACCTCCGGTTATAGTTTGGGATTCTCAAGCCTCTCCTAGGAGAGACACACCAACTGTAGTGTCGGGAGGTCCCTTGAGCCAGTCTTGTTTGTGTGCATTTGGCTGTAGTTTCTTTAGGTGTGTGCTCTTTGATCGTTAGTTGGCCGATAGGGGGAATTTAGTTTAGTGGAATTTTTGGAGTTATCGTGGAGGAATATCCACCTCTCCGTCAATCTTGTTGTTTGGTTGGTCTACCAGCCAACGAGGTAGCACGTCCTTTTTATAAGAGACGCTGGAGGATCCCTCCGATCCTTTTGATACTTTTGACAAACTTCAAGATTACGTTATGACTTTTGCATCTAGTACAGGGAGAATTCCCATGAATCCTTCGGTTGAGGTTGATGGACAGACCGCTCCTCCCATTCCTAGGGAACTTGGAGAGGAAGGTTCACCCCCACATCCCACTTTGTCAAGTTTTGGGCTTGACCCACCCCCGGAGTCAAACCCATTTTATGATACAGACACACATGGTTTCCGATATGGGATGCCAGATCTTAATGACACCACAAACCCTTCGACCACTAATCCCTTTTCAATTGGTATACCCAGTCTTAATTCAAATGTTACATCCACTTCGTCGGGTATTCAAGCTAACATTATCCTTGGAGTTGCGGGCACTGCTCCCTCCAGGGGCGGCACAACCTTTTTTGCAGCCTCCGGGGGCGGTGCAACCTTTTCTGCTCCATTTCAATTTAATTCTAGTCATATCCCTTCAACTTCCACGACTGTTGGAGAAGGACCACATCCCAGGACTGCCCCTCATTTTAGTGGGAACACTTCTCATAACACGGCTCATATTCCACAACCTAACACACATGCTTCTATGCATATACCCATGACTATGACCATGTCTGCTAACCAACATTTCCCTCCTAACATGGGAGGTGGAAACATACCCTATACTAGGGGTGGGCACATTCCCAACACTAGGGGTGGGCACATTCCAAACATTGGAGGTGGGAACATACCCTATACTGAGGGTGGGCACATTCCCAACACTAGGGGTGGGAACATTCCCAACACTAGGGGTGGAACATACCCTATACTAGGGGTGGGCACATTTCCAACACTGGGGGTGGGAACATACCCTACACTTAAGGTCATTACTCGACTGCTCTTGCTACGACTAGCACCTATATGCCCCATAATTATGGTGGTAATCCTTCTTATAATGCATCCGGTTCTGTCCCTTACTATAACCCTCCTAACTATGGTTCTTATAACACATATATACCTTCGTACCCTTACATGGGTCAGGGTGGAGGCGGTTATCAGCCCTATGGTCATGGTCATGGTTCATATCATCACTACGGCCCGCAAGGTCAGCCTCTTTTGGGAGCCTTCAATCCAGCTTCATAGCCACAGTTCCCATTTCTTGCTCGTTTGAATCTACCAGATCTTTCGAAGCTCACAAATGATATGGTGTGTCACGATCCTTCTTGGCCTCCAGTCCCTACCAAGCTCCCTTCTGACATTCCAAAGTTCGAAGGGAAGAATGGTGAGGATCTGGGTGATCCTGTTACAACTTTTCACCTTTGGTGCTCCTCGAATTCGTTAAATCACAACTCTATTCGTTTGAGACTATTTCAACGCACCCTCAGGGGGGAATCCATGAATTGGTATGTTGAGTTTCCGGGGGGGCACTTACAGGGGTTTTAATGAGACAACTTTGGCTTTCTTAGATCACTTTCAGTTTCCAATTCGTTACAATACTGACACCGAAATTTTATCTACCTTCCGCCAGAACAAGGCCATGCACATATCTGATCACATTCAAGAGTGGCGTCGACGGAAGAGGCTAGTGAAAGCCAACATTCCTCTAGACTTTGTATTGGAGTGGTTCCTTAAGTCTTTGCTTCCCTACATATCTAAGGACGTTTCGGTGTCCAGAATTATGACTGAGGAGCAATCTATATTCAAAGCCCAGTAGCTATATTTACTCTATGCTCAGTCTGGTATCCTATACGATATTATTCCTAACGCACTGCGATCACGTCATGAGCCCAAGTTTGTTCCTGGACCACATGCTGGCGGCATTGTTGGATCCACAAGTACTCGACCCGTAGACTTGGTTACAAATCAAATGCAAAATTTGTCTATTAGCCAATCTACCCCCAGACAAGCTCACGCTTCGTCCACTTCCACCGAATCGGTCGATGTCCATTCTATACAGTCGGCGAACCCATTAGGTAACCAACAACCTGGTGGAAAGAAGAAGGGGAGAAACAATCGTAAGGGTGGGAATAATGGGAATAATGGAAGTAATCGAAATACTCCTTGAAAAGAGAACGTCAACCCTCCTCGGGACGGCGAAAATGATGGTGGGGACCATAAGCCGAGACATAAGGTGAAATTCCCTTGCAAACTTTGTGGGGAGGATCATCTGACTCACTTGTGTCCTCGAATTGAAGAAGGATTGAAGCATCTTGCATGGATCCCAACTGTGTTGAAAGATCCCCTTCTACATCATTAGAATATGGCTTTGAATGCTCTCGTCACTAGATATGGGACTAATGAAACTACAACGTCTTATTCTCATGCCGGTGGCTATGGATGCATGAACATGGTCCAATCTTAGTTTAGTGTTGCTACGCGTCAATGCGATTATGGTGCACCACAACCGAATATGGGGAATGAGCCTCCTCCTCCTCCTGACACGTCTTTGAATATCGAGAAGCCCACTACTATGCCACGGATACCGAAAGGTGTTCTTAAGCGCTCGGTGCACAATCCCAATGCCCGAGCCGCCCAGAACTACTCCATTGTAGAATATTTGGGCCAAACTTCATGTGCCATGTCGGCTTTTGAGGTTTTACAGGCATGTCCTTCGCAGAGGAACGCCCTTTTGTCTACTTTGGGAGTTCAGGATGAGAGTATCCATAGCGTCATTAAATTCGACACTATTGATATCCAGCCTCGCTTGCCTTATCATGTGGCCTTTCAAGTCCATGTGAGGTGCTTAGATAAATTCGTTAAACGTACGGTGGTTGACGAAGGTGCTTCCACCTTAGTAATCATTCATTGGATTGTTGGAAAGCTCTTGGCTCTCCTCCCTTATCACAATCTATGACCATGCTTACTACGTTCGATGGTCAGTCGTTTAGGCCGCATGGTATTCTCCCTTCCCTTGAGGTCCACTTGGGTGGGACATTCGTGCCTATTGAAGTCGAGGTGGTTGATGTGCCCATCGACTACAACCTTCTTCTGGGTAGGAATTGGATCTACGTAATGAAATCGATCGTGTCCTCCATATTTAGAGTTATTTTCTTTCCTTATGAAGGAAGAATTGTGACGGTCGATGAGCTAGACTTCCCTAGTTCTAATTCCATAGCATCGTCGGGAACTGTTGTTCCCCAGATCAAAGATTCTCAGCCGGAAACTGGGAACATTGGTGTAGGATTGTATCCATCCTTGATGGGATCATTCGACTTTGTTTCACCAATTTCCTTTATTGGAACCGTTTCCGATAGTGCGCCATCCTCATTAAGTAATGTATCCTTCCGGACCTCATATTTTAATGATTCATGGACTTTACCGTCCACGAGTGCCTCGTCTCGAGACATTCCGCACATTGGAATGGCTATGCCGTTACCTGCAGCTGAGCTTGCATACCGTCAAATTCAATAAGCCACCGCGGAGCCGGATCCATCCTCTTCACGGACATAGAGCAGGAGGGCTCCTAGGAGATATTGATAGGAATATGGGCTTGCGAGTCACACTAAGGAATTCTAGACAAAGGCTAGACTAGATTTATGACATGCGTTGATACCACTATCAGACCTGGAGGAATATCTCCATGGATGATATTCAATTAAAGGAGAATGCTTTATGTATACATGATGTTAGGTGACCTTTGGGATTCAAATACCAAATGTCTGTGACTCTTCATCTCGCTTTCTAGTAACTGAAATTAATTATTTACAATATTTGACAATATCCTTAATCCTGTAGGATTAGGTATCCAACAAAATTGTAAATGTTGAACATAATTTAATAGTTATAAACTCCAAGTGGTAAAAAGAAAAGAGAATAATATATGATTAAATATGCCCCTCTATACACTTCCAAACCATTTACAAATCCAAGGAAATAAACTCATTATGAGACTTTGGAAACAAAATTGCACCTGAGTAACTTTGTCATGGAATTTTCATTGTGATGAGTAGTTCTCTCCTCAATATGTGTCTTCCATGATGACAAAATTCAATCGAATTCCTAGTATTTGTTTCATATGGGATCACTTCAACAATCTTGGAAGGAATGTGGAATGCAACAATCAAGATTTCCTACGTTGATACTATAATATAAATAAATTTAGAACATGAATACTTAGAATCCCTAGATAGGGTTGAGGCTAGAATCAAGATTAGATAAATATAAAGGCGGTGACATACTATGGTATTATGTAATACTTCAATCCCTATTACGCCAGAGTTCACCACTTTATATAGGGTTACACACTAGGCAAGTATTTTCCACTTCTCAATGTAAGATAGACCGCTTTACAGAAAAGTGAACAAAAGCATCATTACTTAAATTACAACCTAAAGTCATAAGGTGACTTTATTTCAAAAGTAAACCTTATATTCTAACACCATCTTTTAAGGCTTACGGTACTAAAAACAAAACATACTAACTAAATACAAAACACACTTTAATACTAAAAGAAAAAGATATTAACTAAAGACAAATCACACTCACTAAAAAATAAAACTTTAAAACCAAGTAGAACCACACATTCTTTATAAATTTCTTCTCTTAAAATAGTGCCTAGACCAAGTAGAGCTCCATAAAGTTGCTTAGTAACCCTCATAAATGTGTAGCTTCCAAATTATATTCCTGAGTTCCTAGGTTCCACCTCCCCAAACTCCCAAATTATGAATCTCCCACATTCTTGGATAATCATTCATGTTGAATTATATCCACAATGGTCCATCAAGTTGTCTCAAAACAATCATAAGGTTAAAATTCTCAAGATCCACAAACTCACAAACTATCTAGGGACCATCCATGTTGAGATTCATCTACACTAGGTCCCTTCCTATCTTCAAAATGTGGGATTCTTAAATGTGAAAAATGATTGTTCTAAGTAAGGTCATCACTGATGTCGACATCCAGTGGATCTTCAATAATGGATACATTAACTACATGTGATTTGTGTTTGAACTTTCCCTTGAGAAAATTACTGGGTTGTATTAAAAAATTTCAATCTATGTCACTTCTATATCTTCTGGGGGTGGGAACATTCCCAACAATGGGGGTGGGAACACACCCTACACTTAAGGTCATTACTCGACTGCTCCTGCTATGACTAGCACCTATATGCCCCATAATTATGGTGGTAATCCTTCTTATAATGCAGCCAGTTCTGGCCCTGACTATAACCCTCCTCACTATGGTTCTTATAACACATATATACCTTCGTACCCTTACACGGGTCAAGGTGGAGGTTTTTATCATCCCTTTGGTCATGGTCATGGTTCATATCATCACTACGGTCCGCAAGGTCAGCCTCTTTTGGGAGCCTTCAATCCAGCTTCACAGCCACAACTCCCATTTCTTTCTCGTTTGAATCTACTAGATCTTTCGAACCTCACAAATGATCTGGTGTGTCACGATCCTTCTTGGCCTCCAATCCCTACCAAGCTCCCTTCTGACATTCCGAAGTTCAAAGGGAAGAATGGTGAGGATCCGGGTGATCCTGTTATGACTTTTCACCTTTGGTGCTCCTCGAATTTGTTAAATCACAACTCTATTCGTTTCAGACTATTTCAACGCACCCTCACGGGGGCATCCCCGAAGTGGTATGTCGAGTTTCTTGGGGGCACTTACAGGGGTTTTAATGAGATAGATTTGATTTTCTTCGATCACTTTCAGTTTCTAGTTCGTTACGATACTAGCACCGAAATTTTATCTACCTTCCGCCAGAACAAGGCCACTCACATATCTGATCACATTCAAAAGTGGCATCGACGGAAGAGGCTAGTGAAAGCCAACATTCCTCCAGACTTTATGTTGGAGTGGTTCCTCAAGTATTTGCTTCCCTACATATCTAAGGACATTTCGGTGTCCGAAATTACGACTGAGGAGCAATCTATATTCAAAGCTTAGGAGCTAGATTTACTCTATGCTCAGTCTGGTATCTTGTACGATATTATTCCTGACGCACCGCGATCACGTCATGAGACAAAGCCTGTTCCTGGACCACATGCTGATGGCATTGTTGGATCCACAAGTACTCAACCCGTAGGCTTGGTTACAAATCAAATGCAAAATTTGTCTATTAGCCAATCTACCCCCGGATAGGCTCACGCCTCATCCACTTCCACCCAATTGGTCGATGTCCATTCTATATAGTCGGCAAACCCATCAGGTAACCAACAACCTGGTGGAAAGAAGAAGGGGAGACAAAATCGTAAGGGTGGGAATAATGGGAATAATGGAAGTAATCGAAATACTCCTAGAAAAGAGAACGTCAACCCTCCTCGGGACGGCGGAAATGATGGTGGGGACCGTAAGCCAAGACATAAGGTGAAATTTCCTTGCAAACTTTGTGGGGAGGATCATCTTATTCACTTGTCACGTCCCCTCCCATCCTACCAGCTAGATGGAGAGGATCGTGAGGTTAAACCGGGCATCTAGCCCCATAAATCAGTAATTAAACATTCAATTTGAGAAGAAGATGAACATATGCAATTGCATAAACATTTGAATACACAGCGGAAGTAAATTCGTTTGACACATCCATCATACATTCAAGATATTCATCAATTAACAATTGAGAGATAGCATAAGAGAATACTTATCTTAATGAAGTAGTCCCAAACAACCAGCTACGCTTCTGCAACGTTCCACCCAACCATAGGCCAGTGTGCTCTTCAATTTCTCAGCACCACTGCCACCCCCGAGCTGGGCATGATCTCCACAAGGAGCTAGGGAACAACAGGGTCTCACATAGCCATAGATACACCAGAATCAGCCATACCAACCAGCAGTTGGGTTTCTAACAGTTCCAGGATAACGTGGGCAACCAAAACAAAAAGGAGAAATGGGAAATCAACCCCAGGAGAGCAGATTCGTTTTCAGAAGAATACTCATGGGCATTTCGTGGGCAAAAATGGCCTCCATAACCCCAAAAATCGTGGCTCTCTTCTCCCAGCCAATGAGCTAACCAAAAACGAGTTTATGGGCATGGAAAAACACAAGAAATGGTGGAAAACGTGAAGGATAAAACCCCAACAGGCTCAGACTGCGTGAGAGGAAGAATGCCATGGGTGAAGAATGGCTTTGGGTCCATTTCGTGGGGGTTTTCTTGCCCAACCAACAAGAACACAATTTTCCAAGTGGATGGCTTCCACATGCATGAAAACTGACAGCCATACCTCTCCCATCCCAAGGCATTTATTGTCTCAACCAATTCTTGGAAGAATTAAATGATTGGGTGCATGAGACCAAATGGGTAGTTGAGATTTCATGGGTTTCCTCAATGAAATGGCTTAACACCATGGCTCAAGGGTTTGGTTATTTTTCCCTCCCTATTCCTTGTAAAGATCATGCCCCCATCTCTTTGTTGCATTGCGTAGCTAGTTGTGGGTATCTTTCATTAAATTCGTATTTACATGATGTCTTATTTACATCGTGCCCTTCTAGCACAAGAACCATACGCATCTATCTCATTAATTTCCGGTACATAAAACGATAAATCAATGGCGGGGCCTTGGCCTTGAGCTCCTCACCATGATTAAGTTACAATAATTACATCATTTACGATTTAGTGCAAAGGGGGTCAAAATGGGGACGTGACATCACTTGTGTCCTTGAATTGAAGAAGCATCGAAGCATCTTGCATAGATCCCAACTGTGTTGAAATATCCCCTTCTGCATCATCAGAATATGGCTTTGAATGCTCCTGTCACTAGATATGGGACTAATGAAACTATGATGTCTTCTTCTCATGCCGGTGGCTACAAATGCGTGAACATGGTCCAATCTCAGGTTAGTGTTGCTATGCGTCAACGCGATTATGGTGCACCACAACCGAATATGGGGAATGAGCCTCCTCCTCCTCCTAACACTTCTTTGAATATCGATAAGCCCACTACTATGCCGCGGATACTGAAAGGTGTTCTTAAGCGCTCAACACATAATCCCAATGCCCGAGTCACCCAGAACTACTCCATTGTAGAATATTTGGGCCAAACTTCGTGTGCCATGTCGGCTCTTGAGGTTTTACAGGCATGTCCTTCGCAGAGGAATGCCCTTTTATCTGCTTTGGGAGTTCAGGATGAGAGTATCCCTAGCGTCATTAAATTCGACACTACTGATATCCATCCGCGCTTGCCTTATCATGTGGCTTTTCAAGTCCATGTGAGGTGCTTAGATAAATTCATTAAACGTATGGTGGTTGACGAAGGTGCTTCCACCTCAGTAATCATTCGTTGGATTGTTGGAAAGCTCTTGGCTCTCCTCCCTTATCAAAATCTATGACCATGCTTACTGTGTTCGATGGTCGATCGTTTAGGCTGCATGGTGTTCTCCCTTCCCTTGAAGTCCACTTGGGTGGGAAATCCGTGCCTATTGAATTCGAGGTGGTTGATGCGCCCATCAACTACAACCTTCTTCTGGGTAGGAATTGTTATTAATTAATGGAAATACTCATTTTCTCGTCCAATTGATGTTGTGAATGTTGTTTAAATTGCATTGGGTTACATTTGCTTATGATATCATGGATCATGTTATTGATTATGCTAATATCTTTCACATATTATATGCACTTGCTTGTATTTGTTGTTGATACTAATCTGCAGGTTCAAGTGTAGAGATTGAAATCTCAACGGGGATCTACTTCGAACATCTGGTTGAAGGTTGGTTTTATTCTCCATATCTTAGCATTTTCATTATAATAACATTGCATTGGCAATTGAGTTATTTTTTGGTAGTCAGCTGTCTATTGTAGTCTTCCCCGAGCCATAGGAAGTTTTTCTCCGTAACACAACTTCCTACTCCTGAGTTTACTAAGAAACATGTTAGCATAGTCAAAATAATATACTAAACCTTTTAGAAATTGGAAAACCAATCCAAGTGGAAGAATCAAGAGAATTCTCCCCAATAGAGTTATTAGTTATGTTTCGGGGATTTTTGTTGTGCTAGGTTATGATCCCTAGTAAGAGTGATGAATAATCACAAACATAGAAGAAAATATATATTACAATATATGTTTCCATGGGGTTAATGCTTAATACTTAAAATCCAATTAGATTGAAAAAGGAGAAATTATATCTTATAATCTGTGTTTGGGATCAATCTCCGTGCACAATTTCGTGAAGAGATTTCAAACACCAAAGATCCTTACACTTGCACACAATTAACCAAATAGTACTTTCCTCATTTTTCAATTAAAATTGATAATAGTCCAAGATAGATTTTAGAACATAAAACCCTAACTAACTTTATGTCAAAGTTCAAACCACAATTCCTAACATTCTAATATAATGCATATAGTCAACATCACTGAAGGAATTGGGGTTGGGGGTGAGAGGAGGATAAGAGAAATCTATATATAAATGAATAAAAAAGTGTTCAACAACAGATAATATACGTGTTCCTATCATAACACCTCTGTCACCCATGTTTGGGTTCATCTATCCTCAACCACATGACCAAAACTCCTACTCATCAAGAGCAAAAGTTTTACTATGGTTAGAGATCCAAGGGGTGACTCAATAAACCTCATTCAAAACTATGTTGAACTTGGGGAATAAAAGTAGTTTCTACACCATGACAGAATCTTGAACAAAGTAAATTCAATAACTTCTAACTAGTTTCTATAGCATAAGGTCCCTTTCTTCCAACCATGGAATATAATACCCCTCTCGACATTAAATTAATTTAAAAAAACCACTTATTCAATATAGAGTCAAATTTTTTAAAATAAATTATCAATAAACCCCAATAGATGACATTCATTACCTTTTTCATTCACTTCATCATCAAATTATACTTATGAAAATCATCCAACATTACATACATAATACAATTTTGTTATTCTACTTTATTCATATAAAAAATATTAGGCCTTACCATCATTACCATCGTATCAAGATAACATTCGAAAATCCATAACATAATCTTTAAATGCAATCAATCTTCATGATAATAACTAAGCATGATGAGGAGGCATCATGCCCGACCAGTTTCAAGTCGAGGTTCACATTATCTCAAAGGGAAAGAACCAAAGATTGGTTTTTAATATCATTTTTTTTTACTCATGTACAATGTAAACTATCTCCTCATGCTAATTACATTCATTACCCATAGCAACCATTCAATCATCACACGATACATTATATTCACACATTTTCTATATCATACCATCATTTTCATTTTGTTTCCAAGAGATAAAAGATGATATTCATTGAAATACTCCTTGCATAATATATATTATTCCTTACATTTTCCCTGTAAATGCACAACAATATTTTTAATAAAATCAAGTATTACCATACATTAGTACCGCTCGCACGTTTAAATACTCCCTTAATAATCAAAGTTTAACAGTTTTCACTAAATTTTTTGAGAATGACATTGCTAAAAACAATATATCCCTTTGTATTCTACTATTTTCAATTTATCAATTCAAACTTATTTCACAATATCTATTAGATGGTGTAATTCAACTCGAAAGTCATTAATATATCACCCATGCATAACTTTTAATTCACTCAATCATCCAACGTCCTCTCTTTATGGCATAGCATATACTGCTATTGGGTGGACCAATCATAGCATACCCTACAAATGATTCATACCCTTCTCTAAATATGGGTTGATCGAGTGTCATGCTAATTTCTAAACAATTTAATTAGGGGTGTGACTTTCTTGGTATCTATGTCATAATCAAGCATGCATAAGGCACACTCTTCTTCTTTAAGTCATATCTTTATCGTTCTCCAATATTCCACAATTTTTTCACCTAATTAGTTAAAATTATGTATAGTTGTACCATATTTTGCACCATCATATATAGAATAAGCTTGAATGTTATTAGCATATCCAAGTTTACTTTATCACTAAACTCATTTTATTACTTATCATTTTGAAGAATACATTTCTACACATTTTGATATCTAACACAATTATATATTAGCATATATTTATATTAAATCAAGATTTATGAGAAGTCTATGAGCATTATTTAGCTATGTTATAGTAATCCTTGAAAATATAAGTCTTAATAAAAGACATATTCTCCTAAGTTGCTATAAATTCTAACATAATGTCCTAGTAGCAGCTTGCAAAAAAAATTCATATGAAAGCAAAATTAAAGGGTATTAGGATCATTGTCCATGACCTGGACATCTTGGTTGTGCTTAGCATCTTTCTCATGATTTTCCCCAACATCTTCCTCCTATAGATGGCAATTGTTGTCAACACTCTCTTCACTATCAATATCCTAGTTGCCCTGACTGTCTTCTACATTTTCATCAATGCGATCATCCGAGATGGAAATATTCATTGTTGCATTGATAGGCTGGTAAACCATGGTATCATCATTTTCTTTGCTTCCAGAATCTGAAATTCGGGACTACTCTGTTGCAAGAAGAGCATCGTGATGCTCCAGGGTGACCTCAATTGCCTCTACTTAAGCTTCATGGGTGCGGAAATTTCCCTCCACATCGTTAAGACGAGAATCTAAACAGGATGTGTGAGAAGTGAGCTGAAAGACTTCCTGCTTAGGTTCTTCCATACGAGAATCCAATGAAGGTGCTTGTGTTGTTATATGACGAACAACAACAAGAATACCCTCCATCTATGAGTTCATCCACCTCATATGGATTTGGATGTCATGCATGTTTGCTTGATCTTCTCAAATTCCATCTGAGAGTTCTTGTAGTTTTTCCTTTAAATCCATCGTAACCTTCATGATTGCTAAACAGAACAAACCCTCCAAAGTTCTTGAATCCCAATATTTCCATATTAGAGACAAGGTAGAGCTTGAACTAGACCTAACAATAGCTTCATGTAGGATATCATCCTCTCGCCCAACAGACTCTGCATCCAAAATTTACTCCCCCAAGATGTAGGGGAAGGTGGATATATCATCAACTTCTTGCAACACCATCACCAGACTACAATAGACACCACACTTCTTCCCCTCAGCTCTCTCATAATGACAATAAAATGTCGAAGCGTAGACAGGAAGGAACAAATTTCAAGTGAACCATCCTCATGTACTTGCTCAGAGGATCCTCCACATGCGAGGACTGATGACATCTAGCTTCATGAATTAATGCCCAAGGTTGATAGATATGCCTATTTATGAAGAATGGGGCCATCCTCATCGTAATTCGATCCACCCCCAATACCATCGAAAAACTTTTAACTTCAACCTTAGGGGGTTGATGTGCCTCTAGAATTCTTAAGGAAGCCAACATAGGGACATTTGTTGACCCCCATTTATGATCAAGCTCCTAATTGTCAAATGAGCCACCTTATTTGCAAAATGATCTACTTGTTGGTTGTTTTCTCATTTCACATGAAATATCTAAGCATCAAGGATTTGATTGAGAAGCCTATTAATGCACTTTTCCATCCTGTTAACTAACATGTCATCAAGATCCCTTTTTTCCTAGTTTGAGAAAGGATTAATAAGGAATCTCATATGACGACAATCGATTGGATTTCAAGGGAGACAACATTCACCAGACCTTGACAGAGGGCGTAGCGCTCAACTTGGTTATTTATTCCTAGACCCCATTCAAAAGTTAAAACTACATTTCCTTCAAGATCCAAAATGACCCTCCCCTGCGCACCTGCCTCCCCAATATTAAACTTGGATATAGTAGGCACTGAGAGGGATCCAATTTCTTTAGGTGTATTTTTAGTTTTATTTTTTTAATTACTTTTTGTTTTTACTAAGTTACGAGCTGACATTCGGTTTTTTAATTAATTTTTTTGGGAAAGTTACTTTACATAACGTAAAATGACAACATCTCTCCCATACTAAGCTGTAGAGCACCTTGTTACTCTTGTGCAATCACTTTTTAGAGATTTAATTATTATTTTTACTAATATAAATATATTTTGATTTGTAATTAAAATAATGAACCAACTTAAATGTTATTAATGTTGTTGTTGTTATTTCTATCATGGTTATATATCTCATCCACTAAAAAATCCTAAGTTCTCTTAATACATAAAGAAAATGACAAACAACAACCTCTTATTTAAAATTAATAAAACGCCCGCAATATAAACTACATTTAAAACCTACAAATCCTTTTTTAAAATTCATTAAAATAAAATATTAAAGATATAACTTCCTAGTTTAAATTTAACGATGATAGGTTTTTCCCAACCACATGTGAAACCCAAAATCATGTATTTTCTTTTTAAACCTTAAAAAATGATGGGTGAAAAAAGTTAAATGGGTCATAATCAAGGAGTATTTTTTTTAATCTTAAAAAAATGATAGCTCAAATCTCCTTATTCAAGATTTAATAAATTTAGGTTAAGAGCTACATCTACTGGTAAATATGTCAACACATATTATTTTAGAGAATCAAGGTATGGCCAGAGTTACATGTCTAATCAATACATAGGACTTAACAAGAACACCATGTCACTTACAATAATAAAACCTGGGTGGAGAGGGTAAAAATCATTCCTCCCCACCAAGCAACATCTAATGGACCCACCTTAGATTAGCTTATAATATGTTTTTCTGTATTGTTACTCCATTAATATTTGTCAAAATGTTTAATAATGGAATAAGTTAAAAAATATGGGTTCAATAATGGAGTAAGTTAAAAAATAAGGATGTAGGTGTGGGGTTTATTTTAAAAAATGATAACTCAAGTCATGGTTCAATGCTAAATAACTTTAGGTTAGCTTATAATATGTTTTTGTTTAATAATGGATCAAGTTAAAAAGTAGGGGTGTAGGTAGGTCCTGGTTTAATGCTAAATAACTTTAGGTTAGCTTATAATATGTTTTTGTTTAATAATGGAGTAAGTTAAAAAATAGGGGTGTAGGTGTGGGTTTACCTTAAAAAAAATGATATCTCAAGTCCCAATTCAAGGTTAAATAATCTTTTTTTAAACATAAACTGGGAGAATTTATATTATAATGTTGTTTCCAACAAGCTATTACATAAGTCCATAGAACTTGTTAAAAAGAAAAATTATTAGAACTGATCCCATATGGAATTTGGCTCTATATTTATGAGAGGAAGTTCTACAATTTACCTATCCATTACAATCCTATTTACACTATAGATTCAAACATATTGTCCTCCGAGCAGGATACCAATTTGACGGTGGTTCCCTTTGGTGTGAGAGCCCTGCAAATCAATTTTCTGAGCAAGCTAGGAACATAAAGACTCAGAACTGTGAGACGCCAGAGAAATCAAATAACCTTCATTGCACTCCTCCAATTCATTACTCATGTCGAATGAACTCAAGCAGGAGTCCTCCATATCTTTCCCAAGATCCAGGGTCGTGGGTTCGCTTGTGTAATCCTACAATCTTCAAGGGGTGTAAATGAGTTCATATGAGCCCGTATTAATTCCCATAGCACCTCCGGAACATCCAACAAGAGAGACATGCCCCTTATTGTTAGGATATTTCAATACTCCATCCTTGTCCTACCTAGCATTATTTATTTTTCCTAGTTGTTGATGATGTCATTTTCCCCCTAGTGGTGTGCAGATGTCATCCAGGATCCATTTACCACCTTCTGATCCCTGCATGCATCATTTTAGGACCACTTTAGTCAGTTCCCTATTTTATAGGAACCTACTGAGTGTTCCGGTGCAGTCCACCTAAGTTACCTGACTCTTGTCGGGGGTTAGAGCTCCAGATGCCACTGATTGTGGCCTCATGCACCCTTTTCTGACTGGCATGCATGACAGACTCACTATTGCGTCCTCATTAGTTAGTTAACTAATTATGACTTTAGTTAACTAGGTTTAGGTTCAGTTCAGTTGAATTTGAGTCTTCTGGAGCACTCCAGTGATGATAATCCCTATGCTAGACCAACTGAGGTTCGAGTTCTCCTGCATGATTTGAATTATATCCATTGTAACATCATTGTTTATTATACGGATTATTGGAACATGTGATATTATTATGCTCCTATTTGAGTTCTGCTGCATTATTATTCTTCTTCTGTTTTTACTACATTTTTCACTCTTGTTCTAATTTTCTGCTCATTCTTTCTTTTTGAGGTATCCATCAACTCTTATATCTGTTGTGACATATAATTTCACATGGTATCAGAGCCTTTTGAGCGAACAGGTTGAACAACTGCTTTTAATTGTACACCAGAAGCCTCTGGATTTCCACAGCAAATCCTATTGCCATTGCATTGAATTCATTGGAGAAATCCAATGAGGTCAAGCCAGGTGTGAAGGATCCGAATAAAAGTTCCTACTGTCCTAAAGCAATGCTCAGTAGTAGTATACCTCCATTCTTGATATTTTTTGCAGGTTATTCAAGTTTTTTTAGTGCAACAGTAGTTTTCTGCGATTACAACAGTTTTTTGCAGTTGCAACCGTTTTTTCTGCAATAGTAGCAGTTTCACCTTGTATTCGCTCCAGCAGTTGTAATGGACAATTCGAACTCTCCTCTATCTCCTAGAATCCTGAAACCCTTCAATTATCTTGATTGGAGGGATGATATGTAGATGGTATTGCGAAACATATCATTGTACAGGGTGACAATGGGAAAGGATCCCGAACCAAATTCAGCTGTGGAGGAAACCAAGTATCTGAATAGATTGGATGAAGCATTTGGTTTCATGTGTATTCATATTTCCAAAGATCTACTCTTCCACATCAAGGATTTAAGACTCCAAAAGAGTTATGGTTGAAGTTAGAGACCCTCTTTGGAAAACAATATGAGCTAAGAGGCCATATTTTGGAAAATGAGTTGATTGCTCTACAACTGAGCAGTTTTGAGACCATTCAGCAATTATTTTCAAAATTCAAATGTCTGGTTATGCAATGCAAGCAGTGTGGCATTGAGAAGAAGGATGAGCAGTTGGTGTTATCCATTCTGAGCAAGCTAGGTCCTGAGTTCTCCATCTTTGTCTCTACCTTCCATTCTAGGCGAATTTCAATCCATTGATTGGAATATGCCCTCCTTAGAAGTTTTCACTGAATCTCTCATCCAAGAACAAGACAAGTTGATCTAGATGGGTGCCATGAAGGCCTCCAAATATCAAGCTCTTATGGTTGGAGAAGCAAAAAGTGTGAATGGGAAAGGGAGGCACAAAGGCAAGGACAAGAGGCCATCTGAACCCAAGATGAATGCCAATTCAAGCCCATCAGAAGGATCCTCCAGCTCTAAGAAGGAAAAACAGAAGGGATTTGAGAAATCCAAGTGTTCCTATTGCAAGAAAGGAAACCACCCAGAGAGACCTTGCATGCAAAAGAAGATTGATCAGTTGACCAAGCTTTTTGAACATCACAACATTTCCCTCCCAAAGGTGCAAGAGAGATTGAAACTGGAATTGCATCTGACGGTCATGAGAGACGCCATTCATTGAAGGCTATATTTTCGAAATCACAAGCCCTCCTCATAGATTCAGGAGCCTCCAACCACATGGTTGCCTCCAGAGAATCATTTTCTTCTCTAGATCTCAAAGATGGTCCGATTATTCACATGGGAGACAACTCTCAGATCTCTACTGAAGGGATGGGAACAATACATATGGAGCATGGCAAGTTCAAGAATGTTCTATTTGTGCCTTCGCTGTCGTCAAATTTGTTGTATGTATATCAGATCACTCAACACAAGTTCATCGAAGAAAGTGGTCTTTGGTCTTGACACGGTTGATATTTTAGAGATCTCCACTGGGAATATTATAGCGAAAGGGTTTGCAAACCATGCCTCCAAGGCATATGAATTCTCACATTTTTTGTCATACTCTCTTCCTACCCCATTGGATCTGATGAAGATCAAAGTGATTCCTCTTCTAATGAAGATGAGGATCAAGATCTTGATGTTGAGAATAAAGTTCAAGAAGATTCAGATTCAAATCCAAATACAACACATGCTCTCAATCCATGTCCAAGGCCAATATGGGCTCACAAAGTCCTTGTAGTTTTTGGGAACACAGTTGGGGATCCATCTGACCATAGAACCACCAGATCTCAGTATCATGCAAAACTTGCACTATGTCATGCAGATCCACTTCTCTCGGAGAGGTGCTGTATGATGGTGGGGTTTGATCCATAATCTCTTGGAGAGACTTGCCATGGGGGATCTACAACCATGCAACAATCTCGGTTGTCTGACAAAAGGTACTCAAAGGTTCATGATTTGGACCACAATGAGCCATTCGCTCTAGTAGCAAGAAGGGTTCCTGAAAGACTTGTTTTGGAAAATAAAACTTCTACACAATGGGAGGCACATCAAAGGAGCAGATCCAGATCTAGCACTTGCATTGCTATCCTACAAAGGAGCAGCTTGCCAATATTTTTGCAAAGGCTTTCATTGAGGAAATTTTTTTCCTTCTCTTCTTAGTATGAAGGTTCTTTGGGTTCCCTACTGCTGTTCTTTTTTGAGGGGGGGGTATTTTTCCCATGAGTTTTTTCCCCATTTCCTTGGTTCATGGACAGTTCTTTATTTTTATCATTTATTTGATTGTATGGGTGACCTTTGGTCTTAGTAACCAGGGCCCATGATGCAAAAGTATGGATTAAGGGGGGGTGTTAGGATATTTCAATACTCCATCCTTGTCCTACCTAGCATTATTTATTTTTCCTAGTTGTTGATGATGTCATTTCCCCCCTAGTGGTGTGCAGATGTCATCCAGGATCCATATACCACCTTCTGAGCCCTACATGCATCATTTTAGGACCACTTCAGTCAGTTCCCTATTTTATAGGAACCTACTGAGTGTTATGGTGCAATCCACCTGATTTACGTGACTCTTGTGGGGGGTTAGAGCTCCGGCTGCCACTGATTGTGGCCTCATGCACCCTTTTATGTCTAGCATGCATGACAGACTCACTATTGTGCCCTCGTTAGTTAGTTAACTAGGTTTAGGTTCATTTCAGTTGACTTTGAGTCTTTTGGAGCACTCCAGTGGTGATAATCCTTATGCTAGACCAACTAAGGTTCGAATTCTCCTGCATGATTCGAATTCTCTCTCTTGTAACATCATTGTTTATTATACTGATTATTGGAACATGTGATATTATTTTGCTCCTATCTGAGTTCTGCCGCATTATTATTCTTCTCCTTTTTTTATTGCATTTTTCACTCTTATTCTGATTTTTTTCTCATTATTTCTTTGTGAGGTATCCATCAGCTCTTAGATCTACTGCGACATAGAATTTCACTCTTATCAAGCCTTCTTTCGCCACCAAAATCGACCTCCTTGAGAACTTTAATGCACCCTTTTGGAATGTGCACTACACCTTCTAGCCTATGTTTTAAAGGCATAGGATCCACTTCCTTTGAGGGGATTGTTGATCTAACACAATCCATCCCTGTGACAATCTTGCACCTTGATTTTCCAAGGCATCATCTTTTTTATTGTTTCTTTGCCTGATATGAAATAGAGATGTTGAATTAGAGAAGAAAATTTGGATTCTCCTTTGAATACTTCTCGATATTTGGATCTTTACCTTTCATGCATTTTCACATTTTGTAGATAACGACCATGGAATCACCAAATATATGAGCTTTTGAGAAATCAAGAGAAACTAAGATATCCACTCCTTGAAGTAGCGTCAACCACTCAACTTGATTGTTGGTTCTGCTACGTCCTAGAACCCATACTTAGGATTTCAACAATTTCCCACCGGACTCCAAAATCCCCCCCACCCTCCCCCCGCACCTGCCTCCCATGGATTACCTTTTGAATCTCCATCAAAGAAAAAGGATAAGCATGATTGTTTCCCTCTCCATTCCTCAAATTTGGAAGGCTCGAGATCTAATATACAGCTGGAACAAGGAGGTTGAGGATGTATACTTTTGGACTAAAGGGAACTCTAATATGTCAAACTTTGAATCCATTTAGACTCTCTTTCAATGAGAGACTCATTTCCCATCTCTTTCATTCTGAATGCCTTCAAATATTCCATCATGAGGTTCTTGGCCTGAACAACTGTTCTACTTGGATTAGCATCCCTGTCTTCAAAAATAACTTTATTTCGAGTTAACCAAACTTTCTAACAAACATTTTTTAGGAGGGAATTCCAAACCTTACTAAGACTAAGCTTACCAAAAAATGACCCAGTATAGAAGGCTTGCCATTTATTAAAAAATCCACATAGGTGGGATTGGAGAATAAAATGAGGGTTTAGATCTTGAAGAAGGTAAGACCAAATCTTGTGAGTGAATTTGCAATCAAGGAAAAAGTGCTTATAGTTTTCCTCGCTTTCTTTACAAAGAATGCACCATGATGGTCTTGCTATCCCTTTTCTCTTGAGATTATCTGCTATGAAGATTTGGTTGTGAGCCAGGATCCATATGAAGGATTTTATTTTTGGCAGGTTTTCATTGATCCAAAATTTCTTCCATATATGAGAATAAGGTGGGGAGGGAAGTTTGCTCAAGAGCTTCCCATAACATTCTTTAATTAAGTATCTTCCAAGATTTCCCCATCCTCTTAATTCCTTTTCGGGATTAAGTGTGAAGGGGCCATCCATTGAATACATGCAAGGAGGAGATGTAAATCATAGCTTAGATGGTCCAACACCTCAATCTACTTCCAACCATTCCATAATCTAGACTCCTTCCAATCTGAGAGAACAAACAAAGAATTGTATCCTTTGGTTCCAAGCCATTCACGGATTTCTTGAAGACCCTGCTTTGATGAGAGGGGGAATTAGCCCAAAATCATGTCATCCTACATATCGATACATTTCTCATTTCTAGGAATCCAATATAGGTGTTCTTTTACCAAAGAGCCCATTGATTTACACAAATTCCATATGCTTGTTCCCTTTCCTTGCAATTCACCAACTAGGCATCTGAGTCTCGACTTTATAAGATATTTTCTACATAATATTTCTTTCCACTACTCTTTTCCTCCAGAAACTAGTCTCCAAAGTATATTAGCACCCATTTCCTTGTTCATTAATTGGGGCTCCCTGATCCCTGCTCCCCCTTTTTTTCTTTTGGACATTTGACAATCTCCCATTTGATTAGGTGGAATTTGTGTGACTAGTTTTCCCTCCTTGCAAAAGGAATCTGTGGATTCGCTTACTAATATTATCCATAACAATTGAAGGGGTAGGCAAAGCAGAACACATATAAATTGGAAGGGAAGAAGGCACAAATTTGATGAGAGTGATTTTACCTGCAAGATTGAGCCATCGAATTCCCCATGACTGGATTTTGGCTTTGATTTTCCAAATTGTAACTTGCCAATCCATAGATCTACTTTTGTTTAAGCATATTGGAATGCCAAGATACTTAAAATAAGTCCAAGCACTTTGACTGTTAAACCCCAAAATTCTGGAAACTGTGCGCAAAATCCTTTGATAGCAATTCCATCCATATATATTACTTTTTCTTGTTTTGAGAAGGTCATCGAAGGCATTCAAAAATTGATCTAAAGTGTACGTAAACTTCCTAGCATTTGATTTAGAGGCACTTCCTAGGAAATTTGTCTCATCTTCAAACTAGGCATGATTGGCGAATTTGACTCTTCATGCTATTTATAATCTGTGGCAGGGATCCTACATCTCTTTGTCTATTTAGACTCATGCTAAGATTTTCAACAATCAGAGTATAAATAAAGGTGGACAAAGGGAAACCTTTTCTTAAACCCCTGTAGGCTTGAAAAAAGGAGGTTGGTCTTCCATTAACTAAAAGGGCTATCCATGGTTTCCCGATGCAAGCATGAATCCATTTATAAAGAGAGGGGAGAAACCAAAATTTTCCAAAACCATGTAAATGAAATGATGCTGCATCCTATCAAAATCATTGGAGAAATCCAGTTTTATGGCCATTCCTTTTTCCTTCCACAAATGACAAGGCTAAATAACCTCAGGTTAGATTATAATATGTGTTTCTAACATGTATGGTTACTCCATTAATATTTGTCTAGATGTTTAATAATGGAGTAAGTCAAAAAATAGGGGTATAAGTGTGGCATTCTTAAATGATCCGAAGGAAATATAGAAGTCAACTTCTCAAGGATTAGGAATCACTTCAAATAATTGAGAAAAAAATGCATGCCTTTTACCTTGGATCAATTCCATTACATGTGAACTAGATGAACAAAGTCATGATTCCAAGTAACTCCCTCTTTGTCATCAATCAAGCTAGAAAGAGGAAGCTTAAAGAGGAGACTTTGTTTTACAAAACATTTCAAAGAATACTTGGAATTATGGAAACAATAGGAGGAATTAATTTTTTTCATGTGTGAAGAAACAGTAATGGATTAGCATATTGAAAGGAAAATGAAGCCATCTACTTGGACAAGGGGGTCCTAGTTAAAAATGGGGACCCCCTTAAAATATTTTGACTCCCCTAATTGGATCAAGATGGTATATATTAAGAATTGAAACCACATTAGCAACTTTGTTCATGGATTAGGAAGTAAAGACAACACTTGGAATCGTTGTAGTATTGACTCTCATTCAAGTCATTTCACTCTTAAAGACTCACACAAGGGAGAACCAAATATCCCCTATGCCTCTTGACCCTTGCTCCTTGTAATTCAATCCACAACATGGTGAAATTTATGGCCCATGTAAGTCAATCTTCTATCAAAGGTGGGATATCTAATGGCTTGGAGTCTTTAGTTGTGAGAAGCAATATCAGTGAAGGATGAGCTCAGGAGGGACTAAACGATTTTTCTCTGAGAGAACATCCATGAAGAAGCAACATTTAGTAGTGACAAAGGTAGGCTTGGGTTACTGGAAATTTGTTTCAGTGGTGGTTGCAATGGGTAAATTAAGTATTATGTTAAGGTGTGTTCTCATCACAACAAGCTCTTAGAGGTATGGTGTTTTCCCTCCCATAAGTTATTATTGTTTTGGTCTGGTTTATGGTTTATTGGTTGAATTAAAGTCAGCAGAGCCTCTCAATACATTACAAAGGACTGAGAATTACACGGTTGAATAGGTCCTTTGTTGGGGGTATTTTAAACTAGGTTTGACTGACTCCTGGGCTTTATTTAGTCTTTAGTTCATGAGCTAGTTTGGGGTTTTATGTTTAGTCCACTAATATGGCTCAGCCTTATAGCTCCAGATAGAATGGGGGAGAAGGTATTGATGAGATACAAAAAGAAAAAGAAAAATACTGAGAATGACGAATAGTTAATTGGAGGGAATGAGCTGCAAACAATTGAGTACTTAAGTATCCAAATGGAAAAGAAAGAAAAAATCAAGAATATATGGAAGTAGTTGTGAAAGAGTATAATTTGAAGCATGAGAAGCTTGCAAATGACTCATAAATGCAATACAATATTATCTCGGACTTTGCTAGAGGTACACAATCTATTATAGGTCATCAAATTATCTCCACTAGTTCAATGAAAGATAAGGATAGTGAGGAGGAAACAATGCAATAGACAGTTGTGGCATTAGCAGAGTAGCCAAGCTTTCAATATGTTCATGGTATGGAGCATGATGATGTGTCCATGGAGGAGGCACACTCAATGCATACATTTGGGTAATATGTTTGCTCATGTTCTTTAGTTGTTTATGGTTACTTTAACAATTTATTTTGCAATATAATTTTATATATGATAGGAAGGACTCGGGCCATAGAATTCTATTATGTTATTTGAAGCACTATATATGCCACTTCAGCTTGAACGAGCAATTTTGAATAAATTTTTAACTTTTTTTAAGTTTAGTTTGTTTGGGTTTTCCACAACCTCTTTATAATATAAATGTTATCTATTTATGTTAAAAAAATGAAGTTAAAAAATGGAGAAACTAAACAATTTTTCCATTAAAAATGAAGAAATTCAAAAGTTTTTAAAATTTATCATGAATTTTGTTGAAAGTTATAGTTTTATTTAATTGATGGAAATTTTGTGCATTTAATTTTTTTCCCATATAAATTTTAAACACATTTTAAGAAGACCAAATCATCATAATTTCAAACAATAAGTGGATAAAAACATTTATATGTCATACCATTTTACATGTCTCATCCATATCAAGTTGTAAAGTGCACCTCACTTTGAAATTAAGATATAAAGTATACGTAAATGTTATTCTTATTCTTCTTTTTATTATTGTTGTTTCACTAATCTTCATCTCATACACATTGTGCTATAAAAAGCTTTCTCACTTCCTTCAATGCTAACATAAAAGAGAGTAATAATATAGATGATAAAAAACAACCTCTCATCCAAAATTAATAAAATGCTCACATGTAAACAATATCTGAAACCTATAACTCCTCTTTATAGATTTATTAAAATTAAATCTTCAAAAAATATAACTTACTCTTTAGCTTAATAGTAACTAACACAAAGTTGGCTTATAATAGATTTTTTCCAACAATGTGTCACACCTAAATGTGTCATAACCAATAACCAAGAAACATGCATTTTTCTTTATTCCTAGTTCAAGGCTAGCTAACCCTAGGTTGACCTATAAAATGTTTTTCCTTGCATGCATTGTTATTTTATTAGTCCTTGTCGTAGGTAGAGACTATTGTTTTCAGTTTTTTTCATTATTTTCATGGAAGTACATTTAATATCTAACATGTTTAAAGTGCAGCCAAAGTTTTATTTTAATTTCTATATGAATTTCTTTAAAACATGATTGGTCCCATACCATGAAAATGAAGATTAAAAAAATTAACCAATTTTTTTTTTAAGTTTCCTATCATTCATGCATGGAAAGTTGGACACAGTTTCCTGTTTTTTGTTGATTTCCTTTTGTTTTTTTTTCTTATTCCCTTCCAATAGCAGTTTCTGCCTTTTTTTATTCCCTTCTAGGATCGGAAATAGGGAGTTTCCGCATTTTTCTTTTTATGTAACAAAACTCATGTCAATGCATCTTTAAGCAGTAATTGCATTGGTACATACACACATCATAAGCACCAAATAAGGTTTAGCAATTTTATAATACGATATTGGTTTTATTATTTTATTTTATTAATCCTCAACTATTGTGTCCGGTTTTTAGTATTAATCCATATTGTTCTTAATTATGATATTAATAAAACTATGTGATATCTAAAGTTTGAATATATATATTTTTTTATTTTTTAATCCTGTCAAGTAGCATGCTTCCATCACCAAATACTTCAAGAAAATTCCATCCAGGAACGAGCAGGGGCAAGTGCTGGTGATGAGCGGGGTGTGCAATATAGCAATGCTAGAGCCCAGTGATCCAAAATTCCCAAAGTTGGGCGTCATGGAGTGCAAGGAATGTTTGATCAAGAAGGGACTGGAGTGTGTATATTCCTTACTACGCTTCCCATATAATTGGATGTTACTCCATGAATGTGGACAAATTCACAGAGATGGCAGTGGAAGCAGGGGTGATGCAACGAGTGCTTTTACAAGTAATATTTTCCTCTTTAAGCTTTTAGATTTCTTTTCAGACAATTCATAGTATTGAATTTACCAGGAAATGTGAACATTCCCAGCCATATGGAAATGATTCAATATGTTTAAAGATATTGAACGATAAATTTTGAGTTTCACAATAACTGTTTGTTGAAATTTGAGTTTGTTCAGTAATTTTGCTACTGAAAATTTAAGTTCTATTAAATTTGTATGGCGAAAATTGCTTTCTGTGAATTTTAAGGTTTAATTTGACTTCCTTTAATTTTGAATTATTTTAAGCCAAATGAAATGTCTTAGACATTTCTATTCGATTGAGCTAGCAAGATTTATGTTGTTTCTGTCAATAATTTAATGTTTCACTATAAATTCTTTATATTTTAAATGTTTTTAAGACTAAATTGTGCACTAGCGGCTAAATTCGTGTTCAAATAGGCGTTTTAAACTTAAATTTGTCCTTTCTTTGCAAAGAATTTGATTATTTTAACAGCAAATCAAATGAGGGGAAGAATGATAGATTATTTTTAATGGTCGAGCTCTAAAGTTCCCTTGGTTTTTTAAAGGAGTTCAAAGGAGTTGAGGTTCAAATTCACTTCAAGTTGTTGGGAAGCAGAGAGTGACCAAGCATGGGGAGGACCTTACCATGTCTCATCAGGTTGCAAAACTTGTTTTACTTGACAATCTGCATATGAAGACAATTTACAACAATGTTCATTGTAACATACACATAGATCCTCTATGTCTTTTAACATGTTTTTATCAAAATTATATTTTTAGGCCTTTTATTAATCAATTAAAGTAGTTTGAAGGCCATTTTATTATTTAATTAGTGTTTTTAAACACTTATTATTCAATTTAAATAGCAACCTATTTCTTTATTTAAATTGTTTTTCAAGCATTTATTCCTCATTTAAAGTGGGGGGTATTTTTTATTTAAATTGTATTTTTAGGCATTTATGGCTTTAAATAATTGAGAGTAATTGAAAAGCATGAAATATGAGAATTAATTATAGTGTTATCGATAAGGCAACTTTGAGATCAACGTACATATACCCATAATCATTTTCAATCGAGTTTGCCATGCATTATGGTTTAATGCGATATTTATCAATGTAGATTTATTTTAATTTTTTTATTTATTACATGTTAAAGAGATTATTATAGCGAGCTATAAATGAAATCCTATGAATTGAGCATTAATTCCAAGCATTTCCCCATAAGCATAGATTAACAAGTCCAAATAAAATACTATAGTCCTACTGGAAGGGTGCGGCAAATGGCGAATGGAGACAAAGAGCTTGGCAAGCCGCTAATGGACAAAAGCTTTGTTGTAAGTTTACTTTTCAAAAGCAATATGGCTTTGCTATAAGTTTGTTTTTTTTAATAATTAATCTCTACTTGGTGTTTAATTAGTGTAAGTCCACGCCCGCAGGGGTGTAGCTCAATCGACGATTCACTTGATATGAAGGAAATGTTGTAAATGGAGGTCAGGAGTTCAAATCACCCCGGCTTACACATTCACTATGCTTGTGGGTTGTGTGGGTGCACTGAGGGGTATAGTGGTAGCGGACGAGATTGAATCCCTGGACCCCGTGTCATGCGAGTACCAGCCCCTTCCTAGTTGTTGATTCCCCTAGTTACAAAAAAAAAAATAGTGTAAGTCCACATAATTAAAGTTGTCTAATATTTGAAATTGAGTACCATAAAAATGTTATGCTATGATATTTCATAAAAGGATCATGCTTCGAGATCTCTAATTCACAAGGGCGGAGGTTTTCTTCGACCTCTTTAATTTAGGTCTTTTAGACTTCAAACATTCAAAATTTCACCTATTGCCAGAAAATCTAGTAAACTTTACTTGTAAAGGCATTTCTTTAATTTCTAAATTTTATAAAGGCAGGGACTATACTACTCGCAACCCTTGTTTATATTTGTCTAGATATTTTTAATAATGCAATAAGTTAAAATTTTGGACCAACTCAATCATTTTTCATATAATTTTTTCCTTACAATCTAGCAAACATTATGTGGAAAGTTATAGTTTCATATGATTAACGCGAACTTTGACCATAAAACTTTATCTTTAAAAATTTTAACCAATTTAAAAAATATATAAATTATTAATATATATATATATATATAAGTAACTTTACTTTATATTAAAAATTTCCAATTTTTAACTCACACTCCTTAGTAACATATCTACATTTATATAACCTTATATTTTCAAAAATTTAAAAATTATTTGGGATACTTTCTTAAAAAAAATACACAAATTTTTTTACCAAAAAATAATTATTTGAAAATTATATATATATATATATATATATATATAACAATCATTTCACATTTAATGATAATGGCCCCAAGTTGTTTGGTACGAAGTGACATGATCGAACTTTTGCCCTTACCCTTAAAACACTAGTCCATACCCCCTTAAAAGCATAGGAGGATAAGCTATATTGTAAGGTTTATTTTATACTAAATCGATTATTATATTGTAAGGTTTAGTCAATAATCAATTTATCATTATTTTGTAAAGTTTGCTTGTTCCCAAGTTTACTCTACCATTCAGTGATGCATTATCATAGATTTGAGTTTTTCTCACTAACTAATTGATGTGAGGGACATGAAGTGGGGCACGTTGAGACTTTCACTAAATACAAACGAGTGGAGTGGCAGAAGCAAATATGTTCTTTCAAGGGATGAAAGACACCAAATTATTAAATTCCATACAACTTAAGTGTTGTGGATTGAAGTATTATACTTTATTTTTTTTAAAAGTGATGGGCACGTTGAGACTTTCACTAAATACAAACCAATGGAGTGACGTGGCAAAAGCAAATGTGTTTTTTCTCACGGATGAATTACATCAAATTATTAGGTATTATACTTTATTTGAAAAATGGTGATGATATTACTTCTAAAAATAATAAATTCCATTGCATAATAAGTTAGAAGCCACCAAATTTTCTTGGCCTTCTTTAACATTTCATCAAAATGTTCACCACCAAGTTTACAAATATCAAAATGGTCACCACCAAGTTGACAAATAGAGTAGAATGGAGAACTAATTGCCTTCCATCCCTGTTATTTGTGACAAATGGTTCCTAACTCTAATGCTAGTTAGTTATCTCAAAAGATCTTAAGTGTATTAGTTTTTGGTGAAAATTTTCCACCAATAAACCATTTACAATTATTGATTAAATCCTTAATCTAAATGATCAGATTCGATTGTAGTTTTTACAACATCATAAACTATATTTCCTTAATTTTTTAAGTTATCCATTATATACTTGTGAATATTTTGACATAAGATAATTTAATTTTAAAATTTTACTATCCAATATAAACTTGTGAATATTTTGATATAAATTAACTCAATTTTGATTATTAAATAAGATCTAAAATTGTTTTGGGTTGATTAAGAATTCATCTTCTTTGAATATAAGAAAACATGTTAATGACCCAAACTCTAAAGGTATTTAGCAAGAAGGAAAATATGCACCCTTCCCACGTTATTTCAGATAGCATAGTTTTCCTTGAATAGCGTTGTTGATTCAACCCACATTCATACATACCAACCAATGATGATTGGCATCATCACTAATTAACAACCAAGTTATGATAAATTTTGCCACCATCCAAAAAAACCAACAAACATAATTTTAAATCTTTATTTTTTTCTTTTCCTAAATTATATCCTTTTTTTATTTTAAAATTGTGTATCTAATATTTTTATATTACTTTTAAAATATTAATATAAAACTTAATGCAATCGATACAATATCACTTATAATTATTTAATAACAAAATAAAAAATTCATTATAAATTTTAAATACCATCATTATTTTCTAATGATTATAACATCCCACTATTTGCTCTCAAAATGATATATATAACATTTTTATAATCACTTTAAAAAACATAATATAAAAATCTAAAGATAATCTACACATTATATTTTTTAATTATTTAATAATCATTCCATACAGTAAGATTTACCTAATAATCAATTGATTCGTTATCATTTTCAAATGCCAACTCCATACTCAAGGTTCACTAATAAATGCATGGTCACTTTCAGTTATTCAATAATGAATCAATATGACTCATATTGTGAGGCTTACTCAAAAATCAATGCATATTGTTCGTGGGCTTAGTCAATAACCAAAATCGATTTATCAATTTAAAGTTTTCTAGAAACAAGTTTTAACACTTATCTTTAATAGTTTACCATTAAAATGTCTCATGTTTAATATTGTGTTCTAATAACAATAGGTTCAAAAAAATATTTCATTTTTAATTACTCTATAATCAATAGTCATAGTTGAATAATCTAAGTTTTGATAAATAGAAATGTGAAGATTTTATATTTAATAATCTACAATTACCATGAGTTTTTATTGAACAAAATTAGGAAATTGGTAAAGGAGATGGGGTGGAATTATGTTGTCTTACTAGGGTTTTCGCACTTTTGTCTTAGGTCTAGAAGATTGTATACTCTCAAGGTCTTAGAGACTGTGAGGTCATGGACCCCAAGCATGAGCTTCTCGACTATGGAGAGTTCAACCTCTTAAACTCTCCAACCATATTATGATCCCATGAGGAACTAATGGAGGTTTAGAAATGCACAAAGGCGTTTAGATTAGATGAATGAGTAAATCGATCCACAAGAGGAAGTACAGATATGGTGCCAAATGGAGAAAGTTCATCTTCGACTTCGAATGTTCTAAAAGTATTAGTTATTTCATTAAAAGTGCATTTAAATTCTTCCTCAATCACTAGTTAGCTTGTGCTTTGAAGGTTTTAGGTTCACAACCTGAGACATCTCCTCCTCTTCCCTAACTGTGGAAGTTAAAGAACCCTGGAAGCACCCACCATAAACAAAGATGTATTAGGGGTATGTTCATGGGAAAGATGGTTAGGCATGATTAGTTGAAGCTTTGGTTGGACAAAGGCTGGAAGAATGTGCTGGGTTATGTGCCCATTTTTCACAATCTGATTAAAGGGTTTTTTTTAATTATCAAGTGAATAGGTTCCATGGTATTGATCCACAGTTTGCATTAGCCCATAGTATTATATGTTCCATGGTATTGATCCATAGTATTGGACGCATATGCTTCGTAAGTCGTCCCGTATTATTATATGTTCCATGGTATTGATCCATAGTATTGGCGCATAGACTTAGTATATAAGTACGTTTTGAGGCCAATGAAGGCATCCAAAATTTATTTGTATTGAGCTTGCTCAAAGGAGGTTTCCCCCTCGAAGTGGCCCGCGATCAATAAATTTGTTTTGTGTTCTGTTATTTCTGATATATTGTGCATTTTCATTAATTAATTGTTGGAGGTTCCTCACACACAATTGTTGGAACTTTGTGTGTTTTCCCTTCTCCTCATGGGGATGATCTCACTTTAGAACTAGATCTCCTACCTCAAAATCTTTCTTTCCAGATTTCCAATTATCAAACCACCCTTTTAAAATATCTTGGTGACGGTTGAACCTATCCTTGGCCTTTTTCCATGCTTCTTCAAGTTTTAGCAAGGTATTAATGTGTGACTACATGATTTCACTATTTGACCCTCGAGATTCCTGAGCTAACTGCGGGGAAGGGAGTAGTATGTTTGGGGGAATAATAGCCTCTTTCCCATAGACTAAGGTGTAAGGAGAAACCCCTAAAGAATTCTTCGAAGTAATCCTATCTGGCCATAAAGCATTGGGAAGAGATGTATGCCAAGTTCTCTGATTTTCAATAACGATTTTCTTCAATATTTGTATGAGGTTCTTATTAGTGGATTCTGCTAACCCATTCCCTTGGGGATAGTAATTATATGAATAATGCAATTTAATTCCATTTTCAATAGCAAATGTACTCAACTTAAAAGGAGAAAAATAAGATGCATTATCAAATACTAGTGAAACTGGAACCCCAAACCTAGTTATGATGTTCTCTTGTAAGAATCTGATAACCACATATTCATTTACTTTGCACAAAGGAATGGCCTCAGTCCATCTTGTAAAATCATCAGTGGCGGTAAGAATATATTGATGTTGCAATGAAGAGTTGGGATTGATTTCCCCGATGATGTCTAAACCCCATTGCTTGAATGGTTCCGAAATGATGATCGGTTGTAATGGTCTTGCTGATTTTGATAGTCTACCAACACTCCTCTGACACATATCACATTTCTGTGCGTACACATGAGCATATTTAAAAACAGTGGGCCAGTAATATCCGACTCTCAATATTTTATGAGCAGTAGTGTCCCGGGAATAATGTCCTCCGGCGGGACCATCATGTAACTCCTTAACCACCTTTTCCGCATCATCTCTTTCAAGACATTTGAGAAACACTCTGTCATAATTCTTTCTAAAAATTAATCCATCTATTATTTGATATGACGTTGATTTCAATCAGAGGGCCCTTCTTTGCTTAGAATTCCAGTGCTCTGGAAAATATCCATGTTGAAGATAATGAATTAAATATCTATACCAAGACTCTGGAGTGGTAAAAATGGAACATGCTTCAATTAAATTCATTTCAGATTCATTCCCATCCATGATCTCCATCGGTTGGATGTCCAGTAAGCAACTTGCATAACCCTTGACCTTTGATGATATTAGTTGGTTTAAATTCTAGGTCATATTCTTGTAATGCAGTCACCCAATTTCCACGTCTTTCTCCCAACTCCTTTGGTACAAATAAAGATCTGACAACAGGATGAGGTATTATAACATTTGTTCTATTTTTTAGAATGTAAGGTATGAACTATTTCGCTGCCTTAAATACTACATATTCTTGTTTGTCCACAGTTGGGTAATTTAGTTCAACTCCATGTAATCCAGTACTCATAAACGATATTGGATATTCGTCTCCTTGCTCTCCTTTCTGTGTGAGCACTGTTGCGAGAGAATGATTTGAAGCAAATGTATATATAATGAAATCCTTCTCAAAATATGGACTTCTCAATGAAGGTGCATGATTAATGCCATTTTTTATATCCTTGAATGCATTCTTTTCAATCTCAGTCCATTTGAACTGCACACTTTGCTTCACCATTTGTCGCAAAGGTTTTACAATTTGTGCAAAATCTAGCACAAACCTTCGAACAAAATTTATTGTGCCCATAAATGATTGCATAGTTTTTTTATTATGGGGAATGGGAATCTGGGTTATGGCTTGAATTCTTTCTAGGTCAATAGTGATTCCCTTTCTAGAGATGATGTTTCCTAACAGTTTTCCTTCGAGGACAACAAAAATGCTTTTCTTAGGATTCAAATATATGTCATACTTCCTACAACGCTCAAAAATCTGTTTTAAATGCAAAAGCATGATCCTCTCTTTTCATAGAAAATACTGTCACATATGTTATAGGTCAAATCAACACTTCTCCGTCCGTGATCACATTGCCCTGTTAGTCACACAAAAGGACATTATGGATGTAAGAGCTAGATTAGCCTTAGATGACTTAGTGCTAAGACCCCACATCTTCAGCTGAAAACCTTATTTTTTCTGCATATTTCATTGGAAAGTCGCGACTCTAATAATTGACATCTAGCGGGTCATGCGCAGGTCCCAATATTGGCAACCCGCGAATATCACTTAAATGTTGCATTCTCGAGTTGCTAAGAGAACTAGCCACACATCATTCGCCTGTTTCCTAGTGTCATACTCACGGGTATCTTAAGATGAAATTGAAAAATATATTAAGAATACAAATTGGGATTAGTTGAGTTTGGTATTGTAACTCCCCCAACTTCCCAATTCAACTTCCTCACAAATATAACTTCCTGCCTTGGCCATAAATACAAGGGGAAGCCATGAGGAAGGGGCCAATGGAGAGAAAGCTATTATTATGCTGAAGGAATTTCAAGTCAAGAGAGGAGCAGGAGCCCAGAACTTGGTTGTACAAGTGCTTGAAGCAGGATCAGGTATATCAGTTGTATTTTGTTGCATTTCTTTAACAATAAAGATTGAGATACTCTTCCCATCCCAATAGAGTGTTAATTCTATTGAATTTTGATTATAATTAATGTTATATTGTTTGTCAATATCATTATATGTTTATATTCAAATCGTTTTGAGGAAGGTCTGTGTGTTTTGCAGGTATATTGCTGTGGATATTGGGAGAAAAGCTAGGACCAACCACCATAAATAAGGTACTCTTTCCTAAACCCTAATATCATTTGTTTACAGTAATGAATGTGAGATCCTATGTATATATCTGTCATCCCCATGTACATTGGTAGCATCTATCCCCTGCTATAAGGTAAAATCCCTAACAACAGAACTAGCGACTCCACTGGGGAGTACCTGTTCATTTCTGCTCTAGGGATCTTTTTTAGGTTTTATTCAGTTTTTACAGCTTTCTAGTTCTCTGTGAGTTTTCAAAGGTTTCTTTGTTGATTTCCTTTTCTTTGATCCAGTCCAGTTTTGAGTTTGCAAAGCTTTTCTTTTTGTATCAGTCCCCATTCGCGTGTTTCTTGTACATCCAAGCGCGCACTTTCTGACTTGTGCACGAGTTGCAAGCAATACAACCGCGGCTTTACAGTTGCATGTGAAGGTTGTTAGTATATACAGCTACGAACATCCCTTTAGGTTTGAACCTTTTGCTGTAGGGTTTTATTTTTGGGTGTTGGGTTTGTCTTTGAGCCTTGCTTTGTTTTTCTACTGTTGTTGAGACACCCCTATGTTTTTCTGGGTCTAGCTGCAGCCTCTCAGAGGTCCTTGTTTGAGTTCTTCTTTTGATTCAGTTACTTGTGTGGTTTCCTTTCTTTATTTTTAAGTTCTTGTGAAGCCTGTTCGCGAGTTGCCAGTAGTTGCAGTCGCGCACTTTGTTCCCTAGCCGCGAGTTTCCTGCTTACAGACCTACGGGTTAACCACGAGTTGTCTCATATAGAAGCCGCACACATTTCCTGAGATTTTGCTTTTTTAATTAGGGTTTGATCTCAATAGGGTCTTTTTCTGGTTTTGAAGGTCCTTGATTGTTTGGATACCTCCTTGACATTTTTCAGGTCAATCTGAATCTATTTAGTCTCTTTAGTAGTTTTCTCGTTGAGTCATTGTGATTGTAGAGTTGCCCCGATTTGTTTGCCTACTTTCTGTTTGGTGAATGCTTTTCTTTGGTTTTTTGATGTTCAGGAGCAGTCTAGTTTTCTAGTTTTCCTCTTTACACATCAACTTTTCCTTTTTCTTTTCCATCTTGTTCCAAATTCTGAGTTTTTTCAGTGAAACAAGTCTATAGGTTAAAGTCTTTGTCAATCTTCTGATCTGTTTGGTATAAGCCTTGGGCCCTTTGTCTTTACTCACATTTTTTATAAATCTTGATTGTTCATTTTCATGTTTATTTTCTTTCATGGTTAGAGAAAAAGGTCAAAATTGAAAAATCAAGAACTTTCTTACAAGATTTGTCATTTCTTCGAGGTAGGATGGTTTGTATTACTATTAACTTTGAAAATTGAAAAATTGAAAAAGAAAATTTTTATGCTTAGGAATGCCTAGTTTTTTGTTTTGAAATCTATAAAACAAAAAAGAATTTTGTGAAGTTTTATGCATCATTGTACACACTTTACTTTCGTCATAACCATACCACACACATCATTACCTTTTGAGTAAGAAACAACCTCGAAAAAGAACATCTAATAAAATCAATTAGTAATCTTTCTTTTTAGGTTTGACACTACACCAACTAGCTTAGGCTAGGATTTCGGAATAGATCACTTTAAACTTTCTGAAATCATTTCATTGCTCAAAATTCGTAGTGAGACAATCTTTTCGGTAAACCCACTCTTATCAAAATATTCTGGGAATCTCCACTCAAACCGGAGTTGAGCATGAGGTCGTGTGAGACTGAAATTGATGGGGATACCCCCCCACTTTCCTTTCGAGCATACACCAGGGTTGATTCGCATACGGGGGTCCATTAGTGCCTTGTGCATTTCTGTATTTCGAGCTTAGCTACCCTGCCCATGCGTTTTGGCTGGACCTACAACTGTCCCCCCAGATATTTTCATAATTGTGGTATCCTTAGAATCTTGACTCTAGGGCTCTCCATGGGTATAGTGGAAGGCTATTTCCACTGCACCTAGGACAAAATGGAAGGTAACCCTCTACAGTAATCCTGGGAGGGCGGTTTGGTGATTCAAATGTTTGCACCCAATGGACCTACATTGGACGTCGTGTAACTGACCTTCGATATTCTACTAGTTTGTTCTGGGCCCTCATCATCCCAAACTGACTTTTGAGAATATTATCTTTGTTTTCCTGGTCTTGATTACTATAGGAATTTTTAGTGGTATGTTGTTTTATCCTTAGTCAATTAGTGGCCACTAGGTTTCAACACTTAGTTTATTTTTATAATTGTGGAGGACCAACCTCTTCGTAGGTCATGAAGGTTGCAAAACCTTCCTCCACACACAATGGAACCTCCACCGCCACCTCGACGCTAGAGGACTGATTCCCGTGGTTCATATGAACTTACGGGCATAACGGAACCACCCGGAGAACCACATCCTATAATTGAGTATCAACAAGGTCATAACACTGTTGAGGTTGAAGACATAAATTCTCAAGAGTTTAACACACCTTACAACCCTCCTTTGATAGGACCTAACGATCCATTACTTGTAAGTGTATATTATCTAGGAAAACCCAAGTTTAGTTCATATTGGTTTACACCTGGTATTTTCATGACTAGTTGAGGAGACAAGTCAGGAGTTCCCCAAACTCCTACTGTAGCCATTACTTCAAGATTTTTCTCCCCTTCTCTTACAAACACATCGGTACCTAGCTCTTTGCAGGTTGCTTCTACTTCGAGCCCTCCATTCAGTTTCAATACTGGTTCCTTAGGTATGGCTGGTCCTTCAGCTTCAACATCACCTACTCCTTTTGGTTCCACTGTTGGATCATCCAATATTCCTTTTTTTCAAGGACACCTTTAGTATCGTTTACATCATCTCCGTTCATACAACAGTCTCATGGTAATCCGCAATTTGCTCCTTTCAGTCATGGTTTTCCTTGGTATGGAGGACACATAGATCCTTCTACACCTTTTATAGGTTTGATGCCTACTTCATCCACACCTTTTGTGGGATCTATGCATGTTTCGTCTGTTACATCTATGCCTGGTTTTAACCCCTTCATAGGTCCTAATATGCATTCATCGAATGTACAAACGTCTCATATACTTGTAGGGAGTATCCCCTTTTTACTATTTGGTGGAGGGGGTGATAATTTGTTCAACCCACATTACATAGGGGCTAACACCCAACCGCAATGGATGAACACCCAAGGAAGTAATCATTTGTCTTACTGTTGGAGCAATTTCAGTAATGATTTTACTTCACAACCGGTGGCTAAGGGAAACCCCAACCAACAGTATACGAGCTAGGTCTCGGAAGGTTCTCCCTACTAGGCTCCTTTTAACCAAACGCCATCGTTTCGACCTCATTTTCCTTTTCTGGAAACGTTAAACTTTCCATATCTTTCGAAACTAACGAATGATCCAATGCACCATAACCCAGCATGGCCACCAGTCCCAACCAAGTTTCCTTCTGACATCATAAATTTTGAAGGAAAGACTGGGGAATATCCTGGTGATCATGTCACTGCTTTTCATCTCCGGTGTTCTTCCAACTCTTTGAATGATGATTCCATCAGGTTGAGGCTCTTTCAAAGGACCTTGACTAGTGTCGCAGCTAAGTGGTACATTGAACTACCTGACGCAATGTATGACAAATTTTGGGATTTGGAAACAGTCTTCCTGAACCACTTTCAACTTCATGTCTGGTATGATGTCGACACAGATCTTTTGTCAAATTTTCGACAAAACAAAGCCACTCACCTTTCTGATCACATTTAGGATTGTCGAAGACGAAAGAGGCTCATTAAGGATGAAATCCCTCCAGGGTTTCTGTTGGAGTGGTATTTGAAATCACTCCTGCCTTATATTTATAAGGATGTAGTAACTTCTGGAGTGTCTTCGGAGGAAGAAGAAATACTCAGGACCCAGCAACTTGATCTTGTATATGCTCAATCTGGGATCCTATACGAGATCATACTCGATGCACCGAGATCTAATATTGATCTGGGTAAACCTAATCCTGGACCGCATGCTGATGGAATCATCGGTTCAATAGATTCAATAGCATTCAAAGCTTTGACCAAGCAAGTTCATGCTTTATCTATGAAGCAATCTACTGAAGATGCAACTATTGTTGCAACCTCCCCTTCTACAACTGAATCTGTACAACAAGTATAGACTAATAAAAAGGGTCCTCAGCAACCCAACAACAAAAAGAAGGGAAAGAAAGGGGAGGGGAACCATCCAAATCCAAAAAACACTGAAAATCCCGAGGAGGGAAAGAAGGATAAAAAGAAAGCCAAGTTTCCTTGCAAGTTATGTAAGGATGACCACATTACCCACTAGTGCTCTCTGATGGAAGAATCCTAGGTGCTCCTCCGTGAGAAGAAACCAGCTGTTCTAAAGGACCCATTCCCTCACGAACAAGGTTCATTTTCTGCCAACTCTAATGCTGGGGGCACAACTTGTGTCTCGTCAGCTAATCAATCGTTCATAAACATGGTTAACTCAGATATGCTTCTACAAACTCGGTCTAGGAATTATTCCCTGGGCTCTCAACAGAAAGATAAGGATGTTCCCGAGACATCTACATATCTTTACATCGAAAGACCTGTAGATCCTTTGTCGAAGATCCCGAAAGGTGTCTTCAAAAGGGATATGCACAACCCTAACATGCGGGTTGCTCCTAACTACAACGTTGTAGAGGATTTATCCCAAACACCCTGTGTTATGTCCACACTAGAAGTATTGCAAAGTTGTCCATTGCAACGGAATGCACTTCTAGTGGCGATAGGGAGCATGGACTCATCTAGTATTCTTGCTTAGTTTTATATGTCTAATATCAAACCTCGGTTATCATATCATATATCCCTCCAGATTGAAGTAGTCCATGGTCTCAAAACCATTGGACGAACAGTTGTAGATGAGGACGCGTCTACGTGTGTAATATCGATATCCTGTTGGAAGACCCTAGGCTCGCCTGAGTTAACCCCTTCCAACACTATACTTACAATTTTTGATGGGAGATATTTCTGTCCACACGGAGTCTTGCCCTCATTTGAAGTTGAACTTGCCGGTAAGTTGGTGTCTGTGGAGGTTGAAGTGTTGGATGCTCCTCTTGATTACAATTTGTTGTTAGGAAGGAGCTGGACGTATGCGATGCAAGTTGTCCCATCGTCTGTTTTTCGGGTACTCATGTTCCCGCATGAAGGCAAGATCATCATTGTTGATCAACTTTCATTTACCTGAAAAAACAACAATGCTTCATCAGATTCTACAATCCCATTGATTGATCAAACTCACCCACCCAACGAGAGTCTAGGAGTAGGTATGTACTCATCACTGATGGGAACATTTGACCTACCTGCTCCTACAAACTACATTGGTTCTACCATGTACTCTTACATCGTGTCTCAAGAGATCTTCACAGTTAGACAAGCAACTGATCTGTGGGTTCTCCCCACTCAAACAGAACCAATGGTGCCCTTATCTGTTGCAGAAATAGCTTACCAAGCTACACAAGATGCCGCAGAGTCAGATATAGACTATCCACCTGCATGGTCAGTCAACTCCATCCACTCTTCTGATTGTCTGGATATTGTTTTTCCCTATGATGAGGCCATTTTGGAATCCATGGTAGGCCTGTATCATCCATGGGAACATATGCATCACAGGTCCTATTTTCTTCCTGATCTGGACAAGATTGAGAGAGGAGAGTTTTCAGTGAGACTTGGTGGTGATGTCGATTTGTCCACTATTCCTTCTATACAAAAGGTTTATGCTGAAGGTAATATGGAAAAAATATCAAGAACCATTCTGATTGATATCTCCATCAAACCTGGCGTTGTGGAAAACCTTTTTATTGGAGCAGACTGTTCTCTCAATGAGATCATTTTGTACACCAATCTGTTTAAGGAATTTCACGATGTGTTTTCCTGGTCTTACGAGGAAATGCCAGACATCGACTCCGCCATCGTAGAGCATGTCATCGCTATTTATCCAAATGCTAAACCTGTGAGACAGAAGCTCTGTCCGGTTAATCCTCGGAAAGCGGCAACAATCAAGGCTAAAGTAGAGAAATTGCTTAGAGTTGGATTCATTTATCCGATCGACATGACGGAATGGATCTCCAACCCAGTCTCGGTCAATAAGAAGCAAGGTACCATATGAGTTTGTACTGACTTAAGGAACCTAAATAAATATTTCCCTAAGGACAATTACCCTACACCCTTCATTGATCAAATCATTGACACATGTGCGGGCCATGAAATATTTTCTTTCATGGACGGTTTTTCAGGATATAATCAAATCCAAATAAGACCTGAAGACCAGCATAAAATAAATTTTATTTTTCCCTGGGGCACCTTTGCTTACCGAAAGATGCCATTTGGCATAAAGAACGCTGGAGCTACTTTCTAGTGTGCAATGAACTTCGCTTTCCATGATATCAAACACGGTTTTGAACCATACCTGGATGATCTCCCAGCGCGATCTCGTAAGAGACGAGATCATCCTAATCACTTACGACTAGTGTTTGAATGATGCAGGTATTGAAGGATTTGACTGAACCCTAATAAGTTTGTTTTCTGTGTCGAGTTCGGACATTTACTCGCTTTTATTGTATCTAGTTGTGGCATCATGGTCGATCCACTTAAAGTTGAGGCTATTGTAAATCTACCTCCTCCTCAAACCCTACGACAACTTCAAAGTTTGCAGGGTATGTCTAACTTCTTGAGACGTTTTATCATTAACTACACCAAGATTACGAAAGGATTCATGAGGTTACTTAAGCAAGATACCCATTTCTTCTAGGATTAGGATGCTCAAGATTCATTTGAGGCCTTGAAAAAGGCATTATTATCAGCTCCCTTACTAATTCCACCTGATTATACCAAGGATTTCCTTCTATATCTGGAAGCCTCGGTCTCCATGATCGGCATAGTACTCGTTCAAGAGGATGACAAGCTCCAGGAACATGTCATTTATTATATGTCACGCGCTCTAGTTACTCATGAGCTTAAGTATTCATACGTTGAGAATTTGGCACTCATTGATGTCCATGCAGTTCATAGGCTATGTCACTACATTTTGCTACGTACCACCACTGTTACTGCAGAGGTTAATCCCTTTCAGTATGTCTTAACCCGATGCATCATCAGCGGGAAGTTTAACAAGTGGATTATCATCTTGCAGGAATTTGACCTAGTTTTTCAGTCAGTTAAGTCAAAGAAATCATTGGTGTTCACGGAACTTATTTTGGAGTTTTCGAGTGACATAGTGAACAATGAGGAAGAATCATCATTCTCGGATGAGCACATCTTCCTCATTGCCTCCTCTGACCCATGGTACACGGATATTTTAGTTTATCTCCATAATTTGAGGTGTCCTCCCACTTTCTCTCAAGATGAACGACGGAATTTAAAATACCACGCATGGAATTACTTGATCATTTCTAATACTTTATATAGACGTGGGGTTGATTCCATCTTGCACCGTTGTTTAACTTTAGAGGAAGCAGAAGCAGTATTGAATGATGCTCACAGTGGAGCCTGTGGGGGTCATCTTTCTGGGTTGGAAATAGCTCAGAAGATACTGTGTGCTGGTTACTTCTGGCCCACAATCTTCAAAGATTGTGTGGAAACTGTGAAACACTGTCAACCCTGTTAGTTTTTCACTAAGAAGATGCGAGCACACCCTGCTCCTCTCCACCTTGTAATCACAGCAGGCCCCTTCACCAAGTGGGGGATTGATTTCATGACGTGTAATCCAGCCTCGGCAGGAGGACACCATCACATCATTTTTTCCGTCGACTACTTCACGAAGTGGGCCGAGGCAATGCCTACTGTAAGAACAGATGGAGAAACGACTGCTTAGTTCGTGTTTAACCAGATCATTGCCAGATTTGGTATCCCCAAAGAGATCATTACGGACCATGGTTGACACTTTCAGAACAACATGATGACTGACTTGTATACTATGCTAGGTTTTCGACAAGAGCATTCATCCTCATTCTATCCGCAGGCGAATGGTTAGTTCGAAGCGGTCAACAAAACTTTGAATACCATTCTTCAAAGGACCGTTAATTCCAGTCGATCCAATTGGCACACCATGTTGTATCCATCTCTTTGGGAATACCGGTCTAATGCTAAGACCACTATGAGATTCTCACCCTTTCAACTCGTTCATGGGGTGGAAGCGGTTATTCCGGTTGAATGTGAAATCCCTTCTTTGAAGGTAGTTGTTCAGTTACTTCCCGACACTTCAGATTTGGAAGAACGTCTGTTGCACCTAGAACATCTTGATGAGCAGCGCCGCAATTGGCTTACAGCAAACGAAGCTCATAAGAGTTGAGTCAAACGTCAATATGACAAGTTTGTCAAACCAAGGGTTTTTCTCGAAGGAGACCTTGTCCTGCTTTATGACCACGACAAGGAAACCAGGGGGCAGGAAAGTTCAAGTCTATGTGGATCGGTCCTTACATAATCTCTAAAGTTCTGAAGAAGGGTGCTTATGAGCTGACTGATTATGAGGGTAACAAGTTGTCGGAGCCTAGAAATGGGCTCTACCTGAAAAAGTATTACGCTTAATCCTCTATGCTTTTTCATGTATTATAGTTGTACATTTTGTAGAGTTATCTTTGCTTGTGGTTATTGTCGCGTCTTATGTGTCTATTGGTTTGTGTTTTCAGATGTCGAATGAATACTTTATAGGATTTGTTGATGGCGCTAGTCGCCACACCCGTCAGTTGGCTGTAGCAACTTGGGTTATTTACTCACCGTCTGGCCAGCTTGTATCTTCAGGAGGGGCTTGATTGGGCCCCACAACGAATAATGTGGCTGAGTACAGCGCGATCATTGAGTTACTTCGAGATGCTCTTCATCATAGAATTTCACGTATGGAGGTAATACTCGACTCGCAGTTAGTTGTGTTTCAGTTAATGGGTGAGTATCAAGTTAGAAATCCCGTTTTGCTGCATCAATTCTTGTGAATTAGGTTGCTTGAAAGACAATTTGATTATATTACATATCAACACATCTCAAGGAATTTAAATACTTTAGCTAATTCATATGCAAATTATGTTTTATACTGGCATCTACATCACACACAATCATAATAAACAATCCACACATAAAGATAAAACACACATGTAAATAAATCTGATACTATATATAAGTCATATCAAAAAATATATGATTTTGGGTCAACAAGTCTGTTGCAATGTCATATCAATATACAAAATGGGCTCAACGGACTCAAAAATATACATATATGTCCTCCTCTATGGAGAAAGAGGGGCCTCTTCCATCTTCTCTACAACCTGTCTGTAACAGATAACCAGTCTAGCTACTTTCCTCAGTAGACAAATCCACGTTGGGGGCACACCCACAACATCCTCCTGCATATTGAACAGAATCTGCTCGATCTTGTAGGTAGGGATGTCATGAGTTAGCCGACTCATATTTCCCTCTATACTCGTCAGCATGGCATCATTTTCCCCTAGCTCGACTGGTCATGCAAAAGTGCGAGGATGTCCCTCGGGGTGCACAGGTCCAACATCTGCATAAGACAAATTAATTAACACTCCAAACTCATCAAAAAATTATATACATATAAAATGAAAAAATGAAATAAATTTTCAAAAAAGAACTTTTTCTTACCCATCTCTCCCCAGGAGGATCCTGGAGGTAGATCTAGCTCGGGGTCATTATGAAATTCCATCCCCGCATAGGGAAACTTCTCTAATGTCGGCACCTGCTGACTCCACCACGCCCAAAAGTCCTCATCGACATAGGAGATGTTACTCTCACCCGCCACCTTGGCATTTGAATGTGTCTCCCCAATGAGTCATGAGTGGATCGCGAGGAATTAGTGGGGGAAAGGCCATCCCTGAACTCAAAGTAGGGACCCTCTTGAAGAAGAAGGTGCAAAGGATACTACCATAGCCGAAATTATGTTTCTTACCTGTTCTACACTCGATAAGTTGGTGCTTCATAGTCACCAGCAGACTGGAGAACCAATCAAAAATAACTCCATGCAAGCAATCTATGCCAACTTGCATGTAGTTCCGAGATGCAAGATGTTGCGCTACACTTCCCCCTATTCTGTTTAAAGTACTTAGAATAACTTTCAAAGGAAAGCTCGTAATAGACGCTATCGAAATTTGACTGCCGCTCTTTTCAGTGCCCGACAGACAGTATGCATTGATGTAGTCTTGTATGCAAAGAGCACCCGCACCTAGGAATGTGCCTTTAAGGTTGACCATCTCCCCTCTTTGAGAGAGACCAGTTATAAAATATATGTCATCAATGGTAAGCTCAAGGATATCCCCTTGGAGATTGAAGACCCCTTGATCGACATCCCAGTAATGCACAATCATTTCAAGCAAGTGTGTTTGGGCTCACATGTTAGTGGTTTGGTAGAATTTGAGAAACCCACACTTCCTTAATGCATTGAGGGTCAATGGACCCGCCATGGCATATCTATCCATGTCTTCATGTTCTCTTTCTCACCAAGTTAAAACCATCCTGCATTTAGCCAATCATTTCATGCATTAGATTTTTGTTTTTTAATTTTTATTGTGGTGTCTGCGACTATCTCTACTAGACAATAGAGCCCACCTGTGAGTTCCTTTACAGTAGAGCCGTGCACTTTCCACGTATGCGCGGGTCTGCCACAAGAGAACCCGCAGGTATGCAGACCTAAAATAAAAAGCTTAATAAAAAACAAAAATGACCATTTAAAAACTGAAAATTTGGATTGAAATGAAGGAGAGGAAGGAGAGTACTTACTTGAAAGTGTCGAAACTCAATTCGGTAACCCGGATTGATCACAATGTGCAATGGAGTAGAGGGTGGTTTTCCAACTTTTTACTCCAAATGTTGAAATGGTGATTTTGTTGTGTTTTTGGAACTATTTATAAAAAACCAAAAAAAAATTACCCACTTTTTATATTTTGGTATAGTTTCAAAATTATTTTAAACACCTTATTTAATTCACCAATGTGCTTTTTTGAGTTTTGTTGATTAGGTAAAGTGAAAATGATGAATCTCACTATATTTCACAATGATGATATATTAAGGTTTGTTTTCCTTCACCATATGTCAGTTAGGTACAGTATTTTCCTATTACCCTATGTCATTAAGGATTCTTTTTTGATCATGTTATATATCACTGATCTGGTTGTCGATAGTTTTTCATCGCTTAACAGGTCATGGAAATTAGTGTCCCTGAAGCTTATAAAGTCTTTTTAATCCCTTGTTTGACTTTTTCAAAATAAACAAGATCACCGAGTATAGTTGTCATTTCAGACTCGTTAAAGGATTTGAAGCGACATCCACTTAGGTATAAGTTTACCCCTTTTCCAGACCTTTGTGAATCATTTACAAAAAAGGTATACTCTAGTCATACGTGGTTAGAAGAGTTCTTCTTTCATCGTTTTACACTTTTTCAGGCGAGGAGACTAACTGTACGAAAAAGGAAATTTTGGAGTCTTCTTTAGGGTTTTCAAACTCTTGAAACATGAAAACACCAACAAGCATTCACCTACTCAGGCTCGATGTGAAATCCACGAGAAGGTATATAGATTTATTGTTTAAGTTTTTCAGACTCTTCAAACAAGAAAACACTCGCGAACACATTCCAACTTAGGCTCGATATTAAAATACACGAGTAGGTGTATGGAGTTATTGTTTAATTTTTTCAGACTCCTCAAAAAAGAAAACACTGACGAGCATGAACCGATCCAGGCTTGATATTAAAATCCATGGATCAGTGTTATAGAGTATTTGTCTATCTCTTCTTCAAACTTTGTAAAAAATGAAGAAGGTCTTGAGTTTTCCTCCCATGGGCTCGTTAAATTTACACATGGTTGGACTTGTATCAAGCAGTCTTCTCCCTCTTTCTTTGAGCTTGCTTCAAACATGAAGAGAGACCATTGAGTTTGATTTCTTGGACTCATTAAAACCAATAAGAATGATATTCTTTGATAAAAAAAGAAAAGGGAAGGGTATCAAACATCTTTTCAGTTTAAAGGCAGCAAGTCAGGCATGTCCTTGAACAAAGCACCTTTTGAGTCTATCATTCAGTTGGGTTTCAGTTTTTGACCTTAGGATGAACCTGATCTCAGAGTTTATACTCCTTTGATTGGTTACTCTTCCAATAATATGGAGAATCTGCCAATGTCTCCTACATTGCAGGTTTATATCACGTTCCCGTTATGTTGAAAGTTTCCTAAGTCACTCTTGTGTCGTGCTCACTGTTCAAGGATACATCCCATGTTGGCCATTTTGCAGTTACCTTGACTTCATATGTTGGCCATCCTTGGTGTCAATTTGTTTCAACTTATATCAGTCCTACACCAAATCAACTCAATCTTCTGAGTGTTCCTCGTGTTGGATGATAAAGGATGCATTAAGGCCTCCCTTCCAGCGGACCTCTTCCCATCGAATTCAGCTCATCATGCTCTGGGAATGAAGTTTAGAGTTTCATATAGTACCTTGGGGATTGTAGTCATCAGTGGTAATTTCCCTCGCTATTGGATAGTGGGAATACATCAATGTCTCCTATTCGATGGATTCTTCAAGTGTTCAACTTCAAGTCCACTTATTCACACTTGTTAGAATTTACTAGGCACCTTGGGCCCCATTTTCATTATTGGTGGATGCCCCTCGCGTTTGTTAACGGTATACATCAATGACCGGTAATCAAACGGTACCCCCCCATGTTCGACTCCAGCTCATTTATTCACATGGATAGGGTTCGTACATTGGGATGTTTTGTATGAAGACCTTGGGACTATAATATCATCATCATATTTATGTTATTACCCAAGTTGTGCAAGACTGAGCCACACTCATTTTTTGCTCTTAATGAGACATAGATCTAGCTTGTTGTTATGGCTATGATCTCCTATTTTGGACATGGATCCACACTTGTATTTCAGTGGCCATGCTATATACATATCCAAGTTATGTATTGGAGATTATGTTCTATCATACTGAACATCTATTTGATGTCAAGATTGTAAATTGCTCGCTGACCTTGGTTGTTTTTTTCAGGTACTTTTGTGACTTCATCCTGTGGTTTCCTTGCTTCTCCTCTAACTTGGATTGTAATGTATTTCGGTCATCATTTCCCTCTGACCTCACACATTAGGGGGCATCTATTATAAGTCAAATCAGCACTTCTCCGTCCGTGATCACATTTCCCTGTCGGTCACACAAAAGGACACTATGGATGGAAGATCTAGATTAACCTTAGATGACTTAGTGCTGAGACCCCACATCTTCAGCTAAAAACCTTATTTTTTCTCCATATTTCATTGGAAATACACAACTCTAATAATTGACATCTAGCGGGTCATGCGTGGGTCCCAATATTGACAACCAAACATCACTTAAATGTTGCATTCGTGAGTTGCTAAGAGAACTAGTCACGCACCATTTGCATGTTTCCAAGTGTCATACTCGCGAGTATCTTAAGATGAAATTGAAAAATATATTAAGAATACAAATTGGGATTAGTTGAGTTTGGTATTGTAACTCCCCCAACTTCCCAATTCAACTACCTCATGAATATAACTTCCTGCCTTGGCCATAAATACAAGGGGAAGCCATGAGGAAGGGGCCAATGGAGAGAAAGCTATTATTATGCTAAAGGAATTCCAAGTCAAGAGAGAAGCAGGAGCCTAGAACTTGGTTGCATAAGTGCTTGAAGCAGGATCAAGTATATCAGTTGTATTTTGCTGCATTTCTTTGACAATAAAGATTGAGATACTATTCCCGTCCCAATAGAGTGTTAATTCTATTGAATTTTGATTATAATTAATGTTATATTGTTTTTCAATATCATTATATGTTTATAGTCAAATCATTTTGAGGAAGGTCTGTTTGTTTTGTAGGTATATTGCGGTGGAGATTGGGACAAAATCTAGGACCAACCACCATAAATAAGGTACTATTTCCTAAACCCTAATCTCATTTGTTTACAGTAATGAATGTAAGATCCTATGTATCTATCTATCAGCCCCATGTACGTTGGTAGCATCTATCCCCTGCTATAAGGTAAAATACCTAACAACAACATCATCTAAATAAACAAAAACACTGTGGCCGACTAAACCTTAGAATGCGATGTCCATGGCCCTTTGAAATGTGGCTCCAACATTCATAAGGCCAAAAGTGTTAGTTTTTCATCATTTAATTCAATATGATCTAGGATCTTAACTGAGAGAACAACATGTACAACATATCAAACACAAGAGACAAGAGACATAAAGTATTTCATCGAGGAAAACCAAGAAGGTGAAAAACCCCGCAACTTCCTCAGAGATAGAATAAGCACCAATACAAAGATCACAAATATGAATCCCCAAAAGATAGATGTCTTCAGCAGCTACTCCTCCTCCACTTGTGCGCACTCCTCTCTCTCAACTATTCGAGTTGGATGAGTGAGTGAATGAGCAAATAGAGTGGTGAAACCACTCTATTTATACTTTAACTTGACCTTACTTTTACCCTAACTGGGCCAACTTCCTATGGGAGTCTAATAACCCTTCCACATAACTCATAAAGGGCCAACTCCACCAAGGTGGTCTAATAACCCATCAAATATAAGTTACGACACTTACAATGTAACTTGCGACACTTGAAAATACAAATGACGACACTTCCAATCGGAGGAATAATACATCTCCATTGGGGATACAATAAAGTACAAATGTAATACATACAATATACAAGTGAATATCTTCCGAAGTTACAAATACATCAACAAAAAGGCATTCTTCTATAAGCGAATGTTCCCCATTTTGTGCGAAAGGTAGTCTTGATTCGATCCTTCTCGGCCACTAATACTTGATTGTAACCTGGAAATCCATCCAATAGGGAGAACATCTATGAGCCTGAACAATTGTAAGATTTGTTCCATTGGTGGAACTGGATAGTTGTCTTTATCTGATGCTTTATTTAAATTTAGAAATTCGACACACGATATTATTTCTCCTGTTTTTTTCGTACAGGTACCAAATTTTCCACCCATTTAGAATGTCGAACTTTAAAAATAATTTTAGCATCAAGCAACTTCTTTAATTCCTTTGTATTAAAGGTTCAAGCGTATAATGCATCTTCCGGAGTTGCTGTTGGAATGGTTTTGCATCGTGTTTGATAGGTATCACATGTTGTATGATGCGTTTATCATAAGTCTTCAAATCCTCATATGTCCATGCAAAAATGTCATTGTATGGATGAAATAGTTTAACAAATTTGCATCTCTTGCCAGGTGAACAACATTGTCCCAAATTGACATATTTAGGCTCATGTTTTGTACCTAAGTTCACCATTTCGTATTGCATTGAGGACCTGTTTGTTTTGACGTTTGTTGGCTTCCTGAATTTATGTTGTAGATCAAATAACTTTTCTAAATTCCATACTCCTTTTGGCATAAAATTCCCTTTACTGATATCCATATTTTGCAATTCTAACTGGTGATTGTCCTCTTCAATAATAGATCCTTTGAATGTATCTTCATTTGTCAAAAAGTGGATAATTTGTTCATCATAATCGAAAACTCTCCAATTTGTAATGTTATCAGGGACAGAGGGCCTGCAAATCAATTCAATGGAACATTTGTTATTTGTTGGTACTAGACGTGAAGCAGAAGTGGCTAGTAAATCAACAACAACATTTTGCAATCTAGGAATGGCATTTATGTTAAAAGCATTAAAATTTGATGTTAAATTCCATAACTCGAATTGATACCCTTTCAAGTGTGGATATAAACAATGAATTGTGTTCCTTATCTGCCTAACAACTATCTCCAAATCACCAAAAACTTTTGAATTCTTAACATTTAAATCAATGGCTTTTTTCAGACCTTGAACTAAAGCTTCATATTTAGCAGTATTATTTGTGCATTCAAATTCTAGTCTACAAGAGAGAAATTGTTTGTTTCCTTGAGAATCAACAAGAACACAACCGGATCCTACTCCATCTTGTGTATTGGATCCATCAAAGTATAAAGTCCAAAACTTATTATATGTTTCAACTATGTTAGTATGATCACCTACGTCAGTAACTAACTCTACTATATTACAATCAATGTCATCAACTTGTGCAAATTGAAGGAGATCAGACTGTGTGTCTGAATCATGGCCAATATTTTATGCCAAATAGTTTCCTGGCTCAATTTCTAAAAAATAATTTCCTAAAACCGAAGATGAAAAATTCACTAGCTCAGTTTTTACTTCTAAATCAGTCACATCATGCTTCATATGAAGTTCCCTCAACACTTTGATTTGGTTCTGCTTATTCTGATATGGAAACCATAAATGAGACCAATCTGTTGCAAAATAACCATTCAACTTATTTGACCAATCTCTACTCAATATTAACCCATAATCTTCTAGTATGTATGTTAGAAAAACAGGATCGCAGAGCAATAACAATAAACAGAAGTGCAAATATAATCACACATACACATTACAAGAGAGAAATAGATATATCGTGGTTCACCCCAAGATGGGCTACGTCCACACTGAAATTTCCAGTCCTTATTATTATTTCATCCAGCAAAGTGAAGGGATACAACCTGCACCACAGCCACTGCACTTCCTCTTCATTGTCTCACAGTCTCTCTTCCGATCTCAGAGATATTTACAATGCATAATACCTAATATATCAACCCTAGTCGTGTTACAATGTCTTTCTTTTATAAGGGAAATACAATGGGAAAATACCACGGGTTACCCAAAACCATGGGCCCGAAAACTGTTGGCGAAAAACAACCCCTCGGGATCGTGCCGGGATCATAACCAAACCTGGGGTTCAAACACGGCTGAATCATCATCTATGAGACTGGAAGATTAGGCTCCACAACCAACAATGTCCACTACCATAATATCATTAAACTGACATACTCTTGAATCTGCTGCCAACCTAATGAGTACATTGTTCAATTCCCCAATAACTTTAACATCCGATCTATCTAGTTGTATAATATGATAAGGGGATGCTATGGGTTTTCCATTAATCCTTTTGAAAATAGATAATGGCATGATGTTAGATGAATCCCCAGATTCTACCAAGCCGTTATGCACATTATAATTAAAGATTTCAAAAGTCAAAAGGAAAGGAAGAGTTTGAGATTTCGACTTTCCACCAATACTTGCTTCGTTAATCTTGGTATCAGACTCAACCCTTTCTGATTGTTTGTCTACTGTACTGCTTGATTTTACATCAAAATATTCTAACTTTTTCCTCTTTTGTGGCAGGTTACACATTTCAAACAGAGATATGTTTTCCTTTGTTTTCTTGATATCTCCTACAATATCATATCCCATATTGTGATTTCCCCCAGTTTTTTCACCAATATCAGGTTTGTTGACTACAGGGTTTACTTGCTTATTGATTAATGGATTTGTTTCCTTTACAACCCATGGATTTACTTTTGGTTGTGACTGATTCATAATGTTATTCTTTTTTATGTTTTCTTTGGTTGTCTTCATTTTGGGTAATACCATACTTTGCTCTTTTATTGGTCCCTTACTTCTGATAGCATAATCTACGGATGATACTTTTATTTGTTCCACCTTTTCTTCTTCATCTAAACCCAAAGTTGGAGCCCAATCCCATATACTAATTTGGTTTCTCCATTTCGATCTCATGTTTCATTAGATTGGTCTTCTTCTTGATATTCATGATCTATTAGTTGTGTATCCAATAATTGATTCATTACCAGAGTCATTGAATTAATCCACTGCGGGCAATTTTTTTCGGAATAATGTTCTTGATGAAATGTGAAAAACGATCTAAAAACAACATAATTATTTGATGGTGGTTGTGTGTTTTCTTCATTTTTTATATAAAGGTTTAAATGGTTTTCTTACCGAAGAACTAGCACCTTTTTCCTTTTCCAAATCTATTATTTTATTGGACAAATTTTGAACCATTTTGACCACATTTTCTAATTCATGTGAAGAATCTTCTTTAGCTTTGGTCAACATCAAAGGATTCTTATTTAATGTAGGTTTTACTTCTAGATCTAGAGAATATTTCATAATACTGTCTTTGTTTGTTTCTACCTTCTTCGCCTCTTCAAAATTTTCTGCTAAAGTAGTTTAAACAGATCTCTTTACAAACATGGCTATGGATGGGAGAAGCGATGCAGTATAATATTCTACCAATGAATCTTGAACAGGTTTCGTTGCAGCGATGAAACTATTCAAAATCACAGTAAATATTTGATTAAAATCTTGTACTTTCTCCTACTTTTCCATCTGCATAGACAATAATTATTTCATAAGTGAAGCCAGAGTCTTTTGGTTACCAAACTTATTCAGAAAAACCTTTTGAAAGCTGTCCCAATCTTCTATAGAACCAATCTGTAGGAAAAAAACCATGATGACGCTCTAGGTTCAAAAGTATACAGGAACAGTCTGCACGCCACATCCTCATGTTCTACATCGAACAGATTTAGGCCTAAGTAAAATCTCTTTAGGTGATCATCAACAAAAATTCCTTTTCCAGGATCGAACTTAGGTAGTACTCGCACTGGATGCTTAGGCAGATCATGTAAAGGAGCATCTAGGTTGAGTGGTCCTTTGGATCTCCATGCAGGTGGTTGATTAGAATTGCGAGCCATGTTATTAATCAGGATAGGAATTCGGGGTGAATGTGGGGGTGTGAGTGTTGGTGAAAGTGTTTGTATGTGTGGAGAGGTGATTGAATCCGAAGAATTAGGCCTTAGTTGATTGATGGGATCCGGTATATCTTTTAATGATAAATCAACTAATTATTTCAAATATTCCATAAGCATGGAATCCCTAAATTGCACAACTTGTCATCTAGGAGCTTGTCTTATAGGTAGCAAAGGTACCACCGATAATACTCCAAGTTTTTTCACGTACGATCTAGTGTTTTTCCTGAAATTATCTACTTTTATATGAGGAACAAGATAGAAACGTTCAGTATGATCAATTTCAGAATCGAAATTTTCTCGATGATCAGTTTCAGAAATAAATTCTTCTGGTTGGGTATTTTCTAACGGAGACCTAGAGAAATTTCCTCTCAAAAATAGGTTTCCTTTATCAGCCATGCACTGGATTCCCTCCTTCTAGCACCAAAATTGTTTATGTCCCGAAAATCCTAGCATCGATGGTAGGGATTCTCCCCAGTGAATAATCCCAATTAGATCATTCACCGTTTCGAATAGGGAATCCGTCCGATTAACGGTCCTACTACTATAGGTATGTTTGTTGAATTTACCTGTTGCGCCCCGGTCCACTGTTTATATTTTAAGTTTAAATTATGAGTATGCAAGTGCTTCTAATCTAATTTATGCATAACCTATAACTGACAAGAAGAATCCTCACAAGTGATGTGCAGGCTCTTACCTCTCATCTTATCACTTCTACCATATCAATTAGATAACCCTATTCTAACTTAACTAATCTATCCTTGAAAGGAGGGAGTTTTAATGAGAGTAATAATCTGAGAATGCTTATACAAATCCAACATATAGCTATTTATATAAATTATTTACATTCACAGTAGAAACATACAAAGATAGCTTTGATAACATTTAAATCCATTTATTACTCTGATATCACATAGGCATTTGCATAGACAAGTAAAATCATTCATCACCATCGAAATAATTCAATAAAGTTAGAAATATCTCACAACATGAGTATGAACACAAGAAGAAATAATTATGTCCTGTTATCCAAAACATTCCATGCAAAAATCCATGCAAGCTTTTACCAACAAATAGGTCTTTCTCATTAGAAGAAAAGTAGTTCTCTTACAAAATGTCTCGAGCCTCTATTTCACTAGCAAAAGTACTTTTCTAATCCATCCCCCCTTATATTTATCTTACAAGAGAATTTGTCTTTACATGAATTATTGCTTCACCTGCCCTCTGACCCTTGGATTGCTAAAATTTGTCTTTTGTGCTTGCACAACTAAAAATAGATAATTATTTACAAATTAAATTATCCTTCCGGTAGGACCTCTAAGCTGGAAATATAACTGTCCCACAAGTCAGTTTCATGAAATATTATATTACATTCTATAGGCTCTAATAATTTTAAAGATATTTCATGAATGGATAATTCTTTTCCCACATTTATTACTCCTTTAGTGACTGCTTTATAACTTTCCTCCAGAAAATAATCATTTACAGATGCTTGTCCTATGTGTTGTTTGAGATGTTCTTCATTAAGCACATCTAGTTTCCTAATGTACTCCAGGTCTTATTTAAACCTATCTTTCAATTATGTTAGATGTTGATCTTTGGTGGGAAACTCGTACATATATGGAACCATCGATATATGGCATCTCTCATGTACTTGACAAATTTCTTTGTAAATTTATTCACACTTAATGATAGACTTTGGTACTTTTACTTTTATCTTCCTGGAAGCTCTACTGCAACTGTTTAGAAGAGATATGTCTAACTTGAGTTCTGCAGCTGTCTTGTTTGGAAGGTGATCAGGGAAGTATGGATTTTCTCCCTTCCAAGTCATCAACATTTTCAATTTTTTGAAAGTAATGACCAATTTATGTCTTACAGTAAAAGCGCCTGCAGAAATATCCTTCATTCTATCTATCATCTGTTTCATTTTATAAATTTCTTAAATAACCATTCTTGTGAGTGCCAAATTTGTTCTTGTAATTTACAGGCATGCTTAGAAAATGGATTCATATCCTGCTTATTATTTTGAGCCATGTTGACCTGTTCCAACAGATATTCCTTTTCTCTAACCAACTCATCCACCTGGGATTGCAAAGCTTCTTTCTCAACTATCATCTAATCCATGTGCTCTTGTAAAGATTCATTTTCATTGATTAAAAATTCCACCTGTTGTTCTAAATTCATTTCATTTTCTTCCAACTAATTAATGCGAGAGTAGAGATCACTTTGCTCACCTTCCATAAAACACATATTTAATTAAATTTGGAATTAAATAGTGGATCTAGAATTCCAAAATAACCAAAAAAAATCAATTATGGGGTTGTTATTGTAATAAAATATTTCCAATTTTAATTAAATGTGTGTTATAATCATAAGTTTCACATCCAAAGCATCCTTTTCATTTTCCAAGTTCTGATAATCCAACAGTAATTTATTCTTTTCAGATTCTACTGCATCTTGTTTCCTCTTCAACTCAATTCCTTCACCTCTTGCTTTCACCAAGTTATCCTTTACCTTCAAAAAAATTTCTTTGCTTCAATCCAGGCCATTCATCAATTTGTCAACATTATCAGCATTTGCTTGAGTAGCTTCTATGTTTATTGAAGCGGTGAACTTGGGATCCTTGTGAGTACCTTCTACTAAAGCTCTTTCTTGAATAGTTACCACATCTGATTGTGTGCCCATTTTCATCCTTTTCTTTGTTCTCCTTAAAATTATCTTCTGCTTGGGGTCGAAAACTATTGTATCCAGTTTTGCTACTGAATGCTTCTTCGGAGGAGTAAAAGGTGTGAGCCCGAGCTCATCAAATGGAAGATGTCCTCCTATAAGCAGGATTCCAGAGACTTCCGGTGGATCTATTTCCATGTCTTGAGGACTATGGTCTTCTTCTTGGACTTCTTTTTCTTCCACAACTTTATTTAGCTTTTCATCTTCCTCCTTTTGTTTCTCCAACTCTGCTTCTTTATCCGCTGCTTATTGCTCTTCTTTCTTCTTCTTTTCTTCCTCTTGCTTAGTATTGCTTCTTCCGTTGCCAGAACTTCCAATCTAGAATTTTGCAGTTTGACCTCTTTAGCCATATCCTTAGTGTGGCTGGAACCTACACCACTCTTTTATCCAAATCGTCTGTTCAAATATGACATGTTATTCTCCCTCCAATATACCTCTTCATCTTTTAGGAAGTGGTTCGTGTATTCAAAGTGAATTTTACATGACGCACAATGCTGGGCATATTTCTGCAACTTATCATCTCTAATGAAAACCTTCTCTCCAAAATGAAACGCTTCCAAGTCTTTTATGAACCCCTCTGCTCCTTTAACCTTAGATAATTTGTATGATCCACTGGTGAAGGGGAGCGGAGGGTAAGAGGCCTTCATGTTCTCGTTTAGAAAATGTCCTACTCCATTGACGAAAACTTTCCTTACAACCTCTTTGTGTATTACATAATATGTAGCGTACTTTGGCATTAAAGGTGGAGCTTTGGTTCCCCCATACATTCTGATATATGTGCCTTCCGGGGTAAATTAGAAGTCTCCATATTCATTGATGGCTTCCATTGCGTTTTCCGAAAAGCAATTGGGTTCTTCGTTAAATATTAACCAATACATAGGAATTATGAATTCCTCACAGATAAACTTGTAGAATCTTGTCTATTTATGAGCCCACATTATTTGGTAAGCCACATATAGACGGTTCTCAAATGGGACCCAATGGCACCCCAACTTGTGGAATGGACATCTAATTAAGAAGCAGTCAATAAGGTAGGAAGACATAAAGAATTATGCTTTCTTCTGGGTCATCCCTCCTTGGGTTGGTTCTATTTTGTATGCCATACTCTTTGAGATAATGTCCTCCCAATTGAAGATGGTACCGTGGGAGGCAATATGATACATGATGGGCACCCATCTAAGCTTGTAGATATTCGTGTTTTCCCTATTGAATATTCTACTTAACATTAATGCTATGATCCTGAATGGAGTTTTCAAATTATGGGCATCGTGTTCCCTGCTTTCCCTTTGCCTCAACTTCTTTCCATGAATCAACATTTTCTTAGCATACTGAGAGTGATCTATATTGAATCCCTTAATCCAATCTTCTAATATCATGATCTTTGGGGGTGGTAACTTATATGCTGCCCTAATATGAGAGGGATAAAATTATGTGAATCTTCTCCATTTGCTCCAACTATGATTTGTGTGCGAACATCCACATGAGGTAAAATCCACCCAATTACTTCTGAACATGGGAAAAGCTTTGGACGGGTGGCGGTTTTATGAAGACATGATTTTTTAATATTATGATACACCATCATTTATTCAATGGATTCATTTGGCACGTTTAGATCTCGGATGAGGTGATATAGTTCAACCCATTTGTATTCAGTAACAATCCATGTTGCAGCTCTGGTGTCTTCATACAAGGTCTCCATCGGGGTTTTTGAGATGATTTCAATATCATAATCAGATTTTGCAACCTTGGTCTTATGCTTAGAAGCTCTTCTTTGCATTTATGAGTCCTGAAGTGATTAGAAATGAATTGTAAATGCAATAATCAAAATGATAAGGAGCATAATATTCTAAAAATAAATTGTAGATATATGATTTGTCAGTATTATTTACAAAAAGAACTAAAACAAGAGAATCATACTTCCGTAATGTAAAGTGTGTTTGGTTCTGAATGACTGTCTTGATGACTCCTTAATGCATTGTTAGATGAGTTTATTTATTCTTCCATTAGCCTAAATAATCGAAAGCTTAAACTCTATTTTACTTTGTGCAAGATATGGGCAGATTATTGGGACTAGAATGCAACTATTATCTTACTCTTGGCACCATACTATCAAAACAGTTGGTTCTTATGACCTAAAATCCCTTTGTGTCGCCAAACACCCATTAAGCAATTCTGTCTAAACTTTAAGTGAAATATCGGGTCTGTCAAGGTTGGAACCAAACAAAATCAACGATGTGGTCCTATTAATCGGGATTTCACTATCAACTCATTAATTTGATGAGAGACAAGTTATTGACAGAAAGTTCCAATGGCGATAGTAATGCAATGATCCAGACTAAGAAAAACCATTTCTCATTCAAATGTGGTTGTCAATCCTTATGTTTATGTATATTTCCTTTCACATGACCAAGCACGTCGAGAAACCATAAATAAGGTAATGAGAACACCCCCCCCCCCCGGCCGACCCTGGAGATCACATTGGTTCAAGGCGGTCAAGTTAAGAACATTCCCAAAGACAAATGCATTTTACCCAAACCCTACCGAAAGTCACTGACACAAATATCGATGAGGGAAGGACATTTCCCTGCTACATTGTTTCTTTATAGTTAAAATAAAATAGGGCCACGGTATCCATAGAATCTCACCCTGGGATAAGGAAAAATGATCATGTGAGCATGACAGAATCATCTTCCCAAAATCCGAGTTCATATCCAACTAATGGTTCATTCAAGGGATATAAGAAAGGGAGCTTAAAGAAAAAAAACCCAAGCTAGTGTCCTATCCAATACCCGCACCATATAACGACTTAGAAGCATAAGAAAAAATGAAAGATATGACCTTATACCCTATTGGGTTTCTATTTAAATGCGAATGGGGCGGTAAAATTGGTTTGCAAACCCTTTTAAACAATGGCGAAAATGTTGTTTACAAATAATAGGAAAGAGGACAAAAATGACCTACCTCGTAGTACACAAGAGGTCCAAAGTAGTGATCCATGGGGTAGGAAACTTTCCTGTCGTCCGGTGATTTCTCCAATCGAAAACGATGTTACAAACAATGTTGTAAAAAAAAAAATTTGAAACCCTTTATATAAAAAATGGTAACCCTAGCAATAAATGAAAAATGGTAAGTGTGCTAATGCGGTCCAAAAACATTATTAAAGTTGTTTCGGAGCATCTTCACTTTTTTTGTCGATCTTGTTTTGGCTCAGTTCTCTTTTGGCACCGATTCGTTTCAGATCATCTTTCTTTTATCACCGATAAATTCTTTCGGGTGAAATCTCATTGGGCACCGATACCGTCTCGGGTGAAAACTCATTAGGAACCGATTTCATTTCGGATAATTTTTTATCATTGAGCCTTCTTATCAAACATCATCGAGCCACTTCGGGCCATGGTCGGTTTCTTTCCAAAATTCAGCAGAACACCAAATCGATGAGGATAGATCGGGTGAAAATATTAATGCGCCGAAACATTTCGGAAGCAAACATGGTTTTGCTCCAACCGTTTTGGTGTAAAAAACACTTTTAATCCGATTTAGCCTGTCGCTTACCTGTTTCAATGCAAATTTAATTTCTCTTAGATCGAGTTCAAGCTTGACTGTTCCGACCACTTCGGCGTGAAAATTGATTTTTCTCCGAAACAGACTTTTATTCAAAAAAATCATGTAAAACCACAATATTCTTTGACCGTGTCGGCATAAAACGAAAAATCTTCCGACCGTTTCGGCGCATCATTCGATTTTGCGCTGAAACACAACCTTTCCCCAGAAATTTGCGCAAGACATAAAGGTTCCCTTAGTATTTTTATCTAAAACAAAAATCTGAGTAAATTCAAAATAAAGGAGGGGCCCATTAGACTTTGTCTCTACATTATTGACGTGTATATTTTCTACCATGACATCTATTTTAGGTGCATAAGGATCATGTGCATTATCCATGATGATGGTTTTCTTGGCCCAACCAAGACCAAAGTTTTCCAACTTGCACTATACTGAATAATCTAGGAGGATCTGTGATCACTTGAAAATAAAATTTCTCAAATGCTAAAATAGATGGCACTGTTGTGTAGGGATCCATGATATATTTCCAACAACGTTTGAATTGCCTCAAATGGACATTAGATGAGGAATATATCGCAGTCTAACGCTTCGGAAAAGCAAGAAAAGAAGGAAAAACAAGGGTGCCATGTGGCAGGCCCACAGAATTTTACATGGACATCCATACAATTGATGTGGCACTATGTGATGTCATTCTGACATCAGCATGGTGATATGGTAGCACAACAGGATTCCACGTGTCACCTGAAAATGGCCGATTTCACATCCAAGTGGACCAATTTGGGAGTGCCATGTTTCATCTGTATGGTGACGTGACAGGTACATGTGGCGTCCACATGGAACCACTGAAAGGGTTCAATGTGGTAGTACATATAGTGAATAGTTATCACAGTCAACATGTTTGTATGCCCAGTCAATAGACACGTCAGTAGTCCGTACATCCCCATCACCGGTCTAGTCATCAATATATACAAACCTGTCATCAGTCCAGTCAATCATCTGTACAATATGGAACCAACTAGTGATAACCATGCGGTAGGGTCATATGCTCGGTTGGAATGTGATGTGGTGATAAAACAAGGAACGTGGACTAATAAAATGGTGCCATGTGTCCCTATCGATTTTTTCTAAGTTGGCTTGTGATCGAGAATTTTGTACCCAATGAACTGGGACAAGTCATATGTGTGGCAACCGAATTATCCAAATCAAACTATACGTTATATTTTTGTGTGTGTGTGGGTGTGTGTGTGTGCACAGAAAATGGAGAGGTTTGTGGGATTCAAACTCACAACCTCCCCCATAACAGTCAAATTCCCTAACCATTGTACCACATGTATTGCTTATTATAGCAAACACAAAATACATTATTTGAATTGATCCATAGAATTCATTGGGGTTTGGGGCACCCCACAGCTATATAACCACGACTGGCATAAATTTCAAGGAGGAGGAAGTTCATAAATGGATTGAACTTTAAAATGGTCAACATAGATAGCCTACAATGTTATTATCCTCCCCTGGTCAATTTGGAATAGTCAGTAAAATGATTGATATCAATTGACTCGACCGGAAGCTTATCCAGGAGATGTTTTATATTTGCATTCTCATCTCTTAGAAAGAGTAGCTAAATTAAGTTGAGGAATCCCTCCCTTTTGGGAGGAACTCCTGGGAACACAATGGAGACGGGGCCTATAGCTCATAGGATTAGAGCACGAAATAGTCTTATTATATCAATTTGTTTCTCTGGGGAAAAATAGCATGACAAAGATGAAGTTTTATCCGATTCGAATTACGAATCTAATGGATATGGTCAATCCCGGCTCCATTCAATGCCATGCAAAATGAGTATAATGCAGTTTGGAGCTACAATTCAGAGTTGATTTCATGCACAGTGTTCAAGGTCGAAGTTTGGGCATGATTTTCTATGCAAGTACATAGTGGGGCATGAATATCGAGATGGTACGGATCTTATAGGGGCACAACATTGGTTTTTTTCCTAGAGGGGGAGTTCTAAGGTCTAGAATAGAAGTATATCAAGTTAATACTCGAAAGATTCAATATTTCTAGAGGAGTCTGAATCTATCCTATATTCGTGAGTTTGAGCTTCTAGTCAAAAAAGTGCTTGCAGAGCTTGTGTAGCTAAGTCAAAGTATAGCCAAGTTCATACTCTAAAGTTGCATAATTTTGTGTAAGGTGTAGATTCAAATTTGTTTAAGTCATAGAGTTGCAGAACTGAAAGAGGAAATCAAAAGTTGATTTTAAGCCTTTCTTTTTGTAAAATTTCAGCATTTTGAGATTAATGAAGAGGTTCTCACTGTTGGAAGTGGACCCGGAGATGTAGTCAGGATTTTTCATTAATTCCATTATCAAGTTTTGGTGTGTTTGGGTTGATATTAGCTCTCTTAGTCTCTTTGTTATTATCTCACAAATAGCTTATGAATTATGGATTAAGCAAGTTAATTTTCATAAGCAAAGAGTCTAGTTAATTGAAAAGAAATCCACATAACATTGCAATATGCAATGTCAATTGAAGATCATGTTTTACTGAAAAAGATTTGTTACTACTGGAGTACTAATGGTTAATTGGTAACTTAACATTTTCATATCACTGAATATTGACCCTTAACTGCCCCTGTTATGATATTGTATCTACAAAACTTTTATATAAAGACACTTGTGAACTTCATTACATTCTTAGAAAATCATAAAATAAAATTTCATGCATTATGGGAACTGCACCTATTGACATTTTTTGTCAAATAAAGGTTACAGACACTTTTTTGTTCAATTTTTAGAAACATGTGAATACCCTCTTCAGAGTATGACTATGCAAAATTGTTCCCCTATGGATAATATTTCCAATGACTGTAAGTATGCCCATTCCTGATTCCCAGGAAAAAAGTTACAACCCTTCAAAATTGTAAAAGTTTGCCCAATTCTGCATTTTTCCTATAGGTACATTTAGCTTCAGATACCAAATTAAACCATATGTAGAATAAAATTAGGGAGAAACAAAAAAACTTCTATCAAGTGCTTATAGTACTCATGACAAGTATTACTCCACAACTTTCATATTACTGATTCGATGCTCCAATCAATCTTTAGAATTTTTTGGAGTTGACTACTTTTAACTTTTTCACTTTCTCAAAACTTAGAAATTTTAGCAAGACTGGCTCTCCCACAAACTAAGAAAATTTGGAAAAAATTCCTCTAACCAAAGTTGCTTATTTTGATGAGTAGGTAAAATGCAGAGTTTATAAATTTTTATGGTCTCGACATCTAGGGTCACATTTACCCCTTTTAAGTTTTTTGAAATCCCCCGAAAGTGCAACCAAATAGTGGATTTTGGCCTTGAACTTTTTCACCTTGTCTACCTTTTGAAAATTTCCCATATTCTACAATAATTATCTGTATGCCTAGTCCAATACTACACCATAACAATTTTGGCCCCAACAAGGCCCCTATTAGGTCCCTAGATACTGATCTTCAAAACCCATTTATTCATAATTTTAGCAAAATTGGAGCATAGTAAAATCCCATTCCTCTCATTGGAAATTATGTAGCCTTCCTCAATGGCATTGGAATGCCACAAGTCTCATCGTATTTCAAACTAAAATTATCATGTTATGGCCAAAAAAAAAATTGGGCTCAATTTTTTTAATCTTTTTTATTAACTTTTCCGATAACGTTTATCAGACCTCCTCATCAGGTCAAACTTCTATTATCAGACGGTTCTATATTATCAATTATGGTTCATCCTAGTGCCCATTATCAAAACTATCTCATCGACCCTTTCCAATCGAGAGGAATCCATCGCATCAAAAGCTCCATGTTGAATTTGAATTTAAACTTGCATTTTTAAAACTCCGATATTTGATGTCCAATGATCGATGTCTGATAGCCGATGTTTGATGGCCAATGTTCTTTATCACATCATAAACTACTTGTTGAAATTTTCACATCAGAATTTTGCGCATGCACTTTTGGGGTTAATTCTCGATGATCCTCCTCCGATGAGGACTTCCCAATATTTTGGGTTTTGATCCATTGGAAATTCCCTCATTTACCTTCAAGAGAATTTGTCGATGGAATACCTTCGATGAGGCATTTACAAACTATCAAGTCTTTATCCATTGGGAATCTTCGCTCCATCGTGATCTCTCACATTCACCTTCGACAATATTCTCCAATGAGTCGATCCCGATATGTAGACTTCGATTCATCATTGGACTTCTATTCCATTGGGATAAGTTATATGCATTCATTTTCGACAGTTTCTCCTGATGGTTAGCCTTCGAGGAGGATTTTTTTATACTCTGATCCCTATGAATTCCATTTCGATCATCACACCATACCATTCTCATCGAACTCGCGGGTTAACACTGGGAAGTGTATCACCCGATAACCTTCCTATGCAAACCTTGTTTCGTTTCCTTCCATCCATGCATTCACCCAAAGCGGATGGTCCACATCATACCCCCTGTCCACACGGCCCATTTATGTCGCACTTTTTTCCATGTGGCTTAGGTGGGGCCCACCTTAATTTTTTTTTTTTTCACATTTTCATCATTATGTAAAATTTCGTTTTCATAATGGGATTTATTACAAAATTGTATCAAGTCATTTTTCCATTACGAAAACAACTATGTTTCACAACAATGCCAAAATTTCTCACTAATAGCTCTATAAATTCTGATTTTTTTCCCAAATTTCCTCATCCAATCTACCATTCCGACTGGTATATCATAGATTTAATACTTGGGATGCATTAAAACACCATATGTTACTAAAACTACTACTTGCATAGAAGTGTTTTTCAAACACTTCCTATGCAAGCTCGATTGTTTTTCTATAACTGTGTCGTTTCCAACCCATACAACCCCGGTGTTGAAACCTAAATATATGATACCACTATGTCACGTCGCCATCCATCATTCCAACCAATAGAGGGGGGGTATTTATGAATTACAAGTTTCTAAATTTCACCCCGTGGTTATAATATGAATTCATAAATAATAATTGCATGTGCAAATGCATAAATTTAAAACATGGCAAAAATAAAACTCGAGCCTCACATACATGTATATACAAGCATATTTATCATAGGAAGAACATAAAGTCATTCCACAATCAATTACAAGAGAATACTTATATTTTAACAAAGAATATACAAGCAATTGGCAATGTAAGATCAATTTTCCACCCAACCGTTGGTATTAGCTGCATATACCACCCCCAAGTTGGGCTATGATACCACCATGGTGAAGGAAACACCTACATACTTTTCTCTCTTAGCCCAAAACCAATTTTTTCTCATCCTTAGAAAAAATTCCCACCACATCTAAGCATGTACAAGTATTTCACTCAATAATCCCAGCCATGACACCCTTTTTTAGTGCCCCACAAAAAACAGGGAATGCATTTCCCTTCATTGCTCCATAGTTCCCTAAAAAAATCCAACCCTTACAATGCTTACTAGTATGTGCAAAAAGAGTCCATTCTGTTGTATTTTTTGGAGAAATTCATGTAGCATTAATTATGACTTCTCAAGCATTTAGGAGAAACAAAACTCAATGGGTAAAGGTTCTTATATTTCCCATCCCCTATGCTCACCTACAACCATCTCTTTTCTCTCAAATTTTCAATTTTCCTCTATCAATTTTGAATTTTTGGTTATTGTGCAATTTGGTAACAATAATGGCAATGGAATTAACAACAACATGAAAACTCTCTATAGTCTAATTTTTTTGTCAAATATTCCTGATAAAAATGGATTATAAACTCAAAAAGAGATGAGAGGATGGGGAAAATACAACTGGCATAACTTCTAACCATAAAATAGAGGATTCTTACAATATTCATAGAAGTATATTCATCCCCTACTTCCATAACTAACTGAGAAGACTTTCCACCAACCTCACACATGCATTAAATGATTGGATTTAATATCCAAAAGGAAGTATTTGCCATACTTAAGGCACATGGAAGAAAATGGATGAGTTATAAGGTTGACACTTGGAAATAGAGGATTTAATCTCCCATAGGGCCCCTTTCATATTCACCTCTAGTGGAATCATATGTTAGTTTTTCAGAAATTTCAATCTGATCTAGGATCTTAACTGAGAGAATAACATGTACAGTATATCTACAACATATCTACAGCATATCAATCATGGACACAATAATGCAAGCACACAAGAGACACAGAGTTTCACCGGGGAAAACCAAGAAGGTGAAAAACCCGCAAATTCCTCAAAGATAGAAAGAGCAATGATACAACCAGAGTACAAGAGATAGTCTTCTCCTAGTAGCTAATCCTCCTCCTCACATGTGCACCGCTTCCCAAGTGATGGAAGAGTGAGTAATGAGATGATCAAATAGAGATCCCCCGATCTCTATTTATACTTGTCCTATCCTGCCCAATAAACCAGTGGGGCCGGCTTGTCTAACTTAGCCTAATAACCCATGGTTACATTAATCCAGGCCGACCCCACACTTGGTGGTCTAATAACCCATTTACCCACATGACTCATACAGGGCCGACCCCATCAAGGTGGTCTAATAACCCATCGACAAGTTACAACACTTGCGACACTTTTCAATACAAATGACGACACTTCCGTATAGAGGAATAATAACATCTCTATAGGAGTACAATATACATAGATGAAATAGATTCTGAAGTTACATATACATCAACACTCCCTCTTAACTAGGAAGGTATTTCTCGACACATATTTACTAGCACAAGTCTTATTCTCTGGATCATCATCACTGGATCATCGTCATCGAATCATCGTCATTGTTGTTTCTATCTCAATCAATCTCTGATCTACTCGTCATAGGAAGTTCTACAGAGCCAGTCCTTTTTCATACTAGATGTAGGCCCACCATCTGTAGGTCTTCATCATCACTAGCCATACTGTGGAATCCTCAGGGCTTATTACATGCGTCACAAAACCTGGCTGTAGTATCCCAGTCTATTACGAGCACATAGCTCTAGCTGTTAGATCTCCCAAGAGCACATTACATGTGACCCCATCACAAAAACTGGCTGTAGCATCCCAGGCTGTTACGAGCACACTGCTCTACCTGTCGGATCTCCCAGCAGCATATTACATGTGGTCATGGAAAAACTTGGTTGTAGCATCCCAGATTGTTACGAGCACTCAGCTCTACCTGTCGGATCTCCCACAAGCACATTACATGCCATAGGAAAAAAACCTCGAAAGAGCATCCCAGGCTGTTACAAGCACACAGCTCTACCTATCGGATCTCCCAGGGCGCTATTATATGTCCACCCAGTGCAATGCCTCGAAAGAGCATCCCAAGCTGTTACAAGCACACAGCTCTACCTGTCGGATCTCCCAGGTCTACTTATATGCTCACCTGCACAACCTATCCACGGCCACAAAGTATCATCCTAATACTCACCATACATCATCCTGATGTACATGATTATTGTGATCATCATCACTGCATTGTCCTAATGCATGTTGTCCAGAGCATCATCCTGATACTCATCACATATGATCATCCTGATCATCATCATAGCATCGACCTGATGCATATCATCTGGAGCAACATCCTGAAGCTTGTCATCTGTGATCATCTTGATCATACAATGCATCCACCTGATGCATACCAAGTATCTACTTGATACATATCATCATTCATGATCTACCTGATCATACAATGTATCATACATGATCTACCTGATCAAACAATGTATCCACCTGATACATATACAAATACATGATCCAACTGATCATACAACATGATACATATACATATACATGATCCAACTGATCATATCTAGCATCCAACATGATGCATATACATATACATGATCCAACTGATCATATCCAGCATCCAATATGATGCATATACAGAGCAGTAACTGGAGCATTGTCCTGATGCTCATCATCCAGCGCTTACATCCACTGCCATGTGAAGGATCCTCCTCTCACCATGCTTGGAATGGCTCCTGCAAATGTGTCCATCACTTCTTCATCTAAGTGTCATCAATCTGAAGAACACCAAGCCTCTCTCTGAAGTACTCAAACTTCACTCTGGCTAGTGGTTTCGTCAACACATCTGCAACCTGCTCATCCGTCGCAACATGTAGGAGCTTCACTGCTCCTCTCTGGACCATATCCCTGATATAGTGATATTTGATCTCAATGTGCTTCGACCTGTCATGGAACACCGGGTTCTCATATAGCTTCACACAACTCTAGTTGTCACAATATATACCAGTAGCATCCAACGGGAGATGAAATAACTCAGACAGTAGCTTCCTCATCCATACTGCCTCACAACTATCTGAACAAGCTGCAACATACTCTACTTTGGTTGTACTCAGTGCTACGCAGGACTACTTCCTGCTAAACCAAGAGATCACACCTGATCCCATACTGAAGCAACACCCAGAAGTGCTCTTCCTATCTGCAGCACTTCCTGCCCAATCCAAATCAACATAACCCTGCAGGTTAAACTTTTGATTCGCATCATACTTGAGCCCACAATCAATTGTGCCCTTCAGGTACCTCAGAATATGCTTTACAGCAACTAGGTGAACACCTCTGGGATCCGTCAGGAACTGGCTCAATGTGTTCACTGCAAAGCAAATATCTGGTCTCGTATACGTCAGGTACATCAAGGACCCAATCATCTAACGATACATCGTGACATCAACCGGATCAGATGAAGCATCACACAGAAGCTTCAGGTTCGATGCCATACGTGTGGCCATGGCCTTGCAGTCCATCATCTAGAACCTCTTCAGGATATCTACTGCATACTTCCCTTGTCCAAGGAAAATTCCATCTGCACTCTACCACACCTCCATGCCTAGAAAGTAGTGCATCATACCCAAGTCCTTCATCTCAAACTCAGCAACAAGCTTCCTCTTGGTATCGACAATCAATCCATCCTCTCTTGTTACAAACAGTTCATCCACATACAATAGTAGTATCACGGGATTGCCTTCCTCAACCTTGTAGTAAAGGTTGGAATCTGCTTTACTCTTAGTAAATCCCAAACTGGATAGAAATCTATCTATCCTACCATACCAAGTCCTAGGATCTTTCTTCAAGCCATACAAGGCTTTCTTCAACCTGCACACATATGACTTCCTATCATGTGTCTCAAAACCAAGTGGCTGCTCCACATACACTTCCTCCTCGACTACACCATTCAATAAAGTTGTCTTGATATTCATCTGGTGTATCTTCCACTTCATCACTGCAGCCAAAGTAAGTATTGATCTGATGGAAGTGTATCTGGCTATAGGAGCAAAAGTCTCTTCATAGTCTATCCCCTCTTTCTGGGAGAAGCCACGAGCTACAAATATTGCTTTGTATTTATCTATGCTACCATCTGCATCATGCTTGATCTTGTAGATCCATTTGGAAGTCACAACAGACTTCCCTTCAGGTCTTGGGACTGCATCCCAAACATCATTCTTCATGGTTGACTGGTACTCCTCGATCATGGCATTCTTCCCAAATCCTGGGAACTTCAATATCTTCAATAGATAACTTTGTTGTTGAGCAAATGTTGTAATCCTTCTTTTGTAGGTGATGGTATACAATCTTTCCTACAAAAAAAGTTAAATTGCATGATTAGAAAAAATCTCATAGTTGTCAAAACAAATTCTTACACATAAATAAATATGTCATACAGTCATGCAATTATTTTAGCCAATGCTTCAATACAACATTTATCCATATCTCGTAACTTTCTAGATGCCTTCCAATCTCTACCAGAACATTGTTAAGAGTATGCACAACTCCCAACATGTCAGCAAAGAGGTTTCATTCTAGATAAGCAGCAATGGAATGTTGTACAGTTCCATAGGCCACTTACCCATTACGTGCATATTAGTGGTATATTGTTCATTAATGCAATTATTCTAATATGCATGATACACAACCTAAGTCTAGGAACATAAGCATATACATCATTGAGAAAGTATACAAGAAATGACAATTCAAATACTTATCTTTGTTTGTTTGTTGGGTTGACTTCCTCTCAGTCTTTGCTTCCTTTTTGCAACTCCATTCTGATGTGGATTGTGAGAAGTGGTCAAATCCCTCTGAATGTCTGCATCCTCGCAGAAACTACTGGAGTGTGCTCCCTCTTGATCTTTGCTTCCTAGATTACCTGTCCTTGAACTTATATCCATCCTCGGCCACTTATGCATACTTACTAGTATCATCATTGTGTCCTTGAGGTCTCATACATACATTCATTAGTATAATCTCAATACTATCAAAACACAATAATCTTAAACATGTATAGTCATGATCATTTCAAACATAGATAATAAACATTAGTATTCAAGGTTTCAGGGAATACTTCTTTTACTCATGCATATTCTTATTTGACCAAAGGACTTTTCTGATTAGTCATATCATCAATCAAGGTAAGAGACATAATATGCATAAACCCTCGATTACTTACATTTCTATCTTCATGAATAATCATTATCAACCATACAACAGTATAAGATCCTAACACAAGGTAGGATTCTAACTTGATATAGGAAAAACATACCTAGATTAGCATGCTATCTAGTTATGTCTAACATACCCGCATAATGTCTTCTTGTTCTTCTTCAATGACTTGTGCTAGTAACCTGCATATCTCATAGGTTAACCATTATAGAACCAAGTTATACATACCTCGTAAGTAGAGCTTCTATGTGATCCATGACAATGGATGAATCTTTGTCTTCATGTCACCATGGTCATATGTTCTTGAACTAGAACATGATTTGTCTTTCTTGATGTACCTTTCATGTTAGCGGACAACATCAACCTCATACAACACCACAATGAATTAGTACAATCATAAGTGTCAAAACCCCAATCAATGAATATCTGCATTCATAATTTTATTAAGGTGATATGACAAGTCTAAAGTTAATCAAGATTGTACTAAAATTAATGAAGATAAACATATCATAAACTTAATCATGAACAGATCTCGAAACATACCTGGATAAGTCATACCTGTCGAGGTTGCTTTTAATCTTCTTGTGTAAGGCCTTAGCCTCATCTCCCTCTGAAACAGGAACTTCTTCACTTATGTAGGTGACCAATCCATTATCTTCTAGGATTAACCCAATCCACTGGATTTGCAGAAACTAGATCTGGAGCTGGATTAGGGTTTGTCAGAGAAACCCTAAAAATTCAAACTTTGAATTTCAAGATTCTCAAAAGATAGAAAGATGCGCCTTGATGAGCTGATCAAGCTGGTATACTCAAAATTTGAAAACTACAAAGTTTCACCCCTCAAGATTGCGTTTGAAACTTCCGGGTCTTCTTGACAGGATCCCAAACTAGGGTTTGATAAAGTCCACCCTTCTGCCCAACCAAAAAGTTCAATCCAAAGCTCTAAACTTCGATTTTTCTGAGGAGCTTCCAGCCATGGTCATAGACTTCCGAAATTCCAACTTTTTCAGAAGCCCTAATTTTCCACCTTTCCGATCAAAATCTTGAACTAGGGTTTGATCAAGCCCAGCCTTAAGCCCAACCAAAAAATTTGATATTGGTCTCTAAATTTTGATTTTGATGAGTATCATTCATCCATGGTCTCCGGTTACAAAAATTCCAACTTTCTCTGAAACCCTAATTCCCGGAGCCATGAATGAAGGTGCTCAAAATCCAATTCTGTTTTGACAGAAATATGCACTTGATTGTTTCTAGTGTAACTCAGAAATTACAAATCCACAAGGTCTGAAACTTCTACCTGTGGTATCCTGACCTGTCATCTTTCCAACCCCATAGTTCTAACCTCAATTGGATTCTATGAGAGAGAGTTATTCCAAGTGTCGCAACGTGACCTGTTTATGGGATAAAACAGGAGAGCAAACTTGTACAGAGTGCCACGTGTCCCTGGTTCACTTTCGGCCTCTGAACCTTCATCTTTTGAAATTATAGTCCATTCCCTACCTGCCACTTTTTACAAAATTTCATTTGGAGCTTCCTAGCCCAAGCTATGACCTTTTTTCCTAGGTCACCTGTTTATGGCTGAGATTTGGAAGAGGCAGAAACCCTAGATTGTACAGATCATAAAACAAAAAGTAAAACGAATTAGAAGTTGTGCTTTGGACAAAAGGTACATGGGCATCTTATATTCGACCTGTGAGAGTTTTGGATCCTGAAACCTCGCTGAAATGGATTTATAGAGAAATTTCTACGATGACTGGTTTTTTCTATATCAAGCCCTAGCTTCGCAAGTGCAACAAGTGTCATAAATGCCATACCATGCCTTCTTTCAGGATAGCTATGATACCATGTTAGTTTTTCAGAAATTTCAATCTGATCTAGGATATTAACTGAGAGAATAACATGTACAACATATCTAAAACATATCAATCATGGACATAATAATGCAAGCACACAAGAGACACAGAGTTTCACCGGGGAAAACCAAGAAGGTGAAAAACCCTGTAACTTGCTCGGAGATAGAAAGAGAAATGATACAACCAAATTACAAGAGATAGTCTTCTCCTAGTATCTGATCCTCCTCCTCACATGTGCGCCACTTTCCGATTGATGGAAAAGTGAGTAATGAGATGATCAAATAGAGATCTCTCGATCTCTATTTATACTTGTCCTGTCCTGCCCAATAAACCAGTGGGGCCAACTTGTCTAACTTAGCCTAATAACCCATGGTTACATTAATCCGTGCTGACCCCACACTTGGTGGTCTAATAACCCATTTACCCACATGACTCATACAGGGCTGACCCCATCAAGGTGGTATAATAACCCATCGGCAAGTTACAACACTTGCTACACTTGTCAATACAAATGACGACACTTCCGTAGAGAGGAATAATAACATCTCTATAGGAGTACAATATAAATAGATGAAATACATTCTGAAGTTACATATACATCAACATCATAGCCCCTCTATTTATCTTTACTCCACCATCTTGGACCATTTTATTATTTTTCCAACATAATATTTACATAATTTTTGAATTAGCATGACAAGCAACCACATGGTCCATATAATATATTTAATTATACATGGCTCTCTATTAAGTAGCCATGCCTTGGCCTTGAGCTCTGCACTAGGAATTCATACTAGCATATTTACATTATTTACATAATTTGATTTAATATATTCTAAGTCAAAACTAGGGGTATTGCAAGATGTTACAATATCTAAAGATAAATACTTGTTTGAGTGTCTACATGACATTTTATTGGTATAATTCCCAATAAACATGCACAAATAGATATAAATACTCAGGAAGAAGAACTGGTGTCAGATTCCATGGTTAAGAGTTGAGTGGCGACCAATAAATTACTAAATATTTGACGATATGACCATAACTTGACTTGAGCGATCAATTTTTGGTATAAAGGTGTCATGGAAGGATATGCCTTTGAATGACATTGACCATTGACCAAGGCACTAGAATTATTTAAGAAGGGAGCATGTAGAAAATTGTTTGAAGAAATACTCATGTGGATAAATTTAATGTCCCTTTTTGGAAAAAAAATAGGCACACTGTCACAAAATATTTCAATAGAGGCTTAGAACTTTAGACAATGGAAGAATTCTTTCTGAAAACCCTCATTGATAATGAATTTCACATTGATTCCATGGTTATGAGACAACTGAGGAAGCTCTAGGAGAGTGATATGGAGCTTCTGATTGGATTGACAAGATGATATATGTGGATGCTGAAATTTTTTGGCCTAAGGACTTTTTACAAACACTTCACATACATCCTCCTTCAGTACTTTGTCTAGTTTCGAAACTAGGAAAACTAGGAAACTAGTATTTATTTTTCTTGTTCCCAACACCTCCATAATTTTCCAAATTTATTCTAGAAGTACCCTATGGGATTTAAAACATCCTAACATACCTCAAACACTAAATGATCGAATCATAAAAGTCCTTTTGACATTTTATTCAAGTCTGCTCAAATTTGGCCAATTTCGAACCTTGGACTAGTGAAACCCAAATTGTTCCAAATTCTCCCAAATGATTTTGAATTATATATGGAAGGGATTGAGGGGTATTTACATCCAAATGAATATATTAGACACTCATAAACTTATTTAAGACATTCATGGCTTGCATTTATCAAGAATGTATGAAAGGGTAAAATACTAGGGAATTCGATGTTAAAACCCACACTAGTCTTTGACCTTTTTGGCTTCCCAAAAACTATACGAACTTCCCTAATTTATGAAAAGAGACTTGAATTTTATTAAGGACCTCAATCGAAACCAAACTGTAGCATTAATCAGTTTCTATAATCTTCTATCACTCCTATAAAACGGAATGTTGTGAGACATAGAAATTGCTTGGAAAAGTTAACAATGGACATGGAACTTGCTTCACAAACATTAATAAAAAACAAAGGGGAATTCATACAGTATATTGGTAATCAACATTACACCATATTATTATTGAATCATCAACAAATTCTCATAGAAATTATGATACAAACAGATATAAAATCACTCCAAAAATTCCATATGAAAGTAGAGGGGAAACTATCTCAATTTAGTGGTTTGCTTGGAATGTTTACATAAAAGACATGGAATTTCGAGCTATGGTTCAAAGGTTCAGAGGTTCAAATCCATACAGTGATATACATTACATATCATCAAAATGGATCCATGAAATCATTCTCCACAAATTTTATACAACTATGATTGTGCCATCAACAATAGAACATGGACATTGAGAGAAGATTGTGAGAAGAGATAGTGGAGAAAGACATGAGAGATGAAATCGAACTGTAGAGGGATTCGAACCTACAAAAAAACACCTTCATTAACCTCTTATAAGAGATCTGAATGGAATATGCTTCAACCAACTTGTATAGGTATATTTCACATTCAAAATTGGTTCAATAGCAGGGAAGGTAAACACCCATTGTGCAAGGACAAGCTAAAGCTCTCCCAAATTGCAAAGATGCAAATGAAAAATGACCAAAATCTGATCCAATTCAAATTTATCCTCTTTTAATAACCTCCTTGGCCTCCTTTCACTCCAAGAAACTCGAATTTCCCTCCTCTTGGTTCATTAACTCAAAATAGTGTTAATCTTGGTTGTTTCATTAACCCAACTAACACTTGTCTTGATTTTGCGTAATCTCCTTCATGAATTTCGACTTGGAATCCTTCATGAAGATTCCTTGAGACCCACACACCTCATGCACCCTCTTTGGGTCAATTTTTATCTTTTACATGTCATAAATGTCATAGAATCTGCCATACTATCATAATAGTTGTAAGAGAATCTGTCATAAGTGCCATAAGGTGTCATAGGGTTGTCATAGAATCTGTCATTGACTAAAATTAACCCTGCGACTTTTCACCTTCACCGTGGGAGTTACTTATCCATCCAAATTATAATTTGAGGATGGTTCCATGTGTAAAGGAGGAATACTCCCTCATGTGGACCCCACATATCCACTTATGTGCCCCCAAGTCCAACTAGGACCCCATGCCACTTCATTTTGGATCAATTAATTATTTTTCCATAATTTATTGGCCTATTTTCCACCATCAATTTAGAATTATGAATTTCCATGAGAAACTATAGGCCTTGGGGTTAAATATCAATATTTTAATTTTCCCACATAACCCTTAGGAATTGGATAGTCCAACTTAATTGTTTATCTGAAAATTATTTAATTGGGGACATTACAGTCGTCCCCGCCCAATATTACTTCTCCTCAATCAATTTCAAACATGGATTTTGAATAACCTACTTTACTTCCAAAAATTTGCTTCCAACCTGTTCCAAAAATCATTTGAAACTTCATACTTTCACTGAGCTTTCCAACTTAACTCCTGCCATCAATCCATGATTGAACTTTCTTGGAACATTTCCTTGCAACATAGAGTTTGAATTTATAGAACAACAAATTTTCCTTAGCTGCAATTGTGTATTTCCAAAACTAAAGAGATGTGGATTTTTCATATTGAGATCTCCTATGACATCACCACTAAACACCAAAATATTAATTAAATCCATCAAAACAAAATTTGCACAATTAATCTTTACCTCCTTCACATTTTGGAAACCTTTTCTGAAATTCCAACCCTTTTGCTCACTGTATAATTCTTTGAAGTTTCCACCGAGTTTCCAAACTTTGAGTTTTCAAGATTCCAAGAAAAATTCAGAGAGGAACCACCATGCTTATTGCTTCCCTACTCTAATTACAATCACCTGTTAGAAAAACAGGATCGCGGAGCAATAGCAATAAATAAGATGAAAATATAAATCACATAAACACAATACAAGAGAGACACCAATGTACGTGGTTCACCCAATCTAGGCTACGTCCATGGAGAAATTACCAGTCCTTTTATTATATTGTCCAACAAATGAAGGGATACAACCTGCAGCACATCCGCTACAACTTCATCTTCACTCTCTCACAATCTCTCTCACACAATCATAGATATTTACAATGCTACAACACACATCTGTATTACAATTCCTTCCTTTTAAAGAGTGATTACCATGGTAAAATACAATGGAACACCCAATACCATGGGACCAAAAATTACCCATTATTAACCAAGTCATGACTATGAAATTACAACATTTTACAAGGCATTTTTTTCCGAAATTTTCGCTATAGGGGCGACTATTTTGGGGGGGGGAAGCCCCCCCCAAAACCCCCCATCATGGGCTGGGATCTAGACACGGTTGAAACAAGACCTATGAATAAGTAATATCAAGCTCCACAACCAACATCACCTTCTCAAGCGGTGACTCAATCTCCCATACCATCAGGAAAGCGAATGCTTGGATCCCACTGCCTTGTATGCATCCTTCCAAACATCATGATAAATAATAAGACTATATCATCAAATTAAATAACTAAAATGTACATCAAGAAGGTGCCTCATCAAAGAATCATGAAAGTGATTGTACATCCAAGCAAGTAGATCATCATGTGCCGAATACAGACAAGCAATCAAGTATTATATAAAATATGCTCCAATGACATAGGTGAGGATCCCATGTCCTATAATGTTGCTCCAAAAGAATTTAAGATGCATCAAAATAATCAACCATGTGTTCTTTCATCCAAGAAGTGAATGAAGAGCCTCCACCAAAATCTAAACCAAATAAGGATCAAAGAAAATAGGGAGACTTCAAGTGGCTCAAAGAAGTCTCATCAATACACCCATGAATATGTGTATCATCAAGAAATAACAAAGTATATTGTTTCCAATAATAATGTTCTCCAATAATATATCTATTCACCCAAGTATCGGATGAATTTCCTCCAACATCAAGTGAACTAATCAAGGAGCAAGGAAATTCATGAGTCTTCAAGTGACTCAAGTGAACATCATAGGTGCATCCATGTAGATGTGTATCATCATAAGGTATCAAAGTATGATGCTACAAATGTAAATAATACGGCGCTCTATTCATGTCATCATCAAAAGGAGACATAGGATTTTCATACTCCTCATGTGGCACCATCATAAAGAAACATGTTGATGCCCCAAAAATCGCAGCATCAAGCAGAAAAGGATCCTCCCCGGTAGACTATCCCAATTAGATTGTCCACCGTTTGGTATGGGGGATCCGTCCGGTTAGCGGTTCCGGCAACCGTTTGGTTTGGAGATTTGCTTCAAATATATCGGTTATGGCCCGATCCACCGTTCTTTTTTATTTTTTATGGTTTAGAATGATATGCAAGTGCTTAAACTAACTTAATCTAAATGCAAAACTTGAAACAAATCTGTATTTAAAACCGAAATAAACCTAAACTATCCCTGCAAGGAGCAAAATTATAAGTATGAGTAATGTGCTGGAAGAGTTATCTAAAGATCAACAGACAGCCATTAAATCATAAAGATAGATCTACAGCAAGAAAGCGAGAGATATTAGAAGATAGCTTTCAATTCATATATAACACATTCCATTACTCATGTAGGAGAAAATTTATTTGCACAAGAAACAGTAAGATCATTCAATACAGAGAAATAATTCAAGACATCAAAGAAAGATCTCACAACAGAATATGAAAGTCACAAGAATAATCCAGCATACATCCAACATCCATTTCCATGCAAAAGACATCCTCTCCAGGATCTTATTAGGTACATTTCATTTTCTTGAAACAAGTGCAAGATAGCTCGTACAAGTTCAGAAAAATTATTTCCCTGCAAAAAGTCCACTACACTGTTTCCTAACCTTCTATTTATATCTTTACAAAATGCCTCTTGGGCTGCCACCTGGCTCTTTACACCTGTCATCTACAGACTTTTCCCTTTTAATAAACAAATTGTGGCCCTTTTCTTAAAATAGAAAATTTCTCAAAAAGAAAAGGACAGTTGTCCAATGGTTCCATGCTTTAAAATAGGGAGACCAAAATAAAAATACAAAAAAAAGGAACAACGCTATAGAATCAGCGTGTTCACCCTTGGGAAGGCGCTTCTGCTGGTAGATAAGGATTTGGACTGGCTGCTACTGCTGGGAGAGAAGGACCTGGACTGGTTGTTACTGGTGTTGCTGCTTTCTTTTCCTCCTCTGCTATGTAACTGAACCAAATACCAATGTCTCTGATAACCTCATTTGCTAAGGAAGGGAGCAAGATCTTCTGGGAAGTTACATCTTTACCAAGCTCTGCTCCAATACCCTAAATTTCTGCAACTACTGCTTGGTGGATTTCTTTAAGCAAATGATTGTATATTGATGACAGCCCAATATAGTGATGGAGATCATCAATGGCTAAGATATCAATCTTCTTTACATATTCTATTTGAATGCCTATCTCTTCCTTCAAGCCTGATAAACGTTGCTCATTGCTTGGGAACTCATCAAGGGACTGAGGGAAACTCAACTTGCACTTCATGTATTTTTTGATAGAGATTGTTACTTTTATCCATTGTTCCTTGGATCTTAGCCATTAGCTTAAGGCCACAGTTCCTGCAGAATTCCATAAGGGCTATATCTTGATTAAAACCATCTACAGATTTGAATGGGAGATGCTTGGGGAAATCAACCTTCCCTTCTCTCCATTCCATCTAGCTCAGGATGTTTGCTTTAACTCGAGTATATTTACCCTTAAGCCTATTGGCCTCTGCATTGACTTCTTTCAATCTAACCATCATGGCTTTGAGCCTGCACACTTCTTCAGTAATCAGCTCCTGTATGGCGTGCATTTGTCTCAGAATGTCACAGGATAGCTCATGAAAGGGAGACATATCTATTTCTCTGATCTCTTCCTGCTCTAATTGCTCACTCATTGCTTGCTTATCTGCTTGCAGATGAGAAACTCTAGCTTCCGAATCGTTCTTTTCTGCTTCTAAAACCGTCATCTGGACTGCCAGGTGCTCCTTTTCTTCTTCTAACTGGCGATACTTATCTGACAATTCCTTGTGCTCAACGGACAGGCGATTATACTTATTCACTACAAGATCCCTGTAAGCCTGTTCATTAGCCACAGTATGTTGTAACATGCGAGCTCTCCTCTTTGTCGACTCAAATTCTCTAACCATATCGACCACATTGTCCTGCGTTGCTTTTGTTGCTTCTACAGCGGCGGATGCCATGGATATGGGAGCCTTATTTGTATTTTGCATCACCGTGGTCTCCCGCCGAGTAACAATATCTTCTTGGAAGAGTCTCTTTATCCTCTCTTTCGATTTTAAGACTACTGCCTTCCTCTTCCTATCATACACAAATTCATCCCATCAGGACACAGTATGATCTTCTGATGGGGTATAAGGGATGATTGGGAGGTCTATTACATGTATTTTTGCTTCTATGGGTGGGGTCTGTACTGCTTGAGCTGTGTTTGTTCCCACATTTTGGGTGCCGGGAACACCTGCTTGAGCTGTGTCTGCCTCCGCATTTTGGGTGTCGGGAACACCTGCTTGAGATGCATCTGCCTCCACGTTTTGGATGCCGTGAACACCTGCTTGAGATATGTCTATTTCCATATCTTGGGTGCAGGAGCCACCTGCCTAAGCATCTTCATCGATCTTAAGTTCTTCTTCCACCTTTTGTTCCTCTTCAGCCTTTTGTTCCCCTTCAGCTTTATGCCTTCTTTCTTCTTCTTCAGCTTGCTGCTGATTTTCATTTTCTTCCATCTGCTTTGCATCTTCAGCTTCTTTCTGCAGCCTTGCATCTTCTGCTTCTTGTTGCAGCTTGGCTTCCTCAGCTTCTTTCTATAATCTTGCATCTTCAACTTCTTTCTACAGCCTTGCTTCCTCTTTCAATCTTTGTTCTTCTTGGGCTCGAGCATCAGCTGCTTCTCTCTCTTTCTGCAGGCTGGCTTTTCGGGCTGGGGTAGAACTAGAGCTTGCTCCACTGCTGTGACGACAAATCTGCAACTCAGTCATGTTGTTGATGCCTCTGAACACTTCTTCCTCGTCATCATAGTAATGAGCATATTCAAAATGAGCATAAATTTCTTTGCAATGCTCAGCAACCTTCCCCCGCCTATCATTTCTATGGAAGATCATTTCACCGAAGTGGAAAGCTTTAAGCTCTTGAAAAAATTCCTCAGCTGATGCAACCCCTGAGAATTTGTAGGCTCCTATGCAGAAGGGAAAAGGAGGGAAGGAAGCCTTATGTTGCTTGTTAAGCACCCCTCATATTCCATCAAGGAAAATTTGTCTGATTGCTTCCTTGAGGACTACATAATCAGTAGCGTATTTTGGCAAAATGTATGGCGCTTTGGTCCCTCCAAACATCCTGATGTAGGTGCCTTGCTCTGAGAAATAAAAATCTCCATAGTTTTCCAGGACCTCCATGGCATTTTCTGATAGACAGTTGGGCTCTTCCTTGAATATCTGCTCATATAGGGGCATGATGAACTCTTCGCAGATGAGCTTATAGATTGCTCTGTAATTTTGAGCCCACATTATTTTATAAGCAGTGTCGACCGGGGTGTTGGCTTTATCCCATGTGAAACCTAGGCTGGGGAAAGATAGCTTGGCCAAAATACAGTCAATGAGATAGGAAGCCATGTAAAATTCTGACTTTTTTAAGGCCAGACCTTCTCTTGCAGCAGCCACTGTGGATGCCAAACTGTCCGAAAGGATAGTAGCCCAGTTAAACACAATCCCTTTGAATGCTACTAAGTGGATGATGGGGGCCCACTGTATCCTATATACATTGCCATCGGGCATGCCGAAAATTCTGCATAGCATCAGGGCGATTAACCTAAAAGGAGGTCTTAGGTTCTGAACATCATATTCATCATTGCCTCTCTTTCTCAAGTGCTTGCCTGTGACCAATAATTTTTTGGACATCTCAATATTGTTCATCTTGCCCAACCATTCATCACTTAGAGCTTGCTGGGGACGTGAGAATTTGTAGGCTGCAGCAATATATGCTGGATGGAATGAAGCGAAAGCCTCTCCCCTGCTGTCATGTAATACTCTTGTCTCTGTGTTGGCATGTTCCAGTATCCACCCGATCACTTCAGAGCATGGGAACAATTCAGGGTGGGTAGAAGCCCTAGCTATGCCGGAAGTTTTGATGTTGAGGTATATCTGTTCTTCTTCCAATAATACACCTGGGATATCCTGGTCCCTGATCATCCTGTAAACATCTCCCCAACGGACCTCGGGAGGAATTCCGGTGGTACACTTAGTATCTTGGAACATAGTTTCAGTCCTTAGTTGCACTGGCTCTGGTTCCATCATTTTAGCTTTCTTTCTACCACCTTTTGGCATCCTGGCTTATCCCTGCTAGCAACCAAATGTGAATCATTAAAAAATTGCAACATGTTATGAGAGTGTAGCAAAGAGAAGGACAAATTCAACATGCTAATGAGAAATATAGACAAATTATGAAGCTGCATGCTGGGGAAGCAAAATAGATCACTCCAAAAAATGAAAAATGGTTCTGAGACTTGATTATTGTAGGAGACGATGTCTAGTCAGGAGTTTTTTTTTGGAATGCTTCCAAAAAGGTAAGCATATGACGTGGAAAAAACCTGCTTCCCTCCGAGCCCTTGGAGAGAGGGTGTCCTTCATCGTAGCACTTCTAATGGTCAATGGTGGGGGAGCCTGGAGTGGAAAAAATCCTATGAGTAAACAATGAAACAAGGGACTACTCTCCACATTCATTAACTGAGCCAAAAAGGAGAGTGGTTGAGTATCTTAAACGACCACAACTGCCATTAATAACACTTGCGAAACGGTCTGTGGCCGGTATGAGGTTTGAATCAGGGTAGGAAAACGATGGGAATGCGGTCAGTGAAAAAATTGGATGGTCATGGCTACGGTTTTCAGCTGGTAGGAATGAGGAACCTAAGGGGCCACGGCGGCCGTAATAAACAAAAAAAATGACCTACGCTACCAATTCCTATCGGCCACGTTATGAACGGGAAAGCCCAAAAAAGTAATTTGACGTGGAGATACAATAAAGATGGCAGTTAAAAAGCCTACCTGGAGGCGAGACAGCGGTTGAGTGAGGTGGACGCGGTCGTGGATGCACTGAGCTGGAGCGAGCCGACACAGTCTTCCTAACGACCTTCTTCGAACGATAAACAAACAATGAAACTAATGAAACCCCCATCGTCCTTATAAAAAGTTAGACACGTGCGGCACTTAGACGGGTAGGTTGTGTCATTAAAATGGGGTTTTAATGCTTTGTACAGCACGATTTCAAGCCATCTTGGCATTCGTGCGCAATCATCGGTTGCGGGATGGACTTACGAGTTTCATCCAAAATTGCGGAATGATATGGCGAACTGCTTCGGCGTTTCGGGAGAGATTGGTGTATCTTTTCGAAATACAACCTCTCGGAAGCTTATCGCGAACGGTTTTTTCGAGTCGTCCCGCAGTTTCGGAAAGACTCAGGATATCCTTCCACAACTTATGAAATTACTTTGTTCAAGCTTATCGACGAATTACATTTGACGAAAGCTTCCGTAGTTTCGGGAGACCTTCATGAACGCTTCCGCAATTGCGGGAGAGCTTCATGAATTGCTTCCGCTGTTTCGGAAGGGAATCATGAATGCTTCCGCAGTTTCGGGTGACTTTCGCAAATAGCTTCCGCAACTTCATAAGAAAAACTTAAGTTCTTCCAATAAAAACTCTAAGTCTTTCCGCGGTTTCGGGAGAGAACTGCGAATGCTTCCGCACTTGCGGGAGAGCTTCGTGAATTGCTTCCGCAGTTTCGGAAGGGAATCGTGAATGCTTCCGTCGTTTCGGGAGACTTTCACAAGTAGCTTCCGCAGCTTCATAAGTGAAACTTAAGTTCTTCCAATAAAACTCTTATTCTTTCCGCGGTTTTGAGAGAGAACTGTGAATGCTTCCATCGTTTCGGGAGACTTTTGCAAATAGCTTCCGCAGCTTCATAAGCGAAACTTAAGTTCTTCCAATAAAACTCTAAGTCTTTCCGCGGTTTCGGGAGAGAACTGCGAATGCTTCCACAATTGCGGGAGAGCTTCGTGAATTGCTTCCGCAGTTTTGGAAGGGAATCGTGAATGCTTCCGCCGTTTCGGGAGACTTTCGCAAATAGCTTCCGCAGCTTCATAAGCGAAACTTAAGTTCTTCCAATAAAACTCTAAGTCTTTCTGCGGTTTCGAGAGAGAACTGCGAATGCTTTCGCCATTTCGGGAGAGATAGGCAAATAGCTTCCGCAGTTTCGGAAGGGAATCGTGAATGCTTCCACCGTTTCAGGAGACTTTTGCAAATAGCTTCCACAGTTTCGGGAGACTTTCGTGAATTTCTTAGAAGAAGAAGCTTCAATTTTTCTTTAAAACAGACTCCTCAGTTGAAAACAAAACTAAGTTAAAAGGAGGACTAACTTCTTTAGGCAATCTTTCTAGAAAAAACTAAAGGAGGGGCCCCAATATGTACAAAATTTTTGGGGGGGATGTTTCTCAAACAACAAAACCTTTCACCCATACTTCATTAGGATGAATGCTGCAAAATGTGGAAGTGTAGGATGTATGAGAATGAACCAACTCACCCAAATGATCAGAAAGTGAAAAAGTTTCATCATGTGAAGGCTCCATAGGAGTAGGATCATGCACCTCCCTCAAAAGTTTTAAACTTTCCTCATAGGTTGCTTCCAAAGTAGTGGAATCGTGCACTTCTTCAAAAACTGCATAACCATCATCAAGAGGAAATTCAAGCTCCTCTTCCACCATGATAAGTGCTTGGATATCATCAAGCTCATCTTCAAACACATCAAGCACATGCAAATTTCCATGTTTTTCATGATCCATCACGTCATGAGAATCCTCCAAGTAATATACCATACGAAAATCTGAAACATAGGAGGAATAACAAGTATCTTGCAACCTCTCAAGAAGTTGCTCATTTTGAATTTAGAGCTTATGAATATCCACATTATTCTTCAAGTATGCCTCATGTAACAATTCATTAAGCTCAACCAAATTGTTTTTATCAAAAATCAAAGACATGAAATTAACTTCGATGTTGCACATTGCTCTTTGAATCCTCTCCATGTCTTCAAGGAAGGATGGCTCCTTTAATGAAGAAACTCTCCAACAAAATTTAGAACCAATGTATGTGTGTCATGGAGAGTCTTCAAGGCATCTTGAATCTTATTTTAATATATATTCAAGGACCCTGCAAGAAAATGAGGTTCTTGAAAATGAACCTCCTCTTCTTCTTCCTTCTTTCTTGGACCAACTTCATGAAGCCCTAGTGGTGATGGGGACGTTGATCTTGGTTCTTCTCCAACTGCTACAAGGTATTCATCTCCATGGTCAATGGAAATTTGTCTTGCTGCAACACCTTCAAAAGTTATCTCTATGTCACCAACTTAGAGGCGTAAGCACCCATCAGTAGGTACTCCTTCAAAGTTCAAGCATCCATTAGTAGATTCTCTTTGATCCATGTCCAAAGTATAATGTGTCTTGGAATGATATTCATTGGTTTCAATGGAATATTCTTCATGCTCATGTGATGTTTCTTCATCTTGTTTAGAGTCACTTGGGAGTGACTTTCGATCCTCTTCATGTAATGCTTCTTTTGCCACCTACAGAACTAGGTGGCTCATGGGTCTCCTCAATTTTTGTGGATGGTTGATTGTTCCTTACTGATTTCACATATGCACTCTTAGGCCTATATCTAAACACCCAATCGACAAAGTCTTCAAAAGGAATGGCCTTAGGTGTCTTTCCCATCAAAGCAAGATATGTCTGATATTGCTGAGGAAAAGTTTTACATGTTGCTCTCAATATTTATAATTCATTCATAGGATTAGTCTTTGGTGGTCTAGCACATACATGTTCATCATACACAGGGTCATAAGAATAACCATCATCCCTTATCAAATCGTAATAAGTGCTGCATTATGGCACCTCTTCCTCATACGATTCACATTCTTCTTCATATTGCTCACAATCATCTTCATATTACTCATAGGAGTCATCATAATAGTAAGACATGGCTGCAACTTCTTCTTCAACGGATGATATTAATGCACAGGTGAAAGGACCATGCTCCAATACCACTGTAATGTCCCTTTCTGGAAAAAAATACTCACACTATCACAAAATATTTCAATAGAGGCTTAAAACTTTAGACAATGGAAGCATTCTGTCTCAAAACCCTCATTGACAATGAATTTCACATTGATTCCATGGTTATGAGACAATTGAGGAAGCTCTAGGAAATTGATATGGATATTATGATTGGATTGAAAATACTATATATGTGGCTGTTGAATATTGTGTGTCTGAGGACATTTTTCAAACACTTCACATACATTCTCCTTCAATGCTTTGTCTAGTTTCGAAACTAGGAAAACTAGGAAACTAGTCTTTCTGTGTCTTGTTCCCAACACCTCCATACCTTTACAAATTTATTCTATAAGGACCCTATGGGATTTAAAACATCCTAATAGACCTCAAACACTCAATGGTAGAATCAGAAAACTCCTTTTGACATGTTATTAAAGTCTGCTCAAATTTGGCCAATTTCAAACCTTAGACTAATGAAACCCAAATTGTCCCAAATGATTTTGAATTATGTATGGAAGGCAATGAGGGGTATTATGAAATAAAAATTCATATATTAGACACTCAGACACTTATTAATACACTCATGGATTGCATTTATCAATAAGGTATGAAAGGGGAAAATACTAGGGAATTCGATGTTAAAACCTGCACTAGTCTTTGACCTTTTTGGCTTCCCAAACACTGTACGAACTTCCCTAGTTTCTGAAAAGAGACTTGGATTTTATTAAGGGCCTAAAGGGAAACCAAAATGCATCATTAATCATATTTTGTAATCTTCTATCACTCCAATAAAACGGAATGTTGTGAGAAATGGAAATTACTTGGAAAATTTAACAATGGACATGGAACTTGCTTCACAAACTTTAATTAAAAACAAAAGGGGAATGCATATAGTATATTGGTAATAAAAATTACATAATAGGATTCTCTAAACATCAGAAAATTTTCAAATAAATTTTGATAAAAACATATATAAAATTACTCCAAAAAGTCCATATGAAAGTAGAGGGGAAACTAGCTCGATTTAGTGGTTTGCTTGGAATGTTTACATAAAGACATAGAATTTAGAGATATGGATAAAATTTGAAGATAAATACAGTGTTATATATCATATATAATCACAATGGAGTCACAAAATAATTCTCCGCAAATTTTATACAACTATGAGTGTGTCATCAACAATAGAACATGGACATTAAGAGAAGATTGTGAGAAGAGATAGTGGAGAAATACATGAGAGATGAACTCGAACTGTAGAGGGATTCAAACCTGAAAAAAACACCTTCATTAATCTCTTATAATATGTCTTAATGGCCTCTACTCCAACCAAATTGGACATGGATCTTTCACCTTCAAAATTTGTTCAATAGCATGGAAGGTAAACACCCACCGTGCAAGGACAAGCTAAAGCTCTCCAAAATTGCAAAGATGCAAATGAAAAATGACCAAAAGCTGACCCAATTCAACTTGATCCTATTTTAATAACATCCTTGGCCTCATTTCCCTCCTCTTGGTTCATTAACTCGAATTAGTGTTAATCTTGGTTGTTACATTAACCCAAGTGACACTTGTCTTGATTTTGCTTGATATCCTTCATGAATTTCGACTTGGAATCCTTCATGAAGAATCATTGGGCCCCACACACCTCATGCACCCTCTTTGGGTCTATTTTTAGCTCTTACATGCCATAAATTTCATAGAATATGTCATACTGTCATAATAGTTGTAAGAGAATCTGTCATAAGTGTCATAAGGTGTCGTAGGGTTGTCATATAATCTGTCATTGACTAAAAATAGCCCTGAGACTTTTCACCTTCCACATGGGAGTTACTTATCCCTACAAATTCGAATTTGAGTATGGTGCCATGTGTAAAGGAGGAATATTTCCTCATGTGGACCCCACATATCCACTTATGTACCCCCAAGTCCAATTAGGACCCCATGCCACTTCATTTTGGAGCAATTAATGGTTTTTTCATAATTTATTGGCCTATTTTCCACCATTAATTTAGAATTATGAATTTCCATGAGAAACTATAGGCCTTGGGGTTAAATATAAATATTTTAATTTTGCCACATAACCCTCAGGAATTGGATAAGCCAACTTAATTGTTTATCTGAAAATTATTTAATTGGGGACATTACAATAAAAATATTGATGGTGGAGTGTGGCATGCTACCAAACCTTGCTAAGATGGAAGTGTAAACCTTACATAGGGGGGTCGAGAGATAGGGGGACTTGATGTTAAAAGCATTTTCATAATTTTCTTGAAGGATTGTTGATGGTAAAGGAAATCGATTCTAAAAGAGAATCGTAGAAGTGATACCAAAATCATGTAGGGGTAGTAGAGAACTATTGGTGCAAAGAAATAGAAAATATCCCCACCAGGAAAGAGATGTTGAGGGAAATATATGGTCTTGAGATGATGCAAATGATGAGAGGAACATGATAAGGAAATTTGGCTGGCCATAAAAGAGAAAATCATGAAAGTGTGGAAATGTGAACAAGTCAAGAGTTTGAAAAGGTAGAAATAACTCCTTAGGAAATAAGATGGTAAATGCATGATGATGCAAGCAATGCAAATACTTGGATTACAGGCATAAAGACACTGGTTGAGCATACTAACTTGGGAATTACTACAAAATTCATGGAAAAGAATAATCAAGAAGAGGCATTTGAAATATGCTTTTGAGTTTGTGTCATTTTGGTATTCAAACCCCCTAGAAAGCCATGCCATTGATGAAGTACACTAAAATGGCTATGAATATAATACCTCATATGTGTTACGATATTTAGACACCTAGGAGTTATTTAATATCAACTTTTTCTAACATGTATTTAGGTAAAATGTGTTTCTTTAGTGTGTTTTAGTATGCATTTGTATTTACGTAATATTATTGTCACGATGTGTTCAAAGCATAAAGCGATTTGACGATTCATCTTCTCCTTGGTACTAATGACTATATTGATCTATGTCTTAACACTTGATTGGTCCATTATCTCTATTTAAAGAGCATGGAGGGTTATTGTTGGAATATCAAGCAATACTGAGAGGGGGGGGTGAATCAGTATTACACTATTTTCTAATTTTATCACAATTAAAAACTGAATCAACAGGGAAGATAGAAGACACAATTTATCGTGTAATCCCAACTGGGAAAACCACCAATTCTTTCTATTACTGCAAAATTATGTTTACAATTAATTTGCAAGCTCCAACTTGCTTGATGCACCAACACCCAAATTCTCAGCTACAACTGAAGGATGCACCAACACCCTATTTTGTCAGCTACAACTGACAAGATGCACCAACACCCTTTTAGCAGGATACAACCTGCCCTAGCTCCACCCTTCCACCCTTGTCTGTCTTCTTCAGATTTTCCAAAACCTTTTCTTCAATTCTAGATCTTCATTAGTCTCTTCCTCTACTTGCTTCTTCTTCAACTTGGACCCGAGAGACATCTTTCTTCCACTTCGATCTTCTGCTTATATATTCTTCATCCTTTAAACCTTGCATATTTTCAGAATGGGTTCATGCCCTTTCATCTTCATGCCTCTTCAAATATCTGATAATTAATCTTTAGTTTGTAATTATGTTTATTGCAGATTTTTAATTAATTAATTAATTAAAACATCTTTGGTCATATCAATCCTGCAGGCTTCATCCATCTCAAGACTGAGGTCTTCCTTCATCTCAGGCATGCAATCTTCTTCCATCTGCGGGCTTCTTCTCCCATGGTGAACCCTCAATCCTGTGGGCATATTCTTCCTCCACCTGTGGGCATAATCCATCTTTTGCGGGATTATCTCCCTTCGCTTGTGGGCATAGCCCATATTCTCATGGGTTTCCTTTTTAAGCCTTTGCGGGCATTTTACAACCTCTTGTGGGCATCTTTTAACTCTTGCGGGTATTTCTTTAGCCCCTGCGGGCATAATAAATCTCTTAGGAGATTTTATCCCTTCAGCCCCTTGTGGGCATTCCATAAGACCTTGTGGGAATAATTTAATCCTCTACGGTCACTTTACAAGCCCTTGCGGGCATTTTACAAACCCTTGCGGGCATATCATAAGGTGTCATTAACCTTATTTTTCACCATTTTGGCAGGCCAAAATATCTCACGTGTGAGCACTAAGGAGGAAACTAGCTCCATGGCTAGATGGCCAAATCATCAGGGAACATTGCCATGCCCTCTGATAAATTTATCATCACAAGGACAATCTTTGGCGGGCATTTCCAAATGCCTTATCAACCTACATTTGAACAATAAAACATCCTTTTTCTCATTTTGGCAGGCTTGTCTTTCACACGTGTGAATTCCAGAGGCAAATAGAGCCTATGGATAGATAGCCAATTCATCAAGGAACAAGCCTATGCCACCTGATTAGTTTTATCATCACAAGGACACCTCCTTGCGGGCATTTCCAAATGGCCTCTTCAACCTTCATTTGAATAGTAAAAACAAGCTTTTTCTCATTTTGGCAGGCTTGTCTTTCGCATGTGTGAACTCCATAGGAAGATCTAAGCTCATGGTTAGATAACCAATTCACCAAAGAAAAATCCTATGCCATTTGATTAATTTTATCAGCACATGAACACCTCCTTGCAAGCATTTCCAAATGGCCTCTTAGCCATGTGAGTTTGACACTTAGACAAATTTTTGTCTTTAATATGTAAAACGCTTTTTCCTTCACTTTGGCAGATTGATTTCTTTCATATATGATCAACATAAGGATAAATAAAAGCATGGATCGATAGACACTTCAACAATGAACAATACCATGTCAATTGATGAACTTATTGACACACACACAACATCTGGCCGGCATTTGAAAGTGGTCTTACATACTCTTGATTTGACACTTAGACAAAATTATCAAATCCTCGATTAATATGAAGTGATTTTTATTTTCATCAAATTTCAAGTGTGAGACATCCACTAGATAGGGGCCAACTAGGGGATTCTATCCAAACCAATTTCACCCCTTGAAACCTATTTCTCTCTCCTCGGCGAGCATTTTACTGGAGTAGTGTAAATCGGGCTAAGAAGCACTTTTGGCAGATCAATATCTTCCTCCTCAGAGACTCTTTGGACAATCTAAGACCATGGTAAGATGCACAAAACAACATTATACAAGATGACCATATGGTGCGGGCATTTTCTTCAACCCACAAACTATGGCAGGAATTTCCCTGAGGCCACTTAGACATTTTTGCTACTTTAGTGTAAAAGCAACCTGAACCCTGTTTTGGCAGACTTATAACTTTCTCCTCATAAATTATTAAGGAAACCTGATACCATGACTAGATATCCACTTCAACAAGATATATCCTGATATGATGGTGCATGCATTTTTCTCAAACCATGAATTATGGCGGGCATTCTCTTAGAGCAGTTTTGACTACTTTTTCCATACTTAGTCAGTTTCCAAAGTTTCACAAACTTGCCATAGTTTTCCAGAATGATGTCAGATTGCAACAATGACTTAATGATAGCACTAGAACACCATCATTTGTCTTTACAGCTTCATCACACATGCCACATCATCATACATTCAATGTCATCACTTCCTTTGTCATTCCTTTGTCTTTCATTGAGTTTTCCCTTCCATCATGTCCTTGGTTATTCCTTTGTCGTTAATGAACTCCTTTGACATCAATGAAAATCATATGCAAGATTCTCCCCCTTTGGCAATGATGGAAACATCTAAACATTCTCCCCCTTCGACAACAATGACAAAGGATAACTTATTATGCTCTTTTGATGTAACCATCTTGATAGAGAATTTGCTATCCTTCTTCCTTTTGATAGCTGCCCTTGTTTTTCTTCTCTTCCTCCTTTTATCTTGGACTTGGTACTACTCATTGTGTTTGAAGATAATCTCAGTGTTATAGGTCAAATCTGCACTTCTCCGATCGTGATCACATTACGTTGTCGATCACACAAAACAACAACATGGATTGAAGAGCTAGGTTGACCTAGATGATGTATGGACTGAAACTACTCTCTTCAGCTGATAAAAACCCTGTTTACACTGATCTTTTGATATGTGAGCTACTCTATGGGTAGTAAACTAGTGCACATCTACTAGTATGCCTACTTTCCTCAAGGGAAACCAACGCACACCTTTTGAAAGTTGAAAACGCATGTTGTAAAATAGTAAAGTTGCATACTGTGCGCTACTATGCCTTGAGAAACTCACGCACATATTAAGATGAAACTAAAAATATATTAAATTTACGAATTGGGATTAGTTGAAGTTGGTTCTGCAACTTCCCCAACCTCCCAATCCAACCACCTCTCGAATCCAATTGCTTACCTTGTCCCATAAATACAAGGAGGATCCATGAGAGAGGGACCTAGAAGAAAGGCTTGAAGCATTGTTACGCTGGAGGAAAGTCCCAAGTGATTGTGAAGAGAAGGAACCCAGGACTCGGTTGCAAAAACATCTTGACACGCCAAGTATATTGTACTGATTTCATGTTTCTTTGACAATAAAAAGGTTGAAATACCCTTCCTGTCCCAAATCAATGTCTACTAGATTGCATGTTCATTTGGATTAATATCTGATTATATTTTATGTTAAATTACTTTCTGATTTCATCATATTTATATATAGTCAAGATACATTGAGGAAGGTATCCTTTGTATTGCAGGTTCATCAAGTGAGAGATCAAGTGAAAGCTAGGACCAGCCTTTGGTTAAAGGTATGTCTTTCGATATCCTGATCTCTTTCGTTTGTAAGAACTAGTTGTAATGCAATGAATGTATTTACCTGTCAACCCCACCCAGTTGGTAGTGTCCATCTCCTCATTATAGGGAAATAATCCCGAACAAAAGACTGGCGATTCCGCTGGGGAGTAACCAGTAGTTTTTTCTGCTCTAGGAGACTTAGTTTAGGGTTTCTTCCAGTCCCTTTTTCAGTTTTTGATTCTCTGAGAAGTCTTGTAGGTATTTGTCACCTATTCCTTACTGCTTGATTCATCTCAGTTTGTTGTTGCAAAGCTTGTTTCTGTCCTTTTGTGACATGTGTGTTGGCATTCCCTACTAACAGTAGCACATACCACATGTTGTGCGTTGCTTTATACAGTTCATAGTAGCACATATGTCCTAGTGTGCGCTGCTTTCTACACTGCACAATAGTGCATTTTCCTGTAGTGTCCAGTTTTTGTTTAGGGTTTGATTTCCAATGGTTTGATTCCACTTCCAACCTGTTTCTTTGCCTTCTTGACTAACCCCTAAGACTTCCATGTCTCTATTGAGTCTTGTTGACCTCTCTTGAGTCTTTTCAGTTTGTTTTGCTTGCTTGAGTACTTGGTTAAGTGTCTTTACTGCTTTCTATCCCTTTTTCAAGTTTGTGCACTATTTTCTTTTTGACATAGCTGCATGCTTTCACCCTAGTTGCTCATTACAGTCATACAAACCTGCATCTTTGTGTTTGTTTTTTGTGGCATCGTTTAGCACACTTTCACTTCATCTTATCCTTTCCTTTAGGGTTTGACCTTCCAGTTTGAGTCCTTAGGGTTGCTTTCGAAAGGTTGCTTGGTTTAGATACTTCATGATTTCCTTTTCAATTCAATCCAAGTAAGTCAAAACCTTCTAGTTAGCCTTCTTTCGAGTCCGTGTGTTTAGTAAGGTCATTCTTGGTTCGCTTGCTTACTTTTTGCTTGGCTTAGTGTTTTCTTAGGGTTTTTTATGCTAAGGTGCAACCTGTTTAGGGATGCCTTTCCATTACGAGTGTATCTTTTCCCTGCTTCTTTTTCATTTTGTTTCCAAGCCTCCAGTTTTTCTTGTGCAAAAACTTGTTAAGTCAAGTCTTCATCGAGTCTTTTGATTCGTTTGTTTGGAGCCATTTAGGTGTTTGTATTATGCGCACTTTACATTTATATCCTACTTACTTTTGTACAAAGTTCTCTTTCTTTTACAATTATCAGAAAAAGACAAAAAATTGTTCAAGTAGCTTAGTAGTAAGGTCTTTCATTATTTTAAGGTAGCATAGTTTGCTTTGAAATATTAAAAAGAAAAATACAAAAAGAATTTTGATTTTAGGATTGCTTAGGTTTCAAGTTTTTGAAAGAATCATAAACGAAAAGAGAAAAAAATTTGTGAATTTGAAAGCACATGCACTTTACTTTCATAACAAACCATTCCACACACCGCACTACAACCCTTGAGTAACAAGTAGCCCCTAAAAGGAATTATTAATAAAATTTATTAGCAATATTTTTCTTTTTAGGTATACACATCACCAACTAGCTTAGGCTAGAGTTTCAGACTTAAATCACCTTAAACAATCCGAAACTTGCTTCATTACTCAACAATTATAGTACGACTTTCACTTAGGTAAATTCATCTCTATCAAATAGTCCTGGGATGCTCTACTCAAACCAGAGTTAAGCAAGAGGAATTTGAGATTGGAATTGCTAAGGATAGCCCATCACTTTCCTCTCAACCATAAACCAGAGTTGACTCATGTACGGGGGTCCTTTCGGACTTCGGGCTTTACTACCCTGCCCATGCATTTCGATTAGGTTGACGACTGTCCCCCTACGTTATTTCGTATTGATGGTAGCCTTAGTATCAGACATTTAGGATTCTACACAGGTAGAGTGGGTGATTATTCCCACTTCACCTCGGACAAACGTAGAAGGCAACCCTCTGGCAGTAATCCCGGGAAGGCAGTTTGGTGATTCAAGCGCCTGCACCCAGTGGACCTCCGGAGTATGCCACATAACCAATCGTCGATACTCTGTTAGTCTGTTCTGGGCCCTAGTCATCCCAGAATTGCTTTCGAGAGTATTTGCCATCTATTTGCCTAGTCTGTTTACTTAGGAAATTTTTAGTGGTATGTTGTTTGCTCCTTAGTTGTAGTGGCCACTAGGTTTTTACTTAGTTTACTTGTTTATAGTTGTGGAGTACCAACATCATCGTCGGTCTCGAAGGTTTCAAAACCTTCCCCCACTCATAGTGGAGCCTCCACCGCCACCGCAACGCCGGAGGACAGATTCTCATGGTTCTTTTGAACTTACGGGTGACACATAGGTTCTTGGTGAACCACAGCCTAGAACATCGGATCGACAAGTCTTTGAAACTATCGAGGTTGAGGATCTAACTGCCACAGAGTTCAGTACTCCTTTCAACCCTCCTCTTACTAGACAAAACGATCCGCTTCTGGTACCTATTGGCTTCCAACAACCTAAGTATAGTACTTACCTTTTTACACTGGGTTATACCATGGTTAACCTAGGAGACGAGCAGGGAGTTCCACAAACTCCCACAACTTCTATGGATGCAAGGATTCTTAATCCTTATTTCTCAAACACTGCTCAATCGAGTTCGTTGCAGAATGCTTCGGCCTCAACCCTGTCCTTTAGTTTCAATGTTGGCACTTTAGGCATGCCGAGCTCATTAGCCTCAACAATTGCCTCAGCCTCCACACCTACTTTTGGACCCAACAATGTCCCTTTATCAGGGATACCCGTAGTGAGTTTCACTCAGTCTTCTGCCACACAATCGTTACAAGGTGTAACTCAGAATATTGCTTCTTCATCCATGGTCGGATCCATCCCTTCTGCATCCATGCCCATTATGGGTATGATGACGGCACCATCCACTACTAACACGCCGGATTTCAACCCCTATGCAGGTTATAATGTTAATCTGTCGAATATACCTGTAGGGAGTATCCCCTTCTCTCTGTTTGCTGGAGGAGGGGGTAATATCATTAACTCGAAGTTCGGTGGGGTTAACCCCCAGTCACAATGGATTGCTACCCAAGGATATATTCCGCTTACTTTCGGATGGAATAGTTTCAATCCTTTTGTTTCACAACCGATGGTTGGGGGAAACCCCAACCAACAGTACACGAACCAAGCGATGGGTGGTTCCCAATACCAGGTTCCTATTTACCAGATGCCATCAGCTCAACCACATTTACCGTTTCTGGCAACTTTAAACTTGCCAGATATTTCAAAGCTTACAAACGACCCCGTGCGCCATGATGCTACATGGCCACCTATTCCCACTAAATTTCCCTCAGACATACCAAAGTTTGAAGGTAAGACTGGTGAGGACCCCGGTGACCATGTCACAACTTTTCATCTCTAGTGCTCCTCCAATTCACTGAATGACGATTCCATAAGTTTAAGGCTCTTCCAAATAACCTTGACAAGTGTCGCATCCAAGTGGTATATCGAATTGCCTGCTGCTGCCTATGGCACCTTTCGAGATCTTGCCATTGTTTTCTTGAACCACTTTCAACTTCCTGTCTGGTACAATACCGGCATAGATCTTCTTTCGACCTTTCGACAGAACAAAGACACTCACCTATTTGATCATATTCAGGAGTGGCAAAGGTGAAAGAGGCTCATCAAATCCGACACCCCCCCAGCATTCTTATTAGAATGGTACCTTAAGTCTCTTCTTCCTTATATTTCTAAGGAAGTTGCCACTTCAGGGGTGTCCTCCGAAGAGGAAGCCATTTTGAGAACCCAGCAGCTAGACTTGGTCTATGCTCAGTCTGGGATTTTATATGAAATTATTCCTGATGCATCGAGGTCTAATATAGACCTAGGTAAACTTAAACTTGGACCACATGTTGATGGAATTGTGGGTTCAGTCGATTCTGTAGCGTTTGATGCCTTAACAAATCAGGTTCACGCCTTGTCAGTCAAACAGTCTGCTGCAGAAGCAACTTCTGTTGCATCCTCCCCTTCAACTATAGAATCTTTACAGCAGGTGCAGACAAACCAAAAGGGCTCTCGACAGCCCAAAAGAAAGGGAAAGAAAGGGGAGGGAAACCAACAAAAACCAAAAAACACACAAAATGCCGAGGAGGGAAAAAAGGGAAAAAGGAAGGTAAGTTCCCTTGCAAGCTATGTCAAGAGGACCACCTTACCTATCAATGCCCTCTACTGGAAGAAGCCCAGAAGTTGATCCGTGAGAAGAAACTAGTTGTTTGAAAAGACCCTTTTCCTCATGGGAAGAGTTCAGTTTCTGGCAGCTCTAGTGCTGGGGGCACTCGCGCCACCCCTACTAAGCAGTCATTCGTTAACATGGTTAACTCAAATGCTCTACTACAAACCAGAGCAAAGAATTATACCCCGGATCCACAGCAGAAGGATGCTCCTGAATCCTCTACTCCTCTTCACATACCAGTGGAGATGTTGCTGAAGATACCAAAAGGTGTCTACAAACGGGTTGTGCACAAACCTAACGCGCGGGCTGCCCCCAACTGCAATGTTGTATTGGAGGATTTAGCCCAAACCCCTTGTGCCATGTCCACTCTGGAGGTACTGCAAAGTTTCCCATTGCAACGAAGTGCACTCCTCACAGCAATTGGGAGTGTTGATTCATCCGCTATGCCTGCATGTTTTGATATGACAGATATCAAGTTCCAGTTGCCGTACCACGTTGCTCTCCAGATAGAGGTCGTCCATGGTGCCATGACCATTCGACGAGCTGTTGTAGATGAGGGCATGTCCACGTGCATAATGTCTATTTCTTGCTAGAGGGATTTAGGTGAACCTAAGTTAGCCCCCTCTAATATGGTACTTGCTGCCTTTGATGGAAGATCTTTCCATCCACACGGAGTCTTGCCATCATTCAATGTCAAATTTGCAGGAAAACTAGTATTGGTAGAGGTTGAAGTTCCGGATGCTCCACTCGATTACAACTTGTTTTTGGGTAGGAGCTGGACATATGCCATGCAGGCAGTGTCGTCAGCTGTTTTCTGGATCATAATGTTTCCCCATGAAGGAAAGATCGTCACAGTCGATCAACTTTCATTTTCCTGGAAGACCAACCAGACTTCATCGGCTTCAATTATCCCATTGATTGATCAGTCCAGCTCGGTCACTAAGAGTTTGGGAGTAGATCTCTATGGGTCATTAATAGGCATTTTTTACCTACCTTCTCTCGTTAATTTTATTGGTTCTGAAGAATGTTTCTTGTCTGAGACGTCCACGATTAGTTCAACAACTAATCCTTGGATGCTCCCAACTGAACCAGAACTAATTGTGCCTTTATCTGTTGCAGAGGTAACCTACTTGGATTCACATCTTACTGCAACAGAACATATCATGATTCCGTTGGTCTCTGCTGAGTAAGATATGGACTATGCCCCCACATGGTCAATAGACTCTACCCACTCTCCTGATTGTTTAGACACGTTTTTTCCTTCTGACGAAACATTTTTGGAAGCTATGATAGGCTTGGATCACACTTGAGAAAGTATACACCCCAGGTCCTATTTACTTCCCGTTCTAAACTTGATGGAGAGAGGTGAGTTATCTACGAGACCCAGTGAGAATGTTGATTGGTCCTCTACCCTTTCCACTTCACAAGCTATTTTTGTCGAAGGGAATAGGGAAAACACTTTAAGAACCATCCCAATCAACATTTCCACTAAACCTGGAGTTACGGAAAAAAATTTTATTGGAGCGGACTGTTATCTTGATGAGATCATTCAGTATACCAATATTTTTAATGATTTCCGTGACATCTTTGCCCAGTCCCATGATGAGATCCCAGGCATTGACCCTACTTGAAGAAGTACTATGCATCTGTGCTTTTTCATGTAGTTTTAGTTGTACATTTTTGTAAAGTTAATTTTGTTTACGGTTGTAGTTACGTCTTATGCATCCATTGTTTTGTGTTTCAGATGTCGACTGAACACTTCATAGGGTTTTCTCATGGCGCTAGCCGCCACACCCGTCAGTTGGTTTCGGCTGCTTGGGTTATTTACTCACCAACCGGCCAACTAGTGTCTTCGGGAGGGGCTTTTTTACGTCCCACAACGAACAATGTGGCTGAATACAGTGCAGTCATAGAGCTACTCCGAGATGCTTTGTTCCATGGCATTTCACATTTGGAGGTACGGCTCGACTCACAGTTAGTTTTTTTTCAGTTACTAGGTGTTTATCAGGATAGAGATCCTACTTTGCTACATCAGTTTATGCGCGTTAAGCTACTTGAGAGACAGTTTGATTATATCACATATCAAGATATTCCAAGGAACTTGAATGCATTAGCTGATTCATTTGCAAACTACGTTTTAGATTGGCATTTGTATCATTCACACACATAATAATCCATGCATAAAACATAATAATATGAGTTTGAATCATAAGTCTGTCACAGAGTCATGTCATAAGATACAAAAATTGGGCTCAATGGCCTCAAAAATATACATAGAATATCCTTCTCCTATGGATAAGGTGGGGCCTCATCTGGCTCTGCTAGCTCTTGGTAACAAATGACCAGCCTAGCTACTTTCTGCAGTAACCTAATCGAGGCTGGGGGCACACCAACTACATCCTCCTACATATCAATCAGCATCTGCTCAATCCGATATGTAGGAATGTCATGAGTCAACCGACTCATCTTCCTCTCTATGGTTCCCAACGTGGCATCAGCTGCACCCACTTCCACTGGTCTCACGAAAGTATATGGGTGTCCCTCAGGGCGCACTGGTCCATCATCTGTATTTGACACTTTGTTTCAGTATTTCAAACTCATCATAAAAATCATATATACAAAAAATTGAAAAAATTAAATAATTTCTCAAAAGCATAAACATACCTAGCTCTCCCCAGGCTGCACCTGGGGGAAGGATCAGCTCAGGATCTCCTCGGAAATCCATACCAGCATATGGAAATTGCTCAAATGCTAGCACTTGTATTTCCCACCAGCCCCAGAAATCATCCTCGTGGTAGCAAAAGTTGTTATCACCACCACCTTGGCGGAGGAAGATTTCACCCCAATGAGCCAGCCTTGGCTCACGAGGATTGACAGGGGGAAAAGGCATGCCCAAACTGATAGCAAGCAATCTCTTAAAGAATAAAGTGCAAAGTATGCTCCCATTTCCAAAATTCTTCATCCTCCCGGTCTTACACCCCAAGAGTTGAAGTTTCATGTTTGCCAAAAGACTAGTACACCAGTCATATACATGACCCTGCAAGCACTCAATACCAATATGCATATAGTGTCTCGAGGCTAAATGTTGTGTAGCACTCCCTCCCATCCGATTCAGTATGCTCACAATAACTTTGAGAGGGAGGCTGACAATGGTTGAGATGAGAACTTGACTACCGGATTTCTATGTTCCCTGTACGCAGTAAGTATTCACATATTCTTGCATGGATAAACTAGTATAGGTACCATATTAGTATTATTATGTCACTAAGAATTTTTGTCGATAGTTACTAATGCAATTGTTGAGATCCGATTCTTTGGCATGTCATGAACATACGATCCTAGAAGCTGTCTTTTAAGTCCTTTTAAGCTCTTGTTTTGACTATGAAAAACTAAACAAGATTGCCGAGCAAACTTGGTCTTTTCAAGCTCGTTAAAGGAATTGAAGGTCCATCCGCTTAGGTATAAGTTTAACCCTTTTCCGGACCTTTGCAGATTACTTACGAAAAAGGAATACTCTAGTCATCCGTGGCTAGAAGAGTTCTTCTCTCATTGTTTTACACTTTTTCGGGGGAGGAGACTAACTGTACGAAAAAGGACCTTTTGGAGCCTTCTTTAGGGTTTTCAGCCTCTCGAAACATGAAAACACCAAGCGAGCACTCACCTACTCGGGCTCGATGTGAAATCCACAAGAGGGTATATAGAGGATTGTTTAAGTTTTTCAGACTCTATAAACAGGAAAACACCGGCGAGCATTAACCTACTTGGGCTCGATATTAAAATCCACGAGTAGGTGTATGGAGTTATTGTTTAAGTTTTTTAGACTCCTTAAAATTGAAAACACCGGTGAGCAAGAACAGATCTCGTCTCGATATTAAAATCCAGAGATCAGTATTATAGATTATTCGTCTATCTCTTCTTCGAACTCTTTAAAAAATGAAGAAGGTCCCAAATCTTCCTCCCATGGGCTCGTTAAACTTTTTACATGGTTGGACCTATTGAGTTTTCTATTTTTCTTGGACTCATTAAAACAACAAGAAGAACATTCTTTTACCAAAAAGAATAAGGGATAAGAAGGGTACATCACATCTTTTTCAGTTTCAAAGGCAGTTAAGTCAATCCTATCCTTGAACACAGCACCTACTTGAGTCTTTCATGTCAGTTGGGTTTTAGTTTTTGGCCTTAAGGTGAACCTGATCTCCGAGTTTTTACTCCCCCAGTTGGTTATTCTTCCAACCATATGGAGGGTCTGTTAATGTCTCCTACATTGCATCTTATAGCATTTCCCCTTCATGTTAAAAGTTGCCTAAGTCACTTTATGTCGTGCTCATTGTTAAAGGATACAGCCTGTGTCAACCATTCTACAGTTTACCTTGACTTCATGTGTCAGCCATTCAGGTGTCAATTTGTTTCATCTTGTTACTTTTCCTACTCCACATCAACTCATACCTGTGAGTGTTCCTTGTGTTGGATGATGGAGGATTCATTAAGGCCTCCCTTCCAACGGACTTCTTCCCATCGACTTCAACTCATTATGCTTTGGGAATGAATCTTAGAGCTTCGGTTAGTACCTTGGGGATTGAAGTCATCAGTGGTAGTTTCCCTCGCTGTTGAATAAATGGGAATACATCAATATCTCTTATTCGACAGGTTCCTCAAGTGTTCGACGTCAAGTCCACTTATTCACACTTGTTGGATCATACTAGGTACCTTAGGCCCCATTATCATTATCGATGGAAGCCCTCGCGTTTGTTAATGGTATACATCAATGACCGGTAATCAAACAATACCCCCCATGTTCGACTTTAGCTCATTTATTCGCATGGTTAGGGTTTGTACCTTGGGTTGTTTTGGATGAAGACCTTGGGACCATGATAGCATCACCTTGTCTATGTTATCACCCAAGCTACGCAAGACTGAGCCTCACTCATTTTGGCTCTTCATGAGACATAGATACAACTTTTTGTTATGGCTATGATCTCTCATTTTGACATGGATCCACATTTGTATTTTAGTGGCCATGCTCTATATATACATCTCCTAGTTATGTATTGGAGATCATGCTACACATCTATATGATGTTAAGATTGTAATTGCTCGCTGACCTTGATTGTTGTTTCAAGTGTCTTTGTGTCTTGGTTCTGCGGTTTCTTGCTCCTCCTCTGACTTGGACTTATAATGTATTTTGGCCATCGCTTCCCTCTAACCTCACACATTAGGGGGCATCTATTATAGGTCAAATCTGCACTTCTCCGTCCATGATCACATTAGGTTGTCGATCACACAAAAGGACAACATGGATTGAAGAGTTAGGTTGACCTAGATGATGTATGGACTGGAACTACTCTCTTCAGCTGATAAAACCCCTGTTTACACTGATATTTTGACATGTGCACTACTCTATGGGCAGTAAACTAGTGCACATCTGCTAGTATGCCCTACTTTCCTCAAGGGAAACCAACGCACACCTTTTGAAAGTTGCAAACGCATGTTGTAAAATAGTAAAGTTGCATACTGTGCGCTACTATGCCTTGAGAAACTCGAACACATATTAAGATGAAACTAAAAATATATTAAATTTACGAATTGGGATTAGTTGAAGTTGGTTCTGCAACTTCCCCAACCTCCAATCCAACCACCTCTCGAATCCAACTGCCTACCTTGTCCCATAAATACAAGGAGGATCCATGAGAGAGGGACCTAGAAGAAAGGCTTGAAGCATTGTTACGCTGGAGGAAAGTCCCAAGTGATTGTGAAGAGCAGGAACCCAAGACTCAGTTGCAGAAACATCTTGACATGTCAGGTATATTGTACTGATTTCATGTTTCTTTGACAATAAAAAGGTCGAAATACCCTTCATGTCCCAAATCGAATGTCTACTAGATTGCATTTTCATTTGGCTTAATATCTGATTATATTTTATGTTAAATTACTTTCTGATTTCACCATATCTATATATAGTCAAGATACGCTGAGGAAGGTATCCTTTGTATTTCAGGTTCATCAAGCGAGAGATCAAACGGGAGATCAAGTGAAAGCTAGGACCAGCCATCGGTTAAAGGTATGTCTTTCGATATCCCGATCTCTTTCATTTGTAAGAACTAGTTGTAATGCAATTAATGTATTTACCTGTCAACCCTGCCCAGTTGGTAGTGTCCATCTCCTCACTATAGGGTAATAATCCTGAACAACACTTAGTTATTATCTTGTAGCAAGCCTTTGAATGAGAACCTGGATGATGAGTTCATAAACTCCCCCTTTCAATGTTCCTCCCCTTGGTCAACATTTTCTCCTTTTTGTGATGGGGTTTACACTCTGCTCTTTGTCAACCATACACCAGTCTTATCATTTAACCATGATCATCTCTTCTTCTCTAATTCTCCTTATGGTTTTGTTATACTTCAACCATGTGCTTGTTACATAGATGTTTTATGGACCAAATGCGTTTCTTCAATTTTGTCACCTCTACTTTACTTCTTGTCTTTAATGAAAATTCATTTTATTCTTAGCAAGTGACATTAATTACTTTCAACTCCCAATTGTAATTTTCTAATATTTACTCCCCCTGAATATATGATTCCTTTTGATGCTAGTTTCAGGGTTTGTCTTTTAGGTCATGAGAGACTTTAGAAGAGAATTTCATAATTTCTCTCTTCATCGATGAGTTTTACATCTTCATCTTGCTCTCCATCAGAATAGATGTCATGCTTATCTACAACACTGTTATGTTGAACATCATCTTTGGAAACTTTATTGATGCTTGGAATCTGTGTTTCCTATGACTCATTGTAGTCTTCTCTTCTTCTCCACATCTTTCCATGGGTTACCCTACTTACTAATCCATTGTGTTCCTTGAATTCCCTGCTTAGATCTTTTTTCTTGGTTTTGCAATCAACAACCTTGTGACCACACTTGTGACAGTAGTGACAATATCCATAGAATATTCCTTTATGTTTGAGGAATCTTTGATCTTCTTGCTTCACATCTTCCATCTTCTTCCACCCCTTCTTTTGTTCTTGAACTTCTATTGAAGCATTCTTCCTCAGCTTACATTCTCTAGCCATATGTCCAAATTTATTACATGAGTATCAATTACCAAAAAATGTCTGTTGGACCCTTCCTGTCATTCATTTTTTAGGTATTGTATCAGTTCTGTCTTCATTATGCAAGGAGTGAGCATATTTTCGACAATCCTTCTTAATCGGTATTTTGAGTGCAGCAGCATCGCTTTTTTTATTTATATTTTGGAATGTAAAGGACACACATTCTGGCTTCTTTTCTTTGTCATAACCTAATCCATTTTTATCACTTAATGGTCTTTGGCTACTTAGGATTTCATCTAAGGTCCTTGAGTTGTTCTCAAATTAAAGATTCCTTATCAAGCTTCTTTCTAAGCAACATAACTTCTTGTCTTAACCTCTCGGCATATTTCATGTGCTCTTTTGGCTTCTTTACTTCTTTCTTGAAGCTAGCAAATTATTTCCTTAAGCTCTCATCCTCTTTCATGCTAGCCATTGTTTGTTGTTTTGACTTGTACAGCTCTTCTTGGAGGGTCTTGACTTCCTCTTCTTTTGATTTCACCTCTTCATGGTATTCTGACAATTTTCCTTTCAAGGATTTGTTCCTTCTTCTACATTTTTCAATTTCCTCAAGAGAAGACATGAGTTCAGCTTCTAGCTCCACTTCCTCTTCCACATCTGAATTATATTCTACTTATTTTTCAAGGTTTTTGTTCTCTATGCCCATAAATAATATTTCTGCTTCTTCATCTTCAGTAGAGTTATCTGAATAGTTGTCATCCATGGAATAAAAAGTTTTTTCTTTTTTTCTTAAAAAAATTTTTGTTCTTCTTGAAGTCATCAGGGCACTCACTTTCTTCTTCTTGTTTGGGATAGGGACATTTGTTAGCAAAGTGACCAATTCTCTCACAGTTAAAACATTTCAAAGGTAATTTCCCTTTGAACTTACCAGTGCCTCTCTTAATATTTTTTACTAGAAGTACTTCTTCATCATCGGATTCTTTTGATTTAATTTTTTTATTTTATTCTCTGTTTTTTATACTTTAAAGGTTGCTTCCTTCTTTTGAGAGTTGTCTTGCCCAATCCTCATTTCATAAGCTATAAGAATTCCTTATAACTCATCCATGGTGAGTTTGTCAAGATTTTCTCTATCTTCTAGTGTAGAAATATTAGGATTGTAAATCATTGGAAGAGATCTCAGTACTTTTTCAACTATCTCCTTTTCTTCCAACTTCTCCTAGCCCTTGAATAACATTCACAATTTCATCCACTCTCCCAAAATATTCTGAAATGTTTTCTTCTTCCTTCATTTTCAGACTTTCGAATTGAGTTTTAAAAGTCTAGAGTTTAGCTCTTTTTACTTTAGTGTCTCCTTCATAGATGGTCCGCAATTTGTCCCAGATTTCCTTTTTTGTTTGACAATTCATTACTTTGGCAAACTGTTCTGGTTAATCCTTCCATAATTGCATTAACAGCTTTAGCATTGCTTTCAAAATTTTTAATTCCTTCAAGATCTGTAGGAGGTAATTTGGGATATGTGTACCCTGTTTCTATAGACATCCAAACATCCAGTACAAGAGACATTATGTAGCTTCTCATTCTGGTGCTCCAGAAGCCATAATATTCTCCATTGAATAAGGGAACCTTGGAGGATACTTTTCCTGAATGATCCATAGTGATAAAATATTTCTCTTCAAGTGTTTAAACTTTTAATGAAGAGCCCGCTCTGATACCAATTGTTGGAATATCAAGCAATACTGAGAAGGGGGCATGAATCAGTATTACACTATTTTCTAATTTTATCACAATTAAAAACTGAATCAACAGGAAAGATAGAAGACACAATTTATTGTGGAATCCCAACTGGGAAAACCACCAATTCTTTCTATTATTTCAAAATTATGTTTACAATTAATTTGCAAGCTCCAACTTGCGGGATGCACCAACACCCAAATTCTCATCTACAACTGAAGGATGCACCAACACCCTGTTTTGTTAGCTACAACAAACAGGATGCACCAACACCCTATTTTGTTAGCTACAACAAACAGGATGCACCAACACCCTTTTAGCAGGCTACAACCTGCCCTAGCTCCACCCTTCCACCCTTTTCTGTCTTCTTCAGATTTTCCAGAACCTTTTCTTCAATTCTGGATCTTCATTAGTCTCTGCATGTACTTGCTTCTTCTTCAACTTGGACCCGAGAGACATCTTTCTTCCACTTCGATCTTCTTCTTATATATTCTTCATCCTTTAAACCTTGCATATTTTCAGAATGAGTTCATGCCCTTTCATCTTCATGCCTCTTCAAATATCTGATAATTAATCTTTAGTTTGTAATTATGTTTATTTCAGATTTTTAATTAATTAATTAATTAAAACATCTTTGGTCATCTCAGGCCTGCGGGCTTCATCCATCTCAAGACTGTGGTCTTCCTTCATCTCAAGCATGCGGCCTTCTTCCATCTGTGGCCTTCTTCTCCTATGGCGAACCCTCAAGCCTGCGGGAATCTTCTTCCTCCACCTACGGGCATAGTCTAGCTTTTGCGGGATTAGCTCCCTTAGCTTGTGGGCATATACCATGTTCTCATGGGTTTCGTTTTTAATCCCCTGCGGGTATTTTACAACCTCTTGTAGGCATCTTTTATCCCTTGTGGGAATTTCTTTATCCCCCGCGGGCATAATAAATCTCTTGGGAGATTTTATCCCTTAATCCCCTTGTGGGCATTCCATAATCCCTTGCAGGCATAACTTAAGCCTCTGTGGGCATTTTACAATCCCTTGCGGGCATTTTACAAGCCCTTGCGGGCATATCATAAGGTGTCATTAACCTTATTTTTCACCATTTTGGCAAGCCAAAATATCGCACATGTGAGCACTAAGGAGGAAACTGATTCCATGGTTGGATGGCCAAATCATCAGGGAACATTCCCATCCCCTCCAATAAATTTATCATCACAAGGACAATATTTGGTGGGCATTTCCAAATGCCTTATAGACCTACATTTGAACAATAAAACAACCTTTTTCTCATTTTGGCAGGCTTGTCTTTCACAGTGTGAAATCCAGAGGAAAATCTGAGCCTATGGATAGATAGCCAGTTCATCAAGGAACAAGCCTATGCCACCTGATTAGTTTTATCAGCACAATAACACCTCCTTGTGGGCATTTCCAAATGGCCTCTTCAACCTTCATTTGAATAGTAAAAACAAGCTTTTTCTCATTTTGGTAGGCTTGTCTTTCGCACGTGTGAACTCCATAGGACGATCTGAGCTCGTGGTTAGATAACAAATTCACCATAGAAAAATCCTATTCCATATGATTAATTTTATCAGCACATGAACACCTCCTTGCGGGCATTTCCAAATGGCCTCTTATCCATGTGAGTTTGACACTTAGACAAATTTTTGTCTTTAATATGTAAAACACTTTTTCCTTCACTTTGGAAGATTGATTTCTTTCATATCTTATCAACATAAGGAGAAATAAAAGCATGGATGGATAGACACTTCAACAATGAACAAAACCATGTCAATTGATGAACTTATTGACACAGACACAACATCTAGCGGGCATTTGAAAGTGGTCTTCCAAACTGTTGATTTGACACTTGGGAAAAATTATCAAATCCTCGATTAATGTGAAGTGATTTTTCTTTTCATCAAATTTGAAGTGTGAGACATCCACTGGATAGGGGCAAACTAGGGGATTCTATCGAAACCAACTTCACCCCTTGAAACCTCATTCCCTCTCCTCGGCGGGCATTTTACTGGAGTAGTGTAAATCAAGCTAAGAAGCACTTTTGGAAAATCAATATCTTCCTCCTCAGAGATGCTTTGGACAATATGAGACCATGGTCAGATGAAAAAAAAAACATTCTACAATATGACCATATGGTGCGGGCATTTTTTTCTATGTCGGGCATTTCCCTGAGGCCACTTAGGCAGTTTCGCTACTTTGGTGTAAAAGCAACCTGAAACCCTATTTTGGCAGACTTATAACTTTCTCCTCAGAAATGATTAAGGCAAACTGATACCTTGACTAGATAGACACTTCAAAAATATATAGTATGATATGATGGTGTGTGCATTTTTCTCAAACCATGAATTATGGCGAGCATTCTCTTAGCGCAGTTTTGACTACTTTTTCCATACTTAGTCAATTTCCAAAGTTTCACAAACTTGCCATACTCTTCCAGAATGATGTCATATTGCAACATTGACTTAATTATAGCACCAGAACACCATCACGTGTCTTTCCAACTTCATCACACATTCCACATCATCATACATGCCATGTCATCACTTCCTTTGGCATTCCTTCGTATTTCACAGAGTTTTCCCTGCCATCATGTCCTTGGTTATTCCTTTTTCATTACTGAACTCCTTTGACATTAATGACAATCATATTCAACATTTATTTTCTGAAGATTTATTTTTTAAAGCATCATATGTAAAATATTTTATTTTGCAATAATATATTGCCTCAATTGGCCACATTGGGTTGGACCATGGATTGTTCCTCTCTTTGAGGGTTTTAACCACAATACATTCATGTTTTGATATTTGTTTTGTTTCTGTGAGCGGTTTCCTTAAGGTGTTCAATGTGTGTGGAATACCATGTTTGTTAAACATGGTATCAGAGTGCTTATGAAGACCTACTCCCTTTGTTGATCAAGATCTTGAACTTTCCTTGTTGCATGCAACAAATGATTTTTATATTCTACGTTTTTATGCATTTCCAGGTTGATGGAATTGTTCCATTTATTCAGGATCTTCTTTTAGTTGGAAACACTCTTCATTTCACCCAAAAAGGGATTTTGTTTTCCTAAAATATGTAATTTTTTATCATATTCAGAGGTATATTGTTTTCATTACAATTTTAATATTTTTCATATTGTTTTAATCTTTCGATTTGATTCTTTAGTTTATATTTATAGTCTCTCTATATTTATGATATGCATAGCTCTTTTCCATGCACCTTGTGTGAAATCAAAAAATCAGGAACATAGTGGAAAGTGTTTTCTTTTTTGTTATGTTCTTTGTCGTGCACTAATCATAAATAAAGAAAAAAACTTGCATTTTTGGGTAAGCTAATTCAGAGCTAACCTCAAGCTTAAAATGTCTCAGATTTGAAATTTCGTTTGTTTTAGTGTGCATCTATGCTAAATTGTTTTGGCAGGGAAAAAATCATTGTTTTTGGGGTAAGCACACACTTTGGGGCAATTTTGTTTTTGGAGTAACCACACACTTTGAGGCAAGAAAGGCTTTCTTTCATAAAATTTGTTATATATTTTGCATTAGCTCACTTGGTTGAGAGACACTTTATTAAGTTAAATGCCTTGAGTTCAAGTCTTTGTTTTCATTAATGTTACGAAATAGAGTAAACAAGAACTTCAAGGAAAAGGCTTTAAGCCATATTTTCTCATATATTCATTTTCTCATGTATTCATCTAATGATCTCAATTTATAGTAAGTGGATTAGAACACCTCTATATTTAGATCTCACTGACAACTTATCAATGGATAGGGATCACACCTTATCAAGAGATAAGGATTACAACTCATAATAAGGTGATATAGCAATTTGTGATTGTTTAGGGACTCACAACCTAGCATTCTCCCCCTTAATCATGTGTCTAAATAATTATACTATTAATAAAACAATCACTAATGCATAGACTGGTATGATGCCACCGTTCAATCTCACTTGAACTGAGCTTTAATGAAGATATGCCTGAAAAATCACCAATTTGGATGTTGAATGGTTCATCTGAAATGAACTTTGAAAGAGAGCATAAATCCTAGAAGTGAACAGCTACCATGTCTGTGCATTCTCCGCATGCTTGATAAATTGATCTTTTGCAAGTAATTTAACTAGAATAAGTTGGCGTATTTAATTAATAGGTGAAAAAATAGGATCATCATTCTGCTATCAATGAACAAATAAGATCATTGAAGTGCTCTCTAAATTTAGACACAATTAGGTGTCGAACAACATCCCATGAATAGTTGATATGGTGTAGATAGCTTGTTGAGGAGAACAATTTCCATGTTGGAATTCCCAAATGTTGATTTAATTTGGATTGATATGACTTCAAAACTTGAAATCTAACTATCATTATTGATTTTCCTAGTTGTCAGTTGCAAGGTGAGAAGTATGTGGAAGTGATCCAAGCTTAAGCTTTGGATTCTTTATCAATAGATATTTCATCATTTTGTTTGATACCATGTATATGGTGGTTTTGGTTGAACACTAACCATTTTCACTTGATCAATTTATGTGGTGAATTTTGGTTGACCACTAACCATTTTCAGAATATACTCCCCCCTTATGGGGAATGAAAGTTTAATTTTGTCTTCATGGATGTACCCCCTCTTTTGAGGTGCAAGAGAGTACCATTTGTTTCAATTGTGTACTTCCCCTTCTTAAGGTAAATGGGAGTACCAATTTATAATAGGCTATAGTCATTTCCCAAAATCATCATCTTGAATAACTGATTAAAGTTTGTTTGTTTTTTGTAATTTCACCATTCAAATGTATCTTTACCTATGTCTGAACTCAACTATAAGACTTATGCAACTTCTTGACTACATGTTGATTCCATTGCCAAAAAGTTTTACATATAATGAAATTTTATTTTCTTAACCTTATTTTTCTTTTGATATGTATTTGAAATATGATTTGTCTTTCCACAATGAAGATAAGGATGGAGATCAAAACACTCTATCTCCGGAAGGATGAATCTATGTGAATATTAGCATTCATTAAGAATTTCCTCAATTTTATCATCAACTGCTTCATCAACTTGTTGAATATTTGAGTCTTGCCTCTTCAATTTTTTGGTAAGAGATCCCACAATGTGGAAGAGGATTAGTTTAGAATAGTCAATAATATTAAAGGTAACTTCCTTATCACATTCAAGTCATGCTATGTGTTTGTTGTTTTACATTTCCTCCCAAGTTCCCATGATATGCATGGAGAGATTATTCTTAACATGTTGCTTGAAAGTTTGTGGAAGTTTATTTATTGCATGTTGTTGCACCATTAAAAGGTTTTCATTGGTGAACTCTTGAAATTTAAGCTCATGTTTGACTTCAACTTTATTTCAATCTTCATCTGTAGTTGCATTACCATGTTGATCATTTGTTGACTTCTGATTGGAATATGGAATTTGAAATTGATGGACATCAAATTCAAATAAGGGATTGTTTTGAAAAAATACTAGTTCATAATGTTATAGAAGTTGTTGATTCTTGACCTGTATTTCATCATATTGAAGTTATGGCCGAGTATGAAGATGTTCAACTTCGACTTGCGAAACTTACAAACAAGCTAGAACATATTGGAGAGTTATTTTATGGATTATGATTGTGTTGTGTTCAACAACAAGTATTAGAGTGTTCAATAAATCTAATAATTATTGACTTCGAACCATTTTTAAACATTGAAGGGGCCTCCTTGTATAAGTAGGTCATGATTGCAATTGACTCGACAAATAAGATGGCTTCTTGCAAATCCACACTTTGGAAATAATAATAACAATTTTTAAATTAGACTTAGAAATCTAAGGGCATCGGGTTCAATCAAGAATGCACCCAACATTTACAATGCAATTAATTCATTTTAATTTTTTTCTTGGCACTTACAAAAAAGAACTATTTCAAGTATACAACTAAATTATTGTTGATTTTGAATTTGAATTGATGTGGATGAGTAAATTGATTTGAATGTGAATTGCTCCTTTGATTAAGTTGATTGATTTGCTTTGTCCTTGAATTGAATTAAGTTTCCTTTGATTGCAAGGGTTTAGTTGATTGTTAGATGCTTGTGCTTGTAATTGAAGCAATGCCATAATGAAGGAAAAAGAGACACCATATATGAGAAGACACTAGTGTACATGAATATACACACACATGAACACAAGCATAACAAAGATTCCTTAGACCCCCATATTCGATTTCAAGGTGGTCTAGGTCACAACTACCACCAAAAAAAGGTCTTATTATTGAAAGATGTAATACATCAATGTCACAACTAGACTTATTTTCTCCTCCTTTTACAAACTTTGGTAATAGACACTTTTATCGAATAAAAGTTGACAAGATGAATTGTTTTACCAAAAAACTATGAGAACTTGTTTTCATGACAACTTAATTGAACTTTATCCACTCTCTTATTTTTACATAGCAATGAGAATATCTTTTCTTTTCTACTCATTTACAAAAGTATGGGATTCTATGGAGAAAAAGTGTAAGACCATACCAACCACTCCCATATACCAAGTTCAAATATGAAATCAATTTGAAGCTAATCCATTAGATAATCCCCAAATTTGTGAATCAAATTAACATCCTTAGTTAAGTGTACGTCTCTACTCCCACTTTTACTAATTTAATGACATACCATTTCTCAATATGATTAGAGTAAATGTATTTCATGTAGAAGATATGGGATTAGGAGACAATACTACATATATATATCTACACACACGCACATGCACGCGCATGCGCGCGCGCGCGCACGCGCACACACACACACACACGTGCACGTGCACGCGCGCGCACGTGTGCACATACACACTTTTTTTTTTATCTAGTGGTTAGATTGTTCTTTTTCCTTGGGATGAGATCTAGTGTGAAATACCCAAATCCAAAGGATAATTTCTCCATGACTTGAACAACCTTCACAACCTTTAAATCAATCAATAAAACTAGCACATAAAAATCATCTCCACCGTTAGTGCTAACCATTCATGACTATTTTGAGTAGGGAAACTAGAAGTTCGAGCCTTGGTGTTGCACATTTTACTACAGATAAATAAAAAGTCCGATGATTTCCTTTGTTTGATAAAAAACAAATTCCCTCAGAGACCACTCCAAAGAGGTGTCAATTATGTACTATGTACACAAATATGCGCGAAACCCATTAATTTACGCATAGGTCATTGGAACATATCATAGAGTTCTTCTGGTCTCTGATTAAGTTTTAGTGTCCTTTCATTCTAAGTGGAGTATCCTTCAAAACATGACCTCATAAATTTGTCCCATGGAGTAACTGTTGTTGTGTGGTTTGGGATGCAAGAGACTTTGAATTGTGGGTTTTTTGCACTGGAAAAACCCCAAGATTGGATGGGTTGAATTCACCTACACATCATTCATTGCAAAGAGCATGAGATTCAAGATGTGGCTATGAAATTGTTGTCCAAAGAGATCCATTTTTATGTAGATTGAAATATAGATAATGAGGAGAATTAGATAAGAGTGTTGATCACGTGGCTTGATTGGACTTATGCGAGGAAATCACTTGAGGAGATTGTTGTTTCAACTATTTCAGAGTGTTGCTTCAATTTTTGGAGTGTTGTGTTGATACCAAGTCTTTAGTTAATAACATTTTCAACTGCACTAATCATATAAATGTTCTTTTCATTTCCAAGGTTGATCCAACTACCTCACCTTTGTCATAGTCCCTTAAAATGGATGTAGATCTGTAATATTGTTGGCGTAGGTAGAGTCACTACTATCTCATGGGTCCATGGAAAAATTCCATAGATGTACCAAGCCCCTTAAGACTAAAGAGGCTCTAATATCTACAATTATATCTTCACCATGGATTTGATATCGTGTTAAGAAATAGAGAGAACAAGAACTTGGCTTAAAAGGATTTAAGCCATATTATTCTGATGTATTCATCTAATGATATCAATTGTTAGACCAACTCTAGATCTAGATCTCATTGAAAACTCATAAGTGGATATGGATGACACCTCATCAACAGATAAGGATTACAACACATAATATCTGGTAATCTTGGACTTTGTTATTGTCTAGGGAATCATAGTCCAACAATTAAGTTATTTTTTGAAAATATTCACGAAACTTTAAGTTTTCACATAACTTTATTGTAGAGTGCATTTCACTTATTTTATAAAAGTGGAATAAAATAAATTATTGAAAATAACGTTAATATTCTTTTTTAAGTTACTTTTTGCATGCAACTTTAATTTATAAAGTAACTTCAAATGTAAAAATGCTTCTCATTGGGCTTAGGCCTGTAGGTGGATTTGGAAAAACACCCTCCTCCAATCCTTTTGGGATTCGAAAGGTCTCAGGTTCAAGTCCAGGTGTTACCAATTTCAGTTCATATGTGCAAGGTGGGATTTTCAACAAGGTGGTTAGGCCTCAACATAGCTGGAGGGCCTTGTATTTGTTGAATGATACGATGCCCCAAGTGGTAGTTGATGGGTAATTTATGACCAACCATAGAACTTAGACCAAAGCCAATGTGTGGCTTTGACTATAAAATTTTTTAAAAAAATGCTTCTCGCTTATCGTATAAAAGTGTCACTTATTTTATTGTAAAATATACTTTATTTGTAAATGTGAGCTTATAGGGAAAGTTAAAGGAAGATATTTTTTTTAATCAGCAATCTCATTGCGCACCCACCACCATGTGGGCCAAGGACTCTACCTGTGATTTGGAACTTTGGTTCCTTTTTATGTTTTCCTTCAAACTAGCACAACTTTGACATATGGAATACGTTTTTAGTGCCCTATTTTTTGAAAGATTTATGTCCATACAATTAGTTTTTTATTTTTATTTTGAAGCCATGTTACCTGCATATTATTATATGGTTAGTCCAAGTGATATCCTTCTTATTAATTCAAATTGCTTCTCATTGAAATCTTGTATGGGGGATTTACTACAAAGTAGGGGACTTTACTAGGTTATATTGGGAACAAACATTACCCCTATTAATGCATTAAAGAAAAGCAAATGGGATAATAAAAATCACGAAGCATGTGAATTAGTCAGAATGTCCATTTCCAATGATCTTCAGTTTCATCTTCAAGGAATTGAGAACCTAGATGCAACATGGAAAATTTTAGAAACTGTGTTTAGTAAACACATTGAGAATCAAGCCCGCCATCTTTAAAACCAATTGATTGCTTTAAATCCTATTGATTTCTCTTGCATTGGAAATAATTTTCTATCTAACTTCGAATGTAAAATAATTAGACATATGACCAATTTATATATGATATTCTTACTAACCTTGCATTGCTTATTTTGTTTTTGTATCTATTTTTCACTCCATCAGAGAAGCTCTTATTAGTTAAGGGGTACTTATAAAATGCCTTCTTTCGAATCTTTTTTCGATTCATTGATTAGAGAGCAAGATTGATCAATACTAGTGCATTTACATCTAACAAATCCTTAGTGGAGCAATAGATGGGTAAGGATAAGAACCTGAAGAAGCAACATCCCTGCAGCAATAAACAAAATAGGGTCCCAAACCCTCTTAGTTGGTTCATCCTCCCAATGGTGATAAAGGAACATAATCAATAGGAAAGAAAGTTGAGACACATTGTATTTTTGTGGGAAATATGGTTATATGGGGTCTAAATGCTTCAAGAATATGGAATCCTTAGAAGTAATAATGAAAAATCACAACATCAATCATTATTCTTATTCTAACTCTTCTGATGATGGACATGCACTTTCTACTTCTATTTTTTCCTTCAATGCAACATCTACTTCTTCAAATGAGTGGCTTATTGATTCTAGAGTGTCTTATCATATGGATAAGCATAAAACCATTTTATTTGCTCTTAATGAATGGAACAACAAAAAAATATTTGTTGGTGATGATAGATCTCTAGTGTTGTATGGCATGGAACAATTTAGCTAGATGATGGTCGTTTCAATGTTGTATTATGTGTTCCATGTATTTCTTGCAATATTCTATTAGTATAACAGATCACTCGTTTGGTTGAAGAAATAATAGATTGTTCACCTTATCAAGTTCTAATCATGGATTTAAAATATTCTAAGCGTGTCTTAGCAATTGGAATTGTTGATGATATTAATTGGTTGTACATATTTGACAACTTTGCATCATCAACTTGTCCATCAATTTTTATTGCTCAGCTTGATGAGTTGAGGAAACTTTGGAGTGAGCGATTTGGTAATCTAAACTATTGCTCATTGCAATAGTTATTTAATAATAATATGGTGACAGGTCTTCCTCTCGTTTCTTGTAGAGATGGTTTTTTGATGGTTTTGTTCTAAACAAACATCATTGGGATAAATTTGAAAAATGTCTCTTGGCATGCCTCAACTCCCTTGCATCTTGTTCATAGTGATTTGTGTGGTCCACTTCTTTCTCTAGGTTCAAGTACTTATTAGCTTTTATTGATGACTTCTTCAAGTGCACTTGGGTTTATTTCTTAAAACTTAAGAGTGAAGTTTTTTACTGATTTTTATCCTACAAGGCCCTTGTAGAAAAACAACTTGAACACCAACTTTGATAAGTTAAGAACATATAATGGAGGAAAATATGTTAACAACAAAATTACAACTTGCTTCAATGCACAATGCATCCAATGAAACATTGTTCCATATACACCACAAAAAATAGTGTTTCCAAGATAAATAGTCACACATTAAAGATAATGAAAATTTGTATGATGCAATCAAAGGGATTAAGTCCTCATTTTCTAGTGGAAACTATTATTTTTCCAATTACATAGTTTTTTTTGTAGGTAAGTACCCACGGGGATTTGAACTTGTGACCTTCCATTTACAACTTCTCAACTCATTTACTCACTACCAATTGCTCTACCCCACGTGGGATCCAATTACATAGTTAATCACACTACCACAAAGGATTTAAAAGCTATAACATCAAAAGAATCATGGAGTAAAATTAAACCAAATGTAAGCACTTCATGTGTTTGATAATGAAGCATGGGCTCGCGTTCCTAATGAGATAGGGATATTGTTACAACCTAAAAGTGAGAAGTCCTTTTTTGTTGGATATCTTGAAGATGAAAAAGGTTATAAACTTCTTCAACCTCATTCCAATGAAATTACTATCATGAGAGATATTAAATTTGATGGAGATCTCTTGGACAACAAGCATAATTCCACATTTGTGCCATCCTCAACCAGCGAGCCATCCTTGGTGATTGTTTCATCTTATCTTCTTGAATTTTCTACTAGTGATACAATTATGGTTTCTTCTTTACATGATGACAATGAGGATGAAAATCCACCTTTTCTTGCGCACCTTCCTCCTGTTGGGTCTATTGAGCATGAGGGTATACCAGCACCACAACTTCCTAGATGGGTTTGTACAAAACAAGAAGTAGTTGATGATCTCGTCGATGATCTTTCAAATCGACATCATACACATTCATAATTCCATTGAGGCTCTTATCTTTTGGCACAATTTTCAAAGGCTCGTGATATAGATACAATTGCATAAACTTTTGTCCATCTACATTGGGATTCAACAATGAATGAATAATATCGTTCATTAATGGAAAATGATACTTGGGATCTTGTACCTCTTCTTAAAGGAATAAAACTTGTCATATGCAAATGGGTGCATTGAAATAAGTATGCATCGGCTGTAAGAGTTCAAAGATATAAGGCTTGACTAGTTGTTAAGGATGTTCTCAAGTTGAAGGGATTGACTAAAATGAAACCTTTCCCCCATAGCCAAAATCAATTGCATCCACCTTGTTCTATCCCTTGCCGCTTCATATAATTGGGAGGTCCATCAAATGGATGTTAAATATTCCTTTTGGCATGGTGATTTGCAAGAAGAATTTACATGGAACAACCTCATGGCTATGTTCATAATTACTCTAGCCTTGTTTGTTTCCTTAAGAAATATCTCTATGGTCTTAAGCAAGCTCTTTAGGTTGGTACACTAAAATGGATAAATTTCTTCTTGACATTGTTTTTCTATATTTCAATCTAACCCCAATGTTTATACCAAGAAAGTAGGTAACCATTTCATAGTACTTGTTATTTTTATGTCAACGACCTAATTCTCACTATCAGTGACCCCAAACTTTTAACCCATGTGAAACCTAACCTTAAGAAGAAATATCAAATGACGACTTAGGTTATTTGCATTATTTTCTTGGTCTCTGAGTCTTGCAAACCAAGGAAGGAATTTCCCTTTCCCATTCTGAGTATGCATGTGACCTTCACCATTTTCACATGGAATATCATAAATGAACCTCATCTCCCTTCTAATCTAGAGGAAACCTACTATCACTTGCACTGCACCCAAATTAGATACCACTTTGTATCATTAGTTAGTTGGAAGCCTTTTGTATTTGACTCATATCCATCTTGATATTTTATTTGATGTTGGTTTTTTTGCTTTTTATATGAAAACATTCCATGATATCCATTAGAAGGCAACAAAAGGGATACTTCAATATATGCTAGGTACAACTTAGTTTGGTATATAGTACAGTTCCGAAGGGAATCCTTTATTGGTTGGTTTCGCCAATTCCAATTGTGTTGAAAAACTCCAATTATTCGAATTTATTGTAGGTTATGTTTCCATCTTGGTTTTAGACCTCTCACATGGGCTTGTAAGAAGAAATAATGTCTTGCTCTTTCTTCAAAAAGCAGGATATCAATCCATAGTTAATGCAAGTTAAGAAGCATTATGACTATGACAAATCTTTTCAAAGTTTGGATTCTAGCAACAACATTTGACTACCCTTTGATGTGACAATCAAAGTGTCATTTAGTTCACCAATGATCCAGTTCAACATTAGTATGACAATCAAAGTGCCATTAAGTTCACCAATGATTTGGTTACACATTAGTACAACAAACACATTGAGATACACATCCACTTCATTTGAAAGGTTATTCGGGATCACGTTGTCAAATTACTTTTTTCCCCTATAGATGATCAAGTTGCATACATTTTCACAAAGTCTCTTATAAAGCAAGTTTTTCCAAACTTTGAACTATGTTAGGAGTCCAAGAAGTTGTCATTAAAGAGGGATAATCTCTAATGACTCCTTTCTTCTCCTATTGTGTTATCTTTGTAAATACTTCAATTATATCCCAAGTTGTCCTTGGGGGGAGGTGTTAGGGTAATTAGACACTTAGTAGTTAGTTAAGATAAACTTGGTCTAATTTGTCTTTATGTAAAGTATGTTTCTTTAGTAGGAATTTGTGCTTATGTAATCTGATTATCATGATATGTTCTAGACATAAAGTGTTATGATATTTCATCTTCTCCTTGGCACTAACAACTATATTGATCTATGGGTTAGCACTTGATTGGTCCATGATACCTTTTAAAGAGGATGGAGGGTCATTTTTTGATGATCGATTATGAGAAAATCATATGTAAAATATTTTCCTTTTGCATCAATATATTGCCTCAAGTGGTTGTGTTGATTGGGGTCGTGGACTATTTCCCTCTCTAAGGATTTTACCCACATAATAAAATGGTGTACTAATCTTTGATCTATTTTTATGAGTGGTTATATTAAGGTGATCGACATATGTGAAATATCCTATTTGTTGAACATTATGTCTTATCCCTTCACCTTTTGATTTTTATTAAGACCCAATGACTAGTGGTGTGTAGAGCACAAGTGTGTGTTTGATTAGAAATTCAAATACGCTTGCTACACTGTTTTATACATCATTAGTGTGACAGCTAAAGGGTGTCATACTTTTCCTTTAGTATTATCTAGTTTTGTGATTGCGGTGGGAGAAACATGTAATAACCCAAACCCCAAGGATTTGTGGTCACCAGAAAATGACAACATAGAAAAATGAGCCATCACAGTGGCTTTTATGTTTCACGGTAGGGGTGATAAAGACACCGACCATGGCTAGTTCCTATGTGCCTCCATCTATAATGTGTTGGGAACCATAAATGTGGCATGGTTGGTGGGATTTAAATGACGTTGCAATGGGAAATGTAAGCAAAGTGATCCTACCTACATGGTATGACTCATTCACTTGAGGGTAAGCTTCACATGATTTTCAAAAGTCGAAATGGGAATACCATAGCATTATAGAGATAAATGATATTATGTAAAAGGTTGGAGAAACTATTAGGAGTATGACCATCCATTCCAATACTTGATGATTCAATTGAGATTTACCATCCACTAGGTACAACACAAGGAATGGTTTATTGGTGGGTTGTTACTTTACTTATGGACATCATTGTTCCAACAGCGATGGTTGACAAAGCATGAATCATTGGAATTTGCAATGTGACAAAAATACATCCATGGATTGGTTGAAGCTTCAATTTTATGGTTGGCTCTAGGTTTAGTCTAGTTACAATACCAATTGACCGCTTTATATAAGCAGATTCAATTGTTGGAAAAGGGAAATCATACTACAAGGGAAGTAATGTGGCTCTTGTTATGTAAAATAAAAGACCCCATGTCGAAAGATTTCCCTATGGCCTAGATATATGGTGCAACAATGTCTAACCAGCTTGTGGGAATTGCATGGAAATACAAATGTTAGACTCTATGAAATATGTAGGAACCCTAGACATGATCCCCATTCTTACTCATTGTTAGAGAAGTATAGTGGCATTTCAATGGTAGTACATTAAAAATTTTGTAAGGTAAACACTAACCACACATAGTATTTTTATGCATTGTCCATGCTTGCAAAATATTAAAGAAGAATCTATTTTTGGTAGAGTCATCTGGGCTGAGAGCAGAGAGAAAAATTAGAACCAAGATAGCTAAGCATTGAGGAATGATGTGAATCATTCTTCACCATAGTGTTATAACTATAATGAGGTGTGGCACATTATGTGCAAATATCCACAACCACATCAATCTCACTACGACTGTTTTTGAAAGGCCAAGCATAATATTGAGAATTGTCAAGATCAAATTGATAAGTGGTAGGTGCAAGATAGGTGGTAGTGTGGTGAGAACATACTTAGAACCATGGATTCTTGATGGAAATTTGGTGGGTTATGCATATATATATATAAATATCATCACCCATGGTGAGGCCAAGAAATGCAGTAGACACACTATTGGTTGGAACTATGGGAAAAGTTATTTGATACTTTCCAACTCTATGGGAAGGATATGTTGAGTATGATTGTCATTGATGTCAAAGAAGTTCACTAATGACAAAGGAAAAGTATAGAAATTCGGTGTAAATGGTCGATGCCATCATTTAGTCGATGCTTAATTCTGGTTGGCTCTTAAAACTAGTTGAAAATGTCGAAACAAAAATGTGGTCAATAGTCATACAAATTTATTCAGTGACGACCTCTTGTATTATGGTCGAGTCCTTGTAAATTAAGTCAAGAACCAACCTGTTGTCAATCAGTTTCGACCTCTTATATAATGATTGAGTAGTCAATCCCTTGTAAATTAAATAAATAGTCGACCTCTTGTCGACCATTGTCAGTCAAGTCGGAGTCAAAGATGTAGTCGAAAATTTGGAGTCGGAATCAGAATTGTCAGTCAGAACCGAAGTCACGAGTCGGAATCACAGTCGAAAATTCAGATTCGGAGCTCAACATTAGAATCGGAAAGTTAGAATTGAAACGGAGAAGTCGGAGAAGCTTAATTAAGAGTGTATTTTTGAGGTTTTGATTCTTGTCATTGGAATCGACCAGTCGGAATCAGAACGGCGGAGTCGGAATTGACAGTGAATATCTACATATTGTAAATCAACGAATAAGAAAGTCGAAGTCGACATGTCAAAGTCGGAATTGCGGAGTCGAAGTGTTTCATAATCACACTATTAGACTCACGGGATAAAATAGAGAGGTAATTTCAAATTAGTTTTATTTGTGAAGGGTCGCAATGAAGAATTGTTACTATTAGGTGAAGAGGCAGGATTGAGGGTATATAAACCATGATTTATTAATCCTTCAAATCAAGTGTCTCTATACATTCAAATAGCAGATTAAAAGGTGTACAAAAAATAGAAAACACATAATCATTTAAGGGTGGTTGGGAGGCGCAAGGACAGGCTACAACGGCCTGTAGGAAGTCGTAGCTCCCTTCTAGTTGTTTCTAGTAAACAGGGTGTTGTTGCATCCTTCAGTTGTAGCTGAAATCTTGGGTGTCGTTGCATCCGTCAGTTGTAGCTGAAAATATTGGGTGTTGTAGCATCCAGCAAGTTGGTGCTTGCAAATACTTGTAAATATAATTTTGCAGTAATAGAAAGTGTTTGTGGTTTTCCCAAGTGGGTTTCCACGATAATTTTTTTTGTTTTGTTTCTATTGTTGATTTTGTCTTAAAAGTGATAAAAATTGAAGAAATATCTAAATACTGATTCACCCCCCCCTCTCAGTATCACTTGATTTTCCAACAATTGGTATCATAGCGGGTCTCTTCACTAAAGTCTAACCGCTTGAAGAGATATATTTTATCACTATGGATCAACAAGGAAAAATGTCCTCCAAGGTTCCACTATTCGATGGTGAGGATTATGCGTTCTTGAGTGTTAGGATGAGAAGTCATATAATTTCTATTGGACCAGAAGTTTGGTAATCTGTAGAATCAGGGTATATATATCCAAAATATACTCCCACGGATCTTGAAGGAATAAAACAATTTGGATACAGTGCAAAAGTTGTTAATGCAATTTTGGCTGGATTAGCCAAAACAGTCTTTGCCAAGGTGATGCATTGCAAAACAACGAAGGAGATCTGGTACAAATTGCAGACCGTCTATGAAGGAGACACCAAGGTAAAAAGGGCCAAACTCTAGACTTTTAAATATCAATTTGAAAGTCTAAAAATGAAGGAAGAAGAGAACATTTCAGAATAATTTGAGAGAATTGATGAAATTGTTAATGCAATTCAAGGGCTAGGAGCAGAATTGGAAGAAATGGAAGTAGTTGAAAAAGTACTAAGATCACTTCCAATGATTTACAATCCTAAGATTTCCACCCTATAAGATAGAGAAAATCTTGACAAGCTCACCATGAATGAACTATATGGGATCCTCGTAGCTTATGAAATGAGGATTGGACAAGATAATTCTCAAAAGAAGGAAGCAACTTTTAAAGCATCAAAAGTAGATAAGAAATCTAAAACAAAGATTCAATCAGAAGACTTCGATGATGAAGAAGCACTTCTTGTTGTAAATCTTAAGAAGGGTACTGGTAAGTACAAAGGGAAATTGCCCTTAAAATGCTTCAAATGTGGGGGAATTGGTCACTTTTCTTCCAAATGCCCTTATCCCAAACAAGAAGACAATGATGACTACATTGAATAATTCGAGAAGAACAAAAGGAGTTTTAGGAAGAAAAACAAAAAGAAGACCTTTTACTCCATGGATGATAGCTACTCAGATGAGTCTAGTGAAGATGAAGAAGCAAAAGTTCTATTCATGGAAATAAAGAGCGAAAACCCTGAAGAAGAATTAGGAGTGGTAGATATTGAAGCAGAGCTCATAAGTGCTCTTGAATCATTAAGTATAAAAGTACGTACAAACAATTAAACACTAAAGTGACAGAGTTTGAAGAGAAAAACAATGATACAGAAAGAATTATTGTTGACTTAAAAAATCAACTTCAAGAATCTAAAAAGGTTGAAAACATTCTAGAACAATAGCTCAAGAAAAGAGAGCAAGAATTAGAGAAGTTTGAAACTGAAATGGTCTCACTTAGAAAGAAGATTGATGAAGAATCCTTTCAATCAAAATTCAAGAGCAACTCAAAAATAGTAGATGACATCCTAAGTTGCCAAAGATCATCCAGTAATAAAACTGGATTAGGTTATGACAAAGGAATGAAGTCAGAACAATCCTCTTCCACAATACAAGATGAAAATAAAAGGAGTTATGATGTTGTACTCAATGACCCGGTTGAAAAGGAAGATAGTCAAAAATTTACTTCTTTTCAAAATAAAGGTAGGATAGAAAAAACATCAAGAAGATCAATGACAAGCAGAAATCTGCAACTCTTTTTGGGTAATTGTTATGTATGTAACAATTTTGGGCATAAAGATTTTGATTGTAGGATGTATCAAAAACATACTCAGAAATATCCCTACAAGCAATCCAATTCTAGTGATCTTCCAAAAGGCAGAAGTCAGAATTCTTTTGCTCCTTTACAAAGGTATGACATAGAATGTTACAAATGTGGTAACTATGGGCATATAGCTAGAAAATGTAAACCCTTTATTCCTATTGAAAAAGGAGCCACAAATAAAGGCAAGAAGCAAAGAAAGGCTTGGAAAAGGATAGAAGATGTGAAATAAAAATTTTCTATAGCTCTATGTGCCACAAAAAAGCAAAATCTATGGCATGTGGACAATGGATGTTCAAAGCACATGACAGGAGACCCAAGCAAGTTCATAATCCTGAAACGAGATCAAAAGGGAAAAGTCACTTTTGGAGATAACTTATATTCTAAAATAATTGGGAAGGGTACAGTGGTTCTTAGAAACAAGGTTAAGGAAAAAAATGTTATACTAGTAGAAAACTTAAAACCTAATCTCCTAAGTGTGAGTCAAACCTGTGATCAAGGGCACATTTGCATATTTGACTCCAAGAAATGTGAAATCAGAAAGAAAAATTCAGGAAAACTTATTGGGACTACTGTGAGATATCCAAGCAATATATACATCCTAGAAAATGAAGAACAATGTTACATGAGCCAGACTGATGAAAGTATGATGTGGCATAGAAGGATGGGGCACTTGAACTTTGAAAATATTGTAAAAGTAAGTAAGAAGGGAGCCGTAAGAAACTTTCCAAAGATCATAAAACCTCCAAACTATGTTTATAGACATTGTCTTCATGGGAAACAAACAAAAGCAAGCTTCAAGATCAAAGAGCATACAACATCACAGCCATTAGAAATAAATCACACTGATTTTTGTGGAGCCACAAGGACTAAAAGCATGCAAGGTGAGCGTTACTTCATTTTATTCATTGATGATCATACAAGGATAACTTGGGTAACATTCCTCAAGGAAAAATCAGAAGCCTTTGTGAAGTTTAAATCTTTTAAAGCACTAGTTGAGAATGAAACAAATCTCAAAATTCAATGTCTAAGGTCATACAATGGTGGTGAATTTACCGCAAATGAATTCATTGAGTTTTGCGAAACTCATGGAATCAAAAGGTGTTTTTCAGCCCCAAAAACTCCTCAGCAAAATGGAGTTGTTGAGAGAAAGAACATGACAGTTCAAGAAGCAACCAGAACCATGCTTAATGAAGCTAAACTTCCAGATAGCTATTGGAGAGAGGCAATATATACAGTTGTTTATATACAAAACAGAGGACAATTCAGAGTAAATAATGATAAAAATCCTTACGATCTATGGTTTGGAAGACCAGCATCAGTCAATTACTTTAGAGTCTTTGGAAGTAAGTGCTACATAAATAGAGATGATGATGGTCTTGGAAAATTTGACTCCAGGACAGATGAGGGCATATTTCTTGGCTATTCATCCACCAAAAAGGTATACAGATGTTACAATCTAAGGTCACACAAGATCATAGAAAGTGCAAGTGTAATTGTTGATGACACTAAACCAAGAAAAATTAAAATTAAAGAAAAGGAGGATGACGAAGAAAATGATGGTGAAGACAGAGATGGAGATTCTCAAAAGGAAGAGTTTTTTAAAGAAGAAGAGAAATATGAAGATTCTAAAAAGAAGGATGCTTTAGAATAAGAAAAGGAAGAAAAAGAAGAATCACATGAAAGTGAAGACGAAGACTCTTCTAGATCTAATACAAAGACTCCATCTAGAAGAATTCAAAAGAATCATCGTGAAACTCTAATCATAGGTGACAAGGATGCAGGATTCAGTACAAGAATAAGACTGATGTTTCAAAAACAAGCATTAATCTCGTTAGTTGAGCCAAAAACACTTGTAGGAGCTAGTAAAAATAATGATTGGATCAGCGCCATGAATGATGAGTTGGACCAAATAGAGAAAAACCAAACTTGGGAACTTGTCCCAAGACCGAAAGGCATGAATGTTATTGGGCCCAAATGGATTTTCAGGAACAAGTTTAATAAGTATGGTCAAGTCATAAGAAACAAATCTAGACTAGTATGCAAGGGATATGCTCAAATAGAAGGTATTGACTTTGAAGAAAATTTTGCGCCTGTGGAAAGACTTGAAGCTATTAGAATGTTTTTAGCATTTGCATGCTACAAAAACTTCAAAGTATACCAAATGGATGTAAAATATGCATTCCTTAACGAATAACTTGAAGATGAAGTCTATGTTGAACATCCTGAAGGTTTTCTCTTATCATAAAATAGAGATTATGTTTGCAAACTAAAAAAGGCACTCTATGGCCTCAAACAAGCTCCAAGAGCATGGTTCTCAATACTGGACAAGTACTTGAAGCAACAAGATATAGAAAAGGGGCCACTGACAGTAATCTCTACATAAAGTTTGAAAACAAAAACATGATCATTGTTGTTGTCTACATAGATGATATCATATTTGGAAGTGATATACAAATTCTGAGTGTAAAGTTTGCTTCAGAAATGAAGAAGGAGTTTGAAATGTCAATGTTGGGTGAACTGACATTCTTCCTTGGTTTACAAGTCTCTCGATCATAAAAAGGGATCTTCATCTCTCAAACCAAGTATATCAAAGATATGTTGAAAAAGTTTAAAATGGAAGACTCAAAACATGTTAGTACTCCCATGGTCACTGGTTGTAAATTAAGGAAGGATGATGAGTCTTTGGAAGTAGATCATACCATGTATAGTTCAATGATTGGTAGCTTTCTATATGTAACTGCTACAAGACCAGATGTGATGCAGTCTATAAGCTTGGTCACCATATTCCAATCATCCCCCAAAGAAACACATGTGGCAACTGTAAAAAGAATCCTTAGATATCTGAAAGTAACTATGGAGTATGGTTTATGGTATCCAAAAGGAAATGAATTCACTCTAAAGGCATTTACTTATGCAGATTGGGCGGGAATTATTGATGATAGAAAGAGCACTAGTGGAGCATCATTTTACTTGGGAGATTGCTTAGTATCATGGCTAAGCAAAAAGAAGTCCTCCATTTCACTTTCTACAACAGAAGATGAGTATATTGTTGCTGCATCATGCTGTACTCAATTCATCTGGATGAAACTCACATTAGAAGATCTACTTGTGAAATATGAGGACCCAATTGTGATACATTGTAACAACACGAGTGCTATAAACATATCCAAGAATCTAGTTATGCACTCTAAAACAAAGCACATTCCAATAAAATATCACTTTCTAAGAGGACAAGTGTCACAAAAAGTTGTCAAATTGGAGTATGTTGATACAAAGGAACAAATTGCAGACATATTTACTAAACCATTAACTAGCGGGTCTTTTTCCTATCTTAGGAAGAATATGGGGGTTATTCCTTTTTCCTTAGTATTGTAGTGCCCCTAGACTTTCGTAGACATTGAGGGCACCTGCTGAGTGACCCGGCCGATTGAAACATTAATTAAATAACCTTTTGGCCTTATTTTTGAGTATGTGTATCTGAACTGTTGATGTAAATGAATAATTGCATATGTTAAACGATTAGCTATGACTATGGAAAATTATGTTGATAGATAATGCTTAATGACTAGCTGTACGGTGATTATGTAATTGTCCACGAAATGTATATTTGATTAGATGAATAAGAAGTTTGAATAAATCATAAATGTTTAACAATACTAGATTTAGAAATCAGATGATGATTATTGAGGACAGTGCTACTAATAACTTGTTGTGAGAAGTGTGTGTAGAAACAAGTGAGACGGTTCACCAACGGACACACCAAGGAACATGAAGGGTCGTAGAGTACGGGTAAATCACACACAGGGGAGCGACGACGATGTCGACTTCCGACAAGAATACCACGCATGAGCAGATAAGCACTGATCCGCTTGCTCAAGAGGAATGCGTGAGGGCGTACGAGGTGGGCCACGATGGAGCTGGTCACATACGAGTTGAGGGGTGCGCAGTGAGAACGGACTCACTCCTCAGCACCATTAGTCCCTAGATAGCATGTAGACGGAGGATGGACGGTAACGATTCCTAAAATCCCTACAAGAGTTCCCGCAATTCAAAATGGAAAGATGGTGGCAGAAGGGGCCGACGATGCGGTACCCTGTTGAGAACGGAAAGAATGGATGCAAGGACCCAACGATGCGGTACCATGCCAAGGAATGGAAACCATGGATGAATGGACCCGACGGAGTGGTGCCATGTCATGGAATTAAAATTAAGGAACCAGGAGCCCAACGGCGCGGCACCGTGATCCTAGTGAGTTTGATTGTTAAAAATTAACTGCATAAAAACTTATAAGATAACTCTAGATTATTACTTAGCAAATGCATAAAAGTATTTTAGGCATTTGCACACGAATTATTATTTTGAGCATTTAAAATATTAATAAACCATTATTTAGGAGCAAAGTAGAATCCTAAGCTTGGACACCTAGTCAACAAAAATCTAGGAGATAATTAAAATATCTGGGGGACAAACTTGAGCAAACTTAGGGGTGTTGGTGCACTTCCCAGAGAAACTGACACTTGGATGGGTGAGTGTTTTAATTAAATAATTAATTAAAAATATTTAATTATGCATGAAGCGACATGTGTCGCATGAGATCTTCCTTTATAAGGAAGGCTTGGGGAATGGGTAAAGGACCCAGAACCTGGATGATTGTCGTAATTTTTGAATTGCCTCAAGACTTGCTGCTATTGAGGGTTGGCGGGAAATCCTGGGGGGGGGGGATCCCAAGCTAGATTTCTGATTATTGTGTGTGAACTCTACGGCCCGATTAGCTCGGGGGTCCGGAAAGAAGGAGAGTACTTCTGGAGTGGTAGGGTGGTTTACCGAGGTGTCCGCCGGTGATTGATTGAGGTCTCCAGCGGTAGCACAGCAAGGATCATCTTCAGCACTACTCAAACTTCTCCAAGCGACCACTAGATAGGTAACCCTTGTGTTTTGTATGCTTATTTCATGTTGGAAGAATTTTTGTTGATTAATTATTCTATGCCCAATTTATGTTAGACTTGTAAATCTGTGGATTCTAACCTCACGTCTGGCTAGGATATGCTTACTGTAGACGGATTCGCTTAGAAATTAACTTCTGTGTTATGATAGTAAGAAAATATAGAATGCAGAAAAGATCTAATGCTCAGAACAACTTAATTATGTTTATTAATATTTTAGCTTTATAAATATCCCTGCCAGTGAATTAGTATTTAGGAAACGATACCCTCTGTTTTCAGTATTTGAATTTAATCGAACAGTATGGATCTGGATAATTTGGGAATGAAATAATGTTGATTTATTTTATATATGTTACTGTATCTTACTTGATGTAATCAGCTATACTTGACAGATCGAATATGTATTTCTATTACAGAGTTCCATCTAAAATTTATGATCGGTCCTCTACCCGAAGAATCTATTCAATGCTCAAATTGATTGGTAAATAATCCTTTCTGAGATCCATAAAGATTGACCTGTATTTTAACTACAACGCTCATTTCTTCTTTTCGTAGATCGATTTCTTGAGCTATGATTCGACTCTGTATTTATTTTATTGTTACTTCCTTGAGGTATATTAAGTTTATACTGTAACTCCCAAGCAGTTCCAATCCGATCCCCACCTACGCATGATAATTGTTGAGGTTCATGTTCTTCCAATTCATTTAGAAAGATATACAGAACCGCCAAGACTTCGAATTCCTACTCGGTGAAAGCTGTATCTCTGTTAATTGAACCAGATCTATAAATTTTGTTAAATCTCATAAATTTTGTAAATCTCTGCATTGAATCCAGTGGATCGAACTCCAAGATAATGGATGTATCGATCTTGCTTTTCAAGGTTTTTAAAATTAGATCTTTGCATTGAGTCCAATGGATCGAACTCCAAGGTAATGGATGTATCGATCTTGAGGTTTTTAAAAAAATGGATCTCTGCATTGAGTCCAGTGGATCGAACTCCAAGATAATGGATGTATCGATCTTGAGGTTTTTAAAAAAATGGATCTCTGCATTGAGTCCAGTGGATCGAACTCCAAGATAATGGATGTATCAATATTGAGGTTTTTAAAAATTGGATCTCTGCATTGAATCCAGTGGATTGAACTCCAAGATAATGGATGTATCGATCTTGCCTTTCAAGGTTTTTAAAATTAGATCTATGTTATATCTTTATACTCTGCCACAGTTAAAAATTAGTTGACCGAATTAAATTAGGGCGACTCTGTATTTTAGTGACAGAGCTCGATCCCTGTGCATTTGTATTTCTTCTTTTTGATATTGGCTATTATATAGAAGTCGTAATTCAGATCCATTGCCACGGTTAAAAATTAGTTTGACCAAATTAATTTAGGGCGACTCTGTATTTCAGTGACAGAGCTCGATCCCTAAGTTTTTGATATAAATTCTTTTGACATTATCTATTACTTAGAAGTCGCACTTCAGATCTATTTCCACATTTAAATTTTAGTTTGACCGAATCAATCTAGGGCGACTCTGTATTTTAGTGACAGAGCTCGATCCCCGAGGATTGATATAAATTTCTTGACATTATTTATTATTTAGAAGTTTCCTTCCAGATCCATCGTCATAGCAAAAGAAATTAGTTGATCGAAGTTATCTAGGGCGACTCTGTATCCCAGTAACAGAGCTCGATCCCTGAGGATTGATAAAAAATTCTTGACATTGTTTATTATTTAGAAGTTGCATTTCCAGATCCATCTCCACAGTTAAAAATTAGTTGATCGAATTAATTTAGGGCGACTCTGTATTTCGGTGATAGAGCTCGACTCCTATAAAATCAAACCATCCTGATTTCGATTTCGATCACTTATAATCTCCAGGATTAGTGAACACAGAGGATGTATGTTTTACAACTTATCACAACTCGATATTATCACTGTTTTTGGAGGTGATCCTTCGCCTTTGAAGAGACCCAGATGTTGGTAGAAAGCAAGTGGATCTGAGCTTTTCTTAAATGCATTATGATAAAATTTGTATTGGGTTTAGTTCACACCTTGACTGTTTTATTTAGAATAAAAGTGATTAATTGGATAAATTATTATATGTCGTTGGTAGCTCAATAAATCTTTAAGACTTCGACTCTATCAACACTCTGTCATTTAATTGGTAAGTTCATAATTGTTATGGGCAGCAAACGTGCATTCCTCGATGTATCAAGCATTCGACAGAGTTACTTCTTTTAGTGATTTTACTTTTTGTTTGACATCTTCACACCAATGGTCGGTTCCACCGTCCTCACTGTGACCACAAACGAGTGTCTAGATTGCTAATTCGATGTTTAGTGTATAACTGGAAATAATAGAAATTAGATTGACGTCGTTTTAAAATAAGCTTTAATTTCAACATGTAGATGTAGTTCATTAATGTGGAATTGAAATAAAATAGAATTGTGTTAATCAATATTTCAATAGAGTTTAAAAGAATTATTTAATTATATCACTATTATATTTGAAGTTGAAATAGATAACTATTTATGTCAGTTTGGCATGCAATAGGAATGATGTAAAATAATTCACTTATGATGATTTATATTTCGCTAGTATTCGAAAGAATTATTTTATTTTATGTTAATGAATTTGAAGTGAGGTAGTCACCTACATCAATTTGGTATCCAATGGAGTTGAGATAAAATTGTTAATTTTGTTAATTTATATTTTAATAGAAATTAAAAGAAATATTTTATTGATGTCAATTTCTTTTGCAAACGAACCAAAATGAAATATCTTATTTATGAAATTTACCGAATGAACATAGAAGTGAAATGTAATCTATAAATTGTAGATCGATTTACTTTTGTGCAAACGAATTGATATGATAGATTGAAAGTTTTGGAATTAATGATTATATTTACGGTGAACCTTCTCCTAGGTAGAGACATGTATTCTTTTGAATTGGAACTTTAAAAATAAATAAAAAACGCGTACTTAGAATGACATCCCTACATTACTCAGAATGACATCCCTACAAGTATAAACTGAAGATTTTACCTTGTCACGAAAGATGGATATAGTTGACAGGTGGAGTTTTGATATCCTTTGTCATTAATGTAAAAGGGGGAGAAATTTGAAGAGTTGTTGTCATCAATGACAAAGGGGGAGAATGTTGAGTATGATTGTCATTGATGTCAAATAAGTTCACTAATAACAAAGGAAAAGTATAGAAATTCGGTGTAAATGGTCGATGCCATATTTAGTCGATGCTTAATTCTGGTTGGCTCTTAAAACTAGTCGAAAATGTCGAAACAAAAAGGTGGTCAATAGTCATACAAATTTAGTCAGTGACAACCTCTTGTATTATGGTTGAGTCCTTGTAAATTAAGTCAAGAGTTGACCTCTTGTCGATTGATTCCGACCTCTTATATAATGATCGAGTAGTCGAGCCCTTGTAAATTAAATAAATAGTCGACCTCTTGTAGACCATTTCCAGTCGAGTCGGAGTCAGAGATGTGTTGATGTATATGTAACTTCGGAATGTATTTCACATATATGTATATTGTATTCCTATAGAGATGGTATTATTCCTCTATAAGGAAGTGTCGTCATTTATATTGTAAGTGTCGTAACTTATACTTGATGGGTTATTAGACCACCTTATTTGGGGTCGACCCTGTATAAGTCATGTGGGTCAAAGGGTTATTAGACCACCCTATTAGGGGTCGGCCATGTGGGTCAAAGGGTTATTAGACCACCCTATTGGGGGTCGGCCCACTCAACATTATGTTATGTGGTTAAGTTCGATCCTACATGAGTTAGGTAAAAAGGCAAGTCAAGTCAAGTATAAATAGAGTGCGGGAGGCACTCTATTTACTCACTCACTTCTCACAGATGCTCTCAAGGAGGAGAGGCGCACTTATGGAGGAGGAGGATTGCTGCTAGGTTATGGCTATCTCTATTGGTTGGTTGTATCATTGCTCTATCTATCTCTGAGGAAGTTATTGGGGTTTTTCACCTTTATGGTTTTCCCCAAGTAAATCTTTGTGTCTCTTGTGTGCTTGCATTATTGTCTCCATGATTGATATGCTGTAGATATGCTGTACATGTTGTTCTCTCAGTTAAGATCCTAGATCAGATTGAAGTAAATTCTGAAAATTTAACATGGTATCAGAGCTAGCCTGAAAGAAGGCATGATATGGCATGTATGACACTTGTTGCACTTACGATGCTAGGGCTTGATATAGCAAAAACCAGTCATCGTAGTACTTTCGCTATAAATCCGTTTTGGCGAATTTTTCGGATCTGAAATTGTTACAGGCCGAAGCTAAGATCTCCAGGTATCTTGTGTCCAAAGGACAACCTCTAATTCGTTGTACTTTGTGATTTATGATCTGTACAATATAGGGTTTCTGGCTCTTCCAGATCTGAGTCAAAATCAGGTGACCTTGGGAAAAAGGTCATAACTTGGGCTAGGAAGCTCCAAATGAAATTTCGTGAAAAGTGACAGGTAGTACACAGGCCGAGCCATCTCAGAAAACGTTTTCAGAGGCCTAAGGTCAAACAGTGACACGTGGCACGCCGTACAAGTTCACTCTCCTGTATTATCCCATAAACAGGTCACGTTGCGACACTTGGCATATCTCTCTCTCAGAGAATCCAATTGAGGTCATACCTATCAGGATGGAAAGATAACAGGCCGAGATATCTCAGAAAAAATTTTCAGAGGCCGAAGGTCAAACAGTGACACGTGGCACGCCGTACAAGTTCTCTCTCCTATATTTTCCCAAAACAGGTCACGTTGGGACATTTGGCATAACTCTCTCTCAGAACATCCAATTGAGGTCAGACCTGTGAGGATGGAAAGCTAACAGGTCAGGCTATCTCAGAAACCTTTTTCAGACCCTGTGGATCAAAAATTTCGGAGTTACACTAGAAACAATCAGGTACATATTTCTGTCAAAACAGAATTATTTTTTGGTACCTTCATTCATGGCTTCCGGAATTTAGGGCTTTGAAGAAAGTTGGAATTTTTGTAATCGGAGACCACGGCTGGATGCTACTCATCAAAATAGAAATTTAGAGACCAAGATCAGAATTTTTGGCTGGGTAGAAGGCCGGGCTTGATTAGACCCTAGTTCAGGACTTTGATCAGAAAAGTGGAAAATTAGGGCTTCTATAAAAATGGGAATTTTTGAAATCTGTGACCACGGCTGGAAGCTCCTCAGAAAAATAAAAGCTTAGAGATTTGGATCAAACATTTTGATTGGGCAGAAGAGTGGGCTTCATCAAACCCCAGTTTAGGGTCACGTCCAGTGAATCCAAAAGTTTCAAAGGAAAAATTGAGGAGTGAAACTTTGCAGTTTTCAAATTCTGAATATACCAGTTTGATCAGTTCATCAAGGCGCATATTCCTATCCTATCGGAAGGTTGAAATTCAAAGTTTGAATTTTGGGGGTTTCTCTGACAAAACCATATCCAGCTCTAGGTCCAGTTCTTGCAAATCAAGTGGATTGGGTTAATCCTAGAAGAAGATGGATTGGTCACCTGCATAAGTGAAGAAGTTCGTGTTTTAGAGGGAGATGAGGCTAAGGTCTTACATAAGAAGATTTCAAGCGATCTCGACAGGTATGACTCATCGAGGTATGTTTCGATATTTGTCCATGATTAAGTTTATGGTATGTTTGTCTTCATGTTATTACGGTTAGTACAATTTTGATTTTAGATTTTTCGTTTCACCTTAACAAAATTATGAATGCATGATAGAAGATATTCATTGGTTAGGGTGTTGACACTTATGATTGTACTAATGCATTATGGTGTTGTATGAGGTTTATGTTGTCTACTAACATGAAAGGTACACCAAGAAAGACAAAGCATGGTCCAGTTCAAGAACATATGATCATGATGACATGAGGATAAAGACTCATCCATTGTCATGGATCTCATAGAAGATCCATTTACGAGGTATGTATAACTTGGTTTTATAATGGCTAACCTATGAGATATACAGGTTACTAGCACAAGTCATTGAAGAACAACAAGAAGACATCATGTGAGTATAAATAGCTAGCATGCTAATCCAGGTATGTTTTTCCTATATCAAGATAGAATCCTACCTTGTGTTAGGATCTTATACTGTTGTGTTGTTTGATAATGATTATTCATGAAGTCATAGGTTTGAATAAGTCATGGCTGTATGCGTATTATATTTCTTACCATAATTGATGATATGACTAACCAGAAGAATCATGAAAGTATAGGTTTGAATAATCACAGGTTTTATGCACATTATATCTCTTATCTTAATTGATGATTCAACTAAAGAGTCATAGGTTTGAGTATTTATAGGTTTAGACATGTTATGCTTCTTATGATTTGACTAACCATAAGATTCCTACATAAACCTTGAATGCTAATGCTTATTATTTCTGTTTGAAATGATCATGACTATACATGCTTGAGATTATTGTGTTTTAATAGTATACTAATGAATGTATGATTTTATATGAGATCACAAGGATAACACAATCATGATGCATAGGGACCAAGGATGAATGTAAGTTCAAGGACAGGTAATCCAGGAAGCAAAGATCAAGAGGGAGCACACTCCAGTTGTTCCTGCAAAGAAAGCAAAGGAGCACACTTCAGTAGCTTCTGCAAGGATGCAGATATTTAGAGGGAGTTGAACATCTTCCTACATTCCACAATAGAAAGGTGTAGAAGAAGCTACTTCAGATTATGACTCCAGTATCTCCTGCAAAGAAGCAAAGAATCAGAGGGAGTCCACCCAATGAACAAACAAAGATAAGTATTTTAATTATCATTTCTTACATATGTGTTTGTTTAAATAAAATTGTTCAAATGATGTATATGCTCATGTTCCTAGACTTAGGATATGTATTATGCATATTAGAATAGTTGCATTGATGAACAGTATACTACTAATATACATGGGTAAGTGGCCTATGGCACTGTACAACATTCCATTGCTACTTATCTAGAATGAAACCTCTTTGCTGACATGTTGGGAGTTGTGCACACTCTTAACAATGTTCTGGTAGAGATTGGAAGGCATCTAGAAAGTTACGGAATATGGATAAATGTTGTATTGAAGCATTGGCTAAGTTAATTGCATGACTGTATGGCATATTTCTTTATGTGTAAGAATTTCTTCTGAAAACTATGAGATGTTTTCTAATCATGCAATTTAACTTGTTGTGTAGGAAAGATCGTATGCCATCTCCTACAAAAGAAGAACTACAACATTTGTTCAGCAACAAATTATCTATTGAAGATATTGAAGTTCCCAGGATACGGGAAGAATGCCATGATCCGTCGATCATGAAGAACGATGTTTGGGATGCGGTCCCAAGATGTGAAGGGAAGTTTGTTATGACTTCCAAATGGAACTATCAGATCAAGCATGTTGCAGATGGCAGCATTAAGAAATATAAAAGTGATGAAATAGAAGATGAACCAGATGGATTTCAAGACAGCATGGTGCAGTCTTATATATGTGCAGAACTTGGTATGGTAGGATAGACAGCTTTCTATCCAGTTTGGGCTTTACCAAGAGAAAAGCGGATTCCAACCTTTACTACAAGGTTGAGGAAGGCAATCCAGTGATACTACGTTTGTATGCGGATAACCTGTTTGTTACAGGTGAAGATAGATTGATTGTCGACATGCAGCGGAAGCTTACTGCTGAGTTCGAGATGAAAGATTTGGGAATGATGCACTATTTTTTTTTGGTATGGAGGTGTGGCAGAGTGCAGATGGGATCTTCCTTGGTCAAGGGAAGTACACAGTTGATATCCTGAATAGATTTGGGATGATGGATTGCAAGGCCATGGCCACACCTATGGCATCGAATTTGAAGCTTCTATGTGATGCTTCATCTGCGCTGGTTGATGTCTCTACGTATCGTCAGATGATTGGGTCATTGATGTACCTGACGAACACGAGACCAGACATTTGCTTTGCTGTGAACACATTGAGCCAGTTCCTGATGGATTCGAGGACTGTTCACCTAGTTACTGTAAAGCATGTTCTGAGGTACCTGAAGGGTACAGTGGTTTATGGGCTCAGGTATGAGGCGAATCAAAAGTTTAACCTGCAGGGTTATGTTGATTCAGATTGGGCTGGCAGTGCTGCAGACATGAAGAGCACATCTGGGTGTTGCTTCAGTATGGGATCAGGTGTGATCTCTTGGTTTAGCAGGAAGCAGTCCTGCGTAGCACTGAGTACAGCTGAGGCAGAGTATGTTGCAGCCTGTTCAGCTAGTTGTGAGGCAGTATGACTACAGAAGCTACTGTTTGAGTTATTTGATCTCCCGTTGGAGGCTACTGGCATCTTCTGTGATAACCAGAGTTGTGTGAAGCTGTCCGAGAACCCTGTGTTTCATGACAGGTCGAAACACATAGAGATCAAATATCACTATATCAGGGATATGGTGCAGAGAGGAGCCGTGAAGCTCCTGTATGTTGCGACGGACGAGCAGATTGCAGATGTGCTGACGAAGTCACTAGCCAGGGTGAAGTTCGAGTACTTCAGAGAGAGGCTTGGTGTTCTTCAGATCGAGGACACTTAGAGGAAGAAGTGATGGACACATTTGCTGAAGCCATTCCAAGCATGTTGGAAGGAGGATCCTTCACATGGCTGTGGATGTAAGCGCTGGATGATGGGCATCAGGATGATGTTCTGGTTTCTGCTTGGATATGATCAGTTGGATCATTTATGTATGTACGCATCATGTTGGATGCTGGATATGATCGGTTGGATCATGTGTATGTATTTTGTATGAACGCATCATGTTGGATGCTGTTGGATACATTGTGTGGATCATGTATCTTTGTATGATCAGGTAGATCATGGATGCTGTTGGATACATTGTGTGGATCATGTATCTTTGTATGATCAGGTAGATCATGTATGTTGATGGGTACATTGTGTGGATCATGTATCTTTGTATGATCAGGTAGATAATGTATGATTGATGGATACTATGTGTGGATCATGTATCTATGTGTGCATCAGATGGATGCATTGTATGATCAGGATGATCGTGGATGACGAGCTTCTCCAGATGACATGCAACAGGATGTTGCAGTGATGATGATGAGTATCAGATGATACTTTGTGGCCGTGGATCAGGTTGTGCAGGAAAGCATGTAATTTGTGCCCTGGGAGATTTGCATATGGTCTTTCGAGGTTTTTCCTATGGCATGTAATTCGGTGCCCTGGGACATCTAGCAAATGCTCTTGCGAGGTTTTTCTTGGGAGGACATGTAATTTGTGCCCTGGGAGATCTGCAGATAGTCTTTCGAGGTTTTGCCTATGGCATGTAATTCGGTGCCCTGGGATATCTGGCAGATGATCTTGCGAGGTTTTGTCCTATGGCATGTAATTTGCTCCTGGGAGATCTGGACAGGATGAAAAAGGCCTCAGATGCTTCAGCCAGGTTTTGCCATGACCACATGTAATTTGCTCCTGGGAGATCTGGACAGGATGAAAAAGGCCTTAGATGCTTCAGCCAGGTTTTGTGGTGGACCACATGTAATGTGCTCCTGGGAGATCCGACAGGTAGAGCTGTGTGCTCGTAACAGCCTGGGATGCTTCAGCCAGGTTTTGTGGTGAGATCACATGTAATGTGCTCCTGGGAGATCCGACAGGTAGAGCCTCGTGCTCGTAACAGCCTGGGATGCTTCAGCCAGGTTTTGTGATGGGTCACATGTAATGTGCTCCTGGGAGATCCTACAGGTAGAGCTGTGTGCTCGTAATAGCCTGGGATGCTGCAGCCAGGTTTTGTGACGCACGTAATAAGTCCTGAGGATTCCACAGTATGGCCAGTGATGATGAAGACCTACAGGTGGTGGGCCTACATCCAGTATGAAAAAGGACTGGCTCTGTAGAACTTCCTATGACGAGTAGATTCAGAGATTGATTGAGATAGCAGCAGCAGTGACGATGATGATGATGACTCGATGACGATTATCCAGTGACGATGATCCAGAGAAGATGACTTGTGCTAGAAGAACTGTGCTGAGAAATACCTTCCTATTTAAGAGGGAGTGTTGATGTATATGTAACTTCGGAATGTATTTCACATATATGTATATTGTATTCCTATAGAGATGGTATTATTCCTCTATAAGGAAGTGTCGTCATTTATATTGTAAGTGTCGTAACTTATACTTGATGGGTTATTAGACCACCTTATTTGGGGTCGACCCTGTATAATTCATGTGGGTCAAAGGGTTATTAGACCACCCTATTAGGGGTCGGCCATGTGGGTCAAAGGGTTATTAGACCACCCTATTGGGGGTCGGCCCACTCAACATTATGTTATGTGGTTAAGTTCGATCCTACATGAGTTAGGTAAAAAGGCAAGTCAAGTCAAGTATAAATAGAGTGCGGGAGGCACTCTATTTACTCACTCACTTCTCACAGATGCTCTCAAGGAGGAGAGGCGCACTTATGGAGGAGGAGGATTGCTGCTAGGTTATGGCTATCTCTATTGGTTGGTTGTATCATTGCTCTATCTATCTCTGAGGAAGTTATTGGGGTTTTTCACCTTTATGGTTTTCCCCAAGTAAATCTTTGTGTCTCTTGTGTGCTTGCATTATTGTCTCCATGATTGATATGCTGTAGATATGCTGTACATGTTGTTCTCTCAGTTAAGATCCTAGATCAGATTGAAGTAAATTCTGAAAATTTAACAAGATGTAGTCGACAAGTTGGAGTCGGAATCAAAATTGTTAGTCAGAACTGGAGTCACGAGTCGGAATCACAATCGAAAAGTCGGATTCGAAGTTTAACCTCAGAATCGACAAGTCGGAGTCGAAACGACGGAGTCGGATACGCTGAATTAAGAGTGTATTTTTGAGGTTCTGAATCCCGTCATTGGAATCGACCGGTCAAAATCATAACGGAGGAGTTGGAATCGACGACAAATATCGACATATTGTAAATCAAAAAATAAGAAAGTCAGAGTCAACATGTCAAAGTCGGAATTGTGGAGTCAAAGTGTTTCATAATCACACTGTTAAACTCACAGGATAAAATAGAGAGGTAATTTCAAATTAGTTTTAATTGTGAAGGGTCATGATGAAGAATTGTGACTATTAAGTGAAGAGGCACGATTGAGGGTATATAAACCACTCTTTAATCCTTCAAATAAAGTGTCTTTGTACATTCAAATAGCAAATCAAAAGGTGTACAGAAAACACGTCATCATTTAAGGGTGGTTTGGAAGCACAAGGAGAGGCTACAATAGCCTGTAGGAATTCATAGATTCCTTCCAGCTGTTGTTGGTAATAGGGTGTTGTTTCATCCTTCAGTTGTAGCTGAAAATATTGGATGTCGTTGCATCCTTCAGTTGTAGCTAAAAATATTGGGTGTTGTAGCATCCATCAAGTTGGTGCTTTCAAATACTTGTAAATATAATTTTGCAGTAATAGAAAGTGTTTTTGGTTTTCCTAATTGGGTTTCCACGATAAAATTATGTGTTCTGTTTCTATTTTTGATTTTGTCTTAAAAGTGATAAAAATTGAAGAAATATATAAATACTGATTCACCCCCCCCTCTCAGTATCACTTGATTTTCCAACAGGATATACCATCTACAAAGGTAGTTCATAATATTTTTTTCCTATAGATGGAGCAACCACATTATCTAAACTAGGTTCCATAGAAGGGGACGTTGTAGAAGCAAACTCAATGGAGGGGGGGTCCTATAGAAGCAAACTCAATATAGTGGGACCCCATAGAGGTAGACTCTGTAGAACCAAACCTCATAGATTTATACCCCATTTAAAAACTTTGACATATATGGTTTAGAGAAATAAAAGGTCATTAGCTAGTCTAGTATGTGAGCGTGCGTGCGCACACACACACACATTTTACAAACGTAAAATCACCATGGGGCTTCTTATGATAAAGGTATCATAAATATCCTTATTAACATAAACCACATCCACATTATCAATTGGACCCTAGTCAACCCTTAGATTTCATCCAAAGGCTTAATGTAGGCTACCATCATAGGTTGCAACTGTAAAAAATCCTTGATAATTCACCCCAATAAATATTGACATCAGAATGAAAGTGTCTAATGATAACCATAAACTAAACCATGTAATATACCTCTAAAATTCATGCATGCAAGCACAATATCAAGTAGCAACAATGTTTCATCATTAATAAAAATCAGTGGACAAGCTAAGAGAATTATGTACATGAGGTAGAGGCTAGGGAAACAAGGGGATATGTAAGAAAGGGACATATCAACAACCATATCCAAAAATAGTTCTCCCCAACTACTATCTATCATCATAATTATACTTTCAATCCTATACATTGTTAAACCAATCAACCCAAAACTGCTTTTGTTTCCTAGTATTGGCATAACAACTCAAATATGGGAAATACGTATGCTAAATATAAATAACCAAGCTAACCAAATTATTCTCAACAATTTTTTCCATAATTTATTATTAATTATCCTATATATGCAATCATCTCACTATGTGAGCTTAAACTCCAAGTGACATGCATATGAACTTGCCCTTTTTTAAATCAAATTTTGAGAAAGCTCAACATAGAAACCAATAATAAAAATAGTAAGCCTCTATTTTCAATATACACTTATATAAAAACATTATTGCAACCAACAATATGGTAGAAAAAACCTATACATATAACCCAAAACAAAATTTCATGCATGTATACAATAATGATGTGTACACAATAGTAGTCTTCATACATTTAGCATGCACAAACCAATAAGTTATTATCCTCACAAAGGAGAAGAGACAATTCACTTATATAGGTTGAATCACTTCATAACCATCATCACAAAGCATATACGCAAAATGGATTGAACTAAGATTGGATTCCGAAAGGAAGAAACAATAAGAGGCTTACCAATATCTACTATCAAACACCCGAACATCTACAATCTAAAGTTACAAACTCTCATGACCATATACTCTTATGACTAGTCACATCATGGAAAACAATTGATTTTATCAAGGGTAGAGTTTTACCATGATCTTTACAATTTACAAACATGCCTTGAAATATCCAATGCTGATAATTTAATATCAAATGCCAGGTAAAACATTTTTGAACCATGAAAACCACCGCAACAATAATCACAAAACCAATGCCAAAGTTCTACCAACAAAGTCTGTATAAGCCAAGATTGAATTGTACAACGAAGAAGTTGAAATGGGATGCCTTGGGATTTGTATACTGTAGTTCATAAATTTGGGTTTGACCAAGGTTGTAGACCAAAATTATTTTCAAAGGAATGGGTAGCAAAAATTAGGTTTAAAGGTATCTGTATTGAGCTCTAGCATTTCCCAACAAAGAAGGAGATAAGGGTTGTGTAATATGAACAAAAAAACTCAAATGCAATGCAAGAGGTCTAACACATGCTTTACTGATACATTCTCTATATACTTCAACAATATTTTTGTGATATTTTGTGAATCTAAAGACAAAGATAAAATTCACACTAAGCCTAACAAAGATTAAAAGAATTGAGTTGGAAAAATAGAGAAGAAAAAAACTGTGTTACAACACAAGAGAATGAAGAACAACTGGAAAAACTTCCATTACATCATTATTCAGTAAAATGTGTACATAAATAATACATCTCCAAAGGAGAAATTCGTGAGCCTAAAGAGGCAGTTGGAACATAAGTGGCAGGCTTAGTTTGCATTGGAACCATCTCCCGATAAGGTCTAGTGGCCACTAATGATGAATGGCTAGTTAATTGGGGTGGAATGGCACATGACTAAGTCATTGGGGCTAGAAATTGGGGTATGAGACTCCAAGTAGGCACAATACTGACTTGTAGTGGTCAAAATAGGCGCTCCTACACTCAGTAGCAGTGAAACTAGGTGTAGCAGTTAGTTAACTAAGTAATCAAGGGGACAAGGTGCCCTAAATCATGGAATTGGCTATACTACCTCCTAAAATCATGCATGAGGGTGCATTTGGACTTTACTGATGTAACCAACGTGCTCTAAGTGGATAAGAGGGATAATGATGACCAAATTTAAGCTCTATGGTGCCCAAATTACGGACTAGGTGCTAGGAGACTCGACTACCAATGCATGTATGCATGGAGTGTTGCATGGAGTGTTGCATGGAGTGTTGCATGGAATGCATGCATGCAAAGCATGAAAAACCAAGATGAGATGGTTAGAATATTCCAACACCCCCCCTTAAGCCTGACTATGTGAGGGAAGATCAGAAATAGGGCCCTGGAAACTGAGACCAAAGGTCACCCTTTACAAATTTATTATCCCATTTAAGTGAGGAAAGATGGAAAACCGTGTGGAAACAAAACCCCCCCTCAAGATGGACATGAGGCACACCAAAAAAAGTAATTGCTCCAAACTCAAGTAGGTGTGATGCTTGATCATATGTATGGTGGTATATTACTCTTGGGAAGAAGTGGATCATGCTCCAAAAACATGTGCTTGTATTCTCCTTAAGTGGATGCAAGCGAATATGGAGGCTTTCTAAACTTGCTCTTTAAACCAAACTTTATCAAAACAAATCCATGAATATGTAGACCATTGTGGAACATGAACTTCGAACAAACTGAGGTAGTATCAGTTCCAAGAATGTCTATATGGTTCTTTGATATCTCCTTTGAACCAACATAGCTGAGATCATAACCAAATGAACCATGGCATGATGGTGGTGGCTTGGACTTCAAATCATATCCAAGTGAGAGGAGCAAGTGTTCAAGTGAATGCATAATGTCTCCAACTTCATTTGCATCTTTAGGAAGTGTGAATTTGATCATTATGGAATAGGGAGGAGGCATGGAACCAAGAAGAGCATATGCAGCAGCTCCAAAGATTGATCTAGCATCCAAAACATTCAGCAGATCACAATCTTGCACATCAGTAAGCTCATGGGAAGTAGATAATTCGAAACTCTCTTCAACCTCTAGAGTAGTAACTGACATATCTTGCTCATAATTCGAAATATAAGACATTGAGAACATGAGTGAGGAATGGATAATATTTCATTAGTTGTATCACTTTCATCTGCATCAGCTACATGGGAATGGAACAATTCGAACTGTCTTCAAATTCTAGAACACCAGAGGAAGGAATGTCTTCTACTGAAACTTTCTGTGTTGAATCTATAGCTTCTTCTTCATCTTGAACAACTTCATCATGAGAGATGCTTGAGGCCGAGACATAATCAGAGAGAACACTTCAAGAGGTATCACTGGGCTTGTTCTGCAAATGGCTAGCATGATCCTCTTCCTTCTGCTTTCCAAATTCTCTATCCAAATTGGTCCAGATATCACTTGGATATTCGGCAGTATCAATGAGGTAGTGCATACTAGGAGACATAGCAATACACATTGCTCCATAGCCTTTGTCATAGTCATTTATCCAATCATTTTCATCTTCATAAGAAAACAAATATCTCATAACACCAATACACATATCAAAAATACTTTGTCTCTTTAGATATGTTATCATCTTTTGTTTCCACTCATCATAGTTGAATGGAGAGAGGAGGAACTGCTTTCAAATTCATGGAAGCTATTGTAGAATGCCTACACAAAAAAGGATCTGAAAAAAATATATGGAATATTACTTTGCTCAACAAAGCTTTGATACCATGTGAGATTTTGTGAGATTCTCACAGATATCTAGAGACAAAGATAAAATTCACACTAAGTCTAACAAAGAACAAAAGAATTGAGCAGGGAAAATAGAGAAGAAAAAAATATGTTACAACACAAGAGAATGAAGAACAATTGGAAAATATTCCATTACATCATTATTCAGTAAAATTTGTACATAAATAATACATCTCCAAAGGATAAATTCATGATTCTAACGAGGCAGTTGGAATCCACACAAGTGGCAGGCTTCGTTTGCATTGGAACCATCTCTCGATAAGGTCTATTGGCCATTAATGATGAATGGCTAGTCAATTGGGGTGGAATATCACATGAATCAGTCATTGGGGCTATAAATTAGGGGATGAGACTCCAAGGAGGCACAATAATGACTTGTAGTGTCAAAATACGCACTCCTACACTCAGTAGAAGTGAAACTAGGTGTAACAGTCAGTTAACTAAGTAATCAAGGGGACAAGGCGCCCTAAATAATGGAACTGACTATACTGACACCTAAAATCATGCATGAGGGAACCTTTGGACTTTAGTGATGTAAGCAAGGTGCTCTGAGTGGATAAGAGGGATAATGGTGACCAAATTTAAGCTCTAGGTGGCCTAAATTAAGGACTAGGTGCTAGGAGACTCAACTACCAATGCATGGATGCATGGAGTGCTACATGGAATGCATGCAAAGCATGCAAAACCAAGATGAGATGGTTACAATATTCCAACAATTTTAATATGAAGGCTAAAAAAAATCATTCAAGACCACAAAACAAATAACTGTGATTTTGAAGAAAGAAATAATACATCGAAACACCCACTACTAATTGTCACTCAAGCATGCAATAAACACATAATGAAGGAAATTATTGGTTTCTTCCAAGGGTTAGGATTACCTTTTTCTCATCTTGACCAGTCTTCCTTGTATCCATGTCTTCCAAATCAATAGATCACATGAGCTCAAACCACCAAATGCTACCTACAACACACAACGTCTTGCTTGTTTGAAGGTTCCCCAAGTTAACTCAAGCAAAGATGGAGGCAAGTAACCAACAATAGAAGCATTGCAAACAACCAATACCACTACATATACATCCACTCATAATTTGCTCGTATAATACTTGTAATAACCAAGTAAAGCTACATCCATACATAATAATCACTATACCAAACATGTCATAGAAAAATAATGTTGATAAATTTGCTTCTCAACACATTTGCATATCAATTGTTCCATACATTATTTTTGGCAATATGTAGAAATCATGAACCATTACACAAATATACAAAACATATGATAACCATCATCAACATAGACATATTAGGAACCATGAAATAAACAATGGAGTGATCATACATACCTCACCAACATATGAAGCCTAAGTAAATAGACTTATCAAAATGTAACATGCCCATCATCTTCACCGCAGTTTACACTAGGAAGATAACCCTATAATTTCCTATAAAGGGATTTTGGGGAAGGAAAAACCCATTCATTATTAGGGTGAGCACATAAAGCAAACAAAAATCTCATATAATCATAGGCTTCATTGTGATACTTCACATTCAATCAATGTTGATCAGGTTTTTTGTCAACATTTGACAACTCCAATTTATATGTTGTTTCTAGCAACATTCAAACATTGAGATATTTGGTTTCACAAGATGGAAGGTGGGTTTGGCTATGGGAAAATTACAACAATTAAACTTGAATTCTTGTAATAGTGCTTGTACAAGTAGATACTAGAATTCTTATTCATTTATGAAAAGGGTAGAAATGAACATAGTGGGGTTAATGTTCTACAATGGGTGAAGGAAAATGAAAATGAAGAAGAGATGGGAAAACCTAAAAACATTGTTAGACATTCCAATTTTCCTAGGCAAAACATTATTAACCTCTCAACAAATTTCTCTTTAATTCATGGTATAGTCTTTTGCCGTAACACTCAACTAATCACAATCATGTTAGTGATAAACTAATTGGACTTTTGTGGGTGTGGTCGAGAATATAAACACTATTTGGGATTTTTTTTGGTTACGCAAGTACCGACATAAGTTTAGGCAATCTAATAGAATTAATAACCTGGAATAAATGAAAGAATGCAAAGCAACCAAAAATAACTAAATAAGAAAATTAAAACAAAGGGAAGATGAGCATTTAAAACTAACATGCAACATGGCATAAAAATGCAGGATAATCTTGAAACATTAAAGGAATATAAAGAGATAAACTGAGAAATGAAGAAATGAAGAAATTGAAACTATAGACTTGGGTATCCAAAACAAATGAAATATTTTGGGATTTGTGTGTTATATAGCATTTTTATGTTTTTATTTATATTTTTTAGTTTCGTAGTTATGTTATTCAATGGAGTAGTAAGGATTGAGGGATGACCCATTCGCCATATGTGAAAACAATATCTCTTAGCCTTCCTTTAGCCTAAATGCATTATTTCCTAGATTATAAGCGATGGTAAAAGGGACCAACCATAACTTATTTAACTTTGCATGATTTCCTTTGTCTTCATGAGCAAATCCCTAGATAAGGACTTGTTGGTTGACTCTAATTATTTGACCTTTTTCTTATTGTGATATTTCTTGGCAATGCCTTGCCTCTTCTCCAAATTATGAGTTACAAAACTTATTTGGTGTTCAAGAGCCAACAATGCATTATCTTTGACTTTGAGTTATTGGATTGGTTCCAATTCCTCATTTTGGAAGGCTAAATGATAGTCAACAATTTCTAACTTAGTAACTTTCTGGCCATAGACTAACCTAAAAGGCGTCTCACCAGTGCTCATTTTTATCGTTGTTCAATCTACACATAAAGCATGGTTTGAATTTAAATTCCATTCACGAGGGTTTTCCCTAATAATATGCTTAATTATTTCAATCATTTTTTAATTGGTAGACACAACTAACCAGTTACCTTGTAGGTAATAAGGTGAATAGGTTGAGCATATTACATTATATTGTTGACACAATCTCAAGACTTCTCCAAACACATAAGTGCCACCATTTCCATTGAAAATTTCAAGAGGTTTACCAAAATGGGAAAATATATGCTCCTATAAGAAGGAAACAACCTAATATGCCTCAACATTATTTAATGAAATAACTTCTACCGATCTAGTGAAATAATCCATAGATTTGAGAATAAAAATGTGACCAATAGAATAAGGTGGTGAAATAGGGCTTATGAAGTTGAGACCCCATTTGGAAAAAGGAAAACAAGCGATCATTGAATCTAAAGGCATGGCAGAACATTTATGCTTCCATGTTGATCATTGGCAATGATCACAATACCTCAAAAACATGAATGAATTGTAAAACAAGGTAGACCAATAAAAAACATAACACACAATTTTATGGGTAATGGATTTGGTAGAAAAATGCATGCCGTTGTGAAACTATAAGTGAGCACCATCATGAAATTTATCTAAACTTGTTTTGACTTGTGAATTTCCCATACATTGACGAAGCATACCACCAAAAACAAGCATTTATTCAGCAGAACAAACTTGGTAACTTCAAATATTGACCTCCTCTCCTCATTAACTTGAAAATGAGGAGGGCATTTCTAATTCTGTAAATATAAAATAATATATTGATACCATGGATCAATAATCACATTTTGGTCAATATCAAAACAATCAAGCTGAAAGATATCAAGCAAAGAGTCCTTATCTTCTACATTGTTTGGGCATTCCTCGTGAGATTTTTTTAGTCATTAAGAAAGCTAAATCTCTACCTTGGATTGTCTTAACAGCTGTGACTTCTAGGCTAAATACAATTTTCGATTTTTCCATGTAAACGAGTTTGGGACAATAAATACCTAACATGAGGGAGAGGCACCTTAACCATTGTGGTCTTGCCTAACACATATTGTCTATATTTGCTTAAGGAAATGGACACATAAAATTCATGTTTTTAGAGTCATAAAATCCACTGACCTTTAGTGTAAATATGAAATTATCTAGAAAAATCAAGCTTGGCTAGGATAGGGGCAGAAGTAATGGCATGTTTAATGGGTTGAAAGACATCTTGAGCATTCTTACTGCAATATAAATTTATATGTTTCCTTAATAATATATGGATCATGCATAATTATCTTAGCAAAGTTGAGAACAAATATGAATAATTTATTTATTTTTATTTTACCCTAAAAACCCTAAATGGATTTCTTAGAGGAAGGAGGTGGTAATGTTTGAATATTAGAAATACTTTCAAGATCAATGCTTACATTGTCCTTGGAGACAATATGTCCAAGCAACTTGCCTTCGATGACACCAAAAACAAATTTGTTAGAATTTAATGAAATGCCAAACTTCTTACATTTAAGAAAACTTGTGTTAAATGCTCAAAATGGTAATTTATTTTCTTAGAATGCAAAGAAAAATCTGAATAATTATACCAATTAGATAGTCAAAATCAATGTACATAGCTTGTTGGAAGGTAGCACCTCAATTAATGAGCCCAAAGGAATCTCTTGATAAGTAAAAGTGCCCCATCGTTTTGTAAAGGTCTCTCATGTTTACTTTGATATGGTTATATTTAGAAAAACCATCTAAAAGTGACATAATTTTTTACCCGTCAACTTGTTAAAGAATAACATCCACATAGGGAAAAGAAAAATTGTATTTGGCACTTGCTTAGAGACCCATAACTATAATGTCAACTAGAGACCCATAAACTTGTTAAAGAATAACATCCACATAGGGAAAAGGAAAATTGTATTTGGCACTTGCTTAGAGACCCATAACTATAATGTCAACTAGAGACCCATAGGGAAAAGGAAAATTGTATTTCCACTTGATATTTGAAAATTTTACACAAAGTAAAATGTCAAAATTATTTTATAGAACTATAACTAGATTAGAGACCCACTTTGAATAGCAAACCAAAAAAATGACATTGTCTTCCAACATTCTATCTAGATCTTTTCTAATCATAGCATCCATAATGGGATTGACATATTTCTGTCTTTGCTTTGTCGACTTAACACCCTTCTCAAGGGGTATGGAATGCTAAATTATTCCATGGTCAAATCCTCACAAGTCTTTATAGGACTAGGGAAACTTGTCTCTAAATTCTCTAAAAAGCGAAAGGAACTTGGCTTTTTCCTCCTCAATGCACTGAGTTCTCACATACAATATTTTAGGATAATCATTGGAACCAATGTCAATCAAGATGGTTTCTCCAACCCCCTAATTATAGTACTTTTGGATCTAGTTAGTCTTCTTGGAATAATAATGAGTAGAAAACATATTTTCCAAAGGCACCACACCTTTGGGATAGACATTATGCTCTGTATTTACAATGTTGAAGGAATCATGCATCTCATCTCCTTGGTTTGCTTGGTTCGCTAGAAAGCAACAAACATCTTCATCATTTTCAAAAATTTGCTCAGGTTCATCATTATCAAACACAAAGGACATAATGGGCATATAACTTCACAATCAGGTCTATCTTTAAAACAATTTTTAATAGGAATAAAAGTAAAAACAACTAGTTTATCAACTACTAAGTGTAATTCACTTCAAATATGAGTAATATTAAAAGAGATGATTTTTTAGTTAGCTAATCTACTACATGAATATATATTCTAAAAACCTTCTTGGTGGGCTTATAGACTCTCTTAACCATATTACTGATAATATTTGAATCTTTGAAAACATGTGAGTGTCTAAAGACCTTCTTGGTAGCCTTATAGACTCTTTTAACGATATTAATGATAATATTTGAATATTTGAAAACATGTGAGTGCCTATAGCCTATCCACATAGCTTTGTTTAAGACAAGACACAAAGCTTCAGATTCAATAATATTATGAGTGCATGTGAAATTTAATTGAAAGGAAAATGGATGTGCATACTATATGGAGAGTGCAACATGTAACTGGCACCATTAAATTTGAAATAAGAGGCCTTGTCCTTGTCAAACTACAAGTGCCAAACATGATCTTGGTTAGAACTATGTTAGGTAGCGATATACTATTCCTCTTCCATGAAGATATAATAAGTACCTGAGTCTTGTTTCAACATAATCAATCTCAGAATTAAGGATATTCTCAATGTAAGGGATCATTCTAAGTTCTCTTAAAATTACGATATGCTTTTGGTCCTGAGGAATAATCATGTGATAATGATCAAGGCTAAGATAACCATTGATTAGATGGTACCATTCTCATCCTAGGATCATAGAAAAATTATGTATTTCCTATGAGCCACGAGAAAATTATAAGTAGTATGAATTTCAGCTTGTGAGAATATGATTAAGGCCGTAGGCTAACTAAGGGTTTTAATTCAACTTATGTGCACATTGTTATACTCATAAATTTGCTAATGTAAATATGTATTTTAAGTCCATTTGCAATATTTTAAAATCAAACATGGTAGATAGTACTAGATACTTTGAAATTCACTTATCATTGCACTTCATCATAAATATATGAAGCAAATACACATGCATGTGTGTGTAGATACATACACACACACATACACACACATACATACATACATACATATATATATTGTTGGAAACCTAATCCTATGGGATTATGGTTCCTCTTGTAAATTATGGTGAATACTTTCCTTTAGTTACGAAGATGAAGAGGCACATACCTCGAGTATCTAAAGCTCAAAGGTCACCTCTCTCATCTTTATAAATAAACCATTTATGCTCAATAAAATTCAAGCTTGGAGTTTTTCCCAAGGCCTGATAGTGGTACCATAGCTGATCATTTTTAACTCCATAACATTTTTAGGTCTATGTTTCCTAATTTCCGACATATTCTCTACCTTATGTTTCTCTCAAACCTGCCAAAATAGAATCTTGAACTTTGCATGTTGTCACCTCTCTCAGTGTTTTTCTTGATGCCTTCACAGAACCTTCTACCTATCTCCATCCTCACAGATTCTCTATGGTAATTCTCGTGACCTGAGAAATGAAATGAGAGTTCCTTGTTATCCCACAACCTCGTGCAACCCTGTCTTGGTGTGCATCTCCTCCATTTTTATTGCAATAAGAGCTTCTTCATATGCACGACCTTATTTTTCACTTCCACGTAGGGATTATCTTACATCCATTTGCAACTCATTTGCATCCTCCTCTTCCTCCCTTAGGTTAAGAGAAATACCCTTATTCGCAGCCATTCCCTTTACCAAACTTCAAAACATATAGTGACCATCTCCACAAACCTTTTGCACGCTAAAATGTTCTATCTTCTCATAGACAAAGGCGTTCCACATTTCAGCAACTCCATTCCAAGAAATAAAGTGAACCAATGCCAATTTGATTAATAATAAAACCATCAAATATAGACCAAATGGATGTGAATGGTTATGCCAACCTAGAGGATAAATATGCCTCAAAACTTACAATATTGAATGTTGCACTACCATTTCTAAGATTGCATTCATGAGGAGCAAGATGGAAGGAGATGAACAATAAATATATGCATTGGAGTTGTGTGCTAGCATATCCACAACCTCAACATACGTTCCTACTTGAAGATTGAGCATACCTACTTGAAGACTAGGCATATTGTTTGAAGATTGCGTTTTGCATTTGTGTGGGCTCAAATCAATGAACTCGCATAGGTTTATTGTTTTTTTTTGCAAATATTGTTATTGCAAAGACCCCAAAGATAGTTAGAGATCATCTATTGCAAATTGTATTACTCGGTGGATTTTATCATTCCATAGTAGATTCAGTTTTGAACCATGACTAGGGTTCCTAGGAGATAGTTTTAGGGTTTGCAAAAGATAGAACTATATTACAAAAAATATATTGGACAAAGCCTATTGTAAAAATTGTTGTATTGCAAAATGCATTGCATAGACTTAGACTCGCACTTTATATAGAGTATTGTGTTGCAAAGAGTTTATTGCAGTAGGGATTATCAATATTTTTATTGTACTAGATTTTATATGGTTGCATAGATTTAGACTTGCACCTTGTATTATTTGCACTACTTGTTGTAGAAACTGTATTTTTCATTGCATAGTGTTTTGTCAAAGATGCATTCTTTGGCTTCCATTATCGGAGCAGTGCTCACTGGAAAGTACAAATACCCATAATGGTTGAGGAATATCAGTAGCACGCTCATCGTTAATAATTTATGGGATGGCATCTGTGAAAGAGAAATTGTTGAAGGAGTGAATTCCCATATAGTCATTGCACCAAGATAACCTACAACATACAAAGAGCTTGCTATATGGAAGAGTAGATACAGTAAGGTATATGCACTAATCGTTGATACAGTAAGTGAAGAAGTGAGTCGGCATATAACACCTGCTAAAATCTCTCATGATGCCTTAAAAAGTTAAAAGATTTGTATGACTCACATTCAAAATTTGAGCTAATTCAATTGACGTTGAAGCCCTTCAACCTAGAGGTGAAGGACAATGATCCTATGACTACAACATATGAGAGCAATCATGCATGACATCAATGCCACTGATGTGAAGGTAGACCTTCCTCTCATTTCCTTTGTCAAGTTCCTCTACCCCACATATTCATACTACCTTGAATCACTTCAAGCTAGTGGTAAATTGAAAGACCTCACGTTTGACACTCTGGTGGAGAAGATTGCGGACATAAAGAAAGCCTTAAAAAAGAAGATAGTTCAACACAATGGAGAGTCCTTGTACCTTGCCCAAAAAAGGAAGAATCAATCAAATGATTCTTTTAAAGGAGAAGAAAGTAAGAGTGGACGTGGAAGAAATAATTTCAGAGGAAGGGGGTGGAAGCAATCATAACAAAAGACCTAATATTCACTATGGTTGTTGCTGTAAGAATGGACATGATGCAGAACGTTGTTGGGTGTTAGGGTTAACCTTGAATCGGGAATGAGTCAACTGGTTTAGGTCTTAGCACATGTTTTTTGAGCACATGGTATTTGGTGGCCAATGGTATTTGGTGTTCCATGGTATTTGGTGGCTAATGGTATTTAGTGTCCCATGGTATTGGCCTATGGTATTGCATGTAATGAAGCCTATAAAGGGCTTGGAATACTCCATTGTAATGTGTCCTGGAGGTGAGTGGATGAGCTCACTTGGCCTGGTTGGTCGGTTTTGGCCATGTAATGAAGATCTTCATTGGTTGGTTTTTCCCCACATGGGGTTTTCTAGGGTAAACCTATGTGTCTCTATAATGGTTGCTTGTGATTGTATGTTTATTTCTCTCGTAATTATTATTTGTTCTAGTTGAAATCCTAATAAGTGGTATTAGAGCGCAAGGTTGGATATCCTTAAGGCCATATCCTTGTATCTAAATTAAAATTGTATGGGGTGCATGTTCGGTTGTACTCGACACCCCAGCGGTATTGTTTTGGTCCTTATGAAACTTATCCATAGGAAAGTTTTGATTTCCCGGGGTGCTAGAAGCACATAAAAAGAGAGGTATCCCTCTTATGCACAAAGAAGGGATGTTGCATCAAGTTTGGAATGAACCACTGGGTAGGTACAAGGGTGGCAGGTGTACTCGTAGCCTAGCTTGATGTAGATCGAAGAGGTTGAGTCTTCAATTGCAGGAATAATGTGAGATGGTTTAATCTCAATTTTTGGACCAAGATTGATGAACCATGTATGTGAAGATAATTCCTATAGAATTGGTGGTTACAATAGTTGAGGACCCATGTAATCCGATAGATGGATTCTTTTTATGGACTTCAATGAAAAGGAAGCATGAAAGATGACGATAATGGAAAAGCGAGAGGATGTAGCAACTAATGGTGATGATGCAATCACCATGATACACATGAAAAAATAATTATTCTAAGTTGAAAATTGTAATTACATGTAAATGGGCATACTACTGTAAGACCTAGTTATCCATGCGTACCCCTAGTAACTCATCGGTAAATTCTAGGTAGACCTAGGTGATAGGGGGCATCCCTGGTAACTCACTAGTAAATTCATGTTGACCTAGGTGATGGGGGGGCATGTGGAAATTCCTCAGTTAAAAACTTTGAGGGGAGTTGGTGATTTACTCCAAATCAAGTTTAAACGAGAGATTTTTAGGGTTAACCTTGACTCGGAAATGAGTCAAATGATTTAGGTCTCAGCATGTGTTTTTTGGGCACATGGTATTTGGTGGCCAATGGTATTTGGTGTTCCATGGTATTTGGTGGCCCATGGTATTGGCCTATGGTATTGCTTGTAATGAAGCATATAAAGGGCTTGGCATACTCCATTGTAATGTGTCCTGAAGGTGAGTGGGTGAGCTCACTTGGCCCAATTGACCCGTTTTGGCCATGTAATGAAGATCTTCATTAGCCAGTTTTTCCCTGCATGGGGTTTTCCAGGGTAAACCTATGTGTCTCTATAATGGTTGCTTGTGATTATATGTTTATTTCTCTCGTAATTATTATTTATGCTAGTTGAAATCCTAATAGTTGGGCTCCATCGGGTACAATCAAAGACAAGCTTAACTAGAATAAAGAAGACAAAGGTAAAGCTCGTGAGTCTGGTAAAGATCCTGATTCTGATCACTTTATTGTTGCACATTGTAATATTGAAATAACTATTTTTTTCTTCAACACTTCATTTGCATCCTGAAGGGATAATTGGATAATTGACATTGGTGTAATCTATCGTATTAAATTTATAAAATATTTATTTGAAGAATCAGATGATGATGTAGATGGTATAGTGTATTTTGTAGATAATTCTAGCCTCAATCCCAAGGGAATTGGCACCATCAAGCACAAGTTTCCTGGATTCCCTGACTTTCTATTGCCTAATGTTCTCTATATTCCATATTTGTAGAGAAACGTGTCGTCCCTTGTGCACATTCGACATCAAGTTCTTTCCATCCACATGTTCGATGGGATAATTGAGATAAGGAGATCCTCTAAAAACCAAGTCATCATGACTGGATATGAAGATGAGAAACTATTGAAGCTTATAGGAACATCTACAAGAGCTCATAATTTTGTATTCCTCTCTCAACATGAAGAAGGTAAAATGTCATCTAGTCTTATGTGGCCTGATAGATATAGACACATTAAATATAACAGTTTCATAATGTTGAAAAAGAATGATGTTTCTAGTTTTCCCACCATTCCAAAGAAGTTGAAATAGTGTGATGCTTGTATTCTTGGCAAACATAATAAGCAACCTTTTTGTGAGTTAAATTCCCTAGCATCTAGAAAAATAGAGTTGATACACTTTGATTTGTGTGTCCCCATGCATGGTGTTTCTGCTAATGGTGAAATATATTATGACTTTTATTGATGATTACACCATGATGTCTTGGTTGTATTTGTTGAAAGAGGAATCACAATCTTTTGAAACTTTAAAAAAAATTAATGTATGGATTGAAAATGAAGCACAATCCCCAATTGGTTCCCATCGTACTGATAATGGAGGAGAAATTACCTCCAACGAATTTGAAATCTCCCTTAACAAACATGGAATTAAGCATCAAACTGCAGTCCCATGTAATTATCGGTAGAATGGTGTAGCAAAAAGAATGAATAGGACACTGAGCTTGAATATGGTATGCTCCATGCTATTTTTCAAGAATGTTAAATTGATAATTTGGAGTGATGCATTTTTATGTGCAGTTTATTTGAGAAACAAAAGTCCATATGAAATGTGGTATGGCCGCATTCCTTCGGTGAGGCATCTCAAGGTCTTTGGTTCCACATGTTATGCCTTAATTCTAAAGGAACAAAGAAAAAAGCTTAGTGTAAGGAGTTGAAATTGAATCTTCTTGGGGTACTCAAAGACCACCAAGGCATATAGTCTTTACGGTTAGGTAAACAAAAATTTATACTTTCTAGAGATGTCATTTTTCTTGAAATGGATAAAAATGGCAAGTCTATTGAGAGGCAACTTAATCATCTAGATAAATTTACCCATAAATACATTTGATGAAGTTGACAATGAGATTCCACATCTTGATGGGAACATCCCTATCTTGGATCAATCTTTGGAATCTCCTTTTGCAGAACCATCTCCCCCTTATGAAGAATTTCTTGTCACTTCACCAAAACAAGAAGTTCAATTGGATGATGTGATTGAGAGGATTGGAAGAATAAATCTTGAATAGAATGAAGCACCACTAGTTTAGCAACCTAAACCCTCACATAAAGTTCCAAAGTGGGTTACAAACACATTTTAAAATGTCCATCCTAATTAAGGTTGAAAGACAGGAACTAGAAGTTCGACAAGACAAGAAGATAGAGGAGATGCAATAATTCAAATTCAGATGATGTAGAAGATATGGATGTTTCGTATGATTGTGAATTAAATTTATCTACTAAACTGGAACCAAATTCCTTTAAAGATGTTAATAATCATGATGAGTTTTGGGCCACCAATTTGTCATCATTATGTCACCGTCATCATCATTTGTAGACATCCATTTTATCATTATTACTTCATTTCCCATTCTCTTATCACTCCTTTTGTCATAATAATTCATAAATTGCCATTTCACACTCTTTTATACTTCAGGGGTTAGTTCATGGTCGTTTTACTTCATTTTTAATGAATTAAAGATGATTATACTTGGTATTTTATCAAAAACAACTAATTACAAGTTTTTCCCAGTGTTTACAAGTTTTCCAAAAGACTTGTAATTGGAGTAGTTTGAGATATTTGTAGGGTGCCAAATGAAGATACGCCACTTGGATTTGGTAAAATATGTCTCTAGAATGGTTCTATGTCCATTTGATCGCACCCAGCTCACACATGCAAAGCTTCAAAGCTTGTTCCAAAAATTTTAGTCCAGCCCTGATTTTTAGCAGCATTTTTCCCAAACAACCATATTGCGCCTTGATTTATGTGCAAATGGAGGCAAATCAAAAGATTCTGAGACATGGGTTTTTCTAAAAAACCACCAAATTAAGTAATTAAAGACATTTTATCCAAATATGCTTCAATTTGAGAGATAGGGGGTGCTTTAAAGCAAATATGCCCAAATGAATAAAAATGCAGATTTTTGGCTAAAATTGTGAAATTCGATTTATCCATTTGGGAATTCAACCTGATCATGTCTAATGGAGTTTTGATGTATAAATATGTCTTTAGGGTTGGAATAGAGGGGGATATTATTTGGGTTTTGATGCTACTGTTGTAAGAAATCATTCTATTAAATAAAAAAGGAGAATCATTGGTTGCATATGCAGTATGTAATTTTCCTCTAGACGAGTAGTTGAATTTCATTTAGCAGAGTGTTGCTGAGGAGGAAGACCCCCCTCCAACGGTAGTGAATTTGCCTATATTTTTTGGCGTGTTTAGGTACTAATTATTTATTCGTTAAATCATATATGTGTGTGTGGTTTTATGTAATTTAGATTGGTTGTTATTTCATGATTATCTGTGTAGTATATTTCAGCAGCGTGTCACTCCATGGACTATTAAAAACCAGATATCTCTTAGCATAAAATTTTTAGATTTCATATGTGTGAATTGCTTTTAATAGGAAATAGAGTTATAGACTTGCAGAGAGTAATATCCAACAATATCTATTTGTAATGAAGTACTGTGAAAGCAGTGATCTTTAAAGGCATGAGGGATGCTTTTCACCTGTGGTTCTGCATGAGATCAACATAGATATGCTCTGAGAATTTACTCATGCAAGATGCAAATTTGATTTAAGATTTCATTTCATTTTAGTTTAGTAATTTCAGGTTGTCTTAAGGATTGAAGTTAATAAGATTGAAACCACTTGTTCAAGAAGAGTTCTGTACTGATAAACGGTGAATAACTGTAAGAATATTATTAGTACTTGTGGATCTACCGAGTGATCATTGGTTTGATCATTTTTATTACTTTGATCTGATAGAGAACTAAGATTTTCAACATGTGTGTATTTTCTTTTGATGCTTGAGAACTCTTTCAAAGACATTTCAACTAGTTGGAAATACAGATTGGAAACGTAGCACCCGTACAAAAAAATGTCTTTGAGTCATTACAATGTTGTACCTGTAGTTTGGTTGAGCCCCAATATTTCCATTAAAGAACTTTTGGGAGATTAACTAGTTTCATAAAGAGTCTTTGAGTTTTGCAATTAGGTTAGCATAATCGAGATTTAGTCCTACACATACAGTGCTTGCACCTCACAAGCCTACGAGCCCTGGGTTGACATTAAATTGTTGGAGAAATTAAATAACATAATTTTATCTCAGCATTTTTGGCACCATTGCCGGGGAGGTGCTAAAGGGACTGAAGTCTAGGTAGGTAGGTTGCTTTTAAATTACGACAACGGGGAGGAACGAATAATAAGATGAGAGGTAAGAACCTGCACTACCACCATTGCTGAAAGAAGGTAAGTATTCTTTCTCTATCATCATTGGCGAAGATATTCCAAATATTTTCCATGCTTGTAGATTTAGTAGTAGATTAAATTTCAATTCTAAAATTTCCATTTTCTAGCACAAGCAGAACACTCTCCTTTTAAATACTAATCTGTTTTCCTTGAAGTACTAATCCATTTATTGAAATTTTTTGGATTCCCAACCCGGTTTCAAGTTTTGGTTTTCACATGAAGTTTAATGCACAAGTCCATAGCTATAAAAACACTTTACACGCATGAAAATTTAATTTTTATTGAAACACATGGAAATTTTTCAACTTTAAACAACTCAGAAAATTATAGGACAGCCACACACATATTTTTGACACGGCGATTTTTGACCAACTTGGTCCAGGATAAAATCCTGAAGGGAAAACCTGTGTAAGAGAGAACTTCTTATTCAAGGACAATTTTTTTTACAAAAATAAAATAGCAGAACTTATCTCTTCCTTGCTTTGGAATGTGTGCCAGTCTCTCACTAAAAATCTGTTGTACTTTATCAACAATTAATATAGTCTGAATGGCCTCTATTTTTGTGGCCCTTTGACACAGTTGTACGATTCACACATGCCAAGAAAAGTACGACCTATTTCAACAGTCTGTATTTGACGTTTTAGCAGTCCTACACGTGCCAAATTTCTTGGAAAACATGCCAAAGCTTCCTTGCTGTCAGTATCACATGTGCCAGCAATATTCAATAGTACAGCATGTTCATATTTCTTGGAAATTGTGCATATACAATAAATGACTGTACGATATAGTCATTAATTGCTCCAACCTCGTGATATGTTCCAAAATTGGTTATTGCAGCCTTGGGAAATGAGATGCAATAATTTTTTTAGCTTTAACTTTGGAAATCATGCCCTTAAAATATTTTCTCAATTGTCTCTTTCTTCTAAAAAACCCTCCTTCTTCACAAGTCGAGTCTTCTTCCTCTCTTCTTCAAAAATCTCTCTTGCTGAATGTAACAATGAATTAGGTTTCCATGCCTTTCCCTAGTTTTATTTGTGGCAACTACCTCCTTTCAATCCAATGGTAAAGATTAAAACTTGACTTGATGAGATCTAAGGCTCTCATTAAATGCTCACATTTTTCTCATTAAATGAATTTTTAAGTCACTTCATTTAAATATTTAATGGGACATTAAATATTTTTCCCACCTTTTAATTTTCTCATAAAGTCAATTAAATATTATAACCTCAAACGTCTTTTATAAAGTGAATTATAAAAAACAAAGTTCATCTCACTTTTATAAAGTGACTAGGGACCACATTTATAAGTTGTCCACCCCTAGGCATCACATGAGTGAACAACACTTGCCTTGGTACATTTTCAACACTCCCTCTTACCGAGGAAGGTGTTTCACAACTCCCAACTTGTCTCTGAAATGATCAAATTAGCCTCTTCCCAAAGACTTCATCAGAATGTCTACCACATGTTCCTTAGTAGGAATGTACTGCAATTACATTGCATCTCTATAGACATAGTCACGAATGAAGTGATATCTAATCTCAATATGTTTGATCTGTCGTCAAAAAACTGGATTCTCTTAAATCTTGATGCAGCTTTGATTATCACAATGAATCACTGTAGGACTCAACTCAAGACCAAATAATCCAACCAACAACTTGCGAATCCATATGGACTCACAATTGGCCTAACTGGATACCATATATTTTGTCTCGCGGAGCTCAATGCAATAGAATTCTATTTCCAAATTAACCAAGACACCACTGTTGAGCCCAGATTGAAACAACATCCAGATGTACTCTTATGGTCCATCACACTGCCTGCCCAATCAAAATCCATATAACCAATCAATCTGAATCCATCTCCTCTCCTATAATCCGAGCCAAAATCAACTGTACCATGCAAGTATCTCAACACATTTTTTCTAGCAATCCAATTAACTATCCTAGGCTCCACCATGAACTGACTCAGAGTGTTCACTGCAAAACATATATTTGGTTTGGTGTTGGACAAATACATCAAAGAACCAATGAACTGACGATATAACGTCGAATCTACCAACTCTCCCTAGGAAGCATGAAGCTTCTTCTAATTGGTGATCATAGGTGTAGTCATAGGTATGCACTCCTCCATCTGAAATCTCTTCAGAATGTCTAAAGCATACTTCCCCTATCCGAGAAAGATGTTCCCAGGCTCCTACCACACCTTCAAACCCAAATAGTATTCAATAAGTCTAATATCCTTCATCTCAAAATCCAAAGCAAGATATTTCTTGCACTTTGCAATGAGGCTATTTGCACCTGTAATGATCAAGTCATCTACATACAATGCCAGAATAAGTGGAACCCCATCATCAACCACAATGTAGTAAAGGTTAGGGTTTGCCTCACTTTTCTGGAATCCCAACTCCTGCAAATACGCATCAATCATGGAATAACAAGCTCTCAGAGCTTGCTTCAGCCCATAAAGGGCCTTCTTCAACCTACACACACACTACTACATTTTGACCCAAAATCCGACGGAAAAATCCGACGGCGCGTGGATTTATATTTATAAACTTACCAAAAAACACAAGTGTACAATTTTTTTTTTTAAATGTGGCAACAAGCGTCGGATATGCGACGGCGCGTACATGGGACTCTCTCCCATGCACCTCAAATCCCTATGGATGCTCGATATATATCTCCTCATGTAAGACACCATCCATAAATTTTGTCTTCACATCCATTTGATGAATGCTCCAACCCATCTATGCAACAATAGAGATCATTGATGTAATGGAAGAGTATCTAGCCATTGGCATAAATGTCTCATCATAGTCAAATCCCTCTACTTGTGATAAGCCTCACGCCATGAATCGAGCTTTATACTTCTCAATGCTGCCATTTGCAACATTCTTGATTTTGAAGAGCCACTTGAAAGTCACAACTAAATTCCCCTCTTGTGTCATAACTATCTCCCACACATCATTCTTCATGATGGAACTATACTATTCCACCATGGCAAATAATCCAAACCTAATGTGCAACTGACTCCTCAAAAGTAGAAGGCTCCGACTCCTGAAGGCTAGTCACCATATCCATATAGATGGAAAATATCTTCGGTGCTTTACTCTCTATGACCTCCCTCTTGGGTCTCCCCACAAACTCAGAAGCTTCCTTCATAAGTTCCTTAAGCCAAATTGGATTTATCTTCTTTGAAGTAGTTTCCTCTAGAGATCCCTTCTCCTGTACATCCTCATCTAACACCTATATCCCTAAAGAAGTAACACCAGGGGTTTGAGAACCTGTGACTAGTGAAACTGTAATCCAAGAACTTATACATGTGCCTGAAGTCTCTGTATACTGAGTCCCTGAATCTGAAGATCTTGAAACCTATGAACCTATCACTCTTGACACGTATGACCCAACACCCTGAACTGGTGGGCTCTAAGATGCACTCACCTGTGAAGTAGGAACCAGCTTCTCATCCTTCTCTGACCGAGACTTCTTGAAGGCTTGATCCTCCTAAAATATTACCTCCCTTCTCACAACAACTTTCCTCTAAGATGGAAGGTATATGCGGAAAGCCTTCGAAGTCTCATCATAACCAACAAAGATACCTCTCTCTGTCATAGGCTCAAACTTTGTCCTATTTTCTGAAGGGACATGAGAATATGTCAGGCATCCAAATATGTGGAAGTGGCCTATCTCAGGATTCTTCCTAGTGAACATCTCCTCAGGAGTTTTTCACCCCAAGGATTGGTGCGGACTCCTATTTTGAATGTAAATAGAAGTGTTACATGCCTCAACCCATAGAAAGAAAGGAAGACTATGATCATGGAGAATCGCTCTAGATGCTCCCACTATAGCTCTGTTCTTCCTTTCTGCAACTCCATTCTGTTGTAGAGTGTATGGAACAGTCAACTATTGCCTGATACCCTCCTGTCTACAAAACTCATCAAATGCACTGGAGGTATACTCACCCCCATTATCTGACCTAAGCACCTGAATCCTCCTCCTTGTTTGGTTCTCCACAAGAGCTTTGAACTCTTGGAACCTCTTCAAGATTTCTTCTAATTTCTTGTTCTTTAGGAAGTAGATCCAGGTCTTTCTAGAGTAGTCATCAATGAAAGTGACATAGTACTCAAATCCCGTCAATGAGGTAGATGTGACGGGTCCACACAAATAAGAATGTATCAAATCTAGCACACCTGCTGGCCTGCTATCACTACTCAGAAAAACAGTCTTGGTGTACTTTTTGAAAGCACACCATCTGCATACTCCACTCTACTATGTGCTGAACTCCGGAAACCTGTAGTCATATCTCTCAACATCCTCAAAGTAAGATGATGAAAATGATCCATCCTCGTGTTCCACAACTCACAAATATATGTACTGTTGTTGTTATGTTTCAAAGCACGATGAGGCTGAAATAAGAGCTTGTATAGTTTTCCACATCTCACACCAATCACAAACGATGCATAAGGACTCAATACTTTGGAAAAAATGGGTACTTTCCCATCCAAGATATATACTCTGAATCTTGTATCCTCAATTGTAGAAAGTGATACTAAGTTCTTTTTCATCCTGGGGACGTATAAGACATCTCTCAGTGTCATGCACTCCATGGAATCACTATGAAATGTGACACTCCCTCACCCAACTGCTTTGACAATAGTGTCGACCCCAACACCACCTCCAAGTCCAAGCATGTCTCAACAAAATCTGTAAACATATCAAGTGCACCTATCATATGGCTCGAAGCCCCACTATCAATGTACCAGGTGCATGTAACGGTGGATACACTCGAAGGCTGACCAACTAGCAGAGAATACTCCCTTTGATCCTGTATATCAATACTAGTAATAGATGCTCTCTCTGAATAACTAGTATAGAGAGAAAAATCTCTCTCAAATTGAGTTGTGTACTCATCAATATCTGTAGTAGTTGTTGTTTGCTTCTTCTTCTTCTTGTTTGGACACTTTCCAGCATAGTGACCAAACTTCTAGCAAGCAAAGCACTTGACTTTGCTCACGTCTTTCTTCTCCTTGACACTCTGCTTCTTGGCCCCACCCTTAGGGCCCTTCTTGAATTTTTTCTTCATTCCCTTTGCTGCCAATGCCAAATTCTCTTCATATTCCCTACTCTGAGATGAAATTCCCTGTACATACTCTCTCCGAGTCTCCTCCTGAATGAATTCATCCCATAGATGATCCCAAGAAGGCATATGCTCATAAGAAACTACAGACTCCACAAATACGACCTACGGATTTTTCATGCCATTCAATGATGTTCGTACTAACTCATTGTCCTATACAACCTCCCCGACTTCTCCAAGTTCATCTCTGACCTGTGTAATCCTAGTAAGGTATGTAGCCATATTTCCACCCTTGTTCACGTGAATGCCTTTCAATTTATCCCTTAGTACCATTTTCTGGTTTTCGTTGGAACTTTGGTACAAGTTTGTTAAGGCAGTCCACTACTGAAATGCATGGTATTTTCCTGTGACATGTGGGATCACGCGATCCTTCACAGCATCAAGTATGATCCTTCTCGACTCTACATCTTTCTTTTCAAAAGCAACCTTATCTGTAGCATCGATAGGGACTGTGACTAGTTTAGATTGTGTATTGTTGACTATATCTCATAATTCATTTTATTGCATAATCAGTACAATTCTAGCCTTCCATGGGCTAAAATTTACATCCCCATCCATCCTGTCTTTAATTCTAAGTCCAGTGACCATAACCACAAATAGTCCAAGAACCTATAAACTTAACAACCAACCTATTCTCCCTTCCTTCCAAGTCTGAAATTTCACTCTAAAATTTATTTATGCCCTTTATCAGCTCTGATACCATGAAAATTTTTGGATTCCCAACCCGGTTTCAAGTTTTGGTTTTCACATGAAGTTTAATGCCTAATCCCCATAGCTGTAAAAACACTTTACATGCATGAAAATTTAATTTTTCTTGAAACATGTGGAAAATTTTCAACTTTAAACAACTCGGAAAATTATAGGAGAGCCGCACATAAATTTTTTACACAGTGATTTTTTACCAACTTGGTCCAGGATAAAACCCCAAAGGGAAAACCTATGAAAGAGAGAACTTCTTATTAAGGGACAATTTTTTTTTACAAAAATAAAACAACAAAAGTTATCTCTTCCTTACTTTGGAATTTGTGCCAATCTCTCACTGAAAATCTGTTGTACTTTATCAACAATTAATACAGTCTAAATGACCTTGATTTTTGTGTCCCTTTCACACAACTGTGTGTTTCACACGTGCCAGGAAAAGTACGGCATGTTTCAGCAGTTTGTATTTAATGTTTCAGCATTTCCACACGTGCCATATTTCTTGGAAAACATGCCAAAGCTTCCTTGATGTCAGTATCACATGTGCTAGCAATCTTAGCAGTAAAACCTGTTCATATTTCTTGGAAATTGTGCATGTACAATAAATGATTGTATGGTACAATCATTAAATTCTCAAATCGAGTGATATGTGCCAAAATTGGTTACTGCTGCCTTGGGAAACGAGCTGCAATAAATGATGTAGCTTTCAATTTGGAAGTCGTGCCCTTGAAATATTTTCTCAGTTTTCTCTTTATTTTGAGAAACCCTCCTTCTTCACAAGTTGAGTCTTCTTCCTCTCTTCTCCAAACATCTCTCTTGGTGAATGTAACAATGAATTAGGTTTCCATGCCTTTCCCTAGTTTTATTTGTGACAACTATCTCCTTTCAATCCAATGGTGACGATTAAAACTTGGTTAGATGAGATCTAAGGCTCTCATTAAATGCTCACCTTTTTCTCATTAAATGAATTTAAGTCACTTCATTTAAATATTTAATGAGACATTAAATATTTATCCCACCTTTTAATTTTCTCAAAAGTCAATTAAATATTATAACCTCAAAATTCCTTTATAAAGTGACTTTATAAAAGTACAATGCATCTCACTTTTATAAAGTGACTAGGGTCCGCCCCTAGGAATCACATGAGTGAACAACACTTGCCTTGGTACATTTTCAACATCTATGAGCAAGGATTCTAGACCAGCAAGAGCTTAAATATGTTCAAGAACTTGTTTAGCAAGGAAAGGCTTATCACCGCAAGGAATTTCTTCAATCCTTGTACTAATGTCAGATCCATACTTGGTGATAAATATGCCCTACAAGAGGGGCAAACGATCCATGAACATACTCAAAATGAAGATCCAAAAGACCTTTTAAGTCATCCTTCCAAATCTGATCTGGAAGAAATCCAAGAACAGTGGACTTTAGCTGAAGAAGAGCAACCATTTGAGCCAGAAATTGAATAATTTTTAGCATGTTTATCAATAGATCCTTTGTGCATTTTGGAGAATGATGAGCAGTTTCTAGAATAATTTCTTGGTGTAACAATCAAGTAAGGTGACCAACAAGAAAATTGCTACATTGAAACCCGGTTCCAAACAATCATCAAGCCAAATAATTCTTCCATTTTTCAGCAACTCTTGGGATCCAAATTATGTGAGAAGTTGGCCCTTCAAATCCAGGTATTTATTAATGTATATTTTTCATCACTGGATATGAGTATTTTGGAGATCCTAATATGTAGATGGTTACACTGGAAATATGCATATACTTGAAGAAATCTTCCTATTTCCAGTAGATTAGGTTAGTAAATACATAAGATTTTAATAAATGTTGCACAAAGTTAGTATGATCATAGTGCAGCAGTCTTTTCATGCATTTTAAATAAGACATGGAATGTTAATATTTTGTAAGATAGCTTGTTGGTATAACAAAATTCTATGGGATCTTATTTTAATGTGCATGACGCAAAGATTGATTTCATTATTTATATAAGTGGAAATCTGCATATGTGTTTTTTACATCAACTAGATAGGTATGTAGCAGCCTAGATACCTTCTTCTTATATGTATAAAATATAAGCTACAAGAAATTAAGGTATGTATCAAGAAGGTAGGTGACAAGTGCATATTAGCTAATTGGAAAACGCAATATGTTGCCCTGCTAAAAGATTGTATAGGTACCTTTATCAATTCATCTTGAGTATAATTAGCTATTATTGCAATGGTATGAGGTCCAATAGGAAAATGTCAATCACACAATGGATTTTGAGACCATGTATTTGTTGATCTTACTGAACTAAAAACCATTTGAAGGAAATTTTTCTGAATTGTATCTCCTACAAACTGTAAAATCAATAACAAATCCTTGTAGTTTTATCTTTTCCAAGTAGTGGTAGGAGTTCATTAAAAATGTACAAGTCTCACTAGAAAATATGACAACTGGAAAGACATCAAACATGTTGAAAATTGAAATCCATTTTTGAGTGCCCTGCCTTGGCCTATTCATTAGTATTGTTTGACTTATGCAAATAAAACCCTCTATGAATGCCTCAAAACAAGCTGTCACCTATCCAACATTAGGCCTACAAATTGTTTTATTTTGCATAATGGTTTTGGTTATCATTCTTAGCAGACTATGTCATTCTCCTTCAAATCCTATCTTTTTGCCATTATAACCTTAAGAATCCATGATTATGTCCTTAAAGGTATGTAAGGTAAAATTATTATCATGTTCATGATGATTGCATAATTAAGTGGGTTTTGATCATTAAACATGGTAACTAACAGAAGATTACAGTTCTTTTTGAGCTTTTGCAGGTTTTCAGGTTATTACAAGTTTTCCAGAAAACTCGTAAACCTGCTAGTTTTGGGTACCTACGGTTGTGCAAATCATAAACAAACACATGGGTTCACTCCATCTCGGCATGGACTAGCTTCCTATACTCATTTTCCTAAAACAAATTCCATTCCAGCATTAAGGGAATAGATCAATTGAAGACATGTTGCAGTTTTAGCAGAGATTACAAGTTTTTCAGCAGGCTTTACAAGTTTTTCCAGAATTTACAAGTTTTTCAAAAGAACTTGTAATTTGAGGATACAAGAAAAAAAAATTGTAATTAGGTGTTTTTCAACAGATTTCTTGGATCCTTACACCATAGAGGGGTCTTTAGTACGGTCGGTGTCTATTTGATCAAAGGAAGGTGTTTTTTTTTCCTCTTTGTCAAAATTCTAGGGGAGAACATATATCATGTCATTACAGAGACATATTTCCTTGTTAGCTCCAATGTGTGTCAGTAAAAACCAGTATCGAGCAACAAAATTCAAGTAATTTATGGCTTCATCTCATAATCACTGCAACATGATACCATTTGAGGAAGTTGTTTTTAAGGCATATTTTTCTATCTTTTTAGAATTCCTATAACTGATTTGTAGCCCATACTCTTCAAATGATCAACACATTCTCAACCTTATCAAGACCTTCAGTGCATAGACTTCATGTGCATTCCTACTAGTTATTTCTTGGATTGGATAATATTTGCTAATCATGAGTGTGATCTGTAAGAAAAGTATTCAACAACTTGTTCAGTTTTCAGTTTATCATCCAACAGGGTAATCGTTCAGCAGTTCAGTTTTTGTAGCAACCTGTTAAAGCATTATTAGAGATTTAAATTCTGCAAGATTGTTTCATTCATACATCAAAGAAAAGAGAATGGTTCCAACTTCTTCAAATTTTTCATATGCTCCTTTAATCTAAGAAGCCAAATTTCAATGCTCATCTTCAGATCATCATTACAGAAAAATTGTACAAGCATTCCAAAAGATCCATTATCTTCCTTTCCTCATGTTTTGATGTATTTTTTGTGAAAAAAATATAAAAATAGAAAATAAATAGTAAAGAGAAAAATTAGTCTTGTTGTGAAAACAAGTTTACAGGCACAACTAGACACAAGCTTTGTTTGAAAACTATGAAACTGGTAGTCAGAGTTCACAATAGGTGTTGTAAGTTTATGTTGCTCCAAATCTTGTATTGTAATTCTTCAAAATCATTTTTATGCTTGTGTCGGCTAATGGGAGATTCCTTAAGGCCCTCCTTCTGACAAATATCATCCCATCGACTCCAACACATCATCTGGGATTGAGGTTAGATATTTTATAGTACCATGGAATCTACATGCATCAATGGAAAATTTCCTTGTTGTTAGTCATGGGGATTTATCAATGCCTCTTGATAGACGAATCTTGCAGTTGACTTGACTCCAGCACATTCATTCGTACTTGTTAAGATGCACTAAGGTACTTTAGCGCTCATTTTCATTAAAGGTGAGTTGCTTCATGTTGGTTAACTACATACATTAATGGCAAATACTCCAACGATTTATTTCCATGTTCGACTTCAGGAACATTTATTCACATGGTAAGAATTGTACCTCGGGTTTTGTAGCAGTTGAAGATTATTTGGTTTTATGATATAACAACTTGCAACCATTCATTTTTCTAAGGTTTTATGTAGCATCATTTCATCTTCTTGTAGTATCATTTCATCTTCTTGTAGCAACATATGTTGTTCTAATAATGGATTCCATACATGAGCATCTTGGTCATCCGGTTTCAGTAGTAGTCACCTAACCTCTTTGCATGAGAACATGCAACCCTTAGGCATGGGGGAGTGGCTGCTCATGCCTTCAGATTCTTCCAGAATATTCTCAACATCTTCAATTTATTTTCTTCAGCATTATCCTCTTCTCATTCAGTCAACATTTATAATCTTCAGCGCTCTTTCAAATCTTTCAATAGATTTTGATTATCCTTCATCTCCCCAGCAGTCTTATTCAGTTTTAGATCTTCGCATGCCTCATTTGCAGCCCCCAGTCAACATACATGTTCAACCTCATGTTCCACAAAGATTCCTACATCCACAACCAACTTTTCAAAGCTAAAACTTGAGGTAAAAACTGTATAAAAGTTTTTTATTTATTAAAATTTTAGGAGAGTGTCATGAATAACCACTAATCCTTATTCCTTTGTTTCCACTTTCATATGTTCCATTCTTCTCATATTTCCCATTTATGACACCATTTCTTTCAAAGTATACCCAGCAACATGGAATACCAAATGCATACTCTAAAGGACTTCAATGTAGAACTTAGTTTGATATGGAAGAAATCAAACTCCACAATCCTTCATCCCATGCTCTCTTGCCAATACAAAATAAAATCAGAAGGTTCTATGTTTTTGTCATTGCTACCTGTTCAAGCAAAAGACAAAACAAATCTGCACTCTGTTTTTAAGATAATTGTTAACCAGTTTTAAAATCACATCACCCTATGATCTCTTGTCCATATCTTTCATAAAAAATATTTACAGAGTTGAAAGCATAAGTATTGTGTCCCTATTTCCTGTTCTTAAATGACAAAACAATTTTGGTTATGGAGTAAAAAACACAGAGTTATATATGTCTCTCATGCCATATTTGATAAGGTACAAGAGAAGAATGGAATACTCAGTGCTTTACCTTTTTGGCATGAGGGCATGCCAACCCTTAGGCACGGGGGTGATGTTGGGCCACCAATTTGTCATCATTATGTCACCATCATCATCATTTGTAGACATCCATTTTATCATTATTACTTCGTTTCCCATTCCCTTCTCATTCATTTTGTCATAATAACTCATAAATTGCCATTTCACACCATTTTATACTTTAGTGGTTAGTTCATGGTCGTTTTCCTTCATTTTTAATTAATTAAAGATGATTATACTTGGCATTTTATCAAAAACAACCAATTACAAGTTTTTCCCAGTGTTTACAAGTTTTTCCCAGTGTTTACAAGTTTTTCAGAAAACTTGTAATTGGAGTAGTTTGAGATAGTTGTAGGGTGCCGAATGAAAATACACCACTTGGATTTGGTAAAATATGTCTCTATGATGGTTCTATGTCCATTGGATCGCACCCATATCACATGTGTGAAGCTCCAAAGCTTGTTCAAAATTTTAGTCAAACTCGGATTTTTAGTTTTCCTTGATTTGCGTGCAAATGGAGACAAATATCAAGATTTTGAGACATGGGTTTTTCTCAAAAACCACCAAATTGAGTAAAACAAGGAAAATTTCCCCAAATTTGCTTCGGTTTGAGAGATAGGGGGGTGTTTTAAAGAAAATTTGCCCAAATTAATAAAAACACGGTTTTTGGGGGATTTTTAGCTAAAATTGTGAAATTCGATTTCTCCATTTGGGGATTCGATCTGATCATGTCTAATGGATTTTTGATGTATAAATATCTCTTCATGGTTGGAAGAGAGGGGGGTCTTCTTTGGATTTTGATGCTACTGTTGTAAGAAATCATTATATTAAATATAAAAAGGAGAATTGTTGGTTGCATATGCAGTATGTAATTTTCCTGTAGCTGAGTAGTTGAATTTCATTTAGCAGAGTGTTACTGAGGAGGAAGGGCACCCTCCAACGATAGTGCTTATGCCCGTATTGTTTGGCGTGTTTAGGTACTAATTATTTATTCTTTAAATAATATATGTGTGTGTGGTTTTATGTAATTTAGATTGGTTGTTATTTCATGATTATGTGTGTACTCTATTTCAGCAGCGTGACACTCCATGGACTATTAAAAACCAGAGATCTCTTAGCATAAAATTTTCAGATTTCATATGTGTGAATTGATTTTAATAGGAAATAGAGTTATAGACTTGCAGAGAGTAATAGCCAACAATATCTATTTGTAACAGAGTACTGAGAAAGTAGTGATCTTTAAAGGCGCGAGGGATGCTTTTCACCTGTGGTTCTGCCTGATATCAACATAGTTATGCTCTGAGAATTTACTAATGCAAGATGCAAATTTGAATTAATATTTCATTTCATTTTGGTTTATTAATTTCAAGTTGTCTTAAGGATTGAAGTTAATAAGATTGAAACCACTTGATCAAGCAAAGTTTTATACTGATAAACGGTGAATAACTGTAAGAATATTATTAGTACTTGTGGATCTACTGAGTGATCATTGGTTTGATAATATTTATTACTTTGATCTGATAGAGAACTAATATTTTCAGCATGTGTGTATTTGCTTTTGTTGCTTGAGAACTATTTCAAGGACACTTCAGCTAGTTGACAATAGAGATTGGAAACGTAGCACCTGTACACCAAATTGTCTTTGAGTCATTACATTGTTGTACATGTAGTTTGGTTGAGCCCCAATATTTCCATTAAATAACTTTCATGAGATTAACTAGTTTCATAAAGAGTCTTTGAGTTTTGCAATTAGGTTAGCATAATCTAGCTTTAGTCCTACACATACAGTGCTTGCACCTCACAAGCCTACGAGCCTCGGGTTGACATTAAATTGTTGGAGAAATTAAATAACATAATTTTACCCCAATAGTGAGTGGAAAGTAGCCATGCAAAATGAATATGATGCTCTCATCAAGAATGAGACGTGGAAGTTGATGGACCCTCCATTTGGAACCAAACCAATTGACTGCAAGGGTGTCTACAAGAACAAGTACAAATTAGGTGGATCACTTAACAACGTAAGGTGAGGCTTGTGGAAAATGTTTTTTCACAGAAAGAAGGCATTGACTATGAGGAGAATTTCAGTCCCACAAAAAAATGGGATATCATCCACACTCTATTGTATTTGGCTTCACAGAATGGGTGGAAATTCATGAAATGGGTATAAAGACTTGAAAGAATATGTATTAAGTATTTGTTGGGAAGGGACAAGTAAAAAAGGTATACAAACTCATCAAGTCATTGTATGGCATGAAACAAGCACCTCACACATGGTACATAAGTATAACCAAGAATCTTATGAAGTTAAATTGTGAACACTTTAATGTTGATGATGCAACATTGTTTGTAAAGAAAGTTGGAAGATCTGTTGTATATTTTGTGGTGTATGTAGATGATCTTTTGACGATAGGGAATAATGAAAGCTACATTGCATCCATAAAGAAATAATTGAAGAAGAGATTTGAAATGATAGATTTGGGACATGTTCACTACTACTTGGGAATTGAAGTGACTTGGAATCCCAAGTACATATTCATCTCCCAAAAGAAGTATGTTGAACAGATTTAGCATGATAGAGTGCAACCCTCTCTCTACTCCAATGGAATAGAATTTGAAGCTTGCATCAAAAGAAGGAGATGAATTTGAGGGTGCAACCAAGTACAACAAATTATGGGGAGTCTTATCTACCTTAGCACCCCCATACCGAATATTTCATTTGTTGTTAAGATCCTTTCCAGGTTCATGCAAAAACCTTGTGAAGGACATTGGTTCATTGCAAAAAAATTCTAAAATACTTTAAGGGGACTCAAGACTTTGTACTCAAATATTCTAAGGTGGACGACTTCAAACTTATTGGGTATTATGATTCAGACTTTGATGGCAACAAAGAGAATGGAGTGTCTACTTCAAGATACCTTATGATCCTTGGATTGACAACTATCTCTTGGTGATCATGTCAATACTTAGTTCCAACATATTCCACAATAGAGGTAGAATGTGTGGTTGTTGCAGAAGCAACAAAGGAGATTGCGTGGCTCAGGAAAATACTTGAAAATTTGCAGGAGAAACAAGATAATTCCACTCCTCTACTAATTGAAAATACTTGTGCAATCAAGTTGTCCAATAATCCTAGATTCCATGATCGAACTAAGAACATCAACACAAAGTTCCATTTGATTCGATATAATGTAGAGACCAAGACAATTCATTTGAGAAATTGTTCCACAAATGAACAAATTGTAGACATCTTCACCAAAGCGCTTGGAAGAGAGAAGATTGAAAAGTTCAGAAAGGTGCTTGGACTCACAAACACCCCTTCCAATTAAGGGGGGGAGTGTTGGAAACCTAATCCTATGGGATTATCGTTCCTCTTGAAAATTATTGTAAATACTTTCCTTAATTTATGAAGGTGAACATGCACGTACCTTGGGAATCTGAATCCCAGAGGTCACCTCTCTAAACTTTATAAATAAACCATTTGTGCTCTATAAAATTCAAGCTTGGATTTTTTCCCAAGGTCTCTCTCTCTCTCACACACACACACACATGTATGTATGTTTACATATACATGTATAGACACACACGTATGTATGTATGTTTACATATACATGCCTACACACACATAAAGTCCAATTTTCAACTATCATAAATTGTCCATGATAAACGTACATAAATAGAATCCATATAGTCCCAAAATATACACTACTACTGAGCTATCAAACTAAACTGCCAAGCATTATATAAAAACTCAAAATTATCATGGCGCCTCTAAAATTCCTTGTAAAGAACCTTATTAACCTAAACCACATCCCCATTGTTAATTGGAATCCTAGTCCACTCTTGGATATCATCCAAGGACTTGATAGTAGGCTACCATGATAGGTTGGCAATGCCAAAATGCCCTACTAATTCCCCCAATAAATCTTGAAATGAAAACAAAAATGTCGCATGTTAACCATAAATTGAACCATAACTTCTACCTCCAAAAAGCATGCATGCATGCAAGAAAAAGATCAAGTAACAAGGGCATTTCAAATATAATGAAAATTTGTGCATAAGGTAAGAGAATTATGTGAATAAAGTAGAGGAAAGGGAAACAAAGTGAATGATGGGAAAGGGACCTACTAATAAGCATATCAAAACGAGGTGCTCCTTAACTACCATCTATCATCATAATTCGACTTCCAATCCTATACAATGATAAACCAATCAACCCAAAACCACTTTTGTTTCCTAATATTGGCGTAAATATCAAATTTGGGGAATATGTATGCTAAACAAAGCTTCAACCCAACTCATCGAATCAATCTTAACAGTACTATGCATAAGTTATTCTCAACCAACCTACCCATAGCAATCATCTCACTGCATGAACTTAAACTCCACGTGACATGCATACGGACTTGTCATTTATAAAAAAAAAAAAACCAAGAAAGTCCAACCCAAAACAAACTAATAAAGAGTAGGTATTTATTTTCAACATACACTTATATAGTAGTAGTATCGCAACTAGTAATATTGTAGAAACAACCTATACATATAACCCAAAACAAAATCCCATGCATGTATATAATAATGTTGTGTATACACTAGTATTCTTCTACATTTTATCACACATAGACCTGTAGGTTACTATCAATAGAAAGGAGGGAAAACAATTCACTTATATAGGTCAAATCCCTTTGCAATCATCATCACAAATCATATATACAAAGTGGATTGAACCATGGTTTAATTCCCCAAGGAAGAAATAATAAGAGTTTGACTAATATCTACTATCAAACACCTTCACATATGCAATTTGAAGATGCTATCATGTCATCAAGGGTAGAGTATTTCCATGATCTTTACACATAGGCCATGTAATATCCAATGCTAATATATCAAACATTAGGTAAAGCTCATTTGAACCATGAAACCACCACAACAATAATCACCAAACCAATGTCAAAGTGCTGCTAACAAAGTCAAGCTAAGCCAAGGTCAAGATGTGCAAAGGCGAAGGCAAAATGGGAGGCCTTTTGCTTTTCATTTACCATGGTCCATAATGGCCAATGAAGGGTTTTTCCAAGTTCATAGCCTAAATAATAACAAAGCAATGGGTCATAAATAACATTAGGTTTAGAGGATTGATCTCGAGCTCTAACATCACCCAATAAAGATGATATGACCCAAAGGGGGTCATATATGGGGTTAAATGTATTTTGGTTCATAATAAAAGAACAAGATGAGATATGTGTAATATGAACATCAAGACCAAAACTCAATGCAAGAGGTCCAACCCATGCTTGGCCTCTACATGATCTATATTTTTCAACAATATTTTAATACAGAGGTGAATAGACAATGGTCAAGACCAAAAAAAAAAAGCTGCAATTTGGAGGATAGAAAGAATACAAAGAAATACCCACTGCTACTATCATTCAAGCATGGAATACACACATAATGAAGGAGATTAATGGCTACTTCCATGAGTTATGATAACATTTTTCTCATCATGGTTGAGCATTACGTAGACTACCTTGTATTGATTGTCTCCAAATCAATGGACCACATGATCTCAAACCACCAAACACTACATATAGGACACAAAGTCTTCCTTGTTTGCATGTAACCTAAGTTAACTCTAGCAAATATGGAGGCAAGTCATATCACCAATAAAATCGTTGTCAACAACCAATTTCATTACATACCATCCACTCATAGTTTTCCTATAGAATACTTGTAATAACCAAGTGAAACCATAGCCATACATAATCATCACTATGCTAAACACGTCATAACAAAACAATGATGATAAGCCTGCTTCTCAACACTTTTGCATATTAATTGTTCCATACATTATTTACAACTTTTTGTAGCAATCATGAATCACATCACAAATATACAAAGCATGTGATAACCATCTTCAACATAGACATATAAGCAACATCATGAAATAAACCATGGAGTAATATACACCTTCGACATATAAACTAGAAGCAAATATACTTATCAAATTGTAACACACCCATCATCTTGACCATAGTGCACACTAGGAGGATAACTCTATAATTGTTGATTAGGAGATTTTGGTGAAGGAAAATCTTGTTAATTATTAGGGTGATCGACATAAAGCAAACAAAAATCTCATATAAGCACATGTTTTGTTGTGACACTTTGCAATCAACCCATGTTGACCACATTTTGGGTCAACCTAATCCACCATCAAAGAAGAAATCACACTGAAGGTCAAGAACATTTTGTTCAAGAGAAAAGTCCAAGATGACAAGGATCATATTTTCCATATTTTCACAAGAAATCATATTTTCCATGGGATGGTGCCACTGTGTAATTTTGTGATAATTAAAGCATCATTGCCAAATTGGTGAAAAATCTAGTAAGCCATCAAAGAACAAATCATTGGAGCTTAGGATCACTTTGTTAGGGAAAATTCCAAGATGACCATATCTTTCTTCAATATTGTAGCACTAAAAATCAAGCAACCAATATATTTACTAAATCTCAATGTGAAGAAAAAATGTGTCAAGTTTAGAGAAATGTTGGGTTTAAAGGAGTTTCCATCAATAGGGGATGAGTGACTTTGATGTTAACTTCTCTCTCTATATATAATATATTCCACTATATTTTGAATATTGTATTGGAATTGACACTCATCTTGTATCCCATGTGGCATTGATTTTTTAATCCAGAGAGGCATGTAAACCCAAGAGGTATATAAATTGTACGCCATAGTGGATCATAAGTTGACATGGTATTCTAAGATCCTTAGAGGTGTTGAAAACTCATGCTTTGTTTTTTTGTGATATGTTATTGCGAGATCTACAGAGGCATTCTAAACCCATGCAATATTTTGTTGTGAAAGGAAATGTAAGTACAGTAATCCAACATGTTATGACATAGAAGTTGGATGTAAGTTTGATCATACTTCATTGTATGGATCCTTACCTTGTCATGAAAATCACAAAAAATATGGATGTATTCATATTCATCATTAGGAATCCCATCATAGTGAAGAGAGTTGTCATATTTGTTATCTTGGTATCCCCACCTTTTTTATGATGAGAGTTGGCCATATGTTGGCACTCCCATGTTCGTGGTGATAAGGGTTGACCATTAAATCTTTTCTTGAAACCCCCACCAATGTGGTGATGAGATATGACCTTTGAATTGTGGCACTACTTCCTTCTTGATAAAAGGAGGTCTTATAATCCTCCCTAGTGGCATAATGGTGGGGTTGAAGGACCCATTTAGAGTAATAATAGTGGAGGCCATTTAATATAAGGTGGACTAGGTACACCATGTTTTGAATAAATGTAATGGGACCTCATTAAAGAAGGTCCACTAGGTAGTTAGAAGGTTGTTGTGGTTAGTGTTCTCTTTTTATCTATAAATAAAGATGGAGTCCTTTGTATGAATCATGTGTGGAGTACTATATTGTATAAGGAGCTTAGATAATATGAGTTTTTTAGACTCCTTAAATAGGAAAATATTGTCGAGCTAGATTGTCTCTTTCATACTCATTAAAGTACTTGAAAGGTTGTCTCTACGGTATAAGTTTAACCCTTTTCCAGACCGTTTAGACTATGTATGAAAAAGGAATATTCTAGTCATACTTGGCTAGAAGAGTTCTCTCTCGCATTGTTTTATCCTTTTTTGGGCGTGGAGACTAACTTTACGAAAAATTCCACTTTGGATTCTTCTTTAGCATTTTCAAATTCTATAAATATGAAAATACATGCGAGCATATACCAACTCGGGCTTGGTATAAAAGCCACGAGATGGTGTATAGAGTTCTTGTTTAAGTTTTTCATAATCTTTAAATATGAAAACACCGACGAGCACGAACATATCCAGGATCGATTTAAAATCTATAGATCAATATTTTACCGAGCAATCTTCTATTTTGTCTTCAAGCTCGTTAAACAATGAAGAAAGTGTAGAGTTTCCCTTCCATGGAATCATAAAATTACTCCTGGATGGACCCTTATCGATCATGCTTTATTTCTTTTTCAAGCTCGTTAAAAAATGAAGAAGGTACTTAAAAAGAGAAAAGGGAAGGGAAGGATCTCAAATGTCTTTCGATATAATGGCAGTAAGTCAATTATGTCCTTGAAAAAAGCACTTGTCTTGAGTATATCAAACAAGTTGGGTTCTAGTTTTGGCCTTAGGATAAACCTGATTGCAGAGTTATTACTCCTTGAATCGGTTTGTTACTCTTCCAATCATTTGAGGAATCTATCAATGTCTTCTACATTGCAGGTTTGTATCATTGGACCCTTTGTGTTCAAAGATGCCTAAGTCAATGATGTGTCGTGCTCAGTGTTCAAGGATAAAACCCGTGTCGGCCATTCTACAGTTTCCTTGACCTCATATGTCGGCCATTCCCTAGTGTCAGTACGTTTCATCATGTGCTAAGTCCTACTCCAAATCATACCATTCCTTGATTGTTCCTCGTGTTAGATGATGGAGGATGCCTTGACACATCCCTTCCAACAGGCTTCTTCCGATCGAATTCAACTCATCTTACTTTGGGAATGAAGTTTAGAGTGTCGGTAGCACCTTGGGGATTGCAGTCATCAGTGGAGATTTCCCTTGCCGTTGAGTTATGGGAATACATAAATGTCTCTTACTCGATGGATTCTTCAGGTGTTCGACTTCAAGAAAATCTATTCACACCTTTTAGAATGTACTAGGTACATTGGGCCCCATTTTAAATATTGGTGGGTTCCCTCGCATTTGTTTACGGTTTACATCAATGATCGGTAATCAAACAATATCCTCCATGTTCGACTTTAGCTCATTTATTCGCATGGTTAGGATTCATAAGCTTTAGGAGGTTTGGATTGAAGACCTTGGGCCTATAATAGGATCGTCATATTTTTTTATTGCTCAAGTTGCGCAAGACTGAGCCACACTCATTTTGGCTCTTCATGAGACATAGATCCAGTTTGTTCAATATGGCTATGATCTCCAGTTTTGGCATAGATCTACCTTTGTATTCATGTGGCTATGTTCATACTTATGTTCCTCATGGATCCATGCTTGTATTTTTGTGTCCATGCTATATGCATCAGTTTTACACATGTATTGAATCATCTTTGTATCCTCCTAGAGGTCATGTTCCATCATTTGAACATGGACATTTATCCCATAGATTAGATTGTATGACACTTTCCTTTGTTTCGGGTACTTCATTTAAGCCTACGACTTGGTTTATTCGGTTTCCTTGAATCCATAGGCTAATCGCCCATTGTTTATAATGTATTTTGGCCATCGTGTTCCCTTCTCACCTCATACATTAGGGGGTATATGTTATAACCAAATTTGGCACTTCTCCATCCATGACGACACTTGCATATTGTGTTCTCATGATGACACTTCATGAATTTGTTGTGGGTCACACAAAAGGAAACTATGGATGGAATAACCATATTTGGGAGCTCAATAGGATGGCCTCAACTTATTCATGGTTCATTCAACAGTTTGGGAGCTTATGATCACATCTGGAGACCAAAACACCTCCTGAAAAACCCTAAAATTAGTAGTTTTAGCCCATTTTTTCACCCACACGCATGTTGCACATGGCTCACCTGCATGTTGTGTGCAGCTTCTCCCTATCCCACCAACGCGTGCCTCAGAAAAAAAGACCAAAAATATAAAAAATATCGAAATTTGGGTGGTTTTGGAACTTCCTTTCCAGTTATAACTACTCACTCCTCCACCCAATCTTCTCTTTTACTATAAAAGAGAGGGAGGTTGGCCATGAATGGGACCTTTTATCCCATGTAATTTTATGCTCAAGAAATATTGATTCCCATCCCCATCATTTGTGCACTAGCTACTCCTAAACCCTAATACATTTGAACTGAGGTTGGGATTCTTGGAGAAGAGAAGCATGAGACCCTAAATCTTGGTTTCATGAGGTGCTTGAACTGAAGGAAGATAATCTTATGTACTTGCTTCATTCATTAATGAAAGAATAGAGATTCTTCCCTTTCCAAACAACTGTGAATATGTTTATCTCAGATTTGATTGCATATCGATGTTTATTAGATCAATATTTTATGTTCTTTTGGATGTCAATTATTTATTTGTAGTTCAATTTGTTTGAGGAAGGTTTTGATTTGGTTTTGCAGGTCCTGGATTGGATATCAAGAGGAAATATCAAGGAGAAGGCTAGGATCAACCTTCAGTATTAAGGTGCATTCCTTCTTAACTCAAAACTTTTGCTTATTTTTTATTGTTGTAGAACCCTAGATATCTATTCGTTCCAATCCTAGTATGTTGGTGGCGTCATCCCAGCCATAGGAACTTTTTCCTAACAACAATGAGTGAACATGAGTGGATTCCTTCCATAAAAGGATCAATTGTAAGGTGTTACCCTATGTTATGGGTTTCGATATTAATAAAGTTGGAGCATATTTGATATATTCTACGTGGTCGCATATTCATATATAAGGTATTTGAGAGAAGGAAATCATGATTCTATGGCATATTTACTTTTGCAAGATGATGACACCCCCTCTTTCATGATTATGTTATCCTCTATCAAACCCCATTTAACATTAAGAGTGGGTGTTGGAATATTGATGTTAAATGAACATGCATCTCAAGTTAAATTATAAATATCTAGTCTAGATCAATGACTTATCTCTAATCTAATGTTGATATTAGATTAATTACTAACACTTAAGCATAGAGCTTATCGAAAGAGATGACAAAAACCATAATCCCCACTTGATCATTGAATCATAAGACAATTGTTGTTAGAAAAAGAGAGCATCTCAAATATTTGGAGCAATACAAGAGAGGATAGGAGATTTTGAAATGTTTTTTCTCACTATGAGTTTCCACTATAAATCTATGTGGCGTGTTCATTTTTATGATTGGTTTTGTTATTTAGTTTTTTTTGGTAATATTCTATATACATTATATTACTGATCAAAAGCAGGTTACATATGTCTCCATCCAACACTTGTCAAGCTGTGCTGCGTATTGGGAAACTAGGCCAACCTAAGGAAGTACTTCAAAACAATTTTAATAGAAAAACAATAGCATCATCTAAAAGTCCTTTAATAGAGAAATCATAACTAAATTTCTTCACCTGAGAAACATAATCTAAAGGCCTTGAGGGAAGCCAAACCAACCTCAAAGCTAGAACCACAAGAAAAAACTACTTGAACAAGAAAGATTAAACATTATCTAGTACAGTGACAACATGCACTTGGGGCTTCAAAAAGTGACTCCATCGATTGGTGTTTCAAAGCTCTAGGTTTGAAGACTTATCCTGTCGTTAGCTGTGCAAGCATGTTTATGTGGCTAGCTAGCTCCATGATGGAATTTCTGATCATGTTTAGACTAGCATTGATGCGAAGGATCGAGGTTTTGTTCCATTCCACAGGCACTTTCCCACGCTTTATCGACTCGGAGGTAGGCCTCTGAACATCCATCGAGGCTTTTCCAAGCAACATTTTGGTCTTCCAATACAACAACTCTGTTTTTCCGTGCTTTGTCTCTCGAGTCTGAGTAGAACCAACATCCTCAAAAGCTTCATGCTCTAGTCTAGTTGTTCCTCAACATCCTCAAAAGCTTCATGCTCTACTTCGATCTCCTCTTTGGGTTGGTATAGATAGTGCCTTACATTTTCATTGACATCTTGAAAATACTCTTGTTTAGCTTCCTCTACCTCACACTCTTTCCTAGGAATACGAGAGCCCTGTCTTGCCTTACCCCTTCTCCTGCCAGCTTTGGGGTGCACCATATTGCAACTGAATATATCAGGAATCCCACCACTATCCCAAAGCCACCACACTTTCACCTCCTTCATGCCCATCACACCCCCCTGAATCGTCGCCTATGAGTTAGTGGAGCATTCCATGCAACACTTGTGGAGAATGGAAAACATATTTACTAACCCCATGAGATGATGTGCTGGAAGGGACATGCTCACAAAATTATTACCAAGTGCACCCATAATACCTTTGTAATAGAGAGTCATTTCCATGACGACTACCACGTGTGACTTCCATGTTCAACTATGATTATAACAAGTTTTGATCGCCTTCTACTACATTCGACAACTCTGTAGGTACATGGTCTGACGTTTCATACATTTCCCAGATATCCCACACAAAATTCCCATAACCAAGTGCATGCACAAGACACTCGTATTAATGTTGATGAGGGAGGGTGGCAGAGCAAGTTTCAGATGTCCCAACACCTTTAGCAACAATGTTCCCATTATCGTACACCCGCATCTAGGTCTATAGATTCGGGGACCTCATGGAGTTATAGGTTTGACTAAGTTATGACTCTTCCAACCTCGACCACTTCGAGTCGATCTCCTTTCCTAACAGGGAGATCCCTGTGTTAGCTAAGTGATCTACTAAATTGTTGGTAGACCTCCTAACATGAGAAGGGGTGAGGGATGCCCTGTTCAATTATGATTATAACAAGTTTCCATTACGTTCCACCGCATTCGACAGCTCCGTAGGTACATGGTATGATGTTTGATACATTTCTTGGTTCTCCCACATGAACTTCCCATAACCAAGTGCATGCACAAGACACCCATATTAACATTGATGAGGGAGGGTGGCAGAGCAGGTGCTAGATGTCCCAACACCTATGGCGCCAATGTTCCCACTATCGTACACCCACATCCATGTTTGTAAATTCAGAGACCCAATGGAGTTACATGTTTGACAAAGTTATGACTCTGCCAACCTTGACCACTCCAAGTCGATCTCCTTCCCTAATAAGGAGATCCCCATGTTAGTTAAGTGATCTACTAACTTGTTGGTAGACCTCCTAACATGAGAAGGGGTGAGGACAACCCACTAATTGAGGCCGCGAAGGACACTTGCGAGCTTTTCAATTTTTTCTTCGAGTCTCTAGTTGGTTGACACCTTGTGGACGGGTGTCCCATGCTGAAGCTTATCAAAAATATTAATGACAACTTGAGAATCCCCCTCAACAATGAGCTTGTTGTAGTTCTAATGAGAGGCATGGTTTTGTTATTTAGTTTTAATCACATGCATTTGATTTATTTTGAGTTTCTAACACAATTCCATGTTTAATGAAAGCGGTGACAATTTGCCTCTTATAACTTTTGCAAATTACCATAAAATATTACCACAACAATGACATTAAATTCATTGCTTTGTCATGGTCCAACCCTATGTGGCCCTTAATACCTAAACTGGATGCCATTTTCTTAAATCCATCTCACCATGATTTATTGAGAAAGCCATATCCTAAATGATTTAGCCTCCCTTGACATATATGGGTCACATGCATTTTTTACTTCCAACCATTGGCCACATTCGACCATATCCTTGCACCATTGAACAATCTCATTTCCCTCTTCGATTGTTAAGATTAAGGGCACCCACCTCTTGGTATTTCTCAAAACATACAATCAATGTGTTAGTGTGGTAGGTGGTATGCCCACTTTTTTGTTACAATGTGCATGACATAACCATGATGTTGATAGCCTTTAATTGCATTGGTCATATCTTCCTCATCCAACCTCTATTAATTGGAAAAAAATTGTGGTATTTGATTCCCATTCACAAGGACACTCTTCAACAAAAAGTGACTATTGGTTTTTTTGTTTATTAATTTGAATAGATTGATTCAAGTATCAAGCTTATTTTATTGTTGTTGACAGGTCTTGCTCTCCTAAGAGTTTCCATTGTCCTTGTTTCGAAATCAAATTTTGGAGACATATAGCTTATGGCAAATTTAATGAGTTCAATGGTTACAAAGGTATGTTCCTCTTTGGAAGTTATAGGTTCAAAGCTAGAAGCTGGTTAGATATGTACACCACCATTTAAGTAGTCAAATCATTGTGTTTATGAAATCTATTAACCTACAAACGAGATTGTCTAATTTAATCCACATCTTCCAATAAACAACGCTCTAAACATTTAGAAAAATAAAACAATATTATATATTTAATTATTGATACAAAATATACTTTCAATTTGTTTCTCATTTCTCAATAAACATATAAAGTTATACATTCAAATCTAATCGTTGAAATTTAGCAATATATAGTTTTTCTATTGTAAAATCCTTACAAAATTAAACAAAGCATTTTCCCCTCACAAATGTTGAATAAATTTCAACGTGCCTAACATTCATGCAATACACATGAAGTTGGTTGTCTATGCATGTTTTAGTGTGTACATGTGTACATATCTTTGTTTACATTGGAAATTGTTAGTACTTTCAACTTTTGATATGCAAGTTAGTACTTTCAACTTTTGATACGCACATTTAGTGGAAGTGATGTGTTTATGCATGCTTTATCATGAACATAGCTCTATATCTTTGTGACATGTTTATTTGTTTAAGCATGTTTTAGCGTGCACATTTGTCCATATCTTTGCATGTAACATGGTCAGTTTAATTATGAGGAAGAAAATTTAATAAAAGTTATTTTTTTAACTCTTTTATAAGATAAAACAGTACATTTTTATTCACAAATACATACAACTTTTATCACTAAATCTCATGAATGATCTCAATTATTCATGGTAACTTAAGACTTTCACCGTATCATTGATACTAATTGAGTTTATATATGAATTCCATTGTCAAAAAAACTAACTCCTATTTAAACTACAACTTTGTTCTGTCAAACTAGGGAGGCTATGCAACGTTCTTGCCTGCAGGAGCTTATCCAACACATTGCCTCAGTTTCTTTTAAAACCAAACATTAATATCCGTTTATTCAGCATAGTTGTTCGAAGTGGTTGGAAATGGCACAACCTTTACATTATAGACATTCTAATCACCCAAATTGCTGTCTTAGTTCAAAAATAAAATCAAATGGGGCAACTACCAACTCCCTTCTTCTCTGGTTCTGGTTGTTGGTTGATGTGGATGTAAATCTCTGGAGGACATGATGAACATGTGGGTAAACTAATCACTATAAATATCAAAATCAAATTCTGTGAAGTGGTCCATGTGGACCTCAAACTATATTTGAAGCAACGGTGAGAATGTGACTAACTCAACAAAGCCAAATCTCTCGTATTTAGATATCTGTGAATGGATAGCTGCTTTTCTTACGTCACTGGTTACAAGCTGGTGGCTCTGGTTGGCATATTTAATTTTGGCATGCGTTGGATACAGTTCACCTAATTTTCAATTTTTAAAATTAAGGTAATCACTGATTGCATCTGCGCGACCACCTTTGCTGATGGATTTTCTGAATCTGGCGTAAGGGTATTTTATTTATTGCATATAATAATGCAGGTTTCAAGTTCTATGAACCCATATGAACCCATCTATGTAACTGTAAATCGCCTACTACGGAAGAGACTGAAGCTTTTGGGATGCATGGAAGAGCTCTAAAAGTAATTGATGAAAATGGGAGAAATTCAGCTGAGTTCAGCTCTCTGCAATGCAGGCTATAAAAATGCCATTTCATTGTGCATGCACCTCGTTGCTTTATTCTTGATTCCAACAGTTGCTTCATCATCAGAGAACCACATTCCACTGGGTTCCAAGCTCTCTGCTTATGAGAGCAAAAACAGCCACTGGGTCTCTGAAAATGGCATCTTTGCCATGGGGTTCTTCTCAAAACAGCAAAATGGCATTTACAGCTTGGGAATATGGTACCACTCCCTTCCCATGCATGCCCAGGCAGTGGTCTGGACAGCAGGAGGGGATGTGATAGTGAGCCCAAATTCCACATTTGAGCTCTCAGTTGATGGGAATCTAATTCTCTTCGACGATAGCACGGGCATCCCTGCTTGGACAAGCAATACCAGCAATAGGGGTGTTGTGGGTGCATCCCTGTTTGACAATGGCAATCTTGTTCTCAGTGATAATGGACACAAGATAGTATGGGAGAGTTTCCAGACACCCACCGATACTCTCCTTCCAGGGCAGAGGCTTGAGATGAATCAGAGTCTCAGAGCTTCTTCTCTGAATGCCATTACAAGTTATTATAACTTGGATATGGCGGAGACTGGCGATCTGGCGCTTAGATGGTGCAGTGAAGTGATTTACTGGGAGAGTGGAATAAAAGGGCAAGTTTCTTCTTCAAAATCCAATAACTCCCTCGGGGCAATTTTACAAGGAACTGGAGTTTTGGGCCTCTTTAATAGAGAGGGGACCATCATTTGGTCGAGATATAGCGAAGATTTTACAGACCCAAATGTGCATTTTAGGTTTTTGAGGTTGGATGCTGATGGGAACCTTAGAATGTACTCATGGATCGAGAAACTTCAGGTCTGGAGGGTGGGATGGCAGGCTCTGGAGAATCAGTGTGATGTTTTTGGTACCTGTGGTTTGTATGGAGTGTGTAGCTTTAATGGCACAGCACCCTTTTGTAAATGTCCATTTGAGAGAGGAGGATCTAAGGCAAATGTTATTTTGGAAATAGGGTCCGAGAGGGCCTGCAGGAAACTGATGAAGTTGGGCAGTTGTAACGAGGGGAACAGCGTAATGGTGTTGAATCATACTTTGTTATATGGAATCTTTCCTCCTCACGATGTGTATAACTATTCCAACACTGAGACTTGCATGGAAAATTGCTTGAACGACAGGTCCTGTGTTGCTGCAACAGCCTTGAATGATGGGTCTGGCATCTGCAGGATCAAGACGACTAGTTTCATCAGTGGATATCATTACATCTCTGTTCCTGCAATCTCATTTGTAAAGGTATGTCTTACACCAGAAGCAGTAAACAATCAGATTATTAACATGTATCCTCAAACATCAAATTCGTATTCATCTCCCTTCTCTTCATTACCTTCAACTTCAAGCACGCATGGTCTTTCTGGCATCTGCATTGTAAAAGCAACCTTGCCAACTGTGCTTATGTTTCTGGCCATACAAGCAGGACTAAGTTGGTATGTATTTAAAAGAAGAAGAATAATGCAGAGGATGCTTTCAGCCAAGCACGAGTGGACGGATCAACATTGGAGAGTCCCCATCAGGTTGACTTACTCAGAAGTACAAGAATTGACTGAGAACTTTAGCCACAAGCTTAGTCCAACTGTTTTCAAGGGAACTCTGTCCAGCATGAAACCTGTGATAATCAAGCAGCTAGATGTTGAAATTACGGAGAAGGAGTTTCGGAAGGCATTGTCCATTATAGGAGGCACGCGCCACAAGAACTTGGTGTCCTTGCATGGTTTTTGTTATGAAGACCAGCAAAGGCTGCTCATTTATGAGTATGTGAACAACGGCTCCCTTCATCAGTGGATGTTTGGCAGCATGAAGCAAGGCAAGGATCTGAACTGGCAGAGACGGTTAGAGATCGCAACGGGTATCGCTCATGCTATTGCCTATCTGCACATGGAATGTCACGAATGCATTGCCCACTCCAATCTTAAGTTGGAAAATGTCATGTTGGATGACAAATTTATGCCCAAGTTGACAGATTATGGCCTCAACAGACTGTCACAGGGAACATCTAATCAAAGCAGTACCTCCTCAGAATCCCATCCTGAACAAGATGTTTTCAGGTTTGGTACGATCTTGCTGGAGATAATCACTGGCAAGAGATATCCTAATGATGGTTGTCTGGGAAAAGATAGTATTTGTAAACGGGTATATCAAGAGTATCAGATGGGAAATTTGGATAGCATTGTTGATTGCAGGATGGGTTGTAACTTGAATTGGCTTCAGGTAGAAAGAGCTCTTAGAATTGCTTTCTGGTGCATCCAGGAGCAATTATTCTTAAGGCCTTCGATAAGGGAAGTGGTTAAGGTGCTAGAAGGAACATTTCCGGTCGACAAGCCTCCCTTTCCCCAGACAATTGCACAAGAGTTGCATGGAGGAGCCTGTAACAAGCTTAAGGGAGTAGTTACAGATGAAGAAGAGCTAAAGGATCATGTCAATGTTCCAGGAAAAAAGTGCTGCCTGCAGTTGGCCAAGATTTCTTATGGTGTCCAGATAGAGTAACTGCATAAACACAATGTTTGAATTATTCTATGATTCTGTGTTTCGGATTCTTTGAACACCTGGAAATTTCCCATCGAAGGACAGATTATGCCGTTCAGAGGAGATTTGAATCTATCAAGTATGCTAACTATTCAGTAGACTTGCCTCTATACCATGGAGTCCTTCCCCAGTTAACGGCAATGCTACCATTTTGCATACCATTCAAACAACTGTTGTGCAAAGGATTCTGAGCCACTGTTACAGGAACGCACCATGAAATTTTGTTCCACAACAAGAGAGCGGAGTATATCAGAGAAGGATATAATATGAAAGGTGTCTGCCAAAGGCAGAGCATCTGGTTGATAACTAAAGGTTTCGTGATATTGGAAAGCTTATTTTATGTAGCATGTCATCTATGCTGCATTGCAAGCAGTACATGCCATACATCTGCTCTGTATTCTCTCATTCATTATAATGTTTTAAGATCTGTTCTCGAAAGTACTAAACGTATATATTGTCTATCTTTCCATTATAGAGTATTCCAAATTTGAGACCTGAGCTTTTTAGCTGGGTCTTGGTTTCGATAAAAGCAAAGGGAAATTTTTTATTTGTTTTTCAAAATATGGGCTATTCTACAGGACTGCTTTGATGTATATTCTCCACGGTTTCCCTCTTCGGATTCTCTCGTTTGCTACTTTTTGTTTTCCAATGGAAAAAGTCTACTCCTTTTGTTAGCAAAAAAGGAGTATGTTTACATGGGATGTGAGCCCATATTTTCAAAAAATATGCAGATGTGTCTGAGTGATATCACCTGCATAGATCCATCTTAACCCCGGATCTTTTAAGCACTGAAAGAATTACATCTTTATTTCTTTTGATCATCCATCTTAACCTCGGATCTAATATAAGGATCAAAAGAAATAGAGATGTAATTCTTTCAATGCTTAAAAGATCTGGAGTTAAGATGGATATATGCTGGCTTATTATAGATTTTTATAATTATTATGGTCCCTTTTTAAAGTTTTTTATTACTATGGTTGCTAGTTTTTAATCTCATTTTTATGGACATTTTAGTTTATTTAGCTACTCTCTCTGCAATCAACAGTTCTAGCCATCATATTCTGACAGTGGAGCATAGAGGGTTTGTAATTTCTATTCTATCCTATGAGATCTGTTTAAGAAAACAGTATTCCTCAAGAGGATTAGAAGATGTTCCTTGTGAGTGAGGTGCTGACCTCCCAAAGTCCCCAAAGAAAAAACGTGATTGCATCACAGTTTTATATTAAATTTTGAAACAATAAACTAAAATGCCATAGCTCAAAACTTAATCTCGCTAGCCAACCCAATGGAAGACCCTCCCACTCCTTTATAGACTAGGAGGAGCTAGGCTCACAATCAGTGCACTCCATCTCTGTGGTGCGCCTAGGTTAGAAGACTAAACCCTAACCCTAATTTAATTCTGGCTTAAGGAAGTGTGCCCTTGGCCTGCATGAGAGAAGGCCTAGATTAGAACACCCAATAAAGAGTGGTAAGCAGGTTCTGCACTCAAAGAGTCATCCTATACCCCAGGTAACTTTAAAACTGAAACCCTATCAAAACTGCAATATCTGAATACTAGATTCTAAAAATACATGCTATTGGAAGCACTAACAAAATACACAGAAAACTGAACTCTCAAATCTGCATCACTGTTTTATATTGAATTTCGAAACAATAAACTAAAATCAAAATGCTATAGCTCAAAACATAATCTCGCTAACCAACCCAATGGAAGTCCATCCCACTCCTTTATAGACTAGGAGGAGCTAGGCTTACAATCAATGCACTTCATCTCTGTGGTGCACTTAGGTTAGAAGACTAAACTCTAACGCTAATTCTAATTCTAACTGAAGGAAGTGTGCCGTAGGCCTACATGAGAGGAAGCCTAGATTAGAACACCCAACAAAGAGTAGTAAGCATGCATACAAGAAAGCATCGACTTCTAGAGGTCTGTGCTCTATTTAGACGAAGTCAATGATGTGCTTATCTCTATAACTAGAAAAGCAACTCAGAATTTAAAAAACGTTTGAACTAGAAGCTGAACTGAAACTGGAACCTGCTAAATCTGGAACAGCAGTAAACTGAGTTTAACTGAAGTTGGAAAAAATGGAAGTGTACTAAGATTGGTGTATGCATGTGCTCCATTTTCTCCTACATAACTGCACCTCCCTCACACTCTGCTATGCACAGAACCTAGAATTACTGCTGCCAAAACCTTTGTTGTACAGACCTGCATTAAATGAGTCCTTACTGCTAGACAGACCTGCATTAAATGAGCCCTTACTACTGTATGGACCTGCTGTTATATCTGCTCATTGCATGCACCCTGGTGCTGTGCAGAAGACCGCTGGAGCTAAACAAGGTAAAACTCTAACAGGGGGCAGCCTTGCCTCAGACCCTGGGAGGATTGATTAAAAAAGGAGAGGCAAGTCCACTAATTATTATGGCAAAGGAGGCGGAGTTGAGACAGGCTTCAATCCAATTTATGAACTGATAGAAGATTCCCACCTGGGTGAGCATCAATTAGAGATGGAGTCAATTGGTGTGGTCAAAGGCTTTAGATGGGTCTATTTTGGCTATGAAGGCTCTTTTGTGTTTCACTTTAACTAAGTGGAGGATCTCCTGAGCGGTGTCTATTGCAGCCTGAATATCCCTGCCCTCTGGAGTTCCCATTTGTTCCTTGGATATAACATCGGAGAGGATGAGTTTGAGCCTAGTTGAGATTGTTCTTGCGATGAGCTTGTAAATGCACTTATATGGGCTGATATTTGTCAAAATGGGCAAGGTTGCTCACCTTGGAGATGGTAGCAATGACTGTAGTCATGAAAGCTTGTGCCACTCTCATGTGACCTTGACTCCTCAATGACCTCTTCTTCCAGCCATCTAGGGAAGGCTATATAACCTCTGGGATGCTTTGGATATTTGCCCTCAAAGGTTGAGAGTAAAGGGTTATGTAGTAAGACACCTCGCCTCCGTGATTTGTTCGAAGTATTCATAGGATTCGCCCTCTCAAATTGTGTTGTGGGCTTGCTTGCATGTGCTCTGTTTGTGAAAGAAATCATTGTTTTGATCCTCAACCATAAGCCATACCGCTTGGATTTTCATGTGCTAGTGCACCTCCCTTCAAGCTAGTAATCGGTGCCTCTCCTTCTCTGGGACCTTCCTGTCGAGTGCTCATTCCTGGTGTGGATCACCTTCCTTAGCCTACTCGTAGAGAATTACTATGTCATTTTCCAACTCCTTCAGTTGATAGTTGATGTCCATTGTCCACGAACTTCGTTTGGATCTATTGCTTGGAGACCACTTTGAGCTTTAGAAGTTTTTTTTGGAACGTGGACACTACAGTCTCCCCTTCCTCTTCATTAAGAGGTTCCCAATTCTCCTTTACCAGATCCATATAGTCAAGGAAATCCAACTAGTGTGGGTTGAATTTAAATGGGGAGGGATCTTTCTTAGTGGATATTTCAATTTCCAATATAATAGTGGAATGGTTCGATTAGCCATTTGAGGCCACTAGTGAGCAAAATCAATCTGCTTGGGCAATGAAAGCTTCTTTGTCAAGAAAGCAGGCCAATTGCTTACCAATATATTCTGCAGTGAATCTGCACCTATTCTTTTGTTCATCCAAGTTGGTGAGAGGGTAATTAGTTCAATATCGATGGAACTGTGGTCTCATATAGGTCAAGAAAGTAGTCTGATAGAGGGTATTCCCTTGCTTTGGTACACCATTTTTCAGTTCCATTCAGCATCAAGTTTAGATGCCCCCCAGATAAGTGGGGGGGATTCTATCAGTTCCTTGTCCTAGATCAGGAAATCAATGTTGCAGATGAGTGTGTTTGAATGGAGTATCACCAACATGACATTTGTGGATATTATACTATTGATATGTTGAAGGAGGCCTTCCACCCCACCAATAGTTCGCCTAAGTGGCCAATGGTGTTTGAGCACTCAAAATTCTACTCTGGGAAGTGCTTTCTTAAGGTTGACTTGTAATATTATTTAGAGATCATGGTTTCTTGCAAAAATATGAGGTTAGGCTTATGAACACTGTTAGCTCTTCTTAGGCGCAGAGTTTACGGGTTCTTTTGAGGTTATCATGATTTATAGACTCTAGAGATGAGGATCGTGGGGATGATCCTTAGGGATCTCTCTTGCTCTAAGCGCCCCATAAATGGTGCGTTGTTGTTCATGTATCACTTCTATGTTTGCCAGGGAGATGGCCTTAAATTGTGTTGGACTTCCAGCCCGATGTTTCTTCTCTAAGGCTGTGGAGGATTTTGGCTTGAACCCCCTTCCAGAATTAGTGAATGATCCCCTAATCTACTGCATGCTTTTGATCTCGTCTTGTATTGGTGCTTAGGACAACTTGAACCTGAGTTTTGGCTACATTGAGAGTGAGTGATCATGGGTACCCTTGGGGTGTATTCCTAGTTTGTTGCATTGGTGCCTCTATAGGAAATTAGGAATCAATATTGATTCTTAGAGCTTGATCAATGATTTGTACAGTTTTCCTTTTTATGTGGGCTTGGGGGATTCCACTTGACCTTCTTTTGATGAGATCCCTCCCTCCCCCCCAATGGTTTGTCCAACTTGGCACTAATGCTTAATTCCGTTCAGAGTTTTTTTATGACCTTGCCCAGTTCTTCCATAGGGTCACCAACACTCTTTGCCTGGGGGTGGAAAATTTGGAGATAGATAGATTTCCTGAGGGCGGCCTTAACTCTATGCTCTAAGATGGGACTAGTCTCAGAAGAGTTTTGAATATTGAAGGGAGTGTATGCATTACCTAGGTTGTGTAGCTCTTGCTCAACTAACTCCTCCCTTTGCCTCTCCACCATCCTTTGCGGGTAGGTGTATTTAAGATGACCAAATGGTTTACAAATCCGACATAACATAATCCAAGACCTGCCAATGTGTTTGTTGCTCACTTGGAGAGCTATGCCTTTAGGGAGTCCCTCTTTTAGATTCATCTCCATGTAAACTTTGGCCATTGATATGTGATCCAGGACTAGAGAGGCCTCGTCCACCTTAATAAAGGCTCTAGTCTTGTTCTAACACGCTTGAGAATATCCAGACTCCAATACTCCAAAGGGAGATTTGGTAGTTTAACCCAAACAGGTAGCTTAGAGATATGTTCTCAAGTTGGGTCAAACTTGGGTTCCCAGTTGCGAATATAGAGATAGGAGGTGTGATCAAAGTAGGGACCACTCGCTCTTATCTTATCAATGTCCTCTAGAATTTTCAAGAAGAATGTGGTGAATCCTCGCGATCCTAGTTGCAATTTTGGTTTCACCTCGTTTCTCCAAGACCTAGCCCCTTAGGTATCTTTTGTGAGCTCTAGACCACTGAACTTTTTGATGAATACTTGTTGTGTGTACCTCAAAATTGTAACCTTTACTAAGTCTGCCTCTATGATAAGGTGTTTTTGTTCTCTCTTTGACACACTTGGCCTGCTTCTTCCTCAATCTGGGTTGGTGTCCCTTGTCTTCCTTGGAGCACCCATTTGTGCAGGCTGCTGGGTGTCCATTGGTGGTTTGCAGTGGTCTTCCTCCCATTTGAATAGGTTGTTGATGATGTTAGAGGGAAGAAGATTAAGCAAGGAAGGATTGAGTGGATAGTGTAATGGAAGGCCCTTCATGCCTTGAATGTTGCTGACTGTCTTTTGGTTGTTGTGGAATGGTGGTGAGACATATTTACATCAGCCCCACATACATCAATGGATCAACAATTTCCTTCTACTCTCCCCTATCCCTCTATCTGATACCACATAAATGGGGGGTGCTAACAATCCCAATGATTTCCTTCTCCTGTTGAGGACTGGATACGACAGTGACTAGCTTTTGGCAGCTACGGATTGCGTTGATGATCCATTTCTAGTGATGATTGTGGTCCTTCCCCAGGTGTGGTGGCTTGAGCCCCTTGCTAGTCCGTTCTGATGCTACATTTTTGTTTTTTCAGGAGGTGGGGGATGGCCATTCCATGCCCTTCTTCTTGGATGGGATTCCCCCTTGAGTCTTATCCTTTTGTTGTTGTAACCTTGGAATCATGGTGGTCCTTGGTTGTCTGGAGGGTGGTGATGGTTGCATGCTGCTGTGGAGTTGGGCTCTTCCAGTTAGACCCTAGGTTTGGTTCTAGGGTTTTTGAATTTCCTCCCTCCATCCTCTCCCCTCTCTGATAGAGGACAAACCAGCTAGAAGAGTGAGTAGGATGCTCACAATTTTTTATGTTTAAGGGATTATGATACGAGATCATATTGGGCTCAACAAAATAAAGTTGCATCGGCCTCTTTTGCCATTTCTACTCAGCCTTGTTTTTACTATTTAGGGCTACTCTTTTTGGGTATACTATTCGTTGTATACTTAGATTAGATTGGTGATGCTGTAGACACTCCTAATACTGCTGTTATTTCTAGTTGATCTTTTAAGTCCCATTGATCCATTTTGATCATTTGTGGACATTAATATAATTTCATTCATTTTCCACAACTTCACCTTCCCATAGCATAAATTATTTCTATTGTCGGTGATACTCCCATATGTTTGGATTGTTTATGTAAGACAAGGATTTTGTGCTTCATTTTGAGTTATCACCATGTCATGAAAATAATTGGATGCATGTTTGCATGCACACATGTCTAATGGCCCAATTTCCTATTTTCATTCAAATTCTCTCCCTTACAGCCCCGTTAGTTTCATATTTGTATCCTCTTTCATGTCCATGCTTCAAAGGTGTTTAAACTTCAAATACAAATATCCAACATCCAGATCCCACTGTGAATGTCATTTGCATTATTTTTATAGAAATGAAGAAATTTCTTTGTATAGAATGATCAAATGGTAAATAAGCTTAGAAATGTTTTGAGATGAGTGTATGAGACTTGATAGAACAATGAGAAGAGATTGGCACTATTACCACCCAATGCACAAGGTGTCCACTTAACAGAAGACATCCTTAGCCAGCCAGGGACCTTCTAGTCCCCCTTTCAATCAAGTAGTCTTCTGCTCAGTTGTTGTACTTTGCACCTCCTTTGTCATGGTCAAAGAGAGGTTGTTTGTAAAATTTGACGTCCTTTACATGTGTAAAAGGGCTAGCCCGAATGAGTCACTCATGTTATGACACCTTTAGAGTGTATTTTTACCTAGTTGAACTTAGATCCTAGTGATCAGAGTTCAACATGGTTTTTTCACTCACACCTCCAAAGCCAAAGTGTGTTATAACATAGGTGCCTCAGGTTGGTGCCTAAGTTCTTTGGGGTCTAGTGTCAAATTTAGTCAGTCACCATGGTCCTAGAGTCATTCATGGCATGTTTGGTCCCTAGGAGAAGCAATTTGGAAAAGACTATGTAAATTGAGTTAAGGGGGTCATAAACTGTAAAGGGAATATTCTTGGCACCTCCCCTCTCACGGAGGGGTGCATGCATGGGTCTCCTTTCATCCAAGGGAGCAAAGTGGTGCCCTTACCCACCTCATGAGTCATCTCCAAGTCAAAATTTGGCTCCCTTTGTCAAAATTGGGATCTCAAGATCAAATCCCTAAGTTTGTACATGAATTGGAGTCTTCTCCTACAAATTAGGGCACCCTTGATTTACTCATGTCAATCTCCTACAAAGAGGGGCATCCTCCCCTAACGGTGGAGTTAAATCAAGCATGTCAAATATCTCCTAAGATTGCATAAGATTCCTCTCAAAGAGGTGGCATATTGGAGGGCTAGTAAACTAAGTCAAACTCCTAGATTTTCTCAAGTTGTCCAAGAGATGGCACATTAGTGACTTGGAGGGTTAGTTAACTAAGTAAAACTTCTAAATTTTCTCAAATTCTCATGGAGTGGTGGTGCATTTCTTCTTTGGTTCATGCATGACAATGGATTGGGATTGATCTCCAAGATATCATACTAGAGGTGGCGCATTTGAGGCCTAGTTCACTCCTAAACTGGCTCAAGTTGGCCTCCAAATGGCCTAATTAGGGTTTTTGGAGTGGCTCACATGTGTCACTATCTCATCAAATTGAAAGTTTTTGTAACCCCAACCTGGTTTCAAGCTTGGAAGCTTCTTTGCATGGTTTAATGCCCAAACCCTAGTGTACACATTTTTAATCATAAAAATGACTTCAACTTGAAACACATGAGATACTTTTTCAAATTTTTACAACTCAGAAATTTAATTTTTAGTCAATAAATTCAAGCTCATAAATTTATGACAACCATTCACACATAAAATAACACAGAGATTTTTGACCAATAGGTCCAAGATAAAACCCCGAAGGGAAAACCTGTGCAAGAGAGAGATTTTATTTTTCAAAGAATTTTTTCCATGAATTACAACAACAGTACTTATTTCTTATTTTTGCCTCGAAATACATGCTAGAAGACTTTCAGAAATCTGCTGTATAGATTGCTGAAACTGCTCCTCAAAAACTGTGCCCACACGTGTGACTGTACAGAAAAGTACAGTACGGCCAGACCTCGAAATCTGTGCACTGTTGCAGCCCATTATTGCCTCAAAATGTGTGCCTTGTACGGTCTGACAACAACCATTAATGCTGTACCTAATCTCGAAATTTGTGCCAAACAAACTCCTCGATTTCTATGCAGAAGTATGGATCCGTACAGTACGGACTGTCGCGATTTTTGTGCAAATTCTTTGACTGTCACTGCCTCGATTTCTGTGCCAACTTTCTTCTAGAAATTCATGCAAGCTTTCATGGGAATTGTGCTCATCTCCATGCTCTCAATTTCTGTGCTGAAATTTTCTCACTCTTTCCCTGGTTCAAATTCTCTCCAACCCCTTTCTTCTTCTTTTTCTTCTTCTTGCTCCTTCTCCAAAGACTCTCTCTTGGAAAATGTGAACAATGAATTAGAATGCCTTGCCCTAGTCCTTTTTGTTCATGGTAACTTCCTCTTTCAATCTAATGGTCCATATTAGATTAGATGTGGGGTTCTCATTAAATGCTCAATTAAATAATTAATAAATGACATTTAGTGCACCTCATGTCATTTAATAAAGTATGAGCACCCCCTTTTAATTAATCACTCACTTGACTTTTATTAAATGTGAACTTAGGATAAACCATGACTTTTAACTTTTAATAAAGTGATTTTAACAATATAAAGTGCATCTCACTTTATTAATTAAATATGACTAGCGGTCACCAATTAAAGTGTCTTTGTCCACCCCAAGGCATCACTAGGTGAATAAACACTTCCTATGTAACTTTTCAACACTCCCTCTTACCGAGGAAGGTGTTCTTTACCACTCCCAACTTGTCTCTGAAATATACATGCTTCCCTCTACCCAAAGATTTCGTGAGAATGTCAGCCACCTACTCATCAGTAGAAATGTACTGCAACTGTACTGCTCCTCTCTGAACATAATCCCTGATGAAGTGATACCAGATCTCAATGTGTTTAGACCTATCATGAAATACTAGATTCTCAAAGAGCCTGATGCAACTCTGATTATCACAATGTATCACTGTGGGTCCCATCTCCTGACCATGTACTCAGCCTCTGCAAAACTCAATGCTATGGACTTTTGTTTTCGACTGAACCAAGACACAATTGCTGAGCCCAATTTGAAACAAGAACCGGAAGTGCTCTTCCGGTCTGAAACACTACCTGCCCAATCTGAATCTATAAAGCCAACCAATCCCACTCCATCAAATCTCTTGTAGTCCAAACCAAAATCTACTGTACCTGCAAGGTATCTCAACACATGGTTTGCAGCTATCCAGTGCACTCTCCTGGGTTCTACCATGAAATGACTGAGAGTGTTAACTGCAAAACCCATATTTGGTCTAGTGTTGACCAAATACATCAACGAACTAATCAACTGACGATATAAAGTAGGATCCACCAACTCTCCCTCAGAAGCATGAAGCTTTGTCCAGTTGGTGGTCATGGGTGTAGACATGGGTTTGCAATCCTCCATCCGAAATCTCCTCAAAATATTTGCAGCATATTTTCCCCGACTCAGGAAAACATGTCCATCCTCCTGCCATATCTCCATCCCCAAATAGTAATGCATCAGTCCAAGGTCAGTCATCTCAAACTCTGAAGCAAGATCTTTCTTACATGCTTCAATCAGGTCCTCTCCTCTTGTAATGAACAAGTCATCAACATATAGCAGAAGAAGGAGCGGAACACCACCAACCACAATGTAGTATAGGTTGGGATCCGCCTCACTCTTTTGAAACCCAATCGATAGCAAATGAGTATCAATCCTGGAATAGCAAGCCCGAGGAGCTTGCTTTAGACCATGCAAGGCCTTTTTCAGCCTGCAAACATGTGAATCTCTCCCATGAATCTCAAAGCCCTGAGGTTGCTCTAGATATACCTCCCTGTAGAAAACTGTTCAGAAAAGCAGTTTTCACATCCATCTGATGAATCCTCCAACCCATCTCTGCCACAATGGAGATTACTGCTCTGATCGAAGAAAATCTAGCAACCGGTGCAAAGGTCTCATAGTAGCCAACTCCCTCTACCTGTGAGAAACCTTGTGCAACAAATCGAGCTTTGTACTTGTCGATGCTGCATCTGCAGCACGCTTGATTTTATAGAGCCACTTGGAAGTCACCATTGACTTCCCCTCTAGTCTCGGAACAACTTCCCACACTCCATTCTTCATGATGGATTTGTACTCTTCCATCATGGCATCTCTCCAAACCTGGTGTGGGGTAGCCTCCTCAAATGTAGTAGGCTCGGAATCACTCAAGCTAGTCACCATCGCCATATAACTGGAAAATATCTCTGGTGCTTTGCTCTCCCTGACCTCCCTCTTGGGCGGTCCCACAGACTGCTCAGCTTCCTTCACAAGATCCTTAAGCCAACTTGGCTTACATTTCTTGGAAGTAGCTTCCTCCTGTAGGTGCTCCTCCATAACCTCCTCATCTAACAACTGTCTACCTGAAGAAGTACCTGTGGTCTGAGATCCTATACCTGGTGATCTTGAACTTGTACCACCCGAATCACATGAAGGTGAAACCTGTGAACCTATGACTCGTGAACCTGTCCCTGTAGACTGAGTCCCTGAAACTGATGAACCTGTAACCTGTGACCCAGTCACTCCTGAAACCTGTGAGCCTGTACTCTGACTTTGTGATCCTGTCACTTGTGGAGATACTATTTGTTGCTCCTCCACCTCTGAATCATAAGACTTCCTGAAGGCTTTCTCCTCCTCAAATCTGACCTCCCTCCTCCCGACAACTTTCCTCTGTGCAGGAAGGTATATACGAAAAGCCTTCGAAGTCTCGTCATATCCAACAAAGCTGCCTTTCTTCGTTGTAGGCTATAACTTTGTCCTCTTCTCAGAAGGGACATGAGAGTATGTAAGGCATCCAAATATACGGAAGTGACCTATCTCAGGTCTCTTCCCGGTGAACATCTCCTCAGGAGTTTTACACCCCAATGCTCGGTGTGGACTCCTGTTCTGAACATAAACAACAGTGCTATAGGCCTCTGCCCATAGAAAGAAAGGAAGATTCTGATCAAGCAACATGGCTCCAGCTGCTCCCACTATCGCTCTTTTCTTCCTTTCTGCAACTCCATTCTGCTGTGGAGTGTATGGAACTGTCATTTACCTCCTGATGCCCTCCTGTTTGCAAAATTCATCAAACTCCTTGGAGGTATACTCACCCCCATTGTTTGACTTGAGTGCCTGAATCCTCCTCCCTGTTTGGTTCTCCACAAGAGCTTTGAACTCTTGGAACCTACGCAAGACTTCCTGAGATTATTTACTTTTCAGAAAGTAGATCCAGGTATTCCTGGAGTGGCCATCAATGAAACTGATATAGTACTCAAAACCTATCATTGAAGTTGAAGACATAGGTCTAGATAAGTCTGAATGAATCAAATCCAGTATCCCACCTACTCTGGTGTCACTGCTCGGAAAAGCAGTCTTGGCGTACTTTCCCAAAGCACACCACCCTGCTCCGTGTTGAACTGAGGAAAACCTGTAGACATCCCTCAACAACCTCAAAGCTGAATGATGAAGGTGGCCCATCCTCTTGTGCCACAACTCACATGTCTCGATGCTACTGCTAGTATGTCTCGATGCTACTACTAGTATGAGCTAATGCATGGTGAGGCTGATAGAGAAGCTTGTACAGTTTCCCACATCTCACTCCAATGGCACATGAAGTAGATGGTCCTACTGCTCTGGGAAAGATATGAACTTTCCCATCTAGAACACATACTCCAAAGCCTCTGTCCTCAATCCTGGAAACTGAAACAAGATTCTTCTTCATCCCGGGGACATAAAGAACATCCCTCAAAGTCATGGATTGCATAGACTTCCTCTCAAAGGTGACGGTCCCTCACCCAACTGCTCTCACAACTGTGTCATCTCCCAATACCACCTCAAGACTCAAGCCCGTCTCAGTCATCTCTGTGAACACATCACGAACACCTGTCATATGGCTCGAAGCTCCACTATCAATGTACCAAGTGGAAGTAGTAGTGGTAGCACTAAAGGAATGGCCAACCAATAACGAACACTGAATCTGATCCTCCATGTCACTCTCCATATCATTGCTGGTGAAAGATGTCCTCTCTGTACAACCAGCATATAGAGAGAACTCTCCCTCAAATCATGAGGAAAAGTCATCCATCTCTGCTGTTGTTGCTATCCGCTGCCCCTTCTTCTTCTTGTTCGGACACTGTCCAACATAGTGTCCAAACTTCTAACATGTGAAACACTTGATTTTACTCAAGTCTTTCTTCTGCTCACCTTTATGCTGTTTGGCCCCACCCTTCGGACCCTTCTTGAACTTCTTCTTTTTCCCCTTTGCTACCAATGCCACATTTTCTTCATCATCTCTGTGATGTGACAAACTGCTTTGTAAGTATCCTCTACGTGTCTCCTCCTATATAAGATTATCCCAAAGACGATCCCATGTAGGCATGTTCTCTCGACCAATAATAGTCTGCACAAACACACCCCACTACTGAGTCACGCCATTTAAGGCTATGCACACCATCTCAGTGCCCTGTATAACCTCTCCTACAACTGTAAGCTCATCCCTCACCTATGTAATCTTGGTGAGGTAGGAAGCCATGCCTTCCCCTTTGTTCATGTGTACATTCTTCAACTTCTCCCTTAACACCATTTTCCTATTCTCATTTGAACTTTGGTAAAGGTTTGTTAAAGAAGTCCACATCTAAAAAGCATGTGTCTTTGCTGATATGTGGGGGATTACAGATCCTTCACGGCATCAAGTATAATCCTCCTTGCCTTTACATCTCTTTTCATGAAAGCTACCTTATCAGTAGTATCGGTAGGTACTGTCACAGGATTTGTTGTTGTACTGTTCACTATATCCCATAGCTCATTCTATTCAAGTATCAACATAATTCTAGCCTTCCATGGGCTAAAATTTGTAGCCCCATCCAACCTGTCTTCTACTCTAAGCCCAAACACCATGGCTACAACCTGTACTACTCAAGCAACCTGTTCAAGAATTTTTTGAAATCTGGAAATTTTTCTCAAAACCCTAACTTCCTTCAAATTTGAATTTTTTCTCAAAATCCCTGTTTTCTTCAAATCCGAAATTTTTTCCACAAACCCCCGTTTTTCTGAATATTTAAATTCTGATCTTTAACTCCACTCTGATACCATGAAAGCTTTTGTAACCCCAACCCGATTTCAAGCTTGGAAGCTTCTCTGCATGGTTTAATGCCCAAACCCCAGTGTACACATTTTTAATCATAAAAATGACTTCAACTTGAAACACATGAGATACTTTTTCAAATTTTTACAACTTAGAAATTTAATTTTCAGTCAATAAATTCAAACTCAGAAATTTAATTTTCAGTCAATAAATTCAAACTCAAAAATTTATGACAGGCATTCACACATAAAATAACACAGAGATTTTTTACCAATAGGTCCAGGATAAAACCCCGAAGGGAAAACCTGTGCAAGAGAGAGATTTTATTTTCCAGAGAAATTTTTCCACGAATTACAACAACAGTACTTATCTCTTATTTCTGCCTCGAAATACATGCCAGAAGACTTTCAGAAATTTGTTGTACGGACTGCTGAAACTGCTCCTCAAAAACTATGCCCACATGTGTGATTGTACAGAAAGGTATATTACATACAGACCTCGAAATCTGTGCAGTGTTGCAACTTGTTATTGCCTCGAAATGTGTGCCTTGTACGGTCTGACAACAACCATTAATGTTGTACCTTATCTCGAAATCTATGCCAAACAAACTCCTCGATTTCTGTGCAGAAGTACGGATCCGTACAGTACGGACTGTTTCGATTTCTATGCAAATTCTTTGACTATCACTGCCTCAATTTTTGTGCCAGCTTTCTTCTAGAAATTCGTGCAAGATTTCTTGGGAATTGTGCCCATCTCCATGCTCTCAATTTTTGTGCTGAAATTTTCTCACTCTCTCCTTGGTTCGAATTCTCTCCAAATCTTTTCTTCTTCTTCTTCTTGCTCCCTCTCTTCTCCAAAGAGTCTCTCTTGGAAAATGTGAACAATGAATTAGAATTCCTTGCCCTAGTCCTTTTTGTTCATGGTATCTTCCTCTTTCAATCTAATGGGCCATATTAAATTAGATGTGGGGTTCTCATTAAATGCTCAATTAAATAATTAATAAATGACATTTAGTGCACCTCATGTCATTTAATAAAGTATGAGCACCCCCTTTTAATTAATCACTCACTTGACTTTTAGTAAATGTGAACTTAGGATAAACCATGACTTTTAACTTTTAATAAAGTGACTTTAAAAATATAAAGTGCATCTCACTTTATTAATTAAATATGACTAGGGGTCACCAATTAAAGTGTCCTTGTCCACCCCAAGGCATCACTAGGTGAACAAACACTTCCTAGGTAACTTTTCAACACAAATCATGTATGAGCTAAAGGAGGGCGAATTCTAGCCCCCTTGTACTATTTAAAGAGGCCTCTCCTCTTGGTTTAGGGGTCGGTTTTTGTTGTTGTATTGTATTTAAGCTTTGCTCTTTGAGTTTGGAATAAAATTGCTTAAGATTTTCAGAAGGGCTTGTTGCCTTGATTGTGTGGATGCTATGTTCTACTACTTATGTGAGGTAACTTCACTCTAAGTTTATATACATGTTTGTCTTGTTTTCCATTGGCCTTAGTAGGGGTATTACTGCCCAATAGGATAGAACCTAATATTATTGCTAGAATATATTGTAGGTTATAGGAGAAGTAGCTAAGGTAGGCATATTTTCAGTTGTGTGGGGATATATATATATGCTTGTGTTAACTTCTCTTCTATAGGCTACACTTGGAAGCAGCAAGGAGGAAGAATTCTCTTCTTTTTTGTATTTGAATTTGTTTTGCAGGTCCACATAAGGATGAAGAACTAGCCCCTCAACAATCTTCCCCAGATCTCGACAATCTTCCCCAGATCTCAAGGATTCCATTCTCTCTTTCTCAACTTGAACCTTCCTCTCTAAATCTTAAATCTCATTCTGGTTACTTGGATCTACTTGGATCCTAAATTTCATATTTGTTTTAAGTAGATCTTGTCAATTGCTAATTTCTAAGTGCAAAACAATCTAGCTAAATTTCTAGTATCCAATATTAGTACTTTGCTTTTTGTTAGACAATGGTGTATTTGCAACATTTGAACATCATTAGCCCACTGTCCTAACAATGGTTTTTTCAGGTTTTTGGCATGACAATTTTTCCTGAGAATCAAGGGCTCTCTCCTCTCTTACTTAGCCCTCTCTTTTGATTTAAAAAGCTTAAATTTATCACCTTTCATTACATGATTAGTGAGGTCTCTGATTTATCAAACTTTATATCAGTCATTAGATCTGATTTAATCACATAATCTTAGATTTGGAATAAAATTCATATGTAATTTAGATCTAAGATCAAAAGAACCTAGAGGGCATGCAATAAAATTCTTACAATTTTTGCACCTAGTTTCAAGGTAAATGCATTTCAATATTAGCATGTTATTGAAATGCATGTAAATGCATTTTTGCACATAGTTGTAAATAGTTTTTCTTCTTGTTGTGGTCTTTGTATCATTGTTTAGCTCGCTTCCCACAGGCTGGACGGTGAGAAAATATAATGATACAGACCCTTAAATCTATTTAGATTTGTAGATCTAACCCTCTTTCCTAGTTTGTTTTGCCTAACCTTGTATTGGCAGGTGGAGACTTCCTTTGGAAGGATCAAAGAGATCACATTTAGATCCATTTTCTTGCTGTTCCCTAACACGTTTTTGTAAATCTTGAACAACAAAAAATCAGTCCAAGAGGAAGCTAGGACCGGCTACCATCAAACCCCCCATGGGGGCCAACTAAACTAATCTTTTTCCTCACCATTTTTCTTAACTTCTCATCTTAATTTGTAAGCCTCATTGTTGGCCATAAGGACCAACAATAGGCACTTTTTCCTCACATTTCATGCGTGATTTTTGCTTTTACTTTTTAGCCTAACATAGTTAGTTTTTCTAATTTGTTTTAGTAGTAATTAGACAACATTTGATTTCAGTTGGAAGGAATTGGGATGCATGCTAAGTTGTAATGTTTTATCATTTATGCACATTGTAAGTCACTCACTTAATTCCAATTAAAATAAATCCTAACACTTTCTAATTAATTCCACAATTAACTAAAATCAACCTCCCTAAAAGACGAAACTCTGGCGTCTAACTTCCATAGATTTGTCACTCATGGAAAAATTCTACAGGGAAGGGGAACCAACTAGGTAGTGACCACGGGGATTCGTTAGGCTACACCCTTGATTGGTGTCAGCGTTGGACATACTCCCGCGACTTTGATATAGTCCCTTTCTCGTGTGGAACCACACTTGTCAATCCATATTTGTTTCCACGTACCTTGAGTATATTGGAAACCCCCTTTCCCTTCACAAATTCAACTTGTAACAAACATCGATCCCTGCACCAAGCAGGTTCACAATTCGACGCATCTCCATTTAACAAGCAAAGTCAATCCTCGCCTTGGCGAAGTCACAATTCAGCTTTGCTTCTGCTTTCTTGTTAGATAACATTTATTTTTTGTTGGTCAAGTAATCTTTTAAGCGTAGCTTGCAAGCTCTTTGTGACTCCATTGCTGTATCTTTTTAAAGCATTGGTCTATAATTTCAATTATGCAGAAAGCTTTGAATCGCTTGTTAAGCTATTTTTATTAGATTTGCTTTTCTAGTGTAATTTATTAACTCCTAAGTTCCCTTTTCTAAGGCGACCATCTTAGTTTTTCATAGGGCCTACCTCCCTTGTCTTTTGTTTAGGAGTTGGCCTAAACAGAAGGAGTCGAGTGTTTTGGTGATAGTGTGAACCCGACTTGTTGACTTTGTAATGTCCCTTGTTAAGGATTTTATTAAAATGGCAATTTTCCACATTTTTTTCCCAATTCGACCTTTGACTAGTTTTGATCTCTAGGTCCCAAATTTGCCCCAAATGATCCCAAATCTTCTGAGAAGGTATATGAATGATATTAGAACATAAATATGTGTTTCAGGGATGCCTTTGGACCTTTAAAATACTTCTGCAAATCCTCTTTCAATTCTGGTCAATGTAGGTAACTTTACTAGTGATTTCCCTTTGACTAGTATTGTCTCTAGGTCTCAATTTGACTCCAAATGCCTTCACATATTCAAGGAAGGCGTATGAATGATATTAGGACTTGAATATGATGTTCAGGGATGAGATATGGCCACCAAAATACCTCTACAAACTCTCTTATGATTCTGGGCCAAGTATGCAATTTTACTAGTGATTTGGGGTTCAAATCCCCCCTGGGATAAGTACTGAAAATGGCTTCCCAAATGCCTCCAAACCCACTCAAATTTCTGAACAGAGGTAGGGAATGTATTAAGGATGTTATTAAGGTCTCATGTGCACCATTAACTGATTATTATATCTGTTCCAACCCTCTCCCATTCAACTGCAAAAATCACCAATTCGACCCTTGGGGAAATGACACTATTTCTTCTCCCAATGCAATTAAACTGAGTAAAAATACCTCAAATGCTCAAGTACAGTACATGAAACTTGTAAAATACATCCATGGCAGTCCATTAATCACAAATGCATCAGAGAATCATCCATTCATTCGAAATCATCAGCATTACATTGATTCACAACAAGGTAGTGGGGAAATGGCACTGTTCTTTCATTAAAATTGGGATTTATACATTTCTACTTAGAATTTCGACCTGAAACTTTCTGGAGATGAAGAACAAAGTATTTACTTCATATTACAAAAGAAATGGGGCATTAGAAGCTCCCCCAAAGAGTACAATAGCTCACCAAAAACGCCCTTCCTCAAGGATCAAGAATATGCCATCAAAACTGGAAATGGTTGAAGGAGTGAGCTGCAATAGAAGAAACCATGAGCTGCTCTGTAGCTTATACCGGCAAATAAAAACTCCATTAAAGCTTCAAATCAAAAGTCTGAATGGCCTTTCCAATTACCAACTTGGATGGGAATCTTTCACCCTCGAAATTGGCTAAGGCAAGCAACTAGTCATCCACTAGCTCTCCCTCTTCACAAATGCAATTGCAAATTCTACAAATGATCAAAAGCTGGTTTCATTCTTTGTTATTGACATTTATAAAGTTATAATGTCCTCCATGGGTCGAATTCCTTCCAAGAGACTCATGCCAACTCAAGTTGGGAAGAGATTCCAAAGAACGCCACTTGTACAACAATTCCTAGTCTCCCACTTCTACCAAATCACATGTGGAAGCATATTAGCTTCCCTAACACCCTTGAGCACCCTCTTGGAGTCTATTTTTAGCCCTGACATGTCATATATGTCATATGTCAGCGTTCAGGTCTGATTTGTGTCATAGGTGTCATAGCATTTTCATCATTGTTGTCATAGAGCTAGGGAATCTAGCCCAAGTGTCTCACTAGCTCCAAATTGCCTCTTCCTCTTCCATGGGAATTACTCTTCCTCTATATTTCGACCTCATTGACTCATGACAAGTATTATTGAACTTATAACTCATCCCAAGAACATTAGGCTTCCCATAGATTCGAAATTGCAAGAAGAGGATGCCATGTGGCACATACATTCTAGCTTGTGTGGGTCCCACTTCCTCCATGTGTCTTCATGATCAAATGCCACTTTGATTTTCACTTGTATATATTTATTTATCTCCTTTATTAAATATTTATGCCATCCTAATGTTCCAACATCATTTATTATCCCCATTATTCACAATCCCAAAGCTTCCACCCCAAACCTAGGAAACTAGTAATTTCCCTCCTTGGCAATTATTTGACCTTTAGCATCAATTTGACAAACACTAATGAATATGGCCAATGTGATTAGGCCATTGTGACCCAATGCCAAATTTGGGACATGACAGACTTGCCCCCAAGGCTACTCTCACTGGGTTGAGATTTTTCCCACATCCACGTGTGGATCTAGGCCACAACATGCACCACTCTTTTGAGGAAAAGTGTCAATGCACAAACTGAGGAAAGAAAGAAGGAAATTATATTGATATCCAGGAATAACCAACCAAGAGCAGTAAATGGGACTAAAGAATACAACATGTACAATATTACATGTGTACAGTCAATGGAGAAATGGATACATGTAAAATATCGCAAGCAATGTTATCAAAACTGGCCCGGAACTAGGAAAACCGGTCAGTCCGCTGGTTCCGTGAGTTTTCCAGGCCAATCGATGACATCTAATCGTTTTTGGCCGGTTCCATACTGAACTGGCCGGGTTCATTTACTCAAGTTAAAACATACACTGGTTGCCCAGAAAGAACAAAATGCTGCCAAGAATTGGAAAAATAGGCTTCTTTACTGCTGCTTGATGGACGGGAATAGGTCAGATCTTGCCCAGATTGTGCGCAGATTTGCTCAAATTGAAGATGAGGTTGATTAACTGATGTTTCTATCCACGAACTTGCCCAGAATTAGCCTATATTTGATAATGATGCTTTGGTTGCTGCTAGGAGGATAGGAATAGGGCTATTTGTCGCAGAGTTCAGATGTAGGACTGCTCTTCACAACATAGGCTTCTACAAACTGCAGCAAGCTGAGCTGGCTTCAATCCAACCAAACTTGTTTCTAATATCCATTGCCAATCAAAGCTCATAGATGAAACCTGTGTAGGATCCAAATTTACTTTACCTACCCTCAACCTACCTAAAACAGGACTGCAATAACATTGTTAACATGTATGGTGAGGAGGGGAATAAGACTGCTTTTACACATCATAAGTTATATATTAAGTCTGGACTCTGTGCACAACATGGCCACAATTTTGGAAACTTGAAAGGCAACAACCTATATATAGATTTTAAGCTTAGTCTCTTCGTCCTCAAGCAAAGTAGTGAACTTTAAATAGGATTTATAATCATGATGCAAACAACCCTTAGATCTCCCACATAGACAGGTCACTTTTCAAATAGATGAATGAAATGTGTGGAGAGATTCAATCTTGATTCTTCCTTGGTTATACAATGTAATTTCCTTGTTCGTTTAAGTTTGTGTTGTTTCTTCAACTCCTATAAATGGAATGAGATTTATAGATTTCCATCGGTAGTGGTTGTGTCTAGAAACCACCTTGTTCAAGATGAGCTACTCCACTAATTTTCCACTGGAGGAAGGATTGTAAATTTGTGTAATATGTCTGTATTTTTCCTTTTAGAAAACTTTGATTTCCAGTGGTTACACTTTATTTTCCATTGGACATTTTATTTACATGGATGCACATGATATATATATATATAATTCGAAAATATGAATATTTTATTTATTTTTGCTCAACTGGTTTTTTTCCTGGTTTTTGTCCAGTGCCGGGTCTTGGGGTCGGCTGGTTTGACCACCAGTCTGGTTCTGATAACATTGATCGCAAGGTACAGCTTTAAGGCATCTTCAACTTAAGTGCATAAGAGAAAAATAGAAATACAAATAATAAAGCAAAAACATATCTGTTCTATACAGCTGCCATAATTGAAGTGCTAGCAAGTGAGAACAACTATTGAGATCATTCATCCTCGTTAATCAGCATAAATTTCCCCTTAACCTGTATAAGAATATCATTTGGAGTGATCTTACGGTATACTGTGCAATCCTTGGTGGATAACGTCCAAGGTTAATTGAACCATCGAGTTTGAAGAAGCTGGCAAAGGATCCTCATGCAGAACTTTTAACTGTTACAGCAGTCTTGGAAGGCAGGCAAGGAGCAGTGTTAATAGCCCCTTTGTTACTTAAAAGACAAATGAAAAATGACAACCAAATGAGAAATGAGAGCCAGGGGATTTGGAGTAAGAAATGCCCCCTGCAGGATGCATATCATGCACATAAGAGAGAATTTAGTGAATCCAAATCTATTCAATACTCAAAACTCAAAAGTACTCCACTATATATAATGTATTAATCCTAATTTTTTTTTAGTCAAATTACATTCACATAATAAGGGTGTTCTTTTTCTTCCTTAATTTGTTTTTTTTTAAATTTTTTCTTTTGCATTTTTAAAAAATACTGCCTTGGGTAGACAATTGTCTGTACTGTTTCCATTTATTGGCTGTTTTTAAAATAAATGTCGCTTTGCTGCACATTTTTAGTAACATAGTAGCGTTGGGAGAATCAACTGAACCCAAAATCCTCTTGTGATCAGTTGTTGAAGTGGATGGTGAAAGGAGGTAATGAGGGTCTAGATGACCTATGTTTATCTTGCAGCAAGTGATGTTTGTGAGTGAATATTTAAGGTCTAAGTTGTATGAGCTAGCCCAGCTTAAAATTTGACATCCTAACCTTCATAAAAATGAATCTGATGGCTAAAATCTTATGAAATTCATTTTACAGTGTGTATATATGACAGCTAACTTTTTGAGCTACATGTCAATGAAACCCTGTATTTTGATGTAAAAAACTATGGAAAAAAGCGTGCATGGGGCTTTCAATATTCAAGCCTGGGCCCTGGATAGAATTCTCCAAAAAAGGATCTTTTTCTAAGAAGTCTACAAGTGAAAGAGTCATTTTTTTGGGATTAACTGCATAGAATAAAAAGTTATTTATATGCATGATCCATGATATCCATCTCCCATGAGCATTAGCCATAATGACCAGTTTTTCATTAGTTTGAATAGTCCATTTAGTATTCATTACATCAAGTGATGTTCACAAGGGTGAATGAGTGGGATTGAAACTAGCAAAAATGCATCGTATAGCATCATTTGTCATGTCCTTGACTTGCACCCAGTAATCAGGACTTCCAGAAAGTTCACCCATCCACTCTCTACAAAACTGATGGCATGTGAAATGAATACACTGTAATTTGATTTACGTTGCTAAACTCATCGAGACCAAAGTGGTGGCTAACGAGGCAAATAAGCAGCAGAATTTTGAAGTAACAGCTATATGTAGAGGAATTGCAGTGGAGCAAAGTACTAATTTTCAGCATCCTTATTTTAACAATGTGTAACAGACAATAATGATTGTCATTAAGCAGCAGAATTTTGAAGTAACAACTATATGTAGAGGAATTGCAGTGGATCAAAGTACTAATTTTCAGCATCCTTATTTTAACAATGTGTAACAGACAATAATGATTGTCGTGAGTGCATTAATTTGGGTTATAATAGCTTTAATTTGTGGTGGGCGTTGTCCAACTGTTCAAGGCTGTTGCCAAACTTCTTTATCTTCGGACTCCCTTTAAAAAGAGAGTTAAAATAATTACAATTTTATTAAATCTGCTGTTAAGTAAGAAGCTATTATATTACGTAACGACAGTTATATGGGAGGGGTTTTTATTGTTCTAACATAGAGGCACACAAAGTACATGAAAGGAATGTAGATGCAATGTAATAGATAGAGATTGGGGTTAACACAGGGTCTAATGTGTAATCTTTGCTTTTAGCTATAATATGTTATGGACCTATTGAATTCGTTGCTCTTATTGGTGTAGTTAAGTAGTGGGCTGAACCGTTCTCTCAGTTGCCCTGAATTGTAACAGGTACGAATTTGATTGTTTAAGCTCTGATCCTTATCTTATGAGAAGAGAACTCAAAGATGCTAATTTGACAGTTGATGTTGTGAGTTCTGCTATTATTTGGAGTTGGAAACATCGGCAAAGGTTTGTTCCTCAGGTTAGGTTAGGTCAGGACTTGATATAAGAGAATGTTTTGAACATTGCATTGATTTGTTTACTATATGGGAAAGTGTTTCATATTACTCCATATTATAATAATAATAATAATCTAATTTTAAGGTCATGGCTAAGCCAGACATTAGATTGTCTAGAGACCCCCTTGTTTGTGGGACAAGGGACCTCTTCCGCGTAGCGATTTGACTACTTAAATATATGGAGATTTACATACCCTATCTCCCTTTGATTAATTGTAGAGGACGGGCAGAGTAGATGATGATCTTTCCGCCCTTGGTTTGGTTACAGTGAGAATTCCCACAAGGATCCCATCCCACGCAAGGTTGCCAGTCAGGATTATGTAGGAATAGAATAAATCACAGCTTTATTGGATTTTTTTTTCTTTGATTTTGAGGTTTAATTGACAAAGTTCAATGCACACTTATCAGGCATGTTACCACCAAAGTTGCACTTAGTTAGACTTACCATTGAGGCGCCAAAGTGTGAACAAGTTATTTGTTCATCTTCAAAGTTCAAAAGTCCAATAGGCCATTTTGGCTCAATTTTTCTATTTTACGCATGTTCATACCCCTTGGGGGAATTGTAATAAGTGACGTAGCATGATGACTTTTTGTGAAAGGCTTGGTTTTGCTAGGACTTGGTCATCAATCCAATTTCTCCAGAGTGTTTTTTCCTTGTTAATTATATGTTGCTTTTTGGCGACTTATAATTTTTGAGTTTTTCACTCAATCCTCCAAAGCTGGAGTAATTGTCTTGGTGGTTAGCCCTTGGGGGGTTATTAAAGCCTAGTGTCAATGTATATTAGCATTCTAGTCATTATTTTCGAGTCATATGAACATGCACTAAGTCTCTCCTAGGTGTTTTTAATTTTCCGCTAAAATAAAAATTTCCCTTAAAAAAAGGATATTTTAATTGTAAAAACACAAAAAGGCATAAAACTTAAAAGTGATACCAGAGGGTGAAAATTTGCAATGGGGGTGCTCGTTTTTTAACTCACAGCACCCACTTTATCCATGTACCCACTATGAGAGTAAAATTACTGATTTTTAATCACTAAATATGATTTTCTCTCTAAAAAGTAAAAGAAGACTAATAATCGAGAAAAATAATCAGCATCCCATAAATTAGTGAAACATGTCTGGGACATGTTCTAGTCTATCATTCAGTCCAATGTAGTGGTGGTAGCTTGATGGAGAGTTAAGAGGGAGTTAGAGGTAATTAGCTAAGGTTTTGATTTGTGGTTGAGATCTCCATGAGGGAGGGCACATTTTTCTTGGCAATGTGGCAATTTATGAGAGAGAGGGCACATTTCTTTGGTAGAGGTGGCACCTAATCCCTACATCAACTCCAACCTTCTCCTAAATCATCTCTTGGAACTCAAACTTGCCCTCACCAACTCGTTGACATGTGGCAGAGGCGCCTCTCTTGGGAATTGCACCCTCTTGGGCCCTTATTTTTTATTTAAGCAAGCATTCTCTCATGTATTCGGCATGGTCAGAGGACCGGAAGGCTGCCTAAGCTTTGCTCTTGTACTTTGTTATTATTTGTTGGAATAAAAGGCTTTGGAGGCAAATATGTGGTGTGTGGCTTTATGTGTGTGGATGAACATTGTCAATGGTATATGAAGTAACTGTATCTTAGCTTGTTTATTTGTTGCAAGTGTTGTTAATATAGCCTTTGAAGAATTGTTACTAGTTAGTAGGATAAATGATTTGGGATCAAGTTCATTTATTTCTTGCTTATGCATAGAGATCTAGGCTTTGGATGTTTTATTTGTTTATATGTATACTATTCTGATCTCTAGAAGCACTGGATTTGACGTTTTTGTTGCAAGTAGTTTTAGTTGTGTAGGTTGTCTAGCTTGAAGGAGTTGTTGATTGAGTAAGACTGCCATCTTTCAAGTATTTTCAGGACGTAGCCCCTCCGCTTTCCACCAGCAGAGTTCATTGCCCAAACATTCCCAAGCTTCAAGCTGTTTCCTCTCTCTCTCTCTCTCTCTCTCTCTCTCTTTCCTTCACCTTTTTAAAATTAAATTCTTCTTTGGTTACGATTCTTTACATGCTTAATCAAAGTAGTTTGCTGTTAAAGAATATCTGAAAGGTTAATTTGTTTAAGTATGCGGCTAGATCTAGAAGTATAAAGCTCTATATTTAGTAGATCTAGTTCCTATTTGAGTACTTAATTCATTTAAAAAGTTTGGCATCTTTCAAGTACTTAAATGGGACCTTGAAATTTTTATGCTTTTAATGATTTATTCAGCACATTTGGTGCAAACTTGGTGGCTGGTTTTTCACTTTTGATGAATAGGTAAGAGGAAGTGTTGTCGAAAACTCGAAGATTCAGGCCATTCGATACCCTAGGAGCACCCAACCTTTCTTGGAATCAAAATTTTGAAACTTGTAAGCCTTTGGATCTTGATTTATTAAGGACCAAAAGAATCCACCCATAAAATTGTAAAAATCATAATAAAGCAAGTGGGCTACCCAGCGCCCATAGTCCATCCCCCCTAGGGAGTTTGCTTCATTTTCATGGCGTGACTTTTTCTGCTTTTTGTTTTGTTTTGATTAGCTAACCTTAGAATAATTTCAATATCTCAAAGTAGATTAATTGCATTTTGCACCCATTGCACTAGATTAGTTCATTTAGTTATTTGCATTCCATTTCCTTTTGGTTAAAGTAATTGAATCTTGGTTGTTTATCCCTCAATATGCTCTTGTGACCATCGTAGGCTTGCGTGATCTATGGTCAACAATCCGAAAGGGGTACTTAGCGGCTAGTACTAATAGGGCAATCCACCCAAAATTTTATTGTCATAGTAAATGGTTTGCATTGAACATACTATGGAGTCAGGGGGTTACTTTAAACAGATTATGTCTCACCCCGTTGGGCACTTGGTACTGTTGCTCTGCACTTACTAGTGAGGATAAAAGTATAAGTGGGCCAAACCAAGAATAAATCCACCTTAATCAACTCATCATAATAAATTAAAACTAACCAAGAAGCATTGCAAAACATTTCCTTTTCAACAACATCATTCACTTTCTCGGCACTGGTCTATCTGTTAGATTATATGTTTAAATGAATTTACACATGTCATGATTGGTTTAAATTAGAGTTGTTGCTCTTGTTCTGTGTTTCAAACTCCTAGATTTCTTTTCTGTAGCTTACTTAGTTTTAGTTTATTTTATTAGGGAGCACCTCCCTTGGCTTTGCTAGGAGTTGGCCTAGATGGAGGAGTCAAGTGTTAAGTGACAACAAACTTGACTGGTGACTTGCCCCTAAGGACGCATCTAGTGGCTTGCAGATTTCTGCCATGTTACTCGAGGTACGTATTAGGCAGCAACAAGGCATTCATGTTCTTTTGAAGATTTGCGCTAATTTAATCCACAGTTTGCGTTATTTTGGGATTTCTTCAATATCGATTCAGTTTCAAGTTTCAACCCATGTTTTATAAGACTCTCATATCTTAATTCAATGTTAGTTTTAAATGAGATGTGCTTTATTGTGTCTTGGTTGGAAGGGTGGACAATCCCCAAGTATGATATCGACTCATGGACAGTGGAAACCAACCAGATTTGAACTTAAGGCTTTCCCATGTAAGTTTAACAAGTTACTAATTCCCTTAAAACTAACCAAAAAAAACTGCATAAATCATATATATATATATATATATATATAATGATATTGATCCAGTTTTGGATTGTTGTGTAAGACTCACCGATCTCAATTCAATATTCATCTTTAAAAAATCTACACCACTCTAATTTTTAATCGGCATATATTTTTAAAATTAAAATTTAATTTTTCCGAATCGTACATATTGATATTGATTTTGGTTTAAATAAACAACTCACCAACTGCCGTTTGGAAACCCATTACTTTTTACCTTTCACAATCTATCTATTTGTGTTGTATAAAACTAGAAAAAATGAAGGAACCTCCACGTTCTTAACCATCAGCGCAATTTTCACCCTGTTCTCAAGATTTACAGTAAAAGCCCTGTAACTCTGCATTTTGCATGGCACTTCAGTTGAATTTTGACAGCTGGATGAACGGATTTTTTTAATAATGGTTTTGCCATAAACACTACAAGTGTTGGAATTAATTCAGTTTTTAGATTTTATATATGAAATGTGTTAAAAAAAAATGCTCATGATAATTATTTATTTATATTCATTTTAGTCTTTCCTGTATGAAAATAACAAAATAAATAAATTTAATTTAATTAATTATTTTTAGAATTAAATAGAAAATTATTTTTACTTAACCAATTGAAAAGATAAATAGATATATAAAAACACATTCAATATATATAATTAAAACAAAGTCTGGTTGATAATTTTAAATTAAAACTTTTTATAATTTTAATTTATTCATATCTTTGAAAGATAAAATAAAACATTACATTTCAAAATAAAAATTTGATTGAATTTTTTTTGAATGGATGGAATTGTAAATATTATTTATTAATATTGCAAAATTAAATTGTATTAGTGATGTTTAAGGATGTTAAATTTATTTTTATATTAAAAAACAATTTTAATAGTCTAAATTATAATTTTAACAAAAAATATTGATGATGATGAGATGATGGTCTTTAACGTCCACTGAGAGCAATCTTGATCTATCAGACCTTAAAAAGATAGAGATGAATTGGTTTTCTTTAAAATATTATTTCTATGCTCAAAAAGCTTACATAGGAGCGTCCCTAGATCACTATAATTTTTGGGATCTAGAATGTTAGAGAGGTTAGTATCGGAGCAGAAATTTTGAGCTGAGATCTGATGTGAGTGAAAGTGGAGCACTCTAAGAGAAAGTGATTTTCATCTTCCACCCTCATGGAATCGCATAAATGGCAAATTCTTTCAGTCGAAAGCGTTTTAGGGGTTGTCCAACGCCTAGTTTCACTATGAATCTCATGAGAGTTCGTTCTAATCTTAGCAATATTTTTTTTTTCTTTGAGCTTGTTAAGATAGAAAAGTAGTTTTGATCCTTGAGATTAGGGTTAATGGTCTCTTTGTAATACCGAAGCTTTCTCTTTACCTCTAACTCTTCTTTGCACCACATTTTCTCTTTGAAGGTCGAAGTAATAATGTAATTAATGTTATCAATATTTTGTAGAGTGGTAGTTTCATTAATCCTCCAATAGTTGAACCAAGCCGTGGCATCTTTAAACCATCCCCGCTTGAGGCGAAGGTGCTTTTGGCTGGAGTTAAAAGCAATTTTAGGAAGTCGGTCATCTCCTATATTGTTAATTTGTTCTTGTACATTAGATGTCTAATCATAGCCATGCTTTCAATGGGGAAGAGCCATGCTTCTAAGAGGAGAATAGGATAAGGCGTGTTACTCTTAATTTTAAGATTATAAGTAATAAATCTTTTCTGGATTTGCTCAATTCTTCTCAAAGATTCTCTGGAAATGCTGCATCCTGCAACCCCAAGCTTCAGAGCCATATAAAATAACGGGAGTGATGAGCGTTTTAAAGAGGAATTTCTTTTTGTCCCACATCACAAGGTTTGTTGCTTTACAGTTGTTTTCAAGGCCGAAATAGGCTTTCCATCCTCCATTTCTCCTCTTCTCAATGCTATAGTTCCAATTGAGCTTGTGATGAATGTCAATTCCTAAATATTTATAGGAGGTTATAATATGATTTGCAAACTGAAAATTTAAATCATTATAAAAATCATAAATTATATTTTAAAAATTCTCCACTACCTAATTTTAAATAAATGTCATTTATAGAAAGTTATAATATGATTTGCAAACTGAAAATTTAAATCATTATAAAAAACATAAATTATATTTTAAAAATTCTCCACTACCTAATTTTAAATAAATGTCATTATTTATTTATATTTATTTATTATTTTACACTAAATAAAAAAACACGATCATATTTCACATAAGAATGAATACCATTTTGTATTATATTTATTTATAATTTCTATTGAGTAAAAAAGTGCATGATCATTTTTAACATAAGTTAGATGTGAAATAAAATCTACCTTAAAAATGTTGATATCAACATTAACATTATATTTTTCAATAAAATGCATTATATATATAAACAAGATTGGTTATATTTGCATTACTCTCTATTATGATAACTAGCATAATAATACAAAATGAATAGCAAATTTGTGTTTTTTTTCAAAATGAGGATCTACTCTACTTCCTATCAAAACTAGCTTCATAAAAATATTGTTGCTACTTCCTAAACAAGTATATTGCCTTACATATTTGCGCTGTTAATAAAAGATATTTATGCCATTATTTAAACACAAAAGAATTTGATTGATTCGAGGCTGCCTATTGAACTATTACTTCTTCCATATCTTTTGGACACCTTGTCCCACAAAGACCAACAAAATGTGAAGGTGGAGAGTATGAATAAGCCACTTCTTTAGCCGGTTTCTTTCCTTGTTCCACTTGCTCCATTCTCTCTAGTAATTCCTTGAGATTTTCTTCCATATGATCAATTTTTATACTATTATTGCCACCTATGATTTCACTCTATTTCTTGAGCTTCAATGTTTCCAATCATGCTTCAATTTCTTCCATTATTTGAATCTAAAATTGTCTTTCCTCCTCGTGTCCTAGCTACCAATTTCTCCTCCATTTGTCCAATCTTCACACTTGCAAGCCACAACACCCTTGCATCTCTTCCATTTGTTGATCACAGCCCTTAATCCCCCTTTGTAGGTTTGATATTTCACAAAGAGCACAACTATTCAAGTGTTGATGATTATCCATGGCTTTGACCCTCTCCTTTCCTTTGATTGCAGATATTTGTATCCACTAGAATTATGTACGCCAATGACAACTTAGCAACTTGTGAAAATGTGTTGAGTCATTGCCCATCATATTTAATCCTAGTATGGACATCATTCTTAAGCTCAGGGGCACAAATTGAGTATTTCCACATGCGTTAATCCATCCCATCCCTCCATTACTTATAACTCGAACCTTATGTAGCTTGATGCAGAGGCATTGTAATGTGAGTTGAGATACTATGACTTGAATGTTAGCTATATGTGTTGAGTATTAGGATGACCTCATTCCATCACTACCACTTGTCCTTAAACCTTGTTATCATTTTGATATTTGGATATTAATTAACCATGGCATGGGAGGTGGCTTAGTGTAACACCCCCTAGCCTTCTACAAATTCCCTTTTATCTAGTCTCAAAGTGAAGTTTGCACAAGGATTAGCGTCGGAGTTTTGATTTTGAAGAGCCAAAAAGTTTGAGTATGAGAATGTAGGTTTCCACAATTAGCCATGATGTAGTAGGTTTTTTGGAGATGAACTATGTCTAAAGCCCAACGTTTCGAGTGGACACTTCACGCATCACCATGGGCACATGAAAAACTCTTGAAAAGTAAGGAAACATAATAGCTAGGTTGAGATTATAACGGATTTTAAAAGGGATTGCATTGAATTAAATAAATGAAAAGGAGAATGAGTTGGATATTGGTCAAAAGAGGGGGTTTTGAAAAAAGGTAAGTAAAACTTGGTTAGAAAAAAGACGTTGGAAGTAAAAGGGGGGTTGGATGGAAAAATAAGTTTTGATTAGTTAGTAAGGATAAATCGAATTGGCGAGGTGAAAAATATATAGATAGGGGGTATGTAAAGAGTGGAAAATTGAATGGTGAATAGTTAATCATAATTAGTAAGAATTAATAATTAATATTAGTTCAATAATATTAAAATAGTGAAAAGATATAAAGGTAAAGTGAATAATGTCATAGGTAAAAATTATATATATATATATATATAATGATTGAGACCAATTTTGGTTTATTGGACCTTACCTTAAAAAAAAAAGGAATTATTTGGTTTACTTTAAAATTTTATTCCTATGCTCAAAAAGTTTGGAGAGAAGCGTTCCTAACTCGCCATAGTTTTGATAGGTTAGAAGGTTAGGAAGGTATGTATTATAACATAGATTTTGAAATTGAGATCTAATGTGGGTGTAAGCATGGCACTTGAAGAGAATGATTTTCATCAATGCTCATAGTCTCACAGAGATGGCAAATCCATTCATCCCTTTAGGAATTGTCCAACACCATGAGTTTGTTGGGAATGTTATATTCTTTGCATGAGATAGTCGACTGGTATAGGTCGACTAGAGTCGAAGGCGATAGGCGATGGAAGTCTATTCAACCAACATTTGGATAAGTTGTTTGGTCAAAGACAAATGACTGGTTGATGAAGCATGAATTTCACGGGCACTTGGACATCAACTGGAAGCTCAACGGATAGTTGACTATGGTTGACGGGTCAAGGAAGTTGTAACATAATAACTATATTTGGTTAGGAGGTTATGGATTTCCATCAATGAGTAGTTAGTTGTATTGTACTTGTAAATAAGATGAATGGCTATGTAATAAATATGAGTAGAACACAAGTATCACATATGTAACAGTGAGTGCTGAATGGTCTATGTTGGCACCACTCAAGTGTATTAAATTTATGCTTGATGATAGATGAGCTGACTCACCTCACTGGATTGTTGGTTTTCCCGATTTTAGGTTTCCAGGGTAATTTCTGTGCTCTGTGTTGATGTGTCGTGTATGCCATTGTTATCTTAATGTTTAATGTGTTAACTATATGAATCAACTTGCAAACCTACTCATAATCGATATTAGAATCCCACCAGTTGGTATCAGAGCTGTATTTGGCTACAGGGGGATTCCCTTTTTTGTTGAAGGTTTTGTCTTAGTCGTGGATCTAGGGAAATACCAGCTGTAGTGGGAGTTTCATAACGTTTATCTATAGTTAAGAATGAATAGCACATCAATGATATAAATTGAAAAGTTTAATGGGAAAAATTTTGAGCTTTGGAAGCTTGAAATGGAAGATCTCCTTGTAGATCGAGAACAATGGATTGTAGTCGACCCTGGAATGATTCCAGCTGTTGTGTCAAAAAAAGGTTGGAAATAGATTGATATAAATGCAAGGAGTGGCATCTGATTTTGTCTTGCAAATTTCGTGTTGTTGAATGTCTCAGACATGGAGCAGCTGTGGGAAAAGTTGGGAAACTTGTACCATTTGAAATCTCTGGTTAACAAGCTGTTTTTTTGGAAGAAGCTATACCTTCTAAGGATGGGAGAAGGTGACTCGGTTACAGAGCACCTGAACGCATTCAACATGGTTGTCAATCAATTGTTGTCTGTGGATATTAAAATCATAGAGGAGGAAAAGTGCATCAGTCTACTGTGTTCTTTTCCAGACTCATAGGATATCCTTGTTGGGGCTATTAGAAGTAATAGTATCACATTGAATATCAATAATGTGGTCACATCTTTGTTGACAGAAGAAATGAGATGAAAAAAAATAGAAGGTTTGACCCATGACACCTTAACGATACGAGGTTGACCGGTAGATAGGGGAAAAGGAAAAAACTCTGGTAGAAGATAGAAGTCAAGAGGTAGATCTAAGATTAGATCACCTGGTCAGATGACAAAAAATTGTTGGTGACGCGGTAAAATCAAAGACTATTGATGGAACTATAAGTCGATGAAAGTCAAGAAAGGAAAAGGGACTGAGGAAGGTTAGTTGATTGATGGTAAGGCTTCACAAGAAGAGAAAGGTGATGTGTATTTGGCCTCCACAAGTACACAGTCGGATCATGACTCTTGGTTGATAGATTTAGGCGCATCATATCATATGACACCTCACAAAGAGTGGTTCTGTGAGTATCAAAAGATCGACGACAATGATGTCCTACTAGGAGATGAATCATCGACCAAGATAGTTGGACAAGGAAAGTTTGACTGAAGCTTAAAAATGAAAGGATATGAATACTTCCAGGAGTTCTACATATCCCAGTTTTGGCCTGAAACTTGATTTCAGTAAGTAAGATGGGAAATGTAGGAGTAAAATCTATATTTGGGAAAAATATGTGCAAGATGGAGTGAGGAGCAATGGTGTTGATGAGAGGTGTTCGGATTGGAACCCTGTATAAACTATTGGGCATAACAAACATAAAAAAAAGTGATCATGTGGTATGTCCTAAGTATGATAGAACCTCTGCTTTTCTTGTCAACTCGGCCATGATATGACATCAATGGATGGGACAAATAGGTGAGAAATGTATTCATGATATGCACAATAAAGGTATGGTCGAAGGTCTCCCCGAATGTCCTAAAGATATCGATTTATGTGAACATTGTGTTTATGGTAAACAAAGTCATGTTAGGTTCTCATATGGTGCTGCTAGAGCTAACTAAATACTGGAGTTAATATATAGTGATGTGTTTGGACCTATGTCGGTCCATTCACTAGGAGGATATCAACATTACATTTATTTCATAGATGATTTCTCCAGAATGACATGATTTCATTTTCTAAATAAGAAATCATAAGTTCTCGTGAAATTTTAAGAGTTCAACGATCTTGTGGAGAATCAAACTAGCAAAAAGATAAATGTGTTGAGAACTGATAATGGAGGATAATTTTGTGGAAAAATTTTCGACTAGATCTACAGACAACATGGTATATCTTGACAAAACAAAACTCCCTACACACCTCAATAGAACAGAGTTGCTAAAAGAATGAATAGGAAGTTGATGGAGAAAGTGAGGAGCATGCTCAGTGGTGCAGGAGTGGCACAATAACTATGGGCAGAGGTAGTTGATATGGAATGTTACCTGGTCAATAGGTCATCGTCGACGGCTCTGGTTGACATGACTCTGTATGGTGCATGGATTGGTAAGAATCCCTCTCTTACACATATATGAGTGTTTTGGTGTTTTTCCTTTGTACATGTCCCAAAGGAGAAAATAACTAAACTCGACTGCAAGTCGAAAAAGTGCATCTTCATTGGATATGAGGATGGGATGAAAGGATATAAGCCATGGAACCTAGTGACGAGGAATGAAGTTTATATTCTATACGGTGATCTTCAGGGAATTCAAAGACACTTGCAGGACTGAAGAGGTCAAAAGAGAAAGGAACAAAAAAAACAAGAGTTTATAATCAATGATGAAAGTCTGGATTCAGGAGAGTCGATTGAACCTGACAAACAGGTGGAACAATAGACTATGGACGTGAGGAGGTCTGGTTGAGCAAGACAACAACCAAAAAGGTATAGTCCATCCTATTTTTTCTTTGATTTTGCGTTATCTTCCATATATGATGTTCCCAAATCAGTAAAGGAAGTGATTGACTCGACAAAGAGAAAAATATGGTTAAGGGCCATGGAAGAAGAGATGGAGTTCTTGAAGAAGAATGAAACATGGGATCTAGTTGAATTACTAATTGGAAGGAAACATGTCAACAGTAAGTGTTTTTTCAAGAAAAAATTGAATGCAGTAGGTCAAGTCAAGAAGTACAAGGCTTGACTAGTAGTGAAAGGATATTCTCAGGTCGAGGGAGTTGACTTCAATGAAATTTACTCACTTGTTGCTAAGTTAACTTTCATAAGGGTACTAATGTATTTAGTTTCATCAATTGATCTTGAGATAGATCAGATGGATGTAATGACAAAATTTCTTGATCTTGAAGAAGAAATCTACATGAAGCATCCTGAAGGGTTTATAGTAGGTGGAGAAAAGGAGCTGGTCTGTAAGCTCAAGAAGTCTCTCTATGGTCTAAAGCAATCACAAACAAGATGTGGTAGAAAAATTTGGATAAATATATCCAATAGCTAGGGTTTTTGAGAATTCAAGCGGATCACTATGTGTATTTGAAGAAAGTTGGTGATCACTTTGTATACGTGTCTTTGTATGTCAACGACATGTTGTTGGTCAAGAATAACATGGATCTGATAAAGGAGGTGAAACTACAGTTATCCTCTAAGTTCAACATGAAGGATCTCAGAGCATCAAATGCCATTCTTGGAATGGAAATTCAAAGGGATTGAGCAGGTAGAAGGCTCTGGTTAATCCCAAGGAAGTACGTTGAGACAGTCTTGAAATGTTTCAAAATACAGGGATAGTCAACCGGTCAAGGTGCCTATTCCTGTGCAAGTCAAGTTATTTGTTGAACAGTGTCTAAAGACATAAGAAGAAAAGGAGTACATGTTATGTGTTCCCTATTATAGTGTTGTTGGTAGTATGATGTATGCCATGGTATGTACATGATTAGATATTTCCCATGCAGTGGGAGTATTGAGCAGGTATATGTTGACACCTGGAAAAGAGCATTGTACCGCAGTCAAGAGAGTATTTAGGTATCTACATAGCACTACGGATTTTGCAATTTGTTATGGAGGAGAGAGTGAGGAAAACAAGGAAATCAATGTATAAGGTTTTTTCGATTCTAATTGGTCCAGAGACATTGACCACATACGATCGATTAGCATATATGTGTTCAAGTTATTCGGTGTAGCAGTCAGTTGGATGAGTAGAAATCAGTCAGTCATTGCACTATCGACTATTGAGTCTGAATACATCGCAACCACTCATGTGTGAAAGGAAGCTATTTGGTTGCAGAGATTGTGTTCATATGTTGGGTTTGGGAAGAATATTGTTAGTTGGATTGTGATAGTCAAAGTGCAATCTTCCTGGCAAAGAATCTAACATGTCATTCGAATACAAAACACATTAATGTTCAATATCATTTCGTGAGGGAGATAGTGGAGAAAAAGAAGTTGTTGTTGGAAAAGGTAGACACGGTGAAGAATGTTGTAGAGTCATTAATGAAGTCGATAAGCACATATAAGTTTTCCTGGTGTATGAAAACAATGGGATTGGCATCCCTGCTGGAATGAACTAAAGTTCTAGATCTCATGTTTTATGCAAAGAAGAAAAAAGTGGGATAATGTTTGGAATGTTATATTCTTTGCATGAGATAGTCAACTGGTATAGGTCGACAAGAGTCGAAGGAGAAAGACGATGGAAGTTTGGTGGGCTGACCGACTGGATAAGTTGTTTGGTCAAAGACAAACGATTGGTTGATGAAAGTCAATGAAGCATGAATTTGACGAGAACTTGAATGACCAGAAGCTCAATGGATAGTCGACTATGATTGATGAGTCAAGTAAGTTGTAACAAAATAACTGTATTTGGTTAGGAGGTTATGAACTGCCATTAATGAGTAGTTCTATGTATTGCACCTATAAATAAGATGTAATGGTTATGTAAGAAATATGAGTAGAACACAAGTATCACCTATGTAACAGTGAGTGTTGACTGGTTCGTGTTGGCACCAATCAAGTGTAGTAAATTTATGCTTGATGATAGATGAGATGAGAGCTCACTGGTTTGATGGTTTTCTCGAGTTTGGGTTTTCAGGGTCATTTCTGTGTTATGTGTTGATGTGTTGCGTATGTCACTATTATCTTAATGTTTAATGTGTTAACTATATGAATCAACTTGCAAACCTACTCATAATTAGTATTAGAATCCCAACAATTTCACTATGGAGCTCATGAGAGTTCATTCTTATATTGGCTATATTAATTTTTTTCTTTATATTGGTTAAAACAAAGAGATACTTTTGATATTCTAGATTAGAGTTTAAATGAACTCCTTATAATATCTTAATTTTCTTTCAACCTCTAAATATTTATCTCACCACATTTTCTCTTTAAACATAAATGTAATAATATTTTTAATATTATCGATATTTTGCAGTGTCATTTTTGTCAATTCCCCAATGGTTTAATCAAGCTAGGACATCTTTATGCCAACCCCACATTATCCATAGGTGGTTTTGACTGGATTTAAAGCAATTTTAGGAAGCCTACGGTCTCCCATGTTATTAATCTTGTGCTTGTATATCAGGTACCTGATCATAACCATGCTATCAATGGGGGAAATACCCGCTTCTATGAAGAGAATAGGATATGCCGTACACACACACACACACACACACACACTCGTTTTTTCAACAGGAAAAAAACATGTTCCTTGATATTCCATTGAATCAAAGGGAACAAATACCATACACATATCTATACGGTTTTCAAGGATAGTTGTCCTAGCGGAGGAGCCATTAGAAAAACCAACTTAAAGAAATCCTACATATTTTCATACATGTATTCCACAAAAATGGTCTCTTTGATCAGTTCACTCATACAAGTGTTCAAAACTAATAGTGTTATCACCAAAAAAAAAACACTCTAAAGATTGTCCCCAAGTTACAGTTTTTCCACCACAGGATCAGATATAAACTTAAGAGAATAAAACATGTGAGCCCTAAGAGATTAGGGGCTCCTCCATATACTCTTCAAAAAATAGTGTGCCATCCTTTCTAGAAATCTCATCAGCAACAATATTGTATTCTCTGTAAATATGTCTGATGGAAAGATCCCGAAAATAGGGAATAAGTGTGTAGATTCTATGATACCACTGTTGCAATGATAAGACCTGTAATTTTGATAAACCATTTTCCCAATTTATAATTTCTTTTGAACCACCAATAAGTTGTAAAGACACAATTTACCATTAAGATAGGAAAACTGAAGTAACCCCCATAGAGCCAATAATTATGCTCTAGAACGGGTGCCTTAACCACATCCCATCTAGAGTCTAAAGGTGCATTCTTCATTTATTCTTATGTGCATTCCTCCACCAGATTCACCCATCTGAGCTGCTCCATCAAAGTAATTTAGAAGGAACTACATCCTACAGCTGTGATCTCTGAAAAAGGTGTTGAAAATATTTTGATAGAGGATCTAGCCTAGGGAAGTCTCCCCAGATCTCCAAATAAGACATGGTAAAATTAATATCCCTAGCCAATATAATACTAGGGTCTCTAAGGATCAAAATGTTGTCAACTGAATCCCAAAAAATGATTCTATATTTATATGGTCCATAGCAATTAATGATTTTAAAATTTTGCTCTATACCCTTGACACTTCCATCTAATAAAATACCTGCACACATTTCATATGGTTTAAATTTAGCAACCAAAGGATTCTAAATGGTCAATAAATCCCCCGAGTGACCATCTACATGTATCGCACAAACTTCCCACGTTATAAATATTTACAAAAAATACTCACATGTTGTCACTCCCGAACACATCGTTTCTTGAACTAACACTAAATCAAGAAATATTTGTGATGCAAATAATAGTTTAATGCCTTCAATCATCTTATTCCTCCTCCTCCTCCTCATCATATGTATCATCATCATAACAATAATGATCATTCTCAAATCATCATGATCATATTCGTTCTCATGACAACATTGCTATGTAGTGACACCATCTTAATCGTTTGCTTCATCATCCTCATCATCCTCATAATCGTTGTCACCATCTTATTCCTCCTCCTCCTCCTCTATATCATCATCATAACAATAATGATAATTCTCGGATCATCATGATCATCTTTGTCCTTATGACAACATTGTCATGTAGGGACACCATCTTAATCATTTGCTTCATCATCCTCATCGTCATTGTCACCATCATCAGAACATCATCATTATCATTTTCATCCTTGTCATTTTATTCAAAGGATGACATGTATGATTTTTCTTCATTGTTTCATGCAGATCATTCTCTAGAGCAGGGTTCTTCCCTCCACCAGTCATGATCGTCAGGACGATCCGTTGCTACGGCAACCCCCTCCACGTCACGAGTGGACTCGTATGTAAATTGTTTACATATAGTTTTGTTTTTATTGAGTTGCATATATAAGTAAATTAATGTACATACATGTACATGTGTAATTATTAATTTTTGTTTGTTTCTAATTTTATCTAGGCACCCCACTAGCTAGGACGTATGGTGAGCATCCATCCGAAAACATGGTGACCAGTGCCTTGCACGATGGCCACAACCCATTGACCCCCTTATAACATAGTGAGGAGGTTCATCATCACACAAGTACATTAAATTCATATTTATTTATTTTTCATCTATTGGTATCTTTAAATTTTGTATCGATGTTTGTACTTTGACTTATACATTTTTTTATCTATTTGTCAGGTGTTGATCCTGCTTCTCAAGCTCCTTAAGAGGATGAGATCACCAGGATCACGATTGAGGATATTAGGTTGCAGCATGATTGTTGCACGTCCAGTTACAACCCATGCGCCCTGACTACCCATTGATACGGTTGATGTCTATGATGATCGATGCAGTTGATGGGTTGTTCGATATCCACCAAAGGGTGGGGCCTCTGAGTGACATCTAGAAGAATGCTTTCTAGAGGAGGAGGGACCAGGTATTGGGTCCTGACAAATGGGAGGCAGTAAAAACTGCAATAAAAGGAAAGGATTTTAAGGGCACTTTGTTTGGCATCCCTCCTGATCACGTTGTTGGACAACCGCTCCGATTACGGGCGTTTAGGTTTGAGGCTACTACACCTCATGTTTATGATAGGTTTATTGGAGCATGGGGAATGTTCCCCCACCATGACCAGGTCTCCTTGTACTTTTGTAAACATATTTATGCAGAGTTTGTCTTACATATGCATCCCGATTACATGAGTACGTCGTCATCTTTCTATGGAATCAGGAGGGGACGCAATTATGAGCATCTGGGGGCTTGCAGAGACTCTAGTGCTATACCACCCCCTCCACGACTGATTCACATCCATATTAAAACTACTTTACGATCTGAGGACGTAGTCGGGCCATCATAGCTTAGAGTTCAGACACGTTATTTGATGGCAGGTGCCATGCACAGTACTGCATTGGGTAGCACTACCATTTCCATGCATGAGGAGAGGTCTAGACCACCCCCTGGACATACAAAGGCCGATTTATAGTATGCGTAAGACTCGGCTATTCTGTTCCTTGACCATGAGACTCTAGTGGCATATTCTATAAGTTCTTGAGAATCATACTTTCGTGTGTATGAGATATGCAGGTCGTCGTCGACACAACATGTATATTTATGTACTTAACTTTTTATTAGTATATGGCATTAAATTTAATCATCTTTAATACATGTACATCTAAAAGAATCAATTGAGTAATACTGATTTATTTTTTGTTGCTCCATGCAGAGGAACAACTTTATGGCTTCATTTCATTCCACTTCTCTGTTGGTTGACCATCAAATCATTGCCCCCGATAATCTCTCCTTGGTACATAAGCTGGTTCCTTCATCCTAACCTTGTAAGTTACATACATGCGTATAATTGCAATTATTTTATTGTAACTTTCATCTTGTCCCTTGCTCAAATTGTACAGGGTAGAGGCACGAGGATTGCAGAGGAGCATGAGATGTCGCACTCTCCTTCGAATTCCGATCATCGACAGCTAGTCAATGATTTACTGTAACTTATGTTTCAATGCAATATAGATTTCAACTTGATGTTTAATTTATAATGTTCATTTATTATTCTTTTACTGATTACATGCATGATGTCACCATACATAGGTTCATGTACATTTGGGAATCAGTGCTGCAACAATATTCACAGAGGAGTGGCAAAGGTTGATTCAACATCATCTGGGTGAGGGTCCAGTGACTCAGCATTGTCTTGGAAATGACACATATTACAATTTGGAAAATCTCACAGTGGAATCAAGGCAGGTAAGTTGATCCATCCCCTTAAAATTTTAAAAATATGTCATCTTATAAATTTTAAGTACTATTTAAATCTAGAACCAACTTATAGAGTTCAAAATTTTAATTTTTGCATTTCCAATCTTTAAACATCATTTTCGATCACATGTCGTACCCACACTAGGGGCATGTGCAGGAGGTAAGAGTGGTGGGGATGACCATGGTGCAGGAGGTACTAGTGGTGGGGATGACCATACAACCCATCAAGGGCATGGTCCCCATATTGGATGACACTTGTTCATGTTGTGCATTATTTTTATTGTTATGTATACATATATACTTGTACTTTTTTGTGAACTTGATGGATTATTTTGTATCATATTTTTTCTTCATAGATATTTGATGTCTTATGTTTATGTCGACATGAGTTATTTATTTTAAGTTTATGTTTATGTAGATGTGTGTGCATGTTATTTATCTTTATCAAGTATGTTTAATATGTTTATGCACATGTATGTTAACTTTATTTTATATTTATGTCAATGAGTGTATGTTATTTATGTTTATGTTTATGTCGACGAGTGTATACACGTTATTTATCTTATGTTCATGTTTACGTCATTGATTATACAATTTAACATTTTACAATTATAATTTACAAGTTACAAGTTACAATTTTGCTTTTAGAAGTTATGGAGTTATCTTATGCTCATGTTCAATGTTTGTGTTATTTATCTTATATTCATTGTCATTTACAATTCATGATGTCAATTACAAGTTACAAGTCGTAATTACAATTATAAGTTAGAGTGTAATATTTAAATATAATTTCATAATACCATCTCACAATTGTACAATTACAATTTAAGAAAATTATAATTAGATTTACAAATTACTATTTTGACAATATGGAATTACAATGCATGATGTCAATTACAATTAACAATAACGATTACAATTAACAATTACAATTGCAATTGCAAATTACAAACTACAATCTACAAATTACAAATTACAATATACAAGTCACAATATGAGAGTTGCAATCACATATGCACATACTTTATGTTTATTAAGTGAGGATCACCATCATAGCAAAGGTTAGCATGCTTCTGTGGGTGACCAACACTTAGTTGGGTTGGTTGCTTAAGTGTGTCGAGTACATATGTGTGTTACAAGGTGAGTTAGGTGGTTAGAGTTGGGGGAGTTAACGAGTTATGTGTTAGGGGGTTTAGAAGTAGTGGGTTAACTAAAGGTGTTTGAGGTTATAAGGGTTTAGTGGTGTTAGCACTCAGATTTTTACCTTGGGCTGTATCAAGGAAATTCCGAGGTAACTCTTTCAAACCAACCTTTAGGATTAGAAGCTATCCCTTCCAATCCCGAGAGGGCTCTCTCATACAATTCAATCACCCAATGTCACCTCGGTGATCGATTGTTTACTCAAGAACAATGGCTAGATCATTAATACAAACAAAATTTTAAAAATGGGTTTTGGATCAAACTAGGAAAACAATTCATTGGGCATGGAGTCGAAACTAGAAAATGTATAGACCAACAAATAAGCAAAGGATTTTTACAAAGGCAAGGTAGTTGTCACATTACATTCAAAGTCTTTTGCAGGTGACAAAGAAAGAAAGATAGATAGTCCACCAATAATGGGCACCAATTTTTAGATGAATCCACTATCGATTTTGGAGAAATAATGGATACTTAGACCCGATAAATCAAGGCATAAACATATGAATCTTGACTTATTTAACTTTCATCCAAGCATAGAAGATATAACATAATGAAAAGGATAACAAATAAGGGATACATAAACATAGAGGAAAAGAAAATTACATACTGTAACTTCGATCAACACATGAATCTTCGATAAAAACTTACTTCAATACCCAAAATGGTCTCTTCCTCACGGGAATTCGAACCCCCATTACATCTAAGATGTTTGATATATATACAAAATATGACTTTAATCAATCTTTAACAAATTACATAACAAATCACTAAAAATAACATAACAGAAAATTGTCTACGTATAAATCTGGAACCGCCTCAACTCTTCTCTGTAAGATATCTCACATTGGTGGAGTTGTTGGTCAAACCCATTTGGAATAGAAATGCATATATCTGTCATTTTCCACTTGTACTCTGTGGATATCCATTGATTTCCATTTGTTATAACTGATCCTGAAATTACTGATTTCTGCCTTAAAATCCGGATGCTCCTCAAAATCTGGGATGTGCTTTGATTACTAACTCTATTCTCCTTGGCAATTTGTTTGAGTTGGAAGATTTTAAGACTTCTGGCGCAATTAGTTTGTGAATAATAACATGATATTTGTTATTTAAACTTCAGATTTTACACCTTCAAATTGCGTTTGCCCAAACAACTTCAACGTCTCATCTCTAAATATATTTTGTACATATGCTGCAAGACTGAAAAAAGTTGCCATCGTAATTTACTCTCTTTTGGAATATGAAATAGATGAACATTAAACGTTGTGTAGCAGGTGTAGCTAGGTTACAACACAGGCCGGTTCCTCCTTGTAATTGAATGCATCACTAAAACTCACTCTATTTTTCAGTAACTCCACCTTTTGTTTGTTTCCAGCACTCCCAACAACATAGCACCCATGCATCTTTGCAAATTGCCCAACAAGCTATCCAACTGTTCCAGAGGAATTTAATAAATTGTGTGTGTGTGTACAAAATAGAATGGTGATTTCCTCAATAAATAGAGGATGGTTTCGGAATGCCACAGAAGGTGGTTTCACACAACATTTGACTGATTTCCAATACCATTTTTTATATGCGAAATTCCTCGATGCCACCACGTGCACGGCAATCTTGGATTTGGCAACCACTCTTTTCATCATTTCTCTGCGTACGTTGGTGCTGCAAAATGGCTACGAGCCATTGATCTTCCATCACTTATGAATATTTCATCATTTGCATAAGATGTATGACCACGAAATTCCTTCTATGTTTTTCCAGATTTGAGCCCATGCATTCTTGTATTTAAGATATCATTTATGTTAGAGGCTACCTATCTCATACACCCAAGGGGCTTGTTCTCTTTGATGGCCATGCAAATTTCTCCTAACAAAATTTGAACTCTGAAGTTCTCTGAATTCAGGATTTCCACAAGATATCACCACCTTTTGCATTATGATCAAAAGCAAATTCAGGGCATCCAGTAGTGAACACAAGTCTCCGTCTAGACTGCAAATATGCATACCACTCTACTCTCTATGAAATCCCATCACAATCCTCAAATGTCACAATGCCTTGTGACCTTGATAGATATTTTGTCATCAACATTACTGGGAAAGACATTTTACCACTGCGACCAAGACATTTTCTCTGGTTTGTCCTCGCAAATGAAGGATATTCAGTAAAAATATCTTTTACGAAGTCTGTAACCATTTCCCTATTTGGATTCAACAGACCTTCCTCAACATGTGGCTTATATTTATTCTGGAAGCTGCCTTTAGTGCCCATCTGTGATATTTCATTATCAACAAACAACCAACTTTCCCCAGTCCAGATTATTTGTGCTCTTATCTCCATATTTGATTCTACCTTGCTATTTGAGCTATTATAAAAATATATGATTTTCTCTCCCGTACATGATATCTCGATTATCCTTCCAGGTCTCCAATAACTTACATAACGTTGGGCTGGTTTCAGGTACTTTGAGCTTTTCAAGACACTAGGATAGCATGTTTGATATCTGGCGTTCAAAAATGGAGGTGTGGCGTTCTCTTTTGATATATATATGCATGCAATAAAACAATTTGCGCCCCAAGTCTTCACACTTTTAACTTGCAAGCATACTCATCGATTGTCTTCGTAGATCTCGAACATATCAATTTTCAAACTTTGCAAATTTCTTGTAAGTTTATCTATTGACAGATAGATTTACCTTCTCGTGGTTTGCTTGACAACCTTGGACAATTTTGACTCAACAGCTGTGTGAGTTCTTATGCCAACTGCTAAAATGAGTTTTGATGCTTAAGGAAGGCCGACAGATATTAGGGTTTGAATATTTTGTTCGGCGTTCTTTTTTTTTATTTGCTCGTTGGATAAATACCACATGCATATCATGGAGAAATAAGTCTAGTATTCGTAATAAACTGAGGTTGCAATGAATTTCGATGCGTAGTGAAACTATGCCTTCATGAGCTCCTCCCTTGGCAACTTGGTGTTTGGTGTGGAGCGTTGATATGGTGTTTGACTTGTGGACTTAGAAATTGGGCTTAACGCTCGATGTTTTTATTCAAAATAATAAAAATGTATCAAAGACCTGCAAATAAACTTTCGAGAACCCAATTTGGGTAAGAAAATCTTTTTTTTTTCACAAATCCATATATTTTTGCCCAAAATTACGGAGTGCTAATAAGTGGTATTGGGGTAAGGGGATTTTAAGGAAGTGGTTTTGGTGTCCCCTATGTGGGATACACGAGTGTGTGGCATAATTGTATTCAATAAGTCTGTTACCTATGTGTTCCCTTTAATATGTCCATTGGGTACTTATGTGATTTAGGTCCTTACGTGGGCTAGCTTTGTTTCTAGGTGCATTAGGTGATAAGGTTAGGTGTTAGAGGGTAGTAGGTGAGATGTAAAAGAAATGTAAGTTATGGGGTTATGTCATAGGGAAAATGTGGGTTAGTGTAGGGTTAGTGTCTTAAAGGGTCAAAATAATAGATTAGGGGCACATATGTGTGTTACATAAGTGCATTTCCTAGAATATCCATTAACATCTCTATTGGGTGATTATGCAAGTTAGGTATTGATGTAAATCACTAAGTTTGTCTAGTTGATCATATGCATTTTTAAATGCATTAGGTGGTTATGTGGGTTATTGTGTTTCTAGTTGCATTTCGAAATGCTCGATCAATAGCTTGATTGAGCTAATACCTTGGTCGAGATAATAACTCGATCGAGCTTCCGTTAACCACACATAAACCCTCGATTGAGGTATTTGGAAAATACGTGCAAAACCTCAATCGAGCATTTTAAAACCCTCGATCGAGGTATTTTGAAAATACATGAAAAACCTCGATCAAGCTAATCAAGGGGCTTTAAAACAGGCTTTTAGCCCTGTTTTATGCAAATTTAATTTTTCTAGCCTCTTTGGTAGGACTAAACCTTGTCCTAGGATGCACCTTAAGTGGCAAACTTCATACTGATGGATTCATTAACAAATCATCTATCTATTGGCATATAATTTATAGGTTTCTGAATTCATATGATAATTTTTTTTCTTTGAAAACTTACACTTACAAAACCATGTCCACAACTTCGAATCAATGCAAAGAAAAATGAACAACATAAAAAGTACACGACCAAAAAAATTCAAAAAATATATACGCCCCATATCAACACGTCCCCTTCAAAAGCGTATTTTTTGTTCTTTGATTTTTATAGCTAGTAAAAAAACGTTTATGTGCACACGTGTATAAAATGCGATTAAAATTTCGAATGGTCAGTTTTGAATATTAATAAAAAACATTTTTTTCAAAAAAATTACAAAAAAGTATGTGCACCCGAGTTCATTTTGTGTAAATTATGTTCATATATATATTTTTCAAAAAATATGCATTATTTTATGTGCACACAAGTCAGTTATTAACTTTTCCTTAAATTTACAAGAACAAATCTTTCATTAAATACAATTTTGACAAATTAAATGATATTATTCTTTTTTTTTTAATATAGGTGTAAAGACATCAAAATTCTTTGCAATTTGTTTTTTGGTTGCATGTCAGAATTCACAAGGCATGTATGAGTTTTGAGGGCTTCTATTTAATAAATGAGTAAAAAACAAATTTTCACCGTTACTTTTGATAAAAAAGTGTTATCCATCTTCATGGATTCACCTGTAAACTATGGGGTAAGGGAAATGGTGTTAAAAGAAGGATTAATTTTGGATCAACTTGATAATAACAAGGGGAGATTTTGAATTTAGTGAATAAAAAAATGTTAAAATCAAATAATTTAAAATAGGGGGGGGGGTGTTGTAGAGAGAGGGAAATTATTAAGTTTTAAAAAATTAATATTAGCTTAATAACTTAATACTAATAATGACACCTATATAGGTCAAGTTGATAAAGTTCAAGGTATATAATAAGGCCGAAAATAAATGATTCCAATTAATAAATGTGGAGAATGGGGGTGATAAAAAGTTAATGAATAATTAGTAAAGGCTTTATAATTCATATTCTTAAATTAATGAAAGAAGAGGGATGATTTAACAAAGAGAAGAGATTAGGGAAAAAATCAAAGGAAATTAGGGTTTATCGAAGAAAGGGTGAAATTACCACTTGAGGGTTAGGTTTAAAAAGGGGGTTAGGGAATGGAATTAAAAGCAAAAAGGGTCAATAAAATAAAGTTTAGAGAAAATATATTAATTGAAATAAAAATATATTGTCGAAGGAGGATTGATAGAGAAGGATATTAAGATAAAAATAAAAAAATAAAAAATAAGAACAAGGCTTATTGTAGAGGAGAATAATGCTAGAGGGTAAAAGGAGGAAATAATTTGTCGACATAGCCAATGGATAATATGTTTCCATGAGTGGCCCAGTTTATAGCCATCTTCACGGTTAATATTGTCAGAATGTTTTTCGATTTCAAGGGATTCCCTAATTATACGAGAAGAATAATGGGGATCAGAAGCGAGGATTTTGCTTTGGTCAAAACATATAAGGTGTTTAGAATTATGAGAGTGTTCATTGATATCTGATTTGCAAAGATGATTGTGAAAGGTGTCTGCAATATGCTCCTTGAGATGGGTCTTGATAGATCAGAAAATCTAACCTATATAGGATTTGCCACAAGCACATGGAATTTGGTACACTCCTTGACCAAGCATTGAGTTGGATTTATCTTTAACAAATTTGAAAAGTTCCTTGAGGGTGTTATGGGGTTTGAATAGAGTTTTGATGTTTTTTTAATAAGAATATTAGAGATATGATCAACGAGACCTTGAATGTAAGGGAGAGAGACAAGGGATTGAGCGGGGGGATCGGAGGAGGGAAGGGTTTTCATTATTGAATGGAGCATTGAGAGAAATGATTTATTAATTTGAGAGGGAGGGTAACAATTGGATATCAAGGATTTTGTAAGGTGGGATTTTTCTTTCTCAAAGAGGTTTGGATCATAAATTCTAATGGTTTGAGTGATGAGGGATTTTAGGAGAACATATTTTTGGGCTAGGTGGTGTTGGGAAAGGGCATGAAGGTATCGGTATGTATGAGTCTTTTATCAGTAAACATAATGGGTCAGGGATCCATCATGTTGATATGTAATGAGGACATCTAAGAAGGGGAGGGAATTGTATTTTTGAATTTACATAGTGAATTGAATGTCAGGGGAGATTCTATTTAAGTGGTTAAGAAAAGAATCTAGGGAATACTTTCCATGGGTCCAAACAATGAAGGTGTCATCAACAAAGTGGAACCAACATTTTGGTTTTAAATGGTAACAATTTAATGATATTGCTTCAAAATGTGGTCCATAAAGATGCTGCCTACGATGGGGGATAAAATATGAGCCCATCGTTATGAATTCAATTTGTTCATAAAATCTCCCTTTGAAGGTGAAGAAGGTCGAGGTAAGGACTATTTTTATGAGATTAAGGGATTATTGGTATACAATATTAGAGATGAGATTGAGGGTTGAAGAGATAGGGACTTTGGTGAATAATGACACTACATCAAAATTGACCACAATGTCATGTTCATCAAGGACTAGATTGTGGGTTTTTTGGATGAAGTCAAGGAAGTCTTTAATAAAAGAGGGGGTGTGGCCTATGAAAGGACAAAGTAAATATGCAAGATAACGAGCTAAGGCATATGTGGGTTCTCCAATGACAATTACTATGGGCATAAGAGGAATGTATTGTTTGTGAATTTTGGGTTGGATGTAGATACTGGGGGTTTGGGGGTTATGGGGACTGAGGCATTTCTGGATGGATGGGTAATGGATGAATATCTGATGGCATTGTAAACTAAGGAAGTGATTCCTTAGTTTGGAATTATAGTCAACTAAAGATGACAACAAATGCATCCCCTTTATTAAATTTGAGAATGACAATGTTGGGGTTATTGTTAAGCTTGCACAGAGATTGGAATTCTTCTTTACATAGATTCACTTTAGTAATGTTAGCATCATGAGTGATGAGCATGCAGTCTTATCGAATCTCTTCTTCGTGGAGGGGAAGAAGGTGGGTGATGGATTCAATGGTGGAAAGAATTTATTCGGTTGGAATGCACTAAGGTACTAAGGAATAATTAAAACCTTTTTGGAGGAGTTGAATAGAGGAATATTCAAGGGCCACATAAGATAAATTGATGATAGTGGAAACTGAAGTAGGGCCTGGTTCGGGTTTAATATTGGATGAGATGTTAGGGGAATTAGAGTCAAAGAATGATGCAGATGGCATGAGGAAGTTTGAGTTAGAGATATAAGCGATAGAAATTTGCAAGGTAGAATTAGGGAAAGGGTTGTTTTCAAGAGGATCTATGTTAGGGGTAGAGATGAATGAGGTAGGAGAGTTCAAGATTGAGGTGGGGATATTTTGAGGAGAGACTATAGTGAATTTTTATTGAGGCAAGGGAGGAAGGCTGAGAAGAGGAGAAAGGAAGGTGGATCCATGATCATGGAGAGATAACGATCTAGGAAAAAACAACTCGAGTTACAGATTGGGCGAGTGTATTGAGGGAACAAAAATCAAGAAGTAGGTTTACGACTTGGGTGACGGAAAGGTAGAGCGCAAGGAGGACGAAGAGGTGGGGAATGGAAGGAGAAGAGGGACTACTAGGGTTTTATTATGATTTGGTTGAGAGATGTGTTCTAGAAGTAATGAAATCAACGTTCCCATTGTGAGATGTGTGTGGAAACATGCTATAGATCGAAGAAGACTGAGAGATGGGGCTAGACACAAAGAAGGAGGAGTTAAAGGAGGTCGAGGGGAGAGAATAAAAAGAAATTGTAACTGAGGAGGGTTGACGATATGAGATAGGGTGAAATTCCAAAGGGGAGGATGGGGTATTGCATAATGAAGAAGTGAATTGCAAGAGTGATTCCCCTGAGTGGGGATCAATGAAAATTTAAGGGAATGGGGGAGGGAAGAATTTTGGATAGATATGGATGGGTTTTGATGAAGATAAGGTGTTTGGTTGGGGTGGGTTATAGGTTGTTGTAAATAAATGGGAAGTATATGAGCATAGATGTGTTGAGAATTAATATTATTCGCTTAGTGCTCCACTCAAAACTGAAAAAACTTACCTCCTCCAATCCTTCCTCGAGCCCTTGTATCTTCCTTACATTCATGGTCTCATTGATCACGTGTTTAATATTCTTATAAAAAAGAACATCAAAAATATGTTCAAACCCTACAAAACGCTCAAAAAAAAATTCAGAACTGTTGAAGATAAATCTGACCCAATGCCCGGTGGAGTATATAAGATTCCCTGTGCTTGTGACAAATCCTACATAGTCCAGATTGGTTGATCTATCAAGACACATCTCAAGGAGCATATTCTAGAAATATTCCATTGTCGCCTTTCCAAATCAACTATTGCTAAACACTCTCACAATTCTAAACACCTTATGTTTTTACGAAACCAAAATCCTCGCTTTTTCTCCCCATTATTCTTCTCATATTATCAGGGAATCCCTTGAAAATTGAAAAACATCCCAACAATATTAACAATGAATATGTATATAAACTAAGCCACTCATGGAAACCTATTATCCATCGGCTATGTAAATAAATTATTTCCTTATTTTACCCTCTACTGTCCTCCCCTACAGTTGGCCTTGTTCTTGTTTTCTTTCTTCGCTCCTAATACCCTTCTCCATCAATCCTCCTTCAGCAATATATTTTTATTTCTTTTAATATATTTTCTTTGAAATTTATTTTATTGACCCTTTATGCTTTTAACACCATTCCCTAACCCCCTTTTTTACCTAACCCTCTTGTGGTAATTTCACCCTTTCTTCAAAAACCCTAATTTCCTTTGCTTTTTTCCCCTAATCTCTTCCCTTTGTTAAATCATCCCTCTTGTTTCATTAATTTAAGAATATGAATTTATCAAACATTCATTATTTATTCATTAACTTATTATTATCCCCTTCACCACCTTTATTAATTGGACTCACTTTGTTTTGACCTTATTATATACCTTGAACTTTATTAACTTAACCTATATAAGTGTCATTATGAGTAGTAAGTTATTTATGAAGAAAAATAACATAAATACAAAATTTCTCATTCATGCATTATGTCAAACACTTTAACATCTAGGGTTTTAATTCATAATGCTTTGAAACTAAAACCACCACTTCAAGATCTCATCAAATACGGAAATAATTGCAAGCATAATGAACACATATGTTTTGGTCAACCTAGACCGGGAAAAACCCCAATTTGGGGAAAACCCTAAGAGCGATTTTTCATTAAGAAGAGTACAAAAAATTCAATACACATAATTTCTCTTTCTACCCTCACTGGTGAAATTTCACAAACAGAAAACTAACCCAAAAATTTCAACCAAACTCGAAATATGTGCCAACCTTGAAAACTGTGCCAAACTTTGATGTATGGTCTACTATACATGTTGTACGGTTTGCTACAGTTCTGCCTCAATTTATGTGGCCACATGTGCCTGCATTTATTGCTGTATGGTATACATTTATTTCTCAGCCAACTTCCTTGGCATTTGAGCCAGTCTTCTAGGGATTAGATCCCACACGTATGGTTGTCATTAATGCACTGTATGTACTGCTACATGATTCCTAGGAATGCATACTACTCCTTGGGATGTGTGTTGCTCCTCTCTCTTGGATATCATTCCCTTCTTTGCTTGGGAACTTCAATCTCCCTCTTCCTCTCTCTGATGGTGAGTGTTTCTCATTTGCCCCTTTCACTTTGTTTTATACTTCAAATTTGTAACTACTTCACTAACTACCCAATATAGGGTTGAGATCTAATTACAAAATCAAGGGTCTATATTTAATTCACATTTTAATATTAAACTCATTAATTTTTAAATACATCACTTTAAATGTGACCCACTTTACAAAGTACAAAACATAACTTTATTTATATAAAAGTCACTTTTTACATAAATGTGCACAAGGAACAAAACATTAAGTCTCCCTCATCACACCCACACCAAAAATATGAGGGAAGGCCTCCAGAGTTATCTTTTCAACACTCCCTCATAATGAGGGCGGTCCTTCCGACACCATCAAAATATCCATCTTTGATCCCTGACGCAGATCCCTCCTGCTCTGGAATTCCTATCGGATGCAAGTGCCCACCACTGAAATGGAACTCTGACTCTTGAGATTCTACCTGAACCTCATCAAACTGCTCATCACCATCACCACTACATTGGTTGAGTCTTCTGCCAGTGTTTTGGATAGATCCACTCTCCTCATCAGAATAAATTTAACTAACATGCCGATCAAATGCATCTCCGTCCTCTGAAAGCCATCCACCTGTCCCTGGACGTACAGCATGTCCTCTCAATATGTATAACATGTCCCTACAATCACCAAGTAATATTGTGGTCCTAAATGGATCATATGTCCAATAAATGAAGATATGACTGCCCTTGACCAACAACCCATAACCATCATCCTCAAAATATGATGACGGGAGTTTACTAGCTCTCATCCCAGGAACAAATAGAATTCCATGTATCTCTAGGACCTCTCCAAGGTCTAGTTGAAACCTGACTGTTCCAACCCCTTGAATAGCTATGCGTGGATTGTCAATATCCGTATGTACATAATGTCCTGGTCCCAACTCTGTGATGATATGGAATGCATCATATAATCTAGTCATATGTCTGGGTGACCCACTATCAACAATCCAGACATACTCAAAACTGAGCTCCCCACACTAGGGTCAATAGAAACCAAAGAAAAATCATGATCAAACTGCTATGGAAACTCATCTACTGTAGTTGTTGCAGTATATTTCTCTGATTTCCCTTTCTTCTTCTTAGGACATTTAGAGGAAAAGTGTCTCAAGTGACCACACTAAAAACACCTGATTTGGCTCAAATATTTCTTCTTCTTGTTCTTCAACTTGGTTGCAAGTGCCACATACTGCTCAACATATTCACTAGCCTAACCATCCTGAGACCCCTCTCGGATCTCCTCCTTGGTAAATTCATCCCATAATCTAGATCAACTGGGATCTCTCTGCCCATAATGCACTTTACAAAGACCTCCCACCTCTTGGTGAATCCTTCCAGGGTTATCCTCACCAACTCAGAATCAGGGATAGTCTCTCCTACTGTTTCCAACTCGTCCTTCACCCATGTAACACGAGTCAAGTAGGAGGCTACACCCTCATATTTATTCATTTTTATACTGTGTAGCTTGTCTTTGAGCGCCATCTTGCGGTTCTCATTTTTAGCTTCAAACAATTGAGTCAAGTATCCCACATATCCTTAGTTGTTTTCTTTTCTACTAAATGTGGAATGAGATGGTATTTAACCCCATCCAGGATGGCTCTCTAAGCCCTATATTCAAAATCTTCATGCTCTTTAAGCTCATCCTTATCTGATGGTTTCTTCATGGTACTGTTTGAAAACCCCAAACAATCAATTCTTTTAACATTGCAATTATTCTCACTTTACATGGGATATAGTTGGATACTCCATCCAACCTATCCTCATACCTGATACTCATCATGGAAAAACACCTACAACCAAAAAAAAACTAAAAGACAACCACAACACTTTCTTCTGCACTTCAAAAGAACACTAGCTTGATTCCTACTTCAGTATGGCTTTGATACCATAAAGAAAAATGACATAAATGCAAAATTTCTCATTCATGAATTATGTCAAACACTTGAACATCTAGGGTTTTAATTGAAACTAAAACCACCACTTCAAAATCTCATCAAATAATGAAATAATTGCAAGCATAATGAACACACATGTTTTGGTCAACCTAGATCAGGTAAAACCCCAATTTGGGGAAAACCTTAAGAGAGATTTTTTATTAAGAAGAGTACATAAAATTCAATACACATAATTTCTATTTCTATCCTCACTAGCGAAATTTCACAAAAAGAAAACTAACCCAAAATTTTTAGCAAACCTCGAAATCTATGCCAACCTCGAAAACTATGCCAAACTCTACTGTACGGTTTGTTGTACTTGTTGTACAGTCTGCTACAGTTCTTCCTCGATTTATGGGCCCACACATGCCTGCATTTATTGTTGTACAGTCTGCATTTATTGCTTATCTGTCATGTCCCAAATTTGGAATTGGGTCACAATGGCCTAATCACATTGGCCATATTCATTACAGTTTGTAAAATTGATGTTAAAGGTCAAATAATTGCCAAGGAGGAAAATTACTAGTTTCCTAGGTTTGGGGTGGAAGCTTTGGGATTTGGAATAATGGGGATAATAAATGATGTTTGAACATTAGAGTGGCATAAATATTTAATAAATGATCTAAACAAATATATACAAGTGAAAATCAAAGTGGCATTTGATCATGAAGACACATGGAGGAAGTGGGACCCACATATGGCTAGATTTCCCCACTACACTTGGCATCATTCTCTCACCAATTCGAATTCAAGGTGAATGGTAGCATATTTGGGGGAGTCCAAAAGGTATTATTCATGGCATGACTCATCCAAGGTCGAAATATAGAGGAAGAGTAACTCCCATGGAAGAGAAAGAGGCAATTTGGAGTTAGTGAGACACTTGGGCTAGATTCCCTAGCTCTATGACAACAATGATGAAGATGCTATGACACCTATGACACAAATCAGACCTGAAGGCTGACATATGACATATATGACATGTCAGGGCTAAAAATAGACTCCAAGAGGGCACTCAAGGGTGTTAGGGCAGCTAAGATGCTTCCACATGTGATTTGGTGGAAGTGGGAAACTAGGAATTGTTGTACAAGTGGCATTCTTTGGAATCTCTTCCCAACTTGAGTTGGCATGAGTCTCTTGGAAGGAATTCGACCCATGGAGGAAATTAGAACTTTATAAATGTCAATAACAATGAATGAAACTAGCTTTTGATCATTTGTAGAATTTGCAATTGCATTTGTGTAGAGGGAGAGCTAGTGGATGACTAGTTTCTTGCCTTAGCCAATTTCGAGGGTGAAAGATTCCCATCCAAGTTGGTAATTGGAAAGGCCATTCAGACCTTTCATTTGAAGCTTTAATGGAGTCTTTATTTTCAGTTTTAAGCTACAGGGAAGCTCATGGTTTCTTCTATTGCAGCACATTCTCTCAACCATTTCCAGTTTTGATGGCATATTCTTGATCCTTGAGGGGGGGCGTTTTTGGTGAGCTATTGTACTCTTTGGGGAAGCTTTTAATGCCCCATTTATTTTGTAATATGAATTAAATACTATTTTCTTCATCTCCAAAAAGTTTCAGGTCGAAATTCCAAGTAGAAATGTATAAATCTCATTTTTAATGGAAGAACAATGCCATTTCCCCACTACCTTGTTGTGAGCCGATGTATTGATGATGATTTCGAATGAATGGATGATTATCTGATATAGTTGTGATAAATATACTTCCATGGATGTCTTATACAAGTTTCATGTACTGTACTTGAGCATTTGAAGCATTTTTACTCAGTTTAATTGCATTGGGAGAAGAAATAGTGCCATTTCCCCAAGGGTCGAATTGGGGATTTTTGCAGTTGAATGGGAGAGGGTGAGAACAGTTGTAATAAACCATTAATGGTGCACATGAGACCTTAATAACATACTTAACACATTACATACCTCTGTTCATAAATTTGAGTGGGTTTGGAGGCATTTGGGAAGCCATTTTCAGTACTTACCTTAGGGGATTTGAACCCCAAATTACTAGTAAAATTGCATACTTGGTCCAGAATCTTAAGAGAGTTTGCAGAGGTATTTTGGTGGCCATATGTTATCCCTGAACATCATATTCAATTCCTAATATCATTCATAAACCTTCCTTGAATATTTGAAGGCATTTGGAGTCAATTTGAGACCTAGAGACCAATACTAGTCAAAGGGAAATCACTAGTAAAGTTACCTACATTGACCAGAATTGAAAGAGTATTTGCAGAAGTGTTTTAAAGGTACAAAGGAATCCCTGAAACACATATTTATGTTCTAATATCATTCATATACCTTCTCAGAAGATTTGGGAGCATTTGGGGCAAATTTGGGACCTAGAGATCGAAACTAGTCAAAGGTCGAACCAAGGAAAAAAGTGGAAAATTGCAATTTTAATAAAATTCCTAATAAGGGACATTACAGTGGTATCAGAGCATGGTCTTGCAACCTGATGTGGTAGAAAATTAATGAAGACCAGGAGTCAAAGAAATAATCCACCACCCTTAGAAACTGAAACTGGATGTACTTTGGTGAAAGGGAATAAATAGGAGAAGAAGTGCATTTATTGGTCACCATGAGTAAGGATGAGAAAGGAACCTCAAAGGAGAATGAGGAGTTTAGAAAATTATTGGAACCTTCCTTTTAAGACAAGTGGAGGCAATACTTTCAAGAGTTGAAATTGTTGCTTAGTGAACTTGGAAGCAACTCGGGAAAAATAATGAGCAATGGTTCTCTTTTCAAGGAAAAGGATGAAACAATTTATGCCACAAAAGAGGAACCTAATGTAATTGTGGAACATGAGGTACATTTTGATATGCAGGTTCTTGAAGATGCTACACTAAAACAAGAAGAAGGACAAGCACTTGTCCTTGTTCAAAGGGATTATGAGTTGCCTCATGGAGAGAGTTGCAAAGCCTTGGAAGAGGTACATGATCTCACAATAGTTGGACCAACCAATTATGGAGAAGATGAATTAAATATTTTAATGGGTAAGAGTTGTAAAGAATTAAAGTTGGTTCATAATTCCTCACCCCACACTTCTTTTCCAACCACATCACTTTGGGATGAAAATTGGGTGAAAGGTTTTTTTCTAGTGGTGCCACATGAGGGGTATGAAACTCCTACCTCTCCTTTTGATGATGACATGAATAGAGCACCTCATTATTTAGAATTGCAGCAGCATATTGCTTTACCTTATGATGATACATATCCTCATGGATGTATGGATGAGACTTCTTTGAGTCCTTTGAAGTCTCCTTGTGTTTCATGCTCATTATTTGGTTCAGATTTTAGGGGAGATTCTTCATTCACTTCTTGGATGAAAGAATGCATGGCTGAATATTTTGATGCATATCACGTTCTTTTGGAGCAGCACTATCGGACATGGGATCCTGACCTATGTCATTGGAGAAGATTTGATTGGTCACTTGAATATTGTATGCACCTAGCAAATGGTGGTCTACTTACTTGGAGGTATAAACACTTTCATGATTATTTGATGAAGCATCTTCTTGATGTACATTTTCATTATGTTGTTATGTACTTTGATGATATATATTTTGTACTCATGATGTTTGGAAGAATGCATACAAGAAAATGGGATCCAGGAATCCTCTTATCTGATGGTATGGGTTGGAGAGCACTTTTAATTGTTGGGGTGCAATACAAGCAATGGGACCCTGGAATAATTTTTATATCATTGGTTTCAAATTTTGTGGGGAAACAAGTAGTATGGGAGATGGATTTCCCACTTAATAAAGTGATTTTTATCAGAGTAGTGCAGCAGCAAGCATGGTGGTTTCTCTCTAAAATCTTCATGGAAACTAAAAGACTCAAGGTTGGGCAATTCAATGGCAACTTCAAAGAATTATACAGAAAGCAGGTTCTTTAACACCCATGTTTGAAATTGCTTGAGGACAAGCAATATTGGGAAGGGAGGATTTGTCATGTCCCAAATTTGGAATTGGGTCACAATGGCCTAATCACATTGGCCATATTCATTACAGTTTGTAAAATTGATGTTAAAGGTCAAATAATTGCCAAGGAGGAAAATTACTAGTTTCCTAGGTTTGGGGTGGAAGCTTTGGGATTTGGAATAATGGGGATAATAAATGATGTTTGAACATTAGAGTGGCATAAATATTTAATAAATGATCTAAATAAATATATACAAGTGAAAATCAAAGTGGCATTTGATCATGAAGACACATGGAGGAAGTGGGACCCACATATGGCTAGATTTCCCCACTACACTTGGCGTCATTCTCTCACCAATTCGAATTCAAGGTGAATGGTAGCATACTTGGGGGAGTCCAAAAGGTATTATTCATGGCATGACTCATCCAAGGTCGAAATATAGAGGAAGAGTAACTCCCATGGAAGAGGAAGAGGCAATTTGGAGTTAGTGAGACACTTGGGCTAGATTCCCTAGCTCTATGACAACAATGATGAAGATGCTATGACACCTATGACACAAATCAGACCTGAAGGCTGACATATGACATATATGACATGTCAGGGCTAAAAATAGACTCCAAGAGGGCGCTCAAGGGTGTTAGGGCAGCTAAGATGCTTCCACATGTGATTTGGTGGAAGTGGGAAACTAGGAATTGTTGTACAAGTGGCATTCTTTGGAATCTCTTCCCAACTTGAGTTGGCATGAGTCTCTTGGAAGGAATTAGACCCATGGAGGAAATTAGAACTTTATAAATGTCAATAACAAAGAATGAAACCATCTTTTGATCATTTGTAGAATTTGCAATTGCATTTGTGTAGAGGGAGAGCTAGTGGATGACTAGTTTCTTGCCTTAGCCAATTTCGAGGGTGAAAGATTCCCATCCAAGTTGGTAATTGGAAAGGCCATTCAGACCTTTAATTTGAAGCTTTAATGGAGTCTTTATTTTCAGGTGTAAGCTACAGGGCAGCTCATGGTTTCTTCTATTGCAGCACATTCTCTCAACCATTTCCAGTTTTGATGGCATATTCTTGATCCTTGAGGGGGGGCGTTTTTGGTGAGCTATTGTACTCTTTGGGGAAGCTTTTAATGCCCCATTTATTTTGTAATATGAATTAAATACTCTGTTCTTCATCTCCAAAAAAATTCAGGTCTAAATTCCAAGTAGAAATGTATAAATCTCATTTTTAATGGAAGAACAATGCCATTTCCCCACTACCTTGTTGTGAGCCGATGTATTGATGATGATTTCGAATGAATGGATGATTCTCTGATATATTTGTGATAAATATACTTACATGGATGTCTTATACAAGTTTCATGTACTGTACTTGAGCATTTGAAGCATTTTTACTCAGTTTAATTGCATTGGGAGAAGAAATAGTGCCATTTCCCCAAGGGTCGAATTGAGGATTTTTGCAGTTGAATGGGAGAGGGTGAGAACAGTTGTAATAAACCATTAATGGTGCACATGAGACCTTAATAACATAATTAACACATTACATACCTCTGTTCATAAATTTGAGTGGGTTTGGAGGCATTTGGGAAGCCATTTTCAGTACTTACCTTAGGGGATTTGAACCCCAAATTACTAGTAAAATTGCATACTTGGTCCAGAATATTAAGAGAGTTTGCAGAGGTATTTTGGTGGCCATGTGTTATCCCTGAACATCATATTCAATTCCTAATATCATTCATAAACCTTCCTTGAAGATTTGAAGGCATTTGGAGTCAATTTGAGACCTAGAGACCAATACTAGTCAAAGGGAAATCACTAGTAAAGTTACCTACATTGACCAGAATTGAAAGAGTATTTGCAGAAGTGTTTTAAAGGTACAAAGGAATCCATGAAACACATATTTATGTTCTAATATCATTCATATACCTTCTCAGAATATTTGGGAGCATTTGGGGCAAATTTGGGACCTAGAGATCGAAACTAGTCAAAGGTCGAACCAAGGAAAAAAGTGGAAAATTGCAATTTTAATAAAATTCCTAATAAGGGACATTACATTATCCAACTTCCTTGGGATTCGATCCCACACGTGTGGCTTTCATTAATTCATTATATGAACTGCTACAAGCTGCATAGGGATGTGTGTTTCTTCTTGGGATGCATGCTGCTCCTCTAGCTTGGAAATCGTGCCCTTCTTTTCCTGTCGTTCCCTTCTTTGCTCAGTAACTCTTCTTGGTCTTCATTCTCCCTCTTCCTCTCTCTGATGGTGAGTGTCTCTCATTTGTCCCTTTCACTTTGTTTTATACTTCAAATTTGTAACTACTTCACTAACTACCCAATCTAGAGTTGAGATCTAATTACAAAATCAAGGGTCTACATTTAATTCACCTTTTAATAATTAAACTCATTAATTATTAAATACATCATTTTAAATGTGACCCACTTTACAAAGTACAAACATAACTTTATTTATATAAAAGTCACTTTTTATATAAATGTACACAAGGAACAAAACATTAAGTCTCTCTCATCACACCCACATAAAAAAATATGAAAGAAGACCTCCAAAATTATCTTTCCAATAATTTAGTTAATATTAATTATTATTTTTTAAAATTATTCATCATTTTAATTTCCCTCTCTACAAACCCCTATTTATTTAATTTATTTAATTTCAACAAAATTTTATTAACTGTTCAAAATTTTCCTTTGTGATTATCAAATGAACCCAAATTAATCCTTCTTTTAGCACCATTCCCCTTACCCCGTTATTTACCTAACCTTGGTTTATGGACTTCAACCTCTCACCTAAAACCCTAATTTCCTCAACCTACTTTAATATCCCCCTATTCCCATCCCTTCATGTTGTAAACCCTTTTTTTCAATAATTCAATCACCTTAATTATCAATAATTATTTTATTATTACCCCTTATCCTCTATTAATTTAACCCTTTTCTTTATTATCTATAAAGGTAATAAAGAGAAGGATTAAATAAATGAAGTCTATGAGGAGAGGGGGTAAATTTTAATTATGAGATTACTTTATTAACTTTACCTTTGTATCTTTTCACTATTTTAATATTATTAAATTTATATTAATTATTAATTTTTACTAATTGTTATTAATTATTCAGTTTTCAATTTTCCACTCTTTACATACCCCTCCTTATCTATATATATTCACTAATTCAGTTTATCCTTACTAACTGTTCAAAACTTCAACATTTTTAATGATTCATCCAACCCCTCTTTTACTTACAATCCTCTCTTTTGACCAATATCCTTCTCATTCCCGTTTTCATTTATTTATTTTAATAGATGATTAATTTATATATTTTTCATCTCAAAAGCTAGTCCTTTCAAAATCCTTATAATCTCATCCTAGCTATTATGTTTTTTTTTTCATGTGCCCTTGATAATGGGTGTAGTGTCTACTCGAAGTGTTGCCCTTCATGCACTCCAACACAATTCATCTCCAAAAAGCCTACTACATCAAAAGTATGAGATTGTATCAAAAGGTTTTGCTAGGATTTGTGTTCTCTAAACCAACCTAGATAGAGAGAAGCCTTTGGATTTGAAAAGAACACTATGTGGTTGATGGCTATTGTTGAGTCCCCTATTAAAATGATACTTTTAATTCTCAAACTTTTTACCGATTCATAATCCTTGACATAGATTCAATATCTCTACCCTATTATTGGTTGTCTTGCTTAATCCCTAAGCGAAGGCTATTTCTTTATTTCATTTGGAATCAATGATGATTCCCCTCGCACCTATCACCCTTGAATTTATTGTCAAGGACCTATGGAAGCATAAAATGAAGGTATTCTTGACTTCTTCCATCCTTGGAAGCTTGTGCTTACTAGTCTTAACTACCACAATTTAGCCTTATTTCATCTTCCTATCAAAACTCTTTGATTCTCCTCTGCCCTTCTTATCACATCTTTGGAAAAATTTCTCCTCGATTTGCAAGTGCATTATATTTTGCTTTGCCATTCCTTTAGCAAAAATTCTTTATGTTAGAAGTCCTCTTGCTTCCATAACAACTTTGCATGGATACACCAATTCATTTTGGAATAGTTCCTTATTCCTTACTAGCCTACTTTCCAGCAGAGATACTTGGGGGTGTCCATCCAAACTTGTTATGTCCCAAAATTTTGCATTAGGTCACAATGGCCTAAGCCCCTTGGCCATACTCATGATAGTTTGTCAAATTGATGTTAAGGGTTAAATAATTGCCAAGAATGAAGTCCAAGTTAGTAATAATGTGAAATTAGATCCAAATGGACAAGGTGGGTCACATTAAGAGAAATTCCCAATTCAAAGTTTGTAATATACCCATCCAAATGAACTGTCATGGAGGAAAATTACTAGTTCCCTATGTTGGGGGTGGAAGCTTTGGGAAATGAAATAAGGGGGATAATAAATGATGTTTGGAAATTAGAATGGCATAAATATTTAATAAAGGAGCTAAATAAATAAATACAAGGGAAAATCAAAGTGGCAATTGATCATGAAGACACATGGAGGATGTGGGACCCACACAAGCTAGATTTTCTATGCCACATGGCATCCTCCTCTAGTCATTTCGAATCCATAAGGAGCCCAACATTATTGGGATGAGTTGGAAGGTAAATATACTTGGAATGAATCAATTAAGGTCAAATTGGAGTGGAAGAGTAACTCCCATGGAAGAGGAAGAGGCATTTTGGAGCTAGTGAAACACTTGGACTAGATTCCCTAGCTCTATGACAACAATGATGAAGATGCTATGACACCTATGACACAAATAAGACCTGAATGCTAAAATATGACATATATGACATATCAGGGATAAAAATATCCTCCAAGAGGGCTCTCAAGGGAGTTAGGGAAGCCAAAGAGACACCTATTCGAATTTGGTGGAGGAGGAGGCTAGAATTGGAGGGAAAAGTGGCACACGTTGGAATCTCTTCCCAACTTGAGTTGGAATGAATATCTTGGAAGGAATTAGACCCATGGAGGACCTTATAAGTTTATAAAATACAATAACAAAGAAGGATGGTGGCTTTTTATCATTTTAAATTTTGCATTTTGGAGAGGAGAGCTAGTGGAGTGTTACTCTACTTGGCTTAGCACCAATTTCGAGGGTGAAAGATTCCCATCCTAATTGGAAATTGGAGAGGCCATTTAGAAATTTCATTTGGAGATACAATGGAGTCTTTTTTTATAGGTTGAATATACATGGAATCTCATGGTCACATCTCTTTCAGCTTGCTTCTACAACCATTCTTCTATTCCTTGGCATATTCTTGCTCCTTGGGGAGAGGCGCACTTGTTGAGGTGATTAACTCTTTGGGATAGTTATTTAGGCCCCATATATTTGTAATTTGATATATATACTTTTTTCTACTTCTCATAATACTTTCAGGTCGAAACTCAAAGAGATTTGATGTAAGAATGATAAACTATGAACAAATGGTGTAATTTCCCCAATACCTTGTTATTTGCAATCGAAGTGGTATCAAATTCGAATGGTTCAGTAAATGTCTGATGTATTAATGTTGTATGGAGTTCCATTAATATGATGAATAAGTTTCATATTCATTATACAATCATTTGGATCAATATTCTTAAGTTTCATGATCATTTGTGAAGATTTACTATCATTTCCCCCCTATGTCGAAACTAGTCCTTTGTATCTGATTTAAGAGGGTTGTAGCAGACTTAATAAACTGAATTGTGATTCATATGAGACTATATTGATGTCCCCTATATATACCCTTCCTCTTTTAAGAATTTATAGAGGGTCCAATAACATTTGGAGAGCCATTTCCAGCATCTATCCCATGGGGAATTGAACCCCTAATTGCTAGTCAAATTCCCTACATTGGCCAGAATTCAAATGAGAGTTGTAGAATCATTTTGAAGAATCTAAGGAATCCATGAAACTCATAATAATTCCCTAATACCATCCATATACCTTCAGTAACAATTTGGGAGCATTTGGATCTCTTTGGAGATCAAGAGACCAATACTAGTTAAGAGAAATTGCTAGTCAAATCCCCTACCTTGGACAGAATCCTAAGGAGAGTTTCAAAAGCCTTTTGAAGACTCTAAATCATCCATGAAACTAATAATAATGTCCTAATACCATCCATATACATTCTATGACAAGTTGGGAGCATTTGGAGCCATTTGGAGATCAAGAAACCAATACTAGTCAAGGGTCGAACTAGTGGAAAAAATGGAAAATTTCACCATTTTAATAAATTTCAAATAAGGGACATTACAAAACTCATTTTAGAAACATATCACTACATACTTTGTTTCAAATTTGAAACATGTATTTCCAATTTTAGGGGATACTCATATGTATATATCTCTAAGAAAAAGTCGATTTACACACTGTCTGTGTGTATTCACATTTCAAGAACAAATGTTTAAGGAATTCTTCCTTTTTGCACATAGAAAGCATTTCAAAGCCTTGGATCCCTCTTTTTTTAAGATTTTCTAATGTGAATATCTTTCCATTGACAAGTGTCTAGCAAAAGAATTTTATTTTTAGGAGACATTCCCATTTCCATATTGTTTTACATATCGCCAAATTTAGGTAGATGAACCCACTCTACCACTTTCAACTTGTATATCTTTTTTATGATGTAGTTGCTTGCTTGAGTTCCCCATCCTCTGTCCTACATTGCTTTGCAAATGTGTGCTACTCCACTTAACTTGTTTAGTAATATATTCCATTGTTGATTGAGAATTTTAGGGACATTTGTTTTTCTCCACCTTGTCCATTGACCATTTTTTTTCATCCCATTCTATAATATTTCTTAGGAGGAGGATATTATTCTCATTCATCCATGTCTTTAAGTCAGCGATGTTTGGGACAAGGGTTAAAGTTTGTTTTCCAAGAACACTATCTTCCCATATGTTGATTCTATCCCCCTTTCCAGGCACCCATGTGAGGTTGTTTTGTATGATGATAGTTGTTTCTCTACATAATCTCCAAATTGACAATTCTTTTGTTTCTTGTATCAACCTATTAGAGATTTGGAGTTTAGTGGATCAAATATATATTGTTTTATTGTATGACCATTTTCCACCATGAATCTCTATTGGATACCAGGGACCACATGATTTTCACCGCCATTACTTGATTCATTATTCTTGTTTTTTTTTTCCAACCCTCTACATTCCATTAATGCTCTAATGGTGGCCTAGTTTAAAGATGTTTTTTATTCGATTTAATTTTTCCTCCTTTCCAAATAAACTTGTGGATGAATTACCCAATTTGATTCATTACTCCAATAGGTGCCTGAAGTGCCAATCATTAGAAGAGATGTAGGTCAAAATGACAACCTTTATTAGAGTAATCATGCATGTTGGATTTAACCAGAACCCTCCCCACCGTTGCATTATTTTCTAGATTTCTATATTATATGTTTCCAATCCATGGATTTTGGGTAAAATAGAGCTATAGGAATCCCAAAATATCTAAATGTAGTCCCATTTCAACGACTGGAAATTCTGTGGTCGGAAAGATGGATTGGAGAAGTGAGGGAGCTATGTTCCAGCTGTAGATGTTTATTTTCCTTTTATTAATTTATTCTCCCGTAACATCGTTGAACATATATATAAGTATTTAAAACTTTCAACTATAGATATCGATACTCCTCCCAAAATTAATGTGTCGTCCACAAACTTGGAATTATTTATCTCTTTGACTCCTCTAACCATGATGAGACCCAATAAGTTACTAGTGGTAATTATTTCTTTTACTGGTTTTCTTCTTAGTTAGTTTTCCATGATTATAAATAATAGAGGGGAGACGTGGCATCCTTGTCTTATCACCCTATTAATTTTAAAGAAAGAGGTTGGCGTACCATTTACTAGTGGAGGTATCCAAGGACATCCTATACATAATTTACCCAATTATAAAATTACTAAAAAATCCAAATGCTTCCATAGCCAAAGAGAGAGGAATGTCTCACCCAATCAAATGCATTGGCCATGTATAACATGATGATCATGCCTCTCTCTTTATTGCTCCCACTAGAGTGGATCGCCTCATGTATTAATTAAACATTATCAATGATTTGTCATTTATGCACAAACCCTCCCTGATTTTTGGATATTAAATTTGGAAGAATCTGTAAAATTAGTCACAGCAGATCTAATGAACAAGTAAATCAATCACAATATATGAAACTCAGAAAATATGGTGTAAACTGTGCAAGAACATGCATTAGTGCTCAATATCCCAAGAAGGGTGAAAATACAATACAATAATGTCACAATCAGTGAGCAATTCGAATTGCCTAAGGATGTCATTCGAATTAACTGAATGGCATAGCTTGGCTCCAACTAGGAGTCCTCATCATCAATCAGTGGTGGTCATCAATGCACAAGAACCAGTCATCCAGGTGTCAATTTGAGTCTAGTTGAGTGTAACTAGTGTAATTGAAGTGTGTAGCACTGATATAGGGAAGGAGGCTTAGTGGAGGGCGCATGGGAGGCTAACTGAAGTCAGAACAAGTCATCTAGTCAATCTAGAGGTCCAACAGAGTGAAATAGTGAGTCAGGAGTGAAACTAGCCTCAAATCAAGGAGAATCGGAGCTAACTGAGTGTAAACTGAGTAGGTAGGTGAGGAAGTGCGCCCTTCTCTCGCATTAGGTGAGATGTGGGCACCTTCATGACTAGCAGGGATAAAAATCTGAGGAAAGAAGCTCCCGGGTGCTAGAAAGAAGTGGATAAGGTGCTAGAGGCATCAACCTGGTGACAAGGATGCATGAAAAATGCATGCAAACCCTAGAAGTTGCATGCAAACCCTAATTGCATGCAAAACCCTGACAATGATGATGTGGATATCTGAACACCCCCCCTCAAGTTAGACTATGATGTAAAAAATAATAATGTAGGGCCCTGGTTTCTAAGACCAAAGGTCACCCCAATACAATAATCCAAAAAAAATGTTGAAAATAGGCTAAGTGAGGAAAGAGGGAAAACCTTGTGGGAAGAAAGCCCCCCCTCAAGCTAAAACATAATAATGGATCAATTTGTCTCCATCATGATGGAACTCACCCCCAACAGTGAACGGAGTTAAGAGAACTTCTTCTCAATGAAGCTCTTGGTGAAGATGTCTGCAATTTGCTCGTTCGTAGGGCAATATTGCAGAATGATAGTGCGATCATGCACAAGCTCTCGGATGTAGTGCATGTGAATCTCAATGTGTTTGGTCCTCTGCCGCTGAACTGGATCTGTGGAGATCTTGATAGCACTTTGATTGTCACAAAAGAGGATAGTCGAAGTAGTGCCACCAAAACCAAACTCGGAAAGAATACCTTGCAACCAAACTGCTTGAATGCAGGCATTGACTGCCCCTCGATACTCTGCCTCTGCTGAAGAAAGTGAAATGGCTGCCTGCTTTTTGATGGACCAGAAAATAGGGCCATGACCAATCATGAAAACATATCCAAAAGTGGACTTCCGATCAATGCTATCACCTTCCCAATCTGAATCAGTAAAACCAATGAAATCAATCTCAGAATCTGTAGCATAGTGGATGCCAAAATGTCTCATACCTTGCACATATTGCAAGATCCACTTGGATTCCCGCCAATGAAGCTCATGGGGCTACTGCATATACCTTGATATAGCATTCATGGCATAAGAAATACCAAGCCTAGAGTGTGTCAAGTATAGTAGTGAACCAATCAACTGTCGATACATAGTGCAATCTGCAAGCGGTGTAGAATTTCCCTCCTCAAGATTGATTCCTGAGAGGAATGGGAATGGGGTTGCCTTAAATTCAGCCATATTAAACTTCAATAACAGGTCGGAAGCATACTTTTTTTGAGATATAGTGATCCCATTAAAATTTTGAGCTATCTCCAAGCCCAAAAAATGACTCAGCAAGCCCAAATCACTCATGTCAAAAGCTAGATTTAAGGCAGTTTTTAGCTTGTTTATTGAAGTAAGAGTGCTACCAGTAATGAGAAGATCATCAACACAAAGAAAAATAATCAACAAATTACCTTTAACTTGCTGTAGGTACACATTCGGATCAGATTTGCATCTTTTTAAATTCTGAGAAAGAAGGAAGGAGTCCATCTTTGCATACCAAGCTCTTGGGGCCTGTTTTAAACCATACAAAGATTTCTTCAATCTGCAAACTAATGATGGATATGATGTGTAACCTTCTGGCCGCTTCATATATACCTCTTCAGCAAGATCTCCATGTAGAAAATCACTCTTCACATCCATGTGGTGCACTTCCCAGTGCTTGGATGTGGAAATAGCCAAAACTAGGTGGATGGAATCCATCTTTGCAACCAGTGCAAAAGTCTCAGTGTAGTCCACTCCTTGGACTTGGGAGAAACATTTTGCCACCAACCTAGATTTGTATTTGCTGATAGAGCCATCAATAGCAACTTTCGTGCGGTAGACCCATTTACATTGGACTAATTTTCTTCTAGGTGGAAGAGAAACTAGCTCCCATGTATTGTTCTTTTGAAGAGAACTGTACTCTTCATCCATGGCACTTTGCCATATCGGATCTCCGTGGGAATGGTAGTATGTTTTGGGATCTGAACCAATCATCAAATAACAAATCTCAGATAATAATGGATTAGAAATAGATAGAGCCATACCTGCTCTTTGAAAGTCCACTCTTGTTCGTCTTGGATCAGCAGGATTTCCAATGTTTGAACCAACAGATTGAAGAGTGTTTTGGGCCCCTTCGGTAACTGAGGAGGATCATAATGGTCGGATTCTGAACATGATATGTCATGACCATTATGTGCTACTAAAATATCATAAATGTCAGAACCAATACTTTCATTATTGCTGCTCAAATCTTCTTTTGGTAGAGGCGGTGAAACAACAGTTTCTTCCTCGACTAGTTGCAATTCTTGAAGCGGTTCTTCAAATTGCACACTGCGCTCTATGAATATATTTTTGGATATGATATCCATGAGTTTATATGCTTTTTATTCTTCTCCATATCCTATCAGTATGCACTCAATACTTTGTGGATCCAAAGCTCGTCTCTTCTTGGAAGGAATTCTAGCCCATGCAGTGGAACCAAAAACCCTCAAATTTGACACATCCGGTTCATGACCAAAAAATACTTAGAAAGGAGTCATACCTTTCATGGAGGAATGTGGAACTCGGTTCTGAATATATGCAGCAACATTAATTGCTTCAGCCCAAATATTTGCAGCCAAACCTTTTGACTTAATCATGCAAGTAGCCATCTCTTTCAGTGACCGATTTTTCCTTTCCACTACACCGTTCTGCTAGGGTGTGTAGGGAATTGTATATTGGATCTGAATTCCACTTTTGGCACAAAGTTGTAGCAACTCGGCCTTGATATATTCTCTGCCATTATCATATCTAAGAGCTTTGATCTTTCTCTCAATGGCGGTCTCAACAAAAGCCTTAAAATCCTTGAATTTTCCAAGCACTTCTGACTTGTTTTTGAGAAAAAATACCCAAGTAAAGTGGGAAAGATCATCAATAAATATCAAAACATACCTTGAACCATTTAATGATATATTTGGCAGCGTACCACTGATATCGGAATGTATCAGCCCCAAAATTGTAGAAGCTCTGCTAGCTTTGCCGCGGTCAAACGTGTGCTCGGGTTGCTTCCCAATAATGCAACCAGGGAAAATTCCCTTCGAGGAACGGAGTTGTGGAAGACCATCTACCATGGATTTATGTCGTAGCAGCAGCAAATACTTGTAATTAAGGTGTCCAAACCTTTCATGCCAAATCCTACTAACCTCATTACCATGTGTGCAAAGAGCAGTGGGCTTTGCAAGCGGCACAAAGTGAGAAAACTCATAGTATTTTGCAGTGTGGTTTGCCTTTCCGACTGCAATAAGTCTTCCACTTTTGATATTAGAAATTTAAACTGTATTAGGGTTGAATGTAACTTGATTTGGTTCACCAGTGTGTGTCATTTTATACACAGAAAGTAGATTTGAAGCCAAGACACATAGAGAACATTCTGGAAGCTTCCATGTTCTACATGGATGGTACCTTTGCCCTTCGAAGAAATTTTTGAGTCATCTCCCAAATGGATGGGGATGGAGCTATTTGGATCAAATGAAGAAAAAGAATCAATATTTGCAGCTATATGATTCGAGGCACCGGAATCTATCAAAAGAGTAGTGGGCTTCGAAACAGTTGCCGTGAGTGCTTGACCTCTTTCATGATCATCATTCCTATCCTTCTTCCTTGCACCGTCGGGAAGAGTTATGTTATTCTTTTCCAAAAGGAGGGCCTTGATCTATTGTTTTCTTTATGCATGAAATTTCGGGATGAAAGCCATGGTTGCAATAAGAACATTTATATTTTTCCTTACCCTCTTTACCCTTTTCCTTGTTTCTTGAACTGGATGGTGCATCCGTCGATTTGCCTTTCTCTTTTTGCTTGGATGGTTCGAATTTAGGCTTCTCTTTCTTTTGCTTGCCTTTGCCATTCAAATTTTTAGGGCCTCCAACAAAGAGAGCTGAATCTTTGGAGCTTATGGACCCCATCTGAATAAGCTTATCATGCTCTTTTGTGACGGACTCAATGAAGGCATTCAAGGTAGGCATCTTCCAATTCGGGGTAGTTAGCTGACTGGAATTGAAAGTAGAGACAAATACCGAATAATATTTACCAAGTTTGGTGAGAATGGAGAGGATCAATTGCTTATCCTCTTTGATAACTCCACTGTTCTTCAACTGCATGGCCAAGTGCTTGAATCTTGTGAAAAACTCATTGATGGTCTTGAAATTCTCAAGACTAAGAGCAATCAATTCATTCTCTAATTGAAAATCCCTAAGCTCGTCCTACTTGCCAAAAAGTGTTTCAAGTTGCTCCCATATTGCTTTTGGAGTCTTCAATCCACTGAGATGGAAGTGAAGATCTTTGGAAATAGAGAGGCAAAGAAGACCATAAGCTTCCTCAAGCTTATTGTAGTGTTTGGTTCTTTCTGACAGTGTGCTTGGCTCCAATTCGAGGCCAGCGGTGACTCTATAGAATCCTTTTGAACACAATATAATATCCATATCATATTTCCAATCAAAATAGTTGAAAGGAGTGAGGATAGGCTTTGAAGAAGAGTATTCCATTGCTAGGAGCGAGTGCACTTTGATGTAGAAAAGCTTGCAAAAAGCAAGGTAGCGAATGCAATTGATGGAGATAATAACCTGCAAATCACAATGAAAACAAGAACCGTAAGGTCGAACAATCCACCCTTTTAGAGTTGCATCACACCTGGGATTGGAGATCAAACAAGTTGAATGGGTCCAATGTATCAAATCCAGGAATTATGTGGAAAACTCAAGCTTCTGGAGTGGATTGGAAGTGTATTTTTCTGCTTTGCATGCACATGAGCGAATGCACATGAGATCTTTCATGCCAAAACTTTTGTAATTTTGAGCAATTTCACTCAAATGTTCTTGTAGAACACCTGTAGAAAAGAGATCTTGTTCCTACAATGGCTCTGATACAATGTAAAATTAGTCACAGCAGATCTAATGAACAAGTAAATCAATCACAATAGATGAAACTCAGAAAATATGGTGTAAACTATGCAAGAACATGCATTAGTACTCAATATCCCAATAAGGGTGATAATACAATACAATAATGTCACAATGAGTGAGAAATTCGAATTTCCTAAGGATTTCATTCGAATTAACTGAATGGAATAGCTTGGCTCCAACTAGGAGTCCTCATCATCAATCAGTGGTGGTCATCAATGCACAAGAACCAGTCATCCAGGTGTCAATCTGAGTCTAACTGAGTGTAACTAGTGTAACTGAAGTGTGTAGCACTGATATAGGGAAGGAGGCTCAGTGGAGGGCGCATGGGAGGCTAACTGAAGTTAGAACAAGTCATCTAGTCAATCTGGAGGTCCAACGAAGTGAAACAATCAGTCAGGAGTGAAACTAGCCTCAAATCAAGGAGAATCGGAGTTAACTGAGTGGGTAGGTGAGGAAGTGCGCCCTTCTCTAGCAGTAGGTGAGATGTGGGCACCTTCATGACTAGGAGGGATGAAACTCTGAGGAAAGAAGCTCCCGGGTGCTAGAAAGAAGTGGATAAGGTGCTGGAGGCATCAACCTAGTGACTGGGATGCATGCAAAATGCATGCAAACCCTAATTACATGCAAAACCCTAACAATGATGATGTGGATATCTGAACAGAATCCTTTCACTCTATTTTTTGTTATTTTGGTTATGATTTTGTATGTAGCATTACATAAGGAAATAGGACAGAATATGGAAAATGAGGATGGGTTTGAGTTTCTACGGATTAAAACAAGGAAGGAGGAGTTAATGTTCCTCCCAACTTTAATTTTTGTTTGGACTATCTCAACGTTCTACATAGGTTGTGCTTTATAAGACCCCAACAAGTTCTGAAGAAATGGATGGAGAAGCTATTGGGCCCATGTGCTTTGTCAAATTCTAGGTTCCAAACTTCATATATCCCTCCTCTTCCTCCATTTCCTTAATCAACTACAAATCTTCCTCTTGGATGATCATTCTAGGGATCTCCTGAAGCATCTCTTGAACTGTTGTTGTATCTTCCTCCTCTTCCATTGTTAATAGGCCTCGGAATTATCAAAGGTTGTTTGCTTGATTATTTTTCATATTTAGTAAAAATTTCCCCATTGTCATTGGTTATTTCCTTGGAGTTATTTCTTAACTCCTCTGATTTTGATTTTTTATGAAAGAAGGAATTGTTTCATTTGGCAGACTTCAACAAAAGGCTATGCAATTTCAATCTCGAATGTTCTTCTTTATTGTGTGTTGAATGCATTTTTCCACACAAAATGTTTCTTCCTATAGGTATTGCATTGTTAAGTCATTCTCTTCCATTTTTTGTTGGAGATCTACCAATTATCATGTTATTTATTTTCTTTCAATTGTAGGATCCATATATTTTTATTTTCCCAATCTTTCAATTTCCTCTTTGTTATTCTAATATTTTCCTTCCAAACATAAAAGGGTGAACCTTGAAATATGAGTTTTCTAAATGGCTACTATTATTTACAAAGCAGCCTTCCTCAATCTATAACCAAAGAGGATGAAAGGGAAGATGAACATAATTTTGTGGCTATTGAAGGGAAAGAGATATGGGTTTATGATTTGATACCCCAAATAAGTTAATGTTTGATGCAATCTCTAAATTTGCTAGCAGTAGTTCAGTATTTATAAGAAACCTATCTAGCCTAGCTACTATATTCCCATGTCCCGCTCTTCTATTTGTCCAAGTATAATTTCCATTCTCGGATTTAATGTCCACAAGATCCCAGTCTTGTAAAAAATAACCAAATATCTCTCGAAATGAATCTTTGACTACACTCCCTCCTCTTTTTTCTTCCATGTCCAATATTAGATTGAAGTCTCCAAGTAAAATGCATCCTTGAATTGAGATGACTTCTGATCTGCAATGGATCAATATATAATTTGTCATCTATTTTGGTGTTTTCTAGGTGGAAAGATTGGATGAATTGGTTTGTAGGGCCCATTTTAGGGGTAGCAATTACTTTGCAGATTCAAGTTCCAGAACCTTTCGAGGCTTGTTTGAGGGCTTAACACTAGTACATGTGCACATTTTTCCCATGGACAATCGTTGCTATTGCAACACTTGTGCATTGCTATAGCGACAAACATGACTCTTTTTTTTCGTGGCACCCTTTTCATCACTGTAGCAACACTTTGAAAGGTTCGTCTCTATGGCGACATGAGAGATATGAAACGTGGCATGTGTAAACTATGTTTACAAAACCAAACTGCGTCGCTATAGTGACATTAAACCGTTTCTATAGCAACGGTTACGCATTGCTATAGCAACAGAACACACTTACTTTTTTTTAACCCGACAACGCTTGTCCATCGCTATAGCGACGTGTAACCATCATTATAGCAATAGTTACTCGTCGCTATAGCCACAGCTATCCATCACTATAGAGACATCCCGTCTCACATTTTGTGACGGATTTGATATACTAGCCACAAACAATCCATTGCAAAATATTTGACGGGACATCGCTATAACGACGGTTTCTTGGCTATAGCGATGAACATTCCGTCGCTATAGCCACGACACGGGTAACCCTATATTAAGTGATGTCCGTCGATATAGTGACGGGTCTGAGTTAAAAAAAAAAATCAAATGCACTCATCATTAAGCACTAGAGAAAACAGGAAACAACCACCAATGCACTCATCATTAAGGAAAAAAAAGAGCATACTACATCACTGAAGGATATGCTTTCCTTGTGGTTTGTGGATGTATGATCCTTCATCCAAGTCCAAAGTATCCAATCTTGATGCACAACTTACTATCAATATCTTGTGACAACAACATAATTAAGCTTAGATGTGTAAATATGAAATGTATAGACATGCAGTAATACGTTATATTTTGTTGGAAGGAGTAACTCTAATATAAAATAACTTCTGTTCCACATGTTTCTGCAATCATCACATACTATGCATGATGTAGATTTAACATTGTAAAACAAAAAAGGAAGCAGTGACAAAGTGCTTATGCATCAATGCAACCTAGATGAATGAAGATTATTTCATACTGTATTCTTGATGGTGATTTCCTTCACCCAACTGCCCAGTTACATAATCAAGTTCCTTATAACTAATTTCAGTGGTTGTGTACAAGAAGCAAAGTCACAATACTCATAGGGCAGATATTCACACATGTTCTTGATTTCCTGTCTGTGTAACTTTGATGTCTTAGTTGATCCAAAAGCATAAACACAACACTATGATAAGCACTTTCCCAGAAGAAATGAAACAAATGGTGCTACCTAATAAAATAACATTTCAACTAATGGAAAACATAGGACCAATAGTTTATCTTCTTATTCCTCCCAAAAAGGATAACAGAGGTAAAGAACTTTCTAAAACAAGTCTAGCACACCAGCTGACTAAAACAATTTATATCGTTCAATGGAATAAGGATTTCCCAAATTGTGGGGAAAAAATCATATTATCTAGTCAAAATACTGATCTACTCAAATTATAGATTCTAGAATCTAGTACATAAGTATTATTAATCAAGTACAGAAGAATTTCTTGAGGATTAATTAGTGATGCAATTTAATTTTACAAAGAATCCAACTACTATCCATTTCAATTGAACGGCATGGGCCACACATAACTCTTTGCATCTCACAAAATGAAATTGCAAACCTCAAATTGGAAATTATACTAAGCAACAAACTCACACCCTCTGCCCAAGGACAAGTAGGTTATTATATCAGTATTTGAAGTAGAAATTGAGCATGTTAACATAAAAATCCATTATACAATGTGACACAATTATAAGTCCTTGTTCCAGTGTTATTAAACTCATTACCAGAAAAGTAATAACAAGGGATATGTCTATAGTCAAATGCATAGAACTATCTGATTAAAATCAGCTAGAAACTCAATATGTTGAGGAAAGAGCAAGAAGAAGATTCATGACAATTAGAAAGTTGGTTTGTGTGTTTCCTTGAAATTAAATTAAGATAATGAACTCTGCAATAGAGAGTTACACAAGAAGATTAAATGGTTACAATTATCTCTCTAGAAAACTAAAACAAATCTGTCGAAAAATAATGGGCAACTGGTGTATTAATAAGTGAAAATGTGAACTTGTAACCCAAGTACCAAAAAAGGAAGTGTATCCGTTCCTTGAAATGAGATCATTTGAAAAAAACCAAGCCTGGCATTAGACCCCTTTTCTTCATCCAAAAATTTGAACAAAAACCAATAGAGAAAAAAGACCCTTTACACAAGTAAATACAAAGATCCTTTCATCAAAATTTTCAAAGCTTTCAATCCAATGAAGAGCCCAGTATGATTTCTTGGCTACAAAAGCAACGATTTCAATTGCATGAAACAAGTGGTTCTTCTCCTTGAAAATTAATTCTTTGTCACAAGATTATATGTTTTTGAATGGTTTTTTTTAATTTCAATCTGGCACCCAGGGACTTGAGATTAGTTCATGAAACAACTGGCCAAATTCTCCAAAAATACCCATCAAAAGCCACAAAAATCCCATGATATGACTGATAAAGTGCTTCTCACCAGATTTCAACCTTTCCTAGTGAGGAATATATTGAGATAGATCAACCTCCTATGCAGTCCAAGAACATGTTACTGACTTTATGTTTCCTACATCTGCAGATACTTTATTTGAAATATGCAAAACCTCTATGGGTTCTCTACCAAAAGTGGATATTTGGCAGTAAAAACCATTATGAATCTTAGATTTACAGGTGACTAGATGAAAAAATAGGCCTGAGGCCTCAAGAATGGAGGATAGACATTCACACAAAGCAATCATTGGGCCCATCAATCATTCAACTATTCTACAAAACCAACCATGAAAATCCCAATAACAAGGCAACACTAGGAAAACACTTAAAAACTATTATTAAAACTATTCTGCACCAGAGAAAACTAAAAATCAAATGGTGGAAAGGCGTTTGAATGCTAGAGTCTAAACCAAACAGTATGCCAACTAACACCAATAAGTTTTTCACCATCTGTTGTTGAACTTGTCCAGCTAGTTAGAAGCACAAATGAAGACATGCTGGCAAGGGAAAAAATAACATGGAAAAAAGAGTACGAATATGTGATTGGCCGTTCTTCATCTTTCTATGTATTCTTGTGTCCTTCCTCTATCTCATCAAATGAAAGAAAAGATAGAGGAATTCTGAAAATATGGCTTGCTACAGGGTATGCCCTTGGTGTTTGTTGAGTTAAAGACCAATTTAGGGTTGTCATTATGCTTTCCATATGTGGATGGTTCCTTCAAATCTTCTTACAATCTTGCTGCTACTCAGGTTCCAAACTTCATCAAAACTTCCTGGCATTGCATTTTCGGGTTTTTCACATCCTATATCTTGCTCATAATGCAAATATTTACCTCAAAATGAATTTTTGTTATAATATATCTTCTGAGAAGTGATGCACAAGGTTGTTGTGGGGGCTTAAACATGCCTAGACCTATTTAAAATTACCAAAACTACTGCTACAGGCTGGTCCACTATTGTTTGTTTCTCATAATTGGAGAACTCAAGGCTTTTACTACTACCTTAGGTGATTCTACAGGATTAATTAATTTATGTTGTTCTGTACTAACAACTAGTATAAGAGTGCACAGGTTTAAGTTTAGGTTTTTATCTTTTTGTACTTTCCATGGGTTGATTTGATGGTTGGAATTACTCTTACAAAGTACAAACCGTTGGCGTAATCTTTAAAGAAAAACATTTTTTTTTCTAATAAGAAGATATAGGGGAGGGTTGTCTATTCTTGAGCGGGAAGACCAATAGTTGAGATAGGGTGATCAGTAGTGGACATAGTAATGGTGTTGGTTGACCTCAGTTTTGAAAAAACTATCTACTATAAGTGGTTCATAAAAGCACTTTATGTACAAGTAATTCTTAATATTTTCATGTTTTTAAAATTATTTATAAAAAAAATTGAACTACATTTTGAAATAAAATGAATATTTGAAATTAGAAAATCATTTTAAGTCACATCAATGTTCAAGCATTGGTCCCAATCAAAAATACACTAAGGCACACTAAGACTAGACAACTTGGAACTTTGTGGCTAACATGGCATCATTTTGGATTCGTCACACCTCAAGACCAATATGGTTAGATAGAGAACACGACAAAGTATATGCCATAAAAATTTGGAGGAAAAACAAGCTCGGGAACATGGAGAATTAAGCTGCACCACTACCGGTAAAAAAAACGCTCACTTATTGGCATCCCTCCCCTAGTTGCATTTTAACCCTCCTTACCTCTTGTTGTAATCATTGTTCAATTAATGGTTATCGTTGCTATCTTTTCTACATCCTAAGAGGTTGTTACTGTCCCTTTTCTTGTTCATGGTTGCATGTTATATTCAGTTGTTTCGCAATTGTTGTAAGGTTCATATTTGAAAGGGCCCTCCTATTAATTTATGAATATTGAAAAGAGCTATGTGATTGGTTAGAGAATACTTTTAATAGACTAGTTATGCCCCTTCATCAAATTCAATCCCTCTTATTCATTGGTATTGACTCCATAACCTAATTGGGTAGGCAATGGTCTTGGTAAATTTCACCATCCATCTGATTCTAAATGAAACATCAAAAATCATCTTTCTTATGTAGAAAAAGAACCATCCTTAAGAGAGTGGAACCATCCTTAAGAGAGTGGATCAAGAGTTTCCGAGATGAAAATGGGAAACCTTCCAAGTGCCCCTTGGGTTGCAATTTGTCAAAGGACTCTGTAATATTTGAAGTGTAGGTTTGGGAGGTAACACTTTCAATGATGTGATAGTTAATCTCTTTCATTTGATGTGTTTTACAAAGAAAATTGCTTCTATAACTTCAATTAAACACATCCTAAATTTGCCACCTTTGGAGTTGTACTTACATATTTATCTATTTTAAGCAGGTAAAAAATATTTATATATATAGCTCCCTGAAAAATAGCATTCAATATATATCTAGTTCTTCACCAAAACTAGGAATTTTAGACCAATCCAAAGATGCAATGATTACATATACTACCATACCAAATATGGATGATACCATCCTATTACACAATCCTACCATAGCGGTCTGATTATACACAAAAAAATATAGTACAAAGAGTAAACATGTAAGCAAAATACAGATTCACTAAGGTGCCTTGTTTTCCCTTGAAGCGTTTTGTGCAGGTATTCTTCAAGATAATAAATGATTTTTCCTCAGACATGGTAGGCATATGATTGTTCATCGCCTCCTTCTCCTTAAACTATTCAATGAAACTAGTCAAGACCTTGTAAAGCTTCCCAATTGTCACTTTGTTGCACTTCATCTTCTACTTCTTCAAGCTTGAAGAAAAGTTGTTGAGCAACAAACCAAAGCCCTTGTTGGGAAACAAAATTGTCAAACTAATCATGATTGTCAAACGGATAGGTGAGGGGTATCATATCCTTATTCCTTGGACATCCTTATGGTTTGTTAACGCAATCAGCCATACTTAGTTCACAAAGGCCCATGCTTTCAATGTTCAAACCATTGAGAGGTGGAGACAAATTCTTCCTAGAACGATAAATACAAAGAAATGAAAAGTTTAAAGGGCACTATAAGGACATTCAAGGTGATGAAAACAGGTTGAAGAGATCTAGCGTGGAAAAATCTACCTTCCACCTTTACGCTCCCATCCAACATAGTGAATTGAAAGGTGCAAAAACATCCAAGGGATGGCCCCATTAACTAGATACTAGCTCATGAAGTAATATCCAAGTAATAATGGATGTCCAATTATAAAACAACACTCAACATCCAAGGGATCTATTTTCACAATAATATGTCCACAAGGCACCAAGGAATGTCCATATAGACTTCCAAGACATTCTTCAATGCAAGAATCTCAAGAAATATATCCATGCAATAGTCCACCTACTCCAATGATGTCCTAGCATATCATTAAGAATATTCAATCTCATGGGGTCACTCCACTAGTTTTTCCAAAAAGAAACCAAGCTAAACTTCAACGGAAAACAGCCCCCATAATTATAACATGTTAATCTTGTAACTCATGCATAAAATGATCACCAAGGATGGACGTCCATAAGATGAGGCTAGGAGAAGTCATCATAGAGTGTTCTTTAAACCAAGTCTAGACCATGATTTAGTACTTTTCCATTAAATTTCTCGAGTGATTTCTTCATATGTGAGGCAATACTCCAACATGGAAGGAACCTCCTCCAATCAACAACCAAAGGAGAGAATAACCCTTTACAAAGGCTAGTGCCCCCTCTAGAATGCTTGAAATAGGGATATAAAGGGTGTGTGTCACTTATGGTTGGGTGTTGTTCGTGAGATGTAAACCAACCGTGTCCAAGTGGGCCTCATATTGCACCAAAACTCCTCCCAGAATGTAGGAAAACACCAATAGGTGGATCGGCCCTCCTCTAGGGTTGTTATATTATTTGAATTGATGAACCTTAATTACATAATGAAATTGGATCTTTAGGCTCACTATTGATGTATATTATTATTTTAGGGTATGAAACTACCCAAAAATACTCAAAATCAGAAGTTGCGTTCGTTGTCACATGCTCAGGAAGCCTTGAATGATTTGTATTGTTGTTTATGTGCTCGTAGACACTCAAAATGCCACTCCAGGATTGGTTTTCATGCCCATATTTGATTCATAATTCTAAATAATTGTAGATGGGTCTATTTCATGCTTTTAATTTTCCCAGAATTCATGGCACTATTGTTATAAGGTGCAGAAAGGAGACTTGAAGTCTTCTTTCATAGACAAATTTTCCAAGAATTGAACAAGATGGCTCGATGAGGAGTCTAATATGCACACAAGTGGTTGGATTCAGGGTTGCATCCTCAGGAAATCACTTCAAATTTGTACCCAGAACTAGAAATAGAACCTTCTACTATTGATATTAGGTGAGGCAATTCCCTAGAAGCATAATTTTATTATTTTCCAACCTTCATTCCTTGCCCAAAAATGATTCTTTTATAGACCAATATGTCCATATTTGATTTTGACCCTTGTTACTGCTGCTATAAAGGGTTGGAAAGTCCAAATAATGGTAGGATTTGATTTAATGTTTCCCAGACTTACTAATTAAGTTTTGCTTCATACCTAATGAGGTCTAAAAATTACCTAAAAATGACCTAAAACAACCCACATATCCTTTATCAATCCATATAACTAACTATGAATGCCTACTCTTTGCCTAGGCCAACCCAGGAATCCTCTAAAGAAAGCAAGTGAACAACCTATGCAAATAGGGAGATAACACACTACAAACTCACACTTGGAAATGTTAATGACAAATCAATATACCTAACAATGGCCATTACAATGGAACATAAAGGTACATCTAGCATATCATTTCACAAATACATGAATTTGAGCTAAATTATAGCAAGACGTTCCTCTCCCAATGGACTTCACTTCAGAGCCAACTATTTATAATTGCATCGCTAGGAATGTGAACATCCTCAGCAAAGTTCCTTCCTCCATTTCTCACAGTGATACAATGACAACATTACAATTTCACACATGCTCAGAATGAGAGTTTTCTCCATCTCATTCCAATGTCAATGATGACCAACAATATGTTTTTTATAGATTCCTATGTAGTTATTCAAATAGAGCACAATTTAAAAAAAACAGCTTTGTACCTTTGGACTTATCTAATAATGCCAGGACCTACTTTATGTGCCTCTTCTGATTGGTAGAAATGAAGTCCATTATTTTCTTCCAAATAGCATATGATGGTTTCCACTCATTGATTGGGATATGGCATCTTCCTTTCCTTTCACGATAGTTGTAAATGACAAGAAAACTTGAAATTGATATGGCAATCTTCTCTAATGAGGAAAACACTTAATGCATGGAAAATTTGATAACAAGATTCAACTATAACAATACACACCAAGCCAACCTTCTACTCTACTCATACTCTACAAGGATCAACTCTCAAGATGCTCTCATTAGTCTCACTCAGATACCATACTCAATAAATTACTATATTCAACTTATTCATTAAATATAGAGTTACATATATTGGCTTTGATCTCCTATAATTGTGGAGTCAAACCTCATTTTTTGCCAACACTCAATCTATTCTAGACAAGTTGTTATAACAACTTGTACACTCACACACCTAATTCTCCTAATAAATTCTAACACTAAAATAGACTAATACAAAATTTGAAATATGATGTACTAACCTAAGTATTTCAAACATAAGAATCCCTAGAAACCCTTTGCGGTATAAGGGAAAAAGAATTGAATACTCGCAAACCCGCTTGACAACAAGGTGCTAAGGAATACCACCATCTAATGAGAATGGGAAGGGTAATGAAAAATAGACCCATTTGAAAATTTGTTGTGTGCGAAGAAATTACAGGCATCAATATGACCCTTTGCCTTGGATCTTGGAAAGAAGGGGTGGACTAAATTTTTAAAAATAAGTCAAAATGCATAAAGGTGCAATAAAATATGAGGGAAAGATGAAGGTCTTTCATGTGCATGCTGCAAAATTACTTGTGTGGTGCACCGCCCTAAGGTGGGTCATAGACTTTGGATTTAAGCTTTATATCATTTAACGATATGACGTACAATGGAAAAACTTGGGTCTAAAATGGCACTCTTACATCAGATATGGGTCTAAAATGGTAAGGATAAAAGCACTCAGTCATGGAAAGAAAAATAAATCCAGTATAAGTAGTTTTGTATCAAAGGCATGTTTCACCATCATTTTTAATTTTGGGAAGATTCTTGAGAATTATAGGCATTTCAACAAAGACAACTTCAAAAGGGACGTTAACTAAATCACCCAAACTTGGATTAGCAGCCTGCAATTGCATGTCAATCCTATAACAGCAAAGAATGAGGTATGAGCACACCTTCTAGGAGTCATATGAATACTTGTTCACACAACAGATGGAATTGTCTCACTATTTTGGAAGGTGCCAAATAGTAGCAGTTACCCCTTATGCTAGCAACCAACCTTGTTTTTAGAATAGCCATTGTTTGAGGTATTTGCAGTTTACTCTGCTTTTATGTGCCTATAACTACTCAAAATGTTGTTTGAAGGACAAAACAGGGTTAAAACATGCCCAGATCCACCCAGGACTGTGCTCAAAACTGGATATGAGCTTGTTTTACTGTTGATTTGTGGTTGAGGTTCACCAAAAATGATTTCTCACTGTTGTATGAACATTAAACATGGTTTGGAATTGGATTAACCACCCAAAACAGTTCTTAATTGTGGCTACTCATTTTTGTTGTTTATCACCTCAAGACTACTCAGTAGTTCCTAGATTACAAGAATGATACTTGTTAGTTTTGATTTGAGGTCTAAATGTACCCATATTTGCCTGGAATTGAAATTTTTAGGGTTGTTTACAAGGTATGAATAATGCACAGGTTCATTTTTGTCCTTAGACCAGCACCTTAAGTCCTAACAGAACCCCAAACTACTATCATCAGTCAACGGGGATCTTTAAACACAACTATGATCCTATATTTCACCACAGCCACAAATTCAACCCTATGACTGTCGTAATAAATAATGAACTTAATACTTAAATCCACTCTTATTTCTAAAGAAGTTATGGGTTTTTTACATAGGGTTTTTCTTCCTTGGCTAGTTCATATTTGCAACAGATATCTCGAGCATGTCATGGAAATTACAAGATTTTCAGTAAGAAAGTGATTCTTACTCACCTTATCTAGTGGCAATTGACATTTTTATCTGTGGCTAAGTGCAAAAAGGAGAAAACTATGTTGTGTAGACAAGTAGTGAAACAATATTATGATTTATATAATCAAATATCAAATTATTGCAAGCTACCTTTATCAATTTGTCCTTGCTTCAATGCCTCCATCTCTGCTTTAATGTGCTTCATTTCACATCTAATGGAAGCCAATATTTCCTCAGATCCCATCCATAGATTCTTGTAAAGCATAATCATTGTGTCCCTTTCCTAAAATCCAAATATGACAATGATTTTAGGGACAATGCTATATTGAATATTGCATATTTTTCTTTACAACTAGCTAGAGTACTTATATCTAATGAATGATATCTAGAGTTAGCAATGCAGAAACCATACCTCAATATCCTTCAATATCCTTCAATTCCAGCATGTTCCAAAAAAAATGAGCTACAATAACCATTAAAGTATTGAAAACAATAACAGTAGCAATATATATCAGATCCAAACCAATTATAAAATCAACATCAGATGTTGTGGCAGACCTCCCTTATCCTCAGAATTCAACCTCTTAGCGTTAGGTTAGTTGCATGAGACTCAACTAGACCAACATACCTGTGAAAGGAGAGAACCCAAAACTGGAAAAGACCCTAAAATAGTAGCAACACAACAGTACGACCAACACACAATAAAAAACGACAGCAAAGTACTACAAAAAATTCATATAAGGTAGCGCTATGGTGGATGGAACCTAAGGAGGTCTATTAAGGTCAACACAAGGGTGGACAACAATCCTAAGGGGTCATGCTAGTCACCAACAAGATGGATGTTAACATTTAAGGGTTGTATAGCTCAACGTTACCATGCAAGGGTCAATCACGAATCACCACAAGGCTAAACATCACATACAAGTAAACATGCAAGTCAACGTAACATAACAAGGAAACACGACGTCATACTAGGCTCATGCACATCAAGTCAATGTCAAGGTAGGTTACCCGACCTTCTCAATTGTATGTGTTCATACGTCTCATGTGTCTTATGCAATGAGTGGAAGCTTATAATCATCATCCCAGGATAAGGAAGCTCATGTGGTCATCTCATATTCCTCAGGTTAACTCAGTAAGGGGTGGCCAGCCCCTTGAGGATAACCATAGTCCTCGGACTATGTCACACATATTCAAAAATAAGCTATGCAACAAAGTGAACAAACATTTCGCATATAAATTTCAAAAAGCACAAACATAGTTATATTAATTGTTCTAATCAACACAACACTATCAAACATAGAGCTACATAAATCATTAAAGTACTGAAAACAAAAACAGTAATAACAGTAGCAATAAATATCAGATCTAAGTTGTTAATGAAAGACAACAATGCTGAAATAACAATAACATAAGTATATTATATGTAAACCAATTATAAACAATATGGTCATCTCATCTGCCTCGGGTTAACTCGGGAAGGGGTGGCCAGTCCCTTGAGGATAACCATAGTCCTGGAAATATGTCACACATATTCAGAAATATAAACTGAGCAATAACATACACATGTGAAACCTCAATTCTAAAATATCACGATGCACCGACTAGAAAAAGAAACTTGTAACAAAACTGAAATATTTCATGCCTTCACTCAGTCAAATACAAATCTTAAATGTTTACAACTACATTTTTTTATGTTTTGTTTTTTTTCTCAGAAATTTGAAGAGGGGGACTTCATATTCGATGTCTTGACCCGTTGTAGTTGGTGTGCCCTCTCTTTCTGTTGATTATGTGGACATGCACCCCGGTACCATACTTCTGGTACATCGATTAGTAGGGAGTGGAGGTCAATAGAGAGGGGAATCATCTGCAAAAACCAATACAATTATATAGATATAAATGCGCAGTTATTATTGAGATACGTATTTAATTATTTCCAATATCATTAATGATCTTTACCTGTTGCCTGACTAGCTGAGTCAATTGGAGTGTTCATTGGTTCTGCCATTTGTTCCTCTCCCAGCTGAGCATGAGAAGGTACATGCTCTTCCATTCACAGAAAAAATATTAATTAGTAAATGTCATCAATTATGTATTTAAAATCATATTTAATACATATGTTTTATAGCATACATACCTGAATGGCTAGGCAACTCCCCACCATCACGTGGTACCGGTTCGGTACTGCTACCCTCGCTGCTTTTGTTGGTCTCACCCTAAAAAAAAAGACATTTATTGTTCGATGTAATAATTCATGAATAGATTACACAAGTACTTTATAATGATGGCCTTATTGATTTTATTTACCTCTTCGTGCATCAATGGGGAAATTGGGGTTTGCCCCAAGCTTTTTCGACGTTCAAGCACATGCTGAAAAACGTACTTGAAGCCAAGCCTCAAGTCTTCTTCAGTGGCTGCCTCTTGAAAAGCATTCCCCTGCAATGCATAACACCATGAAAAGTGCTTGTGATAAATCAATTAATTTTCTTCTACAGTTAGAAAAAATTTGGCTACAAATAATGATCGTTTGATTCTTACGATTCGTACCCTTAGTTTCTAATATCCACCCTGGCCCATTTTGTGTTGCCCATGTTTTTCTAATCTTTCCTTTGTCGCTTTAGAGGTGTAGGGGAGCCTATGAAAGGTCACAAATACGTTAGATATCGCAACTTAAATATATTTAAAAGTTTTAAAAAAATTGAACATTGTTCATTGAAAATATGATATGTGTCATACCTTCTTGAACCGATTGGCCTAGTCTTTCCTTGTTTTCTCAATGCCTTCTCCTTTGTATCCTCCATGAGCGCCTTCTACTCCTTATATGGAACCATCAGAGGATGCTCATACTTATGGTTAATTTGCAAATTGTCCCTATAATCTGCCCTGATATATTTCAAATTTAAGCCAGCTGCTGCAGTGACACCTTTTCTGCTGAAGTTTTCACCAAACAAGATGACCATGTGGTTCATCAAATCATCTTTCAATTTTTCATTTTGGGCATTCTACCATGTACGAATGATGGGCCCAAAAATATCCAACGCCTTATGATGCAGGTTCTTATAAAAAGCATTATTTCCTGCAAAAAAAAATATGATCATTAATTAAAACTAATTTGAGTTATGTGGCTTTGAATTACATGAAAAAAAACACTGAATAAATTAAATAATACCTGCAATTTGGTATCTTGATTGGAACACAGTCTGGGTACACCAAGAAGCTAACGGGAAATGATCCCTTGCTAACCACGCGTACTGCGCCAGGATAGAAACTATCACATTCGATGCTACTCTCCTCTCTGACATCCTGTGAAGTAGTGGTGGTTGAAGGGCCATTTTGACCTCCAACATCCGGTGAGGTAGTAGCATCTAAAGTGCATTGTTGCTCAGGAGAGGAAAATAGCCTCGTTGGTACGTAGATTGACGATGTGTTGAACCATCACTACTACCAATACTGGCCTTTGTAGCCTGTTCTCGATGCACGGGTGTTATATCCAAAAATTCCTACATAAAGAAAACTTCAATTGATTAGATGATATCAAAAGAAGAGAACTAAAATAACATAAATGAATATATGTAGTTCGTAAAAACTTTCAAAGATGCCACTTACCCCGTATTGTTCTATATTTTGCCTCAATTCATCAATTTTTGCTTTGATTTCTTCAGACCTGGGTCTGATTAAAATCATACTAATAAGGTCTTGATTGCACTTTTTCAAATCCTTCTTCACAGTTTCCATTGGGTTGGTTGAATAAAATATATCTTCCTCAACGACCACCTCACATCTGGATGTGGTGTGTTCTACGAACGTCAATCAATAAAAGTAATTAATTTATTTCTATCATTACAAAAAATCACGTAAAAAAATATAATGCATATAATAACAAAAATAAGTACTATAATCATTTTTAGGTACTATTACGCTATCATTTACCTGATGCGACAGCATTGGTGACTTCCCACAGTCACCCTGCCACAATACAAGAAGCAATACATATTCATATCGATAAGTAAAAATTGAACCATGTATAATAAATGTGATTAATGTACAAAAACTTTAGTGTTAATATGACAGTCACGTTTACCTGTCCAGAAGCTATAGGTGTGCTCTGAGTACCGCCCCCCTACCACAATACAATGAGAATGATATCATATTGAAATATTGAGCTCATTAGCATAAAAAAGGTCAAATGTTAATAGATGTAATATAATCATGAATTGTGGTTAATATTACATTGATGCTATTATTTAATATTAAACTAACATTTACCTCATGCGTCACCATTGGTGACTTTCCACGGTCAACTTGTGGCATATGGCCACGATCACCCTGCCACAATATAAGAATTAAGACATATTAAAAATGAAAATTACATATTTAACAATGTCTCTTAAATGTGATTAATGAAAAGCATGACATATAATTAACCATGTGTATATTATAAAAAGCATGACATATAAATGAATTTGTTGCAAGAGAAAAATAATAAGTCATCGAACAAAGGTTGAGTTAAATGTTGTATAAGAATATTACCCCCATAATAGCAACTCCCGCATCTATTCGATTCAAACCGTAATCGATCAAAAACTCTTCACCTGCAGCTATTTATTTTGTTGCACATAAGAATACACGATTTCCTTCGCACCCCTCAAATATGCAATTGGGTAGCTTATGTGTTGACCCTGGTCATGTGCTATTTATAAACCCTGCTATTTCTGAAGCTTTTGGCCTTCCATCAATATACACAATTGCTCCTTTGTTCAAATTCTTGTCCATTAGTGGACAATAATTTGCTGCCACTCTATATGTCCACATACTTTGCGTATATCAGACCAACAACAACCAGTCATTGTATTTGTAGCATGGTCCGACATACTCCATCAATTCAGTTTCAGTGCCATGTGCCACCTTTATGCCATCCATGGAAAATAGAATAGCCCCAGTCCATGTAAAGAGGATGGAGCAATGCAATAAGTCCTCCCATCGAGGAAGAGATCTGTGTCCACTTGGGGTAGCTCCTTGGGTAGCCATCGTTTGAAAATATTTCTATACCTCAGGGGCAACTCAATGTCACATATTCTCTCATTATCATAATCACGTGATCCTCCTTCAGAAAGAAAAATTTCCATGCGTCTACGAAATTTTCTCCTTACCTTTTCACCTCTAGTTGATCTTGACCTGTTAGATCTTGTATTAGACGTCTCGCTTTCAACCTCTTCTACTCTATCTTCCTCACTTGAGGAAGATAGAAAGTGAGGAAGATAGATCCGACAAGTACCTATTTGGTGGTACCTACAATCATTAAAATGAGACAACATGTTGTAGTTGAATTTTCAATACTAAAAGCATCATTCATGGCTCATGGTTTCTAGCAAGCATGTTGTAAAGAAAGATGATCCAAACTTGTATGATAGATATGGGACAAACCAAATTATTAAATTTATGATATTTGATATATGTGGACATGTGGCATGATTTAGTTCCTCTAGGAAGATTCCCTCCTTCATCTAGTTATCATATTAACCCCTCAAATCCACCTAGATTCATCACATACCTATTGTTTTATGCAAATAAGTTATGAATTGTAGTTGGTTTCATTGGTTGGGTGAGTTGTACTCATTTCCATCCAACCAAGCCTCATTAACTAAACACAAAATTTTAATTGTTTTACAACTTGTGTTGTTGGATCCCTTCCAATCAATCTTGTGACAAGTTAATGAAACTACTCTATAACTCTCTATGATCCAATGTTGAACGGGACAATGATTTATGCCTAACGTATTATGAGAGTCATCGAAGGGAATGAAAGATGATAATTTTTTGGGTGGTTGGTATCAAAGGATCATAAACAAAAAAAAGCTAATTAGATCCAATATCTTAGAAGGAAACACTTTTTGGCCTACTAACAGTCCCACATTATTTAAGGTAAAAGGATCATTCGTTTCCTCTATAGATTTTAGTTTCAAAAGGCTACAAAAACTATATGAGATGGATTTGAAAAGAGTACAAACTACTATATCCTTGAATGACCTCACAGTTGGTGAGATACTTTGGTTCAATGCTTTCATTTTTTATATTAAGGGGAATCAAATTATAAAAGTGGCATCAACAAATTTTTCTTTCAAGCTGGGCCTCATGTCTCCTCCAAGGGATTCTTACCAACCTTTTTAAGGAGGTCATGCTCCTAGAAAAATGTGATCGCTCTGTTTTAGAGAGGGATTACTCAAAACTTGACCATGTATAGCATTGGAATCCCAAGACTCTAGTGACTCCTTATTCATATATGTTCTAAGGACTAATGACAAGAATACTTAGTCTTATGTAGGCATTCATGCGAGTAGATTCTCATCCAACACTTGCTGGTTTGCTTCTACTGCAAACACCCAACAATTATTCACTCTAAGTTATAAAATCGACATGATTTTGTACTAGTTTTATTGTTGTCTCCTTTCTCTGGAGTTAGAATCCATTCAAGAGGAAGCAATGTGCCATACCTATCTACTCTTGAGGTTGTTGGAATACCTATGAATTTATCAATATTCAATGGAATCAATCATTTCATTTTGGAGTTTTTCACCTAACTATTTTAGAGGAATCTTTTTAATTTTTTAAATTCAGTAGACTCATTACTATACACCATAGAGAGATTATAAGTTCCAAACCAATCATAGGTGAGCTTCTCCAACTTTTCCTTCTTCCAACTATCATATGGGAGGATGAGTTGTTCTTATTCAAAGTTATGAGGCTTCGAATTACTATCATGGTGCCTCTTCATGATATCCCTCGCTAGATATTGTTGCAATATGGTCCAAATGTCATCTTCATTTAACTATTAGAACTCCTCTAGTCATTCCTCGAATGACTTTTCTAGTGGTAGCCTCTTTTACTACCCAATATTCTATTGGCATGACGGCTTCCTTTTCAAATGCTAATCAAAGCAGTGTTTGTCTTGATTTCTTCATCTATGCCATCCAGTATGCCCAAAGTGTTGCATGCATTTAGTTGGCCTAACCTTATCTCTCCATGTCACAATTTTTCATGAGAATGGAAACCAAGACCTTTTTTTTATTATGGATTATCCATTGGCCATAGGGTAGTTGCTTTAAATCATCCCATTGAAATCAATCAGGACTTTACCCACTTAATTTACATGGTCCTCACTACAAAAATATATTTAAATAGTGTGTTTTTATGTCACAAAAGGATTAATAAATTTTATTCCCCAATGTTAGAAAAACAGGATCGCAGAGCAATAACAATAAACATAAATGCAAATATAATCACACACACATTACAAGAGAAACACAGATATATCATGGTTCACCCAACTTGGGCTACGTCCACACTGAAGTTGCCAGTCCTTATTATTATTCCGTCCAACAAAGTGAAGGGATACAACCTGTAGCAAAACCGCTGCACTTCCTCTTCAGTGTCTCATAGTCTCTCTTTCGATCTCAGAGATCTTTACAATGCATAAAACCTAATACATATTACCCTAGCCATATTACAATGCCTATCTTTTATAGGGGAAATACAATGGGAAAATACCACGGGATACGCAAAACCATGGGCCCGAAAACTGTTGGCGAAAACAGCCCCAAAAAATTTTCTCGCGGGCACTGCCCCCGAACCCCAAGGTAGGGAAATGAGTGTACAGTCCTCTCGGGTGCACGGATAAGACAATATCATCTATGAGACTGAAATATCTGGCTCCACAACCAACAATCTCCCACTTGGAGATTGATCACAACAACTCCACTGCTGCTAGACTTGGACTTGGCAACTTTCTCCTCTTCACCTTCATGCTAGAAGGCCAACTAAAATCGAGCAGGAACTTAGTTTCTCTCTGGTCACTGCCTTTGTGAACATGTCTACAGGATTCTGGCTAGTATTTATCTTTTCCAGCTTCAACAATTCATCTTCCAGAACAGAGCGTAGGAAATGGTACTTGAGCTGTATATGTTTAGTCCTAGAATGGAATGCTGAGTTCTTTGCAAGATGAATGGCACTCTGGCTGTCACTATACAACCTGCTATCCTTCTGCTTCTTACTCAATTCCTCCATAAACCTCTGCAACCAAATCATCTCTTTACTAGCCTCTGTAACAGCAACGTACTCTGCTTCTATTGTTGAAAGTGCAACAACCTTCTGCAGTTTCAAAATCCAACTTACTGTTGTTCCACCTACAGTAAACACATACCCTGTGGTGCTCCTCCTGCTATCCTTATCACCTGCCATATATGCATCAACATATCCCTGTAGAACAATGTCTGAACCTCCAAAACATAATGCCTAAGTGGTGGTACCTATCAAATACCTGAGAATCCACTGTACTGCCTTCCAATGTTCTTTACCTGGATTATTCATATATCTGCTCACAACTCCCACTACTTGTGCAATATCTGGTCTTGTGCACACCATGGCATACATCAAGCTGCCAACTGCTGATTGATAGGGAATATTGGACATGTAATCTGTCTCTTCCTGTTTCTTGGAACACGTTTCCTTACTTAGACTAAAGTGGCTCGACAAAGGTGTACTAACTAGTTTTGCATTCTGCATTTTGAACCTCTCCAACACCTTTTGTATGTACTCACTCTGAGACAATGTCAATTTGCGATTTTTCCTGTCTCTTGTTATTCTCATACCAAGGATTTGCTTTGCAGCACCCAAATCCTTCATCGCAAATGAATTAGCTAGCTTCCTTTTGAGTACATTTATATCCTGCATGTTAGACCCCGCAACAAGCATGTCATCCACATACAATAACAAGATACTATATCTTTCATAGTCTAGCTTCTTGAAATAAACACAGTGGTCAGAATGACATCTACTATAACCTTGTTCTGTCATAAACCTGTCAAATTTTAGATACCACTGCCTTGGAGCTTGCTTCAAGCCATACAAGCTCTTTTTCAACCTGCACACCAAATTCTCCTTCGCTTTGACCTCATACCCTTGTGGCTGCTACATATATATGTCTTCCTCCAAATCCCCATGGAGAAAGGTTGTTTTTACATCTAACTGTTCAAGATGCAAATCCTATACCACCACTAGACTTAAGATAGTCCTAATTGAAGTCATCTTAACAACAGGAGAAAATATTTCATCAAAATCTATACCTTTCTTCTGTGCAAACCCCTTTACAAAAAGTCTAGCCTTGTACCGCTTCTTACCTCCATCTTCTTCCTTCAACCTGTAAATCCATTTGTTCTGCAATGCTCTTTTACCAGTAGGCAAGTGAAACAGATCCCAAGTCTGGTTTCCTACCAATGAGTCCATCTCCTCATTCATGCCTTACTCCCACTTCTTTCTAGTTTCCACCTGCATTGCTTCTTCATAACATTCTGGTTCACCAGCATCAGTCATCAACAAATAATACATTGAAGGAGAGTATCATTCAGGGATTCTACTTAACCTGGTAGATCTTCTTGTAGTTGCAGGAGTTTAGGGTACTTGTTGTTGTTCTTGATTTTCTGGCACCTTTGGAACTTCATTTTCTTTAATTTCATCAAGCACTGTGTACTCTGTGTTTTCTTTTTCCTGTTTCTTTTCCTGCAACTAATCTTTATACATGACCTTTTCATTGAATATTACATCTCTACTTCTGATGATTTTTTTATTGTCATAATCCCATAAACAATAACCAAATTCATCAACCCCATATCCAATAAAGGTACATTTCTTGGATTTAGCTTCAAGCTTTGTTCTATTTTCTTTATCAATATGTACAAATGCTTCACAACCAAACATTCTCAGAAATGAGTAGTTTACCTTTTTATCTGTCCATGCCTCCTATGGAATACCACCATCCAAAGCACTTGAAGGTCCTCTGTTTATTAAATAAAGAGCAGTATTTATAGCATCCTCCCAAAACTGTAAGGGTATCCCTGCATGTAGTCTCATACACCTTGCACGCTCCATGATCGTTCTGTTCATCATTTCTTACACACCATTTTCTTGTGGTGTTCCTAGGACTGTCTTCTCTCTACGAATCCCATGGTATGAATAGTAACTATCAAACTCCTTGCCTCAGTACTCACCTCCATTATCAGATCTGAGACACTTCAACCTTTTTTCTGTCTCATTCTCAACCAAAGATTTCCACTTCTTAAAAGTAGCAAACACATCAGATTTCTGTCTAATGCAATAAACCCAAGTTTTTCTAGTTGCATCATCAATAAATGTAACATAATAATGAGAGCCACCAAGAGATTGTACCTGAGCTGGTCCCCATACATCTGTATGCACAAGCTCTAACTTTTCATTCTTCTTTTGTTTCCCAACCCTGAGAAATCTAACTCTCTTCTGTTTTCCATAAACACAGTTTTCACATAATTCCAAACTTACCTGCTTCAAATATGGCAGCAACTTCCTTGAGTGGAGAATCTGCATCCCCTTCTCACTCATGTGGCCAAGCCTATGATGCCACATTGTTGTATCTGTTCCTGTGGAAGCTAAAGAGATAGAATGGTCAGTAATATGAGGACATAAATACAACGTACCTACACTGTCTCCTTTTGCTATCACCATTGATCCTTTAGTGATCTTCCACCACTTTTCTCCAAATGTAGATAGACAGCTGCCATCTCCCAACTGCCCTGTTGAGATCAAATTTATTTTCATAGCAGGAATTATGCCTAACATATTTCAACAACCAATCAGTTCCATTCTTAACTTTTATCCATACCTTACCCATTCCAACAATTTTACATGGCTCATCATCACCCAATAAAACATGTCCAAAATCGCCTGGAACATAATCATGAAAGTATTTCCTATGGGGTGTAGCATGACATGAAGCCCCTGAATCTACTACCCAATAATCACTAGTATTATCTAATGCAAGAATCAAAGCATCTTGTAACACATCACCTGCTACATTTGCTTCCTAGGTAGTTTCCTTCTGTCCATCTCCTTTCTTCTTTAGAGATATGCAGTCTTTCTTCAGATGTCCTTTCTTTCCACAGTTCCAGCACTCTATCTTTCCTAGTATGGACTTGGATCTATCCGTTTTAGACTTACCACAATTACCTTGGCTCTTTCCTCTCTCCTTTTGTCTTCCCCTACTCTCTATGGTCAACGCATTACCTGATGTCTCACATGTGCTTTTTCTTCGCATTTCTTCGCTAAGAATAACACCAATAACATCATCAAATTTCAAGGTGTTTGAACTAGAGACAGAGTTACTTACAGCCATGACCAAGCTATTCCAGCTTTCTGGAAATGAACACAAGATTAGAAGATCCCTAACCTCATCATCGAAGTTCACACTTACAGAACTTAGTTGATTTGTAACCGTATTAAAATCATTTAAATTATCAGTGACAGATCCACCTTCAGACATATTCATATTAAATAAACGCTTCATTAGAAATACCTTGTTGGAGGTCGAGGGTTTTTCATACAGCTTACCCAGTGCGCTCATCAAACCATTTGTTGTCATTTCTTTTGATATATTGAAAGCCACCAACGAAGCTAGGCTCAGACGTATTGTTCCCAGAGCCTTTCTGTCAAGAACCTTCGATTCTTCGTCCTTCATAGCCGTCGGCTACTTTGCTCTTCCTCCCAACGGTAGGAATAGATCCTTCTGGTATAGATAGTCCTCCATTTGCATCTTCCATAACTGGAAGTTTTGGCCGTTAAACTTCTCGACCTTAAACTTTCCTTCTTTTGCCATTGCTCCCACTCAAACCAGAAACCCTAGCTTCCTGCGGGTTTATCTGCCAAAAAGACCTTTGGCTCTGATACCAATTGTTAGAAAAACAGGATCGCAGAGCAATAACAATAAACAAAAATGCAAATATAATCACACACACATTACAAGAGAAACACAGATATATCATGGTTCACCCAACTTGGGCTACATCCACACTAAAGTTGCCAGTCCTTATTATTATTCCGTCCAGCAAAGTGAAGGGATACAACCTGTAGCACAACCGTTGCACTTCCTCTTCACTATCTCACAGTCTCTCTTCCGATCTCAGAGATCTTTACAATGCATAAAACCTAATACATCTTACCCTAGCCGTATTAGAATGTCTTTCTTTTATAGGGGAAATACAATGGGAAAACACCACGGGATACCCAAAACATGGGCCCGAAAACTGTTGGCGAAAACAACCCCAAAAAATTTTCTCAGGGGCGTTTCTCCCGAACCCCAAGGTAGGGGAATGAGTGTACAGTCCGCTCGGGTGCATGGCTAAGACAATATCATCTATGAGACTGAAAGATTTGGCTCCACAACCAACACCCAATGCTCAAAAGGATATACTAGAAGGATTTGGTGGAGTTCATTATAATCATAGACAAAAAATTATGGTTTCAGTCTTTCCTTTTAGAACTACATGCATTAATTAACCAATTTGAAAGAATATTTGAATAGTGTCAACCACTAGAGTCCCAAAAAAATTATTTTATGTGTTGTTACAATAGTTGGGAATTGTCCTCCAACATTTCGTCCATGGTATTTTGCTATCAAATGCTCCATCTCATATGATGGTACATGATGATGGAGTGTACCACACATTCCAATTTGGTATAATATGTATGTGACAAATTTGAACTGGAGTACCTCTATACTAGGCTTTATTGTTGGGATTTTATCACATCTTATAGTGCCTTCCCATGCTAAAATAATTGAAGTGCATCATCTAAATACCTTGGGGTTATTTGAAACTTAAATACATTAGCATTGAGGAAGTCACCTTCCTTGATCTTCTTCGGTTCACCACTACCAATTCATGACAAGTGCTTAGGTATAACATGATGTGAACTGTGTGGGAGATGAAGATCGAGCATGAAACTTGTGGTGAAATTTTGGTTCCTAATCACTATTGTATTGCATTGTAATATTTCACTGCTGCTGGGTTTTATTTTTCACTTGGATTGTGAAGAGAACATTGTGAATCCTAGTTTGTGGTGACAAATGTAGGATGGAGAATGGATTATGCTGAACATTTTGGTGTTCAACTACAATGGCAGTCGAGAGTGATATTGGAATGCTATCAACATTATGGCAGTCGAGATTGGATTATGTTGAACATTACTTTTTTCACTATCTACTAACAATGCACGTTTATGAATATTGCGTGTGTGCAATGGAGAGACAGATACTGTGCAATACAAGGATTTCATTGAGATTTATTTCCAGAGCTATGAAAACATTGTCCAACCATGGCATTTGGATGGACATTCTTTCTTTTGATGAAGTCGATGTTGTTTTTTGTTTGGAAGATGGCTATTAAGTGGGGAGGGGCTATTTTCCTTGACAAGTTTCAACTTTACCCTGCAACTACCTTCATGGGAATGGCCATTAATCTTCACATTGAACCATGCACTTGGCACTTGGTAGGGTTACAAAGGACCCTAAGTTCGGGGATTATATAGAAAAATCATGACATTAGGGAAGAAAACCAAAACCAAATCGTGTTTTAGGTTTCCAATTCACTGAAGAAAACCAAATCATGTTTTTACGGAAAAGAATTCCAAATAGAGGAAGAGGGTATGGCTTGCCAAAGAAATTGTGCCCCTTTTATTCTATGTCAGTCTCCTCGCAATATTCTCTAGAAATCCCTTAGGTTATTTTCTCCTCGCAGTGTTCTCTCCGTGACCAACTCTGTCGTATCCCTCCTCCTCGCGGTTTGCTCCTCGTAGTGTGCTCTCCTTGAAGTGTTCTCTCCATGCAATGTGCTCTTCGCGACCAAATATGCCGTATCCCTCCTCCTCCCAATCTGATCCTCGCAGTGTGCTCTCCACGACCAACTCTATCGTATCCATCCTCCTCGCGGTCCTCAGTCGAAAACTTTGTCTTATCCCTCCTCCTCACGGTCTACTCCCCGCGGTCCTCAGCCGAAAGATTATGTGGGTCTACTCCTCGTTGGATTCCATCAATCATAGGGATTCCATCACATTGGTAATGTTCTATTGCAATACATTGTCTATAGTTATTTGTTCCTTTGTAATTGGAACAACCACACACCCTGCTACTTCATAGTAAAGTTGAAAAGGATCATCTCCATTTACCTTTGACTTCATTGCTCTATTAGACATCGCACATCACAATTTGTCAAAATAAAAGTTGATATTAGGGAACATTAGGTCTTAATTGTGGTCTATTAACTTTATAGGGATTAGCTTTATAAGGATTGAGAGATGTTGCTAAGTTAGGGATTGCGGGTGTTAAGGATTAAAGTAGTTATGGGTGTTCGGGATTAGACATCAAGGCGATACATGTAACAAGGGATAGAATTTAAGCGTGATAAAGTTGGTATTTTTGGGTAACAATTGTAGCTATGAGTTATAACATTGATAAGATTCAAGGTTTAGGGCTAGGAGTACTAGAGGTTAGGTTTCATAAGTGTTAGGGTTTATGGTTTAGTTGTTAAAGGTTGTATCCATTAATGTTTAAAGGGGTTAATAATTAGGTTTTATAGTTGATAAGTATATGACCATGAATCTGAGTGAGGTTTAGCCTCTTCATGTACTCGCTGCCAAAATGGATCCTAAATGAAGAAGGTGCTTAAATCTCTTCATTTTCCTAAAATGGGCAGTACTGTCAAAGAAAGAATGGAAGAATGTGGCGGCATTAAAATGATATCAGTGTTCTGTCAAATAAAGAATGGAAGAATGTGGTGGCACTAAAATGATCAATGTTCATGTCGTGTTGAGGATTCTTCCATAGTGATTATAGATTTGATTGATCAAAGGCCACTGGCCAGTACATACTACACAAACTGGATGCTCATCGATAATAGACATGGTTTCACAATCCCAATTTCTCTCATCATAAGAGAGAAGTTGGTCTTTCAATTTGTTTCATCACAAGACAACATCAGGCAATTGCGAATGATCTCCAAGCCTGACACACACAAATCTGTATCCCATAAATTTTTATACTCTTATAGGGATGTGATTATATACTAGTACTCTAAAGTTACAACATCATATAATATTTAGTAGTATATTAGGAACCATTTAAGTGTCTATATAATTAATTAATTAATAATAATAAAAATAAAAATAAAGGCTTTGGATGTTTATAATTAATTATTTATATTTTATGTAAAAATAATTTCCACTAAGTTAAATAGTAGATAAAAAAAAATTCAAATTAGTTTATATTTTTATAAAAATATATATATAATTCCATTCGATAGATGAGAATTTTGATTATAAAACTTTTCATTTAAGAGTTTTGATCAATTTTAAGAAAATCCAAAATTTTTGAAAAAAAAAAGATCAAAATTAACAAAAAAAAACGAGTTTGTTTAATTTTTAATTCACTAGGTTAATATAACCTCACCAAGATTACCAAGGTTCAACTTCTACCAATTAACATATTAGTGTTTGTGCTTGCACTTGTGTACGCACATTAGCACACATAATGGTGGTTGGGGCTAAGTTTGAGTCTTAGGTGACTTTAGAGAAGTAGATACTCTCTATTCATGCTTGTTAGCCAAAGACAACCAAATTGCATGATGTTAATGGTTTCCATAATGCTAATTTGGGTGTATTATTATAGTTTTGATAAGGGAAAACTAGTTCATTTTTTAATTACATTGAATAATATAATTAATTACTATGAATTTAATATTAATTACTTATAATGAATATATATCTATCCATAATACACCCAAATTAATTAAAATGAAGCTTGTTATGGTGTCAAAGAAAAACCTTAAGGTCGTGTGTGTTGTTGGCATCAATCCAAAGATTCCAAGAAATGCACAATCCCTACATTTCTTGCAATATTTCACATAAGTATTATCTTAAATTGTTTAAATTTATCCTATCATTCCACTTTAAATATGTTGACACCCTATTATTTTAGCACTTAATCTTGCACAAATTTTAAACTCATATTGATCTTGTAGCATGTTGTTCTTAATCACCACACATAGTCAATAGCTATTACAAGTCGAGATTATTTTTTATTTCCATTAATGGTTTTCTTTGAAACCAATCCTATTTTTCCTTCTATGTTTAAATTAACAAATTTATTTATTGTTAGTGCTAAAATATTCATTTGGCATGACAATGTCCATGATATTGTGGCATTTTCATTTCTTGTATTACTAGCCCATTAATTTAAAATTTGAGTGGTAGGATATTTTCATTTTAATATTTCAAGAGATGGTGGTGTTATGTCCCAAATGACTACACATACACTGTTAAAGATCACTTGAAAGATAATAAGTGTCTAGTAAAGAGAGGAGGAAGATAGGATGCTAATTACATTACATTCTTAAGTCAATTCTTGATACAAAGGTGTTCATCGCTTATGTACAATCATGACATCATGTGGAAAAAAATGGTTATCCTTTCCTTATTCACATCAACCATACATTTTTACAACAATGGTGGCTTCATGATATGTACTTATCATAAAGTATAAGACATTGGGTATGATCAATCTTTTATTTTGGTGTTTCTTCAACTAAGATATAAAATATGAATTGTCATCTATTTGTTGCATAATGAACTCGTGAAATATTTCTTGTAACAAGAATGGATTCAATCTTATACAAAGAAACATATTAAACCAAATTAGAGAACAAATTAATGACCAGTGGAATCTAATTCATGAAGATGCCTCCCTCAATATTGGACATTGGGTAGAAACAAACAAGGAGGATGTAATTCTACAAAATTGGGAGCAATTCACACTATGGATGATAATGACATGGGAAGAGGAGTATGTTTTTAGACATGAGGAAAAGAATAATATCCTTGCAATGGAATTTATTTTTGTCAAGTTGAATAAAATGTATTTTGGTTTCTACTATGCGCATTTACCAAGTAAACATCAATCTTTTGTAATAAAAATTCATGAAATTATCATTGCTAGTGACCTTATTTACCAGGTTGATGTTATTCTTCTATAATAAGAATCTATGAAATTTCAATTTATAATATCCTTATTTACTAGATTGACATTATTTCTCTGTTATATGGATTCATGAAATGGTTATTTCTAGTGGCAATATTTATCTAGGGACAATAATTTACTTCATCATAGATATCACTAATTGTTAAGAGAATATGTGTTTCATGGATGATTAAAGAATCCAAAGTTGTTCAA